>OX439042.1:23323355-24763537 GCA_949317995.1 Acholoe squamosa
ACGGGGGAGGTAGTTTATAAGGCGCTGAAGGCCCTCACAGCGACTATAACCAAGTTGTCAGTGGTGAGAGACAGAGCAGAGAGAGTAGGCTCTATACTACTTACACCATTACACATAGTAAAGTACCCCAGTGTTACACTACTCCCACCCCAGGTATTACTACTGACACATCCACCCCTTGGACTCCGTACGCACCGTCAGCAGCCGCAGCAAGTCGGATCACCGCTAACCCGATTGTCTCGTACTCAACCACTGGATTATCCCTGCCACCTGTTTTTTACGCGCTGGTCGGGAAGCTGATTTGGACACCCTGTGTTACCCACCCTGCTGTCAGGCTTGCCGCCACCGCCCCTCTCCCACCCTCCCCCACTACAGGGTGGACTGGGATTGACTGTCCAGGACTGCTACAAGTAGTCGGCCACAGGCAGCTGATCAGCACTGACGTGTACCCTTACTGACTGCATTGGCTGTATTTCATCCATCTACATGTACTGCTATTGCTTATAACCATTGCCAGGAGAGACTTTCAGCTACATCATGCCCAAAGCATTCCTTATCCGGAAGGCCCGGTCGCACCATGCGGCTGTCGGCGCCGTCACCCCTTACCCTGCACCCTTACCCCGGGAGCAGGAGCTGCAGGAGCCGTCCCAAGAAGGACTACAGGAGGAACAGGTGTCCCCCTGCTCTGAACTCCTCCAGCCAGCTCCAGAAGCCCCAAGCCGCGCCCAGGAGGTGCCATCAAGGACGACGTCCACCCCAGAACCTACCATCGTCGATGTGGATGGTGACCTTGGGGCGTACCGGGACAGGCGGAGTATCGGCGTGTCGGAAGGCGGAGACCTGGAGTCGCTGCCGCCGTCGCCGACCCCGTCCATGCCTCTAAGTCCTGCCAACTCGTCCTACACATCGTCCTACAGTCCATCCAGTCCCACAGCCTCCTCAACATTCAGCCACTGTCCGGCCAGCCCTACCAGCCCCGTCAGTGCCACAGGTGAGTGTCCTAAAAAATAGAATATCATGCCTAATCCCTTTTTTTCAATTTATGAAATGCCATCTTGGTTAGACTTGGATTTTCAGGTGACAGGAAACATGTTCATTTAACAGAAGGCTTTCTATTTACAACCTATGCATGTATTCATGATGATGACATTTTTTTTGAAGAACTTCTGAGAGTGAGTGAGTAATAGATGTTTTAAGCCATTTCAACAGCAAAGGTCATATTCATGGCAAGAACTACAATACACAATTCACAGAGGAATATGTCGGTGCCTGCGCATATGTGCACCACACACATCCTGAGGGGATAGGAAAGAGGAGAAATAGACCCTTTTAAGTGGGCTAGGGAAGCCCTGAAGAACTTCTATTCTATGATGTACATGGTTTATCTTCTTAATGGCATTAACTTTATTGTGACAGTTCTAACAAATTGAATTATCTCAGAATGTTACTGTAACGATGGAAATCTAATTAGAACAGAACTCACATCTAAATTTCGGTCAACTATATTATGTGTATAGCCTAAATGGCTTATAATTTAAATCTCAGAATAAAAAGACAATGTCTAAGAAATAAAAAAAAATCCAACATGAAGTGATGAATGAAGGTCATTCCTGGATTCAATCTCTCGACGACATACCTGTACTGTAGAATCCAACGGTCAGACTAAAGTCAGTTAGGGCATCAAGGACAAACGGTGCTTACCTTCCAGTTTGATAGGGTCCATGATTGGGGTGGAACAACTGTGAACAAAATATCCAGGGCTCTAGTCTAGATATGGCTACAGGTACTATTAATCAAATGGCCATAATTAATACCCTCAGTGGACAGGGCTAAATGAGTCGGCTGTCTTATGGTGAAACAGGTCTAGTATTCTCACGCACCTGCAGCCCCTATACCTGACGTAATAAGCCCTTACTCACCTGTATATCCAACTGGTCACTTTCTCAGTTACAAAGAGCACCTGTCTCAGGTAGCGGTCAGTTAGATGCCTTTCCCTAACACAGTACATGTAACACTAAAAGTGCTAGAGTGCTATTCATTTGGATTGTCCATACAGAATGTACCTAACTATTGTTAAACATTAGAGGCGGTATAGGTTTTATTATGGCATACATTGAATCATCTAGTGACATAATAAAACATGAAGCAGAGCAAACGTAACCCAAACTATTAATGGTCATAAATATTAGCATAACAATTTATTAGTTTTCAATTAGGCTGATGTCGTCATCACCCTGATTCTTCATAGTGAATTCTAAAAGTTATTGCTTTTTAACCTCCCTTTGCCTGTCCATAGACCTAAGGCCTAGTTGGATAAACTTGGATCACAGTGATGTCACAAAGTCGGGTCTATCGACCTGAAGTTGTCATGATATTGCATGAGAAGCCTTATTCAACTTATATCTCACCCCTCAATCACCATTATCATAATGGTGACACCTTGGTACAGGAGATTCTATTTGACTCTAGTTCCTGTGCATTATTTGTCCCAACACACCATGTATTATAATCATTGTTCCAGGGGGACACTGAGTGCATTTCCCCCTGTGTGGTATTGTAGGTGGGTCCTGGTGGTGGTAGGTGTTGGAGGTGGTGGAAGCCCATTACATCCACAGTGGAGCATCTCCAGTCAGGAGGACAGAAACTCTACCTGCACTGTTACCACGGGGGTGGCGATTAGTCAGGGATAGGGTTACCAGGCAACGGGCCAGTAGCCACACCTGACCTGACCCCCACGTGAGTGGGTGTGGGTAGAGGTGGGGTGTTCATAGAAAGGGCAAGGAAGGATCAACTTTTCCTGAGATGGGAAAGATTTTTGTCAAGAAGAGGACCCGCACTCATCGGTCTTGGGGTGTGGAGAGTGAATCTCGTAGTCACAGGTAATGACCAATTTGGCGTTACAGGGTGAGGGCGGTGAGGGCGCAGTGGGCTGAACTATAGGGGTGAAATCGCCATATCCTGCATACTGTGGGCCTATCATTACGGCCCAGTGGTAGGACCATCAGGGAGATAGATTAGATCGGGGGCCAAGTGCTGACCACTGCATACCGGTGGGGAGGGACCTTTCCCCTCTGTGCCACCAGTGCCACCAGCAGCCCTCATAGAGGGAGGTGGAGAGCAGGTAGGGGTGGCTGTTTTAGGTGCTACAGGTGAAGGGCTTGACCGCTAACTGACCAATAGCACCAGCAGCATACCTGACATACACTGACCGACCATAAGGGCCTTATACCTGCACCTTCCTCCATACACCACCATACACTTATACAGCCCGCACTCACCTGAAGATCTTGATCTTACCTGCCAGCAGCTCACCCCCTGAGTGAGTTATTGGGGGTATAGTGATGTGGAGAGGGGGGGTACCGTTATAGGCGCCCATCACCTTCCCTGTAAGTCTTGTGTAGTACCTGCCACCACCTGTCGAACAGGTGAGTGATACAGCCCTCCCTGTCAACCCCTCCTATTGATATACCCCCTCCCACTATTACTCAAATAACAAACACCAATCTACATCAATTTAAGTGGAATTTAATGAGCTCACTGCTAGAAAATAGAACTTAAGAAAAAACCTCATCTATTTAGACATTGGGGCCTCTGTAATGGGTTTGGTATACTCCCTTCCCATTCCTACTCATCTTCTAGGTTGAGGTGGTACTGGGCTATGGACGAGTAGGAGGATTGAGATTTAATTTGAGTGAGGTGAGTGAGTGTGGTTTAGGTAGATACATGTATGAGGGGTGCTGACCCGGTAGTATAGCAGGTTAGGTAGGTACAGGTTCAATACAAGAGGTGAGGGTGGTATCTACCTGTCGTCTTCTCCACACCTGGCCCCTATCTACCCCCATGACCATCCCTCTGGCCGCTCCCGGACCCTGTTTATCCCTTTACTAAACACCCCCTGTAGAAAACCACCCACAGGTACCAACACTGGTGGTCAGGTGTGTGTCCTCCTGACCATAGCCACTGAAAAATGTACCTATGATATCATCTTCACACCAGATCCAATGATGAGTCCTAAATGTGTTATTGTCATGGTTGTATGTGTTGTGGTTTAGATTTAGGGACCTGTGCAAGGAGATGATCCATAGTGTCATTGAACACCACCGTTAGCTGCGTCTTTGATCTTTCCGCTGTCCGCCACACAAGTCCCAAGTATCACTGTCTCTGTCCTGCCCCCACCCTCCCTAATTCTGAAAATTCTCTATTTATTTTTTTCTCTCTAGCCTTTATCATCTGTAATTGTTACTGTACCTCTCCCTCTCTGCCATGACCTCGGTTTTTTTTATTGTCCCGCCATCACTTTATATTAGGGGAAAATAAGAAGAGAATACGATCTGTTTGTCAATATTCCATAGATACCTATCATTCATACCCCACAATATTTACAGACAATAACGTCCTCTAGCATATTATTTGCTGGCTTTATCAGTTGCTTTAAATTCAAGTGCTATCATTTTAAGAGCACCTTGAAATACTACATAATACCAAGAGA
This sequence comes from Acholoe squamosa, assembly GCA_949317995.1. NCBI lineage: Eukaryota > Metazoa > Annelida > Polychaeta > Phyllodocida > Polynoidae > Acholoe > Acholoe squamosa. The sequence continues at coordinate 23,327,845 of OX439042.1, forward strand.
TGGCACAGTCTAAACGACGTTTATGTCCTCAGGCTACCCAGTGTAGGTTACCAAGGGGGAGGGAAGAGTACAGCTGGGGCAAGCAGATAGCTCTATATAACGGCCCATCTGGGTCTAAAAACCTTCAGATTCTGCATTTGAATAGAGATAAATATTCAGATGTGGAATTCTATAGCGGTATAGGTATGATAAAATCAGGACAGTGTTTCGTGTCAGTGCCCCCTAAAGCAAAGTTACAGGTCCCGACAAAACAACATTTAGCATAATATAACGGTCCATAAAATGCAGATCAGCAGATTGCACATCAGCAGAGTTAAGATGATGAGAGGTGGAGGCTGAGGGGGTCATTGAGATTGTCATTAGGGTGTCGGTTTATTGCTAGGGGAATTCCTCTCGTTCCCCTCCAGGCCCTTTCAAGGATTACACTTGCTGCATCAGGGCTCGCCGCATGTGACATCCTGTGTATTTCGTGTACGGGATGTTGTTACGTGTACGGGATGCTGTTATGTACATCAAAGGGCGCCAAACTCCAATAGCACGTGTGTAACAGTGGTCGTCACAGTTACGCCAACAGTTAGTTAGCGGCCCGCAGATGGGGAACGGTGAAAATGTCGTCTGCTGTGCCTCGCGTGACGTGAAAAGCGCGGGAAGGGCGCGCTCCCATTTCAAACGCTCCGCTTCCTTGTGAAAGTGGTCAGTTCCTGTCTGCCCAGCAGGCCTGCTGGTCACTTTCCTTCACTCTCCCCCATCACACAGCGGTCTTCACGACAATAACCGCTCCAATAACAACATTGTCCGCTAGCCAATCAAGATGCTGCGTGAGATTAGTCTAAAAGGCCCCCACCGAGAAGGTCTCCCCTTTGCACAAAAGCTCCCCACGATAGAATTGTCACATTTCGGATTGAAGGGAAGTACATTTGATTCGTCCAAATGTCTCTAATTAGGCTGGGAAATGGGTTGCCCGGCTAAAACTAGTCACCTGTCCGAATGGGGCGCCCTGATCGTTATCCGTTAGTTCATTACCTAGCACAGACGGTGAATCTCTCAGCCCATTCCCTTCCCCACAATTAGCCCCTACCCTCAGCAAATTAGGATCTAAAATAAACTAAGACGCCTGATGAGAGTGTCACATTCTTCAGTGTCTCAGGCTTTCCACCTGCTGTCAGAAACGCTGACAGTGGTAGCTTATAGTTAGCCCCGGTAGTTAGCATACTGAAACTGTACAGTTTGGACACCAAGCCTGACAAATCTCATTCTAGCTACATTGTAGTGACTGTCATCTTATAGCATAAACCCCTCGTCGATCGGATTAATGCACCCTTAACTCGCCACTGATCCAACATGACACCACCGTGAACCTCCTGCTACGGTTCGGTGGGGGATGGGAATAGGGTTGCGCAACGGTGGTGGCGCAGTAGGAGGGCAAGGGGTAAGTTGGGGATAAGTGCCATGGTGTGAGAGAAGATTAAGGATGGGAGGTGGGAGATGACGGGGTGAGAGGTAAGGGGGACAGTGGAGGTGGATCCCGTTGTGGCGCGGACACCACTCAATAGGATTACACGACTACTGGTGGCGGCACCTAGCGGTGAGGGGGGCTAATCCGCGCAGGTAATGACCTCAGTGCCGCCCCCTGGCCGACACCAGATCGTGCTCATCCCCCACCAGGGGCGCTACAATAGACAGGGGGTGGGTGTCACGGATACGTCATACATGGGAAGGGAGGCTCTATAGGGGGGCTGATGGGAAAGGGAGGGTAGGGGGTAACCCCCTTCTTACCATCTCTCATTTAGCCTTAGGGGAATGAGGGGAGGAGTTGGAATCTAGACAGGTATGGGCTATGGTGAAAGTCTTGCTCAAGGCGATGTGAACGGTCAAATAAAACTGACCACTTTGTAAGAGAAGGAGGATGAGCCTGGGTATATCAGTGTGGCCCGAGGGGCGGAGACCGAGTGGGAGTAGTATAGGGAGAAGGGGGTGGGGGGCAGGACGTGGTCAGTTCCACTACTAAGATCAAGGACCTGCTACAGGTGATCAGAATAACCACTAGAAGTGATCACAGTGACCACTACCGGTCCGCTCCTTCAGTCCAGCTAGGTGTTACGGCCAAGTGACCAGGTAATGACCAGGGGGTGATGACCAAAGTAAAGATGCTCCACTGGTCAGTGTAAGGGCTGGAGGAGGAGGAGCAGGGGGAAGGAGAAGGGGAGGGTTACATAAAGGGGTTGGTTGCGTCCTGGTGGCCAGCATGTGTTTGCGCCTTGTGCGTCGGCAAAAAAACAAATGACAGGGTGGGCCGGGTGGTCAGCAGGGGGCCAAGAAGGTCTCAGAGCCGATGACCACTCGGCCGGACACTTGGTCGGCCCCAAGATGCTGCCCAGCTTCTCCTTTTGTCTCCTAGGTGGCGCCCTGTTGAATAGCGGGCTGGTTTGGTCAGGCCTTGGTGACCAGAACCTACAATGGTGAACCTGCTGTGCGCAGCGGCTAAATTACATTAATTGCGTGGACCGCTGCTATAACGGATAGGTGCCGGCTACAATTTTGAATAAAATTGCCTTAATTCACGGGTAGTCTTCCTTGTGTGTGGTATCACCGGCTGGGTGGGACTCAGTGCTGGAGGGGTTATGTAAAAATACACCTCCCCAAATCGATGACCCTTCACTTCTCGCTGCAGGCCCTCACCCCACCCCAGTCACACCTGTATAAGACGATTCACCAGCAGGTAACCACCATCCATGTTTGTCACTTCCTCTCTATGACACCTCCTTTCTACCGCCAGGTGTCACCTCACCCCAGACTCCCAATTTACAAATATACTCTGAAAGAATACTCCAATTAATGGGTCATACAACCTCCTGACCCCCTCTGTGTTGACCATGCTCCTCCCCTCCCCTAAATTACACCACTTGTTCTTGGGTGACTTTACATAATTGTTAGGCTAAGTTTGACAGGAGTTTGTCTCCAGAAGTCCCTAATAATAGTCATTATTGATTTATGTCTGCACAGTGAGGATGCCTTTATGAACATTCCCACATGATTGCCTCTAACAGTTGTAGCGCTCTGTATTATGACAATGTCCTTCTCTCCCTGTAATTAAATCTGGCTCTGGTATTAATGGCTATTATTCACGGCCTTCATCATAAGCAGTCCTTAATTAGTTGCTCGGTTTGTCGGTACCTAGGGACGGCGTAATTAAGTCTCAGGGGTCTATTAATCACATGCAGTCATCCAGACATGGTAGTAAGCAGTCTTGTCTGTATATCACTGTTCTTTGGGTCCGCGGGCTTTCGACGTCACAAACGCCCACGTCGTGAGGACGTACATTTCCGTAACGTCACCAGCGTCTCAGCCCCGCCCCCTTAGGGCCCGCTAGCAGAGATCTCCGCGCTAGGCACCACGGGACGGTCGGTCTGCTTTGAAGCGGTACCACCAGGTGGCGCTTCTGTTGGCAGACGACTTTTGTCTCGGAAGTCGCTCTGAGAAAAAGCAGACGACAATGACGACAGAAAAGGCCTGAATGGCAGAGCGCCTCCGGAGGTGGTGTTCCTCCAGGGGGTGCCTGGGGTAGAGAGACTGGAGGCGGCGTACTTTATAAGTTCATAGTTCCCTCAGACAGGTATGCAAGCCGTGCGGTTAACTTTTTGGTGACTTGCTGCCATGGGGAACTGATATAGGCATGATTCGCATTCTTCTCTCTCTCCCTCCCATGGATGAGTTGGTGGGGGAATCGCCTCAAGGAGGCAGGTAAGGTTTGAAACGGGAGAAGGCGTAAGCAGTCAGCGTTTGACAGTCACCCACCGCGCCGTGGGCCGCTAGCCGCCCGCCCGCCGCGTCCTGAAGCCGACTCCCACCACCAACCAAAGCACAGAGCATCTTGCCTAAGGTTATAGATCAATCTTACAAGGAGAATCGACACTAAACCTGTTCTTTCCCATCGATGGACCATCCCACCAATATGGCAGTAACCACCAATATGGCAGTAACCATGTGTGTGCACTCAAGCAATGGGCATGGGGAGAAAAGGTACAAGTGACAATTATCTGTAGATGGACTTGTAAGAAAATAGAAATTCCATTCTCGACCAACATGAGTTTAAGGTCGGATCTTGAAAATGTGTCTTCGAGAGAGATAGACAACCGCATATTTCCAGGTACTCTCCAAATTGGTATACACTACCTCAAAATATAAAGGTAATTGATCTGGGGACTCCCCTCAACTTGTCATGGGTTCTCCCAACCATTACACCCCCACAACACCCACCCATCTTCCCCTCCCCTAACGGTGTCCAGCTCCGTGGGAAAAAGATACCTCATCAAGTCACGCCCAAGGTGAAGCCCACCTTATACCTGTGTATCGATATACATACTCCCTCCTCCCACCCACTCAACCTCCTGAATACTCATGAATATTTAGTGGCACTTTGTCTGAGACCATTATTCCATCTTTTACGACATGTGTTAGCAGCTATTAAGTGCTAAAGAAAGTTCTTAAATTTGTTTGTAAACTCAGATAGGGGCCTGATAAAAGTGGCATTGGCGAGCTTGTCTCTTGGAGGCAAAGCAGGCACCAAGAATGCCGAAAATGTTTTACACTGAGTTAACTATTAATATCATTAATTCCACTTCTCCTTTTGAAGTATTAAAGATAGAAAGATAATGTGGGTATGAGATGACCACACTTATTCATACATTGTGGTCATGTAGTCTTCAGTTAATATGTGGTTTCATGAGAGGTTTGGAAGGGAGTGACCTGTTGTTTAGCGGTAGGAGAGGGCAGGTAGAGGAATGCCTGAGGTGGCCAGTGGTCAATCCGTTACCACACATCACCATCTCCCGTGAGCAGCATCCCAAACTGAGCTCTCTTCATTATATATTACCTCTATATAACGCCAGTCTTCAAAGCCCACCGCAGCAAAAATATTAGTTTAATTTGATTACAGCCACAACTCAAGTCACACTCCCACAAAGAGGAAACTCTTAGTTTTTGAAGCTGAAAAGGTAGAGTGACGAAAAGTCATTGTGTTTAGAGATGATGGAGGTGGAGGAGGGGGGGCTTATCTTTTTTTTACAAGTTGGCTTGTTTTTCCAACCGCTCTGGGGATTAAGCGGCTAGAATGACACGGACCGGCCCTTCACCATTAACTGAACAAATAGAGTTGATGAAATAACACTTAATTTTACGTTTGGGGGATTGGGGATAGGGTGTGCATCTCCTGTTGCACCCTGTAGCCAGGTAGGCAATGTATAGGATGGGGTACTTTGATGTTGAATGTTATCACCTGTACCGCTAGTCTCTGTACCATACACAGAAAAGGTCAGTGCACTGATGAACAAAACGAGTGTTACAGAGAAAGGGGACACTGGGCCCTGTGCCAAAAAGACCAAGCAAGAAAGGATTGGGTAAGAGGTGGAGGTAGGGAGATGGGCAGGGTGGAAGACAGTGTTAATTAAGTGCGGTTATAGGCGTAGCCGTGACGTTGACCTGGGGTGATGGCCACTCTGTCATTTGAGGCCCGATTACAAGGTGGGTGGACACAGGGGGTGAGGGGATGTACTCATACCTGAGATGACCATTGTCCAGTCGTCATGGCCCCACTGACCCACCCTGGAGGGACCAACGGGTCCTCCCTGCCCTAACCTATGGTTACACCTGTGATGGTGTATACATGTACATGTAACCTTCGTATATATAGTGACCAGTGTAGACATGGGCGGCACAGGTGTGTGTTTGGGGGGTTTCTGATCACCCCCTGACACCAAACCCAACTGACCGGGGCGTGTCCTGGAGGGCAAGGGATGAGACATGGGGTGTGACATTCCAATAGACACCCACCATTGGTATACATACAGCGGTGTCTTCACACGTTCATAAACACATGCACACTCCCATCTCACCCCCTCCCACTCCTGTGAAATCTGCACCGCCGGCACCTCTAGAAGAATACCATGCCTCCTCCACCTTCTCTTTGCAGCCCTCCCTGAGGGCATGAGTCTCTAATGAACCAAACGCATTTTAATGGGATTCCTTTAACAGAAAGTTGCGTTATATGGCCGGTGCATGGCATAGTGGTGCTACTGGTACGACTAGCCTGCAGCCCTCCTCTATTCTAACTGCTTCTGGCAGAGCTCCTGGGCTTCCCCGGAGGCTCGTCCAGGGTCTTCCTTGCATCCCTCATGCACCTTTCACTTTACATCTAAAGTCTGAAGACAGAGGCGTGTTTGGTCGTTTCTTGGAGGATCTCCCACGTCCCACGCATAGACATGTACGCTGTCTAAAAATGGGCCAGCCATAAAATGCTCATCAAACTACCGGTAAAATTTTGACAATACAAAAGACGACGTCATCGCAACTTTAAACCTGCACGTCTTAAACTTAAACACATTTGACATTGTATACAATTTGTGTTAAAAGCCTTACTTAGACCCTACCATGGACACCCCATCACATTCCTCCATAGGAAGGCCACAAGAAGGGCTCACCTTACATAGACCCCCCTGGTGCTCCTAGAGCCCCCTGGTGGCAGATTAGTCCGTCCTCGGCCCGCCCCTGTTGTCCACAGTGTCCGGGTGGACAAAGGGTGGACAGGCCGCAGACAGTCATTGCGTGTCGTGGTCAAGTGATCCACCCCCTACCTCTCCCTGAAGCACCCTCCTCCTTCACTAGCCCCGCCCACCCTGCCATTAAGAGATCGTCCACAGGGGGGATTTGTGGTCCTAAGTCGGCCACCTCCAGGGAGGAGGCATGGGGCCTAGAGGGGTAGGGGGCTGAGGGGGTGATTGTCTTAAGGCTGACGTGTGGACAATGGCCAAGTAGGGCGATCCAACCTGGGTGGGCACTAAGCATGCAGTGTCAGGTGGGTCATCAGGCCCTGTGTCCGTTAGCCCCTACCGCCCACCTGAGGGCATCTTCCCTCACTGACCACTATACCCATAGCCTGGGGCCTGCAGGGGTAGTGTCCACTCTTCTTAGGGTGGGGCGTGGCAGCCAGGTAGAAGCCTGTAATCTGCAGGTGTGCCGCCTCTCCTACCTTCACACTTACCTACATAGGAGACAGAGTCAGGGACCACAGATAAACAGGCGCTGTTCATTTAAATCTGGCCTCCTGTGTAATTTCAACTGAATCGCACTGTTGCTGATACTCAATTAGATGCGGCCTCAAAAGGATGGGTCTAAATATTGCAACGGAAAGGAGCTCTTCAATATGGAGGGCTTTGTCCTGGGGAATTCATCCCATTACATAGAAACTACCGGCTTGTCAGTTTTGATTTTAAATAAGTCTCCATCTTCACAAGGGAGATTGCAATTAATTGTGTCCGTCTCTTTCAATTGCATATCATACTCAAATGTACCAATGTTTATTTTTGGACTGCTAAAAAATAAATAGAAATAGCCATATAACCAATAGCTACGAATACCAAAATAGAATTCTTGATTTTACAACATCTAAATTATTTCTTTTATTCATTTCAGCCGGTGGTTCAGTCGCCGATACCAGCGACATGTCGTCCGAACCTCCGTCTCCTACGTCCACCGATCCGTCACCAGAACGCTGCTTCCGGGATCCCGTCATCCGCCCACGCCCCCACCCCATGACGTCACATCCACTTCCTCCCAGAATGCATCAGCAGCGCCCTCACATGTCCTACGCGCCTATCTCACCGGTCATGTTTGCCCATGCTCCTATGTCTGCATCCTATCGGATGTCGCCGTACGACTATCAGCACCTTCCACATGTCATGGCTGGATCCCCAATGACGTCACTGGCCCCTGCTGGAATGACGTCACAGACTGGTCCTACCGGAGGAATTCCCTCTCTGCCCGGAAGTCGGATGGCACACTCACCAGTGTCGCCCCTACAAACGTCGAGTTTCAAAACACCGGAAATGATGATGCGCGGACAGTCACCACCACTCACCCATACCAAACAGGAAGTGTCCTCTCCTTCCGGCTTTCCACTTCCGGCCGCCGCCTGGCCCGCACCCCAACGTCCGGTAAGTAGCCTACACAATAAAATAACCCATATGTCGCGCTTTCATACCGCTCTTTCAATGAGCAGCTCATTTGAGTAATCCGATTGATGAGCACTAGAAGTCTGGTCATAACCACCAATCTGGCATCTATAAATCGCCAATGCTATCTTATTGATCGCTACGCTGCAAATAGGTTATCTCATTATCAATAACTGTATTTACAATAGTATGTTTATTTTACATTGCGCAATAAATGCACACAATATACGATGCCTGGCCACCAGACTTTTTGGCGTATTTATCTGTGCCCTTGCCCTTGATAGAGGAAGCAACTCAACCAAGAGTACTACAGATCAAGGTCACAAAGAGTACTGAGAGTTCATTGGCCGGAGACTAGTCCCCACCAAGCCCACTTGTAAATCCGCTACGCCCCTCTCAGCAGCCGGGAAAAGCGTACGGATTAGGCCTACTGCTCATCCGGATCCCGCTCATCCGGCTCTGTATGGGAGCAGCTCACGGGACAGGAGGGTGGGAGGGTGGTTTTGTGCGTGGGGGAGGGGCCAGGCTTAGTGGCACCATCTGGCAGCAAGCACGAGACCTGGAGCATTTGATCGGGTGTAGTCTGGAGCCGATTCCTACAATCCGACGTGTCGTAATGACCTCTGGGGCCTTTATCGGGGTATCATTACATTATCTTCTTAGCTTGGAGAGTTTATACCATACCAGTGTATTGTCTATGTCTCACTGTTTCCTGTTGTTCGTTCCAGGTGTCTATGGGAGGTGTAGAGATTGTGAACGGTGGATATGGTATCAAGAACCCCTTCCTATCTAACCAACGCCTCAATAGGTCACTCAACCCACAAGAAATAGGTAAGTTACATTATCCTCAGAGATTGGAGCTAACTATTGATTGATTCAATTCAACAATTGCCCCACCCACCCCTCCAAGTTTCTTTTACACCTTTATTTTATGCATACCCATCCAGGGACGTTATATTCCCATCACCGGGTACACTTACTCGATTTAGTTATTGGGATTCCAAGAATACGATTAGGTTTCCTGTTCTCCAATTGTGACGTACGAAGTTACAATACGATAAAGGTATTCAGACATCTACGATAAAGCCTTCTGCTGTGCAGTCACTACACCCTTCGTCTTGTGACTTTTCCCCGAAGATCAAATTCCAAATTCCAGTCAGGAATATCTAAAGGAGGGATCCAGGGTATGCCGATAAGTCTTCAGAAACGGCAGGGATCCAGTCTTGGGATCCAAAGTCCCAGAATCTGAGTAGCAACAAAAGACCATCACCCAGGGGTTGTCGGGTAAGATAAGGACACAGATGCCCCCTTGTGGTTCTACATGGTAACGGAATTGAGGTCGCGACATGACGTCATTAACACGTGACAAGGGAAGTTAAAGGGTTATGATTGGGTTGAGGTGGTTAGGTGTAACTTTGTAATAAGAGGCAACTCACCCATGCTGAGTGTTTTGTGTCCCATGTTATGAGTAAGGGGAGGTCTGTGGGATGCATCCCCGACCCGGGATCCCCCACCATTGCTCTTTGTCAGCAGAGATCCAGTTTGCATCAGATACCACCAGGAGATGACCACCTGGAGGTGCCTGGCCCTTCTAGGATGCCATTTGCACGTGTTGAAGGGTGGGTTGAGGTATGTGGGTGTGATGTTGGAGGAGAAAATGCCCCCTGTATTCTTTAATTCACTCATGCATGACGCCTCATGTTGAAATGAATACCGCCTGCCCGTGGAATACTACCTGTAACCCCCGTTGTTGGAGTAACATTGTGTCCTGGATCGCCATGGTGCCCTGTAGGGGGCGGCACAGTTCAGGTTTCAAATTCCACATAGTTCAGCCTCGTCAGAACTCAGATAGATCTCTTGACATTCCTGTCAGACTCCCTGCAGTTAGCTGACTCAAAAGCCATCAAGTAAATCATCTAGAGCACGGTCCATGGATAAACTCTACACTAGTGACATTTTCCTTTATTGACAATTAGAAAAAAAAGACACCATATGAATACTAGTATATCCACTCTGGTGTTGGAGAGTATAATATATATAGCTCACATAGCCATTATCAGCTGGGGGCCGCCATTAGACCCCGACGGCACTATGACTAACACCTTCAGCCCCCGACTCCGCAGTATATGCCAGGGATGCCTCCCATTGGTCAATAATACAATAGCCATGTGCCGTATATATAAACCAGGTGTTAGTCGAGGAGGGCAGTTGGAGTTGCCAGAGGCTGAATAGGCAGTCTTTTGCACAGCAGTTGAGATAGCGCCTATCACTAACCCTCCCTGCAAACACCACATATCTCCCCAGGTGACAGGGTACCGTTAGGTGGGCCCACCCTACGGCTACCAAAGCTCGTCGCCACGTGCCCACCTGCCTGGTCCTACCCCTTCCGCCGACCATCTCTGACACACCTGGGGTCGGTGGTCGATAGGTGGTCTCCTCTCCATCCGCCAGAGGGGGTTGACGATCCCCTGAGCAAAACCTCTGCCTTTCCGGTTGACCCCAAAATGCAAATATGAAAATAGTATGTCACTAGCAAATAGAACAGAGAAAATTCCTCTTATTGGCTAATGACACTCTCTTTATGCACTTGCATACTGAATTTGGTAAGAAGTTAAACAGTGATTCATGAATCCAAATCCAAGCTTTGGACACATAGTGAATATCGCTTATCTGTTTTGCTACTCTATGCATTCATGCAATACAATACATTAGGAAAGGGTGTGTTTTGAGACGTTATCTTAACGGTAGACCAATTGCAGTAGGCAGTAAATAATGACAACCCTCAGGAGATACCATCGACTATCTGTCCTACCAACCAACTCCCGACGTGTGCCGATAGTAGCGCCACCCTCCGGCTACGGCCAGGACGTGCACTATAACGGACCTTTTCTTGTGCCTTCCTTTGCCTCACCCCACCAACACCTCACACACAAAATCTCTGCTTGTCCTTTATAAATTCATTAGTTTATGCAACATGTATTTTCTACATATTACAACTTCTACCACTGTGCAGCTCATCACTGTAAACATAGATATTATGTTTGACCCTACTTTCCATTTTAGAAATCATTAAATTTGGTAAGAAGACCATGCATAGATTCTTCTAGGTAGCTATAGTGGTCCCCCACACAAGGGGCATATGACCCCCTCCCCCCACTCACCCCTCACATTGACATGTGTTGTACCTAAGCAGGGGACCAGGTGTGTCTGTATGTCATGATAACGTTTTAAAGACCACACGTCTAACACTACCTGACTGATAGTAGATAAAAAGTCCTCCACTCTTGTCCTACCTCTTTCCATCATCCTTGGACCTCCCGCTGCTGCCTCATGCCTCTCTCCTCTTACTATTGTGTTATTGCCCTCTTCAACATGTATACAAATCTCTCTTGTTTTGGTTAAGTTACAGTTTTTCATCAGGTCATTTTAATTTGGCCCTGCAATGCTATCATACATGAACACTACCCAATGTGATATATGAATCTAATCCTCCATTCCTGTTCTTTTCTTCCTCAGGTATGCAGACAGAGGATAACCAGTTTGTATGCCGCATCTGTAACAAAGTCTTCCCCCTCCAGCGCCTCCTTAACCGTCACATTAAGTGTCACTCAGACATTAAGCGCTACTTGTGCACTTTCTGTGGCAAAGGCTTCAATGACACGTTCGATCTCAAGAGGCACACACGTACACATACAGGTAAGCATCTCATTAAGTACGTATTAAACTGACATACATAGGTCCACACCTTGACTAATGTTACCTTCTTGGCAAACCAGCGGCAAAGGGCCCTTGCACAACTGGTACCACTCTATGACATGATGCATTGTATTTAGCGATTTGACTTTTTCTACTACCATTGTTGATATGAGGCCATTGTTTTTGATAGTTGAATTATTTTAGTGGCGATGAATATGCTGGTATGTTATGGGGTCAGTAAAGCTGATTTTAAACGGTTGTTTATGGTGATTGATAAGGTTGTATCATAGTGCAGCTGTGAATTGATTGTGAATTTATCATGGGGTACAGCTACACAAGGTGTTTGTGACGGCGAATGAGTACATATAAATCCACTATAATGAAGATCAAATTCATTCTTCCCAAATAGCTAACACACCGTTGCCTATTTCTTTCACAGGTGTCCGCCCCTACAAATGCAATATGTGTGACAAAGCTTTCACCCAGAGATGCTCCCTGGAGTCCCATGGTAAGAAGGTCCATGGTCAGAGCTATGACTTTGCCTACAAGGAGAGGAGGAACAAGGTCTATGTGTGTGAGGACTGTGGACATACAACCAAAGAACCAGAGGCTCACTATATCCACCTCAAGGACAACCATCCACACAGCCCTGCTCTACTCAAGTGCTATGACAAACGTCAGTTCAAGTTCAACAATGACAATCTGCCTCTTCTTTCCTACAACAAGTTGTAGTCACAACGTCAAAGAAAATGTCGTCTGCTTCTATTTAATAATGGATAGAGTGTTGTGTGGTTGCTATCTGCTGCAAGCAAATGAAAAACATTTCATGTGTGAGATACCACATGTTCTCTTTGCAAGCTAGATGAATGACACTCTTGGAGATCACGATGACTGAATTGCTGAAACATTAGAAAAGACTATTCTGCAATTCACATTACTTGCAAGAAAATGACATTTCTAACACACATGACTATCTACTTAACATTATTACATCATATTATATACATACACTGTTACATGACTATATCATGTAATAGCTCTAGTAGTTAACATTATACATGTTCAAGAGAAGTGGTTAGGGGTGTGTTGTCAAAAGCACATACTCTGAGCACTGTACACTGCCATACAGACAATAATATTAAATATATTGTGATGATGTTGTTGAAAATACAGAAGACCATGTGGGCGTGAGGATGCCATGAGCCAGGATAATTTATTACACTTAATATGATGGATGCTGAATGATGATGTGTTCAAGTTTCACCCACTACCCTGTATATAAGTTCATCCCACCAGTACACTGTATATAGTATTTCATGTACTGTGCATACATTGTTCATCCCGTGTTGCTACACGCACTAAAAACTGACAACTGAGGTCACAGATCTCTAGTTTTCCTTAAGTGCAGCACCTGTATCATTTCATCCAACATTTCACTATCAAGTTTTCATCAAATTCCTATGTGGGTCACACAAAATCTGTGATGAAAGTGCACTGCAAATTTACTAGAAAAAAATTGCTCCGCACCCAACATGTTTGAGGTTAGTTGCCTCTGAAATCTGCCCAACAGGCTTGGGTTATCATGATGCCATGACAACACAGAGATTTATTGTTCATGATAGAGACACTAATGATACAGATTTTGGTTTAAATGTTCTGCTATATAAAAAAAGACTTTGCTATTTTCCTGTTCAAAGTGTCTTCCATGTTACTGTTTATTCTGCTATCAAAAAGTCATGCTTCTCAAAGCCTCTGACAAAATGCTATAACTTTACAAAGGCCTTGTTCAACCCTCAGATTTTGATGACTAGTCAATATCAGAACATTGATATTTTCATATGTCATTTGTCAACGTTAATCAAAGGCTTGGACAAGGCCAGAATTTGAATTTCAATATATTACCGGACCCTGTTACTGCATGCATTATTGCTATAACTGATAAACTTAATCAAGCACACACCCAATATGACTATTAACATTATATGTACTATTGAATGCACGCACATGTTTGTACTTTCAAACTTTGAAAAAAGAGACCCATTGTTTGCAGGGTGTCAACAAGTCTCCGTGATCGACTCTCTCACGGCCCTGCCTGACTCGGCCACTCACCACACTCCCTTGTTTGTGAGAGGTCGAGGAAAAACGTGCGCGGGAGCTCCTGTGAGCATTGTCATGCGATACAAATAATGCCCCTTTTATCAAATTGTAGATTTAATACTGAGACCCTATGTCACCCTGGGGGCAAATGCCCTGCCATCTGGGTGCATGGCGCGCGGCCCTGGTCAGTAGCCGGGGCGCGGATTGGTTGGAAATGTCGTCTGCTTCATTTCATTACGCATGCTCCGTTGGTCAGGCTAAATGTCGGCTGCTGATATTAGAACGTTCCACTGGGAGCGGTTTTGTGCGTGTTGTGTGTATGTGAGCGTGAATGTGTATGTGTATGTGTGTATGCAGACCACAAGACACTGTACTGCCTATGTTCAGCAAAGACAGTTGGAAAGTAAAGTAAATTATAGAGAAAGTGAGATTGGAAGAGTGGGGAAGAATGTGTGAACTGAATGAGTGCAATGGCAGAATGGTGAAAATAAGAGGGGAGGACAGAAATTTTGAGAAACTGGAAAAATATTTTCCAGATGCCTGCATTCCATAACCCTCAGCACCGACAGAAGTTAACATCTCTGGATCAAATGGTCCTAGCGCATTGTTTGTGAATGACTCTGGGAGTTTTATTTGAACTCAGCAGGTCTCAAAACACCAGTTAGAATGACCCCTGCCCGCCATATTGTGTAGCCGGATGATCTAACGCTCCGCCATTGAAAGCTGAGTGAAAGTCACCCCCGTCTGTTGTCGGCTTGTGGTCGTCCCAACACCACCCTGGACACTGGTCAAGAGGGGATGGTGGGTCTCAGGGGAAATGGGCGGTGGGAGGAGAGAGTCTTTGGTGACTATTCTCAACAAGAAGAAAGGGAGGGGGCATTACTCTTCAGCCTCTCCACCCCCTGAGTCGAGTCTCCTCTACACGACGGGCGGACAGAGGGACAACGGTGAACGGTTGGGGTAATTGTGACGGCGGACGTATGACGAGGGTCATTGGCTTCATTGTGACGTACCGAGGCGGGGCCGCTCCGACTTAATCGGCGGGGTAATCAGGTCGGCCATTGCACAAGCAGCCAGCGTCAATCGTCGCGCGCCCGTTCCCGTCGACTAGCCGTCAATGGCGGCCGGCTATTGAGCGCCACCTTGCCGTGAGACATCGTATCAATCCTGTCGGTGGTGCCGAGCACAGCAGCCGACCTGTTTGTGACCCATCAGAGGGAAGAGATTGCTGATGTGCCTGGGGGCATGACCCCCCACCCCCACCCCCCCCACCCCCCCAAAAAAAAAAGAACCTCTGCACTTCCCATCTCATGAACGCCCTCTTATCTTATGGTTGAACATGGTTCCATGATTTGATATTGAGCATTTGTGTAACAACCAGGTATCCTTAGCAAGCTGGGAGTCCCAAGATTTGTGGGTGGGTGGAGGTCGGGTGAGACTGTTGAATCAAGTCAGGTACCCCCGCCCTCCCACTACTCCCACCCGATCGCCTGACATGATTTGACATAGGTCCTGGGCAGGTGACACGGGGGCTTGACATGCATGCCCCCCAATGGTGCCCCCACCCTGTCGATAACACTGCCCCCTCCTGTAATATATTTATTTAGAATTATACCCCGCTCAGTGACTCCATGCTCACAGTTCACATGGGCACCAGAAGGGACAAAGGAGGCAACAAATGGGGGGCATACTTACACGCACTATCCCCACTACTGGGTCAAACAGGGGTTGAGCTAAATTACCTTTATAATTTGCATAAAGGGCATTAACTTTTCTAACGGCCAGTTATAGTTATTAGTATACAGAGTTAAAGTCATTTGGTGTGTGTCAAATGCCTTCTACTTAACAGTAAAATTATTTCTGATGTCTCAATTTGGGCATGTGTCTTATCAAACCAAATACCAACATATCAATGTGTGTATATATAGCTGAGAGTTTGTACATAGAAAGGGATACGTTGCATGGTTTTGTATTGATCACCAGCGTTTCTTCATATTATTTCTGTTATACTACTTCACTTGTTATGCATTGCATACACTTTGCCACTCCTTGTACTTAATTATTTAACCACGTGCAGGTGTGTTACCTTCATGACTTGTACATGCATGGAATAAACAATTTTGTTGAATCTTAAAAAGTTATTAGTTCTAGTTTTCCTTTTATCTTTTCACTACGCTTATTGCTATTAGAATACCCATTGTGCTGTTACCTGTAAATGCCCGTTAAGCTTCTCAGGTAACGGCAGCTACATGTAACAGATGGTATAGGCTAGTGCCCTATTGTCCGGGAGAATAATGGATTTACAATTAAAAGATAGTATAATTATGTTAAAATTCACTTGAATTCCATTGCACTACAACGATCTGACTTAAAATCATAACCTTCTGAAAATTAATGAGAAAACTGAAGTGGATTTAGTTTACCCAACTAATGAAACTGGACCGACATTTGAGAAAAAACATAAAGATATGTTTTACATTCTAATCATAATTATGTGAGGGCCAATCCTATCGTTCGCATAATAATGATTATAGTTAATAGAAAGTTGATATCATTAATCAAAAGTTATCTATGATGTAATTCTATAGAAGTGTCGGAAAAGAAATTTCATCTTCAGCAAAATTTTAAACCTTTTAAACTAGATTTACAGGGCATGGGAAGCAGTTTCAGAGTGGGTGGGACCAGGGGGGTTTTCTGCAATTTTTTACCTCCCTTTGCTTGGCCTTTTAGTTTTGACCTTTTGAGGAGTTGTCCCCCCTGTCCCCCCTGCTTTCCACGCCCATGGATTTAGGGAGTGGTCATTATTTATCAACGGGGGGGGGGGGTTTCGCGTGGACATGCGGAAATATTTTACGCCCCCCTCGACGGCAGTCAAAATCTTTTGCGCCCCCCACGCCGGAGAGTTTTTGCGCCCCTCTTTGATCTATAGTAGCGCGCGTGCTTTTTTACTAAAAAGAGGGTGAATTTTTTTAGCCCCGCCTCAAGAGGGATCAAAATTTTTTTAGCCCCCCCCTCGGGAGGGGTTTGAAAATTTTACGCCCCCCTCAAACCCACCACCCCCCCCCCTGTTGATAAATAATGACCACTCCCTTAGGGATCTAAAATTCAATGGTGCACATTATAAGTCTATACTTCACAGTTCACAAGTCACTGAAGTCTGATTTCAAGGCCTTAGTGAGAAATAAAAGTCTTATCAGTAGGGAATCTGACCTAGATAGGCACTTGAAGTAGATCTTCATACGTGTAACACACGTGTAATCATTCTATCCTACCTCTGAGCAATCTCCAGTCAGGTATTGCATAGTTGCTTCACACAACTTAAATATATAGATTTAGTAAGATATGGACGTGTCAAGGTATCAGTTAAGTACACACTGGAAATTTGGTCTCTTATGAAAAGTTTCTAACCTTAGCAACATTAAAAGATCATATAAATATTTCGACAGGGGCATAAATAGAGTAGGTTTTAACAATCAAATCCATATGAGAAATTTCCGATATGCTTTTCCGTTACACAAACTGTTGTAAAACAGTTTCCCTTGATGAAGAAGATGACAATGGTAAGATGGGGGTTCAGTCAGCTCACTCACAGGTGTGTGCGGGTCCACGTGGTCACCTCCCCTACCCCCACCCCTGTACACTCCCATAGGGACCTCCCGCGAAGTTCCCATGGGACTGGACAATCCTCTTGTACCTGAAGGCTATAGGGTGATGACCAAAGGCTGGACAATCAGGGTACAACCTATGTACAGCAATTACATCTAATCTGGGTGGTTGTCATGTGTTCCCATGTAATTCCCACGTTTCTCTTTCATGTACTGTAAGTGTAACGTAGTAATTTATATTTGTGATACAGGTGTTAGCTTCAAGCTGTACATGGACCTATGTGCAGAGACGAATTGATTGATATCTGGATGGACAGAAAGACATTTGTATGCATTAAAAAAGGGAATGTGTCACGGTTACTGCATTCAGTGGCAGGCATGCAGTCTCATTGGCTACGAAAAGAGATATGCTTGAATATAGGAATTCCCCCTCAGAACTGGTTAAAAAAAATGTTGATAGAGTCTGTTTTGCACGGACGATTCAGATCATATGGAACCCAAACTTCTTAGTCTCACAACCCTTTTCTAAAAATTAACTCCATCATTTTTCCTGCATTACTTAGTGATGTATTTTCTAGGGCATGGAAAAGTAAGTATATCTGCGTTCTCTTTCTTTGTCTCTCTCTCTCTCTCTCTCTCTCTCTCTCTCTCTCTCTCTCTCTCTCTCTCTCTCTCTCTCTCTCTCTCTCTCTCTCTCTATATATATATATATATATATATATATTGTTTTTTGCTGTTTCAAAGATTACACCCTGTCGATGGTTACAGAATGGTCAGCTGGAGGTCACCAATCCGAAGGACATCGTGCCAATGTGGTTTGAACAACGGCCAATATGGTTTTACACGATATGAGGTAGACCGCAATGCATGTTCATGAGCCATCCTAAGATATACATGTACATATTTCTGAATCCACGCCGTACCTGCGAAGTTCAATACGTGTTTCAGCTTTATCGATATTTGAGATTAATGATCTACTGTGTTTTGGAAGAGAAATTCAATTTTGCTGATAGTTTGTTCCTTCTTTTGAGGACAATAAAAATCCATTACTCGGATAATTTCCAGGAGAGGTATTAAGGGGTAGATGTACCTCTAATCACTATGGAGCTAGCTTGTCCATAATGCTCACAGGGCTGATAAGAGCTTAAGACGGGAGTGATAATTTTTTAATGACCAGGGGGAGGAGGGGGGGGGGGCTGCTGGGTTTGAAGAGGGGGAGCAGAATTTTTTTGACCCCTTGACCGGGGGAGGTCATTTTTTTTTCAACCGCTCTGAGGGGGGGGGGGATAATTTCATCCGTTTTCAGTGAAAAAGCCTATGCGTTACTATGGGTTCAAAGGGCGCGTTCGTACACAATTTTCGTCCATTGAGAGGGGGTCAATTTTTGTTCACATGCCCATGCGCAACCACCCCCCCCCCCCCGTTGTTAAAAAATGATCACTTTCTAAGTTAATTCTTGGTCCCGTTCATGATCCTATCTTGATTGCAGATTCCATTTGTGCAAGGCATGGCACAATGTGGTACCTGAGAACACCAAACCAAGGTCCCCTGAAGGAGCACAACACATAAATCACTTTTTGCTCTGGATGGTTGTGTTTTCTGGGAACACGGCCGGATGTTGGTACGGGCACCTAGGTTTCTGTAGCTGCCGGCCCGAGTGGCCCATGACTGAAAATGTTAATGCCTATCCCTGGTACAGATCATGATCACAATACACCTATGCAAACCACAAGTGCCGGGACCTGCATTCCATAATAATATCGCATACTGTGCTGCCTTCAGCTGGATGATTGGTCCTGACATGAAGCATGTATAATACTATTGTGTTTTTTTTGTGTGTGTGTTTATAAGACTTATATCAAGTACATTGATTTATTACATTTTACAAAATCTAATATTCTGGTAGATGCTTATCTTACATAATTCATAGTCGTAGACAGTCTTTATGGCGTTCCCCTCTAGGATTTATCTGCATTCTGAAGTGTTCCTCTCTGTGAGTTATCTGCAATCAGAATGAAGTGTCTTGATAAGTCACAGAGAATGACGATGGAATGTTCTTTCCTCCACTAAACACCCCAATTGACGGCAAACATGGCGATATATCAAAGTTACTGTCACCCCAAGCTGCCATATCAGCCACGTGCATATGCTACCCTCTAGCAATCCTCTATAACAAGATTAACTCTTTCCCTTTCCAAATTAAGATTTTCTTTTTCAGATATTCTAAAATGGCTTCAGCCGGGGATGTGTAATTCAGGACAACAGTTAGATCTGCTATACAATTACACAGGAGGCTTAATTGAGTCTCCTTTTGAGGATGGGTGCTCGCCGCGGGCGGGCAGGCCACAAATTGACTCGATTGTTTTGTTGGGGGAATAAGTGACTCTGTCCTGTGGACGATTAAGAGCAATTAATCAAAGCTTCATTTAGGTAGCTTCAGCTTAACACAATGAGATGGGGCCATTGGCTTGGTTGTTTGGTGGATGGGGCCCGCATGGTGTTAGGGGAAGGGGGGTTTGGCAAACCTCACAAACCGATATAATGGGTTAGCAGAGGGCCAGGTATGCTGAGACCAAGGTAACCAAGACAATCAGACACGATTGTAATGAGCCTGAGACGCTAGTTGTAATTACATATACCTTATCGGAGACATCTTGTCAGGCACTGTAATTGTGTGTGGGATGGGCCCACCCTGCCAGGTATAGATCACATCTTCAGGTAAATTACCCCCTTGTACCCCTCTCTGCACTGTCCCCTGCCACCAACCTTAGCAGTGGACACCTGAAGCACCCAGCCTCAGCACCTGTTATGTGTCACTTGTCGTCAGGATGGACCAACAGGTAGATTCCTCCTCCCCATCCCACTCCTACTCCCTCAATCAGGCACAATGTACAAAATATCTCCATAAGAAGTGTCCACCGTTAATGGGATGATGGTGGAGATAGGTGGTTGGTGAAGTAATGTGGAATTATTATTGTAGCAAGGAGGGAGGGAGGAATAGTGGTAAATTTTGATTGGTGATTATGATAATATTGTGGTTGGTATGTGGGTGATTTACTGAATTACCACTCTGGTGGTTTCTTGGGTTTCTTTTCTGGGACAAACTTATGACACTTGATATAGAGTATATTAAGCTAATAGATCATGGATATCGGGGCCCTTGGGCTGTAAATGCTGTATATACTCGAGCCGTATATACAGCATATACAGCCCGTGGGGCCCCGATATCCATGACCTAATAGGTTTATACCACCATTTCCTCCATTTTGTATCAATTTCTTACCTGAAATCCAAAGAATATAGCCAGGAGAAGACATTTTGTAAGTGCAAGCGACACCGCCCGTGTCCGCTCTGCGCGAAGCCATTGTTTTTGTTCCTTGCCGGGAGAGGTACTGCTGTGTATACAGTCACTTTTCGTATTGAATCCAACCATGACAAGTCTTCAAATTAAAACATACACATCCTTAGACAGTCTAGATGATCCCACCATACGTATTATGTCCAATATATTCAAAATAAAGGAGAATCCATTGATTTTCCCAACGTACGCGAGTCACGGTCCGTCCATTCCCACCCGCCTCCTTGTCCGGCGAAAGTGTGTCAGTGGCCTGGGTGTGGATATAGGTCAAGGAAGAAAAACAATGGCTTTGCGCAGAGCGGCCACGAGCAGCGACTCGCGTACGATCGAAAAATAAATGGATTCTTATTTATATCGAAGAAAATGGAGCACGCATTCCTCGTCTATGGATCGAAAACTTCTTGGGATTTCGATATTATAACATGACAAGCTTGGAATCAAGATGAAAAGTGAGTGTAAAAATGCGGTACCTCTCCGGTCAAGGTCTTATTTTTTTCGCATTGGATTTCATCACCGTTCAGTGTGGCGCTATGGCTAAGGCCTTCTCCTACCACCACTGCGGCCGGGGTTCAATCCTCATACGAGTTGGCACGATTTTTCACAATGGAAAATGGCTAGATTAACTTTGCATAGGTGCCATAATTTCCAAAAATATTCTAAGTCCAACTTGACCCCGAAAAAGTGTATACCAAAAATTTCAAAAATGCACATGGGTGGTATATGCAGAATAATGCACGGCTAAACTGCATATAAACCCACCGGAAGTCCCGAAATCGTGGTATAAACAACTATATACTTGCATGATCCAATGTCACAATGCGTTTGCAATTACATAACCATTGTGTGTCTGAAAGCATATGAACAAATGGGAATACGATACATGGTTTCCTGTTATTCATTTGATGTGTATTCATGATGATAAGAATGTTGGAATTTTTCTGAATTTGGCTTGTTAGAACTCTTGATTTCAACATACCAGGGAGAGTAGACAAACCTTCATTGAACAACATTGTGTTGAGAAGAAGACGTAGTTCATGCAAACGGAAAAATGTCATATCATTCCTGCGACATACTGTGTTGCAGTTACTCTTATGCGAGTGTGTATTCATTAGTGTGGTGGTTAGGTGTGGATTTGTGAGTGCACAATTAATGTTGATTCATAATCAAGTTATCATGGGTGCTTTCTCTGTTACTCTACGATCTTATCTCAATGAATGATAAGTCACGCTGCAATCATTGGGTGCAGTGGTTCCAGCGCCCATGGTGGTCGATGCCCCAGGGACGACCAAAACCAGGCAGGAGGAGATATATCACCTGAAAACGCCACATCGAAAACAATTAGAGGTTGTCAGGTGACAGGACAGAGCCATCCGACTTTCACAGGTAATTAAAACACCACTGTAATTAGCACGTGTATTCAAGGGGTATTAACTGGCGCTTTTGATGAAGCTTGAGGTCTGTGTTAGTAAGTTTCTTCTCTGTAATGAGATTTGACTTCTACCTGCTTTAATAATATAGATAGCTCAACAAATCTATTTTGATCTGGATTCTTTGCTCTATGTATACATGACATTGTTAGCTACCTGTTGCGACTGCTAGTGCCCCACGTTCTTTACCTGGTCTTAAGGTATTTATATATTGTAAGATCAATGTACCCACTGTCTCCGATATTTCCTATACCATTTACCTCTACAGCATTCTTCTTTTTATCTTCTTTCAATTTGATCGCATCGTCAATAATTTGACTCGCATGATCTAATACTCTCCTTTCGGAGTGAGTGCATTTTTTAATTCCATCCTTTGACCCTTTAAACCATTACCTGTGTCGATGTACCTGTTCTGAACTGTGTGCATGTTCTGTGTCCCTGTACCTCCTGATACTATAGGGAAAGAGGTAACCTAATCACCAGAGCAGATGTTTATGGAATGTGAATCGAATTGCATCAAGTGATCATCCTTCTTCCATGACACCTTTACTGCTCTGCTCCCAAATGTTGGGTAGTAGAATGCACTTCTTGATGAAGCTTCTAGTCGAACAAATTGCTAGAGCAAGTTAGACATTTGATTTGGTAACTCATTTTCATGAGGCATCTCTACCTAAGTAAACTTGAATGGTCCCTTGAACATTAATTTGTAACTTTTTTTTTTGTTGATTTAAATAGGAGGACAGGGAGAAGTACTATGAACTCACAGTTACTCCTGCACAGGAGTCAGAGCCAATCACTCAGATTACTATATTTTACTCTATATGCTCTAGGCTTGTGCTTCAACTAACACAAACCCAACAATGCATGGTACCATTTCAGGGTGCATAGCCAAATATTAAAGCAAGCATTTATTGCAAGGCAGCAATATGGTATAACAACTCAAGATAATCATACCGCCAATTCCATGTCCATAAAGAGAATTTTAACATCAACTGCTTCATGGTCTACATATTTTACATAACAAGTTTATATGCATTTCCATATGATGAATCTATACATTGGTTGAATATCCTTCAGTTACCTGAAGACGTTTGAAGCTAACATTCTACATGGATATACTCCATAGAGGTGGCTTTAGCGTGGGGAGCTGATAGATAAGATATTGGAAGGTAAGAAAGGGCACCATTAAATTTACATTCAAATACACATGAAGTGGATGTGATCAACCCTTGGAATAATTGAGTAAGATGCAGCATATATATACCTATGTCGTGTCCATGACAGCATGAAGATGTTGATCTCCAATTATGTAGTTAGCTCTTTTTATAAGAAAATATTTGAGATCCACATGCAATATTTGAATTCCTTTACGTTGGAGAGTAGTGTGCACGACTTTGCCCTGTCTGACAGACATTGTCTCGTCCCCAATAACAATGCCTGACTTTTTTCCCCTTTTTATAACATTTCTTCTGGTTTATCTTCTTAAGAATGCCTGGGTTCCATGGGCTGTGAAGGGTGGAGGTGGCGTGCTAGGGGGTGATAATAGGGGCCACGTCGAGAAGAGCATTCTAGAGTAACATTTATGAGCACGCCCACTCCCTGTCACCAAGTAACGGTTATTTTCATGTGAGCAATTAGCAGACAGTTAATTAGGTGGTGACATGGTGCATGGTATACTGTAGGTACATTCCTCCACCGTGGAGGCCTGTGTTTATGGAGCACCCTGAGGGGACAGAGGGAGACACAGACACACTGACTACATGTATAAGGAGCCAAATGCCAACTATCGCTCATTAACCTTGTAATGTGGACGTGGGTTTGGAATGAAGTGTAAGAATGGTAGGGGGGGTAATGGGAAATGTGGACCCCACCCTACTTGTAACAGCAGAAGAAAAAGGACCAGGGGTGGAATGGCAGGGGCGGGGGGATAGTGGTAATTCCTTCACTGCTGGAGGCGCATCAGTCGGGATAATTTCATAATTGTCAGTCATTGGGTAATTCGCCATACCTGCCACATCCCCCTGTGGGGCACTCTATCTCAGCCCCTCCTTAGCCCCAGACTGACATCCAACATAATACTATATATGTGTAAGTATCACTATTAATACATGTCTCTACGGTGCTAAATAATCCCCCAATTTGCTGCCAATGGTAAGATTTGCCTCCTTACATAATTTTAATATATTTGCAGGGTAAATATCCATAGAGTAATGTTGAGGCCAATAGTTTTTATGTATCCTAATCATAAGACAAAAAAAGAATTCATATCTTACATTTAGCTAGGAAAATAATCCATTTTCTATAAAAAACATTGTAAGTATAAATCTATCTCTTGCCCAAGGAGGGAATGCCTCAATATTTGTGACCCATCAAGGGAGAACACCCCTCCGCGGGGGATTTTTAATTCCCTGTTTGGCCACCAGGGGGCATTTGAGGGACAAAATGACTCTAAAATCATTATAAAAATTATTAAGCTAATTTTTTATGAAGAATTTGATGGTCTCATTTAAAATGCACTATTTTCGGTAAAAATGGCCCATATTTGGATGGTAAAATGAGCATTTTTCATTAGAAATCAACCTATATTCCTGTTCCTGGTTGCCATAGCAACCATTCCAATAATCGAAATTTGCCGATTTTTATGCCAATTCCTGGGGATATCCACCAACCCCCCAAAACTGAAAACAGAAATGAAAATTCCTTCTAGATCAAAATCTATGATAAAAACCATTATGTTGTTATGTATTTTTTATGAAAAAGGCTGATTTATTAGGTTTTTAGATGATATTATGGTTTATAGTGTATTTAGAGCTTAATCATCAATTTCAAATATGAATAACAACCTATGTTCAAGAAGGGGTTCTGATATAACTACTAGGAATATTTAAGCCAATGATGTCTCATTTTCAAGATCTTGAGATGAACTTTGATAATAAATTTCCCTGTAGAGGGGTGTTTTTGCTTGCCTGGTCACATTTCTTTGGGATGCTTGGACAGGCTGTGGACAGTGTCCTCAACAAAGATTAGGTGAAGATTACTCCATTCCCCACCCCTTCATCCCTTACTGCCCCAACCCTGCTCCTGTCCTCCTCCCACACCTGGAGGCTATACTGTACGTGGGAATTAACCCTACGTCTTATTGTCTCCAGCCCTTGGACGTCTCCCCTCCAGGTTTATGACTCCAATTGGCGAATTTCCCACTAATAATCCTCCAAAATATGCCCCTATCGTCTACGAGAGGGCGTGGGGGCCCTGGTGCACTGGTTACCGGTGAGTAGTGGTAGATTTACCTAAGTGGTTGTCTAGGTACCAGTGGTGGTTGTCAGGTGACACTTGATGTAGTGCGTGGGGCATCCGCTTGGGGCACTTTGGTGTCTTAACTTTCTCCTGTGTGGGAGAGATTGATCACCTTACCTGTTCTCAATCAAGGTGAGCATTGATTACAGCTGGTATAATTAACACAGCAAAATAGGAGTAAGAAGATGCTATATTTTATGTCAACCCTCCGTATTTCACCCACTGTCTGTCCTTTGAATTAACAGGGATCCGATTAAATAATGGCCAGGCTTTTCTTTTCCCATATTTTCTTACATTTCCGAGATATGAATTGTGTAGGGGCCTGCTATATTTTTAGGTCAATGGGTTAATGGGGCGGTCTTTGGGCTTACTTTGAATTGAAGACTAAAAAGGATGGGGTAAAAGTAATTATACCAATATATACTGGTTATGCTCACCACTATTGTCATTCCAACGGGAGCTAATTATGATCTTGTGAGCTATCGCCCGGATAATACACATGTGTAATATATCTATGTACCGGTACGTGCTTTTCGTTATTTAAGGTGGCTGGCGGAGATAGACTTAAAGTAATTAGATTTTCGCCATATTCTCCCCAGATCCCCTTAATGACATACACTTTGTGGATATGCAATAAAAATGTTGGGGTACCGAACATATTTCTGAACTACATGCAAAACCCTCAACCTTATATATAATAATATTGCAATATGTCACATAAATCCTCACATTCATATATCCAAAAGTAATTAGACGTTTATATAACTTTGTTAACACTTAGATTATAAGCCTATCTTTGCAGGAAATGCAGTACTGACATATGATCCTAGCCATATTCCTTATGTTTTTTGGATGAATGAAATAAAAGAAAATAATCAGAAAAGGGGAATACAATGAATGTCTCAATTGCTATGACCTCTGAGACTGCAATAGAATCTGCAGCACAGCGGTAACTTGTTTGGCTGACATGGTCCCAGATTCGAATCCCACCCATGTCACTGTTTGACATTGTTCCAGCACGGTCATCTACACATCTTGTTAGGAAGGATATGGAAGCAGTACACTCTATAGGGTAGATGATCCTAAAGACGGCCACACAACTTGAGACGCCCATCCGAGAAATCTTTTTTTAATAGTCATAACATTGGGTTTGCTAGTGAATCATCATCAGCAACTGGTAGATCCAATTCTCATCAACGATTTCATAATGCTGATACAGGAGTAAGTATTTTTCATTGCAAATATGTTAGGTGGACGTCTCAAAGTATGTGGCCGTCTTTAGGGTTACTGAAAAAATCTTTTCTGACAAAATGACTTGTCTAACCATGTAAACTTGATTTGACACAGAGAGCACATGTCATTGGGACATGTGCACATGTGTCACCATGACAAATGTAGCATGCAGTAATCCTCATATGATTTGACATGCCTTAAAATGCCAAATGCATTGCCATGCACCTCCATGTCCTTGTCTTATGGACTGTATAGAGGTCCTCAAGGAGAAGTTATGTAGATAGAAAAAAGTGCCTTGTTGGTGCAGGCCTGTGGGACTATGCTATCCCCTGCCTTCTATTATAGGCCTACCTTGATTGAACCATTGATACAAACCTATTGACTGCTCTTGACCATTACTTCATTGTTATACAGTATTACCTAGCACTCAGGTGCATAGACCAGGAATATGTGACGTGTCTGCATTACGCATTTCGAGTGGTGTTGAAGAACCAAATGTGAGAGTGTCAACCTCATTCGACATGGCTTCATACATGTCATGTGAGAGACAAATCCTGATGTGTGCAGTATGCATCAAAGTGATCAGTGTTCTGTCTGTGTTAATCTACCCTATGTCACCAAACTCCTTCCAGACTCCACTATTTCGTCACTCTATTTTCAAAATTAGGGCAGAAAGACAGAAACAGGAGCCTGTCTGTGTTATGAGTAAAGATCTCTGCGTTATGAGTAAAGATCTCCTGAAAGAAAAAGGTATTGAATATAGAGCATTAATACAGCATCTAATGAGATGCTATAAACATTCTGCTAAAACTAACTTAACAGTAACTTTTCCATGCTATCGCAGTCGCACTTTCTTGCTGCACGAGCCTTGGTGGATAGACAAAGAAACATCTATCAATCATTCATACCGCGGCTAATCTGAACAGATACATTGACCCTACATCTGAGTTATGCATTGATGACAATGTGTCTTAAATCACAGACCTCTCACGCACCTTTCTAAGCACATCTTAAAGTCAGTCAGCTCTTTTTGCCACTGAGTATTAATGGTTAAGTCTTTACATGTTGCGAAAACAAGCGTGCAGAGGAGTTCAACAAAGCTGTCTGGTGTGACCTCAGCCATTTCCTGCACATTCTTCTGGATTAATTGAGCCTGTTGGCGTGACAGTTAGGATCAAAGTGGTCTTTATGTCTGTATGCCCCTACACCACCTATATCTTAGTCACCCTGTGGTGTAACGTTAACTCCCTACGCTCTAATAGGTCACAGTGTTCAAAACATTAATGTTATTGTGGTTATTTAGATGTAAAGACACAATCATGTAGATCTATTACATTGTATGATTAATTACATCTACTGTCTTTGTCCGTTATCCACAGGACAATGCACATCAAAAGGGCAGATCACCAGCGTGATACATGTGCCTCATAACTGTGCAAGAAAAAAGAGCTATAACAACTAGTCTATTGTTCCCTTTGCTGTGCCTATTGTGCCTTTGTTATAATGTTGGTGTCTTTATTTCATCTCCTTTTTCAAAGTGATTCTTCACTTCCGTCTTATTTCTCACAAACAACATCTACATCAGTAATACCATAGGGGCTGAAGTATGATAATATTGATAATTAAATGGCTTAGATAGATTTACTTAAATTCCGTGACTGCTAAGGAAAACAGTCTGTGTCATAAAAGGTTCACCACAGCATGTGAACGAACAAGGCCCACCCGCCTTGTGCATGGTTGGGGTCCGTTAGCCGTGCCGCCGTTAGTGGTTTTCGCGCCACATTCCCCTAACACGAAGGCAGGTAAAAACAGCAGACGACAATATGGAAGCCCGAGTGATGTTAACAACATGGAATGCCCATATAGCATAATTTAGATCCCTTGCCAGTGAAATTAGCAGAGAGTCAAATGTGTTAATGGCGGTAGTTTGAAGCAGACGACACTTCGAAGGCACTTTTGGGTAACAACATGATATTTCTCACTGCCACATTTCCTCCCCAATCACATGTACCATCAGGGCCTTGGCACTTAGAGGGAATCCCCTGTGATCTACGATGGTGATGGAGGGGTGGACTGAGGGTACTAGACTGAGGGTTGGTCAGCAGCGCCCTCACACGGAACGCGGTGAAGTCACGAGACCTGGCGATTTGTCGTCTGCTGTTTCGTCCAAGACGCAGGAAGGTGACACCCAGAGACGTCTGGGAGCTGTACATATGTCACCGCACGTTTATAATGTGTACAGCTCAGGGTAGCTAAACCACACACCCTATGGTAGTCACAGCACACCTTTCCTTATCTCTCTACCTGCTGACCATTACCGCCTGCTGACCACTGTCAGCAGTAACCACTGCCAGCTGTCGTCTGCCTGCACGGCTGTCCTTTTACCCACCACAGCCACCGTGTGTGTAGGTCTATCTGTCCACATGTACCAACTGTCCACTTGTCAGTCCCTGCATTGCTCAAAGATCAGAATCTCTATTGTATCTGTAGGGGTGTTGGGTTGCCATTGGGGCAACTGGTCAGTATTGTTTCTTCCAGAGCCAGATGTGCACACGCTTGATATGATAGTATTAGTGATTACATAAAGGGAGATAATCTTGATGTTCTCATGTGATCTATTCAGGTAATGGAGAGTAGACTAAATTTACCTAGGCCTACTGGCATTTTCTTTTGTAAATAAACAACTGTTTCCCTGTCAAAAATAACATTTTTCATATACTTCTTACATATTTTTCAGATTTACAATCTAGTGTATTTAACTTGAAATTTCTATACACTGACAGAAACAGAAATAAGGTTCAATGGGTTTTTGGTCTATCGTGGGCAGTATAGGGCAGACAAATAAGTGGCTCTTCTAGAGGGTTTGGTATGGTAGTTTCTAAGGCTATACAAAAGCCCTCTCGTATACCACAGCTTTTCAACGGAATGAAGAACCCGTTCCAATATTGCACCTTAATTCCAGCATAAAATGACCGCTGGCAGTTATCATTAAAAGGAACTCACTGCCATACTTAGCATCGGATATCAACCACGACCTTTGTATTTAAGCCTGCCCCACACACATCTAAAGTTCTCTATGGGTGATGTGAGGTGTCTAATGATTCAGTATCGTTCTGGTTTGGCTGTACAAATGCAGTGGTAGCAGGTCTACTCTGCAGTTCTGCATCGGTGCATCGTGTCGAGTCTTCCAGAGGGTATCCATACGGGAGGGTCGTATGATGCTTGAATATTTCCATTGCAGATTACTCACCAAGGCTGCATTCATGCACAATGGCGGCCAATGGTTTATGATGTATTAACACACTATGTGGCACAAAAATGGTTTCCTACACCCGTCACCTCTATCCCACTACCCACTGTCCATGTATTATCTACAGCCTACTGACAGCCGTTGACCAGTGGCCAGTGGCCTGTGATCAGTGCCGACTGTATCACCTTGACCTCTGTCTTAACTGTGGGAGTCCTACTACCGGAGCCCTTTCCGACCTCAGCCATTGTCGGTCCGTGTCGGCGGCAACAGTTACAAACGGGTCGGGGCGGCCGGACAGTTATCTGCCGTCCATCTGTAGACTGTCAACGACTTAGGTCGGCGGTATGGTCGTCCTGTGGCCGCCCGCTGCTCCAGGTCTCCGGGTCTCCAGGTATATGTCGACCTGGTGGCCTTGTCCAGTCTGAGACGAGACCCCATGGTATTGAGGCTCATATACCTGACGACTTAAAGACAGATGATTCCCATAGCTCACCTCAACCCGCCCCTGTTGCCACTGCCTTCACCCCACTGCCCATTTACCCCATCCCCACCTTTTCCAATACCTTTCCCCTATACAGCAATGGCCATGCAACCTGTTGTGGCCAGTCCTCGCCCCTTTACTTTCCCCCATTTTCTGACCTGCAAGACGTGATCCCATTGGTTCATTTCCTTGTACAAAGGCGTATGCAGCCTTTCGACAATTGCATTCCATATTAATTCATTTGTATAAATCGCCCATCATGACGAGAAAAACTATTATAGTGCTGCAATATTTACACTATCTTTCTATACACACATTGCAAGCACCTCCCAAGAACACCGATTGCTGCCCGTCCACTGGTCAAAACGTCAATACTGCCCTTGAACACACCAACATCCACAATAATAAACCATCCATTTCCAAATGTCCACTGCAACCCTTACATGCCCATTCTTCCACCACAGCTCTCCACTGCCTCGCCCCCCATGCTTCCCTTAAACTGTTTGAAAGTCGTCAAAGCATATATCAGTTTTGGTGGACCATGGCTCTTGGAGACCTTCTGTCATGATATTGACAATGCAAACTTGTCATATTCACAAATCAATGTCATCATATTGAATATGTGAGGCTGTAGTTTTAGGTATTGTCAATCTGAGAACATTAAGTCGTCTGCACTGACGTATGGTTTCAAACCTGCAAGAGTTTCCAGGACACATTCACAACAAACCCTCTATGGCCAAACACCCACTTCTTCCCTCCTACTGCTCGGACCTATACTGCTCATCATCTATTTTTGCCCTCCCACTGTCTAACACCTACAACTGCCCTGCGACTATACCCAACATCTATTGCTGCCCTTCTACTGCCCAGTCTTTACTGCAAGTCTTT
Organism: Acholoe squamosa; assembly: GCA_949317995.1. NCBI lineage: Eukaryota > Metazoa > Annelida > Polychaeta > Phyllodocida > Polynoidae > Acholoe > Acholoe squamosa. The sequence goes on from OX439042.1 coordinate 23,359,183, forward strand.
GATTGCCCAAAAACCATATCCATACTCCTTTGAGGGCCTCTCATTATCAACTGCTCAGCATCCTCATGGAAATCACTGGTCTTTTCATTACACGCTAATTTGCTATATGCGTTTGTGTGACCCTTCCCCTCATAGTACCCCTACCCTCAATCCATGGCGTCAAACCGCTACCCCTGACCGTCTCCCTATATCAAAGCAACACCATTTCCACACCGCTATTCAGCTTCCATACGATGACATACGGAAAGCACACCACGAGAACAATGGATCAGCTCTCCCGGCCATTCGGTCCGGCCTCACCGTATCCTCTCGGAGAAGTACCGGTCCCTTTTACAGCCAATTATCGGTACTCTCCCACTCCTAATCCCCGACTTCTTTACAGCCAAACTCCCACTAATGACAAGGCAGTGCACTGACCGCATCCAAATGACTACTCCAACCTGGTCCCTCGTGGCTAACGCTACATTGAGATTGAAGTATTTAGGGGAAATATTTAGTGTAAATACTTTGGGTATTTTTAAGACCCCTATTGTTGTGGAGGAGGGATTTGGAAGAAGTGGACCGAGTATTTTAAATGAGAGCCATAGGCAGTCTGCCTGGACTCTCTGAAAGTGTAGAAGGGTATCTGTAGAAGTAGGCACTGAATGAGACGCGCATTTACCCTGCTAATTGTGTGAACATATAAACCACTGGTTCCCTTATACCCTCTTTATATCTAAAAGATTCATATTTACCTCATTCAGGCCATCGGTAAACTGTATTGAAATTAAGGTAGATATATAATCACCGTATCTATTATTAATATTTATCTCTCCGAATGATCTGAAAAAAAAAAACACACTTTGACGTCTCAAGCATTTGTAAGGATTCACGAGTTATGAAGAACCGTGCACTGCGACATATCAATAATTTGGGCAGAGGTAAAGAATTTCCAATCGTGATATTTCTACTCCTCCCCTATACATATACTTAAGTACACACAGACTTCATTACATCCTCAGGACTGCCATATACACAGATTCCCACCCAGATACTGCCAACCTACAGTAATACCCTCCTGACACAGAAGGAAGGGCAAGCAAAACGACATAGTGAACATAAGCTGAGCCTTTAAAGTTTACAAGGATCAGGTATAGAGGCTACCTTGGTGGTCTGTTTCTAGTTAAGTCTCCGTCACACCTGGATGCATAGGACTGAGTCAGTGTGATGTTGCGGTACACCCAGTATGTTACAAATGGACCTTCTCAAGTGGCAACTTCCTACATACTACTCACACCCCATTCACTGTGGTATAGGCACATACTACTCACAGTCTTCAAGGAACTGAATCTACGTGGGCGGCATTCAATACTGAGACATCTAAAATCCTTGTTACCGAGATTTGAGGGTCGATTGAGATAGATCAGTTACTGTTAATCTAGGCTCTTGGCAGAAGAACTGATTATGTCCTGATTATTAGTAATCTGTCCACATCAGACTAAACTGTTGGTACATGAACGTGGTTTTTATGTGTGTAGCCTTGTGCATGTGGATAAAACTAGAAAAGGCGCACCACAAATCTTGATATGTACAATATTATTGCAAGCCTGGTGCACCTGTGTCCATGAAGCATAATGAATGTATGTATAAATCTGATGGTTATCCTTGGGACTGATTACAAATTTCACTTGTGGCGGCAGATGCAGAAACATGTTATATTACTCCATGTGGTAGGTTTCCCATTCTGTTGTTTCTTAACAGAACACATAACCTGTATCTACATATGTATCTGTATGTCGGCCTTGTTTGCTGTCCCTCTTCCAATTTCCTCAATTTTATATTTGGGGCATCACCCTCCAGTGGCCTGCACACCCATAGTGTAATCTGGCTTAGTGGGGGGGGGGGGGGTTAGTCAAATCAAATAGGCGTCACAGTAACTGATTTGATTGCCCCTGCTCGGCCAGTCGGATGCCCTGGAGGTATCGGCATAATTAGGACAATATAGTACCGTAACAGTTGGGCTATTAATTGGCGCGTCGGTCGCCAGTGCGTCTATATAGCCCCACCACCCGACCGTTACACGCCCATTACGTCCTCACCACCCGTATGACATGTCACGTCAATATCTACGTCATCATGGAGACACGTCGTGGTAATTGATGTCGCGTCCCCACAAAACAGGCCCAGTTGGAGGATCGCCGGATGAATCATTTAGCAATAAAGGTGGCGAGGTGCCACAGTCCGTGGCAGACTTACGGGGCTTTCATTGGCCTGTCACATAGCATCTGGTTATTAAGCTGGACCCCGGTCCCAGCGCCTGGAGTGTATAGACCGTTGGGTATGCCCTCCAGACGTAATAAAAGTGTATCTGTATTTGGGGCACGTCTCATCCTTGCTATACTACACTCGGTGACAAACAACTGCACGGGGCGGTGTATTATGAATGAAGAACAATGCCTAAGGAAGTTAAGACATCTTCATTTCTGAATAAAAAGAAGAGTATTACAGTATAGTGGGGATATATATGTAACTCTATGAGTTAACTGGTTCATGCAGATTTACTACGTATTCTTATTGTTTGTGGGTTTACATGTGCATTCTTACAAAGACGTGAGTCCCTTTTACTTATTTATCTATTTAATTGTCGATATTTCTCTTCTGTATATAAATTTGCACTGAAATACATGGACCACAAAGCGTTTAGTAGATTTAACTGTGAATATTTCTATTTCGCATTTCGAGGAAATTGCCTTGGGAAGACAAAATCCACTGATGTGTGGATCGATTGTGTACAGTGGGGCTTTACAGACCATATTCCATTTGTACATTATCATTGGCCTTACATATAATATATCGTGCATGGTTTGTGCTTGCGTTATTGAACATTGCATGTCTGGGACGGATGCATGTGCCCACATCACGCAATGCACGTGGTTCTTCATAACAGGCTGTGCTGTGCGGCCCAACAAACCACAACAGGGACCATTTCACAAACGGAATGTCCCTCCCCACACCAGGACAACGGTTTAAGAAAAACCTCCTCTTTCCACAATAGATGTCGCTCTTCCACTGCCCTCCCAATGCGCGCGCAGTGTGAGAGGCCCCAAAACCAAAATGGCGGCGATCATCTGGACCGATGAGTTCAGAACGAGGTTGTCTATGAACCGTTACGGAACGCTGGGAGCACTGGTTGCCGGTAGCCGCTCGCAAACAGACGTATCTCTTACCATTGTCGGTCGTCTGCTATTTCCTTCTTATTCGCCATGCCTGAACGGGTGTTTTCACGTGCACGGCCCCGACATTATGCCTGCCACATTGGGCGCCGACACCGCTGTCCTGTGTCGCCCGTCTAGTAAGCCATCGCGCTTTCCACCGAGCAGAAAATCGTGCAAATGGGAGAGGCGGGCATGCCGACAGGTCCTATTGTGGTAGGGATTGGAGCTGTGAGATGGGAAAGTCTTCTGGTTGTGGCAGGACTGGACAGTACCGACACGGTAGCAGTCCCCTCTCTAATACCAAATCTAGGCAGAACCCCCATCCTTTATCTACAATTACGGTATATATAGTACAGGGTTGCTGAGCTTTGATGATACCAGAATATTAATTCCCTGTCTCCCGTTAATACTTAGGCCTATATATATATATATATATATATATATATATATATATATATATATATATATATATATATATATATATATATATATATATATATATATATATATATATAGTTTAGATACCTCTGCAAGCAATTGTAACCATGGAAATTCTAACTGCCCCTGCTCAATACCATGTGTCCGATTGATTTTGTCAAAACCATTTAGTGATTTCTCCCTAACTTTTAGTTTCAATATTTGAAACAGATGAAAACTACTATTAAGAGAAAAAGACTGGGCTTTTTGAACCAGAGATAGAGGCTGTTTCATCAAGGTTGGGATAGTACGGATGCAGCCAACCCCATGAGGCTACTACCTACTGAGTTGTGAACCAGGAGGAGCAATCAGCAGGGCCAATTAGCGGACAGCAAGTCCTTCTGCACAAGACAAAACTACAATGTACTCTATAGAACCGATACCCCCCACATATATACATTTCGTGCATGAATGCAATAACGGACATACATATAGGGATGCTAGATAAAGCAATTTCTCACCTGGAATAGTCTGTGTGAGGCAGGTGGGCGTACATCTCCCGTTCAGGTTCCCATTGCAAATAAGACATCCATAAAATTCTGCACATCTTGTCTCAAGGCAGAGAAGCAGTGGTTTCCAGTGGCGTCATTCTGAGAGGCCGTTATTGGTGTCAGCTGCTGTCAGAGACTGCTCAAAAGGCCATCAAGAGATGCCAGTCGTTATCTTCATGGATTCTAAAACGATTTTGGAAGTGTTTATTTCATTTTGATAGAGGTCGTTATTATACATGTACTGACACTTACATGTGTGTATTCATATGTTAATTAATGCTCTTATCACATATGAATGCACACAAAGCATCTTATCGTATCATATATGATTCATAGTTGATAAAAATATCCATCCAAACTTAAACTTTGCTTTGAGTCTTTAAAATTAACAATGATTGACGAGCGTGATATACTAGGAATTTAAAGTTAAATCAGGCTCCTGTTTATTAATTTGTCAAAGCGGTATACAGGGGCGTAGGAAAAGGGGGGTCCAGGGGGGGCCTGGGCTCCCCAATCATGAAGGAGGTGGGGCCTGAGTATGTCTGGGCCCCCCCCCAATATTTTCCAAGAACTCATAAACACAATGCAAAAGAAGCTTAAACTTTACATCTTAAATTAGATTATTATGGTGATGTCATAGGAAGAATGAGGGTCTGAGCGTAAAGTCAGATCCAAAATTTACCAAAAATCACTTTTCTATATGAATTCTAAATACGCATATATGGACACCATCACGCATCAGGCGACAATTCAAGGTGGTCACCATGGTGCCCTCACCGGGCCCCCCCCCCCCAATGAAGATTTGCTTCCTACGCCTCTGGTATAAGGCGTTCAAACACCTGGATAAGATACTAATATAATGATCCAATCAATAGACTTCAACCTGATATATGTCTATATGATATAAAGTACCGCAAGCCTTGGTCTACTCAGACCTTTTTATATAAAATATTCGGTTAATATACAGTTATGTCTGATGATCTATTTTACACAAAATTCTTTTAATGACATAATTTATTCTGTTTTGCCTGTGTTTATTTAGTGTCAACATTTTACTGCTTGATATGTCCTCCAAGCTTAATTGGTAACACTATGTGATATAGAAGAAATAGTAGCAATTGTCTTCAGGTGTTCTGACATTGCACGGGTGTTTATCCCTATGAGGATCTATCTGTCATAATTAGTTAACCATTACCTCACTCACTATCTGACAGCTTGAAGGAAGTGGCATGTACCCAGGGATTGACAGCGACAGTTGAAGTGACGTGCTCAGATTGAATTAAATGTTCACTAGTGTAATTTCAGCTTAATTATCAAAGTCAAATTGAGCCAGTTCTAATTAAAGAAGTCACTTGGAAATAAACGATGATGAATGCTATTGTAATGTGAGAACCTGGTATGTATAAGTTTAATAGTTATAGGCATGCCCATGTCTTTTTATGTGTTTTTGTTTTTTCTTCGATCCAACTTCCATTCTATATAGACTCGATTGCAGTCTTTAAGTTTGAGTTGCATGGCAGCATTACTGCTTTTTGATTGTTAAGCATGTACCCCACATCAAGTTGTTGTAGAATGCTACGCTGTATCATAACATTCTTAGTTCTTTCACATGATGGCACTGTCTACCAGAAAGAAAATCGTCAAACGATTGGAAATGTGAGCTGGATAGGTTGGGGGAAAATGCAACTTTGAAACAATTCCGAAAGCATTAAATAGCGATGCGTAGGGGGTGAACCTGTAACATGTTTTCTTATTTCTGTTTAGTACATGGTATTAGGGGCCCATTCATTTACATGACTAACAATTGTACGTTACTGAAAGGAAGGTGACAACGTGTGAAAAAATGGCAAACCAATCAAACCCTCGTCAAATCCTGGTAACCCTGAAGTACGTTTTAAAAGACGTTAAGTTGTCAACTGGTCTAAATTATTCCTGTCATGGAGTTTCATTTTTGGTGGAGTCATGGCTTGGGAACTTTGAGTGGACTGCTATTGGGATATGATACTGTGATTTCAGGGTAGTAAAGAAGGTAGGCTACAACGCGGGTCCTACCTAAGTTTCTTCTGTAACTTTGTTCTTTGCATCGTTTCTTCAAGACAGAAGGTCTCTAAAGACCTGATGGTGGCGCTGCGAACACAGCAGTATTGCCTGATGGGACATATCCGTGATCCGGTCACGTGATTGCCAGGATAAGAAGCAGTAAAGAGGATTGATGGCAGAGGATGTCATGTTGGCGGCCATTTTGATTTCTACATGTTATTACAGGTCTAGCCATAGATAGCAGCCTTTGATCATGTCAAATGGACGCGGGATAGAACGGAAGGGGGTGTGTGGAGGATGTGTATAGTGGTAGGTGGGGAGACAAGGACCGCTCATTTGCGGGTATGTAGTGGCTGAAAGACATAGTTAAAGACAGTACAGTGATAACAGTGGGGAGAGTGTCACGTAACCCACTCCTACACATAACTACACATAGACAGCCTTATCACTCACGACACCCTCTTCCCTTGTGTCTCATGCATGCTCATTCCATGCCGCTTTAACCCTTTGATGTGCACCGCCCAGGTGAGTGAGGGATGTGCCTTATGTCCGGAGAGCAGCCCACTGATTGGTCCAGCTCACGCCATGTGGACACACCTGAGCATTCAGGGATCAACTAGGCCATTGTCAGTCTACCCGAAGCACACCTTCCATCACCCCTCCCCACCCAACACCACCTCCTGATGCCATCTTGGACGGCGTCCGTGTCGCCGCAGGTCGATGATCAAACGTGCTCACATGACCCTCCGCCCCACCGCATCACGACCATGTACATCCGCGCACGGAATACCTACCGCCGATCTACATCCACTATACACATATAACAGAAGGGACTATAGTGTCCCCTGGAAGACAACTGTCCCTGCGTTCCTGCTATTTATGGGCGATAATTAGAGAACTTCTAAGGGATTCCGATCGTTGCGGCGCTGCCCCATGAGAGGGCGCGTTAGACATGTAATTGTCCATCGCGTGTTTCGTAATTGACGTTTGTAGAACGGAGTAAGAAGGCAGTTGCGTATACTGTATCGTCACTGCACACAGACAACACAAATGGACAATGATCATGCTATGTATTTTTCTGTCATGTCTCTTCTTTAGTCCTAGATATGTGTCTTGCTCAAAGTGACCTAAGTAGGGAGACATGAGCCTCTTCCTATCGCTATGGATGAATACAAAAAACTGTTGATAGTCCGAGCATAGTTGCCACAGCCGATAGTCTGGAACATAATATACCCCAGCAAATGTTATCAAAAGTCTCCCTCAAATCAATGTCAAGCTTTGTGTGATGCCATTACAGGACTACAATATAGTAGCCGTTCACTATTTTAACTAAACTTAGCTTAGGTTCAGTTACCTTGAAACTCCAACATAATCTGAGGCGCCCATCGACCTAATGGCCATGACAAACAGCGCCGAATCAACAAAGTTGTACTCCAAAGGAAACGTTTTCTACAGGACATTCGGTCCTACAGATCCACAATTTAGCATCATGCAGGACCAGATAGTTTTTCTGTCATAACCAGGTGGTGAGAGCCTGGACCTATATCCAGTGGGTCCACCATTTTGAATTTCGCTGGTTACACCAAAGGTGGCAAAACACACTGATAAGGCATTGTCAAGATGGGTACTTTGTCCCTGGATAACATCCACTTCCAGGGACATGCTGGTCCCTATCTTATCAGCTTATCAGTGCAAGTCGCCAGAACCAGCTTCACTCCCGCTTACACCCAATATACCCCCCCCCCTAGTTTTAATGCAGGTGTGATTATTGTCTGACTTCTAGGCCTACCTCGAGATTGGAAAGAATAGGACTAGATAGTCGGTAGATTGCAGGCGAAATGCAACAGACCAATAAAATGGAACCTGAGAAAATTCCAAAGAATTGTCCATGCAAAACCGCACATAACTCCAGTTCTCATTATAGAGTACATGTATTTAGAAAGCTTCTTTCAGTTTTGCAAAGCCCTGTACAGTGACAGACAACCTGCATGACGTAAGCCGAAGAAGGGCTTAACATTGCTGCACCTGCAATGCTGCAAAGGAGTTGGGCGATGCTGTTTCCCTTCCATAGTCTACACTGTAAAAAAAAAGTGTTGTGGAAATAACGACGGAATCCTCGTCCCAAAGTTGCCAGAGATCCGTAGTTGTTTTCAGAGAGAATCCTTGTACATTTGTGTACTATCGTAGTGCCACCTGGGGCTTCAAGATTGTAAAAACTCTGCCGTACAATTACAGTAGTTCACTGTTCAATTTTATGAGAATCCCTGGTAGATCTAACACTAATTTTTACTGTGTAGCTATATTATTGTCTTTCATGACTTATATATCAGATCATAATTTCCCTCACGACTCCAGCTTTGCAAGACTCTGGACAAAAGCAAGATGATGTCTGTAAAACTCTTAGGAAGAAACTTGGTAGATGTAGGTTTGCTTAGCTCAAACTCTTCGATGTATACACGAGCATTTTTATATTGGTTACACATTTTGAACGTCTATATACCTGGGGTTTGAAGATGATTCTATTCAAACATACATCATTTCGAACAGTCTCCCTATGTCGAGAGTATCTACTAGTGGGAAAAACATCGACTCCTTTTCAACAACTTTTCACAGCAGAGGTGCTAAATCGCGGTAATGGGGTAATTTTAGAGATAATGGGCGGAAACCGTTAACATTTTTCAGTTTCAAACGCATCTTGGTAGAAAGAGTTGGCTGACCAGGAAGGGTCTATTACATTCGGGATTACAGTGATTCTGACCTTTTGCCAATTACTGTCACAAACTATTCCTGTTCTGAAATGAGCCGTGAACTTGGGCAACCAAACACTGGTATTAACAGTGGGAGGTACACTTTTACTTACCACGAGTCAGGCTTGCAACATGTGCCTTTTTGGTATATATATGATTGATGATATGTGTAGTGGATAACATAGACACTTCCAGTCAAGCAGTGTAATGAAGAAAATGAGTTGAAAAATCGGGAATAGAAAGAGGTGCCTTCTATGGGTGGGTATGAAGCTATCCAGATATAGAATACTGAAGTCATTGAATCCGTATAATGGGCCTAATCAAATTGCTACACCAAAAAATATAAACTTGACAGAGGCGGATTTAGGGCTTTCGATTTAGGGGCGCGCGCCAAGAACACAGGTAATTGGGTACAGGGACAGAAATACAATTAAGTGATTATAACATGTGAAATGCATAGATTTTGAGGGTCAAGCTAAGAGGACAATAGATGAGTGAAAGACAGCAAAAACGGATGAAAAAAGAAAGTAACGAGTTCAAACAAGAGAACTGGCCATGATAGAATCACAGAAGTTCATTAATCATATGAGTGAGATGGGGAGATGAGGCTGTATACGGTAGGAGGAGCTAGGGCGTGGTGGATACCGGTTTTATACTGGTACCTAACGTCCATCCTCTGCCCAGCAACAGCAACCCATCCCACCCCTCTATTAGTCTCTACTTAGTCCCGGATACTGTCCAGGGTTGGAGCATTGCGTGCAGTGGTCAGTCTACAGGAATGTAGAGGTATGTGGCCGGTTAGGGCCGCGTGCATGACCAGCTCCCGGATCCGTAATTATTGGTCAAACAGTTACCAACCGGAGAGACAGAACCACCCAGCACTACCATACCAACCACCCAACGGCTCCTCTCATCTCCCCGCACCGTGGCAGCATTGCTGGTGCCAATGGTCTCGTCGCACGCGAGACTGTCCGAGAGCGGCGCCTTTAGAAGCGTCGGGCGCCGTTGCATGCGTGCCGCGCGCCGCAACGTGAAGTGGCCGCAAGGGGGAACCGCCAAGAAAGGCGCCGCCGACCCCAAGGTCGACCCCCAAGGTCGTGTCATGGTGACATTCCGCAGAGATGAGCGCCGAGATGATACCCTGTAATCGCGCGCCGCGGTCGGTGCCGTGGGCAGCAGTATGGGAGAGTATATGAAGAAGGTGTAAGGGTTGTCTCTAGGGTTGTCTTCTCTTCTCTCAGCCCTGTATGGACATGGCGTGTCGCTGAGACTCTTCGTTGACCCCTGGAGAGAAATTAGTAGTACTAGAACTGGGGGTTTGGCGAGGGGCAGGGGCCAAAGTGGCCAGGGGGTATGGAGACCCCGCCGTTTGATTGGACACCGATAGGTCAAACTGACCACTGTTAAGACGGTCATGACCACAGGTGGTTGAGTAGTTATGGTGGAGGATTGGTTGCATGTGAGGGGACTGCATGGTCAAGGGGTGGATTGGTATAGATAAGGGGATAACTATATGGTGGGCTGAAGATGGGACAGCTTGTGAAGTTCTGTGGACATGGAGTGCTTGAGCGCATATAGCTGGGTATTGAGTAAGTATATTGATATGAAGAAGGAGTAGATGGAGATCACCATTATACAGACATGTGACCACCAAGGGATACCAAAATTATTCATTTCTGTATTTTACCTGATCATCTACAAAGGCATGTGAAAAAACTAAGTGATGCAATACGTGTGAGAAGAATTAGGCACAACTCCTAATCCTAGTCCCTGATGCCAACAACACACTTGATGCTAATTAAATCTACATCGCTAGATTATAGTGCATCATCATAATAAGTTTCATATGGAGTTTTAATAGCATTTCTATATGGTCCTCAATGAATCATTAGACAAGAACAGAATCTGTGATGAAAATCAATTGAAACAAAGGATTTTGCACTATGAAACTATTCCTATTGGTCAGGTCTTCAAATAGTGTAATTTTTGAAAATGATAAAGCCATTTATGAGTATGCTGCTTTTATAGACTCTAATGGGACTTACAGAGAGCTCTTTCTCTAGTCTGGCATGTATTATGAGGGAATACTGCATGGCAAATGCTTATAATCGCATATCTTTTTGTATGATTTTTGGGATATATCATACACTTGTCTTCTGCAGAATATGTAAAAAGGTCCCTTGAACACAGACATTTTACGTGCAAAACTGCCTCCAAAACTGAAAAACACTGCTCCGTCCAGCTTTTATAGGCAACGCCGGGGATACTGATTGGTGAGGTCGTCCAAACATTTATTTGTATCAATTGAATTTATCTATTTGCAATTCAAATGACTGAGAACGTATACATGTGGTTGGTATATAAATGTACCACTATTGATTTTGTTGTACTCTATAGATATGTCGCGAATAGTAGGGAATCAAGTACATTGTATTTGGACAGGTATTCCTTCTAGGAGATGGAACTTTGGTCTCTCCCTCGGAGACAGTGAGCCCCTTACCCCACCCAGCCACCAACAAGAAAACGCCCTCCCCCACCAATACTCATCCCCCTCCCCACTCACCCCATGCATCCTTCCACCCTGCAGCCTCCCATTGTGGATGTTCACCATACCAGGGGTAACATCCTCCATGGGGTGGCGGCATCCCAAAGAACAACTCTCAAAGATGGGCCCTGATCGTGGCCTCCAAGGACCATAGTATCGTGGGAACTGTCCACAGGCACAACTTGCCTCCAAGTCTACATGTGAACGCATCCCTTGACTCTTTGTAATCTGAGCCTGCATTGGCTGTATCATTAACTGCATATTACTGCTGGGGTATTTCTAGATCTGTTCATACGTGGTGTATCAGGGTCTGATACATCTTAAGGCTGGCCGTTGGTACTGGAGGATATATGCATATTTTATGCCTCACTGACTGCACACAGAGATATACATTGATGGGAATGGTATCAGTAGGCATAAAGTCCCTGGGGATACATATCCATGATCTGTTCGACTGTATTTACACTCAGCATATAACGATCTGAATATGACTTCTGGTTGACCTTTGGACAAAGACTGGCAGAAAGAATGGGACCAAGAACGAGACCAAATTCTATCTATCAGCAACACACTGCGTCCAATAGACAGAAATTAAAGATACTTTGATATGATGCGAATATTAATTTTGCGAAAAAATGAATAATATAGCAGAAAATAGCAGCTTCAAAGTGAAAACCCAAACGCTGCAGCTGAACTTGCCTCTTCTTTCACAAAAAGAAAGCATGCTAAATTGGTCTTCGACAAATTGACCAACTTACAAAGAAGGTGGACATTCCAAGGGCACAATTATCTGAGTCAGAGGTCATCTCTCAATAAAATGCTATCTTAATAGGAGCTTGTCATGAAACCCAGCCCATTGTGTGAAGGACATTTCATACCAATCTAGTCAAAGTCGATCATTTCCCCGTACTTTCCATTGCCCCTCACTGTTAAAAAATTCCGTAGATTTTACAGAGAAACATTGTTAAATTTTACGGGGTTTCACCGTTATTTCTATTACAATGAAACACCCTTAGATTAAGTGATATTACCGTGAATCTGTGTAAAACACTACGGAAAAGTACCATTATTTCTTATACGATGAATCTTTGTCTTTTTGGAAGTTTCATATCTTCCCACTAGGTGGCCTCGGGGCTCACTTTGAGGCTTTCTTCAATGTCCTAGACCCTAAACAGATCAAATTGTTGTAAAATTCACAAGGTATACACTTTGGTTTATGTACCATGTTATCAAAATGCAAGTCTACAATGTAGTTTCATAGATTTGAGATATTCAAAAAATAATCTGTCTTTGTGTAGCAAAGGAGAGTAACAGGGATATCATAAACACCCATTATGTGGTAATAGAAAATAATACATAGGCATACCACTGCAGTTTTTAATCAATCACAATTCTGTGGTAATCTTTGTTCTTAGATTGTTACTCAAAAATTATGAAGGGCATAATGTGCCTCTCAAGGACTCATTTATAATCATAATGATTATGATGTCCTCCCACTAGGATGTCTAGATGAACTGCATATGCAACCAAACCATACATAAAGACCGCATCCATTTTGGATTTACAGTGGAATTTCTAGAATGCCAGAGGATGAATATTCATATGAAAAATTAATGGTGTATAGCATTGAAACCAAAACAATCTGTAATTAATTACCCTTAGGCATTGTTTAAAAAATAACGGAGAAATTCCGTAAAAATTACGGTGACTTTGAAAAAACGGTGACCGTTAAAAAAACGGGGAAAGATTGGCATCCATTGTTGCCAATGATTCTTCGTTTTTTCTACGGAAAATTTTTAACAGTGCTTATTACGACTATTGTTCCATTTGCGGCAGGTTGTTAGGAGGCTACAGCCACAATGAGACAGCAGTCGTACTTTGCATTCCATTGAGGAGCGTCCTCTCACTCAATAACTATATTCTATGCAGATGTTAGTCTAAAGAAATATCTATTTATCTTCTACCAGAGCAAGCGCTGGCCGCGCCCACTGGACAAAAGGGTGGATGGATCCCTATACGTATCGAGAGTTCACTTGTCTAGCATTTTAGAAATTGCCTCCAAAACCGTGAAGGGTAACAGACACTTTATATAAACTATATAACATTGGTCCTCCAATGCCAGTCTCTACTGTGGTAACGAGTACGGGTATGCTTAAAGTATACAGTTCGCAGCTCTAGCTCTAAACAAACTCTAACTAATGGTGACAGTGCAGTGGAGTAGGGCGGTGCTTATTACACCTATTAGATTACATCCATGTGAGGTGGATGAGTCTGTTCAGGTGAGAGGAGAACAGGTGTGCTGATCCTAAGTAGTTTCAACTGTCTCTTACATAGTGACCTCATATTGCACCCAGTGATCGGGGTGATCTCCACTACCTGGGCACTCCAGTGCGCTGACCACAGACCTGCTAAGAACCACAGAGGGCATAAGGGCCCAATAGGACATAGAGGACTATACTGGGGAGGGTGCTCTCCAAGGGAACAGGCACAGGCAATGACTGTAAATTATGGGCTTTGGAGAGTGTGATAAGGGATGAGTACAATGATGAGGGTGGTGAGGGACGATGATTCAGCCACCTGGTGTTGTGTGAATAGGGATATATCCTTACAACGATCTTGCCTTTTGTACTGAATTGTTGAATTGAAAGTTGGGGTATATACATGTATATTCAATTGACTTAAGTACTAACGATGAGCTTGGAAATTATTATGTCATTTTAACATGACTCCCATCAATGGTTATCAAAAAAGAAAGTGGCCCTCCAATTGTGAACCAACATATAAGTTCTGATAAGTTTGCTGTCATGGTGACTCTGCCATAGAAACTGCAATGCCTGAATCAATACCATGATACGAATAGTTTTAGGCTTGCTTGACGGAAAGATTCAATGCACATTTTCCAGCACACGCTTTCTCATTTTGAGTTAAAGGTACAAAAATGTACTAATATGTTGGGGAATTCCAAATGATTTGAACCGTCTGAGGCTTTAGATCAATGTATCATTTTTGATATATTAAAATGTACATGTAACATGGCAATGTCCCATATGCTCTGGCTGTTCGGCCTGAACATCTGTACAAGAATTTGGAAGTAGTGGAAAGATGGGCAAGAAAAAGATTATCTGAGTTTGAGAAAGACTTCAGATAGTGCCTGCTAGGTGGTAGGGGAAGGGTTAGTCTTTTTAAACTATATTACTTTATTTCATGTCAATCATTTTTGGCCATGTAATCAGGGGACAATTTCTTTAAACATGGAGGACACGTTTAGGTATCATATACACAGTCTCAATTGCAATTGGGCTCTAAAAACCCCTGTTGTAGATACAGCAGAATGCACTTCTGGTCATTGGTTTTATACCTACATCAGGTACAGCTGTACTTCAGAATAATAAGAACTATACTGTAATAGCCACGTGGTGGGCGGACAGTGTACATGTATATGGGAGTTAAGCCTAAACATAGGCTATATATTTTCGTTGGCAAGTTACTCAGACTGCATGGTGGGTCCAGCAAATGAATGCAGATTTATGTAATGCATGCGCCATGTACAGTACAGGTTTTTGTGGTCGCAATCGTTGATTGCGAAATATTTATATGATGGCACCATGTATGATTTATTGGCATGATGGTGGAAGGCGAATGCACCATTTATTCGAATTGGTAAGTGCCCTTGGTGATTGAAAACGGTCGGAATCATGTTAATACATTACACGAGCATGTGTGTCAGGAGCACGCACGCTGGTAATCACCGTGTTTCCATGCATGTATGGACCCATATACTGTAAAAAAGGAGAATCACATTGGAATCTTCTCTGGGGCAACATCATGCAGGCATGCACGCACGGGTTTGATCTTTTACTTCATCCCTTTGTAAGGGAAGGTCATTGTACGTTAGTGAACTTGTGGCGCGGCTATCAAAGAGTGTGCTGAGGCTATAAATTATGATTTCTGGAGATATAGAGGGGTGCGGCCTTGCATACATTGATGGTACATTTGGGTAGGGGTGAGGATAGAGAAGATGTCCCAAGGCACTCTAGTCTGTGGTATATATAATGGAGGAGTGGGCATCGCGTGGTGCGACCTTCAACAATACCAGAACAGAGCCCTCTGTCATCCAATTCCACTGCACCGTGAGCAATCCGTATTCACTGCCAATAATCAGAGGAAAAAAATCCGCTTGCTGAAGGCCGAGGAACCGCCGCCTTGTTGCCTCAACAAGTCGGCCGTGGTGGGATGCGCCACTTGCTGCTCATCGCCAGAGCACCGGGCTGGGGAAGAAGAGGCATGGCCGGGCAAGTGTCTGCACATCAAAGATGCCGACACTGTCATGGCGGCCGGGCGTCACGCAACCCTCCTGCCCCGCCCCGAGCGTCTCCCTATTGTAGTCAAGGTGCCTTTCCCCTGGAGCGCAGCCCCAGCCGACCCTGGGCTCCGATGGGGCCCTCATCGGACTCTGTAATCACCCCGGCGCCCGTGCGTGTGGTGTTTTGGAGCTGATCCCGACTGCCCCCGTCACGCCATCTTGGCATTGTGGGCGCCATCTTAGTCGCCACCACGCATGCGTGCGCCGAGTGACCCGTATGAACCGGTGCCAGGCCGCTTTATTTGTGCTGTTGTGTGGGGGCCGGTGGGATGGAAACCATTACAGACACAGCAGAGACACACCCAATCAGCACCAGCAGTAGACATTTTTTTTTGCACATTGGGGAATAGCAGACGACAATTCGCCCCCAGACAGATGAACCCTAGACCCGCAATTTGTCATTGCAGACCACTCCTTTCCATGTCTTTGATGTCCCCTGTCCACTTATCCAAATCGTATGTTAATTATTGATAAGATCGACCCGGCGACCCATCTTCAGGTGGACAATTGTGTACTACCCATCCAACTATATAAAGATATGAAAAGACTCGTATATCAGTATTTAGTAAGGCGTAAATTGTGAGAATGCAATTTTCTTTTGACATGCAAAGACACTGATGTACATTGTATTTACATAGGCCTAACTTCAGGAATGCGCCTCGTATCTAATGTAACCTCGACGTTGAAGTGAAAGTTGAACTATACCTGGAATTCAAACTGTATAAAAGAAATATTATATCAACTTGTGTTTCAAGTTTAAACCTTACACCTGTCTTAATCCACCTTAGGAGATCATAGGAGGACCAACCATGAATACCTACATGTGTGTCCCTCAACAAAATGTGAGTTTGATTTCACACTGCAGATGACAATTTGATCACTAATCCAGGTAGCAAGGATTCATTGGGCCAATATCGGCTATCATCGACACCATCACAATCTTTACATAGATAATATTGGTCCAACATGGGGAAGTAGACATTCACTGTAAAAAGTTAATGTATACATACAGCAGAATTTGCTGTGATCATACAGTAGAAGTTGCTGTAATCTAAAATGCAGCAAGTTTTGCTGTACAAGTATCAACTTTGTTGCTGTAAATACAACATTACAGCAAGTGTTGCTGTAGATATACTCTCATATATTTGCTGTAGCCCCAAATACAGCAACACCCACTGTTCAGTTACTAAGTGTTTTGCTGTAGATGCAGGATTACAGCAAGTACTGCTGTAGACATTGTGGTTCTGTGCTTTGGCACCAGGTGGCCTTAGTATCTCTTTGGCAGATAACTTTTACTCAAAGCTGAATCTATTTTCATCTATGAAAAGGAAGTCAAATGTGTCACATAATTGAATAATGTGCAAGGGTGAACATATTGTATTCTAGTTTAATAACATGTGGAACTCTTCATTAAACTATGTAAACTAAAGCAGAAACTTCTACATTCTGTCACACACACCTTTTCTGTGGCTTGGAAGTAAATATGAGTATGGACACCAAGGTTCCTAGTGTATCAGCTAAATTGCCTGTTGCAAAGATGGTGTAATACACCACACTTGCCTGTTGTGACTTGGGTGTCATACTCAATGGCTAGTTTTACACCCATTTAGTCATAAATGATGCTACATAGCTGGCTATCATGATGGCCCAACTACATATCTCTACTTGGTCAGGCCAACCAATATGCAATGACCAAAACATTACAATCTTCTGTACATTTACAGCAAATTACAAATCTACTGTGTATTTACAGCAAATTCTACTGGAACAATTGCTGCCAGCAACTTTTGCTGTTCAACAACAGTAGTATAATTTACAGTAGAAGTTACTGTAGTTCAACAGGAGATGTTGCTGTACCTTTACAGCAAGTCAGTTGCTGTAGACCTACAGCAAAATCTACTGGAACAATTGCTGCCAGCAACTTTTGCTGTAGATGTACAGTATTTACTATTTACAGTGTTGGTACTATATTATACAAATTACGATATTGTCCCACTCTTGATAAAATGATGTAGGAAATGGAACATTGGACCAACATATGACTTCTATAATATTGGGCCAATGCTGACTTGACCACTGGCTCAACATTGACCAAATGTTGGCTGAACTATCTCCACCAGGGGGATTTCAATGCTGTTTGAAGAGTGGTTGATAGGAGGACTCATACATTGTCTTATCAGTGGGTTACAAATTCAAGATGCTGTGCACTATACAGGTTAGGGATTCTAAATCAAGGATTTCATCGATAGATCTAAAGGATTTCATAGATCTCTGCATGAATTAGCCAAGAGTATATAAGGAGTAATATGCATTGCATTTGAGGTAATGGAATATGGTAAAGTTCTGAATCCTAGTATAACAGTTTGTATAATTTCTTATCCATTTGGGGCTAAGATCGAGATGGCCTTCAAGGGCAGAAATGGCTGTTTCTAACCTGGCCATACTTCATAGCCCTGTCTTTAGGATCTTTGTAGACATAATTATATAGGCTGTAGTAGGACAGACATTGGGCCACTATTGGGTTAATGCTATACCATGAAAATTATGGGCCAACATTGTGCCAACATAAATTCAATACTTAGTATTTCAAGCTTTGCTAATTGAAGGCCAGTGGTCAAGCTATCCAGTAGCCAATATAAACATCCGAACATTGAGCCATTCTACTGACTTATTTTGGTACAAAAGGACCCAGATAAAGCGTACAACTCAGTGACTGCTGTAAATTTACTAAGTGTTATGTTAGTTCATTTGGTAAAGATGTGTGTAATTCTATAAAACGGCTCCATTTACCGATATTAACTACGTTATCTTTAGTTCATTTCTCATTACCTGGCTAGCCTGAAGAGCTTAATACCAGATAGAACAAACCTCTGTACCTTGTGTAAGACATGGGTACCTATGTGAGATTTATGTGTGGTTACAAACGTTGTTATTTTTACACATATATTCAAATGTGATATAGGCCAATTCATGGAGATACAATGTTGATTTGGGGATTACTGTACTATCCTATGATTCCTAGGCGGCGACCACAAGTATACATCTATTAAACCCACTGCATCTTATTGCCTGTAGTCACGTCTTACATCTGTTAACGTTACCAAACATTGTCCAAACTTCAAAGATTGTACGTACCCGGTAATTTGTCGTAAATTAAACAAAGAAACTGAATGGCTATATGGTTAGGCTCTCCCTGCTGTCTTACAGTTGTGGTTAGGGAAACATTTCACTTCATATAATTCTTGAGATCCCCCCCATTATTCATACCATATGTTCATCAGAGTGTTTATACGTGAAAAGCAACAGACTCATACCCTGTGTATACCCATTCCTAATGGCAAACTGTTAGAGCGTATAGCCATATCAAAACATTGCCAATTGAGGAGGGATCGTGAGCTGCATATACTATGTGTTACATTAGCAAGCTAGAACCTGTATGTAGTTGTCATGTGATCAGCAGGTATAACGGGGTTACCTGCCTACATCTAAAAGGTATGCACCACTAAAGATCAAATTACATATAGTGGTTTCTCAAATTGCAAAGAGAGAAAAATAGACAGAAAAAAAATGCCTGTGGCTTTTTGAAAGAAGAACACATAATGATTAAATACATGATTTATTTAAGAATTAGTGGAACTCGCTAAAAAAAGGGTCTACCTGCCTCAGGCAATGTCACACATTGGAATGAAGATGTTTGGTTACTTTAGACAATCGTAACTAACCTCATGAATCAACCACAGGGATATTTGAATTTAAAAAAAAAGCAACTAACTCTGAACATAAAAGAATATGGTTCATTTTCAAAGCACTTAAATGATTGAATGGTAGAAAAATAGGTGGCTATCATTCTAAGTGTGGCATAAGAGTTATGTGTATGACGTGTCCATGTGTATGTGGGCCGTTTGATTCAGTGTAATAATGACGGAGGGGGTGACAGCAAGGATCCGTTAACTAACAGATCCACGGCCAATCACGCACCTGTTGCCTCTACTCATCTTGTATGCTGTCTACATACATAAATAGATTACTTAAACCAGCTTAATATACACCTTCAGCAGGGAAAGATCCCACTTTACAACTCCCGTCACCTCTATGAAAGGGATGCCCAAACAAGAGCACTTTTCCCTTTAAATACCAACGCTGTATTCTATAGGACCCAGGGTCGGATCCAGGATTTTGAAAGGGGGAGGCGCCCCTCATTTGGCTTAATTCTAGGGTAAAAGAAAGTTAGGTAAACTCTTAAGTACAGGGAAAAAGGGGGTCGCCCCCGCGCCCCGCCCCTCTAAATCCGCCACTGTTAGGAGCCTGTGATATAGACTTTCTGTGGAGTGTCACCAAGCCAATGATAAATTATCCACCGTTAGTCGTTACTTTTTAAGTCCCATTTCTCCCCTTTACATAAATTCTTTTTTCTTTATCATTATTTTCTTTTGTATATGGATTGTCGGTGGAATTGCCTATGGTAAAGAAATGAGATCGAGTTTCATCACAATTGCTCTCAGTGGCTGGCTGATTGTGGACAAATAATGCCATTTTACGTCACGCCCAGTGGATCCTGCTGTCATGGCCACACAAAGACCCCCGTCGGGCTGCAGTTCATTTTTACTGTTAGCTTTGCGCCTCCCTTTGTCAAGACCTGAATACTGTATCACCACTGACTTGGACCCCCCTTGCTGTCCTCCTCCCCTCCATCAACTCCTCACATCTTCACCCTATCAACCACCACTTCAGGCCATGACAAAGTAGGCAATGTTTCATGTCAGTAATCCTCATGTTGCCCCATTTGCTTTCCTTTCTTCCATTTGGTTTACCTCTAATCCCTTTAGTTCTCTTTTCATCCTATTGTTCTTGTGGAATTTGAAACATAGATGTGATATCTTTACTATTTTGTATGCCTGTAACGCCAGGTTTAGCTTGGGGGAAGTCCTTGAATGGCGGCATGGCTATGTTATCTAAAACACACATTTTCTTATCTAACCATACCTGTTTTCAGAAGCTGGTTAGGTACTCTATGGAGTGTTTATATAAAGGTGAAGTTATAGGTAACGGTTCTACCTGCCACCCATAACCACACTGCAGCCAATCCACTCGCGAAATTACTCTCAACATTTTTTTATGGGGGAAGAGACATCATTGCTTGATAAAATATTCACTGGACGACGTTTTATGACCTCTTCCTTCTACGCCTTGATCCAGTTCTCTATTCTTTTATGTTTACATCAAGGTCCTTTCCTATTTCTCCATTTCCTATGAATCGGTAACTGTAAACGTTTTTAAACGATAGTTTCATTGTTACTCATATAAGGTAGAGTTTTTCCTATTTTAACTCTACATACATTGTATGTATTCACACATGCATTGTGGCATAACCATATTTATGTCTGATATCGTTGGTTTTTTTATCATTTACAAATTCCACTTATCTCAAACTATTTTGATATAAGTGGTTGCTTCCTAAGGACCCAAATTAGTATGTACATCGAGTGTCATTTCACAGGTGGTATCCTATATAAGAAGTGGGGTAAGTGTAACAGTATGTATGTGTAGGAGGGGGTGGAGGATAAAGGTGGTAATATCAGCCCTTTATGTGCCCTATCTATGCCCTTTGGTCGTCATAACTTGTGGATGCGCCCCTGTCATGCCTCTTCACAACCTTAAGGGATCTTTACACTCCTCAATGGGTCTGCGCGATGCACAGATGCAGTTGTGGAGATTTGCTGGCATGGCACTGATGAATTACGATTATAAACTAGCATTCACCTGGAGGTATCATGCGGCCTCTAAAGGGCTAAGGGATATATGGGGGATGGATGGGATGTGGGGAGGGAGGAATGCATTGTCACCAGCCTGACACAATAAGTAGGAGTGATCCACCTCCTGAACAATCATCACAAAAGTATACATATGTACACATTTGTGCATACCCTCCAAACATCCCTTTAGCCAGGACAGGTTATACTTTACATACTTTTATGTAGCCTGTAACAGCCACTGATGCCATTTCCAAACATACATCGCTTCTTAGAACCATACGTAGTTTTGAATTGTTACACTTATGCATTGTAATCAAGGGATTTTACATGAAGGAAAGGGCCTACAGATTCAATACTTATCATCATATGTGTTGGAAATCACCATCTATACCTGTATTATGGTGTTACCTGTCCATACCTCTATTATGGTCCTACCTGTACATAGTCTGTATCATGACCCTACCTTCCCATACCTGTATCATGGCCCTACCTGTACACTCTAAAAAATGTGTTTTGTTTTTAAACACTTTTACCTGTATTTAAAACACTTTCTTGTAACACTTTGTTAAACACTTTTTTGGGCAAAACACAAAACACTTTTTCAAAAAGTGTTTAAAAATTCAAAAGTGTTTTGATTAAAATGTGTTTTAGATGAAAAAGTGTTTAAATGATTTTGAGAATAAAGTATTTAGGTTCAGAAAGTGTTTAAAATGAGCTTCAGGTAAATTTATGCCCTTACTATTATTCCATTTTCCTTATAAACCCACGGTCCCAGTTATAGGATTAGTGAGTCCTTCGTACTGCATATTGCTGTGTCTCTGCAGGTACAGAATATTGAATTTATGTTGATAGCAAGTTGATGACGGTTGATCATCCAGTTATCAACATTGATTCTGTGCTAACCAGGCTTGGCCTACAGTCAAGATGAGTTCAAACACACTGATGCACAGAGTTAGTCAGTGAGTTTAGGACTGGGATGTATGTATTAATCCTGAATGTTACAAAATGGGTGTTTATCATGGGTTACATTGGAATCAAGGTATTGAGAAGGTAATTTCTAGATATTTCTTTCACAAATCCATTCTAAGATAAAGTGTCAATGTTACATTCTATCAGGATGCTGTGTATCATTATCATTTATACTTAAATTCAGACATTTGTGTCCATATGAATGTTACAATAGTACCATCATAGGTGGCCCCTGCCATCTGGTGAGTTGGATTGGAACCAAGTATTAAAACACTTTATAAACCTAAACACTTTTGCAGGAAAAGTGTAAAGTGTTTTAGGAAAAGTGTTTAGATGATGAAAATGTGTTTTACCAAAATGTGTTTTGGTAAAATGTGTTTTACTTAAAACACATTTTTAGAGTGTACATACATGTATCATGTCACTGTACATACCTGTATCATGTCACTACCTGTCCATAGTCTTTATTATGGCCCTCCCTGTCAATACCTGTAGTATGGTCCTACCTGTACATACCTGTATTATAGCCCTATACCTGTAGGCCGTTCACACCAGTCACTCAGTGTAGTGAGATTCGGCTATTTTCTCCCCTTCCTAACCTAAACCCTGATTTACTATCACTTAGCCGTAATAAAGGTATAATGTTTAATTATATGCACACCAATGTGAAGCTATATATATATATATATATATATATATATATATATATATATATATATATATATATATATATATATATATTCTACACATATATGAAGTGTTTGTTGTAATTTGTGAACTATAAGTGGTACGTTTGTGTAAAGGAGTAAGGGGAAGTGGGTGAAAGGTGCTGCCTGTGGAGGCACCCAATTATGGTACTCAATCTATAAAGTGGCCCAATAAGGCCTAAAAAAAAGGTTTGTTTCCAGTTACCCGACCGACCCTAGCAAAAGAGAGTCAACGAATTTTTCATTTTGATTCTGAGAATTTTTGGTAATTTTTCAATATTTTTTTCGTACTTTTCGTGATTTTTCATCCATTTTTCATGAAGATCATCTCTGAGTGTACAATTGTGGGCTTAGATATTGTACATGTATATCTTTTGCATATTTTTCACTTGTCTCGTAAGTATTTCATATTATATTATAATTTTAAAGAATCTGACATATCTGCCCATATATCTATACAGAATAATAAAGAAATAAAAAAAATCTGACCTACTGACCCTGGGTCATTGAGTCATGTTACTGGAAACACTTATATTTTTTTTTGCCTAACTACTCTGTACAAGTATAGAAAACAGGCGGAGGTCATCAGGGCCATTGATTTGGAGTTGATTGCTTTGGATTCCCATGATATAGAGCTACATTTAGAGATATCCCACGTTCTGATAGGACACCTATAACCAGAGCAATAGCAAAAACTGTAAAAAATAGATTTGATCACCTTTAAGGGGGAGGAAATTGGGTATGTGGGACAGAACATTAGAATTCCCCATGTCTCTCCTAACTACTGCGGTAAAATGGAAATGTTCCGGCAAGAAAAACTTGACGGTTTAGAGACATGTTTTACCCAATACTCCCAATAAATTTTGAAAATTATCTATACACTCATCCTCCAGGGTTTGATCAACTCTCTCTACTTTAGTGTTTATAGCCCTTCCCCAATGATTTGCAACCATTTCATTGAGTCTTATATCACTCTTCAAGTGATTTGGAGACCTCCTCCAGGGTGTTCTCATTACTCCTCCAGTATGTCCAAAATCCTCCTGCAGGCTATCCTATCCACACATCAGCATCTGGACACATTGTCTAACATTTCTAAACTATGCTATGGTATTAAATGATTCTCTAAAGTTAAGTTTTTCTGTGTTTTTTAGAAATAGCCTGAACACCATGCTACATGTATGCATAGTCTGTATTGTGGCCCTACCTGTCCATATCTGTATTATGGCCCAACTTGTACATACCGGTATGATGGCCCTACCTGTAAATACCTGTACATTTGTTTTATTATGGCACTACTTGTACATGCCTGTATCATCGCCCTACCCTTATAGTCTGTATTATGACCCTACCTGTATCGTCTGTATCATGACCCTACCTGTCCATCCCTGTATGATGGTCCTACCTGTACATAGTCCATATTATTATTATGGCCCTACCTTCACACTGTCTGTTACATGGTTCTACCTGGTCATACCGGCCGAACATAGTCTGTGTTATGGCCCTATTTGTAGATACTTGTATTATGGCCCTACCTGTACATACCTGTGAAATGACTCTTCCTGTTCACACATAGGCTACATTATTATCCTACTTGTATATAGGTATATCATGGCACTATAATCAGAATGTTTCATGTATCTGATGGTATTGGTACATTGAACTGCATGCATACATCTGCCCAGACCTTGAGGTATCTCAAACTGATAAATGTGTCTACTGTTCGTGCGATGTGTATATCAAATGCAAATCACACATCTTTGCTCGTCATGCATTACATCACTTATCATCTTACCTTTGCATGGATTCTCAAACGTAACTTGATGATTCCAACTTTCTTATGCTATACATATGAGGGGGTACCTGTGCATGTCTGTAAGTAGCACCTGACTTTATTACCAGAACCTGTTGAGGCCCCTGCAGTGTTGGCGAGGTACCTATAGGGCGGAAGGCCTTGGTGGTTGAATTGGGCTGGATGCGGCAGTGGCTTAGTGCCGGTATGATTGCCATTCAAATGGCAGCCAATTAAGGCTTTGTTTGACTAGCACACTGAGGGTGTTTGAAGGTCACCAGGGTCAGGTTGGCGCGGCTATAGGTCTGTGGGGGCACTCCACACTCCCTGGGCCATTGTATCGAGGATGTATCTCTTCCCTGGTCCCTAGGGGTGAAGGGCTTTGGGAGGTGTTTGCTGTGGAAAATGAAGATATCGGGCCCGATGTTGATCCTTGGATATCCTCTATGGAAGATCAAACAGGATTCCTTCCAGGGGAACCTAAAGGCCCCTGGCATCCCAGGCCCAGCTTCTTTTCGGTGTGTTGACCGACAACAGTCCCCAGTGGTCCCAGTCGTGACCGGAATGCCAGAGCCCCCCGTTTCCAATCCTGAGATAAATTATCTTTACCGTTGGTTTCATTGAACGTTGCTGCGTGTCAACATGGCTGATTAGAAGACGTCGCCAGGTAAAAAAAAACCCTGATGATTGCTACCATCGGTATTTGTTGCACGTCTCTTGGTCGGGCGCAAAGTAGAAATATTTACAGGATAACATCTCTTCTTTCATTTTCTTTATGCCGTTTTTATCTATTTTTTTTTATTCTGAGCACTAAGCACCTCGTCCCCACTGCACCCTCCTCTCATCATCTTACATACACCCAGCCGTTATCCTATACTTCTGTAGTGCCCAATAAAATATGTCAAAACAGGTGGGTGGTGATGGGATGACACTGAGAGTTATGGAGTGGGGGAGGGGCAGGAATTGTTCATATCCAGTATAGATGAGTTTATGTATTGGTGGTTGCTGTGGTTGAAGGTGGGGGTTGAAAGGAGGAAGAAAGGTTATGTTTGTACTGTGAGATTCTCTTTCGTTTGTTTCCATTCCACACACCGCTAAGATATGTGTCAGCCCCCTCTACTGGGGAGAGATGAAAGGCTTAGCACCTGTGAAAGCTGGGACCGCTAGTCCCCCTTTCAGCAGGCGACAGAAACTGTATCCATTAACAAGTGTGGATTGAGTGGTACCCACTGACAACGTGTGGCGAACGTGACGACTCGAAAGGATCCACCAACTTACGACCGCTGTCCCGACCCCGTTGTCAAATCCACGCCCCGTTTGCATTGCCTTTGCGGCCTCTCTGGGTTGCAATGGAAGGATTATGAAATTGAATTAGACTTCCCACCACCCCCGCCCGCCATGATCTCCCCAATAACCCTCCATAGGGCGTCCTTGTTTGCCTTCCAGGTCACGACCCCACGTCTCTCAGCGCGAGATAAAGCGATAGGTGCATTGTCGTCTGCTCCGACCACGTCTTGTGGCTTTGGGACGTCCGATATCAAACTGGACTCTTCCTGTTGTTTCTCTCCACCTTAATCCCACACAGGTGTTCCTATATGTATTTCTTTTTTTTTTCGGTGTCTAACCTGTTTCTACATGCCTATAGACTTTGCGGCTTTCCAACGGTTCAACGGTATCATCATATGGGTGTCAGTATGTACTTCTGTTAATCATACCCATTTAAGCAATGGATATAATTGCATCTACTGCCGAGCTTAGTAATCGATCGACAACTTAGAATATCTCTTAAATGCAAGATACGAGTGATTTGAATAATACCAGTTGTATAGATTTGGATATTTTTCGATCAAATGTAGTAATAGTAGTAAGAAAAATTGACGCATTTAATACAGTTTGTTGTATTTAATAGCAATATTATAATATATGAAATGTTATATAGCCCCCTCCCCAGCTGGTATACCGACGTAGCTGATTTAATTATCAGCCAATGAAATAACACCAGCTATTCACTGCGGTCCTCTCGGGGGGCAGTAGTACCCATCAGATAGCTGTTATCAGTGATAACAGCTGGGAACAAGCTTCAGCAATGGCGGCGCCCATTGGACAATCCGCTAAGTCGGTATAGGCCTACCATCCATACAGCAGATCTATACCAGCGTTTCAGGCAGAATAAAAGGGGATAACATCATGACAGTGTAAAATAATGCATTACGATGTAAAAGGCCAAGAAAAATTATAGAAGCTCCCTCCACTTGCTGTATCTTTATTTAGAATATCGTATTTAGACGTTAATTAAATGGAATATTATGAAATTCAAATAAATAACATGTCACCCTCGGATCTTTAGACAGAACTGTAAACACTCCCAACTGTGGGCCAATTCTTCTTCTTCTCTCTCTCTCTCTCTCTCTCTCTCTCTCTCTCTCTCTCTCTCTCTCTCTCTCTCTCTCTCTCTCTCTCTATATATATATATATATATATATATATATATATATATATATATATATATATATAATTTTTTTTTCTGTGTCCCTCAATATAAGACATATGTATAGGCTCTGATCCTGTCAGTTATACAGGAGCAATATTGTGATTTGTTTAGCATTGCGGCTTTGCTGATCATTGATCATGAGGTTTGTTTGTCATTCACTACCTTTTTGAATAAGAAATATGATACCACATCTCCAAATTTGCACTCTTTCACTTCCCATCTTACTAATCCCACCAACTTCACAGACATCCTGGTGCGTCTTACAACGTCTTTGTGGCAATATGGACACACGCTCGGAACACGTGTGAAACATTTCCGGCTTTTGGACATTTTCTAAAGATAACCCTTACTCCATCTTTTGTTAGTTGGTGCACCGCACCCATCCCTTCCACTCTATCCCTCACCCAGTGAACCCTCTCGGCGCACCGAGCGCGGAACTAGTGGCAGTCATTACATTTTATGGTGTCCAATTCAGACAGGAGCTTTGACATCTTCAAATCAAAATGTCCCGTTCGGCGCGCGCAGATTACGGCTTAGGTCAGGGGTGATCTTTGACCCATTGCCCCTCCCCTGTCTCCTCCTTAGAAGGACCCCCTCCCCCTGCCCCCTCCCCACCAGCTGACAGCTCCTTGCACGACATCTGGTGGGCGATGGCCACACCAACGGTCCGAGATCGTTGTATGATCTGGTCACGGCTGGCCAGGTCTACCACAGGTGGATGATAACGTGCGACACCTTGATGGTGGTGTCTTCACACAGGTGAGTGTAGTGCTCCTGTAGGACAGGTAGCAGTCCTACCTCAGTACCCCCTTACTCTCCTCCACCCCATCTCATACCTCTGGTACCTGCACACCCATCCCCTTACCTGCACCCACAACCCAGGCTCATTTGTCTCCTGTCTGTTTTTATAATGGTCTCCTTCCGACCTCTTTATGCAATCCCTTAGACCTGGACAATGATCTTACCTCCTTCCTACATTTACCTCTCTTTTACAAGTGAGATGCTAGGTCAGATGCATATCATACTAATGTCGACTGAAAGTCCCCTATACCAATGCAATATCGATTGAGACAACAACCTATCCAGACAAATAGAAGTCCAAACATACAATGAAATAACAAATGATATCCCTAGCACTGCTATTGCTGAGCTCGCGCAAAATCTAAAATCACTTATTGCTGTGGAAAGATTCCTAAACCCATAGTTATATGTTGTTTCTCAAAAAGAGTACACAGTTGTAGGTTGATACATGTAGCAACCACTGCCTTTTTTAACATGATATAAGACCTGAACAGTTATTGTACTTCCATAAGAAATAGTGTAAGTCTCCAACCTGTATCATCAAAGATTTTACTGTCACTGCAAGGCGCAGGTTCCCTGGTCAAGGCCAGTGAACCAAAATTCTGCTGGAACAAATCTAGAAGTATTGAGCATGCATGGTGATACCACCAATAACCATCCTGGCAAAGCTCAACATAAATGATTTATCAGAATGAAATATTAGGTGGATTCACAATTGTTTTTCTAACTGCCTAGAATCTTCACAATGCCAAATCAAATCCGAAGCATTAAGTTGTGCTGAGGTATGGGGACAGATGACATCCTCTTACACCTTGTCTTCCTACCTGACATGCACATGTTCACACATTCCTACTACACCGATTTTATAAATGTGCAGTCATACAGTCCTGACTATTGTGTGACCTGTTAATAAAAGCCACAACCTAAGACGTGCACTTAGCGTCCTCTGCCTGCCTATTGTTGTATGGTTCCTCTGCTTTCCTCTTCAATAAGGGAGAGGGATAGTGTTTTCCTCCTGCCCGCACACAGGAGGCCTCAGGGGCCGGCCCCTGTCTTCTGTACTACTTCTCAAATACCTACCAGCAAAACGGACCCTATTCAAAAGCTAGATGGTGAATGTTGGTAATTGCTTCAGGTACAAGCTGTGTTTGGGGATGGGAGGGGGGTGGGAGGGGGGTGGGAGAAGTCCAATATTAAAGTTTAGGTGTGGAGCAGAAGTGGCTTGCGCCCTTTCACACACATACACATCCCTCCCCTTTTCCCTATCCCTTATCCTTCACCTTCCCTACATCCCACACCCTACAATCCCACTCCCTGCTGTCCCCACCCCAATAGGTTCCACCCTCCCCCCCACATCTTAAAAAAAGGGTGTGTCTACAGAAAGTACAGAGGCCCAAACAGGCGAGCCTCGTTAGGCACGGACAACGGTACAGAAAAAGAGGGGTCCGGTATTTTGGCTGACGACCACAAAGCAGTTCCATCATTCAGGCGACAAATGACTGTTTGCTGGCTGAACACTGAGAGAGAGAACTCCACCTAAAAGGATTGATAGAACCTGCACCTTTAAGCACACATTTCTTACTAAGTCCCTCTCCTGTAACATCAAATGATTTAAGTAATCATTTCATCACTTCTTCGAGATTCTTGCACACATAGCTTGTACTTTCATATTCACATTTGACCGACCCAAAGCAATTCCAATGGATATTGCAAATATTGCAAATATTGCACATTTACTACACTAAACTTATCAGATATTACTACGCACTCACTGACCATACTATAAGTATCTAGCCTAAATGGTATACCGTAATGACCCGTTTAAGTGCCGGGGCGCTCATTAATGTCAATACCTCTTTACCCCCTCCTGCCCTTATTTGAGATGGGCGCTAATTCGAATACTACACTGATAAAAACAGGTCTGGAATTGTTCTCAGTATGGACTATGTTTCTATAGTCAAGTGAATGTATCTCTCATGACTATACTTGCTATAGTCCCTGGTTACTAACTTAACTCAGTCATATAGTCAACATATAGTCATGCCTTGATGCTTAGCATCAAGTAATTAGTCACTGTGACTAGTACATATCTAGTCAGCATGACCAATATTCATCCAAGATGGCTGCTGTATGCCTTCTCCATGATGCACAATATCATTATACATAGATGACTTACCTATCCCTTAATTGTGAGACATGATCAATACCGATGGATCAACAAGATAGAGTGAAGATTAGGCCTGATTATGTCCTGATCTGTCACTGTCTCCTGTGTAAAGCATCCAGCAAACTTGTGCTCTTTGTTTTTGTGCACAGAAACCTGTGACATCATCCATCTATGAGCTCTACACATAGTCGGAATGACTATTTAAATGACTAATATGAGAACAATGCATATATAGTCATCTGACTATGGGGTCAAAATATGCTGGTATAGTCAGTTCTGACTACTGGTTTTATTATCAGTGTACATGTTTTCAGTATAGTTGAGATTGATTTCAATACCCTGTACCGCCCGCGCTTATTCGAGACCTGGACTTATTTGAAACCCTGGCACGTACACGGGCCACTACGGTAGGGAAATAAATCCACCTTACAATGCTTAGTCATGATAACTAATACATTGTACAGTATTGTAAAAAGTCATACCAGGTACTCTGTCTTTTATTTCAAACACACATTGAATTGGGAATGCGCTGCAAACCTGCCTCATTGAATTTCGTCCACCTGTCTGTGTACTGTTATCTGGACTAATCCGCTTAACATCCATAAATTATGTTTAAATTTAACTTGTCATTTTAAAGTTTGCTGTACTTTCCCACCAACATCCCACTTTCTATCTTCATAAATGCCTGCCCACTATATAGAACTGCTGTACCCTAGGCTGACTATAGTATAGGTTCATACAGCGTGCAGCTAATTTGATTGGGATTGCTATGATTTGGCACTACTCCTAATGTACATGCACCTAGGCCAATGAATTACAAACAAGTCCGATAAAGGCCTGACCCACGGCTCTCAGGATGCCCGGGGCAGGGGGAGGTGGTCAGGTACCTGGTAATGCCTCTCCCCCATAGGAGATGTTTATGGCAAGCCATTTTGGTGAACTGACATTCTTTATCATGAGAAAAGAAAATCGGTCTTTCTTGGGTATGCGATATAAGAAAAAATCTGAATTGTTAGGCATTTTCACCAAAGCCATATTTACACCAGTCCAGAACTTTCTTATACAAGAGCAGTGTTGTCAAGAAGGGTGGACTTTTCCCTAGAACACTCACCCAATGAGGGATATTTGCACACTGCCTCATAGCTTGACTAGTATGACCCTCCATACGTAGCGCTATGCCGTGCCTGCCCTGGAGTAGCCTGGAGCAGGGGCCCATGCCCATCGACTCCTCCTCCATCACTATACTACTAGCACCCCTAATTCGGACCACCTCCATTACCAGGGTCAGGTTTCACTGCCCCTACACACGGTTCACCAGGCCCCATGGCCCTCCCGACTCTCACTTGGGGGCGAAATAATCAACTCGTATTGATTTCTTGTCGGCAACGTTGCCATTTAACGGTGAAGTTAAGCGTAGCTAACGTCTACACGGGGTGACACTCACCCTGGGTGGATACAAGATGGCTAATATATATGTTCTCACAAACTTCTTCACAGGAGTTGGTAGTAGTGAGGTTTAGTAGGGGAAGAATTGTCAAGAAAGTTCAAAGTTGCATAAGTTATATACGACGGTTTAGGCCTATCAAGTTGTATGGTACTAAAAGAATATCAGAACACTGACTTTTGATTCCACAACTAAATGATTGATTACCGGGGTTTTCATCACACGATGGGGTCGTAGATCCATCTTTGTGCTTCCCTCGCTCTTTTAGTATGTCTTTGTCCCCTGATGCTATAAGTCATCACCCACCTGTTGAAATATATCATGGCAGTTTTTCGTGTTTGTTAAGCTGAGTAACTCTTACTTAATACATTTCTTAGCAAAAACGGGAATTTTGGAAAATACATGAATCGTACAACGTTTTGCAGCTTTGGATGGGTTGGTGGAGGGGAGGGGAGGTCGAGACGATTTTAAGAAATGCTCATGAATGTTACATGCCACTTAAATCCCCGTGTCCGATGCCACCTCTGTAAGAACCTCCCATGTCCATTTAGAAATCCCCACGTCACTTATTTTTGGCTATTTTAGGAAATGTCCATGTCGCCATGTCGAATTTGAGTGGCCAAGACCTACCATTATCTTATGTGCAAATTGATTCCATTTTATAAAGTTTTGTCCCTGCAGAATGGAACAAAAGCGTTCGTGATGTTCAGCTTACTTTCATTTAAACATTTTTAGGTGATGGAAAACTAATGTGATTCTCAGTATAGCTATGACTGCATGGAAACTATGAGTACTATGTTCTAAATATCCAATCAGTGGTATTTCCAACCACCCAATCGGTTTTATCCCAGGTCGTTGTCATCTCAGTTTCTCTGCCGAAGCTTTCTATCAAATAGCCTACATCATTATAGGATTGATGTAATTTACCAATCACCAATGTAATAATGTAAACACCTTTGTTTAGCCTATAAATCATCCTAGGTATTCAGGTAGATTAATCATAATCAGCCTTTGCCCCCCCCCCAACATTTCCCCCCTAAACACACCCATATGCACACTGCAAATAGTCACTATGATATAGACTGGCTGCAGTCCCTGAGCTCTCCTCCCAACACCACTACACCCCGCATTCCTCTCCTCCTCTGTCTGCTGGTTTCACTAGAGGTCTTTTAATTTTTCCATTTAAAACTTTAATTCATTTCAATTTTTATTTCAATCTTCCATTAAAATTGAGAGACTTGAGCAAGTCTAACTATGATCGTCCTCTGCCATAACGACCTTCTTAACACTCAGAGGTATTCTCTTACATTTAACCATGGGTTTCTATTGGTGAATGTAACCGTTTTCTGTGGTCCATCTATAGCAGCCCAAACCACTGTATCCGCCCCTTTCTGTGGCGGTCACTCTCCATCCCCCACCAAAAAGGCCTCCAGACAGGAATCCTCTTGTTTTTGTGTGCTCCGCCTACCACCGGGAGGCAGCACCCACGTGCAGCACCATCAAAGTGTCATCCATCATCAAACGGCAGAGTCGGTGAGATATAGTGTCCAGCCCCTATGTCCATACGTCACCCTCCACCCTCAGCCGTTACTCACCCCACCGACCAGCGCCCGCCAATAACACTGCAAACAAAACTGCGGAAATCGTTTTAATGGCCGCCATTCACGCTCCACCGGAACCTGCGCGGCCGCGGCAGCGCAGCAAGCGCGCTATCAATTAAAGCGACAATGCTGGCCCCAAGCGGATGATTAACAGTTCTTTTGGAGCGGGCGCCCAGTCAGAGAGCGATAGGCCGGCGCACGGATCATTAGAGATGTGAGAGCCAATTAAAACACACACGGGCCCCCTTTCTCCAAACCCCTTGGGGCTCTGATTGCTGATCTTAAAGAGGATTTGGAGGGTGTTGTTTCTACTACTCTTGTAGAACTCTTCAAGTGTGCTTCCTCCAACTTTGAAGTGGTCCCCGATCTGCCTGGGGTCACAGATAGTAAAAAGAGGGAAAACTAGATTTTCTTGTTATATACATTGGCAGGCAATCGGAACGGTACACATTGATATTACTTATCCTTCAGATTGAGGCTTTGATATCAGATGTCCTGGCCCCAGATGTTCACTTAAGATTTTACGATAGATATAGGTATGTTTCCCACGGTTTTGATTTTCCTGGGTGCACTGCTTCCTTCCTGTGGCTTTTGTATACCATAGCATCTGTACACTGTTCTTGTAAATGCTTTCCTACGATATAAAAGGTAAACTAATCATATTTATCTTACTTGAGGTACAACCAAACTATGTGACATCCCTAGTTTCCGGTGGATATGATACCAGGCCGAAGGAAAACATCTACAGAATGGGTGCTCACATATTTTGACCAATAGTTATTTACTATATATGGTGTAGAGTTGGTCACCGTATACGCCCAGCCCAATAGGTTGGCTTATAGGATCCAACCTTCTGACGTTCATGTTTGCATCCCTGAAATTTTGCAGATTTTGCTCAAATAGGTAAGTCTGCATGTACATTGTAGACCTATATATAATCCTCGATCTACCGTATGGAATACGGTGTGCTAGACCCCATGAAGAGGGGAATACATCGTACAAAAAAAATGTACATGTACAAAGCGACAGATGTTGAAATGTATGTCTTTCTAAATTCCTTTGATCCAGTCAAAATCGGGTTTAAAGAGCAGATATTCTATACCGATGCTGTACACGATAGAGGACACAATTTTCAATACATTTTTGTACATGTACATGGCAAAAAGTGAAGAGAGGTTTTTAATAGTCTGCCAATTGTACTCCAACTCGCTGTGCCCCTGCGTTCTCTTTGCTGTGATAAGAGTGAAAAGATAAAGGGTAAAAGTGAATAGGGAGTGATAGCTGCGTGCTCTAAAAGTAAATTGTCCTTTAGAGCAGGAAAGGACGTCGTGTTTGTCTCTTGAGAAGAATAGTTATACCTTGGTACCTATTGCCCCTGATGGCAGAGATGTGGTTGTATGGGGTTGGTGGGGTGAGAAGGTGATATGGTGGGGAGGGGTATACGTGTATGAATACCTGTATGGCAATGTGGTATTAAAATTGTAGTCGTAACTGGTGTAAGTATGATGGGCATGACACCATACAGGTGAACTTTGGCAAGGACAATGAAAGTGGAAAATGGGTATAATTATAAGAGGTAAAAACCAAGTGAACTTATTGAACCTGGCATCAACAGCAGTCTTTTGTTCGAAAACATCTATTGATAGTATGCTCGGATAGCAATGGTCTTGAGGAACATAGAAGTACATTTCAAGTGTGTAGTCAAACGTCTTTATATTTCGAAACATTATCTGTGTATATTTAATACCATGAACTGGTTTGTGTATATAGCAGTGTGGCATGATATAGAGTTTATACATGTAGAAACATGTACTACAGAATGTGACATGTGGAGTTTTCCCATTGTGTAAATGAGTTTCACTTTCGTATCTGAATAGTGGAATTTGAATGAATTTTCTGTCCACCTTCTATACTGATTGATCTGCACCATGTGGGAAACAGAAAAATATAAATGTATATGCGTTATTTGAATAGGACCGAGTAATAGAGAGAGGAGGTGAAATAATGCAGCCTCGATAGAAGTGAACTTGTGGTTTGCAGTGATAATAGAAGAGGTTATGGCAGCCCAGGGGTCTTCATATCGTGGTCTACCTGCAGTACGTGTAATGGACCGGTACTGTACTCACTTCAACCCACAACCGTTTGTTGGTGACGCCGATTTCTCAGAAAAGTGTGAATTCAGATTTGAGCTAGAGATCGTGCATGTCAGTGTGTGTGAATGTATGAGTGTCCACGTAAAACAGTTAAGGTGAAGTTGTAGGACAAAGTCACATCCATTGCACATTTTATTCATTTTAGAGAGGTAAATACCTATGAAAAGAAGTTGTTTTAACAAGGAGGTAGAATGAAATGAAAAAAAAAACACATAGAAATGGTTATAAAGATACAGACAGACAGAGGGGAAATAAAAGGAATAAATTTCCTGAGAGATATCCCAAGATTTTGGGCCTTGAGGAAAGAACAAATACATTGATGGAAGGGTCTGAACGGTGATTGCATCTGCTGTAGTGAACAAAGGTGTAAACATAGAATCTGAGAATGCCATAAGATCCTCCATGTAGCACTGGCCATGGGCCACATATAGGGCATAAAACTATATTGGCGGGGCTATGGGCGCAACCATTGCTTGATCTGGTACCGTTGAGATGAATACTGATGACAGCTGTCATAATGGGTACCAGTTGTATCCTAAGTATTCTGCAGTGAATAGAGGGAATTGTTTCGGTCTAAAATCTATCCCGCCTGACGCCTATATACTTGTACACATTATAAAACCCACGCCCTGTGCATGTGTCCCAGTTTATCATGTCACCTACATACATGTAGTTGGTATAACGGGTGTTTACAATTACAGCCATCAATACGTGCACAGCCCCATCACAGGTATACAGCTGTAAATCATTATAGATTAGCTTCCACCCACCCAACTTGAGTGGTGCCTCCATCTAGCGGCACACCTGTGCACGTCACGTCATCTGACGTCACAGCAGGGCGCGCCACACGTCCTCGACAGGTGAAGGGCATCATAATTCTACTTCTACATACAGGTGTTATTACCTTGTACCTTGTACATGCAGTCACCCCTTTGTGGGCCTGAAGTGCATAATTTATTTTCATCTGTACTTGATACCGATGGTCATATATTCATGTTTACAAAGATTCTAAGACAGAAAGTCTATTCAGAAAGGTAGTAACTGAACTCCTATCTTGCTGGTCTAACTATAGCTACGCATAATGGATCTATAGGGCAGATAGCTATTCCTGTATGGGGGCCGCCATTTTTGTTCTAGGCCCCGACGCCATCTTGGATTTTATCCCAGAATTCTGGGTAATCTCTTATCTCCACCCTCATTCACTACAGAACAATGGTCACTGATAAGGCTGATAAGATGCACCTACCCTTAATCACCCTAAGTACCTCCCCATTGTTTCAGGTGTGAGGGGAGTGGATTAGCTTGATAAAAAGACAATGGCCTGGGTGTACTCAATGTGGGTGACATGTGGCCTCTTATTGAAATATCAATGTTTAATTCCTCTTGTATTTAAAGTATTAGAATTTTACTAAGGTTATCTAGTGAAAGTTGAAGGTACTTGCTATACAAAGATGTAAGTTTTAGAAAATTCCTACAGATAGTAAATGAGGAAGAGACCATCAAAGTAGACTGCACAAAGAGGCCAAATGTTGATCTAGCCCACGACTACATGAGCCACCTAGTTGATTTTCCTCAGTACTAACAATGTGTTAGTGCCGTATAAGTACAGTCAAGTCTCGATATATCGATCTTCAATAGGTCGGTTGATTCACTTACCAGCCACCTATACCTAGTCACTGGGCGCGACTCAGGTAAGAGTCAGCGCCCGCCGGACAACCTATACCACCAAACAGATTTGATTAAAGCTATTGAATTATATCATAATCATAATTCAGAGAACCAGCCGATTCAGGAACCAGCCAAATTTTATCTAAAACGGAGATGGCCGGTTTATAGAGACATGACTGTAGTGAGGTTTAGCAGGCCCCTGCCTCTCCCGTGCTTGTGTAGGGGGTATACATACGTTTATAACGCAAAAAGGGCCCTTCTCACGTCCTCTGATGTATCATGTTCCCCTGCCTTAATGACTGAATTCAAAATAATTACCTCCCATTGACGCTGACTTACATATATGTTACCTACATTTTGCATGAATTATATGTCTAGGCCTACATATTGCATAATTAACAAGATACATATAATAAAAGTACACCTAGTACGGGACCAGGTTTCAGGCCTTCTGTGCCAGCTTTATGGGTGAGTGAGTTTTAAACAACCCTTGCTGACGTTCTGTACAAAATACCTGCGTCTACGTCGGTCAGCACACGTACGCTGGGCTTGCTAAACCTCCCTGGTATAAGGACATTACGAGGATCTGATTTTAGCGCTATCACAGCTCTCCAAAAGGTCAGGAACTGCAATGTTGAACCGATAACATAACAATTATATTTTTTCTTCATCTTGTTCCATTAATTGATGATTAATTTAGACTATATGGCATTTTTCTGTTTTGATTTTGTCTTTATATTTTCGTTGAGAATTTAACAGACATGCCACGTGCATGAGTAGAGTGTAGTTACCGGTAGGTGTTTCTCGACCATGAGGTTTTACCATATATACATGTATATAGGCTCAAACCACACGCACAAAGAAAAAATATATAAACGGTGTAGAAACCTAAGGAAATTAATGAAAAATTACTATCGCATGATGACTGTTATCAATGCCCTAACGTGACACTCGTCGATTAGCAGCGTGCGCGTGGACACGGCGGAACTCACGAAAACTCGCGAGAACAACGGGGCTGCTAACGGTAGGACAGTGGCGGGAACCCACGACATGCAACCATCAGGCTAATGTCACACCCCAATTTGTGTAAATACCATAAGCTGATTTGCACTGTTAAGTTCCATGTCTCATGCACATGGTCATAGTTGTGCTGTGTTCTTGCATCGAATGAGCTTCAAGATTCCAAGATGCTAACACTAAAAGTTCACTGATATCAGTCTGAGGAGAGTAATAGCTCTTGAAGGTAATGGTTGATAGTCCGAGATCATGTCCCCCGGGGTCATGTCCACGTGGTCAAATAAGGAATAAAGTGTTAACAGTATGGCATACACAGAGTCTATAAACATGGGACACCCACACTGTGGTAGCGTTCCATCTCAGTGACAATAAGGAAGAGAACAATAATATGTGCAGGCACTGTTTTTTTCTCTATCTGAATGTGTGTAAGACAGACAAAGACCACACAAAACAATAAGCCCTGGTCCAGGTGGTGTTCCAGCACCTTAGAGTGAACCTTTGACCTTGCTCGAGGGGACAGTTCTGAGATTTTCTTTGGGTTGCAGTGGGCATATTGCCTTGTGTATTCGTGCTTTACATGTAGAACTTAATGGTCTGTCAATAAGTTTACCATGTGAAAAGTGTTCCCTCCCATGCTTAACATCCACAATATCATGCTTTCAAGGACAGTCCACGCCATGTCATGGGCCAACCTAACCTGACTTTGCCAAAGTCACCACTCACCTCCGTAATCAAGGTCTGTGCATAGCAAATAAAGGCACCAGAGGGCAGCACTGTTCCCTTTACTTTCTCACCCTTACTATAGCATATGGATAACACCTACACAAGACTAAATCTGGTAACCAGTCCACGCCCGTGGTGGAATTATTCTATTCCGAATAGTTAGAAGCATGGGCATGGAATAGACAAGGCATGCAGATTTGTATGTAGGAACGCGTCTGCTTGTAAAATAAAAATGAATAAAGGTAAGTAACAATCAAAGTATCAAAATGGGTGACAATTTCATGAGAGCTAAGGTAGATTTTTTAAAGAAAATGCACACACTAAGACCCTACAGATGTGGGCCAACGGGGGGAAACATGCCTTCAAGGGAGATTTTTAGTACTCGTTTTGGCCACCAGGAGGGGGCAGTTTATGGGCAAAACACTGATAAATTTGCTAAAAAAACGCATTAGGTAAATTTTTTTATGGGGAATCGCATGGTATGCTTAGAATTATTCCATCTCCACTGAAAATGTTCCATTTTTGGAACGTTGGTTGCCATGGAAACAGAAAATTGGCAAATAAGGCATTGTTCCAAATGAGAATTTTGGCCACAATTCTTTTTTGAAATTCCTTCAGGAACCCAAAACCGAAAATAGAGCTAAACAAATTCCCTCTAGAACCAATTTTATGATAAAAACATTACATTTCTTTGGTTATTTTTCAACAAAACTGTATTTTTTTGCGTTATAAGTATTTATGATAGGATATAATGCATTTAGAGCTTATTTGCAATTTTCAGTTGTACACACCTACCTAGGGTTAACAAGTAATACCAAGAAAACTACCAGGGATATTTTAGCTCAAGATATTTCATTTTAAAGCATATGACTTAAACCTTAAAAAGCCATTTACCCCCAGGAGGCACGTTT
The DNA here is from genome assembly GCA_949317995.1 of Acholoe squamosa. NCBI lineage: Eukaryota > Metazoa > Annelida > Polychaeta > Phyllodocida > Polynoidae > Acholoe > Acholoe squamosa. Next base: position 23,399,234 of record OX439042.1, read on the forward strand.
TCCCTCACCTGGTAAGGTCAATAGTAGGCCTACATAATATTCCCTATGAAAGACTATTATTTATAGTCTTTTCTGATTTTCAAACTAAAGATTGGTGGTCTTGAATTATAGGCATACTTAACATGTTCTACCAATGACATGGCTAGCTTGGCATGGAATTTTTCCTGTCATGTTATCCGCACATATTTCGTGTGCTGTCACAGATGAACAGTATCTTGACCTTTTGGGACCAGAAGTCTGACAGACATGGTGACCGGGGTAGGAGAAAAGCATGTTAGAATGACCATTGTCCCTCTACCCGCTCCCTCCAGTCCCCTAGATAAATATGGCATCATGTCAGGGCAAGGTGGGCACCTGTTATAACGGGGACAACCCCTATTATCGCCTTCCATGTTTGACCTTCACATATGTCCCGTTGTTCGACAGGCGTCTCGGGGCATTGTCTCGTGCCATGAGAGCACGGCCACAGCACTGATGGGTAGATATACATACTGGGTTTCCACACCCCTTTACCATGCTTGGATGATTGCATTATAGACAAATTCAACATGCGTCCCTGGCGGTGTATAGGAACAATGCTGTGTGCCATTGTCGTCACCCCATGGCAAGGGAGTCTGTGACGTACCGTCACCACCTGCTGCGTGACGTAGCAGGTACCTGCATCAACCCTTGCCTACATTGGCACCAATGATAAGAGGCAGTGAAGGATGGCCAATAATGATGTCCGTTAACCTGCTATACATTGCTATACAATCCTACTTTTGATACAAGCTGCTCTGCTAGCCATTTCTCAAACACTATGATCCTACCCCTCTCCCTCCAATTTCAACCACCCCTACACTGTAAAAAGTTAATGTATACATACAGCAGATTTTGCTGTGATTATACAGTAGAAGTTGCTGTAATCTAAAATACAGCAAGTTTTGCTGTACAAGTATCAACTTTGTTGCTGTAAATACAACATTACAGCAAGTGTTGCTGTAGATATACTCTCATATATTTGCTGTAGCCCCAAATACAGCAACACCTGCTGTTCAGTTACAGAGTGTATTGCTGTAGATGCAGGATTACAGCAAGTACTGCTGTAGACATTGTGGTTCTGTGCTTTGGCACCAGGTGGCCTTAGTATCTCTTTGGCAGATAATTTTTACTCAAAGCTGAATATATTTTCATCTATAAAAAAAGGAAGTCAAATGTGTCACATAATTGAATAATGTGCAAGGGTGAACATATTGTATTCTAGTTTAATAACATGTGGAACTCTTCATTAAACTATGTAAACTAAAGCAGAAACTTCTACATTCTGTCACACACACCTTTCCTGTGGCTTGGAAGTAAATATGAGTATGGACATCAGCTAAAGTGCCTGTTGCAAAGATGGTGTAATACACCACACTTGCCTGTTGTGACTTGGGTGTGATACTCAATGGCTAGTTTTACACCCATTTAGTCATAAATAATGCTACATAGCTGGCTATCATGATGACCCAACTATAATATCTACTTGGTCAAGCCAACCAATATGCAATGACCAAAACATTGCAATCTTCTGTACATTTACAGCAAATTACAATCTACTGTGTATTTACAGCAAGTTCTACTGGAACAATTGTTGCCAGCAACTTTTGCTGTTGAACAACAGTAGTATGATTTACAGTAGAAGTTACTGTAGTTCAACAGGAGATGTTGCTGTACCTTTACAGCAAGTCAGTTGCTGTAGACCTACAGCAAAATCTACTGGAACAATTGTTGCCAGCAACTTTTGCTGTAGATGTACAGCATTTACTATTTACAGTGTACGATCCAGTCCAATCGTAGTGATTGACCCTGGGTGATTATATGCATTACCTACAATTGTCTATTCAAATGCATGCCCTTTACCTCTATATCTGCACCGTCATAGTGATTGACCCTGTACAATCAAGAATTCCCTTCCGATCCATGCAGGCCAGGTCAGTACGATTGGGGGGTGCTCAAAACTTAGCTTCTGAGAAATGACTTCCTGGTGCATGGCAAATAGTGATTGCATTACATTTTGTGTCTGCATGTCTCAGGTCCTACCTAGTGTCGACTAAACCTTCCCTTCACACACCTTGTCGTTATTCATATAAATACAGTGACAAGTATAGGCCTCTACTAGTTTCCTCTGTCAGTTATACGGAAATTGATTGATTTTTTAACAATTAATAGATGAATGACCCCAGTCCCTCCCCTTCTCTATATTTTTGAAGTCACAATCAATCATCAACTCCTGGTACACTAAATCCCCGTCCAAACTAAGATACAGGCTCGCTGATCCATCCTAAGGGAGTGGCCATTTTTTAACAACAGGGGGGGGGGAGGTTGATGGGTTTGGGGGGGGGACAAAAAAATTCAGACCCCTCTTAGGGGGGGGGACAAAAAAAAATTCGCCCCTTTTCTGGAAAAAAGCCCGCGCGCGACTAGAATAAAAGGGGGGACAGAAAAATTTCACCAACCCCCCTGTTGTTAAAAAATGACCACTCCCTAATAGCGCTGCCCCTCTTGAACTGGTATCAATAGCCGCTGGCCGAGGCTAACTAAGATACTGCTTGCCGTACCCTTGATATACCTAGCGACACCGAGGCACTACATAAAAGGAAGTTTTGAGAATCTGTCGTGACCACTGAACTGGCCATTCCACAGTGTCTTGCAATCCGTGCTTGGATGTCGTCAGGTGTGGGGGTTTCCATAGTGAACGTGCAGGAGGAAACACTCTCCTCATGCATCCACCTTGGTTAAAAACAGGTGTCAAATTATCACCATTAGTGGTTTGCTCAAGTGGTCACTGATGTATGGTGTGAGGTGTGCAGACCGTAGTGCAATATCTTGGATCAGGCCTGGCTGTTATTTCATTATCTTCCCTCTTACCTTTATGTCTCTCTGACTCTCTCCGTCTCTGTCTTTCTGTCTCTGGTTGTCTGTCTGCCTCTCTCTGTCTCTGGCTCTCTGTCTCTGACACTCTGTGTGTCTCTGTCTGTCTGTCTGTCTCTCTCTCTCTCTGTCTCTGTCTCTCTCTCTGTCTCTGTCTCTCTGTCTCTCTGTCTCTCTGTCTCTCTCTCTCTCTCTCTCTCTCTCTCTCTCTCTCTCTCTCTCTCTCTCTCTCTCTCTCTCTCTGTCATTGTATGCCTGTCTCTCTCGGGGCGTCCCTAGCCCACTTAGGGACAAGGGCTCTAAAATTAATTGACAGAGGATTTCCTTGTAACTTGAAATATTTGTTCTTTACATGATGTGTAATTGAAATGTGAAACAAAAAGTTGTGGTAGCAAGGCTAGTTTCTCCGGTACCAGCCATCATAGGCAGGACCCTTTAACATGGGGTCCAGTGGCCAATACCTAGTCAGTTGGCACTTTGGAGGGATTATTGTGTATACCTTCCTACCCTACGATTTTATCCCCGATTTTCTGGCCGAAAAATCGGGTCGTAACTCTAGTCTTCCTAAGACCAGTCTTATTTATTTCGAACAATATGGAGAATTTAGGCATGGCATGTTCATCTAGGATATCTTAGGATGTTTCCCTGTTAGTAGGGGGGTTTAGCACAAACTGCGTGGCCAATAAAACGCAGACGTACAGCATACCTACAACACTGGTACGTCTGCGTTAAATGAGCTACAGGGGACGTACGTCGTGGTTGCTAAACGTCCCTAATAACTCCACCTGCCACCATTCGATTCTATGTTAAATAAGTGTGCATCCATGAGCTGGTAAGTGAGATCTTCTCATTATGTCATTTGCATTGGTTTCTACTACCTTTCGGCGTGGAGCAATGGACAGCGAGTCTGCCTATTGCCACAGCGGCTGGGGAACGATTCCCATAGGCATAGAACCAGAGGTACAGGAAGCAAATCTTTTGCCATTTTCCCTATCTTAATGACATATTTGTCCAATTTGAGTGCTGAGCTGTGGGAATCTTGTACATTTTATAGGGGGGCTTGACACATTTTTTTTTTTGGGGGGGGGCAGACATATTCAGGCCCCACCTCCTCTGTGATTGGGGGGGCGGGCCCCCCTACCCCCCCCCCCCCTTTTCCTACGCCCCTGAGAACCCTGAACGGTTTAGCTGGAAATGTATGGAGAGGTTGACTTTGTATACTTCTCTCATTTATAAACATGTCCGAGTTGAAACTAGTGCCTTCTTGAAGACGAACAAAAGGTCTCAGAGTAGGGTTATGGCCTGATGACGAACGGGGGTTATGACCAAAAAAAGCACTGTCCAAGCCAAAATCGTTAGATAATATTTCACATTTCAAATTGAGGCCCTATGCATTCAAGGCGGGAGATTAACACTTTGATTTACATATTCCATAAGTCTCACATGCTCCTACATGGTTTTAGTAATATACTGCTGAAGATGGTTGACTTCAGGTATGAGTCACACCTGTCTTTCTAAAGAGCGTAGACCAGGTATGGTAAGAGAACATAAACGTTTGTGCTGACACCTGGTGAGCTACACTAGAACATACATATATATAAAGCAGTGCACAGCAGTGCCACCTAGCCTAATACGCCAATGAATAATCACAGTGATGAAGGTAACTAATAGGGTACACTGTAGACCTATGGGTGTTCCGTACCTCCACAACACTGGCAGTTACCCCATCCAAAACGAAGGATCATATGCACACTTTTGCTCATTCTATGCTTTTAATACACTATTTTACTTTTATAATAGTGCCGTTAATTCTCGCGTATAGGATGCCTCTCGCAGGGGACATAGGCATCCTGTATGGAGGTTGCCATCTTGAAATCCGTTATATAACTACCCCCCGATGGCCATCTTGGATTTAGCATAGAATTGTGGGTTATCTCTTACTTTCCCCTCCATCCACCAGAAAAAAATGGTGATTGATATGACTGATAAGCACTTAGAAAGCACGACGTATGTCACCAATTCCTGATTTCACGCAGACGTAGCAATGCTGTAGGTATGCTGCACGTCTGCGTTATATTGCCCACGTAGTCCTTGCTAAACCTCTCTATTATGGGTCTAGACCCCTAAGGGAGTGATCATTTTTTAACAACAGGGGGGGGGCTGGTGGGTTTGCGCACGAACGCGCGAAAAAAATTTCGACCCCCCCCTCTCCAGGGGGTAAAATTTTTTCGACCCCCCCCATAAGGGACAAAAATCGCGCGCGAACGTCCCCTTTTAGCCTATAGTAACGCGCGGGGTTTTCCACTGAAAACAGGTGAAATTATTTTGACCCCCCCCCATCAGAGGTATTGAAAAAATTCTGACCCCCCCCGGTCAAGGGGTTGAAAAAATTCTGACCCCCCCCTCAAACCCACCGGCCCCCCCCTGTTGTTAAAAAATGATCACTCCCTAAAATCGACAGTGTGACATGGCCTTTTCTTAAAATCGACAAAGGACATGGAGCTTCTAGGGACAAGGATATGGGACAAAAAAGATAGTGACAGGGGATATGGACTTTTCTTAAAATCGACATGTGACATGGAGCTTAGTGACAAGGACAGAGGAAAATACAAATTTAGTGACATTTGACATGGGCTTTTCTTAAAATCGACAAGGGACATGGGGACCCCCTATCTAGACCCCCTCTATTGCCTGCAGTGCATACCATACTTCATCATGTACATATTTTTATTACACTCAGGAACGATTCAAATCCGACTTTCCTTTGGTTTAATATAGGAATAGAGAGACCCTAGATTATTTGTATGGACGTATGGTATGCCAGAACATACCAGACGATCGTGTGGTATGCTTTTCTCAGCTCTCAACCAATGAGAAACCAGCATCTTGAATAGGCCAGGCCCACTACATTTGCATTGACCAATCAGCGTTCAGCAAGCTGCTGATGATGTCATAGGCAAAATGGCGATGTAAACAACATTCCCGTCGATGTAAATCATTATTTCACGATGTAAACAACTAAATACACAATGTAAACAACATTATTTGGAAAGGGAAGGTAGAAATAAGTCTTATTTTCGTGTAATAAATATTGTATTGAACTCACATGGCTCGTATAACTCGCATGCCTCTCGAGCCATCCGTCCCGTACGAGTCATGTTCATCCAATACTGGCTATGTATTACCCGAGCCCCGTGTATAGGCCTGCCTCATGTATAAGCCTGCACAGAAAAAAAACAAGTTAGTCAGTCTAACTTAACTAAGTCAAAACAGCTAAATTATCTTAGTTAGTGCATCTGACTAACAGGTGACTAACAATGACTAACTTTTGTTAGACTCATTGACTACCCCAATGTTACGCTGGTCCTCTGTGGTATGTATAACTACCGTGGGAGAGAAGCGGGAGCAGAATTCAGGGGTAGGTTTCCAGCCTACCCCAATGTTAGCCACTTTGAGTAAGGGGTGATGCCAGCTTTTCACACCAGGTGGCAGGCTTGTTTGCAACAGGACTTTTTCGGTGGGTGTGTACCACAAATAGTTCTATGAATGTCGAAATTATGGAGATTTTTTATTGTCCAATATGCTCAGGGCTTTCACAATTCAACCTAACATCATGCTAGACAAAAATACCAAATGAATTGATGAGTTATAAAAGAAACCAGACCTGTACTGAGATAGATAACACCTCGTCTGTGGTAATTTAGATATATACATGTATGCACACTATCACCCCTCAATTTGAGTGGCAAACCCAGGGCTCTGGCTCAGGGTTTGCAAAACAATGAAATTGGAAGCATTTATCATGATTCCTAAATGATGATACTCTGTTGTACAGGTGTTTAAATCCTATATGGGCATTAGACCTTCCTATTACATAGAAATGTGTGTGTCAAAATATTAGTGTACATGGTCAAAACCAAATCCTACTGTTAAACCTAGCATATGAGATACGCCTGTAGATATGCCCTGCCTGTAAGCCGCATCCTAAGTAAGGATAAAGCTATAAGCTAATATAGGTCACTTAGATGGTCTATAGGCCGGCAGTCAAAATAATGCAAAACAAAAGAAGTTGGTCACTTTGACTAACAGTTAGCCATATTCAACTGAGAAAAAATTGGACACTTAGGCTCATGCTTTTGACTAACTATTGTTAGAAAGTTATCCTTTTTGACTAACATCTGACTAAGATTTTGAAGAATATTTTTTTTCAGTGTGGGTAAAAGTCTACTTCGTGCTCTATAAGCACGGGGGTTATGCTGTGTGGTCAATAAAATCATATTTGAGGCCCTACTTCTAGTTTCATTTGAAGAATCGACACAATTCCTTCTGGTATGTTATGCCAGTGTATTTCCCTAGTGCCTATAATCGTTATTGAGTTAAATAAAACGTAAATAATTGGACAAATTAATGGAAAACTAGAAATAAATGTGGAAGAATTACAGATTATTTTGCAAAATAACTTTTGGGATAGAAAGAAAAAAGTGTTATGGGAGTGGTTCAAAATACCCTAATATGTGTGTGAATATCAAGAGAAATTCCAAAATTTTCTCAAACATGTTCCCATTTCTTCAAGAATACAGCAATTTTTGGGGTAAAAATTCCAAAGTTTTCTGGGGCCTATGGCCCCAAGGACCAGACCTATATATTATTTTTCAAACCCATACCCATGATTAGGGGGCCCAGCCCCCCCCCCCAACTTTAAACATGTTCCGCCGCCCCTGGATTCACCTCAACCAAAATGAAAATGGTGGACCCACTGCATGGGCATGGGTCTAGACTCCAACCCCTAGTAACGTTATTGGTACCTGTACAATATCATTATTATCATCATATTATGGTTACCTAATCAATAACCATAATATATCAATCTCTATTAATATATACCTGTTAGGCTACTCATTACATAATCACATATTGTTGGTCATCACACTTCATAATTGTTGTTAGTATCCATATACAATAATAGTAATATGAGAGACTGCTGCACCTTGTAGATTCTTATATGATAGAGTTGATAAACGAGGCTGAGTGAGACCTATAGGCCCTTACATGTGCTCTTATTGTAACAAAGTGTTCCCACTACAGTTGTAAATAGTAGACCCTAGTTGGGGACTAGGCTTATAGGTACCATGGTCACAACCATAAGAAAGTGTCCAGGGATTTCAGACTGTTAAGATATTTGTGACCCATCTAGAGAAAACGTGCATCGGGGGGGGGGGGGGGGGGGTTAGCTCTGCATTTGGCCACCAGGGGGCAATGTATGAGTAAAACACTGAAAAATTTACCAAAAAGTGCCTAAGATCAATTTTTGATGGGGAATCCAGTGGTATGCTCAGAATTATTCCATCTCTACTGAAAACTTTCCATTTATGGAACATCCGTTGCCATGGAAACATAGAAAATTGGAATATATGGCAATTTCTGGTTGCCATGGAAACCACTCCATTATTCTAAAATGGACTAAATGGAATGTTTGCCACAAATGTGTTGGATATTTACATTAGAAACTCAGAACTGAAAACAGACCCAAAAAAATCCCTCTAGAACCGATTTTATGGTAAAAACATTTATTCTTTTATTTTCCCACAAAATTGAATTTTTTTTGTAATATCAATATTTAAGCTAGGATACAATGCATTTAGAGCTTATTTGCATTTTTCAATTGCTCACGCCAACTTAGATTTGACAAGCAATTACAGAAGAACTCATTTTAAAGCATGTGACTTAGCCTAAACTTTAAGAAACCCTTCACCCCTGGATGCAGATTTTCACATTTGCAAATACATGCAGTTTCAAACTACAAGGAGGTATTTATAAGGTCGACAACAAATGTACTACTACCATCCAGTGCATTGGCCTGTTTCACCTGCCTATGTTGTACCTGTTCATAGTTAGGTGGCAGCACGGCATGGTCACCCTCCCATCAGCATCTCCCACAGCCGTGTGCCGGCAAGGTAAAGGTGCCAATGCGCAGGTGGGCTCGTGGCGCAATGGATAACGCGTCTGACTACGGATCAGAAGATTCCAGGTTCGAATCCTGGCGAGCTCGCACCTTTTGACAACGAAAAAATAAAAAGGCCCTAACCACCTGAGGACACATCAGAAATTCCTAAATTGTATTATATGAATTTCATATTTAGAAACATAGTCGTTCCCCCTGAAGCAAGGCACAGAATAAAGGATATGGGCCTATACATCTTTCCACGGGGTCATTTTGACACAAAATAATCAAAAGTGCTCAGAGTGACAGAGAGGGAGTTAGGAAACGTTCACCAATTAGGCCTACCTGTGTGACTCATTGTATTTAGGCATTTTTCAGGACCCACCCCTTTGTCACTCTTTTTGTATGGAACATATAGAGGAAGCCAAAGACCCCCACCCCCACCCCCACCCCCTAAGTATAGTGACGTAATTGTTGAACGTCCCCTTAATTTCCAGATTTGTTCAATTAGGCCTACCACCTATTATTTCCTCCAAAATTCCCATAGGCCCTACTGATAGCCTATGTCAAAGCAAATGGTTTATTTTCCCAGAAATGTCAAATTTTTCAAATTTCCTTAATCAAAGGCCTAAGGGAGTGATCATTTTTTAACAACAGGGGGGGGGCTGGTGGGTTTGAAGGGGGGGTCAGAATTTTTTCAACCCCTTGACCAGGGGGGGTCAGAATTTTTTCAACACCTCTGATGGGGGGTCAAAATAATTTCACCTGTTTTCAGTGAAACCCCGTTCTAATAAATTGGATTACGGATTTTTTTCAATCAACTCTGTGGTCGGCCATGGGCAAAAAAATAAAAGTAAAAGTTGCCCCAAGCCCCCATCTAAGACCCAATATATCCTACCGGCATGAGCAAAAAAAAAAAAAAAAAATTCATGGAAAAGCCATTTTTATGTCATGTAAAGTGTAGATACCGGTAATAGGGAGGTTTAGCAACAACGACGTATACGTCCCCCGTAGCTCATTTAACACAGATGTACCAGTGCTGTAGGTATCCTGTACGTCTGCGTTTTATTGCTCACGCAGTTGGTGCTAAACCTCCCTATTAATAATTTGTTCACATGGAAAGGCAGAAATCGAAGGTTCATTGCTTACAATATACTTTTTTTCCCAAAGAATAATATTTTTTGGGTCATTTTCTCCAAGAATCCTGTCGCCAATAGGAAAAAAAATAAAAATAAAATTTTCACTTTTCTATTTTGCCAAAAATCTCATCGCCAGATCCGTAATCCAATTTATTAGAACTAAATGGCCTTAGAAATGGCCTTAAATCAGACTGGAGATGACATATACCTGGAATGTTGGAAGTGATCTGCAGGGTACAGGTACCATAGGTGCAGAGCGGAGATGACTAGAGAAAGTCATCTCCGGTGTACAGGTGACCATAGAACTGACTGGAGATGACAATCCAGGAAATGCAAAGTCATCTCTAGGTCCCAGGTATCCTCCAGGTGGAGCGGAGATGACTCAAGAAAGTCATCTCCGGTGTACAATTGACCATAGAACAGACTGGAGATGACAATTCAGGAAATGGAAAGTCATCTCCAGGTCCCAGGTATCCTTCAGGTCGATCGGAGATGACTCAAGAAAGACATCTCTGGTGTACAGGTAACCATAGAACAGACTGGAGATGACAATCCAGGAAAAAGACAGTCATCTCCAGGTCCTAGGTATCCTCCAGGTGGATTGGAGATGACTCAAGAAAGTCATCTCTGGTGTACAGGTAACCATAGAACAGACTGGAGATGACAATCCAGGAAATGGAAAGTCATCTCCAGGTCCCTGGTATTCTCCAGGTGGATCGGAGATGACTGGAGAAAGTCATCTCCGGTGTACAGGTAACCATAGAACAGACTAGAGATGACATCCCAGGACATGGGGAGTCATCTACAGGGAGCAACCCCTCCCCCTCCCCCCCCATCACTAAATATATCGGCCAAAATACTTCACTTGTAAGTACAAGGCTGTGTGGCGCAGCTGTCTGAGTGTTCGCCTTCTGTGTGAGGGGTCTCCGGTTCGAATCTAGGAGGAGAACGCGTTTTACATGATTTTACTACATTGTCTTCAAGGATTTATTTAATTTATTAGTCAATAATATCCATTTTGGATGAAATAGGACTAAAAGCATGCATTATTGAGAAGAATGGTGCCCAGTTATATAATAAATAAATATATATATATTGTGGCGGAGACGGAGGGGCCGTTGGCGGAGCCGAAACCATCCTGGTGTGGGGGCGGCGAGGCCAGCGGTCCTGAAGTAACGCGGTTACGTCGGCAATAGTAGTCCGCGGAGGAGATCCTCCGACGCTGGCCTGCCGTAAAGCGGGCCGGGGTCGGAGTATCTGCCTATGTATAAATAAGGGAGTTGTTACTCCGATTAGTTAGTTCCGAGTTGCAGACAGAGAGGAGCAGAACTCTAAAAGGCTTATCTCCGGATTAATATATACGATATAAGACTTAGATGGTGTGGCGAGGACTGCCAGGAAATAAAAGACACTGAAGTCAAGCTGTCGGAGTTGTGTAATTCTTTTTTAACCATAGAGTCGGAAAACGCTACAATATATATATATATATATATATATATATATATATATATATATATAGAAATTACTACTTTGACCGAACAACGACTGGGAGAGGACTTCCGGCGAGGATAGACTGGATATGATTAGCTGAGCAATATTCTTAGGTAGGCCTAGGTCTGGCCCCCGGGTCTGGCCGCTGCAGAGATATTTTCGATTCATCTTAACACCTGTAACCACGGGGGGAACCAAAATCCCCCTAGAAAGGGTCCACTTTTGACCAAATTAATTAATGTCAGAGTTTTATGAAAATATCCAGATTTTAGGTCACTCCAAAAAAGTTGTTTCTCATAAAGGGAGGATTTTATCTAATTTCTTTTTTGGATAAGCATTTTATAAAGATCAAAACCTATGCGTCGCGGTATAGTGCCCGGGTAAGATAAAGATGCTTTTAAAAGTAAAGTAATCATTAACATTTAAGATGTGAGAAGATGTTGGGTTTTTTTTCATGGCTAGCTGCATTGCTGAGGCCCTAACTTTTAATTTGATACCATTTGTCTATTTTTCATATATTTTAAACAGAAAATTCTAACCAAAAATTAAATATAAAAAACACAAATGACGATTTTTCTGATGAGGGCGGTGTTGAGAAACAAGTTTTTTTTTTAATGGCCTCAGCCACAATTTCTTGAGTTTCAGGATATTTCACGGATCAAAGGTCATAGCTATGGTTATCAAGAGCTAAATTTATCGGTCAGATTTTGATTTTGGTCAAAGTTGTCCTAACAAGGGTACAGTTTTATAGGTTTAGGTTGTCATATGTCCAGCCGCACACCTGTATCAGAAGTGAGTGCACCCCCCCCCCCTCCGACACATACCCCGCAATCCCTTGGTCCCTTTGCATTGAATACAGTCTATTTTGGGCCATCTGTCCCCATTGAGGGGTATCCCTAACCTAGTTTTACCTGGCCGGAATTCCCCAGACTCACGTCATTAACAGGCCCCATTAACAGTTGGCTGTCCACCCCAGGTGCACAGGTACACGGGCGGCCTTTCAAAATGGGGATCCTACTTTTGGACCAATTTCTCTGCTGGAAACTTAAGGTCGCCGTCTTCGCAGTTGCTGCCTATTTGATTGTGAGTATAAGAATCTAGTTCAGGTGTATATATATAATAGTTTGTTTAATGTACGATTGTCTCCTACCTGTGGTGAGGATTCAGGTGTAACTAGGTCACAGGTGAGGAGACAACATGGCGTTGTGTTTACCTGTACAATGTGTATTCATATCGGAATGAATGTGTATTGGTTTTACCAGAAAACCTAGGCCTAGATCTACTTCAAATAATACATGTTTCATCCATCATTGCCGTGTAATCCTAACATTTATAGACCATGTGAGGCTTTATTAGGCACTGAAATACCTCCAGTTTGTTTTTACATTGTTTGATTATAACAATATGCATCATTATTTACATTCTTGGCGGTATATCTTGCTTATCTGAAAAGAAAATTGCCCAAAATAATTATTTTAGTGATCTAGTCTACCTTGGATTCATCTTGCTTGATCACAAAATTGGATCCAAATTAAACTCTTAACTATGGCAGAATTCTGGGTCTGTTTTGGTACCTTTGACTGGTCATAATTCCACTTTAAATTGACATAGAGACTTCATTTAAAAAGCAAATCCACTTCTTTTCTCAAGATCTATCCATTGCTCATTATATAAGTTTAATGGGATAAAGTCTTGAAAAACGAGGTAAGTGCCTAGCTTTATAAGATGGCAATACCTGGATCAAACTTAGAGAGAACCATCGCTAAAGAAGCGACGGTAAGCGGTGGCACTGGTGTTGTGGTGGTGGAACTTTCAGAGTAGTTTCCCAAGCCCCCAATGAAAACTGGGTCCATAGTCTTATGTGGGGTTGGTCTTTGATATCTTAACTCTATGACCTACCTACTTGTTGTGTATTGTTTTTGAAATGTAACATCATATGCCATGCCTTTGCTTTTTGTAACTTGATATCTGGGGCCCAGGAAGACTAGGCCGAGCCCTCCGCTGACTCAGTGGACATCAATTGCTGGGCCTCTGAATGAATATATCAGGGCCCGGTTAGCTGGGTAGATCAAACTGAACTGGATTTCCCTGCCAGTATAATGGTCTATAATAATCAATGTGGAGTATTTCTGTGCCTGTTATTAGTCAACGAGAGGAAACCAAACAGAAATTATGTCAAGACTATACAGACTTAGCAGGTTTAACTATTAGCCAATGAGAGAACCCCAATCTATTCACTGCGGTCCTTCGGGGGCCAACTGGTACCCATCTGAGTCTTATCAGTAGAACTTGCTAGGAACAAGCTCCAGCAATGGCCGGGCCCATGGGACAACCTGCTACCTCTATATAGTAGAGCATATTATAGGCCTAGAATGAAGATGTCTGGCTTTGGCCACCCATAAAATTATTTTCGTTTCCTGTCCAGAGGCCTGGTGGATTTTTGGAGATGCCCTTAGCATCTCCATTTGACTGCTGACAGGATTTGCGTTTCATGAAAATTGACCAGTGAAATTACCTGAGTCGACCTGTGGAGTTGTGAATTGTCATGATGTGTTGCCATACAGAAATAGCACTAATTTATTGAGTAAATACTGCTGGTAGGTGATCGAATTATGGCTACTTACCCACCCTTCACTGTGAATTACCAGCACACACTTCTTCCCAAAATAAACTGTATGTTTGCCATAGGTGTGAAAGCTGTCCCTGGCTAAAGGTCCAACCTCTACCCACTCTTCAACACACTCTTTGGCCACTGTACTCTCTATAAGACACACTACCCTAACAGCCTATAATGCCAGTTTTAATTGTCTCTGATCCCTACAGTTCTCATGTACATATAATAGCGCCCAGCACCACAACACTAAGTGCAGAATACAAGTTTAGTGATGACACAGATGACATGCTAAATACATGTAGTTTTGGATTGAGGGCATCTCCTTAGGACTGAGTCCTTCACATGTGACATTTTTTTTTATGAGAATGGGAAAACTTTTTCCCGAGTTCTGAAAAACAATTTATTTTTTTGTCAATCAGCACAAGAATCTAGGTTTCCAATCACTAAATCTTAGAATGTGATGGCAAATTCGTGGCGTCCCCGCTTTTGATGCTCATGTCAAATAAAAATATTTTCCTAAAAAAATTTTTTCCCTCCCTCTCTCATGGGTCTAATAAATCCCACCCTCTGGACAGGAAACGGACATATTTTTAAGGATGGCCTTTCTATCGAATAATTGCCATCCAATATCCGTACATTACCAAAAAAAAAACCAAAAAAACAGCACCTTCATCGAACTTCATATTGGACATTGTGATCCCTATTATTCAACCATCATTACAATGAACGATATTCCAATGGGCTTTTGATGCCATTATAGAAAACTAATACCCCCGTTTATGTCATGGCAGATACGATCGTTACTATAGAGCAATACTGGACATGCCGTATTGAATGGGGGATGGAATATATATTCAATATTCAATATATCCCATATTCAATGGGTGTCCACCATCTTGGATTTTGAACAGTTCTGAGCTGTTTTTCTTTATTTAAAAGCAAAATAACCCTGGCCATGACATAAATGCAAATGCCCACTTCCATGGGATTTTTTACATTGTATCCCCCTCTGTGGGACTGGCGTAGCCCATGAAGCCATTATATCCCATGGTCGTGGACATTTGCTTATACATGTATCCCCCATTGCCATTGCCATTGGGATACTCCAAAGTGCCCCCAAATAATACAGGTCTTTCAATGTGACAAATAAAGTAAATGAACATGGCCTGATAAAGTGAAAGCTGGGCTAAGACTGAATAAGAATTCAGTTATCATTTCTATTATTTCCTTATTTCTAGGGGTCGGCAGCTGTAGCTGGTATATTGGAGATCCTAGATATCGCTGCCCAGGCCGACCACAGTCTAGAGATCCAAGGAGGTTTCCAAGCAGCATGGAGAAGTCACGTCTGGGAAGGTACGTGAGGTATATATGTATACATAGTACACCTGTGAATAAGGGATGAGCTTTCATATAATTCTAATACATGTATACTATTCTATCAATGGTATATAGATTTCAGGATAATGTAAGTATGCACCGGCTATATTGATTCAAGCTGGGTACCAATTTTGATATGTATTTCATAATAAACTCTTTTTTTTCATGATCTAATGAAAAGGTTGAAATTCCAATGTCTGTGTCACAATGAGTGCATAATGGGCATGGTGTACCTATTACATTCTAGGTTGGCTGGCCTGTAACATCGTTATGTTGGTGTGCCATATCGTTGTGGTGGGTTACTCTGTTCTGATGATGTTTGCTGTGGCCGTCTTCCCCACCTACTATGAGTATGGGCTGACCAAGGGCTACCTGGTCATGGTCATCATTTACATTTTGGTGGAGCTTGGCACGTCTTGCTATAAGTATTCGTGGTATGGACCAAATACCTTTGTAAGTATGATCACATGCCTTTTGATGTAATCTATGCTATACACAATATTGGTATACAGTTTTACATGTCAGAAACAAGAAATAAGAATCGTTCTGTTCACAGTAAGCAATATGCGATAGTTCATTAGGTCGATCACTCTTTCAAAAAATGTCCATAGGAGAGCTTCACTTTTTGGTATGAAGTGTCTTGAAATCTTGTTTGAAATCTGGATGATTTGTCATTATTTCAGAGATTACCATTTTTGGTGTTCACCTTCCTCTTCTGGATTATCAGAACTCTAATGAACGTAAGTATCATAAATATCATTTATCATCTCTCTCTCTCTCTCTCTCTCTCTCTCTCTCTCTCTCTCTCTCTCTCTCTCTCTTTCTTCCTCTCTCTGTCTCTCTCCCTGTTGCTCTGTCTCTCTCATTTATCATCTCGTTCTCTCTCTCTTCCTCTCTGTCTGTCTCTCCCCCCCCTCTCTCTCTCTCTCTCTCTCTCTCTCTCTCTCTCTCTCTCTTTTGCATGCTCTCATTCACTCTGTCTCTGTCTCTCTGTCAATATGAACATTAACAAATATTTCTATACCCAATTGCTTCAGTTTGCATAGAGCGTAGGGGGATTAGGCCTATAATATTTTAGCCTACCTATAATTATAGCCTAGGTGTAAATGAGTCTATTGGGTATGTCATGTCTGATATCATATCGGTGATATCAAAGTTTATTACTCCTTATTTCCTACAGATGACGGCGGCACTAGTGATCCATTCCAGAATTAAGGAGACAGAATACGAGATCAAATACGGAGAGAAGAAGATTCTCTCTCCTTATGAGAACCTAATGTCAGGTCGGGCTACCCCCAACCCCAGTGGTCTCCGGACACCACACAGCTATGCCTAAGGACCACGTTTCTGGAATTGCGTATGTACGTGTTTACATGCCAATAATATGCTGGTGGTACCATATTTGTATCTTTGAAACTCATTTCGCATGGACCTGATTTTATATAGAAAATCGTGTAAGTCAAAATGAGAACCCTCACATGTCCTACATGTGTACTATATCTCTGACATATTGAGGTATTATTAGATTTATAATGAGCCATTTTATTGAGGGAGATGCAAAAATAATCGTTGTTCCTAGAACCGATGGTAAACTGAGGAGACAAGAAGTACTGAAGAGAATGAAATGAATGGCGTATGTTCTATATTCTTCTTCATTTGTAAATATAACGTGTATATTACATTATCATAACGGAATTTATCTTAGGACAATGTGCAGAAATAGTCCATATAATCTTTTTTGTGAGTGTTTCTCTTGAAAACATGGTGTGAATGTCTTGGAAAGGAATAATTGTGTTCATATAAGGTTGGATTTACTTAGTATTATAGCAACGTATCTAGGCGTTGATACGGATCGTAAATGCATTTTCTGATTAAAGCAAGCATTCCTTTCTTGCCTCCGAAGGAAAATTCCAATCACAATAAAATTACATTCCTAGCTATGAAAAGTAAGGGATATTATATTACAAGTGTTACCATTGGAAGTATGAACTATTCTGTCCATATGAAGTATTCAAGGTATCCTAGAAATCCATATCTATGGCCACTCTAAATCAATCCTGTTTTTCATCCCCGTGCATATCGACAGAAGAACCAACAATTTTGTGTTAACATTTCAATAATTTCTGAGGAAGTCATATTAAAGGAAAATGCCCGTAGCTGGTATAACATCAAAGCTATTGAAGTTTGCATCCTTGCACCATATTGATAAGATGAATAAAAATACCCGGACATGTGTTAATTGGTAATCGGATTTTATTTTACTCAGTGTAAGCAAAATGGAATGGTCTATCCATTATTACAACATACAACATCCACATCTAACCTCACACTTGATTATTCTGTACATTCAAAATAAACTTATTTCATATAAATACAATGGCAACTCGTTAGTTCCTGTTGATGACTGGGTTTATTGTGATATAGGTAAAATTCAGATCACGCTCCATTCAGCATATGCCTGGCTGCATTGTTGGTGACAGACAGCATATAACATAATTTTAAAGGCCTATTTCAGTCAAGAGAATGTGATTTTCCTTAGAAGGCCTACTCCCGAGAGGCTGTTTTTCCACATGGTTTTTTTCCACTCAGAGGGTAGAAGGTCACACAAAACCAGGCGATTTCAGTTAGAGTTGAACTTTTATTTCAATAAATTAAAACAGTTACAGCAATTTGAGCAAAACATAATATGTAGAGAGTGGTATGGATTAATGATCAACATTTCGGGTCAATTTATGGCCCTTCTTCAATTTTTTTTTCAATTCCATTCTTTATTTTAGACAAACTTGAAGTAAAAAGTCCATACATTATACAAGGAAAAAAATTATCATTTACAATACATCCGATAATAATATGTAGATACAGTTCTCTGCACCAGTGTCTCCATATATTAGAAATATATGGAGACACTATAATATTAAAAATAAGTTACGTATGTGCCCATTCAGGATCTTGAGGGTTTCTTTTTTTCGGAAGTACACAGTTCCATGGTGTAGAAGCATTCTGTCTACACATGTTAGCCTGATAATCTTTATGAGAAAATACTGTATTAAAGTGGCATAGTCAGATGGATTGGGCTAAAAACTAATCTAAAAAATGAACCAAGATGTCCACAAAGACCATACTTTCATTGGTAGCTATTCTTTTTCCTCTCATTCTCCAAATGTTAGCTTATATTTGAGGGGATCATCAGATGTATGCCCCATTTTCTATTTTTAGAGTTCATGCTATAATTTCATTCATTGGAAATACAGTCATTGTAAAATGCATAGGGCTGGACCCATGGTACCCTCGTTTTCAGCTTGTACATATTACATGTGTATTGAATATAGGACACGTTTAGGGTTCCTCCAGCAGCTAACTAAGATGTAACAGTGTGTAGAACACATCTGAGTGGAATAAAATTTGAAAAATTAGAAAACTCGGACAATGCCACTTTAATTATTCATAGGAAGGCATATTGAAACGTTATACCTTTCAGTATGATGATGCAGAAGTAGACCAAGTAGAGAAATAAAAGTGCTTAGTATTCATACTAACAATGTCTTTAGATATTTTATTTGAAGCAGAGGAAAGTTGCCTTATTTGGACCCCCTAAGAACTTTTCCTGTCCAGGGATTATTTCTATGAATTTGAATGTGAAATTTGTATACACTTTGTGAGGATATCTTATAGCTTTCTGGTTATAGCATAAAATCTAAGAGTTTGAATTTCTATAGGCAGGGTGTGCAATTAAATTTGAATGCCAAAAGATCCAATTTAGGGAACCAGGTGCCTAAATTGGACCAATTGATATCCTAAATTGGACCAGTGTGCATTATTATTCTCTATTTCCTGATATTTTCCTTATGTTGAAAAATATGTAAAACTAGGAAACTTTCAATGTATGATATAACATATTCTCTTGTTATTTCCGTCAATATCATGTGAATTTGCTCTGTACTGGAGTAGTAAGAAATAGGTTTACACTTTGGTCCAATTTAGAAAACTATGTCTATAGGCCCCACCTAGTGGTCTAATTTAGGCAACTTTTCATCTTTCTCATTGAAAGTTTGTCTTTTAAAACATGACAATGATTTTTATCAAATTTCATTTTAGTCTAATAGTATATGATATCTAAAATTCTGAAAGGATTTTGAACAAAAAAATGTTGCCTAGCAACTGGGAGTGCTTAAGTAAGCAGTTGTTCAAATAAGATCAAGAGGTACAAACTATTTTTCATGGGAAATGCCCATGATATTGGTGATATTGCCTAAAAATGGCAGTATTGGAACCTAATTCCTATTACTGCCACTATCGGGGCCCTTGATGGGGGGTCCCCAATGTCCCATGTCGATTTTAAGAAATGATCATGTCACTATGTCTATTTTAAGAAATGTCCATGTCACTGTGTCGATTTTAAGAAAAGCCCATGTCCCCATGTCGATTTTAAGAAAGTGCCAATGTTACATGTCACTAAGCTCAAAAATGCCCATGTTGCCATGTCGATTTTAGGGGTCTAGGTCCCTACTATCGTGGTCCAATTTAGGAGCCAGTCTAAATTAGGCAACCTTCCCCCATATGATTAACTTTATGACAAGTTCAAGTATTCTTGCTGTTATCAATTTATTATTGGGAAACCAGACCCCAGGATGCCCTAAAGTTATTTGATAGTCAGAGGAGGCCTTGCCTTGACTACCAAAGCCACCTTGAAAATAGGATGGTCTTTTCACTTATGGTTCCTAGCTGATTGTAAGGTGGCAGCACCATAGTGCTTCCTTCTCATGCATATTGACATAGCTCCCACTAGGTGGCGTGTTAGTTACAATACTGTATTGCCCGACTTCCACACTAGATGGTAGGACTGTTCCATTGCCTGTCAGCTGTAGTCAATCACACTTGTAAACATTTTTGTAGTTAGATGATGTATGACCATTATTGATGCACAAGTTGATTTATCAAGGGGCTAAAATCAAAATTCCCCCTTCAAGGCGCACTCTGGCTGTGTTTACATGGTCGATTAGATTATAAGTTTACTAACATCTTGTACTTAAGTTATTGTTCATGCACTGAATCCCTGAGCATCATTTATATGTACATTGATAATTCTGTTAAGATCTATACAGTCTCGTATCTTGGCAGATTGTCTGGTGAATCACATATTTGCTTACTGCATTGCACAATCCTGACCACCAAAGTAATGTTGCCCAAATGACCACTGATTATAAAGATTTCATAAAATTGAAAGGTCTAAAGATTGGTCATTATAATATTCGGAGTCTTCACTTAAAGTTCGGTGAACTCTATGACCTTGTGAGACTTTTCGACATCCTCTGTGTAAGTGAAAGCTGGCTAACTGAGGAATATTCAGATCATAAGCTGTATGTCCCTGAATATAGACTTTTTAGGTATGACCGAGTAGTGGACATGACTGGTGGGGGGCTACTGATCTATGTTTGTGATAGGATGGCACCCTACTGCAATGTTGTAACCCCACACTCCAAATCAGATGCTAATATTAAATCTATGGTGATTAACTTTACCCAAGAAAAACATAGACTGACATCATTCATTCATGTGTACAGGCCACCTAACAGAAGCTATGTGAAATGCATGGATTCTGTGGTGGAAATAATGTGAAAGCCCACTCCTAATTGGTAGAGAAGGATGGCTGATAGGTGATGTTAATGTCAACCCAGTCAACAAAAAACATTGCAAAACGTTTTAGAACATTTCCCTATGGCTCCTTATCATGGCAAAACGTTTTTAAACATTAAAAACGTTTTTTTTTACGTTAAATTACTTTTTTTTTTGAGTGGGAATCTTTTCGAACCAGATGACAGCAAAACTAAACTATACAAAAGGTGCATAAACAAATTAAATCTTACGGATATCATTTATAATATCACTAGGCCGTATACAAACAGATCAGGAGGTACCTGTATTGACCTAATAGCTTCTGAATGTGAGATTATATTACATCATGGTACCCTGCCTCTTTTTGCAAGTGACCATCTTCCAGTCTATGCTGTGAAGTAGAAGCCCAAGGAGGAATTTGTTAACATAATAGTCTCTGGTCGTTCATATAAAAACTATGACTACCATGATTTCGCAGACTACCTCCGTGGCATAGACTGGTATGATTATGACAAGATCATGGATGTGGATGAAAAATGGTCCTTTCTCCTCAAGTACATTTATAACTGATTACTTAGATGTACATTGCAGCATCCGTTTAATGAAATTCAAGGATCGTAATAAATCGTGGATATCCTGTGACATCTATTAATCCATCTATGAGCGTAACCAATACATGCTGGAGTACTCTAAAGCAGGGAAGTCTAACCCTGACCTATTGGAAATGGCAAAACAGGTCAGACGGGACATAAATGCAAAAACTAAAGTAGCTGAAGAAAACTTCTTCAAAAAGAAACTTGATGAATTATCCGGCAATCCAACTAAATTTTGGAGGGAACTTAACATTATACTTGGAAGGCGGGGTGAGGGTGACCCTGAAATTATTCTGAATCACCATAACTCTGGTTAACAGATAGGTGGGGCCAAAGCTGCTGATTATATAAATTCTTTCTTTACCAATATCGGAGGACAGCTCTTTGACTCAATAGGTAATATATCCAGTAACATTTCTCCTGAAAGGCAGTAATATAAATTTTCAGAAAGCACAAAGGTAAGCTATGCAGCTGTCATCAATCTCATAAGAGGTATTGAAGTACACAAATCCAGTGGCTTGCCAGATATACAAACTGAAAGATGCCCTACTAATATTGGCATCCCAATTAACAGACCTCATTAACATGTGCCTTCACTCTGTTTCATTTCCAAAGGAATGGGCCTCCGCAACAGTTGCCCCTCTTCCCGAATGGGGGGACCTCTGCCAAATAGGCAATTGGAGGCCCATCTCCTTGTTACCAGTCCCAGGTAAGATTATGGAAAGGACAGTCTTTGAGAAAATCTATAACTTTCTTGAGGGAAATTCTCTACTTTCTGATAGTCAGTTTGGCTTCTGTATGTCATGGGGAACAAATAATGCTGTCTTTAAATTTGTTAATGATGTCTATAAAGCCAAAGATGATGGCGATCTTTTGCTGGTATGTTTCCTGGACGTGCTGAAGGCTTTTGATAGTATTCACCATGGTGAATTGATACGTTGAATGCGTAATCTTTGTCTTCCAACCATATATACTGACTGGTTATGTGCATACCTTGGTAACAGAAGCCAGCTTTTCTCTAAATCTAACTTCTTACCTGTTAGATATGGTGTCCCCCAGGGCTCCATATTAGGGCCCTTAATTTTTATCTGTTTCATAAACAATCTCCCTCTAGTGTTAAGATATTGTAAGATGATAATGTATGCAGATGATGTGGTGTTCTATATTCAGTGTAACAACCTAGCTAATGCTATAAAGTGTCTTCAGTCTGATGCTACCAATATCTATAATTGGTTTAGCGAAAGTGGTCTCTGCATCAATACTAGTAAAAACAAAGATTGTAGTATTCAACTCGGACTCCAATATTAAACCAACCAGTCTCTATAAAAATGGGTCCTACCACATTGGAAGTTTGTAAACAATATGAATATCTTGGTGTAATTGATGATCAACTATATCTTGATAAAACCATCAGCAAAACTCTGAGTACTGCGAGTAACAGATGCAATATGCTAGGCAAAATGCGCCGGAGGCTTTCATCTAACACTGCACGCTTGGTGTACAAACAGACTATCCTGCCTGTATTAGAATATTGTGGTTTTCTCTAAATGGGGTTGCTGACTACCAACACAAATGTCTACAACATGTCCAATAGGTGCTTAAGAATATGTCTAAATGTCAAAATTAGATACCCTGTACTCAGTCTACATATGGACACAGGTATAGGCTATCTTAATGTCAGATTTGATATCCAGTTGCTCACATTACTTTATAAATACATCTACGAGCAAAAGCATGATACTGAATCTTTGGGTATATAGTTACAGGCAGCACCCACCTGTGGTCATATCACCCGTTCCACAAACACCGCACTCCTAACTTACCCCGTTGCTGCAAAGCTAGGTTATAGGAAAAGCTCATTGTATAGAGGGGTGGAATTGTGGAGCCAACTTAATGCCTCATGTAGATTAACAACCTCTAGAGATGTGTTTAAGACCAAGGCAAAAGTCACTGTATTAAAGATTTTGGCCAAAAAGCAGCTAAAGTAAGCGATGAAACTCTGTCACGCAGGACTCCTAAATATTTGGTGTTGCAAATGTAACAAATGATTCATCATAACTTGTAAATTGTACAATTACTTTCTGTGCCTTTACCAGTGGTCTGTGATGCTCAGGGACCAACGACATACATATTTCTCTGTTAACAATGCTCAATGTTACTAACCTCTGCCTACTATTACTTGAATTTTGTCATTTCCATATATTTGAAATAATACTCTTCATACTTATATTATCAAATTGAAGAATTCAAAAGAACAGTGCTTGATGTACATTATTATTATTTGATATTGGCTAACCCATCGCACTTAAACATAGATACATTCATTATTAGTAGTATACCAAATGACAAGTGCTTGATGTACAGTACTACTTCTTTCAAAGTTAACTCATCACACTACGGATTACTGTTATGCCATGCTAAGTCAATTACAAGGACTGAGTACCTATCTATGTATTGTATTTTGAAAATCACTTTGTGCAATAAATACATTATAAATTCAAACGTGTGAATCAAAAATGGTCACATATGATCTTTATATCAGGTGCTAAGTATTTTGGTTTATAACATGTGTATTTCTCGGTGGTTTGCCCAGCTTTGGTTTGGAGTCAACTCGCTGTCAAGGTATGTTTCGTTCCAGTGTCAAAATCGTTCTTTCTAGCTGTGGTTAAATGCACTCCTTTTAGCTACAAATATGAACGCAAGTCCGTGCAGAATGTCGATAACCATGATATAAATGTTGATACTTAGGGAATGGTCATATCTTTAACAATAGGGGCTCGTGGATTCTTTTAAAAAAAAACTTTTTCGGGGGGGGGAGGGGGGCAATTCTGACCCCTTTTTTTTTTTGGGGGGGGGATGAAAAAAAAAGAATTGCATTCCTTTTAGCGAAATTTCTTTTCACTTGGAAGCTATACGGGTACTTTAGTGGTGTGGAAACAAATATGCAAAGATGATTTAAGATTGTTTGCTGCCTCCACAAAAGCATGTCCACATAATTATCGCTTAACTTTGTTCCTTTTCAGGTTTGATACTAGTAAAAACAGATGTAATATGGTAGTTTTTGCCTTGTTATTGGTAGAAGTATTTTGGATATGGTTATGGTTCATTTTACTAATACTGAATTGAGAGTTCATCCACAAATGAGGTCTGGCAAAGGGCGGAGAGGGGGTGGTGCACGTCTCCTATACGTTTAATAGTTAAATTAAAGCCCGGGGTTAAAGCACAACTGGAGAAGGGGGTGTGGGTAAAAAATGGTGGGAAAAAACCATGACGTCATTTATGAACGGCCCTTGCGGAAGGATGTACTGCTGCTAGATCAAGCATAGGAGATATGCTGACCATTTCATGACTAGTTGATTGAGGACAGGATATGCTGACAGTCTGTTCTACTACTCATGGCCTGAGCTGCTGGAGTCCTTACACCTGAACAGTACCTAATTAGGCCATGGGAAGTCAGGTTACAGTTTACCGTCCGAGCCATTTTGAAAATTGATGAGGCTTTTTTTCATTATTCATTATGAATCTACCAGTGCCTGCAATCGTCTTAGTTGTAGATGTCACCAGGTTATTTACATCCCTTGCACTGTAAGCTTTAATTTGATACCAAATATACCCCTTTGGTCTTTCCTATCATGTCTAAATGCATTTTTGAGAATTTCTACAATTTGATTTTTACATAATGAATAATGAAATTTTCTCATGCGTCCTTTAAATACACGAGGTAAACTGTGGCCTGA
This sequence comes from Acholoe squamosa, assembly GCA_949317995.1. Classification (NCBI taxonomy): domain Eukaryota; kingdom Metazoa; phylum Annelida; class Polychaeta; order Phyllodocida; family Polynoidae; genus Acholoe; species Acholoe squamosa. The sequence continues at coordinate 23,424,631 of OX439042.1, forward strand.
CTTGCCATGGCCTTATATTCACAGATTCACTAGTACTAATTAGTCCATATTGGTGCAGGCAGCGAGTGGTGAAGGTTGCTGCTGGTAAAAATACCAGCCGGACACTTCCTTTGTCGTCCACACACACGGTGCCATGAACATTCCTATTTTGGGCAGGCGGAAGGAGGCCAAGACAAAGCCAGCTAATTCGGCAGCTTATACTTTAATAAGGTAGAAATGGATGTAAACCCACTGTGTCAGACCTTGTGTAGGGCTTAACCAGGTTTACTTCACTGCTAATTAATCTTCTCGTCACTTTTCCTGAACATGGCCAGGGTGCACTTTACTTTTCATTTGCTTCATTTCCTTGCAACAGGCTATACATTTATGGTTCTTGAAGTATGTCTCAAATTGATGCCAAATTAAACTATTGTTTCCTATTACATGTACCAACTTTGAAATCGGTGATGCCACTCAATAATCTCTGAAAAATTTCCAATGTGAAACGCTCAAAGGTATTATTACAGCCCGAAATCGGAATTCCACGAGGCAATTGTTGACTTATAATGCTATTTCATTTTTCTGCTTCCAAGAATATAGTGGGCATCATCAACGAAGCAGAATATTTGAAGTTAGAAAAGAGACAACAACACAAGTTATATATTTAACACAAATAACAGGTAACATTTTATTCAGTCTGTGTGTTTCCAAACTGAACCCAGGTACACTGAGCCTGGACGGCTCGACTTTTGACACTCCTCCCAGCTACATACGTGAGTATAGGTACTCAGCATCAACTCAAAGGGATTCAATTTATATAATTCACATCATATACCAGCTTAGTCAAATCACTTTATGGCTAGCAGGATGAAACTGAAGATCATAATGACTTGCTAAATCATACATAGAAATCAACATTCAGAGGTACACCTTTTGATACTTTCAGACCTGTGACACATACAATCTTAGAAATTACTTCTTTCTTCATTTTTTTTTTGTTGCAGAATTAGAAAAATTAAGATTTAAACTTCCAAAATGACGATGCTACAACTTAACAACGGCTTAGCAGGGAAGGCTAGTAGTATATTCTAAAATAACACAGATAGTGATCTTAATTTTCCGTGTTCTTGTAGCAAATACTGGGTGGTTGTGTATCCTACTCATTCATATAAAGCCACAAAACAACGGAACGTGGGTCAACACTTTACAGTAAAAGGGATTGGGGGCAAGGGGAAGATGATACGAGTCAGACAAAAGTCATTCACTGACATGACGATAATGCATGCTGCCGATATCTAACTGCTACAATTTATCTAGTAGACACTGTGCGCAGGGTGTGGACCGAGACGTTAGTCTTTAACATCACACTTATGTTACCTGACCTACACTGCCATTATTACTTTAGCTCAGTTACAGAATTTCTGCTGGCCAATCTCAACTGGAGTCCTCAGGAGTCATACGGATGAAGGTGGGATGAGGTCACAGTACATGTACACACATTCTACAGTATCACATGCTGCTCTCATCTTCTTAATCCTGAAACATGTCCTCTGGTTGTTTTATAGTAACATTAACTGTGGAATACTGGCATCATCTGTGGTTTCCTGGTCCTCATATTGACCTCTTTTACCCTTCTGCTTTTCAACTGTCTAGACGATTTCCTGAGTTTTGTAGTTAACAATTTTAGTTTTAGTGTACCTGGGTGTTTACCACCAGATAAAAGGGGTAGGTTAGTGTTTTTTCCCTGGCCTTAGAATATGAACTGTGCATTCACTCATACATACACTCAAACTGCACACTCACCCAACGCTCCTATACATGATGAAATGGGATGAGGGGCATATATTCATACATCAACCTTATCAAACACACAACCATCAAGCTGCACATGTACTGACATATACAGCTCCTGTTGTTGGTGTTATTGGGTCTCCTTTCTCACTGTTTATCCTCAGCCTGGTTTGACCAGTTTGGCCTGGTGTTACCATAGTCAGTCTCTTTGAGCCTGTGGCTCATTCCTTAGTACCCGATTGTGCGCTTTACTTCTCCTTCACAACTTTTCAATTCAAACATCCTAGCATTAATGAGAAGACAAAATTCCTGATATCATTATTAGTTATTAACAATCTAATATATGTCTCACATATCCTTTTCATATTGTATACATATATACATTTGAATAAATTTTAATAAAGTTCCTATTAGATTTGTAGACTGGGCTACCATTGTTTATTCCTAAGCGCTGTGGCTGCTCTGCTGCTAGAAGAAAAAGGGATCTGTGTCTTCTAGTTTCACACTGGGCACTGTCTGGTCGGCCTCCTTCTTGTCTGCCTTGTGTTTGGAGATGGGGGCGGGAGAGGCCCTAAACCAGGGGTGGTGCAGGATATCCTCTGCTGTGAGCCGCTCTCCTGGGGTTCTCCTCAGTAGGCTGCGGATCAAGCACTTGGCCCTGGAGCTGACCGTCTCCGGGATGGAGTATTGGCCGCGTCGTATCTTGGTGAACAGGGCACTGGGCTCAGTGTCATGGAAGGGATAGCGGCCAATGAGCATGGTGTATAACATAACGCCGAGACTCCACACATCAGCTGCTTTACCAGAATAACCTCCCCGGGTGTTGAGGATCTCTGGACTCACGTAGGCGGGGCATCCATGCTTGTCTGCCAACTGGTCATCCTCCTCATTCTCTAAAACATATGCATCCTCCAGGCCTTCCAACTTTAACTCAGTCCTTTTAAAGAGACAAAAACCAAACATTAGATAAAGATATTTAAAATTATATACTGTAAGCTAGACAATTAACAGGCTCATTTTTTAACATAGACCCTCAGCTCAGGCATGTTAGACGTAGTGTAAGGGAGACCTATTTCTGCAAAGCATACAAAGTGAAGAAAAAATTATGATATCATGACTACTTTATTCCTCAGTGATGTCAAGTCATAGGGTACCTTTCCCACAGGGCTAAATATATGTCCCTAGAATAAACATTCAGTGAAAATACCATCATCAGGGTACACCTCATCTTGAGCTAGCCCCAGTACTGCCTACAAACTGCTTGTTGGTATTTCTCATTAGTAACTTTGTAAACACTATCTATAAACTGCTGAGTTACCAATAACCAGATGCTGTGATAGCTGCTGTGGTTTCCCCCTAAGTCAGGCTTCTCTGGTTTTCCCAGCCCTGACCTGCTGCTGCAGTGTTGCTGCAGGGGCTGGATGCCCAGTCAGCAGGGACTGCAGCAGGACTCCATACCCGAGTATTGATCCAGTATTACTCAGCCCCAGCCCCTGCCTGGTACCACCAACCATTGGAATGCGTCACTCAGCACCAACCCTGGAGGCAGACTCTGAACTGCATTCTGGACACGTACCACCCAGTCATCATCATATTAAAATCTATTCCCCTCCCACTGACTTTTTCACCCTTTCAAAGACCAACCAGCCCCTCCCTTAAATCAATTCCCCTCCTATAGGCACACTCCCCTGGGCACACCACCCCCTGTGTGTTGGATCCCGGAAGGTGCTGGTTGTCACGGTCCGCTGATTCTAACTGCTGCTGGATCCATGCCACATAGTCCCCTGTGTATGCGTTACATGGGTCATGGACGAGCGGCTTTCTGGATCAGCAAACCATTTTTAAACTTACAAATTCTCCAACATTTAAATCCAACATAAAACTTCCCTGTGCAAATTGTATAATACTTAAATTTGATACAACGCCCATAAGGTGAACCAGTGTAAATTATTAGTGGGACCAAGGGTGTTTCAACCTTCTGTACTAAATCCTTACTACTTTACACTATATGCACGCATTAAGTCTTGAGACAAGGGCTCCTCCAGTCTACTACCTTTGTCCATCCATACCTGAGCTCTATGTGTACTGAGAACTACTTTATACTATATGCATACATTAAGTCACTGTCTTGAAACAAGGGCTCCTCCAGTCTACTACTTTCTCCATCCATACCTGAACTCTATGTGTACTGAGAACTACTTTATACTATATGCATACATTAAGTCACTGTCTTGAAACAAGGGCTCCTCCAGTCTACTACCTTTCTCCATCCATACCTGAACTCTATGTGTACTGAGAACTACTTTATACTATATGCATACATTAAGTCACTGTCTTGAAACAAGGGCTCCTCCAGTCTACTACCTTTCTCCATCCATACCTGAACTCTATGTGTACTGAGAACTACTTTATACTATATGCATACATTAAGTCACTGTCTTGAAACAAGGGCTCCTCCAGTCTACTACCTTTGTCCATCCATACCTGAATTCTATATGTACTGAGAACGAAGACAGACCTGAGGAAAATAACACACTGACATGCCATGGTGCTGACGTCACGGAGACTCTAGTCTACACCTTGGACATGGAGGGGGGGGGGGCGTGACCTCAGCTCACGCACCATGTATCTAGCCTCTAACCACCACCTCACGACTCTACCTATAAGTGTGCTTTATCTATAAGGATACTAGCCATATACACCTGTGTGGTGGTGGTCAAATTTACACCAATACTCTGGTAATATACTTGAAGAAGTACAATGCCACCTCAACGTTTTAACACCTCGCCTACCTAGTACCAAGACTGCTTTCTCGGCACTACTTTGTGTAAATTTCTGGAAAATTGAATTCTCGGGTACAGGATATGATGCTACATGTGGGTCTGCATATAGACACACCTGGTCTGAGTGTTAGCATAAAATCAGCCAGACCAAAATGCTGATGTCAGACACACCTAGACGTGTGACGTCATCCCAGGGTGTGAGGGAGCAGCTCATGCTGATGGTTGTTATCGGGGTTGGGGGTGGGGTTGGGTGGTTTGGGGAGAGGTCATGCTAATGTCTCCTGACTGTTCAAATCTGATGAATTGCTTTACAATTCAAATCATTTGTTATTAGAAAAAGCTTCATTCAATTTTAATGGTAGAATGAGACAATGGAGACCATGGTTTGTATTTTATAGTGTCAAAGGTTAGAATGTAATATTCAGTAGAACTTAGTGCCCCTGACCCTGCCATGTTCAGTGTCTGTGGTAGAGTGTATGTAGTATGGAGAAGGGGCCAGTTAGAGTGACAGTGGAAATAGTGGCACCACAGTCACGACACTCACGAACCATGCCCATCCACCCACCTCCCTCTACATACCCACCCCTCTCAGTGGTACTAGTACATATAGTCTATGCTAAAAGTGGGTGTGACTGGTAGACTTATGTTATAAATACATAATATCTGCTAAACCACACCCACATCTATCCATATGTAGCCAATAACAAGCCACACCTCTATTTCTTACTGTTCTATGGACAGTGCTGTCCCAGTGGTGTTTCATTGACGCAGCCTATCATACCACTAAATACATATAGTCGCCTACGTGCATGAAGGTTGTAACTGCATTTTTCAAGTTTAGCAGGAGTCAAAAGAAGTGTTCCACTTACTGTAGTACAAAATGGAAACACCAACATTGCACTGGGGCCTGTAGGCACACATATCATAGACTGAGCTTCGGTACTTTCATACTGAAGTACCTAGATAAAGGGTCAATACAATTTAAAACAGAAGAAAACTCATTTTTGCCAAAATGTCAGTTACGACCTTCTTGCACTAAGGCGACGATTTGTGCATTATGATATGCGTATAAGGTAGGAGCTTAACCCAAGGACATCAATAGTATTTCTGATCATTTCGGCTAGCGTAAAGCGCCCCTCTAAAGCTGATTCTATAAGCTGTACCTTGAGTATGGTTTGCATATAAGATGTGCTTTACAGAACTATTATTTTGGCTTTCTTCTTTGTTAGCTATGCGAATTCTGATATCAGGTGAGGTTTAATGAAGACTAGAAGTCAAATGGGCAATCACCTCTAAGAGTACTTGGGCCGGGGGGTTGCCAGCAATCACCTTTAAGAGTACTTGGGCCGGGGGGTTGCCAGGAAGTATAAAGAAATTTTAACTACCTCCACCCTCCCTGTGTATCAATGTCACTCTGTGAAGGTTAAACCTAAGTGCAGGAAGTGAATTTAAACGTAACAAAACTTTCATCTTTATCTCATCAGTTCAACCAGGTTGATGAATTCAGTACAAAGAATGTGAGGGGTCTGCCGGTCACCCCCACCTGCTGTAGTATGCCAGGTGTTGAGGCCCTTCCTACCTGGCCACTCAGTGACTCACCCCCCCCCCCCCCCACCACACCTACCTTCATCATGACACACACTCAAATCACCCACACCTAGCCCATTGTCTCTGCTGCTGCTGCGTCATCCATCTCCATGGCAACCTGTCATAACCCCCCCCCCCCCCCCACCAACCCCACACAGATCATCCTTGTGGCTATTATATTCGGGTACAGCTGTGTGGGGGAAGGGGGTGGTCAGTGAGTCGATACGTTATGTGTGGGGATTGGTCAGCCATTGTGCAGGTGTTGGACAATGCCCCATGTGCCTTGTCACACCTGTACTGTGCATACTAAGTCACTTCAATCCCTTTCTCTATTCTTCACCTGTCCTGACTCACTGTATAATCATAGTACAGATTGACCCAACTGTATACCACTGTCACAGGTTACCCAATGATCAATGTGAGCAGCCATGTTGTCCCCCCCCCCGTCCAAATCACTTGGAGCTATTATTAATTTGTTATTATTCTTACATAATAAGCATAGTGCATTTCCATGCACTCGATGTTCACCTTCTGCAGTAATACCAGGCTTGTAATATTACTGTAGGGCGCACAAAAAACCGACTGATGATGATGATCATATAATTTGATGATGGTGATGATCATTTAATTTGAAATAAAATGATTTCGATTGTTGGATGGGGGAGGGGGTTAGATGTGGGTTATTTATAAATATTACTGAGATGTGGGGGAGGTGGGACATTTTAACCTGCGTCACAAGCCCCTCCCTCTCTCCCATGCCGCACCACACCTTCAGACGGTGGCCTGGTGGTGGCCTCCTGCTGCCCTCAGCACTTCTTCAACACCTCACCTCGAAGGAGGCACAGTTTAAATATCACCAATTTTTAAACTAAACACGGCTAGAGCCACCCCCGCACTCAGAGGTTGGGGGAGGTCCACCTCAGTATTTTTTTGTGGATGCTTGGTTTTCTGTAGGAGGAGAGTAGAATGTGGTGTGTGGAGATTTTGTTGCATGTCTCTAGCTAACCTTTAGTCGCACACCCCCACAGCAGAGTGTGGAAAGGTCTGCTGTGGGTGTGGTGAGGTGGGGTTGTATTGTATTATCGAAAAGTTACTCAGTCTGACTCACCATACTCAAGTCCAACCACTCAGTCCCTACAGCAGGGCCGCCTATTGTGTACACACTGCTGTACTTATAAGACCCTATAATAATGACAACACCGTGCCTGTAATGAATGCACAATGCTCTTTGTGTGATATAATACATCGACGCAGCAAAGGTGAGCTGCTCACCACTACTCTCACCATGCATGGTACTGACCACGTAGGGTTGATAGATATGCCAGCATGAGAAAGGGGTCAATCTTTTAACCCCCCCCCCTCCCTGAAATCTACGACCCCTCTCTCCCCCCTCCCTGTTGTGCCCATGACCACTCCCTGTACCTCCCTCTCCCCCCCCCCCCCCCACTGAACTTGTGCTTCTCCTGTCTGCATGTCCCATGTTAAAGCTGATGTCATGTTGTACCCAACTCTGATGTGACCTCCTAAGTAAGATCATCGTGTCGAAGCTAAATATACATGTAGAACGCATTATGGATAGTTTCACTCCTTCCAGGTCGGCAGGCTGCTACTTCTCTGACAGACTACAGAGTCCATCCCTTTACAGTCAGACTAGACTGATTACAGAATGGTAACATAGTGTACTAATCACGTCAGCTGTAACTGCGCAGTCCCCACCCCCTACCCATCCCGATCCACGGGACATGAGTGATGTGTCAGACTACAACAGTTGACCCAGATCTACATGACCTCCCCTCCCTCATCTCTGCTACATTAATGATTAAACTGCAATTTATATCTTTAACGTTGGAATGGCTCCATGGCAGCATGATGCACCAAAACAGCTCTTATCTCTTATCACATGCTTTCCTTGGAACGCCAGGTTGAGTTTCACTTCCCCATGTTTCTCTGACAAAGCACTCCTCAGCAGCATTCACGTCAGCAGCCAACCACAACCACCTCTACGTTTTCATTCAGGGACTACTGGTCATCTTTGTTCCACCAATGCGTTTCTGTTCACAATTCAAAAGCTTACACACTACTCTGCGTCATGGTGAGCTAGGTCAAGGAGGATGTGTGGAGTTTGGTGTAGAGTAAATGGCCGGCCAGTCACGTAAAACTATACATGGAAAGCCAATGTAATATAGACCAGTCATTTGCTGGAACAAACCATTGCCTTTGGTCTGTATCATGGCCCAGATCAGTATCATGATGGCACACTTCGATTCCCGGGTCTGCCCAAACCAATTTTATCTGGTGCGAACCATTGAACCAACCCTACATACCTAGATACCCACAATGGGAGGTCCAGCTACATGTATTTGGGGTTATTCAGGGCACAGAGACACCTTGTAGGACCCACATACCCGCCTGTGCCCTTTGACCTGTCAGGTATTGAGGTGCTTGTATCAAGGTGCTGAGGTATTACTCATGGCGTTAGTCAGACAGGCTGTGTGTTAAGAGGGTTATTGTGAGAACAAAGAGTTATACTAGATCCTGGTTCTCACATAGAGACGTGATCCAACAGGACCGTGCTGCACTCTGTACCTGGGGCTAGCCCTGACCCCTGTCTCCAGCTACATCTACAACCAACAGGGAAGTATGTATGGGGTAAATCATGTCAAGGATATAATAAGACCTGCCTCTGTGAAAACTGAACTACTTCAACATTAACTCAATGGATCTTCTTAGTGGGAAATTCTTAAGAAAAGGATGGTTGGGCAAATATGGGGAATATAAAGTAATGTTAGCCCCATTCAGTATACAAATGGATATCGTAAAGCACGCATATCCAGTTACTATATGTGCGCAAAATATTTAATGGCTCTATAAAAGTTGCAGCACCATTAACTGCACTCGAACACGTGACTCAGGTTTTACATATTCCATTGTACAAGTAAAATGGCATTAAACATGCATCATCACTTAGCCCCCTCCCACCTCCACCACCAGTCGAATGTTCAACTGTTGGCAACTACGCATTTACAGGTGGGGAGGTAAGGGTTAGTGAGCGGTCATTTTTCAACACTGAGGATGTGGGTGAGAGAGAGTGAGATGTGGCTAGGGGGTGGCTCTGGAGTAGCCTAGGGAAGTTGAATTCCCCATTGAATAGATTTTTTTTCTCTCCAACCCCAAAAGGGTGCAGAATTATATCTGCATCCTCCTCCACCTAGTCCCTGGGACTATTTTTAATCACATATGCAAGGAAATGCGTGGTGGATGTATTGTTATATTGCAGTATGTTTTTGTGGGCCTGGATACCCGGTAAACAGGTGGATGTGTGTGGTGGGAGGGGGTGTAACGGCCAGACAGGAGCAGTTTCAGGGAGTGGAGGGATGGAATGGACTTGCCCTGTACTACTACTACCAGACTACTACGACTGTCTGTTTAATCTCATGAGAAACAAGAAAAATGAACGCAGAGAATGAGCAGACCTCAAATAGCCAAGGAGCAAAATTGGGATATATCTTTTTTTTTTGTTATGCACTCATAACCATTTATTCATGATTTTCAGTGCTTTCTTCTACCTTTGGAAATATACATATCTTATTCATAACCAAACTAGTACAAAATCAAAATGCCCTTTTTCACAAGACGCATCGGAGCTTTAACAAGCGCTGAGTGAAAAGACGACACGTCTACTAAGGTCCTTATTTAATACATTCTGCACGATCTATGCCTCTGTGTAGATATGGAGGGACAAAATAGTCAGCTGTGGGTCTGCAGCCTGTCTCCTTGTGCCTACGTCTGGGGACTGACAGACGGGGGTGGGAGGGGAGGGAGGAGGGGGGGGGGGAGGACGTCTGAAGACTGCATTGCGTCGTAATAAATTTAAGGTGTCTGAGGAGACGGAAACCTGCGTAGTACCCCCGTTCCCTTCCCCCACCAATACACAGCACTTCCACCAGCACCAGTGTAACATGCCCCCACACGCAAGATATAATATGGCATTATGCGTCGTTCGTACATAACCAACCAATTTCGTAAGTGCAGGCTTAGTCAGTGAGTCCGGCTCAGGCCAACAAAAGCTCTCTTACCCTTAAACAATAAATTGCCATTCTACATCGGTCCGTTTCATTTTCGTAGAGGATCAGTTTTGTAAAGGGGCCGAACTTTCCATATAGAAACAAAAACCATTTGTCAATTTTGTGCTGTGCAAACCTTTGTCTGATGTCAGTGAATGATTATATATGAAAGTGCAGAGACTGTGTATAGATTCTAGGTCTGAGTGGCGTGATGTCAGTGAGGGAGGGGGGGGGGGGCTGTATAGCTGTGTGGAGTTGTGCAATACCGCTATAAGTATAGCACATACCACAGAACGTAGTTTTAGACATATATACGCAGTTACGGTATAACATTGCTATGTGTGGCTCCTTGCATGTCTATGTGTTGTGGTGAGGGGGTGGGATGGAGGCTGGTTAGCAGCGCCAAACATTCCTGCTCACTCAGCTCAACCCCCCCCCCACCCCTACCCACATCTCTAAACCCAAAAGCCAAACCCAAAAGCCAAACCCAAATCCATAACGGCTTCTAGGTTCTACCAGCTGGTTCTACCTAGCAACTAACTGATCATCAACGTTCAGTGTTGTTGAGGACTGAGGGGCAAGAGAAAAATCTCGCATACGAATGACTGACCATAACACCATATAATAGAGGTCGGTTAATGACCTCACCTACAGAAAGCTATGCCAAAAGGGCTGGAATTCCTGAGTGATGAACTGAGTGCATTCCACCTAGTCCTCTTGAGGCAGGAAAGATGAGTATTGTAGTTGTCTGTGTAGGAATGAGTAAGGTGCCCACAGAGAGAAGTTTAACCACAGAGTTATGTCCGACTCATCTGCATTAGAACACACCAGCCTCCCTACCATGGTCTACCACAGAGTATGAATGGGGCACCCATCATAACGATGTTTGGATGGAGTTTTAATACCGTCCTTTTCTCTGCATCCTCTTTATACATTTAGACCATTCCTGGGTCATGGGTCTCACCTCTACACCACGGCGTGTATGAGGGATAGATGCTAGTCAGCCCTCACTTCCTGGACTCTTTGATTCCCCAGATCCCTCATTATCTCAGACAGAAAATCTAGAACTACCTCTGTGTTTTCTATTATATGTGGACTAAACTCCTGAGATAATTTGCTTCCTCAGACATTTTTCCTTGCATTTTCCATATCTGAGGAAGCAAGGGTCGACTGTATATCATATAGCACCAGTTATAGAGCACAGGGAGTAGAATGCTGACTGGTTCCATTCTATGTGAGAGGTGGCGGCAGAATATAGTAAGGTTTCTCAGAAGTATCCGGCCTTATTCATCACTCTTTGTGTACAGTAGTCTATAAAAGACGCACATGTATTCTACAGAACCAGGAACCTAGCCAACCCCACCAAACTCATCTCTTCTACTACCGGTAAACGGCATTGAACTATCCTCTCAGTCCTGATTTCAAAGTGTTAGCACCATGTACCAAGTCTTTCATAAAATCTGAGGAGATCCCAAATTGTGCAACACACAGGACTGCCTATTGCGTGTTGCTTGATTCTTTGTTGTGTCACTGCCAGTGTGCACGTACGGCACTTGTCAGTGCAAGTAGTGTCCGTTATGTCGTCATACCCAGCCCTCACGTCACAACACCACCCGGACCTCCCCCCCTCCCCCCACCACCCCCTCCTCCTCCCTCTCATATCTCACCAGAATAAAATCAATATCTCCTTAACGTGAGGCTGGTGCTGGTGTCGATAACTACATCTGAGGTTACTACGACGTACTGCAGCTTAATACGTCATTATATCAGCCACCAGGTGGCACTGAACCACACAGATGAAACATCTTTAAAACGTACCAGAATATATACGTCGCTAAGAACTCTCAAGTGGTGCCCTTACTGATATGGTAGAGGTTGGTAGGTGGTTGGTAGGATGGGCAGGTGATTAGCTGTGTTATTGTGATTAGCTGGTGAGCAGGGAGACCTGAGTCATACCTGAGTGGCTGTCAACTTATCAGCAGTATCACCTGGTACAGATAACTTAGGGAGTGTCTACAGTACAGGGACTCAACGTGTCACCCAGTGAACGCAGCCATTCTCTATTGCCCCACCCATCTCCCAGTAAAAGGGGGTAGGCCATGCATGCTTGGGCGAGGACATATTACCAATTCATATTTTCCCGTTATGGAAGAGTGACTATGCAGTTTTTAAGCAGTGACTCTGTGAACCTGGCTGGATAAATGATCCAAGGTCTCAAGTTATCTTCAGATGCCACCCACTTGTCCCCTATACGTTTCATAAGTTAGATCCAGGTGTGTACTGGTTGTTGTAAAATAGCCGTCTGAGATTGGCTATCAGTATGACTGTGAGAGTTCCTGGTCTATGTGACACAGATCACATGAAGTAGGCAGACATCTTGTCCCCTTCCACCAATCCTTTTAGACAAATTTCATTGAGCCTGCAGACAAATTTAAGATGGACTATTCAGGAACCAGAGGAGACAGTTAACAGTACCGGTACATATATGTTCTACTACAGCTAGTACAGTTTGACATGTTAGTCGTTGTGCTATACCCCTAAAACTGTGAACAAACTGTGACCTGTCCTTACTTGCTGTCTCATATACAGAACTTAGAGCTTAGGCACTTAGTAAACAGACGCCCTCCTTTTTAACCTGTGCATATATATGGGACACATCATGACACAACCAGAATGACACGACCACTGGTATCAGCATCAGTTTATATCTGAAATCACTCTGAGTAAAGCGATACGTTACATTTCAGTGGAAACCTCATTTTCCAAAGTTTGCTCTATTCCCATCTCCTGCACCCCAGTTCAGCACTTCCCTATTGGGATCTATTACTCGATTCCTCCCAGGCTGACCTCTGCATATTTGCCGGATACCACAGACCACAAACTACTAGGGTTATTTTAAGCCACGATTCGCGGCAGGCACGCGCGGCATGCATTACTCTGGATGTGTGTGTGGGGGGGGGGGGAGGGGAATTTTTCCTCCAGGTTGCCCTCCTCTTACCTTACTCCTGGGTCCTAGTAGCTGTGACTCACCCAGTGACTAAACCCGCCTCACACTCACCCACACACCATGGTGAACCCAATACACATCACAAGCAGGTTAAAGCCTAATACACGGCCTAATACATTACTACAAGCTCACCCATATTCCAAGCCTTGCACCCAATACACAAGGGACATTATGGTTTAAACGGATTCAAACACGTTTAGCTGCAACCTAACACTCCTATAATAAACCAGCATTAATCGACATAATGAATTCAAGTTACCACAACCCTAATAAATCTGCCTAATGCCACACATGTACAATACAGTGCATGTCTGGTCACATACACATGACCAAACCTTCAAACACAGCCTCAGCATCTGTGTCTGACATGTGCAGTGCCAATTCCTGCAGCACCACGCCTTGGCCTATCCCACATCCTGACCTAGACCCTAGCTTCATATAGCACATCGAAATGCTTCATTCATGTAGCCATATTCAACCATGGGTAGTCCACCCTTTTACAGTCTACATGATTCTCAAATGTGTTTTCATTTGTTTCCTATTTAATGCACTGATGTAGCACAGGGGAGTGACTGTCATAGCTGCACTTTCACGTATCATGCCAGCCTGCCTGTACTGAGTGGGGACACTCGTAACTTGAATCTAAACTAGGGCATCCCAACGTGTTTGGATGATGAACCAATGCAGAATTATCACGCAGCATGAAGGATGAAGCTACCTTTAGAGGGTTAATGAGTGAATCATCTCTTGTCATATTAACCCATAACCCAGTTGGCAAACATTACCCCAATACAACCCGTACCCAGTAAATGTAGTACAGTAAATGTGGATACCAGTCCTCTTTGTATTCACCGGGCCGCCGTCAGGGTCATCCCATCTATGCAGCAGGATTTAGACTACCGTACTTTATCCAAGCAGCATAACATTTATGGCATAACCTGCCGAGGGGATGGGGAGGAGCAAAAATAATGGCTGATGCTATGGGATAATCACCCATGACCCCCCCCCCCCTCACACACAGTATAGAGGTTATTAACATAATGATAATCACCCCCTCCTCCTGAGTGTAACCCAGGGCCAGTGCTGAGTCAGCGATAACCTGCTCCTCCAGGGGAGCCCTGCACCCCCCCCCCCCCGCTCCACACACACTGAGAAGGACGCAGCACTGCTGTGTTCCTCCAGTGTGAACATGGCCAATGTTTACTGGGGACTAGACCTGGCTGTATTAGTACTAGGCTGTGTATGCCAATACATGTATCACGATAGGCTGCTTTGATGTGCACTTGCACCCAGGGTTTTGATCTTTTAAACATGTACAAACTAATAAAATTAACATGTACAAACTAATGAAAATGTTTGAAGCTGTGTCTGTGTATTATATCATTAATTTTCCGTTAATTGGGTGCCTTTTTTCTTTATGATCCTTAGCCTGGACGCCCTCTAAGCCTTAGGTATATCCCGTCCACAAATATCCGCAACCAGAGTACTTTATTCTATAAATGCAGACTCGGAACACCATTCTGTATTCTAAATCCCTGTAAGCCCCCCACCCCCTCCAACCCCGCCCCAGTACACCACTGTCTTCTGATGAATTTCTTGCACGAGGAACTCCCTGTTATTGGTCACTGCATCACACAGAGAGAAGGGGGCCCTGGGACAGATTGTAAAACTGCTGACTGCACTGTTTCTGTAGTAACCAAACTCTGGAGGATCAATACTGTAGACTGATCACAACAAACCCCCTCCTTAAGCCTCCTACCCCCCCCCCCCACCTGCTGCTGCTGCTGCTGAGTATAATGCTGACATCAGCTTGACTGTTTGGTTACCATGGACACGGCGTCTGTCTGTGGTAACTAACCACAGACCCCCTGTCGAGATAACCACCCCCTCAATATTCTACATACCCTGCCCTTTTCCACGTAGCTCAGCACTGTTTTACTATTGGTATTGATATCGGGAGAATCTTGACTCCCCCCCCCCCCCAACCATACACACATCCGAAGAAGCATTCATTTTTCCCTTTTACTGATTTACCTCCTTTACACTTTTTAAGGAGTTTTAAGGGAATGTATGATGCACTGGCGATTGATTAAAAGAATGTAAAGCCCCTTGTGAATTTTGCAAACCGATCTATTTCAATATCGATATCATGTGGAAAACGTTGAAATACCTACAAAGGTATTATAAAGGAGAGTAGAGTCTGTGTAGACACATGACCGGTTATATGATGGTATGCTGAGTGTATTTTATGGGATGCTGCTGTGTCATGCTGGTATCGTACACGTGTAGCTAAATAGCAACAGCCAGCATGACATGACGTGTACGTCTCCCATCTGTCACTCTAATCCTGCTATATTTATATCAAAGACCAAAGAATAGAAAACGAGTTAAGTGGCTATGCCTTGGTCCAAAATAGCCCATGACACCCCCTAGTGAATGGCATTCCAACAGCCTCTGCACCTTTATAGCCACACATTAATCTGGACTCACGTGGCTGGAGGATATACTTCCTTTTCGGCCCTGATCATCCACGTTTATTTTGAGCACCGGTAGTCTTAAATGATGAATTGCACAAAAGCCCCTGGGCCCTTTATTCTTCTTGCGCAAATAAACTGCGCAATGAAATCCCGGTCCCTGCACTTTCTGTACATTCAGACACCATCCTCGTTAGAAAAAACGCGAATTTAGGGTCATATTTCAGTAAGTTTGCATGTCTGCGTTTTTTCAAAAAAGGGGTTGTTTTTTCCTTGTAAATTTAGTGGAATCTGGTATGAACTTCTTGCAGCCTTTGTTGGGGATAAGAGCAAATTGTTTATAATGAAGGAAATAGGGCTTTATATCCATGCGTGACAATCAATATGTATGCTGCATTCTAATAATGATGATTTGATATACATCTATATGTATATTCATTAATAAAACATGTACAATTCATTATCTAAAGGATAGTGTTCACAGAAATGTCAGCGTTTTCAAAGAAAAAGGGGTAATTTTAGGAAGCCCAAAATCAGCGATTTCACTATAAAAAGGGTTGCTTTTTGTCTCAAAAATCAGTGGAAAAGGGTCATATTTGGAAAGTTTTAACGAGGATGGTGTCATGTTTGATATGTGAGTGCGGGGACCGGGAATGAAATACACAAAACTATATTGAATCAACGAAAAGACCCCTCTTAGATTCGTCATATATATATTTTTTTTTCATTTTAAGCAGAGCCGATGCAGATTTTCATTTGATATAAAATGAGTAGTTCAGACTTAAATGATTACTTAACAAACACGTGGCTGTATGAGCGTGTGTGCAGGGGTGACCCTGAGAGGGGTGCGGTAGGGTCAATGTCCACTAAGCCTGAGTCACCACTCCCTCACTGAGATCCCTCATCAAAGTGTGAGTACGTGGCCTTCCACATGAACACATGTGTGGTATGGAGCTACCTTCTCCGGTATGCACCTGTCTTTGGGGGTTACAATTACAATTATGCCGGTGCATATACATTAAGTGGCGACTAGTTCACATATGCACATCTAGCTATGTGTACCTATTTGCTTTTTGTTTTATATGGTGAGGGTGGAGCTGGTATGCGTGGTCCTGTAGCATGTGTCACCTGATGCTACCACAGCCACTCCCTCTACTCACCTACACCATAGATGTGACCATCACTCAGTAAATTAGACATGATGTGAACGAGACAGTATTTGTACTTCATGAACCCTTTTAGGATGGTGTGGTGCCCCTTACACTTCACATACCGGTTTATTATCTACCATGATGTATCGGGGGGCGGGGGTACCCAGCCAGCAGATACATGAGCACGATCCACATAGGCAGCCATACTGAATGATCGTGATGTAATGCATTCAATGATTGATACCGTGATATGGTACATTGTCTTTTCACTAAGGTTAGTCACTGATGCAGTGTCAGTGAGCTGCCTGCCTTCGCCATGAATATGACCTTAGCTGTCGAAATGGCGTTAAACATCCATTACTCACTCACTCAGTGAGCTGCCCAACAAGGGTTAGATCCATAATGCTTAAGCAGTCTATTACATCAGGAGTATAGTGTTGGGTTTCATGATGACATGGACGTCATGTTTTAGTCTTTATAAATCACGATGTGTGTGTTAACTGTAGTCTATAGTGGGTGTAAAACGTGCAGCCGTGAACAGTTAACGTCATCATTAGACACCGATATCATAATATCCGTTATATATTCCAAAATAGAAATGTTCAGTTTTATACTGAACTAGCCTTATACTAGGTCTCCCCACTCCCCTGGCCCCACCTCTGTATAAAGGGATAGGGGACTGACCTGTATGTAGAGCAGCAAAAACACCAAAACTTAACCATGTCAGTGACGTCACTAACATAACCCCAAGCTCCATAGGCCTCACTTGCCTTTTACTCCTCTTTTCGTGCCCAAGTATTTCCTCAATACGGTATACTACACAGGATGTAGCAGGAACGGTTAACATTGACCCTTCAGAACCAATGCGATTGCCGATAGCAAGGCTAAAATGGAATTTATCATAAAGTTCCCAAGTAGATCTAGAGAGACGAGTGATAGGGCTTCCTCACACCTTAAAGTTCCCAAGTATATTTGCATCAAGATAACTTAAGAATATAACTTGACACATTGAGGAATTCAAAGTAAATTGTGATATTCACATATCATGACTAAAGTAATTCAACTCATGAATTAATACATTAACTACCCATTCAAAACACATAATTTGGATTATCAATTATCACGAGATTAAATATGAACATCAAAGTTCTGAGGTTTGAGAACAAAATAATAGAACAGATACTCACTTTGCCTCATCTTTGAAGACAAACTTCCGCAGTTTTAGGTCCCGCAGCACAACCCCGTTTTCATGACAGGCAGCAACGGCTGAGGCGACTTGATAAAATAATCGAATAGCTTCAGCTTCTTTCAGCTTCCGCTTGTTCCGTACATAAGAATGTAAGTCCCCATAGTTCCGTGTAAAGAACACATAGGCCTGTGTTTCCCCTAGTAGTATTTCCTCTATTTGGTTCACGTGTTCGTGAGAATTGACCATCCAGTACGCTGATAATGTTTCCCTATATGATGACACCGGTAGGACCTGAAATGCAATAACATAAATTATATTAATATCAAGTCACTATTTTCACTAGTGTAAATTTACGAAGGCAGGCAATCGCATCATAAAAGAGAATGTAACTTTGATAAGTTAAAAACATCCAACAATTGATCTCCATGGTCTCCCTGGTTACCTTGACAAATGCATCCTTTGTTTGGATGTCTTCACACTTTTTGGTTGGTTTCAGTTTCTGCTGGCAGCTTGGACATTGGGAACACTTTTTGTCCAATTTTTCTTGAGTTTCAAGTAAGTCCCTTAAAACACTTTGTTGACTAGAGGGTTTAGTGTTTCTGTCATTGACTGAGTTGTTGGTATTGGGACCGTATAAGCACATGTCTGAGACGATTAAGATTACCAGTAGGTACAAGGGCAAGCACTGAGATCTGGTGTGTAAATGCTGAGATGAGCTCCACTGTGTAATGTACACAAAGTGAGTAATATCACAACAGTTTGAGCTAATATCACACACAAAGTCTCACACAATGGTAAAGAACATGTCTTAAAATAATGCAATCTTGAAATGTGTTGAAAGCTGCAGTAATACTAAGAGTTCATGTCAGCAGTGTATTTCACCATCCAGGTCCCTGAGTGTGTCATCCAGGGGCCACTTTCACAATGTGATGTCACTATGCCGTCATGTGTGATCACTGTGATGTCATCAGATTGATGTCATCTGACGTGGTTTGTACTGCCAATGAGATCCGACCTCAGCTCCAAACAGGCTGTACAATGAGGTCGTTTCCGTGAAGTTGAAGAAACTCAATCCTGAGTTCAAGATGTAACCAGTGTGTTGTATAGTATCCAAAGTATAATATAAGTTATAAAGTGTGTATGGTATAGTCCTCCACTGGTCAGTGGGAGTCCTGGCAAAAGTATCGAGTGGCTCGGGTGGGGACTAGATATTGACTGAGGGCTTGAAGGCCATAGGACCTGTCTTTATGTGACTCTGCGGTGAGTACTACGTGTACCGTACCACACACCACTCATTGACACAGACCGACCTTGCATCACCACTCCCCCCACCCCTCCCCACCCCTGACAGTCGTAGTTCCGGTGACGTCGTGTTTACTAAGAACTGCACGCATCACTGCATCTCCCCGACACACAAAGGAATATGTACGCACAAAGAAAATGTTTATACACACAAAGAAATATGTACATGTAGATCAAGGCTGACGTTTACAGTATAGGCATGTGGGTCACAACTTATAATACCGGTATTATATATTGTTAAGACCAACCCCATTATCCAGTTTTGTTAATATCAATTGCCGGTATTAATTGACATTCGTATCCTCGTGTCAGAGATATCTTAGAAGCCTGGAGCTCTTTATTTTTACTCGTCTCTCATTTTGCTATACTACTTAGTCTGGGATTGCATATTCCTATGAATTAATTTTGTGCTACAATACATTAGCTGTATGCTATTAGCTGTACGGTAATAAATGGCGTACTTAATAATAATCTTGGCGAATTTCCATTCATTCTTCAAGTTCTTCTTTGCGCCTATGTCATGCGGGTAGTTAAAGACCATCAAAGTCATGGATACAGATATAGGGGAGGTCTTTAACCATTGTCCATTTATCTACCTAGAGACCTACGGTTGTTATACACAAATCTACACATACGACCCCTATGCTGGGGCCCCTATGCATTCATTGTTTGATTTTGTCTCTAACCTCTTTGGTCTCCTTATAAAACCATGAAGTGCACCCCCCCCCCATCCCTTTCAACCAAACACACTTCACAGGTGCGAATTTTGGTTGTTCCTTTGTTCTTCATCACGCTGTTACTGGCTCTGGTCACTGGGTTCTAAATCAAACTAATTACTATGACATGCCCCCCCCCCCCCAGCACCTGCCACGTGCTTTTTTCAACCACCTTCTACGTCACCATCAGGAATGTTAACAATGAAGCGACCTGGAGGCTGCTTTGTCTTCTGTGTCCCATTAGGGGACATTTAACCTATTACTCATGACTTGGCAATTACAATATTAGCTGGTGTAAAAGACCTCCTTGTATACATTCGGCATGAATATATAACATTCATATCAAATCAAATACCTGATTATATTAACAACATTTAGACCGGCATAATATATTGATTTTACATGATGGAATAGTTAAGATGTTTGTCCTTAACTATTTTACGTACAGAATAGGGAATGACAGTGCAAGTCAATCCCCGGTCAAAATCATGAAAATGCTATGAACTTTGTCTTCAAGAAAACGTGAAATATTTTATACCGGTACATCTATATTATAGAATTGTAATGACTATTGTTGAGGGTGCATCTAACATCTAAGTTCTAACAGTGACACATTACCCCAGATTACAACCCATCCCCACTCAGATTCATCACCCCACCAGCTCCAGGGCAGCGTGTCAGGTAACCCCCACTCTGTTCTATTCATAGACCACAGGGGGGTTCCCCGACCTGGTAACAAAGGAAGCCACGTCTAAGACATGGGATGTGGGGGGGGGGGGGGATGGGGTGAGTCAGTGACAAATGACCATGTGTTTTTTAAAGTACAATTGGAACATGTGAAATGATATATAGATTAAAACTCACCTTGCACACAGATTCCTCCTTAGTCTGAGAGTGTATAGACCTATAAATGCGGACATCCCCTATAGCATCTTGTTGTTCTAACAGTAGATAGTCCCCCACTTGACTTACAGTGAGACTTTTACAGTCATCACCAAGATTATTGTCTCCTAACACAGGTGGGGTATTGGGTTGCAAGTCAGGACTTAGGTGCCCCCCTCCTAAACTGGGTGGTTGTTCAATGTCCGCATATTTGCGATCTGGTATATAAAGTGGCCGAAGCCGAGTTCTAGGTGAGGTCATATGGGAAAACTTAAGCTCACACTCTTTCCTCAAAACTTCCTTTAGTTTTGAGTTTAGGACTTTCCTTGTCTTTGTATGGCCTTATTTCACACCTCACGACTTGTGTATTAGATGTGTATTGGGGTGTGGAATGGTAGGATTCTTTGTCTTGAACTTGGTGAAATGATAAATGAAGTATGCTCTTTATCACAGATATGGGTGAGATAATGTACAAATGTATTGATGAAGGCGAATGGTGATTAAATCGTGACTTTTAACTTCCTGTCAGACAAGTTCAGTTCACTCACTCTGTCAAACCAACTTGGCATTTTCTTCCTCACAAACAAATTTAGCACCAATATTTGTACAGCTGCAACATGACATACAATACATCGTGGTCCTATAACCAGTACATGATGTATGTTTTTTTCCCTTTATTCTATTCTTTCACATTAGAAATATGTCAGAGCCTCAGGCAGTGATGTCATAACACTAACAGTGCCAATTTGTCCCTGGGATTCCAAAGCTTTGTTATTTCCTGGCCGAATCCCTTGTACCTGAATGGCTTTCTGGTGTTAAATCCGTTAAATCTCTCCCCACTATTACAGAGAGACGACAGAGTTTATACTTCCTTGAAAGCCTCGATTTACCCCAATATTCCTGTGTTACTTCTGGTTAGTGTAACTCCTTCCTTGGTGAGTAGTGCCTCTCGGTTGTCTGCTACAAACGAAGACACCGCCAAACATACACAGCCACTTCAACCAGGTGTTACTCCAAATTTACCTTTCGAGTATAGATGAAATTATACTCCTTTCTTCTTGTGGGTATCTCTTGACTTCCTCAGTATGGTCGTTCTGTGTGGGGAGGGTTAGGTGGTCTACCCTCTCCCTTTTAGTTTTGTCCAGAACGATCCTGAACCGACTCCATTGTGCAACTCCCAGTCAAGGGGACTACTTGAAGCACCTGCTGTATCACTGCGCGCCGTCCCTAACCACGTGACTGGTACACTGACGTGATACGTGTATGTACACAAAGCCCGCTCCCGTTATTCTCGCGGGATACATTTGAAGCTGCCCCGGGGTGGGGGGGGGGGGGGGGGGAGACACTTCATACATTTTGCTGACACATGTGTGTGGCTGGCAAGGGCATTTTTTTTTTTAATTAGAATCCCCTCAACAAGGACCCCATTTTGAGCCCAAAATCGCTCTTACCAGAGTCAACTTTGAGTTTGACCAAAATGCCAAGAGTTCTCATGAAAATGTGCATATTGTGCATAAGAAATTTCTCAAATGTAAGGGAATATTCTTTGTCCATTTTCAAGAGCAAGATTTACCAGTCAGATTTTTCTTAAGACACATGTCTTTTTTTGGTCTAAACTGCCCTAACAAGGGTACAGTTTTCTGGGTAAAATTCCCCTAACAAGGGTATTGGTTGTCATGGGTCCAGCCCCACACCTGTGTCAGAAAAAAACAGTGAGTGTTCCCCTGGGCCTGGACCTATTCCGAGGTAGCAGGTTGTCACATGGGCGCCGCCATTGCTGGAGCTTGTTACCAGTGAGTTCTACTGATAAGACCTTTCAGATGGGTACCAGTTGGCCCCCGAAGACCGCAGTGAAGAGATTGGGGTTCTCTAATTGGTTAATAATTAAACCTGCTAAGTCCGTATAGGGCTGACCCGGGATACATTATCAACCAATGAGACAATTCCCTCCATTCACCACAGAATTTTTTCGGTACATTATGTAACACCTGGTACCCATCATGTGGGTTGTTATCAGTGCTTATCTTGCCAGGTCCCACATCAAGCAAAGGCGGACCCACTGGAGCTCAATACTGAGCCCTAGGTATATCGAGAAGTCTGGAGGATGTGTGTATGCAGACATGAAGCCTGCCATCTGATATTTTCCTGTGTGCATGTTACAGGCTGACAAAGAATGCTGGAACTAATAGCGGTACCACCCAGGTAGTACAGAGACATTGGCATAACGTTGGGCCGACGTTGGCCCAACCATCGGCTTTACATAGGCTGCCCATCAACATCGGCAAATGGTCAGCCAGGGGCCGACCATTTGCCGATGTCCTGCCAACGTTGGGCCAATGTTGGCATTTGGTTGGCAAATGGCACTGGTCGGGCCACGTAGGCCCACAGGGCAGCCAATGTTGGCCCGATGCGTCGGGCCAACGTCGGCAAATTTTTGTGTGCTACCTGGGCAGTAGCTGTGATCTTGTACTGTGTGTTTACTCTATTAATTTGATGTTATTTTGACCTTGCTTTCTAATCGCTCTCATTATGGACCTGAACATCACAATTTATACCTTAATTCCTGTAGAACACGCCATCAACTCATTTTGTTTGTCAATTAACATTAATCACTTTGTCTTGCCTTTTTCTTCGCCTCTCTATTAAATTACTTTACATATCCCATCATTGTCAGCACTGCTGGTTACACATTATTATCCATTATGGATTTCTCATACACCATCGTACAATCTGTGCCGGGACTTTATGTAGGACTAGTTCCCCGGGGGGGGGGGGGGGCACTTGAGGATAATGGAAACCATGTGCGTACACAGGAAAGGGGGTACTTTTTGAACCCTAGGAGACGCACCCGCCCGGACCCTTTATAATGGGTCCTTTTGGGTCCAAATTAGGCTAAAAGGGGTACCATTTTAAAGGGCTTTCAAATATAATGGCGAAAGAATTTTTCAAATATTCCAATCAAAACCAAAGTTAGAGTTTAATATCAAGAGGTAATTTTCTTTTCAAGCAAATTCTCAAATTTTGGCAGAGAAAGGGGTACTTCTTCCTAAGAAATTCTGACTCTTTTGGCCGGGAAAGGGTGGCTTTTTCCGAATTTTTTAAAAGACTGATAGGGAAAGGGTAATTTTTTTCCCCAGAAAGCTCAAAATATGGTCGGGGAAGGGGTGCATTTTATGAAAGTATCCTGTTGAAAGGGTGCCAAAATTGTGTATTTTTCTTCTCGCACTTAGGGAGTGGTCATTTTTTAACAACGGGGGGGGGGGGGGTGGTGGGTTTGGGGGGGGGGACAAAAAAAATTCAGACCCCTCTAAGTGGGGGGACAAAAATTTGTTCGCCCCTTTTGAGCGAAAAAGCCTGCGCGGGACTATGGAATAATAGGGGGACAAACAAAATTTCAGACCCCTCGGAGGGGGGGACGAAAAAAATTTCGACGCATTTTCACCAACCCCCCTGTTGTTAAATTCCCATCAAAAGGGGCATATTTTGGTCAAAATTTACCCCGCCAAAGGGATACCAAGTCAGGGGCCGTGTACTCACATGGTTCCTATATAGAACATATGTAGGCTAGCCACATCAAACTTTGGCATAATTTATTATAGGGAAACCTTTTTTAACGTTGTTTGTCGTTGTTGTTGCTAAATAATGAGGGGAATCTTTTTTACCCACTTTTTGCCCCCCCCCCCCCCCCCATTATTAAAAGTGACCACTCCCCTAGGCTGCATGGCCCGGGTGCTGAGGCACTGCAGGGGTCGGCCGTTTGGTGTGAGTACCGTAACATAACCACAAACGCAATTCAAACATTCTTCTGAGCATCCAAACCACTCATTGAGGTTCAAACCCTGAATGCATGACCTTGATAATCATCGTCAGATGACCGAGTAATATGTAAAATATCGAACGCTAACAGTGCCGACACGAGGGACTACTTTTTGACATTCAGACGCCATTCATAAAACCGCAGGCCTGCGCAGAACTGGGTGAGTAGGCCAAGCACGAGGAATACGTTTCTGGGCGCCAGCCCCAGACGCGGATCTGAGGGAAGCACCCGACCGAACAGGGACCAGACATTCCGGGGGGGGGGAGGGGGAGGGCACTCTGTATCTTTTCTATAGTAACCATGTGCGTACACCATCCCAGATTTTGGACCCTTATAGAGAGGCAATTTCTTGTAAAAACATACCCCTTTCAACGGGAAATGTACCCCTTTCCCTGCTGTTAAAATCTAGCAGACAAACTCTGTATTTTAACGAATTATTTTCATAATAAGTACCCCTTTCCCAGCCATATTTTGGAATTTATATGAAAAAGACACCCCTTTCCTGGCCATTTTTTGGAGATTTTTCCTGAAATTGATACCCCTTTCCCGGTCATTTATTGATAATCTGCTTGGAGAAAAAGTTGGGAATTTGAGAAAAATAATGGCCCTAGGATATCAAACCCTAACTCTGGTTCTAGTGGGAATATTTTTAAAATTCTTTCGCCATTAGAAAGCCCTCTAGAATGGTACCCCTTTCTGCTCAAAAGGGCCCCTTTTAACGGATCCGGGCGGATCCGCTCCTAGGGTCAGAAAAGTACCCCCTTACCCTCTAGTTTTTGTACGCACATGGTTGCCAAATATCCCCAGACATCTGACCTGATATAAAATAGGCCTACTGATGGCATGGGTGTGCGGCTGGACTCCGGGGCTGGACCCGCGAAAACCCTTGCTAGCGTATTTTTTTCCTTTCTTTTTTTTTTTTTTTTGTTTCTTTCACGTTTTTGTTTCTCTCTTTTTCAGACATTTCAAAGGACCACCTAATGACCTATGACACTTTTGACACTCTGCGTTAGGCCATATTTAGCTGAGAGGCATAGGAACACACTTTTGCACGTTCTCGATAAAATAATTTTCTGTCCCTAGCTAGGGAAGCAGGCGGGGCACCTGGGCCTAGGCCTAAATTATTTTTTTAGGGCTGAGACTAGCATCCCTTTGAATAAGGTCTAGGCCGATATAGGCTAGATAACAACCTTTACTTGATAGATGGATTTTGTTGAAAAATGACCTTGCATAGAGGGATTTTTTTTTCGTGAGAAAGTAAGCCTACCCAATTAGGCCTAGGCCTAAATCGAAGATAATTTCACAAAAGAAAGATGACATTGGGAAGAATGTTTCTCAAAAGTGGGGGCTTTTGCCTGACAGGCCTATATATGTGTGTGTGTGTGTGTGTGTGTGTGTGTGTGTATATATATATATATATTTATATATATATATATATATATATATATATATATATATATATATATATATATATATATATAGGCCTATTTTTTAGTATGAAACTCATAACCAGGTTTATTGCCATGATTTTCCGTTTACATATTAGTGCGACCGACCTGCATGAACAGGGGTATGTGAAAAAAATCTATAGCATGTGAGGAGTGCTTTTAACAAATGGACTTAAAGGGGGGCTAGCATGGCAAAATTCAACATGGGTACCGATTCAAAGATTGTGTACAAATTCGCGGGTATCAGCTAAAAAATTGCAGCACCCTGATTTGTCAAGGGGTGGGCATGTGACTTGCTAAGCGGGTAGGGGAAAGTTGCCTAATTTGGACCGGCTCCTAAATTGGACCACCCTTGTTTCCACTAGTGGCAGTAATAGGAACTAGGTTCCAATGCTGTAATTTTTTAGTCAATATCACTAAAGTTCCTAATAACTTCCAAAAATGTAATTTTTCTGTAATTTTATACACATTTTTTGTCAAAAATGGTTTTTGGACCTCTTGATCTTATTTGCGTCACCGCTTACTTAAGCCCTCCTGGTTGCTAGGCAACATTTTTTTTGTTCAAAATCCTTTCAAATTTTTAGATGTCATATGATACTTTTAGACTACAATGAAATTTGATAAAAAAAAAACATTGTCATTTTTTAGAAAACAAATTATCAATGAGAAAGATGAAAAGTTGCCTAAATTGGACCAGCTTGAGTTGCCTAAATTGGACCATAGTTGTAATATTGGATCCAATTTAGTTGCCTAAATTGGACCACCCGGTGGGGCCCATGCCTAGTTTTCTAAATTGGATCAACGTGTAACCTTTTTCTTACTCCAGTACAGAGCAAATTCACAGGATATTGATGGAAACACTAAGAGGACATCTGATATCATATATCAAAAGTTCCCTAGTTTTATATATTTTTCAGTATATAATGAAAGTATAAGGAAATACAGAACAATAGTGCATATTGGTCCAAATTAAGATACCAAATTTTAATTGCACACCATGACTAGAGAATTTCAAATTCCTAGATTTCTATGCTATGACCATAAAGCTATAAGGTACCATCACAAAGTGTAGGCCTATAAATTTTACATTCAAATTCATAGAAATATCCAAAAATAATTACTGGACAGGAAAAGGTTCTTAGGGGGTCCAAATTAGGCAACTTTCCCCCTATGTCTTATCCGTGCTAGCCACCCTTTGATATCATAATCACACGGGGGGAATCAGTTCAATATACAAAGTTGATTGGGTTATACAAGATATTTGTCAAATTCGGCCGACATTTCGCTGCAACACAACAATTGGGCAGACTGTCAACAATAGTGTATGCGTATATACAATGAGAATTGAGTAGTAAAACAAAAAGAGTAAAGTTGGTACATGTATGGGGAAAAATAAATAACGTTGTCAAAAAAGTGACTTTGCTCCAAAAGTCCCTATATGCATGCATCCCCAGTCGGATGCAGCAGTAAGACTAGCAAAACGTACATTTCATTGGCTAGGCCAAAGCTGCCCTCAGCTCGATCAGCTGACTCACGCAGACGCCGCCCAGCCACGTGACCGATGACGTACAGCGCTATCCCGCGTCTCTTAATGATCCGTCGTCCTAGGTCCATCGTGTGGCGGCAATATTTTGGGTTGCCAAAGACGGCAAGATATTGTCCGGGGATGCAGTCTACCAACGTGACATGCAGGCTCTGACCCCTACCCCCGGCCCCTACCCGACACCTCTCCGCTCTCCATCTATAGGATAGACGTGGACCGAGGCTGTATAACATATGGGTCTCTGTCAGAGCCTTCGGTTTGGGAAATGCCTGGGGGAAAATGGCAGGGAATGCAGCTGCATTCTTTCTTACACGTGGCCATCACTGACGGATCCTCATGACATGGGGCTCTGATGTATATATACAGTATACATGTATTTGCCCTAAGGGAGTGGAGTTTTTTTTTTTCAATTTTGCAATGATGAAGGTATATGGAGAATTAATGACTCCCCCCCCCCCTTCCAACATTTGCACATGGCCCTTTTTTTTTGGGGGGGGGGGGCGGGGAGGGTCATAACAATATCATTAGATACGTCCCTATCCATGACTTTGTTAGTCTATACAGAGAGGATAGAATATGTTCTATGGTCTACTAGTTTATCATGTATGTGTTACATTGTGTACTGCAATCTTTTGTTTGTATCAGATGACTTGCATCGTATTTCATTCACACCTTGGGGTATTTGCTCGGAATCTGTGATTGTAATACAGCTCGAGAAGGGATAATTGTATCTGAATCTCTTTGTGACTAGTCTAATAAAGTTAAAGTTGTTCTAAAAAGTTTCTACAAACCCTACCCTAGTCTTATTTGGGAGTCTATGACGTCAGACTCCAGGGTCGCTGGTAATAGCCAATCATATGATGGCACATCGACGCTGACCGTTATGGTGGTTACACGCGGGGCGGGGCGTCCCCCTGTAGCATACACGCGCAGTAACAGGGAACATGTAAACATATCCGGTCACAGCTGGTAGACGGCGGGAAGACGGGGGTGGTGATGGTGTGGTGGAGGGGGGGGGGAGGGTATTGCGAAACTAGAGCGAAACCATCTGATGTTAAAAAAAGCCAAAAAAAAAAAAAAAAAAAAAAAAAAGGAAAATAATACTGTGGAATGATGGATGCTTCGCAATGAGCATTTCAATCCCTAATACCTTTTACCGTCCAAAGGCAATTGTCGAAGTATATTATTATATTATAGCTACAAAAATTACATATTATTTGTAAGAAAAAGTTATGAATAAATAGGATATAAGATGTTTAACATGCTGGCTAGTGACACATAAGGATTTCCATTGCCATCTAGCAGATGGTGAAAACACACCCATGGCACAGGTAACGTCTTTTGGGGAGAAGCGCTAACGTGGCGCCATTTTCGCTTGTAAAATATCAGCAGTAGACTTTCGCATTCCCACCGGAACCACTGACACACATCCGATCATACCGTTTCTCCCCGAAAGGGTTCACGTCAAGGCCACCAATGAACTGCTGCCATCTGGTGTTCACTTGATGAATTACTGATCCATATTTGTTTTAGGCTGGAAAACACTAATTATTTTCTCACTGTTGGCTTATATAGCATATCGGCGAAAATAAAATATTTGTGCGCATTCTGGGCTTAACCACTTTTTTTTTTTCTTGTAGGCACACATTTTCCCCATTGATTTAGGGCCATGAGATGTGGTACAATGTAATTAACTTTTCCGCTATCGGCCGTAGAGTGCGGATATACCCAGATTTTTGCAGTGATGATTTCAATAAATTCTCTAAATAAATAGAGTGCACCCCCTCAACTTACCATCAAATATCAGCCTAAATAACACTCAAATCGATTAATATATACCCTAAGGATTAATTTGATACCGGGTTTGCCTACCGGGCTACCCACTGTCAGATTTTAGACCAATAATCTTTGAACAACACCCTTCAGTGCAGAGTAACAAAGTGTCTCCTGCTGCCACCTCCCGTCAATTGGTGTACTGCAACCTTTATCAAAACGCAGATATGGGAGTTTCCTACCGTAAAACCCATTTCAGGTAGCGCCGTATACGTGAACTCGGGTTATAATCAGGGATTTACAATATTTTTTCTTTGGAGGGGAGGTGGGTAGTTGGGTGGACTGGATGAGGGCATCAACTGGGGTAGGATGGGGTTAAGGTCCTGTCTGCACTTGACGCACAGAAGGTACTGTATGTCACCTGTGCTGTTATAATAGGGCCCCACTTTCTAACACTTTAAGAGTCCTCTGATTCCAGAAATAGAGGAAATAGTTGTTTTCTTTGTTGGTACTATGGATGTAAGTAACGGGATTGAGGGTTACGTAACACTAGGGATACATAAGGCCACTTTAAACAATTTCAGTTTTGCAGACACCGCCCATATAAAAGGGGATGCATTTTAGCTTTTTATTCTGATTTCCCCTACAAAACGTATAAAAATCCCGCATCCACTGCATCTAAAAGAAGTTCATATCTCAGGTATCATTTGACTAGAAACATAATTTTAACAGCATGAGAATCCCCATTCCTATATCTACAATGTGAATGTGTTATTCATATGGGGTTAGTGTAGATAATAATTATCAATGATAGTGCCTAGAAATAGTATCTCACAAAAATATTTAGTTAATAAATAAAAAAAAGGCCCTCCCTTGTCACTCTGAATTAAAAAAAAAAAAAATAAATAAAAATGCCACACCCTTTTTTACATACGTTTATCCACAAAGCAGATAAAGATTTTGACAGGGCAGGTGGTGGGACGACCTCTCAACACATTCACATTCATGTGTGTATCTCCAGCAGACAGCTTCGCTCCATCACTGTGACACATTTTGCAGTGGTCACTAAGCCTCAAGTTAGCCATAGGTGTCATTTTGCCATCTCACCTCGCAATAGACTTCTATTGAGTGCCCTTTATTTTAATCCTTTCACTGCTTTATAGGCTCTGCTGTTAAAAAATTTGGGAAAATATTGGGTACCCCTTTCCAGAATTTAGATACCAAAATGAACCACTGGTACTTAATACAATAGAGACCATTGGCCTTACAACTCCGTTGTATAATCCTATTTCCTTGCCCCCTCGTAATGATTGTTTGTTCAAACATTATGGCAAAAAAAAAAAAAAAATCAGATTTTTGCAGAAAATAGTGCGGGCGCAATCCATAGACAAAATAATTTTAAAAAAATTATAAAAATTTGGATTTCTGAAAATATGATGCGGGAAATCCATAGACCAACTATTTAATTTGGTGTGGCCTTAGCTTACAGTAGCATAATGGATCAGCTTCTCAAGCCTTTATCATACAGTACATCTGTATTCGAGAATTTCCTCCTCCTTTTCAATGTACAGCTCAAAATGCCTATTGGCACTATCGTTATGAGACAGCCTGGTCCCATCTAGGAGTATGTTAAGAGTTATAACTATACGATGATAGTTGCCGTGGGGTCGTGGAAAAAGAGGTGTCAAAAATCATCCCTACGCGGAATTTAAATGGAAAGGATTCATAGAGGATCTGATCTGGCACTCTGTTGGTAGTTTGAGAGTTGTCATATAGTGTCCTCCCTTTTCTAAATCCCGAAGCCAGCCTTGTCTTCGAGTGTGGCAAAATGTTTAAGATTATCACGGGGAATTATCACAGACGCGTTCCTACTATCAACATGCCATAACATCAGTAACCTGCATTATAAACTTATGTAGCACCCTAGCTCCACAGTTAAAAGAAAACACCACCCTGTTTTCATAAAGACGTCTTTGTGTTCATTAGAGAAGGTTTGGACAAATTTAGTGTCATTATGCGGACAGCAGCAGGCCTAATCTGGTGCATTATATGAAGTCAAAGTTGACCACATACAGCAGGTGCTGCATTATAAAGCATGGCCGCAGCTACAAAATAAGAATGTACTTCTGAATAGAGCAGTAAAGTCTATAGCATATGTTTAAGAGTAACAGGGCCTATTCAGCAGCACAGGAGACATTACGATAGTGCTCCTCACTTAATTATTAACACTTGAATAGACACTACATTTCAATTTATATAATTATGACTTGATGTACCATGAAAATAAAACTTGAGCAGAGATGCTTACTTCGAGCATCTTAAAATCAAAATTGGTAGACGTCCAAAATGGGGAATGAAATCTCTTTAAAATCTCAACAATACAAAGCTGTTTTAGAAGAGATAATTTGTATCAAGGGTAAAACATTTATCAGGATGGGGGGGGGGGGGGGTTATTACATCAAATAGGGTGTGCGTGAAGGCGTGTATTGGACAATATGGTAAACTGAGACAACTGTAAATATATCTGTTTTTCTTTTCAAGATGGCATCAAGGAATGAGAAGAGTCTTCTATGCTCTGTCTC
The DNA here is from genome assembly GCA_949317995.1 of Acholoe squamosa. Lineage (NCBI taxonomy): Eukaryota > Metazoa > Annelida > Polychaeta > Phyllodocida > Polynoidae > Acholoe > Acholoe squamosa. The sequence continues at coordinate 23,456,719 of OX439042.1, forward strand.
AATGATCAGCTTCAGCTGCTTGCTTAATCTTATTCAGGATTGCTTTATGTTTTTCTAGTTCTAGCTGTAGTCTCCAATTGTGTGCATACAACTGTCGTAATTTGCCATTCTTTTCCTTGGTCTTACCACAAAATTTATAATCATGCTTGATAACGTTCCTCAGCCCAGGGTACAACAACGGAGCCAGGTCGCCGTCCTTGAGATGCAAGCGCTCGTCAAGATCAGCCTCTACTTGTTCACGGATGGACCGCTGCTTCAAGAGGCTGCACCGTATGTCTAGAATTCTCTCCAGGCCATTGTCATAAACCTTTAACCTTTCCAGCTTTTCTCTATATTTGTTGTCCTCTTCCTGCTCCAATGCAGTTATCATTTCTGAAAGATTTTGTCGCTCAGCATTTCCCTTAAAATCTCTAGCTTGGTAGAGTTGGAGTAGTTGCTGCCGTTCCTCCTCAGACATGGCAATCAGCTGCTGCAACTTCATTTCATGATAATGTGTTAACGTCTCCTCCTGAGCACGCTGATTACTCTCACGTATAGCTGAAAGACAAACTTAGTCAATAAGGACATATTTCTCTTTTATTCCTTGATTCACTTTTATAAATCAAAATTAATCACCCTTTAATAGCTTGTTGTTAAAATCAAAATTGAACTTGGCCTTGGTCCCCTGGTGTCTACTATTAAGGTTAATCCCAAGGAGAGAACCATGGTATATACAAGTACATCATGGGAACAGGGGTGGGGCAAGTGTGTCCGCTAGGATTACAGGAGTGAAGAGGGGGGGGGGGGGTGTACATATCGAGCTGGAAATTAAATGCAAAATAGAAGAAGCTGCCTCACCTAAAGCCACCATAAAGAAGACGGGTAGAGCGTAATGCAGAACCATGTCCTGGATCTGCACCGAGTGAGGACGGTTCAAGTTGTTGTCTGCTGGAATGTTTGGCTGCCATTCACCCTCATCTCTCCCAGAAAACATCCTGAAGTTTAGGGCATTCCCCATTGTGTGTCAGCTCCTGATCCAGAAGAGGGACGACCAGTGATAAGGCCTGCAAAGTATGAGTGAACAGTTTGGACGTTCACCTTATTTGACAAAAGCGATTGAACACAGAAGAAAAGAAAAAAAGAAAAAAAAAGAAAAAAGCCGGTATCAGTTTGATATTGTTCGGTACAAATTTCCTCGTATGTTAGAACCTCACTCTGAAATTGAACGATGAATCTAAGCGTTCTCCCCCAGAAGTCAATTAGTAGGTCAGTGAGTATCAAGGTCACGGTGGTCAGAGGGCAGAATACACATCTATTTATTACCACTAATTAAGGGATTACTCTTTGATATAGATAAGAGCTTCTGTGTGTACAGCCCCCCTTCCACCCCCTCCCACTGCCCCCTCCCCCACCCTGCTCTAGTATAATACACATAGCGCGGCCGTCCATCTTCTGACTGACACTCCCACCTCCATTGACCAATGAGCATTAGGTCCGGTCATTATAGGAACCTAGTAGAATATAATATTGACCAATAAGAAAATTCCTTTCATTGATTGCCGACTTTTTAGGTGCATTAAATACCTGGTACCGATCAGCTCATTGTTATCAGTCCTTATCTCGCAAGGTATCAGCTTCAGCAGGGGTCAGCCCACTGGCACTAAGGAATCCGCTAGGCGGGAATACTAAGGACCTGGTCATTCTCGGCGGCTGGCTGGTTTGCTGATATCTGCCTGTAATGTCGGTAGACGCAGGCAGCTGGTCAGCCTAGGCCATGGGCAGCAGCTATAGGACTCACTATGGAGGTCTAGTGGAGCCTCCATTTTGAATTTCGCTGGTTGAGGTAAAACCCACTCAACAGACATATCATGATGGGTACCTTGTCCCTGGTTAACACCCATTTCCAGGGACATGCTGGCCCCATCTTATCAGTTATTATCAGTATGTGTTGCCGGAACCAGCTCCAGACAGGCTTGTGACCAATAACAGTTGATAACAGTTCAATATCCTGGATCAGGCAGGGATCACATCTACATTTCACTGGATGAGTATTCGAGTTTTATTGTACCCTTTCAGCCTTTGTCTTTGAGTCTGACTTTGTGAGTTTGTCTTTGATCTATAATTCTATTCTAGATAAGAATCTGATGAAAGTGGGACATGTATTGGACCCTGTGAGGCTGTCCTGGATGTATATTGTGTAATACACAAATTTGCCCAATTTTCACCACCAACCTGGAGTAAATCCCAATAAGTTTCGATTCGAACCTGGTCTAGACTACCGGGTAGTAGAGTTGAGGGCCGTACTGGCGTGGGCGATAATGTGGCACTTTCGTCCTATTTCATCAAAATGCAAGATATGCCCGTAATGTCATCGTGATAGAACACTGCGTTGTGGTAAGAACGGTATTAGGCATCAAGAACTATTGACTTATCAAAACTTACCTCAGTAAAACCTATCAAAAACAAAATAAATGTTTGGAAAGTTTTCCCGCTGCCAACCTTCAGATACACGTGCGCCGTCTGGTGGCTTATGTCTGAACCTCTAATGCTGTGACTTGTTATCGGCGTGTCTATCTTTAAACAAATCAAGAGGAAGATAACCAGCAAATCAACAACACGTCGACTGCTAAAACGAATACAAAATCTCTGCAATCCTACTGAAAATGGAATATCACTGAGTAGGATTCAAGTGTGAGTTTGTCTTTATAATAATCAGTTGTAGAGATTTTACTGCCCCTAATGTGTACCGGTAATGGTTATCTCTACGTTTATAGGCACTGACATAATTTCAAGATTCAAGATTCAAGATGGCTTTTAAATATTGACTAATGTACAGGTACTTAAGGGAATGATCATTTTTTAACAACAGGGGGGGGGGGGCTGGTGGATTTGCGCACGGACACGCGAACGTCCCCTTTTAGCCTATAGTAACGCGCGGGGTTTTCCAATGAAAACAGGTGAAATTATTTTGACCCCCCCCCCATCAGAGGTATTGAAAAAATTCTGAACCCCCCCTGGTCAAGGGGTTGAAAAAATTCTGACCCCCCCTCAAACCCACCAGCCCCCCCCTGTTGTTAAAAAATGATCACTCCCTAATATGTCAGCACCAGGTTTTCATTTACAATGTTGTAGACAGATTTTATATATGAGTATATACAGTTCATAGCCCCTGGCCTTTTAGATGATTTGCAATATGGGGCCACTGCTAGTATTTGAGAAAGTTTCCTAGTGTCATCGTGTCTTTTATAGTAATCAACGAACTTGAGGTATTTTGTTTCAAACACTGACCGTGCGTTTCTCATCTCGCCCACTTGGCAAAAAACGTGTTTTTAACATTTGCAAACGTTTTTATTTGGTTTGGATAAAAAACGTTTAAAAAAAACGTTATTTTGACGTTGAAAAAAACGTTTTTAAACGTTTTTTCAACCAATTTTGAACCAAATAAAAACGTTTGCTTTTTCAACCAATTTTCAACCAAATAAAAACGTTTTTTTATTTACGTTTCTTTTACGTTAAAAAACGTTTTTTTTTAACCTGATATAAAAACGTTTTTATAAAAACGTCAAAATAACATTTTTTCGAGTACATGTAAAAAAGTTATTTTGACGTTGAAAAAAAACGTTTTGCAAACTTAGGAACCAAAATAAAATGTTTTTTTGACGTCAAAAAAAACGTTTTTCTGCCAACTGGGCGGGCATGTTACAATGTAAGAAGACATGATTTGTCACATCTGCAGCCTGTGGAGCTCAGATGGAAGTAGATTATAAATTGTAATTAACAGACGAACCAAACGACGCCATTGCTTGAACCGGAAGTCCTTTATTTTTACGACCTCTCAATACTAGAGACTTCCACCCGATCACCCGGATACGACATCACTTTTCTTCTTTTTTTTTTCAAAGTTCTCAAGTTACAGTTTTATGATATGACAATCATGCTTTGATAAATGTTCTGAGGTTACAAAGAATGGTACTCGTTATACTTTATGACATAACAAAACCGTCAAATTTCTTTGGCACAAATTTAGTACGTGTTGGTCTTGTCTTTATCGGGGTTGACTCTACCTCGACTTCAGGCATGTCACCTGATGGTTCACCTTCGATAACCTCACTAGGTATATATCTTTTAACCTGAGAGCTGTTTCTCTTATACCTTGCCCCTTCGGGACTTTCTACTGTTACCTGGCTACCAGCCTTTGACACTACTGTGTAGGGTTCGGGAATAAACAGCGTTTGCAATTTGTTTTCGACCCTGTCCCTTTTAAGTAGAACACTATCCCCCAAGTCAACGTCTGACATAGTCGAGTTGCGTCTTCTGTCTGCTTGCATTTTCGACAAGCCCTTTTTTTCAGCGTCTCAGTTGCGAGTTTCTAAGTCAACTACATCTTGTCTCAGTTCAGGAATCTTAGTTCTTATTTTCCTGCTAAATAAAAGCTCCGCAGGGCTTTTCCCAGTTGTTGCGTGTGGGATAGCGCGATAGGCGCTAACGTATCTAAAGACTTCCTTCTTCCAGTCTTTCCCCGTAGCATGGGCGATACACATCCGCTTCTCAATAAAGTGGTTTTGTCTTTCGACCTCACCATTCGCTTGTGGCCATTTAGGCGTTACTCTATGGTGTTTGATACCAGATTCATCCATAAAATCTGCAAACGTTTCAGAAATAAACTGCGGTCCGTTGTCAGAGAACAATGTCTCTGGGAAACCATGTGTTCAAAATATCCATTCCAAAGCTTCTTTGGTCTCCTTTGCAGTGGTTGATTTCATGATTTTATACTCAATGAACCGACTATAGTAGTCTACTACCACTAGAATAGATTCTCCACTTGCGAGTGGTCCCAAGAAATCTACCGCTAGGTCCTGCCATGGACCAGCTGGCAGCGTTGTCGTCCTGATTGGTTCAGGTGGGTCTGGTTTACTAGTGATTTGACACCCGTGGTATGCTCGGCAGTACTTTTCTGCCTCTTTCTCCATATTTGGCCACCAGACCTTAGTCCGTAGGTTCTGTTTAGTACCTACTATCCCAAGATGTCCTTCATGTGCTAAGGCTAGCACTCTTGGTCTTAGCTTCTTGGGTATCACAAGTCGAGTACCTCTCAGTACTACGTACCCAATGGCATAAAGCTTTGAGCTTACAGCCGCATAAATTTTATTTGGGCAGTCGTCCCATTTGCCGGAGTCGATGCATTTCCTAACATCGCTCAGTTCTTCGTCCTCAGCGGACTCTCGCTCTACTTCTCGAGTAGTCATTGCTTTGGGTGTGGCGTTCACCGCTACAAATCGCACATAGCTCTCTGTCTCATTGTCTTTCTCAGTTGGTCGCTGAGTCTTATGAGCTAACATTCTTGACAGTGGGTCAGCTATGTTGGTCTTCCCTGGTATGTGTACTACCTTAAACTTATAAGCCTGCATTCGAAGCACCCATCGCTCTATACGTGCACATGGCTTCGACTTAGGTGAGTAGATCACGTCAAGCGGCTTATGGTCAGTGTGGAGCTCAAACTCCAATCCATAGATGTATGGATGAAACGTCTCGCATGCCCACACCAGAGCCAATGCTTCCTTCTCTGTCTGAGAGTACCTTCTCTCAACGTCAGTTAACGCTCTACTGGCATACCTGATAACTCTCTTCTCCTTCCCTTGGACCTGCACCAGCACGGCACCTAATCCTACTGGACTCGCATCTGCAATAACAATAGTTTTGGCATTTACGTCATAGTAGCCAAGGGTCTCGGAGCTTGCCAGCAGCTTCTTCAGCTTCTCGAACGATTTGACCTGTTCGGGATCAAAAACAAAAGGCTCGTTGTTCCTGGTCAGCTTCCGCAAGGGTTCTGCGGTTGAGGCGAGATCCGGTATATATCTAGCACTGAAATTAACTAGGCCAAGAAAACTTCTTACCTCTGTTACCGTCTCGGGCTCGCTTGCCTCCAAAATGGCCTTCACCTTTTCCTTTGCTAGATGCATTCCAGTCTGGGTCAGTCTATGTCCCATGAATGTCATTTCAGTCACGAACAGTTCAGTCTTGTCAAGGTTAGCGGTCAGTCCATGTTCTCTCAGTCTACCGAAAATCTGTGTCAATGTCTCGTAGTGTGTCGCTACGTCAACAGTGTGTACAACTGAGTCGTCAGAAATGTTGACCACTCCTGGAATTCCTCGCAGGACATTCCTAACAATGAGTTGGTAAATCTCGCTAGCGGTGTTTATACCAAACGGCATACGTTTGTATCGGTACAAACCGGTATGGGTTATGAACGTAGTCAGGTCCCTCGATTCTTCGTCTAGCACAATTTGATGGTACCCCCACTTTAGATCAATCTTAGAGAATACTCTACTCTCTGTCATATCTTGTAGGGCTTCGTCTATGGTAGGAATGGGCTGTCGTTCTCTAAGTACCGCTTCGTTAACGCGCCGCATATCTACGCATAACCTAATGTCGCCATCAGGCTTTGGGGCTATAACAACGGGATTAACCCAACAGGTCGCTTCTTCGACGGGCTCAATGATATCTTGATCAATGAGGCTCTGAATTTTCTCTTCGACCTTTTTTTCACCGAACGGCGTACGTCTCAAAGGCTGGGCTACAGGTTTCACAGTAGGGTCTACAGTTAGGCTGACTGGGTCGCCTCTCCACTTACCATGGCCGCTAAGAACATCTTTATTCTCCTCTCTGACCCTTTTCCTGAGGTCCTTTACATCCCCCAGACTACAGTCAACTTTATTTACCCCTATCCCGATTTTCCGAAGACCCAATTTCTCAGAAGATTCCCTTCCCAGAAGTGGTACCCCGTCACTTTCAACGACTACGAATTCCGCTTCTACATTGCGGTCCCCCACACATGCTTTAGCGATAAAAGTACCCGCAACCTCTAACGGTTCAGTCGATGTGTACGTGAACAGTTTCTTCTTTGTGGCTTTACTCTTACAGAAAATTTTCTGTTTCTTACACTGTTCCCACATTTTCCGGTCAATGATGTTACAATCACTTCCAGAATCTATGACAAAATCAATGGATACACCTCCAACATTAACAGAGATCATCTCGCCTTTTGGTTTTGCTACATTTACACAGAAGTTATAATTGTCAGGCTCCTCTTCCACCACCTGGTGGACCTTACCCTTTTTTTAACCTTTCTTACCATGGGGCTTACCTTTGTCACCTTCCTTACCACTGGACTTGGGACATTTAGCCTCAAAATGACCCTTGGCCTTGCACTTTCTACACTGTTTATGCTTGGCCGGACACTTATCATCCCTTATACCCACAGTTGTCACAATTACCCCCTTTCTCTTGTGCATTTTTATGGGAACCCTTGTGGTACTTGTCATAACTGATCTTATTGACACTTTTTTCTTTTGCCCCACACATGTCTGCTGATTGGGATTCAACCGCCTCATGTGTAGCTGCAATAGTTAAAGCTTGGGTTAAATCAAGGCCTGCCCCTTTTTCAAGGAACTTTTTCTTAAGTTTATCATCCCGACACCTCTCCACTACTTGATCGCATATATAATCGTCTTTGAGATTACCAAATTCACAACCTAAGGCTAGTTTCCTCAGTCTCAGGGCAAACTGAGCAACTGATTCATTGTCCTCCCTCTTAGCCTTTCTAAATATATGTCTCTCGTAGGTCTTGTTGGTCGGTACAACAAAGTGAGTTTTCAAGGCAGCAACAGCCTCTGCCCAGCCCTTATCATCCCCAGTGTTGGGTAGTGAAGCAAAGATTTCTCTCACCTCAGCACCAGCAGTATACAGTAATAGGGCTTTCCTCTGGGCCTTATTGTCATCCTTACCAGCTTCAATAAACAGTCCTCTGCTGTCTGCGTATGCATTAAATTCCTCTATGTAAGCCTGCCACCTTAGAGACACTGTAGATGCATCCCCTGACACATCAAATGGTTTCATGCCTCTAATGTCCATAAATTCTGCCATGATGAGAACTGTAGTCCACCACACAAAAATCACACACTGTAGGAACACTGCAATATTTATACTATATCTCATATAAACTTAATCTCACTGTGTCGCACACCTAGGCCTATAAATCAGAGTCACTGAAATAGAATACACATTAGTAATTGCAAAATACACAGTACCGTAATCTCCCACATAGAAGACGCGTTGCGCGTATAGGACGCACCCCGAACTCAGCACATGCATTTTCGCGTATAAGACGCACATTTTAATACTGATATTTGTAAATTCAATACATTTCTATAGTAAAATTACCCCTCGTATAAGACGCACCCCCAATTTCAATACATCCTATAAGACTCCCCAGCATTTTGTTTGGCGTAGAGGACGCGTCTTATACGCGGGAGATTACGGTAGTAAATCACAATAAACAGTACCACAATAGACCTAGGCACAGCTGAGTCAATGGTTTAAATATAGTATAGTCTATAGGTTTAGTTCCCCAAAGTTCAATGTGTGTGGTATTCAGTCTCTAATACAGTTCACAGTTCATAGGCAGAGTGGCAGTTCATACTCACAGGTCTTGAATACACACAGCACTGTAGACTTGAAATAGCTGACTGACCCAGATTAGACTCCAGCCTGGAATGCAGGTCTTTCCCACAGACTAGCACAGTGTCTAAGTTTCACTTTCACACAATGTCAACAAAGGCACAGTCAGTTTCAGTTTCCAGGTGCAGCACAAACAACTACACACAAACTGTAAACACACTTGTAGATCTACTACTGGTCAAATCCACATCTCCAGCAGCAGAATAAACATCTGACTTTCATATACTGTACTCTACACTCACAGTGGTCAGAAACCCATCCCCCACCTTGTGTACAGTGTCCTGAATGTAGTCTTCGGTATTTTAGAGGTAAAATCTGTCATCTACTCCTCAAACAGACCATCAGGAAAGGTGCTCGTCACCCGTCCTCCTCGTGGCTTCCACCCGTCGTGGTTTTCAATGTTCGATTTCTTCCTTGTAGAGGGGTCAAAGTGGTCAAAATGTATTCTCCACTTTTCCCCAATGTTTTAAGAAGTAAATCCTCGTCGCCATTGTCACATCTGCAGCCTGTGGAGCTCAGATGGAAGTAGATTATAAATTGTAATTAACAGACGAACCAAACGACGCCATTGCTTGAACCGGAAGTCCTTTATTTTTACGACCTCTCGATACTAGAGACTTATGCCCGATCACCCGGATACGACATAATTGACATCTCGCACAGCATTACAGAATGTGCACTTAGAATTGACAGGTTTCTTTCCTCTATATCTTCTTGACAGGCTGTCAAGTGTACAGTTATTGTCAGTCCAGAGTTTAGCAATAATGGTTCTAATTTTAGGTGATTCTGTATGCGTTAGGTATTCACGCTCTTCATAAATGTCATTGAGATCATCTTTACACATCTTGATAATTCTACACTTGCTAGTATTCTCTGGGTTATCAATGTACTGGTTGTATTTCTGAATATGTGCATCATTCAACCTTCTCTTTATATTGTTTTTGAGTGAGGACTTTGACCAAACATAAGGATCGAGCCAGACATTCTTATAACTGCCGTCCGCGGAGGCTAAAAGTGTGATTTAGCAAAAATGGAGCAGCTGAAGTTGACATGTCTTTACTTATTGATTCTGAAGCTGTTTACAGGTGGATTTGGACAATTAGGGTATCATTTTAACGGGCTTTTAAAGGGCTTCAATATTCATGTATTTGTTAAATAAATTGAAGAGAAAAAAATCATGTTTCTCCCAGGTGAACTTAAAACTTAAATTCAGGATCATTTTATGGTATGAAGTATGCATCTCACGTAGTTAAAAATGGCACTCACATATTCCCTGTTTCAATAAGGTCTAGAAAATGTCTAGTTTTCTTCTTTCTAATAGGCAGCAGTATGTTTTTTAAGCAACTACAAAATCATGACCTATTAAGGGAGGGGTCATTATTTATCAACAGGGGGGGTGGTGGGTTTTCGCGTGGACGCGCGAAAATTTTTTACGCCCCCCCCTTGATGGCAGTCAAAATTTTTTGCGCCCCCCCTCGACGGCAGTCAAAATTTTTTGCGCCCCCCCGTGCCGGAGGCGCGGAGAGTTTTCGCGCCCCTCTTTGATCTATAGTAGCGTGCGGGCTTTTTTGCTAAAAAGAGGGTGAGGGGTCAAAATTTTTTTAGCCCCCCCCTCGGGAGGGGTCTCAGAACTTTACGCCCCCCCCCTCAAACCCACCCCCCCCCTGTTGATAAATAATGACCACTCCCTAACTCTGCAGCACACCTATAGCCATCACTGGAGGGGCGACCCAGAGGTGGCCCCTACTGGAGGGCTGACTACCAGGACTTCTCTGACTAGTAGGGCTTTACTTTGAAGTATGAACATCAGTCAGAGGGAGGGGGAAGGCCCCAGGTACTGCTCTCTGAGGCTGGGTGAACTCCATTCTAGTCAGGTGAACATTCCCCTAGCCTGGGCCTAGGCCAGGAGATCTCTGACTAATAGGACATCAGTAGTCCCCCTTAAATATGGATGGGAGGACAGGAATGCATCATTCACCAACATCATGCCTAGAAGACAAGACCCCTTGAAGACTACAGTGATGGATGGAGGACGTTGATTCTATCATTTATCTAGCTAAATATTATCAAATGTTTACTCATTTACAAAAAAAAAAATCAATAAATTTGATCTTTGACCTTAAAATGACCTTGACCTGACCTAGATCAAGGTCAGGCCATAGGTCATTGGAACCACCCCTTAATGACCTTTTCTCAAGTTTTTATTTCAAGTTCCTAGTGTTAATATCTTCTGAGAAACAGTGATTTAAGTGTTCCAGGCATTTCTGACCACAACTAGCATGATCACAAAATTTGAACCCTGATTAAACTCTTAAGTATGGGTTATTGTGGCAGAATATTGGGGTCATTTTGTGGTGTTTGGATGGTCATAACGTCACTTTGTATTAAGATAGAGACTTCATTCAAAAAGCAAATCCACTTCTTTTCTTGAGATCTATCCAATAATATGCAGATAGAATAGATAATATAAAGTTTTGTAAGTGCCTAACGTTTATCGCAAATTATGTACAAAGAAACGTAACTGTCTGTCTGTAAGAGTGTACTGTAAGGCCCTGGCCTGGGCTATTACTGTATTAAACTTATCAAAGTGCCCACCTTTAATTTAAAGGTGGGCACTTTGATAAGGCTGTAGCCTAGGGTGGCTCTGAAAAGCTGGTAGTGCAGTTTCACACTTTTTGTTAGCTGTGAATGGAGCCGTCATTCGCGTACTCGCAGATATTGCCATATTTTGCTATTATCAGGCTGTCCACAAGGTAATATGGCAGTTCTCTATACGTTTAGATTCCAAGCTTCCCTTCAGCGAAAACTGGGTTGAAAAAGACCAATTATTCATTGACTGAGTTACAACGAGTTGAATGAAAAGGTAATTTTGTAGCTTTGATGAACATGTCAAACTGTGGAGAAACATAAAAACTACCACAATAAACATGTTTATTAGATGATTAATGACCAGCATGTGAATATGATGAATGTCTGAGTTCGTCCAGACTTAATTTAGAGCTGTCCAAAATATGAGACATTTTATTCTTTTTCCCTGAGTGACGGCCGCGCATCTCGCTGCTATCTGACATCTTAAAGCTACTTGGGTGAGACTTGGAAGATATAAAATAATACCATTGGGTAACCAAGATTCCAAATGGTCCGTAACTGTATTGTCTTTTAGGCCCTAAGCCTAAGGGCTACGTGTTTCGCAGCCTTGGCCTCGTGGGTTGGTCAGGGGACCAACACTCCAACCCCATATGTGAACACGGTTCTATCATTGTCTCACATTATTTGAATACCGGGTATAACAAACCTACAGATGTTCTTGAATTCCCCATTCAATAGCTATATCATGTAGTTGAATTTAAGTATCTGCTGGGAGAGTGAGGGAATCACAGTGCGTTGGTCCTCTGACCAACACCATGAACGTTGGTCCACTGTTTCTTATGGGAACTGCACTGCCGACTATGATAGAACCTAAGTTTAAGCCCGGGCCTACGGCTAAGGGATTATCAACGGGGGGGGGGGGGTGAGGGGGGCCTAAAAATTGCAGACACCTCCCGAGAGGGGGGGCTAAAAAATAATTGAGGGTGCGGGGCTAAAAGAAATTACCCTCTTTTTAATAAAAAAGCCAGCTTGCTACTATAGATCAAAGAGGGGTGTGAAAATTCTTCACGCCTCTAGCGCGGGGGGAGGCACAAAAAATTTTGTCTGCCGTCAAGGGGGAAGGGCCAATAAAATTTTCATGCATCCGTGCAAAAAACCCACCAACCACCCCCTGTTAATAAATAATGACCACTCCCTAAGGCTATCATAAGCTTAGCCTAGGCTAGAGAGGGTCATAGTCTAGATAAAGTCAATAAGAGTTCATAAGTGATCATTTTTAACAACAGGGATGGTGGGGGGGGGGGCTGGTGGGTTTGACAGGGGGGGTTTGACCCCTTGACCGGGGTGGATCAGAATTTTTTCAACCCCGCGAGTTACTTTTACTATAAGACAGGTTTGTGCGCCAACTTTGTCTCTTAAGGGGGGGTCAACAAATTTTCACGCATCTGCACGCAAACCCTCCAACAGGGGGGGGGGGGGCTGGTGGGTTTGTGTGCAGATGCGCGAAAAAATTCCGGCTCCCCCTCTCGTCGGGTCAAAATGTTTTCGACCCCCCCTCGGGAGGCGAAAAATGCGCCCTTTTAACCTATTGTAACACGCGGGCTTTTTCGCTAAAAACAGGTGAAATTATTTTGACCCCCCTATTCAAGGGGGCAAAAAAATTCTGACCCCCCTGGTCAAGGGCTTGAAATAATTCTGACCCCCCCTCAAACCCACCAGCCCCCCCCCCCCTGTTGTTAAAAAATGATCACTCCCTGATAGACATGCTGTGGGGATTCCACACCATCTGCTGCTCCAAGATCGGTCTGTATGCATATGTCGTGGGGAAGACAGGGACAGGGTACCTCTGTCTAGATAAACACACTGACACTCAGTCACCATCTACTATGGGAGTGATTATTTTTTAACAACAGGTGGGGGTGGGGGGTTGATTGCGCATGTCGGCGCGAAACCCCCCCTCCTAAGGGTAAATTGTTTTTACCCCTCCATAGGCACAGGTGACAAAAAACTGCGCGCGAAAGTGCCCCTCTAACCTATAGTAATGCGTTGGCTTTTTCATTGAAAATAAGTGAAATTATTTCGACCCTCCCCCACCTCAGGCTCAGAGGGGTCGAAAAAATTTCACCCCCCGTTTGTTAAAAATCACTCCTTAAGATGACCGCAGATGGGGCTGATCTGTATGAATAATACTGGAGATTTAATGCTTTCCTCACCAAGATATCTTCCTCTTCCAGGGACTGTTGGGGAGCATGCTGCCATACCATTGTCCACTGGGTAATGTCCAATTCCTTGTGGTTTACGTCTCATGCCGTAGCTGATGTTCCCGATGAAGAACATAACTTCTTGCACAACACAGGCGACTGTCTACTACTATATTGCCTTTTTTGTGGCTACTAACTTTGTCAATAAGGTAAGCTATCCAGTCTCTAATACAATGTAGTAGAAGAACAGAGTTTGTTTTTTAAGTTGTTTATTGGGAAAATGTTACCTTACAGAGTAAGTGTAATATAAACCTGGCACCCACGTATTGTGGTAGTTAAGCCAAGCCCCCTACTATGTTGCAATTGATATGTATAGTACAATCAGTAGCAGTCAGCAGAGCTAAGTTTTTCGTACACAATATGATGATCAGCATAAAGAAATAAAAAAATATAAAAACTTATTTATAGAGTACATTGTATCTAGCAGTCATAAGGATGAGATGAGATGATGATGAATTACTCGCTTAATATTTCACAGTAGTTACACAAAGCAATCAGGATAGTCTTTTTTTTTTATGGCAGTTTTAAATTTTTGTGACGTATCAATAGTAGTATAGGAGGCCTTAATTGGTTCCATCGTATGCAAGCTCTATGAAAGGCACTCCTTAATGCAATAGGTTTGAGACAATGTGGTACCATCAGCCTCTTTCCAGTATGAAATCTTGTTGGTAAAGCTCTATTATTAACAAAGACATCACACTGGGCTAGTTGGTAAGCATAGAAAAGAAGATGCTGGTCTCTCCTATCACTCAATTCTATACAGCCACTTGCATGACGTATCTGTCTAGTAGTCATTATTGGATTTTCCTCAAGTTCTACCCAGTCCGACCAACCTGGTCTAATTACATAGGTTTGCTTTTACAATACCCTGACTACATGGATTTATTGCTGAGTGGTATAAAAATTGGCTACAGGAACACTATATCGATAGGCCATTTATCTCAGCCTCAGGTTGAATAATGGGGCCCCACAGGTTTAACCAAGGAAACCCCCTATTGCACACCCCCATGCAATAACCCTCCTCTGTATTTCACGGCCAGCTGTAGCATACTAAATGGCCAGATAACCATCATCAAATCATTCTTTTTTGCCCAATAAATCAAATTTCGAAGATATCTTTCTATATATATATACAACATGAGATAAATGTAAAGGTTCACTGAGACCAATTTGAGTGAACCTTTACCATTGTATTCTGATTGTCACCCTGGGATACCACCCTTGAGCTTACGGTTGTAAAGATGAATGGTATATGGAGGCTGTGGTTTTACTTTCAGTATGTGCTGTCCGTGCTGAAATTTACCTACCCCACCATCTTCCAAGGGTGAGTAGAATAGATTACATGACAAAAAGCAATTATGATAATAGAGTCTAGAAATTATGAAAAGTTTACTTGGCTTTAGATAGTTTTTCACCTTGCATAGGTAGACAAAATCTAAGCATATTTGCTTACGGTATTTTTAACCCGTACTGTCTGCAATAAAGTTTCCATGGCATATTTCTTCATGTCATTATAATGACCATATTTTCCCCATCTTGCCTCACCAGATGGCAGGTGATGGTCGGCGCCGTCATCCTGTGGAGTTTGGCAGTTACTGGGAATACCAACCTCAACATGTCAGAATACCACAGGTAAGGCATCCTCTTATGGACTGTGGTTTTCAAATACCCAGTACTGTAAATCCTCGTGTATATGGACTATTGTAGTTTCGTCTTTGAAGGAACAAAAAGGGTAAGAATTAAGAGGCTCCAGACACTCCAAAACAGAGCACTCCGCATACAAAATTTGACAAAAGCCACCGGACTAATCAAATCCACCTTGATTGTAGCATTGAAAAACTTTCTGAACGCCGCCAATTACAGCTCGCTCTAACAATGTACAAAAAAGCTCAGTCACTAAATCTGAAGCCCACAGAGGTCCCCAGAACAAGAGGTGATCTGAAAATAAAGTTTGATATTCGTAGGCCCAAACAACAAAAAGAGAGACAGAGGTATACTGCTCTGGAACAGAATCAAGCCAGAAGTCCAAAAAGCCAAAAATCCAGCTGTCTTTTAAGAGGCTATTTAAAGCTACGCCACTCGATCCACCCCTGGTTGACGTCTGATTATAACAGTCAAATCAACAAAGCACACCCCTTTTCTCATACTCCATACATAAAAAGCCTGGTGTTAAAATTTCTACGTTCTGAAGTGAGCGATAGCAAGGATGATGCTATCCCCCTCCATCTACTTGTCCATACTCCCCTATTTTTCCCCTACTATACCTCTCCATGAATACGTCACTTGTAATATGGCCTGTGTTATAATTAACTAATATTATTTAGAAGTAAATAGTATATGCATTATACTCTAAATTATATATGCAAAATATCTCTGAGAAATAAGTCTCAGACTGGCCTGGATAACCAGTCTCTGACCGGAGTCCAATATTATGTGGTAAACTTTATGCAAAATTCCCTTTCTTCCTTGATGAACTCAGGTCATGAGCTCTGAAGGTGGACAGGTGTATTGATATATAAACATTGATACCTATCTGAATATATCCATGATCCGAGTCTCACCTAGTTGCAGACCAAGCCAAACGAAAATCATGTAGATGATCTGATTTGTATGAAATAAAAAAAAACAACAACAAAAAACAACAACATCTGGAGTATAAGCCGCATCTCGGCTTTAGAAAAAAGTAGTTAGCTAGACTTGGTTGTAAACCTCCTAGGGGTGCAGGAGCTTGTTTCTTATCAACCTTCAAGACTTTACTAAAAAAAAATCAGCACCCACTGATCTATCCTTTGACTTAGAGTACTGATTTTGAAAATAAGCAGTTATTTTTCCATTGCCTGCAGAGAAACATTACGGGTACGTATACATGAGTTTTAAAAGTGACTTGCATTAACTATTTTCCCCTTCAGCACTACACTGATCCTGTGGTCTCCTGCCACAGTGCTATACACGATGTGTATCTACACAGGTTCTGTCTCTCTTGCCAAACTCGTAAGTACTACTCACCATCCCCTTCTTACATCATAAATCTTCATTCACGACTTGATAACTGGTAATTCATGTCTAATCACAAATAAGTGTTGATCCAACTTGATCGTCATATTTAAGAGCTATGGATAATTTTGACCTCCGGTGTTCTGATTTCAGAACATCTATCTTCAAAATTGTTCATACACACCGACTTATATCCCTGAGAATCCATTCACATCCAATTAGAACATTCATAAATTTGTTAATTAAAAAGAGTTTTCTCTCTACCTTTCAGCCAATCCCCATGTTCTTTAGTGCGCGATGTCTCATCACTGTAGCAAGTTTTATAATCGACTACGCACTCCACAGAAAGGTATTTCGCGTTTTAGGATTACATGTAATAAACAATGGTGCTTCCTATTTGAAGAAAGGCTCACATAACTTGGGCACTTAAAAACTAGATCTCAAATGATTTTTGTAACACCAACAAAAACCTGAATCAAAATACGACAAGGGCCCTAAATTGTCTTTCTTAGAAGAAAAAAAAAACATAAATTAGGCATAGGCGGGGCTAAGCCTGTCAGCCCATGGTTAGACCTCAGTCTAAGATATATGGCACTGCCGCCCAGATCTGGCTCAACATCTTAGGCAGTGACTAAGATAAAGGGGTGTAGTTTCATACAGAAATATGTGTTTATTCGGAATGGAATTCCATTCTACCAGAGTTTTCATCCCTGACTGGGTCAGCCATGCCAAACTTTAACTTGGAACTTATATTGAACCCAATTAAGTTTAGATTATATGAATATGAGAGATTAATACCCCACACACCACGATTATATGAATGTTCGGTACTGAGGAATCGTCTATTGTAATACAAAGTCAGGCCAAATACAAGGTGTGATGGACTTATCTTCGACGTCAGATATCTTCCCGGAAAAGTCGACTAAAGCTACGATCTTTCAGATCTCAAAAGGTGACTCATTGATTCTCACCTACCACTAACTTTACACCATATGAGTGCCCCAAATGCATGAATAATATAAAATAGAAATCACATACACACATGTATAACATTTACATGTATACGACATGTATTACATGTAAATGTATACAAGTACACCTTACATCACACACAAAAAGATAAAGTACGCGCACATCATCTCAAGTCTCATCAACTTTAATCACTCAGTCTCCCAAAATCTGAATGTTCTTTCTTTCTGGTTATACCTTTTTTCTGCACATATTCCCTTTTTAATGAGTCATTCTCAACAGAGGAAACTGCTACAGAAAATGTACATACAGATAATGCCACACATAATCAAAATATTTGAAAGTCTTATGGAGTAAAAGAAATATGACACTGACCTCTGGGTCTGTTCAATTACAAAATTTAGATACAGTACTCAAATATACAGGGATGTGATTTCTCCTACAACTCTAGGATTCCCTACACCTTTGTGCTAAAAAATAACCCTGTGGGGGTGGGGGTATCTTTTGTATTTTGATGTTGATTAAATACCAAATTAGCCAAAGCCATATTGTTTGATCTAATTTCCTACACAATTGCCAAAATAAAATCACATCCCTGAATATAAGAATCTCTAGTCCCGGTGGACACTGGTATAAAGGCCTGACCCGGATCAGGCTGTCTACGGCTTCGAGGTCCTGCTGCCCCGCCTTTGAAGAGGTTGTTTCAAAGTGCTATCATCATAAAGGCATGCCCACCACACAGTCCTATAAAGTACAGTACATTACGCCCGGACACTACGCCAAAAATCTACAGGACAAATGCGATTTACTTTTATGCTATGAAAACTCACGTTCCCAAATTCATTTTACATTAATACCAGGGCCAGTGTTTGTGTCTACCCAGCCTACCATTGCTTGGCAATTTCTAAACCCATCTGACTATAATCGTTTTGTCATGTTTACTTTATCTAAAGTTACATTGCAATTGTTACCGTATCTCAAGGTCTTGAAAAATACTCTGGTAAGATATGATAATCGGATAGCTGGATTTACTACAATACAACTGTGTATCACAATTATAGCAGTGAAAAGAAGTCTTTGCTGACAATTATCAATATTCTATGTAAAAACATTGTTATGGGGGGCCGTGCCATGCTTTACAGCTGTCTGGCTATACAGAACAACCCCCCCCCCCATTCTTTACATTGGGTTTTGGCCAAAAAATTAAGACAAATTTAGTGCTCAATGGTGGAGATATGAAGGTAAATGCAGGAAATCTGAGAATAGTGTGAGAAAGTTAAACATTTTTTTGTGTGTACAATTTGCAAGGATTGTTGAAATTTGATATGGAAGGTTTAGAAAAAGAGAGGTTTATAAGAGCTGTCCATTATCTCTATACATTTCTATAGTAAATCGACATTTTTGCTACTGTAGTCTGGAAGTTGCTTTTAATTCAAATGTTAGGAGTCTTTATCAGGAAAATGTGTAAGAAATCTTTGACTTTTTGCCTCACCAAATACATGTTTGTTTCAGGGAGTAGTGGCTCTGGTTTAAATTTATGGGTGCATTTAGATATCAAAGAAGTAAAGGAATCTATTACACGGATTTTTATCATTTCCTTATGATGTTTTTATCCAACATAGATGTAGAGGTGATAAGTATATGAATAGGAACAAGTGAGATATTGTTGTTAAAGGTAAACATGAGCTGAAGCATAGCTAGTTGGGTTGGCCTTGAAGACCAGCAAAAGCTATAACTGATGTTTGATTGGTCTAGACAAAGCTATACTTACCTACTTATTACAACACACAAATTAAGATAGTTGGGTGTGAAGGCAGGTGGAGGGTGGGTAGGTGGTGACACCACCAGACAATCAACAGTGGGTGTGGGAGGCCTAGGGTATGGTATGTAGGCACACCACTGGGTGTAGGAGGTGGGGGGGGGAGTGCTCAGCTAGGCCTCAAGGGTCCTTGGTGGATGGGGGGGGGGGGGGGCTACTCAGTCATGCCTCAATAGTCCTGGGTGGGCAGGGGTAGGTTCAGTGGCTTGGTAGGTGCTCACAGAGGCTGTCAGCGTTTTGCTAGTGGGAGGGGGGCGGGACAATCAAGCAGGTATGTGTGTCCTTACTGACATGGGTAGGGGGAGGGGGAGGGTCTAGATGTCCCAGATAGGGATCATTATAGGGTTGTACTTATATACCTTTACTTTGCCACAGCTGTACTAAGGGTTGGGGAAGGGGGGGGCACTCAGTCACACCTCAGCATTCTTAGGTGGGTGGGAGGCCGGCAGAATAGCAGTGGTTGGTGTGAGTGGGAGGGGGAAGAGTCATAGATCAACACCACCAGCACCACCCTTATGCTTGCATCCTATCATCTAACTTTTTAAATCTTAGTCAAAAGTGAATTCCGAGAGTTGGATGTTATTTCTCATCAAAGTTATTGGTCACATTATGTGAAAACTCCTAAAACCTTGAAGTTTTTATAATACAGGTTGAAATTTGCCAATAAACAACAGTACCATAAATCCTTGTGTATAGGACTATAAGGTTTTGTTGTCTAAAGGTCTATATCATAGTTCTATAGTTAAAACTCTAACTGCCACGGCCCTCCATACTCGTAACTGGTTACCAATTAGACTACTTTCATTGTTAAATAAATATGTGGTTCTTGTTTCTGTCCCCAGGCAGCACGTCAGCTAGTGTTACTCCCATTACTTCTAAGCTTTACATTAGCGGCCGTGTATACAGACCCTGAGTACAACCCACTTGGATACGCCTGGGTAGGGGCTAATATCTCATTAGTAGGTAAGTTGCTATAGCCCCTTCCTCTGAAATTGAAATTTTGGCTATCCTCGCATATAAGCATACTCCTCAGTTTTTTTTTCGAAGATCCATCTGGTCCAAGCTTGTGATTCGTCCAGACCCAATGAGTTCACATCTTATCATTTATAAGGGGGGTTAGACTCTGAAACTTTCGAGGAACTCACTTTTTTTTTTCTCGTCTTGAGTTTGCAAGTATAATTGCACCCGGTCACCCCGAACTTTGGCCGAACCAAGGAACTAGTGACTGGTTCCTTGGCCAAATCTATAAGGTGTACTCATCCTCGCGTAACAGACGCACCTTATACGCAGGATATTACGGCATATGAAACCTACATTTAGGGAGTTCTAAGCGAGCATTTCAGAGATCTTTGTACTCAGTCACTTCCATCCCTTTTTCTCAAATCCTTTGTAGATTGAATTGTAACAGATCTGCCCTGTTCTTGTAATTTTTCATGTCGACCATTACTCTTTTTATAGTTTTATATGAAATCTATGTGAAAACCTGCGGAACTCGAGTCAAATTGGGGTGAGTTGCATGTTTCTAAATCTTGAAATAGTTCTCTGTTTTTATTGCACAGTATTTTGTATCCCAACAAGGGGAACTCCGTGGACGCTGATGCACAACCGAAAGCAAATGTCCATGACTCCTCTTAGAATAACATAAAAAAAATATATATTTTACTCGTAGATATAACAGTGGGCAAACTGTCAGCTTTATGGTATTTAATAAGTGTGTTTCCCCTGTGTTCTCATTGACTTGTTATCTCCTTCAGCTCGGTGGACCGGGTGTTTTGTAATTATGTATGTGCGTAAGTAGGTCTCCTTATATAGATCATCTAAATGTACATCATGATAATAATATTTATATGTCCTATGCTTAAGAGTCCCGGTTCTCACACCAATCAAGAAGTGTTCCCAACAAATGGGTACTCAGGCAACCAAGAGTAAAAAAAAACACAACAGAACTAATCCCAACCATTTGATCAACATCATATTCATGATTACACACGTGCAATTCGTCTTTCAAATATATTTCAGTCCATAAAGTTTGATAAAGTCTCTTCAGTACCGGTACCATACCTAGGGTCCTTTATGGTATAAGACATAAGTTCAGGTTGCTTAGATTTCATAGGTCTACCCTTATCTATTTAAATTATGTATACACATACCCTTGTTGTTGTAGGGTGATCCTTCTGGCACCCAGCAGTATGTTGTTAGGTAAGTATACTGGCATGCTTCTGATTCTGGAAGTGCAATCTATATAATATGTGATCCACAGTTGGAGAATAGCCCATCAATTGTATTCCAGAGTAATATATCTGTGTAATTTCGAAGATGAGCCTTTAAAGACTTTCTTGCCCATCAGCTCTATACAGCGCATTGCTGATGTTTACTTGGACACTACATCACTACAAACACATACATATATAGTCATTATAAAGGGGCTATAAAATATGTAGGTCTATGCTAAAAAATTCAATTTTTCATGTATTTTAGGAGACGTGATGGCAGCTAAGCAGTACGAGTTCTTCTACTTCTACAAGTTCTATATGGGTTGTTTCGCAAGGTGAGCAGTAAATCGTATTCTTACATACCCCATTATCCATTACGTACTCCTCTTTGTTACAAACTGGTTCTCAGATACACCTGTAGGTGGCAGTTCCAGACCGCAAATCACAATGTGAACCCTTTCGGGGAGAAACGGTATGATCGGAAGTGTGTCCCTGGTTCCGGTGGTGAATATGCGAAAGTCTTTACAAGCGAAAATGGCGCCGCGTTAGCGCTTCTCCTCGAAAGACGTAACCAAATCACAAGTAGTGCTCACAAGTACAGACTTAAATGTATTGGACATGGCTAGGATTTCTACACCTTCACTGCACCATGCAACCACTCGGAATGACTGGTAACCTTAGTGACCATCAACAAAGCTAGGTTTTGTGATGAGATTGAGCAGTTCCGTCCCATAGGAACTCATCGGGCATCTGTTTGTGCTAAAAGAGTGGCTGTGGAGCCAAGTGTTCCCAAACCCTAGGGGCTTTGAGTTAGTTGAGTCAAGAGAGATTCAATAGAGAGATTCACGATGGGCTTTATTGACTCATGAGAGGTACATATATGTCAGCGCCAGGTTGATGATAGTGAGTTGGTTTTACTGTAGATGTCTTTTACAAAGGTACATATATATTCTTCAGACTCTAATCTGTGCCTGTGCAGGCATTTAGGTTGCAACGATAATACTATTTCTAGCTTCTCACATTTGTCTAGGTTTCTGTATCCATTGGTAATGTTACAGATCTTTTGCTCAAACACATTTCTAATGGTACATAGTTGTGTAATATTACATTAAAAAAATATATGTTGCACAGTTTGCTTTGTTTTACAGGTGTTACATTTATTGCTAGTCACATTTTCCCCCTATAGCCCCTATATGTGCTGTCAAGAGTACAATTCACATCCAGCCTTAATTTAGACATAATACTTCGTACCTGAGGAGAGCGTACCTGATTTAAGTATTCTTTTTGCCCATATGGTGTGTCTCACTTTTGACAGATTCTGGTCACCTGGCATTTTTCAAGGTTGTTTTCGTTCTGTATGTACTGATCATATGTCTGTATATGAATATCTTCCAGTCTTGTTTTTATTCTAGATTTGAGCCTATTCTTACTCCAGATTTCAGGATTTTCCCATATATCTCGGCACCCTATTTTGTATAGGAGATATTTCATATTGTCCAACCATGGGTGCTTGTCTCTTTTCATAGACAAAAACGCTTGATCTAGTAAGGGGTTTGATGACCCAGTCTCAAGTCTAAGCCAGTAGAAAAGGTTGAGTAGTATTATTCTAAACTGTATTGGGAATCTACCCAACTCACCCAGTGCTAGTGTTGTACTAGCATATTTTGATATCCCCAATGTATATATTTACAGATTGAGGAGTAAAATTTCTCAGTTGGTGAACCTTTTCTTTCTATTTCTCCTATGGTAAATTCCACAGACCTATTCCTGTAAGCTGACATGAGTTTAATTTTGTCACAGACATTTTTTAATGCCACATGCGCTTCCATTGTATTTCTATAGAATGTAAAGGATTTAGCATGTATGTCATCTATCCCTAGAACTTCAAGTATTCTACACCAATCTAATCTGGTTATTATTGCTCCGTTATTTCCTTTAATTGTACAAGTGCTTTGGGGCATGCCCCAGACTGGGCAACCGTAGAGAAATATGGGCTCTGTTTATCGAAAAGTGACATGAATAATTTAACTGATATGTTTTGCGAGATGCTTAGGGCCTGTCTAATGTTGAATGATGCACGTTTGGCCTTAGACACTCTGTCCATTTGCATTTGTTTTACACTACCGTCTCTAGATAATAGTAGACCCAGATACTTATAGGTAGTTACACATTCTAATATCTGTTCTCTAAAATTCAGATAAGGCTGGGGGGCCCTTCTTGCTGACATGACCATAACCTTGGTCTTATTTGTATTGACTGATAGTTCCCATTTATTACAGTAGTCCGATAACTTATTTAGACTGTTTTGTAGTCCGGCCTCTGACTGCGTCTATTTCTATAGGATGTATAGGCAGTCTGTTCATACTCACCTTTGTTACCAATGGCAAAAAAGGTATTAGAAAGTAAATTACGACTACAGGTATACAATCCGTGGCCGGGTATTTTCCTTACAAATGCATGCAGTGATCCACAAACAACAAACACTATCTGAATGGCTGCAGCCATGTTTCTTTGAAACTGAAAAAAAAATATTTTGATGTTTCTCTGTGACAACCATGGTTTTATCCAACATCCATTAACACAAAGTAGGAAAGCAAAAGGAAAGAATACCGAAAATGATATATGGGGAAATCAAAAGATTAGAGGATACACATGGATTTACATCAACAATAAAAGTTTATACGAACACATTCATCACAAGGCAATGGAATAAGACTGATAGGAACTTTATCTCAACTTTTCCCCCTTTGCTTTTCAATCTCAAATTGTAAAGTTTTTTTTGTGGTATAATACAGAGTAAGAGTATGTGTGCTATATCTCCTATTTTTCAGTGGTGTGTTTGGCGTAATTCTAGTTCTACAAGGTATCAGACTCAATGAAGCAGAAGGCGAGATGCTCAATAAGGAATTCCTGTTAAGTTGCTCTAAGGTCAGTCACATTTCTGAAATACAACATCAATACTGACCCTTTAAAAGAAGTAAATTTACCGGTATATTGCTATAATCATGCAGCATGTGTACCCAATAGAATTGATGCATGAACGTTCAAAGGATTGGTATGATGTGGGAATTTTACTGGCCCCGTCCTCCCTCCTTTTCACTGCCCCCCCCCCTCTTTCCCTGATGCTATTACTTGCTATCAATCCCTGCCTCTTCTATACCTCCCCTGCCTTTCCAACTCCCCATGTATGCCTGATTTACATAAAGGGAGATCAATGTGGGAATTCCATATGCGGCATCCTCTATGAGGCTGCGCACGTTTTGCCATGAACTGGTGCGTGTCTGCTCTCTGTCCCACATACTGTGACCCATGGCCCTGTACTTAAGACGTTCAGATATCTATACATACAATGTATGCCCTTGGCCCTTGTTGCTAACAAGCGTGTAAATGCAGCATAACTGGGTTGAGTGGTTACATACACACATCATAGATAAGACTGAATATACTCTGGGTGCACTGTCAATAAGAAATAAGATTGACCCTAGTTTAAAAACAAACAATTATAATAATGGAAACCCTTGTTTAATCAGTCCACTGGTGCTGTTTCTGGGATCATTAGGCCACTAAAAAAAAGCCGTTTCCCATCACCAGGCGATGAAAAAAATTATGAGGGAGTTGTTGATATGATCATTTTTTTAAAGCAGTTGATACGGGACTGTACTGTTGCCATGTGCAGTTGCTACGGGACCGAAAAAAAAAGAAAAGTAGAAACTGTTTGTCTTCACTGAGAAACTTTTCCATAGTACCTACTCATGGAGGAACATCTGCACCAAAGACACCATTTCCATCACTAACAACCGTCTGAATCTAACTTGTAACATGAGGTGGGCACATGGGCAGCTGGTGTCCATATGTGTGGGCCCATCATGCCATGCCTACAAGCTTGTTTTTATTGTGGGCTTCCCCGTCAGTGAACCATGTCTGAGTGATTAAAGGCCATTGTTTGTCTGACCCTGCCTATGGGACCAGGTGAATAAAAGAATACTTGCTATCCTCCAAGAAGAATAGGTGAATGAAGCGGTTTCCCCCCCTCACCCCTCTTCATAGATTTGATCATTCATCTCATAGATTCAGTCATCCATAGATGTGGTCACCACTGTAAGGGGCAAGCAGCGTATAAATACCTGTCTAGCTGTTTGGACAAGCAGCTTTTAAATACCTGTCCAGACTAAGAAGGAAAGGACTGAATGTCCATAAACCAATGAGGCAGTCCCATGAACTGGGGATCTCACTGGACGTTAATCGAATCAATCAATCAATCAATCTGAATTAAAACGCTTTTCCGAACATCAATCAATCATAGCTTTTCCTTGGCAAACAAATTTCCTTATTCTGTTAAAAAAAGTATGGAAATGCTCTTCATTCGAAACGAATTAGAAGAGTTAACCCCCACCCCTGAGCCTTCTGTGCTTTTATGCACAACGCCAAATCTTTGGAACTTCCCAGGGACATTCACCCTTGACCCCCTTTTCAGCCACCCATGAAAAGATGATACCTCACTGTGAGTCACATGCTGACTGATATGTCTCAGGCTGGACCCACCAAGGGCAAAGTGGGCATGAGGGATTTTGCAATATGGCTACATTGACAAACTGACTTGTTGCAGCACTATACAAAGGTGATTAACAGTATGGTGGGAAAACATAGCTGATCACGTATGATAGAAGCCAGTTACTGCACCATGCGGTGAATCGTGACAGTGTCAGGATAACTACCCTACCCCCAGACATTACTATCCTCCCTCATCTGTATCATCCCGAAGAAAATTACCCACCTTCTACTGTACAACTCCCCATCTCTCCATAAGCTGACAATGTACTTGTGATAAAGGTTTTATAGTGCGAGGGCATATCATATCGGTGGGTTCTATAATACCAATAGTACCTCGACTCTGGGCTTCTGTCATATGACAAACTAAAAGTTATAATCAATCATTCACAAAACATATATATATATATATATATATATATATATATATATATATATATATATATATATATATATATATACAGTGAAATTCCGTTATAACAAAGTGCTTGGGATAAGGAAAAAAATTCGTTATAAACGAATTTCGTTCTAACAAACCATACAATATGAGAGCATTAGGGGCCAACTACACACACCCCCACCCCCCTTACCCCATCACACATCCTAACACCCCGTCCCCCCAACTCCCTTACCCCTTCTTCCACCCTGAGTTCAATAGAGACCGCTGTAGAAGCCCCATCACACATCCTAACACCCCCTTCCCCCAACTCCCTTACCCCTTCTGCCGCCCAGAGTTCAATAGGGCATCCTAACAACCCTCAGATACCGGATCATGTTTGTATAAGCCATGAAAAATTCGTTATAAATGATTCCAGATGATATAAAATTCATTATAAGGGGATTATTTTACTATAGAAATGTATGGGGCTGATTTGGGACAATGATATTTGTTTGTTGTAAAGGAAATTTCGTTGTAACAGGATTCGTTGTAAAGGAATTTTACTGTATGTATATATATATATATATATATATATATATATATATATATAAACATATATAGTCAACACATGGCCCAGAATAAGATTGAATATAAGCTCTATGAATACTTGGTCACTGACAGGCGATATTCTCTTCTTTTCGCTTATTTATCATCATGTGACTGAATTTAAAACACTAGCATTCTTAATCCTTCACAAAGGACATTCCCTCATGTTCCACTTTATTCAAAATCATACTTTGATAACATGTGGACGGGGCTGGGATGGTCCACAGTGATAATACCGTTTGGGATGCCCTGGAATGATCTGTACAGGCCTGTACATATATGTATGGGGGGGCAATCAAGATAATGACACCCACAGAATGACCTTACAGCACGGTATAAACAAGGGTCGTTGACCTGTCAGGCAAAGGAGTAAACTGTTCACCTACCCCCATGCCATGTGACGGCTATGGTATAGTTAGCAGTATTATAGGGGATGTGGGGGTCCCCCATGTCACATGTCGATTTTAGATAATGGTCATGGCACTTGTCACTTAAATCCCCATGTCCCATGTCACCTCTAAGAGCCTATCATGTCCCATGTAGCATTAAAGAAAGCACCTATGTCATGTCACCAATTGTTGAGCCTCATATCACTAAGGCCCATGTCACAGGTCGATTTTAAGAAATGGCCATGTCGAATAAGTGGTCCACACCCATATTATAACAGGTATCTGGCACCATACTGAGATCTGCCAACTCATTGCACTCCTGTCCAACAACTGGTATCCAGTGGTGCGTGTCTGTTCTGTGTGCCAGATATTGACGTGAAGAGCTCTGTCTCAGAGATTTATACATGTCATATGTTATACACATACCGAGGTCCCTGACCTCTTCCTGCTGACAAGTGTAAAATTAAGATGGAACTGGTTTACCTGGTGACATGTTTGTTTGTTTGTTTGTTTATTAGGTACTTTCGTTCCAAGGGAACGTTTTTTTGTATACCACAGGTGTAAAAGGTTTCCCGTAGTCAGTTACATTTGTTGGAGTACAGAAGGAAGAAGAGAAGAAAAGAAAGAAAAAGAAAATACATAGCTGATAGCATGCAAAAACAGAGAATGTATACATATATACATACACATATCATAGTCATTATGGTAGATATAGATCATAGGGTCGCAGGTATACAATTTGCTGTTGGCATGTAGCATCAGTTAGTACTATGGAGTTGTGATACATTTGCTATGTGCTATGTTTTTGAAATGCCCTTTGTTAGTCATATGTTGTTCTAAGTGACTCAGTTGGTCCCACAGAGTAACGCCACAATAATAGGGGCTCTTTTGGTAAAAAGAGGTCCTGGCTCTACGCTTATTGAATTTTATCTTCCTGTCTCCTCTAGTGTGAACACTTGCATTTTCAGTGCCTTCTCCTTCCTGACATTTTTTCCACATAATCATTAGAAGTTGGACATGTCTTCTTTCTGCCAAGATTTGGATATGGCACCTGCTATGTAGTTCTTCTATGGTCAAGTCACGTATCTGGGCACGCAGGCATATTCGCAGACATTGGTTTTGCATACGTTGTAGCTTGTCAAGCCATACTTGTTTACCGCTACCAGTGAAGAATGAACAGTATTCTAGACTAGGGACAATGGTAGATCTATAGACTGATATGCAGTGTTCTGCAGGAATGAACTTTCTTATTTTGTTCAGTTTATACATCTTGTTTCCGAGACATTTTTTAACTTTGTTTAAGTGGTTATAAGCATGCCATCTAGCTCCACCCCTAGATAGGTATATGTCTTACAAATGGGCAGTTGAGCATTGCCCAGGTTAAGAATAGGACCCGGTAAGTTATCGGTATGATGACCTGAGCCAAAATACATCACCATGCTTTTTGCAGTATTTACAGTCATAAAGTTTGATAGACACCATGCATGCACCCTGTTTAGGTCTTCTTGTAGAAGCCGTGTAGCCTCATCGGGGTCAGGTCTGGCAACATATAACAGTACATGTAAGCAGGGCAGATAAGAAAGAACATACCCTGGGTAGATTGCTTGAAAGAAAAAAGAAAAAGGCTGGCCCTCACCTCAAAAGCTTGCAGTGTGAGGAATCTTGTATTCAGTCTGGCCATAGATGCTGGGACTAGCGTAGTTGCAGATGATGTCTCCACTGCTAGTGAATGTAAAAACTACTGCATTTTTTCACTGAAAATAAATTAAAGTTTTGGTTGCTTGGCACATTAGAGCTAGCCCAGAGGTTGTGGGTTAGGAGCCTAAGTTAAAGAGTTCTTGAAGTATGAAATTCTTTATTTTAACTTTCCAGATACGTGATATTTAAAGGTAATTAGTGGATGGTAATAATCACAAATAAATTTTTTTTATCATATATCTCACTTTCAGCTTATCCCATGAAATGCTCTTTCAAGTGAAAAATTTGTGTACACTGAATTATCATTTACTAATGCATGTAGTGACAAGGAGTACGTCTTACTTCAGTGGTACTGGTAAGAAATGATCTCTGTTATTTAAGAATTTAGATATCTTGCTAAAATCGATTCGAAATTTATAGCAAAATATACCGGTTATAAGTGATGTATGTATGTAACAAAAACCCTTCCTATCACATAGTCATTCAGTCTTATCAATGGTATCCTGGTACCATTTTAGTCATACATATCCAGAGCGTATCCACACAATACTGAGGAGGCAATGACTACAACATGTGTTAACCTGTCATTTCTAGACAGACACTGCCTAGACGTACATATTCATATATAGTGTCCACATGGAACTGATGCCTTTGACCTGAATTTGAGATAAGGACCTGATATAGATAGGCTTAATGTAGAAATACAAGAAGACCTGAACGATAAACATTTCTGGTGTAACCAAACAGTTTAACTGTGAACGCTCTTAAGTCTTGTCAGATGCTGGAGAATTCACAGGAGGGGGAAATCTTGATCTTGAAATTAGGAGTCACACTTTTAGACAGCACTTAGGAATACATAGTTTTTGCTTTCCAAGCAGGGGAATGATGACCTCTATTAGACACAAGCTTTGGCTCCTTTTGAATATTATTCATAATTTTATAGACAAAGAGTCGGTGCTTAAAGTTCTTCAGACAATGGCGTTGCCCTACTTTGACTTTGGTCGGACTTTTACAACTGGGCTTCTCCCCTCAGTGCTAAAAAAAATGCATGTTTCGCCAAATACCTATATAAGAGGATGCTTTTTAGTTAGAGAGTTATGTCCGAGTGAAATCATTGCCACTTACGCCTATTAATCTTAGAAGGCTATACCTACAGCTTCCTACCCACCAACATTTAACCTTTACTGCCCAGGTTTAAATTACTACATCCTGTGGGCACTAGAAAAAGTGTATGGTGGTAATTAAATACCACGGCACTAAATCGAACCAGATAGCTGTGTGATATACATTTTGTATTTATCATAATTCTAAGGACTTCGGCAGCTCTCGTCCGTCATATTAAATGGTAGTGATTATTAACAGTGGAAGGTCGTGTCCACGACCCTCTACTACGACCTAACCTTATCTTCTCCCTGTATTCCCCAGCCCTCCCTCATTTAGCATCAATCTGGTCCCCTACCATATCCCTCTTCCCATACCTCATCAGTCCGATATTAGTATTACTTGGTGCCGTAAATAAATTTATGGGGTAAGGCTTAAGGGAAACTATAATTTCCCTACTGGTACTGCTGTAGTGTAGTGAACTCTTATATCGCACATCTGTTACGATCTGAAACAATGCACAAATCTTACAGGGTGTTCATAGGGCATGCCCAACGACTATTGCTTTAAGGTTATCGCTTATCCCATGGTGGTCTAATCGAGCTGTCGTAGTTGTGCAGGGATTAACGCCCACAAATTCTCAATATAATCATAGAGGCCAGAACAGTCCTATGTTGTGCTGTAACCTCCATTTTCTACATTTTTACGTTATTGGTAGTACAATAGAAGTAGATGCAAATGTATAATGATTAAATACAGCCACCCGTCTGCATTTAAGGCAAACAAAAGATTACTGCAATAAGAATAAAAGACTTAATTTGTGTATTTTACAGATCCTGGCGTCATTTATATCGTTGATGCTCTTCTCGTTTACTTTAAGTGTCGCTAATATCCTGTGGTAAGCCATCTTTTTTTATTTCCGAACTTCTGCTTCAGGGGTGGGCAACCTGTCGCAATGTCGCTAAAATGTGCGATAGAGACCTTGGAAAATGCTACAGAGCAATGAGGGATAATCTGAGCTTTCTAAATCTGAACGAATTTTGTAAATATTCCAATTAGAACCAAAGTTATGACCTTTTAACTTTGTTCATGGTCCAATGTCCCTTAGAATATATATTGTTAGATGGGATTGAGTCTTGATCTTGTCCTCCAAATCTTCTACTACATGCCAAAATCATTGAAATGTAATCTCAAAATATTCTTGAAGCAATTTCCCCCAAAGACTTCAAAATATGGCAAGGCCAAAAAAAAAAGAAAAAAAAGGTTTCCGGTCATCCGACCGTCCTCAGTCAAAAGGGCCGTCCGCAGATTTTTTTTTCCAATTTTTTGAAGATTTTTTCAAAATTTAAAATTTTTTTTCAATTTTCTTTCAAAGTTTTCATGTGAAAACTTTTATTCGCAAGATAAACATGTATTTCCCCATCATTTTCTCATATTTCATACAGGAAACGATCCTTTGTTATAATAACCATTGGAAACCTGGCAAACTATGACCTTAGGCCTTAGATGCAAAAAAAAATTAAAAAATTTAAAAAAAAGAAATCCGACCTACCTGTCTCAACTTTTTGAACCATGTTACCGGAAACACATCTTTTTTTTTGACCCAATTTAGAAGTAGAATCTGATAATTGACTTGGAGCATCTGCCCACAAATCCTCTCTGACATCCCAATAGAGAAAGAAAATGTGAAAAATTACTTTGTGCAAACTGTTTCTAAATCCTCTCGATCATAACCATCTAAAAGATCAAATCTGAAAATTTTCTTTAATCTCAACATCTAAATGAAACATTTGAAAAAAGAATTGTCTTTTTAAGCGGATAAGAGCTTAGAGGGGGGAAGAATTGTTGCACCAATTTCCTTCTCCCTTATTCCCTAAAACGCATGTCCCTGTGTATTTCCCCCAGAAAATGTGCCTCCCTAAATCCTCAAGAACTACAATTTAGAGTAGAAACCATGCAAACTCCTCATAATTCAAATTTTTCTCTGATCTGCTAGGGTCAATCTTGTGATTCATCCAGATCCAATGAAAAAGCTTTTTACCATTTATAATATGTTGGTTGGTCTTAGAAAATTTAGCCAGGATACAAAGGTATCAGTCTTCCACAAAAAGTACCATATTGCACCATTTGGCTTTTTGAAATTCAATTTTTTTCTGGGGGAGACCTCCAGACCACTTTTCAATCCCTTCCCCTCCCCCATAAAAAAAGAAAATATATAAATAAATATGATCAATTAAATTTTGTTTAGGTGCCTGCATGGTGGATTAAACCTCGCTACAACAATTTGTAGACTTGCTTCAGCGCTTTGGTATATGCCCACCCCTGTGCTTTAACTTTGTACTGACCTATATACAGAGGAGAGGGGGTGTATGTCTAAACATTTATCTCTCACTCCCTTCACTTAGATATCTGAGTATGTCGTCTCTCCCTAGCACATGATGTTTATGTATAGAGTTAGTGTAGTTTCACTTTCCAAAAAATCTTAAGCACCCTGAGGCATGCGATTGATCCTTGTGACGTTCATGGATCAAGGCCAATATATACACTTATAAAACGGCTGGCAGTGCTCTGCTGCACAGTAGAAGTGACCTTGAGTGCATTATAGGAGTGTAGTGCACACCTCAGCAAGGTCACCATAGCTGTAAACAAGTCAAGGGCCAATAATTGGTCTAGACATACCTTAATTGGGTGATGGATTGTTCGGAATGAAATGTACGTTTTATAAAGACAATAGACAACTCCTTCTTCACATTTTGACTGTCTGCTGTCTATAATGCACTCAGGATACTCAGATGCATTCGTGCATTATAGAACAACAGACAATCTCAATGTGAAGAAAGTCGTTGTCTATTCTCTAAGTATAAGTAAATGTTAAAGCTTAAAGCCTTCAACCAGGCCTTAATGGTGAACCGTAAAAGGTTAAAACCGGACACAAAAACATACCCTCTTTTTTTCGTAATTAGTACTCAGTGCCTACTTCCTTCTCGCTGATAGTAATATGATGCTACCTAAAGTATTGCTTGTGTCTCTACTAAAGGGAAGTGTCTTTATAAGTCAGTAGGTGTTCTTTTCTGTTTTTAAACATGCTGCTGTTTATCACTCCCTGCTCAACCAGGGCCAAATTTGTCCATGAAAAGTAGAAAGATTCGTTGGTGGGTCCACTACCCCCTCTCCAAACTTGCCCTGTTCTAGCTTGATATTTTACGACCACTCCCTACGGGGACAAGTTGTTTACCAGTAGGATGAAATATGATTAGCTTGGTACTATTCAACCTTACCCATTTTTCGTGAACGTCGATCCCTGCCTATTGTGAATGAATAGATTGTTGTATTCCCAGGTACTTTTACCTTAATACTGCCATAACTTAGTACACCGCATATAAGAAAACAATCTGCATGGGCATCTGATAGGGTATCCCCCAACTCAGATTGCCCCTTATTTAAAAATTGGGGTCTTAAAAATTCAGAAATGTACAAAAACTTTGAAATTCAACCTCAAGTACGACTTGTGTTTTTTTTTGCCTCAACTTTGGCTGCCCTTTAAGAACAGATATGACCATTTAAGATACTGTCATTCAATTTGCACTAAGTCCACCATTGTATATATTTGCAGCATCTCCTTCACATTAGGGACAGAACTTTTGATGATTGAACAGTTTGGAAGGACTCCACATCCAGCTGGTAACCATGGCGACATAGCAAATGATAGGTTACTACCTCCCGATGATGCTAAACAAAAAAGTAATGGTTATGGACTCACTGTGCACGTCATGGGGAACGATAATGATACTGTATCTATTTGAGAAGGGAAATTATAAATCAAACAGTTAGATCTTTATGTAGCCTTTTAATGGTATACAAGTCTTGGGGTTTTCCAGACTAGCTTGTGGCATTCCTGGTATATTGTTTAACACTCTTGTAAAATCAACATGTATTACCGTTTTCTGTCTATCGTTTTTTGGAGCCATCGTAATTCTGAATGGTTTTGTGGACCAAACGATCTCTTGTCGGAAGCAATGGGACATAAGAGACACCCTGTTAAGCAGGGGCTGTGATATGTATATTATACGTCATGGGAAACATTTAGTTAGTGATGGCATACTTTTACAGCTATTGTATTTGGGTAATGTTGTGGATCATTGGCATAGCATGGTGTTCAGTAATCATCATGCATCAATCTATCCAGTCTAGCGTCAATGGACACCTTATCTGCATTGCACTAGTGCATCACATGCAGATGGTTGACAAAATATATATGACTGTATTCCCCTACCACACTACAATGGGGTTAATATATTGAACACTTCAGTGAACCTAAAGATAACAAAAATTGGGTAGGATGGACAGGGAATGACTCTGCGGTATTTTCAATTTATATAATTATGTCACATTCTATATACAGATAAAGATGTGGTTCTAAGACTTAAACCTTGGTCACACGGGAAGCCAATATATTGATGAAAATGTCTATGTTTTTCTGTAGATGGTGAAGAGAAAAATAAAATGTTATATTTTGCACTTAGTTCTTTTTGTTTCTTGTGTGCAAAAAAAAGGAGAAGAAAACGACATAAATCTGGATTTCTGTTGCCTGATGGTTTATTTACAAAAATCAGCGTACAATCATGTTGATTCATTTGATGCATATATGTTGGATGATGCAATGGAGCAATACGTTGCGACCACAACGCGATAGGCATTTTCTTAGGACAGAATTTGAGAATTTTCGGGCATTTAGGCATAACTGTACATGTCGTTATATGATAATTGATGTTATCTTTGTTGACCTACTTTGTCCATCCTATTACTTTTATGAAGTGTCCTTTATATACATCTATATACACCATAGAATACAGAAAATATGTTGAATTTGTGTACTTAGTGATTAAGGAGTAGCAGCTCAGTAGCCAATACCTTTTATAATTAAACATAAATCAGAGGTTTTGTGGTCTAAAATGTTTGTTTTAGTTTATACAGAGATTCACAGCTGTACACAGATCATCAACACTAGTGACTACCGATTATTTTGATATTATGTCATCATTTTGATAACTGTAACAGCAAACACATTATAAATAAATAAACATCTAAATAAAACACACAAGAGGGTGTGAAGAAAATAGATATGCCCAGGACCAAAAAGCATGTATAGCGGTACTAAAGCATTCTCGGTTTAAAGTCACCAGTAGGTTGTAAGCTGGCTAACACAACACAATATTACAAGTGTTTGAACATTTTTCACTGCAATAATCATCTCAGTCCATTTAGAACATTTTGAATTCGTCCCCAGCCTACATGACCAAGACATGGCAATGTGGTTGTGGTTTCACCATTTTAAAGGCCTATATTTTGATTTGGCTGGGAACTCTTGATGTGACCAGTCAGTTATACATATGTCGATCCAGTCATATAGGCGTAGAGCATTCTTTGACTTGATAATTTTCTAAAACCTCGCATAGAAGGTGCAACTTTTACGAGAAACTAACACTCACTGCACCATATAGGATGTTCTTGAACTCATAGTGCACCTTATAGGTGGGGTAAATTCAACCTTGACTTGTACTGCTCACAAACAAGCCTCATCATTTGTTTTATGAACAGGTTTGCCTTGTTTGTGAGGTCCTATGATACCAGAAGACATTGCCATGTATATTATATCTGTATAGACTCATATGACGGAGAACAGCAGTGTGCCAATGTGGAAGGACTCTGAGTAGACTGGTTTGATCAACACACCATTAGACTCAACCCCTTCACGAGGTGGCAAACAGCACCCTGCCATGCTGTTTCTACCATTAAGTGACTTAAACTGAAGACTGATACTGAATTCTCCAGCATGTAATGGAATCTGTTTTGGAAGGTTCAGAGGGATACATGTCCCATAAACTGTGTCTCTGCGGCCAGTGGAAACCTTGATGCCAGTTTTGAAAACTGTCTTGGAGTCCTGGATGATAGTAATGTGTATGCCGGTGAGGTAGGACTGTCGACCATCTATGATACCGACCCCATGTAGAAGGATATTTTCACTTATAGTGAATGTATGCATCATAGGGCTGTTGAATAAAATCATTGAGCCAGATGGTTTCTCCACCAGGTCACATTGGATCTCTCCAACCTCCACCCTACGCCTTTCCTCACAAATAAACCTGTCCAGCATTACTGGCTCCCTAGTCATATCATTATCACAAACTGCTTCACTTCTAGAAAAATAAAATTCAAGGCTTTCTTCCTCAGAATCTGAAAGAACTCCACACCCAAGGATGTAAGAGCGCATGAGATTCTCAGAAATGTTCTTGATGCGGAGATGGTAGAAGGACTTCCCCAGGTAGAGTTTGAGACACTGTGGGCTGCAGACCTCATTGAGCCGCTCACACTCTGCTCTACACCAACTGATACAAGCAGTGAGCAGCTCATCCTCAGACACATTCAGGATCCTGTTCTCTACGACCAGCCTGATGGCCTCCTTAGAAAGATCAGTGAAGTTGTCAGAGTTAATTACCGCCTTGGTGTTCAGCGCTACATGGCGCAAGCACTTGCTCAAAAGGGACTCCTCATCATAGAAAACGGCACAGTTGAGGATTGGGCAGACAGTCATGCTTGTTATGCAGGTTTCTAGGAATCTGAAACACTTTTTGGTGACTGGGGTGATGAGGTACTTCTTGGATGCGTACAGGATTTCAAACACATCATCCTCTGTAATGTCGACTGCCTCACAGTATAGGTACCTTGGGGAAGAATAAAGATAACAGAATTAGTTTCATGAATCTGCTTCACAACCTATCATGGCGACTAATTTTAAGGTGGGTGGACAGCATTGCAGGTTGGCCGAGGGATTGACTAAAGTCTTGAAACTCATTGGGTAGCCTAGCATTTTACAATTTTCAAACTGATCGAGTTGAGCCATGTCTTATATGCTACCCGGGGCTCCCTAGCCCACTTAAAAGGGTCTATTTCTCCCCTTTCCTATCCCCTCGAATGTGTGTGGTGCACATATGCATGGGCACTGACACATTCCTCTGTGAAATTATTGTGTAATGTAGTTCTTGCCATGAATATGACCTTAGCTGTCGAAATGGCGTTAGACATCTATTACTCACTCACTTATATGCTACCACAGTTTTCTCTCTCTCTCTCTCTCTCTCTCTCTCTCTCTCTCTCTCTCTCTCTCTTTGATATATAAGATGTATAACAATTGTAGAACATAACTACTGACCTGATTATTTTGCGTAGAGCTGTGGGATGAACATCATGGATGGCTATTTTGTCTCCACGTTCAGCAAGGTTCCCACACAACATGGCCTTGAACACAGGGTTACGGGCAATGAGCATGTACCTGTGAGCCCTGACCAGTTCTGTACCCACCCCTGGATATGACACTGTGAACATCACATCACATGCCACCTCATTATCCAACATGTACCTGTAAAACACATGGAAACCAAATTATTGTTTGATGAACTTTAGAGATCTCTATTTCTATGTAGAACATCATGTGTATTAGTGATTGCAGTCAGCACCTCATATTCACGATCTCAACATTGAACTGTTGCACGATTAAGGTGAATACACATGTCATCGCCTCAGTGCAGCAAGGTTGTATCTGCATATTTCATGTTTTGCAGGAGAGGCAAAAGAATGATTTCAATTGCTACCCAGTCAACAAAATACGTTGCAAAACGTTTCAGAACGTTTCCCTATGGCTCCTTATCATGGCAAAACGTTTTAAAACGTTAAAAACGGTTTATTGACGTTAAATAACGTTTTTTTTTTGTTTACTGGGTATAGAACACAGTTGACATACCCTTATTGCATTGAAGCCTGTAGACACATGTGTTATAGATAGGGCTTAAATAGTTTCATAGAAGGTAGATAAGGGTCAATGGATATTAAAACAGAAGAAAACTCAATTTTGCCAAAATGTCAGTTACAACCTTGTTGCACTGAGGCGACGTTGTGTTCCTTGTTTGGATCCACTCATCATGAAAACTCTATTAGTACCAAACTTGTGCTAGGAATATACACCAGGAAAATAGACTCAGTGCCCAGGATGAACCTGTAATGGCCTAGGGAATCTCCTGTTAATATATGGATAAGTAGGTCCACATCTGAACCATGAATTCTAACAGAGACTTTGCATTCATTGAACATTCTAACCTATTTGACTCCAGTACAGAGTTGTATTGTCCATCGCTTGTATCCCAGCCCACTTCTGGCATCCTCTGTAATAAGAGAATAATTGAACAATAGATATATATTCTACATATTTTGCACATATAAAGGAAAATAAGATATAGTAGTTTCATTACCTTACACTTTAAGATGTAATGTTCTGTAGAATCGACTCAGTTACTCAAACAGTGAAGTATATTGGGACTGTCTTATGGTGCTTAAGATACCGAAGTTTTTCATGATGAATGCTCTCATGAATACATCATTGCATGCTAAGCGGTAGTATGGAGAGCCACACTCAAAAGAAAGATAGCTGTCTGTCCATCCGTCCATCCCTCCCCCAATCTGTCCATCACTACATCCCATATCCTTCCCTGCATCTACATCCGTCCCAGTTATGAAAATTAAAAAGGCATGTACACAAGTGCAGGTGACCTAGAACCAGAATAGAACAACCTCAATGGACCAACAGTATGTATAAAACATACATGCAAACTCCTCAGCTTTCTCATTGATCTAGTTTTCCCCCACCAAGGCCACTGTTGTGATTCACCCAAATCCTCTGAAATATCATTTGTCACTTATAAGGGGGGAGATGTCTGTAAATGAATCACACGTATGAGCCATTTAACTTTCAAATTTTGATAATTTCCCGGGGGACACCCTGCACCCCGTCCCCCCCCTCATTCAAAAACGCTGCTGCACATTTCACATCATATATACAAGATTTAAATTGAAAAGTAGGAAATAGATGGACACTTTGCATATTTGGTTTACTCCTCCTGATGCCTCGAAGAGACTGCATATAAAGCAAGGTGTGA
This sequence comes from Acholoe squamosa, assembly GCA_949317995.1. NCBI lineage: Eukaryota > Metazoa > Annelida > Polychaeta > Phyllodocida > Polynoidae > Acholoe > Acholoe squamosa. The sequence continues at coordinate 23,495,768 of OX439042.1, forward strand.
AATTTGCAATAAAATGCTTCAGATGAATTCCAAGCAGACCTACACCCCGTACCCCGCCCCCGTACGCATCCCCTAACAAATATGTGACCAATGTCCTCCCGTTGGATCACTGGGTCTATTTATAAACTATATACACAGGAGTGTATTTTAGTCCCATTTTATAGTTACAATTCTGAAACCTTGGCCTTTGCCTCTCAACCAGGACAGCCTTGACTTCCCCCTTTTGATATTTTAAGACCTGTATCCCCAGGGCTAAATAGGGGGTGTGGATGTCGATTTTAAAAAAATGGTCATGGCACTTGTCACGTAAATCCCCATGTCCCATATCACCTCTAAGAGCCTATCATGCCCCATGTCGAATTTAAGAAAGCACCTACCGGTATGTCATGTCAATAATTGTTTAGCCTCATGTCACTAAGGCCCATGTCACATGTCAATTTTAAGAAATGACCACCATGTCGAATTTAGTGGTCCGTACCCATTAAATAACAAAGCATGGAAGGAAGAAGGAAATATTTCAAATATAGACCCAGATCCGATTTAAAAACAAAACAAAAAAAAAACACTAAAGGCCAGTAGCCAATAACCGGGTTCTAATAAATGTCCCTCTATTGTTATATTGTTATCACTATAGGGACACTGATTTTCTTTACCTATGCACACTTTGAGGCGTGTTGACCATTTTCCACTGTATATTTGGGATGTATACCCCTCACCTAGTTTCCAGACACCTATTTATTCTCGAGGCGTTCAGGGTACAGTTTTCTTACATTTTGCAGTGCATTGTGGGTGGGGGTGACCTCGAACGCTAACTACACCGCCTCAGCTGGTTCCCTCCAACCCTTCCACCCCAGCCAGGTCTGGTACTCGAGGCGTTCGGAGTACGGCCGAGGGATCAATGCTGGTTTGTAAGGCCACCCCCCATTGGTCCTCCCCATGTGGGTCAATGTTGATCCTGTAGTGAACTTACTACACTCCCAAGCATAGTTAGGGACTGGTACCTAGCGAGACCTGGCTGGGGTGGAAGGGGGTGGAGGGAACCAGCTGAGGTGGGGTAGTTAGCGTTCGAGGTCACCCCTACCCATAATGCAATAGATATCGTTAGAAAACCGCTGCCCGAACGCCTCGACTATGCTTGGGAGTGTAGTAAGTTGACTTGGGGATCAACATTGACCCACATTCAGGGGTAGGTTTCCAGCCTAACGTTGGGAGGACCAATAGGGGATGGCCTTACAAGCATTGATCCCTTGGTCGATCCACGAACGCCTCGACTATAGTCAGCATGGTCTGGTGGTCTCTCACTCTCTCGTTAGAAATACTTTCAGATGTGTTTCCATGAGAGATTTAAGAAATGGCGTACGTGCTCCTTCACACATAAGGCATACCTTACATATGAATAGGTAAAATAGCCCCCTGATCACAAGTCTGGATATCTTGGCCATATTTGAAACTTGGGATTTTGATAGACTGAAGCAGGAAAATGGAGCACAGTACTTAAATACAGAAGCCATGAAGGGTAACACCTTAAAAAAAAGACAACTTAAAAGAAATTACCATTTTTTTTGCCCGTTTTTTTTCTTCATGAATATAAATCTACCAGTTAAATGATAAATGCACCAATTTATATCTTTTGGCAAAAAAGTATAAGACAACAAAAAGGAGAATGATGTTTTTCCACTTTGTATTTGATGGGTCACTCTAATGACTGAAATCCAAGAAAAAAGTTTTAGGGCCTCATGACATGGATATAGATATCTGTATTCATTGCGTTTCAAACACGCGGGGGGCACGCAAAAATGTTTGACTGTCGCCGAGGGGGGGGGGGTAAAAAATCTTTGCGCATCAGCGCGAAAACCCACCACCCCCTCCCCCACTGTTGATAAATAATGACCACTCCCTTATGATGATATTTACCATTAAGCCAACTTCCTCTGCCATAAAACCTTTCTTGATGTTTGGACGAACCTCGTTTGCTGTAAAGGGGGCATTTTTTAACAGCTAGTCCAAGAAGCTTTCTATAAAAAGCTACCAAAATGATGATCTGTGTGAGTGAGTAGAATACTGTGGTATCAACAGTGCCGTGGCTACAAATGGAAGCACCTCTCCTTGTGGAGTTTTGGCTTAAAATCCGGCAGTGTTCAACTAGGGTGATAACACCTGGCGCACCCCCCCCCCCCGCCACATACGCTACCCCTCCCCGCTCTGCTCCCTCAGTCTCCGAGAGCATCATGAGAGATTTTCCTTTGTCCACTAGTCTCGCTGGGAACTTCGCCCAGTGCCTTCTACGTATGATATTCTGATAATTAGTGCGCTGAAAGCTCTATGCGTGCCATAGTTAGAAAATGCATAAAAAACATGAGGTTGGCTCAAAGGGGTGGTAGCTCAAATTAAAAAAATCTTAGGTTTATTTCACATAAGGGAGTGATCATTTTTTAACAACAGGGGAGGGGGCGGTGGGTTTGAGGGGGGGGGTCAGAATTTTTTCAACCCCTTGACCGGGGGGTCAGAATTTTTTCAATACCTCTGATGGGGGGGGGTCAAAATAATTTCACCTGTTTTCAGTGGAAAACCCCGCGCGTTACTATAGGCTAAAAGGGGACGTTCACATGCGATTTTTGTCCCTTATGGGGGGGTCGAAAAAAATTTACCCCCTCGAGAGGGGGGGGTCGAAATTTTTTTCGCGCGTCCGCGGCAAACCCACCAGCCCCCCCCTGTTGTTAAAAAATGATCACTCCCTAACCATACTCTTATAAAATAAACATTGCATGGTCTTCCGTGATGAATTCCTACTATTATCCACTGATCTTAGTTGACTTAGGATTTCCATTGTATATTGCACATACATTTTTACTGCTACTGTGAATGGGGATTTCTAATATTAGACGTTTCGATATTATTACTTGACATGATATCCATGGGCTTATGATTCCCCTCTTCCCCCGCAGGGGCGTAGGAAAAGGGAGGACAGGGGGGGGGGGCGGGCCCCCCCCCCCAATAATAAGGAGGTTCCCTATATAAGCCTATATAAAAATATAGCAGCCCCCCCATCCGAGACCCCTGCCCCCCCCCAATAAAAATTTGCTTCCTACGCCCCTGCCCCGGCCTCTTCCCCACATTCAACGCTATGACTCACTACTCAAGCCCAAACCCTACTCCCACAGTGGATAACAATATAATTTAGAGTATGACAGAACGGGTCCAGACCTGATACGTGTAGACTATATAATACCCTATACCATTGTATATTAGTTTGTGTGCTACATGGTATACGCCCATAAACAGGACAGATAGGAATAAATTTTTGAAAATATTGGAAAATTCTGTCCCCTGCTTATAGACATAAAATAATCCACACATAATCAGTATGATATTGTGCAGGTAAATACACTATAATTATGCACTATTCCATACCTGGTAGTTGTTGCCCTTGATTGATAACCAAAGATGATGTGTCTCTGTCTGTGTAATCTACTACACCCTGGTCTCTAGAAGCATCTGGTATCTAGTTGCATAGCTGTAACTGATGTAACACTGGCACTAGGGGAGGACTGACCCAGTCTGACTGAGGACTGGTTGTGTTAATACTGTTGTGATGAACACTACTACTCCATCCACACCATGTTGTCACACACGCCGCTGCAATACTCACCCAGTCATGACGGGCTCTGATTGGCCAGCCTCATCACTACCTGATGAATATGTAATGAGGTCATCCTTTATGGTAGATGCTGAATGAGCTTAGGGAGTGATCATTTTTTAACAACAGGGTGGGGGCTGGTGGTTTTGCGCGCGTACGCGCGAAAAAAAAATTCGACCCCCCTCTTGAGGGGGTAAAATTTTTTCGACCCCCCCATAAGGGACAAAAATCGTGTGCAAACGTCCCCTTTTAGCCTATAGTAACACGCGGGGTTTTCCACTGAAAACAGGTGAAATTATTTTGACCCCCCTCATCAGAGGTATTGAAAAAATTCTGACCCCCCCGGTCAAGGGGTTGAAAAGATTCTGACCCCCCCTCAAACCCACCGGGCCCCCCCTGTTGTTAAAAAATGATCACTCCCTTAGAGTGATCTTTTTTTAACAACAGGGGGGGTGGGTTGGGGGGGTCAGAATTTTCTTTTAGCCCCTTGAACAGGTTTTTTTTTTTTTTTTTTAACTCCTTGACCAGGGGGTTGAAAATAATTATGGAACGTTCAACAATTATGTCACAGGTGTATAGGCATTTTTCAGGACCCACCCAACCCTGGGTCCCATGAATAATTATTGTCAATTAATAAGAACAGGTAACATGGTATTGAGTAGTATAGAATGTATCGGAACGTTACTATAGTTAATTACAGGATATTACTCACTCGGCATGCAGCCAATCAGAGGTCTCCATTTGGTCATGTGACCCATTGCCATGGTAACGTGACCTACTTAGGGGATTAGCAACCACCTCTCAGCCAATCAGAGGCCAGCATTCTGGTAACCATGGTAACGTGACCTAATTAGGGGATTAGTGGGGTCACGTGACCCCTTGTTTGTAAACAACAACACGTGCTGTAACCATGTGTCCCCTTGTTTTGTAAACAAAGGGGCAGGGCTAATTATGCAAATGAGTTACTCCTGAATTCTTTTGTGCGTAATGATAATGATAACTAGACTAGTTTTTTTTTGTTGTTTTTTAAAAATAAGTTATGAATGAAATAAAACACAACAAAATAAAATAAATCTTTTTTCACTTTTTTTTTTCATGAATCATTTTAATTAATCATTTTTTCTTTCGTCTGAACAGTCCGCAAAATCTCACTTTGCCAGTGTCACAGTCACTGACTCTCTCCATCATACATTGCACTAGTTTGGATAAAGCCAACACTATTTCGGCCAGATATAGGACCTTTCTCTGCATGAATTGTAGATGCTTGCAGCACCCTGTTTCCTCTTTTTCCAAATTCTTCACATCATCATCATTGCGAGCCTTTGACTCACTGACTGGTCGCTCAGTTTTGGGTTTTTGCTCATCCGCATGACGCATTTCTTGGGGTTCCTTGTTTGATATGCTTCAATCAGGAAATGTATGCAATGAGGGCCACAGGTGTCTTGGAGTTGAACACGGCTTCTTTGCCACTTGAACAGTGCAGAACGCTTCAGGAAAGCTAAGAACTCTGCGCTCAGCGGAGGTAAGCCGAATGAATCAAAGTAGTACACCTCTCCTGTCCTCGACACTAAAACGCCACCCAATGTTGACCTGGTAAATGCTGAGGATCCGTGTTACTCATGAAATAAGTGTTCTTGATAGGGTGCTCAGGGATAGTGTCACAAGAGAAAACACCTAGGAAATGGTGTTTTGTGTGAATGTTATCCTTCAACACTTTGTCTATTTCAAGTGTGTTCATACACTTTCTTCTTGTCTTCAGTTCATGTGGTAGTCTGTGATGGGATGTCCATCTCTGGTCAGCTCGATGACGTTGTCGTACACCAAGTAGAGTAGTACCGTTGTGGTCTCCGTCAGCGCGGCGCGAAAACTGAGCTCCACCCTCAGCTGACCCACCTTTATAAGGTTCACTGTATACCCGTCGTGTGATCTGTCCGCAGTTAAATCCAGGGGGAACAGCATGTAACCATTCAGGAAATTGTTGTAGGAAATGTCGCAGGAGCGTGAACCCTCTTACATCCCCGTTTCCGTGACTTGTGCTAGGTACTCCCTCACCGCTTCCCTTTTGGTAAAGTCGGGCACGTAGGTGTCGTTCGGCACCTTCTGGTCATTCACTATCAGTTGAAGCGAGTGGATGTTGCAATGTTTCAGTTTGAACTGGTTCTTGGCGTAATTTCCGTTAAAGGCTTTGTGGTCTAGGAAACAAATCATCAAAGACTTGGGTAGTTGACCTGTCTTGGAGTGCGTGTAGGTGTGATCTCTGTTGCCTGCAGGGATGGCTTAGGTCGTCACCTCCACTCTGTTCACTGGGTAGTCGAAGGGACCCTGTTCTATCACTGCCTTCTCGTGCGTTTCCACCACAGAATCAGCTATGCCCACTCGACGCACATAGAGCTTAGCTTTGTGGATCTTGAGTTTGTATGCAGTGGTGCCCGCACTCATCAGATAGAAACCAGGGGCAGCTTGTTTCAGAGTGAGGTTAATTTCCGTCTCTCCAGCTATGAGCTTTGGTTGATAAGCTAGGTCAAAGTGGAGTCTCGACATCAGCGAAAAGCCCCCTTTGGAGATGAGTTTCTGATGAGCCTTGAACCCTGGGTTCTCGTTGTTCAAGGAATTGAAGTGACCAGCCCTGTCTTGGTGCCAACCTTGGACGTTCATGATGTTCTCCTTGACGCCTCTGTCATAGTTGAGTAAACCTTCCAGGTAAGCTCTGTAGGGGTAGGTCTCAGTGTTACGAGACACTTTGAAGCCTCTGATGGAGACTTGGACATCCTTGAAGAGCAAGTGAGCCAAGTTGTTCTCCAGAGCCACCATGTCAGTGTCGTCCAGGGCGTCACCGTTCGGTTTCAGCACCTCGCATTCCAGATGAAGGTAGTTTTCATTCAGGTCCGTGTACTCTTGGGACTTACTGATGGTGAAATTAATGTTGCTCCCATCTCCTAAAGAGTTTTTTCGTTTCTAGTTCAGCAAAGGTCGACTTTAGGATAGTAGTTTGAGTTGGCGCTACAGCGTGCAGGTTGAGCTCAGAGAGCGCGCACTCGCTGCTGTTTTCGTGTACGTAAGCCATTGTGCTCCCTCTTCACGTCGGTGGTAGACTGACGCCGGCGACCTCTACTCCTTTTATTTATAGGACGCCTCCCTAGCGATGGAAAATGTTTCCCCGCCGTCTTTTGCAAGAACCTCTTCCCGTTTGAGGAGCTCACCTCCGATGTTTGCCCCTAGCTTTCTTGGGCGTCTTTTTTTTTCCCGGAGAGATCACTTTACCCACCAGACTCTTTAGAGCGCCTACTCCTCTGTTTTTCATGCTGTTCTTAAAAGTACCTCCCTCCATGATATCCTTGGCCACACCCACGCCAGCGCGGAAGAGAGTTTTCCCCACCGTCTTCAAAAGAGGTGTGGCCGAGCGCATGAGTCCAAAGAGGGCACCACTGAAACCGTGACCGTTCTGGAAAGATCGTCCGCTGTACAGGTTGATTCCGTTACCGAACTGAGCGTTGTAGTAATCGCTGTACCCTTGTCCAGTGGTGCCCTTCGATGAAAAGTACGGCGCTCATTTACGTTTCATGATTGGCTCGTTTGATGGGTTTCAGATGAAGTGTCACCATCACCTCTCCTCTCATGAATGGTATGGATCGGCCGGTTCTGTCTCTTAAGTAGATGCTGACCTCGTCCAACCTTTTGGACTTCAAGGGAAAATAATCCAAATGTGGAAAACTGATAGCTTGCATTCCCTCTTTCCACCGTCCGCTTCTGTCGACTGCGACGCAGCATAACAGAGGGACGTGCATGTCGCCCAATCGTCTGTCTTGAATGGCGTTGGTGTAAACGTACACAGAGTACAAGTCTCCAAAGGGGTCCATGATGTAGACGCCGGTGGTCGTCCTCACGAAATGAGTCTTCACCCCGAATCCTAGAATGGTGACGAGGACGCCAGTGTGCCGGGGCACATTGATGGTGATGCATCTCGTCAGCGAGTCGTACGAGAAGACGGCCTTCGAATTTTTCAGAAAGTTCTGACCTTCTAAATTATCTGTCAGGAGCAGGTTCAAGCACTCAATGAACTGACCGTTGTTTCCCGTGAAAATGGGTGGCACGGGAAATATGTTCGGCAGCAACGTTCACACGCATGTGTCTCTCTCCATGTCTTGAACCATAGCGTGTGCCATACTCCTCATTTTTTGCCTCTTTTTGGACGTCATCAGGTATTGCTTGTACAGGGCAGAATTTTCTTCTGTCAATGTGACATTCTTTGACTTCTTCCCAGGTTTCAATATCTGCGCCTCCAACTCTTTTTCTAACAACTCCGGTGTCATTTCGTTGACAAAGTTCTCCTCTGTCCTAGTCAGAGGATTAGTGCTTTTGATGATTTTTTGCAGGTTGATGACTCTGTCCACCGTCTTCCAGTCCACCTCAGGTTTTTTCTTGAAGGTTTTTCTTTCGTTGAAAACTCTTTTCGCCTCGGCCAGTGAGTTCTTTGTGTGCAGAGGGACGATCATGATCAAGTCTTCGTCTCGCACGTTGCTCCATTCTGTCAGGAGAATGATTTCGCTGAGAGCCGGAGCGCGGGTGTCTCTCGGCAGTCATTTCCTCGAACGCCTCAGTGACAGCTGCGCCGCCTTGGGATTTGACGGGAGCCGCCCACGCGTACCTGGAGAAAACGTCGACGGCCATGACCACATACTGGAACCCGTAGTTGTGAGGCCCGAAAGCTTGCATGTCCATCAGATCTAACTGCCACTGTTGATCGATTCCCCCGGTTATCGTCTTGTTCCTCGCGAATTTTCTCCGGATGGGTTTATGTTTAGTGTAGGCGTCCAGAGATCCCAAGGCATCTCGGATGAAAGCCTAGTTTCAGTCGCAGAAATTATGTTTCTGGAGTTTGGTGACGCTGGTGAAACTAGAGGGTGCTTTAAGTCGGTGTACTTAGCCACCACTCTTTTTCCTTCTTGGTCAGTTTCTTAGACCTCACCATCTTGGTGAGTCAGAGTCAGAGTACACTTGGCGCCTGTGTCCTTTCTTTTTCTTGCTTTGATTACTCGTCCTGACAGAGGAAGGGCGAGGTGTAGCAGCGAATCTCCTGCTGGAAGTCGGAGTTTTGTAAACGTCGTCGTCGTAGTCGTCGTCCTTACGACTGGAGGTGGCATGGTTGTAGTAGTAGTCGTCGTCGTTGGTGTCTTCCTATTCCTCGTTGGAACTCATTAGTTTCCTCCCTCTGCCGGCAGGTGTTCTGTCCGAAGGATTGTTAGAACCCCTTGCTTTATAGACTTGGTTTCCGATCAAGGAACCGGTGGGATCTTCCATGCTCAGCAAGAGCTTGAACGGCGTGTACCCCTTGGGTCTTGACGCTGTCTTCCTCAACTGCTGGCATCGTTCAGTAAGTCCACTATATTAATTTGACTGGCGGGATCCATTTTTTGACCCATCATCTCGCTCACCGAGCTGTCATCGTTCCACTTGACCAAGTCAGATTTTTGCGGTCTCTTAAACAGCTTGGTGGTGGCGTTGCGTTTCCTCTGTGGAACTTGTTCGAGCAACACCTCAAGGAGGGAAGCTCGGGGGGTTGGTGGTCGTACGAGAGTGGATGTAGGAATCATGTGGTTGTTGGGATTTGCGAGAAAGAATTGTAGCCTATTCAACACCCTCTTGTATTTCAGCATTTTTTCGCGGGATTTCAAAGTGGGGTCGTTCAACACTAGATCCAAGTCCCTGTAGATAAACTGTAGCACCTGGTGAAATGCAGCGTTGGGATGAAGACCTTGTTCTTCCTGTCTGTAGTAATAAGACATATTGGAGGGTGGGGATACGGCGGTGGCGAAAGAGGAGGGGGTCTTGTTTTGACGCTCATCAACAGCAGCACCAGCACCAGCAACAGTAGGAGCACCAGCACCAGCACCAGCATCACCACCAGCACCAGCAGCTGTGGGGACATCAGGTGGTCCTCGTAATTTCGAGAGCGACTTACCGTAAAACCTCGCGTATAAGTCGCAGCTTTTAGACCATTTCAAGCACAGGGGGAGGGGAGGGAGGGTGGGGGGTAGATAGCTGCAGCTCCTCCTCATAACTTCTCTCAACTTTTTCATTGGTCTAGGAGGGTAGGGGTACACCTCAGGGGCACATAGGTTTTTAAATTTTGAAAATCCATTGGTTAGAAAAAAAGTTATGGATTTTTTGATAGTTTGAGATTAATTCACAAACTCAGGGTGTGGTTTATACGCAGGGTTTTACGGTAGGATCTACGAGAGCCAAGTGCTTGTAGTGTTGCTCCTCGGGGTCCATCATCAAGGCAGCTGTGGTGGTGAGGTGTCGAATTAGGAGCTCTATATACATAGAATGCTTTTTATAAGGGGTAAGGCCATGCCTATCAGAGCCGGAATGAGGAAACAGCCTTTTTGAACTAAGACGTTTCTCTTTCTTTTGATGGTGGTAGCTTTTTTGCTCACCGTCCTCAACACGTCAGCAGATTCTCGAAGACTTTCCAGTTGGTTCTCGGTGAGCGGAATGTTTCCCTCCAGTAAATTCTGACAGATTTCAATCAACGTCGTGATCAAATCGTCGCTTCCAGAACCTATTAACTGCTCACAATCCTCCGGCGAACACTTTGCCAAGTGTTTATCTATCAACAAGAGGGTGCACTGAGGGTGGTTATCAAACGGTAATGGAGTAAATTCTTTTCTTTAAAGACAGCTTTCCGCTGCTGCTGCTTCTACTGCAGCTGCTACTGTTGCTGCTGCTGCCGAAGAAAAACCGCTACTTCTTTTACTGCTACTACTACTTCTACTGCTACTACTACTACTACTACTACTACTACTACTACTTCTACTATTCCTTTCCCTGGTGGGGCTACTTCTCCTTCTTCTACTCTCGCTGTTTCTATCACTACGATTACTTTTGGTACTACTGCTGCTGCTGATACTGGTGCTGCTACTAAATTCCTCACCTTTGCTTTTCATTAAATTATTCATTGTCTTAAAAGAGGCGTGAGACTGAAATATGTGCTGATATCTACGTTGAGATAATCTTTCTTTTAAAATCTCGCTCCATCTCAAGTGGAATATTTCAACAACAAAAAAGAGTGAAAATAAAATAAAAGGTCAAAAAGAAAATAATAAAGAGAGTGATGGACTATGGACTGATTGAGAGTGATGATCTAATCCTGTTTTCTCCTGGATCCTTTCACCCCGCATCAAGGGGAAAAAATGCTTTTGGAAAAGGGTATCAGGTGGGATAAACAAGTGTAACAACTGTGATAATTACCTTAATGCGACTTACATGTATAAGGGGATTATGGGTCGTTAGGAGATTACAACGTTCAAAGTCTGTATACTGTAATAACCAAGAACCAGGGAAACGACAGAATAAAGGTTGATAACTGATGCTTGCTTGTGTTTATTAATGTTCTTGTTTTATTGCTAACACTTGTCTTGTAACTTGCTTATCTTATGCTTATCTTGCTTATAATTAAGACGCCCGCCCTCTTTAGCCACACTTGCTGCCAGCCACCGGACACCAGAAACCAGCTACGGGTCAGCCACCAATGAGTCTCTAGTTACGTCTGACCCTAACCCAACCGGATCTGCTCCTTTTATAGTCTGGAGACCCTGATGTGACGTCACATGACACTGACGTCACCACCCGCGCTCCCCCTGGTGGCCTGAACACGCACCTGGCGCCCCGGTCCGGTGGCCGCCACCGAGCCGCCAACAATGAACTATCTATGTTCATTACATCCCTCCCTCCTTATTCTATACTATAGATACATATTTTATTAACCGTAAAACCCCACATACTAAGCTAATGGCGAGCAACCCCACAATGGGCCCCCATTGTCATTACAAGGAATCCCGTATTACTTTATTAACAACACCTGGCGGCTAGTCCACTACACCTGTAACTACTGCAACAACAAGAATATAAAAGGTAGGTGTGATGAACAGAGTATAAAAAGGTAAGTATGACATCATGCAGATCCCAGTGGGCACAGAACATTGCATCAACATTGACAGCCGGTTGATATTGTGTTGATGGTGTTGATCAACCTGTCTTCAACACTTTTTCAATGATTCTATTTTAATGTTGTCAACCAGCATCATTTCAACATCCAATCAACAGTTGACACATCAACGTTGAAATATTGTTCTGAATTCAACTTTGATTCAACATTGATTTGTCAATGTTGAATCAACAATAATGATTTCAATGTTGATTCAATGTTGACTCAACATTGACATGTCAACAACGAATCCCTTAACAACTATCAACATTGTTTTAACACTGTTTCAACATTGACACAATGTTGAATCAACATAGAGATACAAATGTTGAATCAACACTGATGGTTAGATGCTGAATCACAGTTGATTTTGATTATGTTGTTTCAACTTTCAAATTCAACTTTATTTCAACCCTGATTCAACCGTTAATATGCAAACATCGCAAACATTGTTTCAACACTGAATCAACGTTGATGTGCCCAGTGGGATAATATAAGGTACTTAGAACTACGGTGCCCTCAACAACGGGGCCCTGACTTATTTATAGAATTAACGTTACAGTCAAGCTAAAACAGATTATATATATATATGTACAAGCAGGACCGGCTCTAGAAGGGCACTGTAGGTGGACTGTTGTGATGCTCTTGCCTGGAGACTTCTCGCTTGTGGGCCCTCTGGCCGGTCACCCTCTCTCTTGCTTGTCTTGTCTGATGCCTCGAGGACATGCCCGGATTCAGGGTAGGGAAGGGGAGTTCCTGGCAGGTTGACTCAACATTGACATGTCAACAAAGAATCCCTTAACAACTATCAACATTGTTTTAACACTGTTTTAACATTGACACAATGTTGAATCAATGTTGAATCAACATAGAGATACAAATGTTAAATCAACACTGATGGTTAGATGCTGAATCACAGTTGATTTTGATTATGTTGTTTCAACTTTCAAATTCAACTTTATTTCAACCCTGAATCAACCGTTAATATGCAAACATCGCAAACATTGTTTCAACACTGAATCAACGTTGATGTGCCAAGTGGGATGATATAAGGTACTTAGTCCCCCACCAGTACTTCCCCCAATCCTATCCCCTCCTCCCTGACGACCTCCTCATCCCGGCTCCCTGTCTTGTCCAGGTGCCGTCCCCCGCTGCCTCTGCCTCCCTCTTGTCCAGCCTCACCAAGGTCACTCTCCAACTGCCCCCCCCTGGCTCCCCTCTCGCTGGTCCTACGGCTATGGGGGGGACTGCCTAAGGGGCCGGGCAGGCACTACCAGCGTCCCCAGATCCCAAATCATCCTCCTGATTCGGTCCTCCAGGTCAGGCCTTAACACTGGGGTCGACCCCCTCTCCACAGAAGAGGTGCTGGGCTGTGGTTCTGGCATCCCACTCGGGTAGGGAGTAGGCATGCTCCTGGGGGGTCATCCAGTCTGTGTGGCGTATGCAGGCCTGGATCCCGTATGAGTGGTCGCCCCTCTGGGGTACCCCTGCTCCGTGTTACTACCCTGCAACTGGTAGGATCGTCATACAAAGGCGATCCCCCCTGGTCCTCCATGCCGCATTGACCACAAGGTCGCCATGACAACCTATCGGCGTTCCCATGATTTCGCCCGGGGCAGTGTTCAATCATGTGGTCAAAGGTGTCCAACAGCTGAATCCATCAAGCCACTGGTCCTTCTGGCTCTTTGAAGCTGGCTAACCACTTCAGAGCAGCGTGATCCGTGCGAATCCTCACCATCCTCCCCACCGCCTCCAACCGCATGGCAAGCTCCTCCAAGTTACTCGAAAAGACGATGATATCGTCCAAATACACCAAGCAAGTAGACCACTGCAAGCCCCGCATGACCACCTCCATGAGCCGCTCGAATGTCCCAGGCGCATTACACAGCCCAAATGGCATCACTCGGAACTGGAAAAATTTCCTATGCATGACGAACGCGGTCTTGGGTTTCGAGTCTTCATCCATGGCCCCTTGCCAATATCCTGAAGCCAGGTGCAGGGTACTGAACCACCTTGCCCCCGCCATCGAATCCAATGAGTCATCTATGCACTGGAGTGGGTACGCGTCCTTGAGAGTGACTGCATTCAAGCACCTGTAATCGATGCAGAAACGTACGCGCCCATCTTTCTTCTTTACCAGGACCACGGGACTGGCCCATGGTCCCGAGGCCGGCTCAATCATCCCCTTCTGCAACATGTCCTCATCCTCCTTATCCACTACTGCATGTCGGTGCGGGGCCAGCCGTCGCGGCGCCATCTTAATTAGGGCTGCCGGTCCGGTGTCAATTCGGTGCGTCACCAAATCCGTCTGGCCAAACTCCCCGTCCTCCGTCTGAAACACCCAACAATTCTGCTCGATTAGGGCCCTCCAAACAGGGTTGGCCGCCACTTCCGTGCCACCCAACAGCGAGTCCACCAGTGAGTCGCCTGGCCTGTCACCCCCTTCTCTGGTACTCTCCATCACCATCCTGCATGAGACCAAGTCCAGCAAAAGTGATGCAGGTCTGAAGTGAGCAGATGCGGGATGAGCAGACGCGGGACGAGCAGACACGGGACAGATATTTATTCTATTATTTAACTATGACAGCCACAAATTTTGAACATATGGGACAAATATGGTTCTGTGAAATTCCCTGAGACCATAATACCCCATAGATAAAAGAATTGTGGTTGTAATAGGCTAAAAACTGATGAGGTGCTCCATAAATGAGCAGACACGGGACAAGCAAATGAGCAGATGCCGGACAAGAGAGTAAATTTGCTTAAAACTCTCTTTTTCTGGACATTACAAAGCTGAAACTAATGATTTGATAAGTTCAGAGGCATAGCTAATCTCACAGTACCATATTTGTCCCATATATTCAAAATATGTTGGCATCATAGGCAAATAATGGAAAAATATCTGTCCCATGTCTGCTCATCCCGCGTCTGCTCATCCTGCGTCTGCTCCCTTCAGACCTGCATCACTTTCGCTGGACCTGGTCATGACTCCGAACTTCCGCCCACTGCCTCCCCTGTAGCCAAGTGCATGCCTTGGTACAGCGTCACCGGGTCCGGGCCTGGGTTACACACTAGCAGGGGAACTCGCCCCTCCGCGGGATATACCAGAGCCATATACGTATCCCTCTTTCAGCCTCCACCCGACTAATCCCTTCCACCACCATCTCCAGCGCCCTAGCGTTCTCAGGGACACATGCCATGATGACCCTCTCCGTGTGACCTTCCACAACCCTAGTCTCCTTGTTAAAGAGCCGACGTGGCTCCCCCGCGTCTTCCTTCGGCCAGAGCAGCTTCTCCTGCGCGAGGTCGACCGTGGCCCGTGTCTGCCTCAGGAAGTCTGCCCCTAGCAAACCAGGCGTCGAAATATCGGCTACCACAAAAGTAGCCACTCGTGTCCGGGAACCACAGCGCAGTTCCGTGACCACCCTCCCCTCGACCTGTAGAGGCTTACCATCCGCCGTGTGATAAGAGGATGTGGTAGGCTGCACTATCCCCGGCAATCCCTCCTGCTTCCACCAGGCCGTGGACAGCAGGTTACTTGTGGCCCCCGTGTCTACCACCAGACTTATGTTCCGGCCCCACAACTGCCCTTCCACCTCTGTTTCCTTTCATTTCCTTTCTTCCCAGCCATTCCCTCTCCCTTTCAGGAGTAGGGGTCCCTTCCAGACTAGAGGGAGGGACCCCGATCAGTTTCCCGAGGCCTTCGCTGCGGTGTCTCGCCTCTTCGCGGCATCCACCAGCTTCAGCCACACTGGGCAGTGTCTCTTGAAATGTTCCGTGGACCCACATTCGAAACACTTGAGGCCTCTTCCCAGTCTGGACTCGGTTGTACCCGTGGGCTTCTCTTTCAGCCTCGTCTTCATTTCTGAGATGACCTCCCGCAGATGCGACATCTCCTCAGCCATGGACCGTGAAGAGGACCGCACCTTAGAGACTTTCTCCCGCTCTGCTTTCAAATATGTTTCAGCCCGCACCCCCCTTTCTACGGCATTCAACAAGGTGGGTGT
This sequence comes from Acholoe squamosa, assembly GCA_949317995.1. Lineage (NCBI taxonomy): Eukaryota > Metazoa > Annelida > Polychaeta > Phyllodocida > Polynoidae > Acholoe > Acholoe squamosa. The sequence continues at coordinate 23,511,399 of OX439042.1, forward strand.
CTTGCCCTGGTATATCCACTGCCTCAGCTCCGTGTCCTCCAGGCATTCCACAAAGCGGTCTTTAGCCATCCCATCCACCATCTGAGTGTCCGCGTTGGGATACACCAAGCACACCAGCCTCAATATCTCCTCAGACAAAGTCTCTAACTCTTCCCCCGGCTTTCTCACCCTAGTACGCAGCAGGGCCTTGTAAGATTCCATCTGGCTGTGTGGCTGAAACCTCTCTATCAGGGCCTCCCGAAGCATCTTGTATCTTCCCGGGGAAGCTGGACGCACGTTTGCGAGCAGTCTGCGGGCCACCCCAGCCAAACTAATCCCTAGGAAAGTGCCCGCCTCCACAGCCGTCCACCCATTCGCCATCACGCAGAGATCAAAATGGGATAGGAACTCCTCGAGGTCACCAGACCCGTCATACTTTCCCGGCATGACTAGCGACTTCTGTGCCCGGCCATCCCCCTGTGGTCCCGTGGGGACCTGAAGGCTCCCCCACTCTGGCAGGATGCTCCCCCCACCAGGGTCGACGTGTCCAACTGGAGTGTATCCTCCCCATAGGGGCTGGGTCTTGATAGCGAATCACTTGTTGACCTCCCCACCGAGGCCGACTCCCCCCCGCTGTCTCCTGTCCCATACCGGAACTCTCAGCATCCACCTCTCCCGGCGACACCGCCTTCCTCGCCGATTCCCTGCTTGTCTGTTCTCCTAGGTAGGGTATGCTAAAAGCCACTCGGGCTGAATCGGGACCTGGTCCCCTGTCCATTTTCCAACTTGGTAGCTCCCCTTTCCCCATAAGCCTCGGATTCCGGTGGATTGCCGTACCACCAGCCCTTCCGGTGGCCCCACCGGAAATACCGCCGGAACCCCCACTGACTGCCCCTGGCCGCCTCTCCAGCCCGCCGAATCCCAGTGACTGCAGGGCGTGCCGGCTTTCCCAGTACCTGACTGCCTCCTCCTCCTCCTCCTCTGGAGACTTGTCATCCTTACCTCCACCAATACTTAGGCCCGGCCACAAGATGTCCGGTGGATTCGGTGGTACCCCGTCTCTCTTCCTTCTAAAACTGACTTCCTCATCTACTATCTCCATTAGCTCCCCCTTCCTTCCTCCTCCGAGAGCCTCCCCCAAATGATCCATCCCTGCCCTGTCACTCATAGCGGTTCTGGTTACCCGGGTTCGTCAGTAAGAAGCAACACCGCTGTCACCAATGTAATAACCAAGAACCAGCGAAACGACAGAATAAAGGTTGATAACTGATGCTTGCTTGTGTTTATTACTGTTCTTGTCTTATTGCTTACACTTGTCTTGTAACTTGTTTATCTTATGCTTATCTTGCTTATAATTAAGACGCCCGACCTCTTTAGCCACACTTGCTGCCAGCCACCGGACACCGGAAACCAGCTACGGGTCAGCCACCAATAAGTCTCTAGTTACGTCTGACCCTAACCCACCGGATCTGCTCTTTTTATAGTCTGGAGACCCTGATTTGACATCACATGACACTGACATCACCACCCATGCTCTCCCTGGTGGCCTGAACACGCACCTGGCGCCCCGGTCTGGTGGCCGCCACCAAGCCACCGACAATGAACTATCTATGTTCATTACAATACAAAAACTACAGGGGGTGGTTAACAGTAGGGGGTAAGTATAATCTTGTAACAGAGAAGTCAAAGTGTTTTAATTGGATTACTCACTAGCAAAGGTGTGGGGTGCTCAGCAGCAGCAGCAGCAGCAGCAGCAGCAGCAGCAGCAGCAGCAGCAGCAGCAGCAGCGCGGGTGGCGCCAAAAAAAAAGGTGGACACGTGCACACCTACCTACCATAGTACCTCGTGTATAAGGCATGCCCCCCAACTTGAGGGAATGCTATAAAGTGTATCTGCAAAGCTTTTATTTTTTGGACATTTTAGTAGTGATTTAAAGTAACCCCCACCTATAAGGTGCACCATTAAACTTCAGGGGTCACACCTAGCCTAATATGCGAGGTACTATGGTGCCTACCTACCTACCTACCTACCTACCTGTCTATGTATCACAGGAAAATACCCCAGAGGGCGTGTCTGCCACTCTGTCTGTTACTACAAAGGCGCGCGTATGGTAAGTAGATTAAGTCTAACAAAATCAACAAGTTAATCCCCCTTCCTCCTGCTCCTCTTGTCGCCATGAGACAACACTTTGATGATCTAAGTTAAACCCTCCTGCAGTTAACGGTGGGTGACAAACAAATACCCTGTGACTATGTGAATCAGATTCTTAAAGTCTTTTATCTTTTCCCTCTGGGACCGACCACACTTAATGATCTAAGGGATCCATGCCTACAGCAAATGGCAGGTGAAAATCAAAACAGATACCCTACCGAGCGAAGGTCTCTGTAAAATCAGCTTAAATCTCTTTTAAGTCTTTGATTGACTTAAAACCCGCAGTTGAGAGGCTTATCTCGGAAGGGTACATAAGGGAGAGTGAAAATTTGTTCCCTCACACATTCTCTGCCACCTTCATCATGGAAACACCGACCTCTGTACAGACTACTACACCATCACCATATTCCCCCATGCACATCGAGATCCTTGCTGATCTGTTCACAGGTGATGCTAACAACAAATTTTATTTTGATCCATACAGATGGTTGGACGCTGGTGGTGGTGGTGGTGGTGGTGGTGCTGCTGCTGCTGATGGTGCTGCTGCTGCATGCTGATGGTGCTGCTGCTGCTCACACCTAAACCCATAGACATTGCAGCTCTGGCTAAAGACGCTGAGGTGGGTAACCTCACCGGAGATGAATGCTGTACAAGATGGTACATTATTACCACCACCACTCGACCGCCCATGGATAAAATCTTCTGGCTGGAACCTCTGACGTTAAAGGTACTACCTCGCCTACTCGTATATTGTTAAAGGAGAATATGTGCACTTGCGAACCATTTTACATATGGGAAATAATCAATGTAACAGATGTGCTGTTCTTTAAAGCACCGTTGTTGAAACAAAATGTTCATAAAGGCCTCATTTCTAATCAGACATTCGATTCATTGAAAGAGTGTTTCAAAGATGTTTTCTGGAGAGGGACCGATGACTTCGCAGACAGATCAATAGGCCTATATCAATTTCACAATCAGAAAAACTTTCCTCTCAACAAAAGGCATTATAAGTTAGAATCTACTAACGCTTCAATACTTCTTCTCGAGAAAAACTCAGACTTTTTACGGGATATGTGTTGTCATAACTCTGAGAGAATATTCAACACCTTCTGTCAAGTGTGCTTAGATCGCGTGCTCTGTAGAGAGTTTCATTTTGAAAATATACAGAGCGCTCTATTGAGAAGCGTCATGTCCAACTGAAGGGCATACTTGGTATTATACTTCAGCGGATTTATATTGTAATTTAGATGAATTGTGGACAGGGGGTATGATTCACACCATTCCTTCATTTCGAAAGAACGCTTGCATGAAAACCGTATACAAAGATTACACTATGTACAGTCTGGATTATGCTTAAAGATGAATGTATATACTTGTATTTATATTTTGATAAAATAAAATATAAAAAAAAAGTGAAATGTATTTGATAATTCTCATTTATATAATTAACCTCGTCCACGTAATAATCATGTGACCGCCTATTTGCATAATTAGCTCTGCCCCTTTGTTTACAAACAAGGGAACATGTGGCTACACCATGTGTTGTTGTTTACAAAAAAGGGGTCACATGACCCCACTAATCTCATAATTAGGTCATGTTACCATGGCTACCAGAATGCTGGCCTCTGATTGGCTGAGCAGTGGTTGCTAATCCCCTAAGTAGGTCACATCACCATGGTTACCAGAATGCTGGTCTCTGATTGGCTGAGAGGTGGTTGCTAATCCCCTAAGTAGGTCATGTTACTATGGTAACGGGTCACATGGAGGCCTCTGATTGGCTGCATGCTGAGTGAGTAATATCCTTAGATTAGCTATAGTCCCATTCCGATACATACTATATTACTGTATTGTATGAGAGGATATTACATACAGATTTTTCAAATCAGTCGTTTTTGAAGATATTTCACAACAACTTTTCCCTGTGGTCTCCCTAACCCCATGTATCAATAGAGCTGGGCCTAAGACCTAAATTTGCCATATTCTAGGGACATTTAACAAGGATGGAGCCGGCTGGAAAGAGTTAAGTCTGCCTACCAATGTAATATGGTTCATTCATCATTGGATCCTCATACATGTAGTTACCCTTCAGCTTCTTCCCAGGCCCTTCCGTAGTCAGTAAAACCCTTCATGTACATTGCATTTAGCACTGACAAGCAACTCATAAGAGTCCCATGTGGAAGATGGAGGGTCAAGCTGTGCGTACAGATGCATACAGGGTGGGGAAGGGGGTCAGAGGCTTTGAGTAAATGTACGCAAAGGAATTAGGAGAAATTGGGTAGGGTTCGGGGTGTTAATGGTAGGTTCATTTGTACAAAATATGCTGACTGTGGTGTATACCCCACCCCCTCCATTGAACACTAAAGGTACAAAGTAAAGGAAATGCATATATACTACCATTTGATAGGGCGAAGCATGTGTTAATTTAACTCACCTATATCTTTACTCCAGTAAACACTTATCATTCCTATACAGATGTTGGAGAGAGGTATATCTACTAGGATTCAGGTGGCAAGATTTGCTTGGTATGTGGACATTCAAACATTTAGTCATTAATCTCTTAGGGGTAGGTGGGTGGTCATGGACCAATATCTGCCCATTTTAATGGTTCCACCACCGTTAATCGCTTTGGGGAAAGTGGGTAGGGGGGGGGGGGGTTGATGCCAACATTACATGTATATATCTAGTGCCAGAATGCCTCAAAATGCACCATTTCAAGTCAAAAATTGCAAAATTTTCTTGGGGGCCAAGCCTCCGAACCCCCAAAACTTCAAGTGTCAGAACCTTAATACATGTAAAAATATTCAATGATGCAGCAGAATAGATTTTCTTTCTTTGAGAGGTCTTCAGGGCGTTCTGTTTTTGTAGATGAGCATAGACATGTTACCAATAACTCAAGAATCCTTTACATAATGCTGATTTCTTACAGACCTGAGACTTAATAACTTAATATTTTCTACTCCTAATCCTTTTCCACTCAGTTTAAGACTGATATACCAGGTATACCTGGTATGTCAGTCTTAAACTGAGTGGAAAAGGAATTACTATATATATATATATATATATATATATATATATATATATATATATATATATATATATATACCGCAGGTAGTAATGCTTCAAATATAGCATAAGGCCTATCGGTAAATGCAGGTTTCTTATGTAATGGTTCAGAGAAAACTCAATGGTATTAGATATAGCGGTAAGCCTAAATGCAGGTTTCTGATGTATAATGGTTCAGAGAACACTGAAGGGATGCTAATTCGAGAGAATTACAAATACTGGTAGTCTCGTCCTCCTCGGAACTTTCTTAGATGCCGCCACCATGGCCCCTGCCCTGAGGCCTACAAATCCCCCCTCCTCCTCTTAAATTCCATATTTATGTATGATACGTATGTGGGGTCATATTCAATTTTGGCACCCTCTGGCATTTCTTTGGTCCCCCCCCCCACCACCACCACTCCACCAGAGACCTCTTCTTCGGAAGGCTCCCCCCCCCCAGCTGACAATTGGTATTTTGTATCCAGTAACATGTCTCATATCCAATTATTTAGATTTATTGCATAAATATTGCATTGTTTTTCTGTAGTATGTAAAGCGTGGGAATTGATAAATGAAAAGATATAAAAAATAAACTATATAAAAAATGTATACATGACAAATGAATGATGTGAAAGAAATTGTAATGATTAAAAAAGGGTGGGTGGGGGAGTGGGTTACCCTGATACATAGGTGAAGCACAATGCGTGGAGGGACGGAATGTTCACCCACAGGCCTAGCACAGTGTAGTAGGGGTGGTAAAGCAGGATCCAGCCTCTTCTTCTAGTCGATCGAATGACTAGAAAACAAATTCCTATTTGTTTTGCCTAATATCAGTTTTGATCATTTCCATTCTTCACCACAAAGTTGTGAGTTCAAACAGGCCATCAAACCTGAGACTAGTATTTTTTTTCCTGCAGGTGACGGTACCGCGCACTGCACGAGGTATTAGTTTCAACTTTACCGACCTGGGGGTATACCAGTGCACGAACCCCCGGCCGCACCGGCCGGACTATCCAGGGTAGAGAGGGGCCATTCCACAAGAGGGCAGCACTAAGCACAAAACTGTGTTAACCGAGGATCCACACCCCTGGGATGGCCCTCATGGAATTCCCATTTACCTGTGAAGATATGATCAAATAAAGTCATATTTCTTTATTACCTTAAAGCTTTATTATTGGAAACCAAGACTGTTAAAGGAATCTCATGTCCAAGGAGAGGTTGGATTTCATAACAACTGCACAAGGAGTACTAATATAGGCCTGCTATAGAATCATTGAAAACATTGCTTCTGCTTTGCCTTGATCTTCTATAGAGACCTTCTAATGTTTGGTTTGATCCCTATTTTGTAATTGAAAACTTTGTAATGTGGCATTAAAAGTACTCAATATTATGTAATTAAGATATTGGAAATGCTTCTGTGTAAATAATTAGGCCCCTGGCCATTGCTAAGTGGTTAGCCTTTGCAGTTGTTCTTTGGCTGTATGTGCCTGACCAAGGCTCCAAGTAAAGTATAAGCTGCCTATTTTACAGTCAAAATTCCCACCCTCATGGTGACTTACCAGCACACAATCCCCCTCTAGTGAATAATGGTTGCAATAATGTGGTCCAAACTCACTTGAATGACTATTGGAAGGTCCACTCAGTGGTCACAGTTTCTGAACCCCATTGTATGGAACTCTATGAGAGCAAAATGAGCACACAGGGCACCTTCAATGGACAAAATCTCAGGTTCCATGCGGGCTAGAGCAAAAATTCCAAAAGCAGAGGAATCCTGTTAATAATATCTAAATATCTAAACTAAATTGGAATTTATCATTAATGACCTAACTATTTTGGCCCCTCTCTATCCAGGGACGGGTGGGGGAGGGGCTGCTCCACCTCAGGAGCACATATTTTCCTTAAGAATTGCAGGCCCGTATCCAGCCTCGTCTGTTGGGACGGGGCCCAATACCGGCAACCCTTTTGTATAAATTGCAAGTGTATTGCAATTACAAGTGTATTGCAGATATTGGGCTATAGGGGCGTCTGGGCATGCCCCAACAGGTGGGCATTTCTGCAAACTTCCACCCTCTGAGATCCCCACTACATGCCAGTTTGAATTTCAACTAGACAAGGGATTTACAGTTTCAAAGTTTACAGATCTGGACCAGAATTACAGTCTATGTACCATGATTGTTTGCTAGCATGTCGTTTTCAGCAGCGCTGTTGCCCCTCCCACTTCCATGACCCCCCCCCCCCCTTGTTCAGAAATGACGTCTCGCTAACCCCCCCCCCCTCACACACACACACACACACACACACACACACACACATACTCGATCAGTGGATTCTCTTTCAGGTTACATGGACGTAAATGCTGCCCTCTCGTGAGTCATATGGTATTCAGGCCTGCACTGAAGGTGATCTGGGTGCTGATTGGCTTAGAAATCATATGCAAGAAATATTGGTAAAATTATGAAAAAAATCACAAGTGACCCCAAATAGTTCCTAAATGGAACAGTAGATGAGTTTTTATATTTTGCCAAGGTTTGGGGATTTTATCAGGTCTGCAAATGTTCATCTGGCCAATGGAGGTTTTGAGGCCCAAAATAGGGTAGAATGGCACTTGCTGTACGTATCGCTCCCTTAGTTAAGATTTTCAGGGTTAAGCCTATCCTATATTCTAACACATTGTGTGTGAGAGATGGTTTAATCTTGCTACGGTCGAAAATATTACCAACGAACATTACGGGGGGCTGTTTTTATGTGTTATGCTATATAGAAACATAGAGGAAATGGAATTAGTTCCACGTAACCTATAGGATGATTGGACATTTGACCTGCCTATTTCAAATGCCCTTTTAATGTCATTTTTCTGTTACAGCAAGGATGGTTTTACAGGAATCTGGCCAAATTAGTCACAGAAATGGTGTGTAAATAAAAAAAAAAGGAAAACCTTGCTTGCGGAGGTAGGGTAATTCACTAAATATTGCAGTTTCTATGAATCTCCCAAAACATAACTTTTTCTGGACATAAACCACCTACAGGGTGAAATTTTCGGCAGAAAATGACATTTTAGCCTCATTTTAATCTTCCTAGGGTTATTGATGCACAGATATCCATGTAGGTCCTACCATAGGGTCCATTGGAAGTTTGGTCGGGTTTGCGGTGTTTCGTCAAAGTTTCAGTGAGAGCGCAACTATCTAATTAACCAGTAGTAATTTATCCCCCAGTGCAAATATTAGTACAATATTGATAACAGGTATTCTTGATGCATGTAACAGAAAAGGCATGCCTTAAAAAATGATCCCCAGGTAAGATATGATCTGTAAAAAGTGGGATTAATTATAGGCCTAATATTAATCATTTTTCACCAGTTTTATCATGTTTTTCATGATTTTGTGAGTTTTTCTGGCAAAATCCTAACAATATTTTGCAAAATCAATGCCCCCTTCATCATCAGGTGACTGAATTCAATGCAAATATGCAATTTGACAGCTCTAGAACTGCTGCTTGTGCAGTGCATAGATCTTTGATGATAAAAGTCGCTGCTCGGAAATCACATTAAAAACTGGTAGGAATTTCAGTGTGAATTGCACACATCAATCCCCTCATATCATAACATTGAGAAAGGCTGTTGCCACCAAACTTTAGGATTTTATAGGACAGACCCTAAGGTTTGATAGGAAAAACATTTTAGTTTTATCTGAAGACCCTACCCCTAATTAAGGTTACATGGACGTAAATGCTGCCCTCTCGTGAGTCATATGGTATTCAGGCCTGCACTGAAGGTGATCTGGGTGCTGATTGGCTTAGAAATCATATGCAAGAAATATTGGTAAAATTATGAAAAAAATCACAAGTGACCCCAAATAGTTCCTAAATGGAACAGTAGATGAGTTTTTATATTTTGCCAAGGTTTGGGGATTTTATCAGGTCTGCAAATGTTCATCTGGCCAATGGAGGTTTTGAGGCCCAAAATAGGGTAGAATGGCACTTGCTGTACGTATCGCTCCCTTAGTTAAGATTTTCAGGGTTAAGCCTATCCTATATTCTAACACATTGTGTGTGAGAGATGGTTTAATCTTGCTACGGTCGAAAATATTACCAACGAACATTACGGGGGGCTGTTTTTATGTGTTATGCTATATAGAAACATAGAGGAAATGGAATTAGTTCCACGTAACCTTCAGCACTCTGTTACAGTATAATTTGTATCCAAACCCACGTCTCCCAGAATCCCCTCTCATACCCCTTAACCATTTCAGTGGGTACCCCAGCTATGTTTCAAAAACCTAACACAGGTAGTTAGAACACTATTCATTAGAAAGTCTGATAAGTTTGAAATCCAATGGTATAAGTCCCGTTAAATTCCATTAGGAACTTGCTACAAAATGACAGTTTTCATGAGTGAAGGTTTGTCCTAAAATTGACACCTTTTGCTCATAGCCACTGGAGCATTTTCAGGATGTTCATACAGCAAAAATATTATAGCTACATGACATGAAACACCTAACTTTTACTCTTTGATATGCATACTACAGAAAAATGGATTTTTACTGTGTTTATGCACTTGCAAAGTGGAAAAATATAGCTCTAAATGTCCAAGATCATTTAATAATTCCAAAGTAACAACTCAAGTAGAGAGTCATTCTTCCATTTTCAGGCCCATACAACTTGATGAATAATTATCTCTAGGGTAAAAAAATATTATACCTGACATCATACATAGGATAGTCTTACTTTATTGGTGCAAATTCTGTGCAGTCTTTGTTGAATTGAAGATGTTTCAAATTGAAACAGAAGCTAGTTAGCTCTTGCCATACAAGAGGCTGTAGAATTTTAACCACATGTCCGATTGCCTTGAAATTTGGAATGTGGATTCCCAGTACAATGTTGTCTTCAGCCAAGTATTAAAGAAAAGTCATGGCATAGATTTAGAGGCCCCCTGGTGGCAAATTCTAAAACTTATGAAAACTGGTCATTTACCATAACTACCCACTCTTCATGGATTAAAATGTGGTTGTGCTCTCCCAGTTTCACCGACCATAGGAATGCTTAGTAATTTTGACACATGGTTTCTAGACATTCATGCCTGATTGTGAGGCGTGGGAGTTTTTTTTATCATGTAAATATTTTTCAATAAAGCCATAGACTGGTACCCTCGGGTACATATATAAATTACATTGGCTCTTACATTTTAACTGCCATTCCTGTATCTTTAGTAGTTACAGAGCCTTGCAAAGATCGGTCACTTTTTGAAAAAGTTCCGCGATTTCACGGCTGTGTGACGCTCTTCCGAGGATCCTTATTTCAGTGTTCCTTCCTTTACCCTCTTGCTGATTACTACTCCAATAGGATTTGAAGCAAAAGAACCATTTATCGCAGATGAAGTAGTCTATGAACCATATGTAGTATATTTGTCGAAGAACCATCTAAAGTTTATGAACAATTTATAGTTTTTGAATCACTATAGTATGATAAGCATTGGATTAATAGCACTATTGTAACATAAAGGCCCAGGGATGGCTGGGTTCCCAGCGTCTATTCTATCGGCTAGCCCAGCGTCTATCCCACCAGATTGAGCTGGATGGGTGAAAAGATAGCTTCACATGAAGATCCCGAGTCCTTGCTATACCACTGCATCAGGATGATATTACTACCATAATCTCTCGCGTATAAGGCGCGTCTTATACGGGAGGTTTTAGTTCTTATTGGATCCGCAAGGGGGACACCAAGACCTTTCTTTTGATATATAACACTCCCATTCAATCATAATATGAAATAGTGGGATTAAGGAGGTTCCCGGATGCCTTACATGCACATAGCTTTTTAAATTTTCAAAATCCATTCAGTAGAACAAAAGTTATGATTTTTTTGATTTTTTTGATCATATTCTAAAACTCTAGGTGCGTCTTATACGCGAGGTGCGCCTTATACGCGGGAGATTACGGTATGTCTCGCAAATAGAAGTCAATGCATTATTGTTCCACGATTATGTGCTAGGTGGCGGCGCTTATCTTTTATTGCCTGATATCTAGACACTCGCTTCTACCACCATCATACATTCACACCCCTCGTATTGGGACTTTACAATGCAATCAGTATTTCCTTTACTTATTTTCTAGTGTTTTATTGCGTAAATAACATAGTTATGTATCACATCTTCAATTGCTACGCTGCCTGCCCTCTGCTAGAGAGGTCCTCTGACATGAATCGCAGCCCTAGCACTAACACATACTAAGAGTAACACTAACAGAGGGCAACATGACGGACCTGTATTGCTTCGATCTTTTTTCACTTATACCCTGAAATAACAAGAGATGATTTGAAATTGATGTTTTAAATCAAGTCCAAATTTAAGTTTTATTTGCTTGCCTGTGTTGCCTATGTGGAAATGATAAATGACTTACTTGGGCAACTGTCGGTTCGTTCAGATTTCTATCACGAGGTGGCAGCACTCTGCATTGTGATAAGTTACCCCTGGATATTGCATCGATCCTTTGTACTGGGCTATGAAGATCTGCTTGCATGTCAACTAAAGGTCACTGTTGCTTTTCTGTTAGTATAGCATGGGCATTTATACATGTATGATAGAATAATGATATTAAAAGTTGTAGTTGATATCATGGTTCTCAGTCAACGTCCGACTTGAAAGAATATAAACAAATAAAAGCCCAATTAAACACAATCCTTCAACATTTCATGCTTTGTTTTTCTAGCATGTGTGGTTATCACAAGATGATTATTATTATATACATGTATTGCAGTCTAGGGTGTGCTTCCTATTGTAGGTTCATGGAATCAACGAAATAAGCTCTTTTCTTGTTTTATCTAAGCAGGGGTAGACACTAACTTTTTAGAAATCTATTGGAACACAGCTAAACCTGCTGGCCAAGGATTTTAGTTGAAAACTCCTGTGCAATGTCAAAAAACAATCAAAAGATGTCTATATAGTGGCTGATACAGTGACAATTTGGAAAAACAATTCCACATCTGATTTTGATTTTCAATGAATTGAACTTCTCACATGTTACAAAGGACTATGTATACATGCACATCAGTTTTGATCCAGTTCCTCATAGACTTTTACTTTGGGCACACAGTTTTAGGCCAATAAATTCCTGTTTAATTCATATAGTGCTATTAAAAGAACTGAACACAAATTGTCTGAAATTAAGACGCTCTAGATCATCGCTACAGTGCCACTGTATATTCAGATATTTTAATCTTTTCTTCCAACACAGACTATAAGAGAAAAATTAGAGGCCCGCTGAGCCATTTGTAATAGATATCTCAACTATCAATCTCGAAGAATAAACCCTCATAGTGATGACGGCCCTTTTCTATCTGATTCAGTAGACTTTATTGAGGTGAAATCCCACTGGCCACCTGGGTGATTTTTCCCTCGTAGTTTTCTTAGATTTTCATCCATTTTCTCTGGGTCTCGAGTCAATAGTTTGCATATACATATTTTAACACATTTTTCACATTTCTCATATACTTATCATATTTTCTACCATAAAAGTAAAGAATCTGGCAAATCTACCCATATATTTCTATACAAAAAAAAAAAGATTAAAAAATATTTAAAAAAAAAATCCGACCTACGACACTAGCTCTTTGGGCCATGTTCCTGAAAACACACAATTTCTTTTTGCCAAACTGAAATAAAGAAGTATACATTGGTGAAGAATATATCACCGGCATGTTAAGCAACAGGGACAGGTCACTTGCCAAAACGACTGGTTGTAGCATAGTCGTATATGAATCTAACAAAAAAAAACAGGAGTGTATCATATCAGTGCTACTTCTAACGACACTGTAGACGTCCCCAACGTGGAGGTCACGGTCTGTTGCCCCCCGCCCTACCCCCTGCCCCACCTTCACACCAGGTGGGTGTAGTTGGGCTCTATACCTTTAGTAAGGTGGGTCTGTTTTTTGTTGTTTTTTCTTTCTATTCCAGGAGGAGGAATCAATGGCCATTTCTCTGTTATATATTGACTAATTGTTGACAGATTGTGAGTAAATACTGACATGTATTGATAATTGCTGACATAGAGTGACTAAGTACTGACGTATATTGATTAATTACTGACAAATAGTGAGTAATTACTAATATATATTGACTAATTGCTGATAAATGGCGAGTAATTACTGACATATGTGGACTAAGTGTTGTTATATAATGACTAAGAACTGGCATATATTGACTGAGTGCTGACAAATAGTGAGTAATTACTATATATATATATATATATATATATATATATATATATATATATATAAATATATATATATATATATATATATATATTGAATAATTGGTCACTAACATCCATCTGATAACTTTTGAAGATCAAAATTCACCATATATGGCCTGGATCCCTGTGTTTCCGAAAACCAAGATGGCCGACACACATGCAAAACAAAGGAATTGGGTAGTTGAGGTTTCCCAATGGTCACTAACATCAATCTAATAACTTTTGAAGATCAAAATTCACCATATATGGCCTGGATCCCATAGTTTAGCATAGCACATAGAACACAGTTGATCATAGGTATCTTAGGGCTGTGCCCTAGCCTTAACCATTTGTAATGGTATGCATTACCATGCTAGGGCCCCTTTAAGATAAATCCATACTGGGTAACCCAGTGGCCACTAGTAGGGAGCCCCAATGCAGGTATCAAGAAGCTCTTATCTTTTTTCTTTTTTTTATCTTAGATGGGGGTGCTGGGTCGACCGGCGACCCTATCACAGCTCTGCGTTAGACCACACACTGATATAGAAATAGAAAAGTTTAGGACTTCCATTTATGTCCATGAACTTGCAATCGGTTGTGATTTCCAAGTTTCTCAACTTCTTATATCGTGCGTGAAATGCCATAAAACGTTCAAATTCTCTTCCTTTCACCCATTGGCCAGGGGTGGACAGGGGTGCCACAAACACCAAGTATCATGTATATCATGAATACTGAGCGACTTCTCCTCACCTTGGACAAAGGGCAGTGGAGACGGGCTGTGAAAGAGGCCAGCCTCCGATGTGTCTCTCTTGTCGGCATCCATTTGTCTCTGCCGATGCAATACATTCATCATTCAGTAGTCCAGTGGCCGACTGGGAGGCAGAGAAAGTGTCTGGGTCTGCTGTGGTGGCCAGTGGCATGTTCACAGTCCTGCACACTGTCAGAATATGCCTCCTTCCCTTTACATTACTGATCATGACCTGTGGTTTTGATGCTTCATTTCTTCCAACGGATTCATGAATATGTATCAATAGTTGTGACACGATCTGCGAAAAAGGCCCGCAGTGTAGGCTACATTAAGGGCCCTTTTCCCAGTACATGTCACAGTTGTTACTCATGAGGAATTACGATCTTCTACGAATGTTGCAAAACTCCTGTTGTGATAATCATAAAGATGTATAGCTAGACGGATAATATGATGCAGTGTGGGTGGCGTTTGGACATGTCCTCATATGGTTTATGGACATCACCGAGCAATTGGCCCTGTGTCCCCAGCCACTTCAGGGGCTTTTTTTTCTATATCGATGAGACGCAGGCCTGCATTAGTACATGAACTGCTACGATTTCTCCACCAAATATTCTGTGCATGGCTGTATAGGCAGGAAAATCTGACAACAGCATACTTCTCCAGTTAAACCAATAATCCACTGGGCCACTTCGACTTTTGTGTAGTAATGACCACTCTGCCTACTAATTAACGAAGTTGGGTTTGTACAGCTTGAAGATTTAAAGTGTGATTTTACTTTACCTACAACTTTATTTGACACTTCTGATATAACCATCTCAAAGATATAGATCTCCCTGTTAATCCATAGATTTGCAATAATCGCAGAAGCCATCATGGTTATGGCTGCAAATATAAACAAATGGATTATGAATCTTTAGGTCTATGCCAATGCAATGCACAATTCGGAATCCAAAGCTGATACGATCGTGCTATACATTATGTACCAGCGAACCCTTCCATCTTCAAACGGTTCAGAGCCATACTATATTGCATTGTAAGACCTGGTGCTACTTGATGTCTTTCGGCATGATTTGCATAGCCATTTCTGTTCTCTCTTGGCGAAAAGCGCTAACGGAATGCCAAAACCCATGTTAGAGAAGCTGATAATGAGTAGATTCGACAGAAACATGGCACGGCTGACAATAAACTTCCTTGGCTTTTGGTCTGGGCCTGGATCATACACGCGGTGTAGCCAACATCCAGGCGGTCATTCACAACACACTTATCTAGGATAAATCACACACTGGCCTAGATCACAATCATGAGCATTACATGCTATATGTAGAAGTTTGCACGGCTTGACTGTCGGTCTGTATACATGTCTGCTTGTCTGTCTGCGTACATGTATGCTTGACTGATTATCTTTCCCAGCACGTTCTCTCTCTCTCTTTCTCTCTTTCTCTCTTTCTCTCTCTTTCTTTCTCTCTCTCTCTCTCTCTCTCTCTCTCTCTCTCTCTCTCTCTCTCTCTCTCTCTCTCCCTCTGGGAAGGGTATCATTTAATGTGAATTACACATGTACTTAATTTGGTGTTATTCTTAAATCTAATGACATGGACTAAACAACACCAGTCATTGATCAACCTTGGTCTATCAATTCAATGCTGACGCATCAAAGGATCTAGTTTGCACAACCAATCAACTTGTTTCATTGCAGCCTACCATGCTTGCCATGTAACTTGCAGTCGATGTACGTTTTCTTGATATCACTCTCCCTGGTTTTGCAACAGTGACCTCCATACATGGTAGACCCTCTATGCCCCAGTGCCGTGATTGCCCCGCCCCCTTAACTCCACGGTGTATGTTGGGCCCCTCCAGGTTGGTTAGCTGTCTTATCGATTGCTTAGAGACGCCTGGAGCATAGCTCTGCAAGCTGCTTGCAACTCATGCCGCTATGGAATCTAGCCTGCTAAGCCACTTCCACCCCTACATCCCATCCGCCCCAGCGCAACTTCCACTTTAACAGCCAACTACCGTCTATGGATGTGCTCCTGCAGCTTTCAGCATGACTGCTGTTAAGGCTGCATGTTCCTCTGTTGGCGGGTACAGGAGAAGCCTATAACATAAGGAGGGCTGGGAGCAGCTCAGCAGAAGTAGGAGTTACTGCGGACAGCCAGAGCTACTATGTACTACTACAGTCACTGGAAGCATTCACTTACAGCCACCTGATGCTGTAAGAACAAGGCGCCCCACCCACCTCCCCACCACCCACCTATGGACCAGGCCGTGGACACTTAAATACAGGAGGAGAGAGACAGAATGGGAGGGAGCAGCTCTTTGTCTGGCTCCATATGACATTGCCTGCACTAGAAATGATGTCTGGTGGTCAGCTGAGTGAAAATATGAGCAGGAACAACTCCTGAATTATACACCTAGGATATTGAGTTGTTCAGATCAGAGATTCACATACAGACAAGAATGTAGGAATCAAAGACAATTGACTCCTACACTGCTGTCTGATATGGACGACTGATGGCCACCCCCTGGAGGAGTGGAAGGAGGAGTGGGAGGTCATCAAGGGGAGAGGATTGTCTTACCACTTACACCACCAGCACGTACAGTACAAAAGACAGCTGACCACGTCTACTACTATTACTATTAGTTCTTGTTTCTGTGCCCACAGTTGGTGGTGATGGTTCCAACATCGGCCGTTCGCTGTCGCCAAACGCCTGGCTAGGACTAGGAGGAGCTGCACCCAGGTCAGTGTGGATTAACTAGTCCGCTCTGCCACGTAAGCTCTTAATGGTAAGGTCATCGGTGGTAGGTGCCGCCACCGCCGCCTGCTGTCTGCCGCTGTCTGCAGCCCACCCCCCCCCTCAGCGGAGCATGAGCTGGGGCCGACGAGCTGCTCTGGGTAGCTCTTGCTGCTGACACATCCTCAGTGGCCAGTGCAGCAGAGGCCAAGTCTAAGGACAAGACATAGCAGTAGGAGATATTAGAGGAGACAGGCATTGGAGACTCATAGGACGAGGAGAGGATTTGCTAACACTTACACACATACCCTGGGGACTAAAAAGTAAGTTTAGCAGATGTGAGCAGTTGCTTACAGGAATACATTAAGACTAACTATATAATAACCCTGCCCCCAGGAGTTTGAGATGGAAACACATACGGGGGAGGGGGGAGGATCGAGTTTACTTCCACGCCAGGTACCACTATGTTCTAGCTTCTCCTCCAGTATCTCCCCTCTACATGCCACGGGAGGACCATCCCGGCTGGAGAAAGTTGTAACTGCAAGATCCAACTACTCAGGACTGCCGTGTGCTGGTACCCAAGACCCGCCTGGAGACTGGAATTCACCCAGGAGGTTGATCTCTCATCATACATCGCTGATTTTCCTCCACGGCGCGCCCAGGTTATTCGCGTCGACGTTGGCGTCGCGTCCACAATTTCAGTGCCTACCGGTGTCTCCCCACCAGCCGCTAATGGTGGCCGCCTTCTGACCAGCCTATAGGACTGGAGTAAGATGTTCCTTAAGGTAGATATACTACAAGGATCGGCCAGTCTGTGAGGTGCAAGTTTTCATTGGATACCTGATACCTGTGTACTTAAAGCTCAGGAAGATTAGGACTATGTGTGTGGGCCCACTTGGTGGTCTAGGATACTTGTACTAAGGCCCCTTACATGTTATGTGGATGGATCAGCTGTGCTATCCTACCAGCTTAGTGTCTGAAGGCCCTAATGGCACAAACAGATTATTATTCCTGTACGTACTACATTGCAGGATGTAGGGCCAATGTATTGATATCAATATACCCCTTTCCATGTATTAAGATGAGGCGTATTGATATCTAGCAGGGACTTTGTAAAAGAGGTGGTGTAGGCTTAGAGATTTTTTAGTATAGGGTTATTGCCATGGACGAAATTTCCATGTGAGATCTTCACTGTTAAAGCGGTATTATAAACAGCTCTGTCCATGGATTATCATATATACACCTGTCAGTTCCGCCAAATAATCAAAACATGACTCACACTGTTGGTTATCAACATCGGTTGAAATCCTGAGGACATTATAGCTATACATGTACATCTTTGAGACAGATTACTTCAGAACTGATCGTGGAGACTTCCGTTTGCTCTCAGTTGGGAATCACCCATTCCATATACAACAGCACGTCCAACAAGGGGCATTTGGCTTGGGCTCCGGTGGTACAGCCCTGGGCACTGGAGGACTGGGGGCGTGCGCCTGGCACCGGTGCACGGAGGGTGTCGGCAGTGATGGGGGTGCCCGTGCGGTATCTCCTGGCCCTCTCCATCCTCACAGGTATGATGCTCCAACAGGAGGCCACGCCCAGTAATCACAGAGGGGTCCCTCAGCCTATGCATAATAACCTACATCCAGGGGGGTCATCTACCACACCTGGATCCTGGTACTATCACCACTCCAGTACCAGCACACCTGAGCAATCCGCCTCCAGGGTTGATGATGTGCGCCTCCAGGGCTGGGTGAATACACAACAGCCCCATGACCTCACAACTACCACTGCTACCACTACCACAGCAGATCCCCACCTTACCACCAGTGATAGTGCCACTGATGATACTGCAACTGCTGGTATAACCCCTGAACTTGTCCAGCAGACAGTGCACCAGCAAACCTCAATAGTAACATTATCACAGGTGTTAGAAACAACCTCCAATATTCCCTCTGATGATACAGAAATTCACTTGACACACAAAACACAGCCATCCGATCCTAACACCATCACACCATCAATAGGGTATAGAGACGTACAGGGACGGACTAAACCTATTGTTCCCATAGAGCAGGCCGCTATTCAAGGCCCATTGACAACAGCAGCCAATATAGATCGTGTCGGTGTTATACATAGTCTGTCTGCAGTGCCAGAGGGGGGTGATAACGAAGGTAATTGGGGTGATTCTGAGTCTACTACACCCTGCCCTAATCAGATAACAAAGGCCACTGAGGCCAAGATTTTAGCGGCCGAGCTGCTCTCTGAGCAGTTAGAACGCCTTACAGAGGAGTTCGATGTCTCCTCTATGGCCTCACCTGGACTGCCTCCCACCTTTATACCCGGGGAGGGAAGTGGGGGTGCAAGTACATCCCATGAGGTGGGTACAGAGACTGCCCTCCCTATTGCCCCCAAAAGTGAGCCTGTGATAGAGTGGAGGAGCAGTATCTCTGAGCAGGGGTCAGTTGATGGTGAGAGCAGCTCACCTGCTGACCCAGAACTCACTTTTCTAACGAGCGTGACGGCCCAGGTCACGTTTGCAAGTGATAACAGTCGTGGCCCTAGTGCATCAGCGTCCAATGTGGATGATATTGGCGATGCCTCTGTCACTGCTACCTCCACAGGTGTGAGGGCAGGTATTGAGTCAGCCACCACAACTTTTTCGGGAGTAACTTCTAATGCTCCAATCCCCTCAAATAACGCAAAAACATCGGCCAACACAAATGTTTCCAAACCTCTACAAGAGACAGATGCCTCGGAGCATCGCCCAGACCCTTTAGATCATTCAGAACAGACCCAAGAGGTCTTCCCTCCGCTGGATGACCAGAGTGCCCTAGAACTTCCTGAGGCTCTTGACGCTCCACTTACTTCTATGGCTCCTCTACAGCCGACCACCGCCGCTCCTGGGTTGGAAGCGAACACTAGATGGTTCGGCGAGAGGGGAGAGGGCGTTGCCCGGATATTTGGAGGCATTAAGAAAGTTGTCGAGCACAAGAGAAGCAGTCGGCGCCTGAACGATGTCATGGGAGATATGCCATACGACGTCCAACAAGGGAGATTAACCACTGAATCCACGACGTCTCCGATGTCGTCCCCAGTAACACCAACGACTATCAATGTCACCAAGGTGCCTGAGGTCATTGCAGATTCACATGACGCTACGTCAGAGAACGTCACGCACCAGGAGACGCCACTTCAGCCAGTGACAGGGCCTCCTCCTGTTGTTGAGAAGAAGACATTGCACCTGGGTGGTTTGTTTGAGTTATCTGGGGTACATGGCAATGGGCGTTCTGAGCTGGACGCGGCCAGGATGGCTGTGGACCATATAAACCAGCAGGACATAGTTTCTGGATATACCCTCAAGCTCGTCCATAACGACACCAAGGTAAGTGGTAGACAACTATGGTATATTTTCTATGCATTGTGTTTTCAAACACCCGATGATGTAAAGCAGATGTTATGTGGAATAAATCATAACATGCTACAACTGCAACCCTCGGGCTCGGTGTACCAAAAACTCAGAGGCGCAACATATGTCTTTGCAGTCGTCAGGATGGTTTGCAGTCGTAGTTCCTAGGTAAATGACCTCCTGGTATATTTGCCTTGCCTAGGATGTACGGCTACATAAATCTGAGGTACAAGGGCCCATCAACTGATGAAAATGAAATAGACCAGGGCATTGAAAGGCAAGCTCTGGCAAACTAGCACATAAAGGGTTATAAAGGGGGCACCTGAAGTTACTACGACGGCACCGTTCAATTTGTACAATAAGTCCTCTAGGAATAGTCTTGTATTTGAAGTCGTAGGTCTGAGTGCGGTCTCTTGAGAAATGGCCACCTGATTTTACACATCGTGGCACTTACTGCAAATATAACATGATATTCTATTATAAGCTTCATCTCATAGTTCCACACCTATCTATAAGATCATTACCGGGTAGTAACACTGAAAACCTACGTGAACCTAAACTCGTCAATACTGACGACTTTAGGTCCTCAGGTTGACAAATTACCTAAATCTACAACTTTAGGTCTTCATGGGATAGTCATAGATGATGACCTTAAGTCGTCATTGACGACCTAAAGTTATCACTATGGCCACCCTTTAAAGCCATTGTCAACCTGGGTAGAAATTATAGGTATTCTAGTATTGTCTTTTGTGATTTCCCATTATCCTTTTTTGTAAATCATATTTCATCCCCTCGCCCATATATCAGTATAAATCTATGGCAGTGGGGGGGGGGGAGTGGGGGGGGGGGTCTTAACCCTATATAATAGGTTTAGTTGAACATTACATAGTACTGTGTGAGTACTCTGATCTGCTATGTTAGACACACTCAAGGAGTAGGGACTTATAGCACCGGCTTATAGCACTAGCTATAAGAGAGGTGTCATTACCCAAATTATCTATATCCTTTTCTACATTTCTCCGAAAACATCCCCATCTCTTTTTTATAAGTATGTTGTATCAAATGATATTTATCTTCCCCTTTTCATGAAAGAATATACAATAAGACTAATGTATATTTGAGCCGTATACACCCAAGGGATCACCAAATATATTACAGAAATGTATAGTGGGGCCCTCTTGTGGTATATAGACAAACTAATGGTAAAGCCAAGGTGATCAATGTGACGATTTAGGGTAGTCACGACCCTCTGACGACCCTAAACTCATCATATATGACGACCTTCCAATAGCGGCGTGTTTTCGGTGAACTGAAGCGCAACTTGTATGGATAAATCTATGCTCTAAAATAACATCAAATTCCTAATAAAGCATAAATTTACTACCAGGCAACATTCAAACACACCTGTCTTTTTTTGTGACTGTAAGCTGCGAACATTAATGTCACTCATAGTCATGGTTGTTTCCGATAGGCAGAATTACTATCAAAGTAAATTGAAAACAAGAACAGTGCTGAAGCCATTAGCCAAATTGACGGGATCCCGTGTCTAGATAGCCTTGTCTGCCTACAATCTGTTAGGGTCTGGGAGATCCTGTCACTGCTAATGGAGGCTGGCTGGTTATACACTGTTCATTTGGTGAGAAGCTTTTAGCTACGCAATCAGCTAGATTAGCTCAGCCCTCGAGGCGAGCAGCTCATAGAGTGTTTGGCGGGTCTTTCCCACAGATCAGGATGGGTTTTTAGCCTTTTGTAGCTGAAAGGGAGCTACATGTACTCCTGATAAACCATCTGTTATATGGACCATGGTTCTCATGTGCTCAAATATAGGACTGCAGGGTGGCTGTATACCGTTGTTGTATAATGAACACAGATTGTAGGCTACAGCTTGGGGATAATGACTTTCATTTCAGTGTATTCAGAACTGTTGATAGATACACCTCTTTTTTTTAATAATATCCAGGCCTTCAGTATGTATATTGGAGACCTGGACTTGTACCAAATGGTCAGAGGAAGGGGTAATATGATGTTCTCCCGTGTTTATTGATTGTAAGTGTGCACAGCAGAAAGGAAAAGATGAAGTCTACATTTAGTTGTTAAACCATTAGTAGTGTTATTTAGAAATAATTATATCCTGTTATATGGGAATAGCATAAAGATATTTCTACCATAGAAAACAGTGTTCATGGCCACTGTTCTAACTATGCTCTATGTCTGCAGCTCCTTCCTATGAGAAAACCTCGCTGTCTTAATTCAATTCTATAAATCAACTTAGACAGATGTATACCTTAGGGTACAGTCCCACAGCTGTATTCCGAGTTAGCAGGTTGTCCCATGGGCGCCGCCATTAGTGGAGCTTGTTATCAGCGAGTTCTACTGATAACACCTATCAGATGGGTACCAGTTGGCCCCCGAGAGGACCGCAGTAAATAGTTGGTGTCATTTCATTGGCTGATAATCAAACCTGCTAAATCCGTATAGCTATCAGTCAAATGAAAAGGCTTGTCAAAAGCATACATATACTTCAATTGGATTGATTTGATACTCAAAAGCTCTCGCAGCCTAGCCTTGATGTACCTTAAAAAGAATATTCTCGTGATAATGCACTTCAATAATATTTGCTTTCATCGAACGTTTACTGTAAGTGAGTGTATTTTGTTTGTTTTGAGTTTGGGTCTATTATGATAAAAGTTGTTTGGCACTGCAGTTTATGGAATTACAAGTATATGTGTTTACTGGGGGGCCTTTTATGATCGTACGGTTGTAGAATTATAATGGGGTGATGGATGGTGAGGTTTGACTGTGACGCTATGCTGTGAGTTTCAATGTTAAGTGAGAGTTCCTAATGATCCTAAAAGTAATTTTTCTAAGTGTGGCTCAGGTGTGACCTTTATGTGTAATGCTATTCTCCATGGAGGGTATTTTTGTGCTTTTTTCTCGCAGATTGATATAAGATGGATCACAATGAGCTGACCATAAACTGTAGGAACCATTTGGTGCTCTTTTTACTGTTGTTTGAAACTCCGTGGTCAACTGTTGAACCAAAGGACTCTTTCTTGTAAATGATGAGCACTGTGTTATCGAAGGAAAGTACTGTATTATTCTATTTGTGACATCGTGGGGGGATCTGTGAAGCCAGGGGATGCTAGTTTATGGCATAGTGATCAATATTATTTAAACAAGTGGCTTATATATATTCGATGGATTCAGAATTTGAAGAAATTAGGTTTACCCTACACAATCCTAGTTTTGATGTCAGTACACTGACAAATGAGGCAGCCGGTGCAAGGCACCTGTGTAACCAGCTTTTCTCACCAAACAGTGCTATAATCTGGGTAATATTTATCTTATCTTTAAATCCCCCTCATGTGGAAGACTTGAGCAGATTGCGTGTCCAGTTTGGATACAGTTTACTAACATTTGTCGACAGCTGTAATTCACTATTTCTCTGAACATAAATTCACAGAATCTTTTTTTTACTGATGACTTATGATAATGCATTCTACTGCCTAGGGTGTTTTTTTCTAGTCATTTACAGAACTCATGAAAGGCTTACGCCAGACCAATGTTACTCTATAACGTCATAACATGTGCTTATGTTATGCATCATTTGATAAAATTTTCTTTATGTACTATCTTGACCTGAAGGGCATTTCCCAAGTCTGTGCGACTAGACCTTACCGAAATCTCCCCTTACAAACATATCAGGTCCGATTGTACAGACTAGGCACTCCAGTCGTACCTCCATAGACCTCAGTGGACTTTGCCAACAGTCACTCTGCATGGTAGAGCCCATTTGGTAAGGCTGCTCAGGAGGCCGTTGCAAAAAGATTTGCAATTGATTCTGTCAGAGGTGCTATTCCCAAAACAGAACTCACTCACCTCAGGGAATTGATTCCCTCATATGTTGCGAAAGGTAGTATAGGAGTGGTCCAGAGTCAAGGTGTAATTCTCAAGTAGGAACCAATTCTCTGGGGAAGTTGATTCTCAGGGTAGGGAAGAGTGGAGAATTGGGAGATCAAACAGATACAGTGAGAATTTGATTCCAGTTTGTTTCCAATTCTTTTTGCAACAGCCCCCAGTAGGTCTGTGGACGCACGGTTCTGAATTGCACTGCTTGTGTGTAGTCAAAGTATTTCAGCAATGCCTTTCTGGATTTTACACAATGTCTTTTTCCCATAAAGATAAATTAGTACATTCACCTGAAAAATGATTAAGGAATCATCCTCCTAAATGCATATCCAAATGTGCTTGAATTACATAAAGGATTATTTCATTGATGTCTGAGGATGTTTTTTTTTTGCCTGTCCCATAGAGAATAAAGTATAACCTGAGTGCGTGCTCCCGAATCTGGGTTATGTTTGTTATCTAGGTCAACCAAGGCCCAAACTGCTACTTGACTTCCGGTTTTGGTATGAACAGTGGAGTCCCCATAAGGCTGATATTGATGATGCAGAAAACATTAATTTTCTCTGGGAATATTTAGCCAAAAGGTATGAAACCTGTAGCGAATTATATTCAGAGTAATTAATTTCTTTGTGTGGGGGACTAGTATAAATCCCCTCTCTCTGACTCATCATGGATGCCAGAACCTCAAAGTTTGATAGTTTTGCAATGGTACCTTTCCGAGGTAGTAGGGAATATCATAAATTGCCTGTTGTGTGTAAGAAATAGTATGTCATATGGAGAAATTATCACCTCATCATAGACCACACATAAAGCCCTATATCCATGTTACAAAAAATTCTAGCTTATTTTGCATAGCATCTAATGAGTGATACATAATGTATTACTCTCCGGATTCCCACACTTCATGGAATGTCATGGAATTAATAAAAAATCCATTGAAGTGGACTTTTTTCCACATCGATTGCAAGAATTTTGTGGGAGGTCAACCTCAATAACATTGAAATATGGTTAAAAATGTTACTAGGACTACCTTTATACCATCATATAATATAACATCATTATATGATTCATTATAAAGAAATTGTACCCCCCACCCCTACCTATAACCACAACCTCACAGTGATGTCCCTTAGATGTCAACTTCAAAGGTGAGGATTAGTATGGGCCATCACTCATAGCACCTCCAGGTGTGGAGTGTTCACACCTACAGTTACAATGTACAGTTACCTATTAGATTTGGCAAAGGCATTAGTCAGCTGTAACAGTAAGCTGGAGAGAGACACAGTTCCAGTGACTCTTATGAGTGACAGTTTTAAATTATCCATACATGGATTATCAAACGCAGGAGCTTTACACCATGGCTATGTATATCGAGTAGAGTTTACCAGTGCTAATATAAATATCATTCACATAGCATGGAATACTATTATCATAGGCCTATTTACTGTAGATCAATCTAGATGTTCACATGGAGTTCTTGGAGTAAGCATGAGAGGTAGGTCACATAGATGACATCCCTAGTGTAAAGACTACTGTGAATCTATCAGGCTATGAATGTCTAAGTTTTCACACACACACTGTCCATATATATGCCTTCTGAATACCCCCTGAACATTTTGAAATGTTTGATTAAACATTTCCAGAGAAAAATACATTTTCTATATCCTCATGTAATGCCCTATGGGGATTCTACCAGTAAAATCAAAACCGGAAGTCAGGTAGCAGTTTGGAGAGAGGTTGACCTAGATAACAGAGATAAGTCACGGCTCTAGTGCACAGGCCTCAGAGCTAATCTTCCAGTGTCTTCTATATTCTGTGCCTGTCCCAACTTGGATAAGGCTCTCTCAAAGTTAACCTACAAAAATAACTACCCAGACCAATATGACTCCAGAAGTGGCACCAGTGCCAATTTTCTGCAGTGTTACTTTACTTTACTTTACTGCGTGCATTTGTCCTGGGTTACCAGGCCGCTCTACTGTTGTTGCTACAGTTGAGCTATGCTTTTTCCCATTGGGAGATGGTTTCTTCTATTTTTTCTAGTTTTTCAGCAGTGGTTTTCAGAAGATCGGGGTTTTCCCTAGATAGTTCTGGGGTGGTTACGTGTGTTTCATTGTTCGGGTTATCGTGTATTTTCGTGCAATCTTCAAGCAGATGGTTTTGGGTTTCGTCGGCATGGCCACACCCCCTACAGATCATTGTCTGGTGCTTGTTTCTGTAGTTGTTCTTGGCCTTGATCATTCGGGTTCTTGCTATGAATATCCTCCTGGCTTGTTCTTTGGTTAGGTGGTTCAGGTATTTGCTTCTAGTGAGTGGTTCTTGGGTTTTGAGATTTTTGAGGAATCTGTATTTGCTTTTGGTTTCGTCTTTCGCTTCTAGGGTAGCTTGTTGGGCTTTACGGACTGCTAGGTGGACTTCCTGTTTGCTTTTTGCAGTACTCTTTGTTGTTAGGGTTTCGATTTGGATTCCCATATCAACTGCTTTTTTCTTTATGGTGTTTATCCAATCTTTGGGCTTTGTGCTCCTGTTTGTGAGGGCGAGTTCTTCCCCGTTAGCCCTGGTTATCTTCAGGAGGTAGTTCAGCTGTTTTTCGGTGATTCTGTGTTCGATGTCCAGTATTTGCAGTTCCTCGTACAGGCATTCTCTGGGTGTTGATTGGGGGAGGCGTAGGATCCTCTTTATTTGGTTGTCTAGGATTCGGTTTAGCTTGTTGGTCGCCGTCTTGGTTAGTGTCCAGGTTTCGGAGGCGTATGTGATGATGGGTATCACGCAGGTTTCTAGGAGTTTCCAGATTGTTTCAAGTTCGATTCCTTGGTAGTTTTCGTCTCCAGCTATGTAGAGTATTTTTTGGAGGGCTCCTTCTGCTTTTCGTGTGATGGTTTCAATGTGGTCGTCTAGGTTGTTTTTTGAGTTCAAGGTTTCACCAAGGTATTTGTACTGGTGGGTTTTTTCGATCACCATGTCGTTTATTTTGGGGCTTTCAAATTCTTTGTCTTTGCCTACTAGTAGTATTTTTGACTTTTCTTGCCCGAAGACTATCCTTAGTGTGTTGGATATCTTTTCTGTTATCTTTAGGATTTTGGTTTGGTCCTCTAGGTTGTTTGTGATTACTGCAACATCATCCACCCATAGGAGCACTTGGGATTCCTTGTTGATTTCGTTTGGGTTGATGGCTTTTTTCTCTCTCTAGTACTTTCGATATCTCATCCATAAGTAGGGCATATTGGGTGACTGCCAGAACACCTCCTTGTCTGATGCTGTCATCAACTCTGATTGATCTTGTGTGTCCGTGCTTGGTGCATATTTTGGCTGTTATATTCTGGTTCAGTTTTTCCGTTAGGAGCCATTCCCAGTCTCCGCATCCGTTTCGTGCCATTGTGTCCAGGATTCCTTCTAGCCAGGCTTTGTCGTAGGCTTTGGTGACATCGAGGAAGGTGATGAATGTAGGCTTCCTTTGGGCTTTGTTGATCCTTATTGTCTCTTTGATCTTGATTATGTGGTCGACCGTTGCCTTCCCCTTTCTGCCTCCACCTTGTGCGCTTGTTATTTCGAGTTGGTTCAGGATTCTATTGTTCAGGAGTCTTTCAAAGATTTTTCCCGTGTTGCTAGATAGGGTAATGCCTCTTTCATTGCAGCATTTACCTCTGATGCCTTTACCTTTGTAGATCCTGATGATTTCTCCTTTTTGCCCTTGCTCTGGGATCTTTCCTTCTGACGCAACTTTGTTCAGGGTTTTCAGGTGGATTCTTTCCATGTTCTTGTCAGCCTCTGTGCATATCATGTTAGGGATGTCGTCGGGTCCGTTTGCTTTATTCTTCCCTAGGTTTCTGGTGACTGCCCTCAGTTCCCTCCGTGAGAATGGTTTCATTGCTGCTGTTTGGCGGTTTCTTCTGTCAGTGTTGTTGTCCAGAATTTCCTTATTCTTGTCTATGCAGTCTGGTCTTGGGGGTCTGGGTTTGTATAGTTTTTCATAGTATCCGGCAATATGGTCTTTTGCTCTTTCGGGGTCTTTTATAGTTTCGCCATCTTCGTTGACAGTGTCTGGTTCGTTGGAGCTATTGGGTTTCAGGAGTCTTTTTCTGATTTTCCAGAAGTCGCCAGATTTGGTGCCCCCTCCTTCTAGCATCCTGTTCATTCTTTCCTTTGTGTTCTGTTTCTGTTTGGCAGTAATTTCTGAAAGGAGTTGTTGCTGGGCATCGTGGTATCTGTTTCTCTGTTCCGTGATGGTCTGGTAATCCTGCTTGGTTTTGATGGCCTTTTGGTACTCGTTTTTGAGTGCTCTAATTTTGGTCGCTCCTTTTCTTTCCTCTTTGCTCCTTGGCCCGCTGGGTCTTGTTTTGATCGTGGTTTTGCCTATTGTTTTGATGAGGTTTTTCTTGATAGTACTTTCCATCTGAGTGTAGTTCATCACGTTGTTCTTTGTGTCCTCCCTCATTAGGCGGTTGAAGCTTTATCCATTTCTTTATCATTTTCGGTCTAGTTTTTCTGATATGGTTGGGTATCTCGAAGGTTATTGTGTTGTGGTCGGTCGGTTTTTTGCCTTTGAGGGTTAGCGAGTTGTCCCTGTTTACTTCGAGGTTCTTGATGTTGTTGCCGGAATCGTTTGTTGTGATGACAAAGTCTATGATGGATTTTTCGTTGGCGGCGTGGCGGTTTTCTCTTGTCCAGTAGATGGATTTTTCATCTGTGTTGATGGCTTTCATGCCTAGCTGGTTTAGTGTGCCTGTGAGTAGTTTACCATTCCTGTTTTCTTCTTGTCTGTATTCGGGTATGGTGATTTCGACTCTTGCATTGAAGTCCCCAACAAGGATGGTTTCCCCTTGTTGTCTGTGTCTAATGCAGGATGTGGCAATTGTTTGGTATTGGTGGTGGACTTCTTCAGTTAGCGTCTTTTCTTGGGGGCCGTAGTACGCTGCTAGGTATGTCTTTCTGGGTTTTGTGTCTAATTCGAGCCAGATTATTTCGAGGTCTTCATGGTCTTTGTGTTTGACCTCCTTTGTATGTGGGTAGAGATCATTGTTAACTAGGATGCCTATTCCGCCTCCTGTGGTAGTAGTTCGGGCTTTGTGGTACCAGGTGTACCCTTCTATATATGGAGGTATCTGCACTCTGGTCTCTGCTATGATGGCTATATCACTGTCCGTTGCCTCCATCACGGTTTTCAGGCTTATCTTTTTTGTACTGGAAGCAGGACCTCCTTCACCCCGCAATGATGTAACTTAAATAATTAGAGGATATATAAGCTTTATTGATGCACGAGTTGGATTTAGTTACAGATATAATAAACGAGGGCGTTATGTATCAACCGTGGTACCCCCCCATAGTCCTCTATATTAAGTATTTACCTTGATATTCAATGATTTTTGATCCGAGTCGGAGCGGACGATGAGGAAGCCTTCGGCCATATTGGATTCTTATTTACCAACAAGCCAGCCGGGTCCACCAAGAAAACAATATATTTACTCATCTTATAGACCAAAGGCAGGTTCCTGGTTCCATATAGAGATATCTTTTTAAGTCATGCTGGCCACACATGATTTGAAGCCTATATTTCCTCAAAATAGCCATAATCCGATGCGCCACGTGTTTGCATTCTGAGAAGAAGCTGCTACAATGAACCTCAATCGCTTATGCCCTTCAAGGCTTCTCGTCAGATTTGGTACATAAAAGCTAAAAAATGCTCATATATTCTGTTTTCAACTCGCTGTCAAACTTTTGTTTCATTTCAGTGTCAACATTGTTCATTCTAGCAATGGTTAATTGCACCTCTTTTATCATTAAACTTGGACGAAAAAGTATGCAAATGACCCATAAACATGATATAACCGCGAGTAAGGCCAGCAATGTCATGTTTGTCCAAGGGACACACACCCTTGCCTCAAATTAGCCCCAAAATCAATATAATTTTCATAAATAACCACGAAATGTCGGTAATTTTATTTTCGATCAACAAAGAACACCATGCATGATCAGAACTATAAAAAGTCGATGATAATAAAAGAGGTGGAAAGACGGTGTTTTTGTTTCTCTTGTAATGGTTTGGTGTGTTCTATAAGAAACATTTGATCAGCCCACTGATGATTCCATCAGCCTATGCTGTACCATTAACAAAGCCTCATCAATACTACTTAAAGTGTTTACTCAAGTAAAATGTCAACAATCTTTTAAGCATAGTCTTCTTCAAAATACCTGACAGTCGATCCTCTTTTTCAACTCAGAATCCAATTGACAGATTAACTCATAGAAAGTCTTCTTTTTCACTTCTTTCTGGAAATAAATATGACGAGATTTTCATCTCACTCAGAAAGAGTTTTAATTGCTCAACTTATGCAATCAATCATCTATAAGAAAACTATCTTTATATCCACCAAGAGCTTACCAATGAACCGCTGGTGGTTCGGCATCGAGTTACGTGTTTGTTTTTTTTTTCTTTTTTTTTTGTAATTTAAAATACTCTGAACATTTTATTCACCTAATTGATTGAAACTGCCATGATTGTATTAAAATAGGGTTGATAATTTAGACCAATAATTCTGTATGATCAACGGTCGTGGTAATTACACAATATTGCAGAAAGAAAATATCCACATAAACATTTCTTGGACAAAGAACATTTTGTATGTTCATGTCTTAATTTCACATAAGCCATTCTTAAGAAAACATATAGGCCTATACTAAGCTTACAGTACAGAAAAAAACATTCAGGTTTCACTTGCAGACTACTTTCGTCATCCCATTATCATTTCATCTTAGGATTCAGCTAGCAATATGATACGTTCGCGAATGAAATACAATAAGAGCCCCAATGGCTTCTTACAATGAAGGTCAAATTGAATCACAGTGATACTCATCATTGATCGTATCAGCTGCCTAGTGAATTCAGATTAAACAGTGGGGGATGTAGATGATGTTGGGAGAGAGGCATTAGTGTTGAGATTTCATCAGGATGGGAGGAGGGGGGGGGGCTTTTTGTGCAATCATCTCGTTGGAGAGAGATAGGAAACCACTACATACACTACTACGTGTATTAATTCAAGAGCAGATTATTTTCCTGATAAGAAGATATTAATGTTTCTGATGGTGGGTGGTAATTCTTAAATGAGGTAAGGACAAGATGTGACACTAGGCTAGACATTCAGAGAAAATTAAGAAATGAGTTTTATTCAATGGCTTCACCAAGGACTTCCATATCACACACACACTGAAAAAAATATTTCACGGCCCAAAACAGCATCAAAAGTCTTCCAATAAACATAATAACCTTCAAATCAGCAAAACATTAGATAAGAACCGAGGAGCACTTAAAATCAGTCACGACCGACAGCACTCAACTTTGCGGATGCTTATCCTCAGTGACCCATTCAAAGTAACTCAACGGCGTTCAAACAGGGTACATTTTGTACAAAAATCTAATACATTAGCATTCGTAGTTAATTGCACCAGGAAGACAGTTCAGAATGCCGGCCAAATATTGATGCTGTGATGGTCAAATTTATTATTGCCACTTACAGTCTTCAAGTAGATTTTTGAAATCTATAATAAGTGATATGAGTTTTCTTTGTTTCAAATGATACCACTAACCTTATTCTAGGTCATTTCCAAGTTGACCTTTATCTAATACGTGATGCTTTTCTAGAGATAATCACTTTCGTTTCCGTGGAGGAGATGTGAGTTTTTGTAGGTAGATATCAGACGGATTAAGGAGTTCACCATGACCTTTAGAAGATGGGTGGTCATCTTTATGCACCTTGGATACAAAACCTGTCGGTCAGCTTTGGAGCTCAGGGATCTGGTTCTTCTGTATACATATATTTTATAATCAAGGGAAATGGGACCTCCACAAGGCCTCTCACTGATGTCGCTTTCCCTTGTCGATTCACATTATATTATTGTTTCAGACAAAACAGGTTAGTGATATGTATCAAATATAATGCCCTATGCAGTACAGTCTATTAAATTTGATTTATGATCAAGTTAGATGACGTGAAGGTGATTTGTGGACCCAGAGGGAATGTAGGACGGCATTTCTCAACATGGTACGACTGCACTTAGCCACTTCGATTTGAACCTTCAAAATTAGAGTGAGTGATCGCAGGTAATGTGGTACGACTGCTGTGTACAATCAGCACTAAATGTAGTAATTACATAGGTTTTGATAGGGCAGTTGCACCAGGAGAGCATTTCTCAATATGCTAAATAACATTATTGAGAAATGCCCCCCAGTGCAATCATTAATGACAATTCACTAGATGCAGGGACACAGTGACACTAGAGTGAGGGATCCCTCTACGATTTAAGAGGTCTAGGCGTACCATATTGAGAAATGCTGTCCAGATGATTTTGTCCCATGGGTGTAGTCATGAATTGTCAATGATTATTATGGGCGGCTTACTTGATTAGGGGTCACTGTTGATTTACGTAGCTGATGGATTTCAAATGAAAGAATGGAGCTATGATCTATATACAGCACTGGAAGGCATTTATCAAGATGGTACGACTAGACCCCTTCAAATCGTAGTGGGATCCCTCACTTTTATGCCATTACAGCCATGCGTCTAGTCACTAATAATTGTTCAGGTATGACTGCCCTACCAAACCCTATGTATTACTACATTAGGTGCTGATCGTGCAGAGCAGTCGTAGGGCATTAGCTACGATCACCTGCTCTAATTTTGAGGATTTCAAATCGCAGTGGCTGTGTTCAGTCATACCATCTTGAGAAATGCCTTCCTGGCCATTCAGTCAGTTCGAGTCAATTGTGAAATGGAAAATGTGAATTTTCGTCTCTTTCAAGTTCATTGTTAGCTTATTAGATATCTTTACAAGTTTTAGGCCTTCCATTTAGTATTGGGATTTTGCTCAGCCTGCAAATGATGAGACTCAAACCACAATCATAACTAGAGACCAGCGTTGATTGTGTGCTTGCCATGAGTGTCATGATAGTCCAAGAGTCAGAGAAATTTGCTCAAATTAGTGCCACATTCAATAAGTCTTGTCCAAACAACACATTTAATAATTCTTGTCCAAACAACAATTCTCATCTATAAAAATCTTATTTCAAATCAATACCATGTGTGATTGAAACTCTAACTGAAAAGGTGTTACAGGCGGTAGAAGAACTGTTTGTCATCTTTAGTATATCAACACAGTTTTTATATGAAATGTTGATCAGCCCATGCCCACTGACAAAGCCTTCTCAATGATACTGTAAGATGTTTATGCAAGTGAAATACCAATAATCATTTCAGCTTAGTCTTCTTTTGTTATTTTCTTACATTCGTTTCACCGCCCAAGAATCTAAGTGATGAATCAGCCATAACCTTCCCATTATTTGTACCTCCTCTTTCGGATAGTGAAACAACAAAACAATATGTAGTGAAAAATAAATATGACAAGATTTACATTTTACTTCAATATTTGATTGGAGCTGGAGGTTAATTCAAAAGGCTTTGCCATCGCTACCTATGCGATGTTAGTGATTTCCCTACCTTTTTCCTTACTGCGATGGTAAGGTCAGCCTGCCTTCCTTCTGATAGCCAGCTAATTTTTAGTGAGCACTGTTAGCCTCAGCCCTGCTTTCACTATTCCAAGCAGAACACACTGTGCACAGTGGCAACAGGTCCACAGAGAAAAAATAGCAGTGGAAATACTTGTTCTCTCAAGAGTGGCTACACTGGGGTTCTGCTAATTATATATACCCTGTTGGGTGCACTTGACCCTGAAATGTCTTTAAGTATGTCACCAACTAAAAGAGAGAAGGGAAGCATGATGTTACTGGAATCAAGAGCCCTCAAGGACTCTCAGCAGGTGCATTCACTCTTGAGAGGAGGAATGTCCCCTCACAGGTGCACTTGCACTCAGGGGAAACCACTATCCTTTCTCAAAATAACATAAGGGGTGGTGTTAGTACTGGAACTGGAATAGTGAAGGACTGCATAGTACTTGCTATTCCTGACTGGTCTAACACAACTAGAAAATTTAGTGTAGTAACACTAGGTTTTATGAGATGTTATGAGATATGCCTACGCTAACCTCGCATAGGTAGCGATGGCAGAGCCTTTTGAATTAACCTCCAGTGCAATCAATTAGTCGTCAAGAAATCTCTTATTATATCCTACTGAGAGCTCATTATCTAATCACTGTATGTTCCTTCGTCTAATAGTAACATCTAGTTACTTAATACTAGCACATATTAGCACAGAAGCAGTTAAGTGATTGTGTCTTAGAATTGTGTTGCTCCCAATCTTTTAAGCTGTTCCTTGGAAGATAAACACGGATAAAAGACATAATCGTTAACGCATAGCTATCATTATTGCTGTGTCATGCAAGCGAAGGGTTGTTTAAACGAAGCTGGTTAGTGTCTCACGTACAACACATTGTGTTTACAACTTGTGATGATAGATGCTCCTACGATGTGCTATCTGTTCATACTCAGGGGTTATTCCTGTGTGTCATCTTCTTCATGTATTTTATCCATTTTCAATTTGAACAAGATTTTACACCTATCTCTAAGCTGTTTACGATATCAATCAAATATGCAATCAATGCCACTTTTAACTCTCAATTTGCCAACAACAAAATATGCAGTGTCAGCGGAAAGGCTATAAGAGGATTGTCCTTTATGCAGTGCATAATGGTGCCAATTTATCATTTATGAATTGTATATATTTGTCAAAATACCAACTCAAATAAAGTGATGATGAATACAAGAATGCAACACATTGAAAGCTTGTATGGTATTTTCATTTTAGGTAGAATTGGATCTCAGTAGTATACTAATAATTCATCCTGTATGTTTTGAGCAGCATATTGGGTGGTGGATTATAATTATAATTTCAGGATTTACATATTTAGTGAGCTTCATTAGAGTTGGGATTCCATCAGCATGGGAGGTGGGAGTTCTTGTACATTCATATCGTGTGCTGATTTTAAGGATACTTGAAGAGATTTTGAGTTCATTCAAAAGGATGTTTCTGAAGGTAGGTGGTAATCTGATTTGTAGTTGGGAGAATACTGCACATAAATACAGTCAGTCAGGGCAGAGATAGAAATAATAGTCTATACTAATTACGAACTATGGGAGGCTATTTCTTTTGTGCATGTCTGTAAGATAATCAGATACTCGATACGTTCTAATAATGTATGGATTTGGACTTCTGATGGATGGGCATGTATTTTCTTGTCGTACAATTCCCCCTTTTGTGACGTCCTTGGCAGTCCCATTTTATTAGAGGCTGCAATATTTCTTTTGACTAACCAACAAAAGTGTCATCATAAATATAGCGAATGAGGCCACTTTTGGTGATATCATTTCCGAACTGAGAATAGATTCTGGGATGACATACCATTTACTATTACCGTTCACAGAGTACCACAGTCTTCCCAGTTTCTCCAGATGCTAAATGTTCATCGACTGCTTTCCAGTCACCGGTTCCAAATCTAATGTCATCACCGTTGACAAAGAGTCAAATCTAGATTTCAAGGTTTTTGTCCTTCCTTCATCTGAAGTAGAGGTTATTGTCAAGGCAATGCCTGTTTGCCTTTCAATTCCTCTCCTTTTTTATTTCCCAATGGATAAATCATTTCCTCTTGGTTGACCATTCGTGATTAGAAGGCAGAATCGCAGCTTTGTCTTTAAGCACCCATGATTACAAAAGAAAGCCGTTGTTTAACCTTCAAATTGTAATAATCCAGAACACTGCAATCTCTATCAGCTGATACAGGATAAAGCAATGTTTATCAATCTGCTGACGCCATAACGTCTACTAACACAGAGCCTAATACTACTTATCTTTATATCATTGTTTGATTTGATTGAGGAATCCAGACAGACATTCATTATTGAAGATTGATGGATCTAGACAGACATCCATTCAGTATCGACTGCCTTTATCCTATACATACACTGGTGTAATACAGATTCTCTATTGCAGGTCTGGTCCACAATTTTCATCCTATTGATATTGTGAAATGAACATTTGTGGCCATGGCCGTGTCCAATTTGATTAAATTTAATGACGTCTCGTCGAGCCTTATAGTCACTTTTATGTGAAAAAAAATGAAAGTTTTGATTCAACCTAGCTGAATCTGTGGATGTGTTCTTTTTTTTATTGGTTGGGGCTGCAGTGAGCAATCAGCCCTGTAAGTATTGCTAAGTGGTCACAGGCCCATGTTCTGAAGGCAATATGAGAAAGGGTAGCCAGAAGGGGAAGAACTAGGATGGTAATAAGGGGGCAACCGCAGGCCTACAGAGGGACATTTTTAAGCAACCAGAAAGGTTAGCATGTGGACAGTCATGGCGAGACTGAATAGTACAGAAAGCCATTTCTTAATATACTACGACTGAAGCCTCCAAGCCGTACCAAAGTTTCCATATGAAAAGCATTGAGATTTCAAGTCGTAGGTATGTTAATGGTCATAGTGCATTGAAGAATGTCCTCCACACAGACATAGGTAGACAAAAAGAGAAAGGCAGACATTGTGGAAGGGGTGAGCATATCAGGAGATTGAGAGTGGTGTTGGCAGGTAGCGATCACTAGAACAGAGGCAGGAGGATGGAGGCGTGATGAAGGGCTGGTCCAGTAGGGGCAGAGGGAGACATGGGAAGGGTGCAGAGATCCAGGTGGGAGGGAGGGGGAGGCAGAGAGAGGCAATGGTGCTCGCCAATCGTGTTACACGCGTAGGGTAGAGGCACGCTGAGTTGGACAGATACCTAAAGTCGGACACCTTGAAGATAAGCTTACATAATAAATATGCATATTCAACTGTTATCCTAACAAGACATGATAATTAAGGTGTTATTCATTCCCACAATCAGATGATAGCAAATGTACGTGACTTTATATATCCCTTTTCTACTGGTCAAACAAGGGGTGTCTATGCTGTATTCTTGTATTGAAACACCTCTGCTGAATAGTCAAATTGGTTTGATTATTTCAACTGATGTGGCCTGGCTAACATACATACTTTCATAGGCATTAACAATATATGCATTTTTCTGGGTGGTTGAAGTTTTTATATGATAAAAACTCTCTCAAGTCATTTTTTGGGAGGCATCTTCATGATAGTATAAAATTACACCTAAAGTCAGACACTAACTATACCTTGTCTGTGACACTATGTTAATAGCATCTCTTTGATTCAATACCTTTTATAATGGATGATAACCATGTAAAATGAATGCCCTCAATTAATAGAATACTGATCTGGTGTTACCTACTACTTAAAGCTCTCTAGCCATTCATGCTACAACTTGCTATGAAAGTTACTGCCTATTCATGGGGACCACAAGTTCTGCACCACCATATGATGCCTATTAAAGATGCCTATTACACAAACCTCAGATCTAGGCTATAAATGGGCTACCTATGTTAAGCTATATCAATATCATCAGAGGGTACCATATTCTTCACATACAGTCAAGGAAATATTTCTATATAAAACAGCTTACAAACTGCCTGAATGTAGGGTCATTTCTAAGTTCTAACTTGAGGAGCACTTTGAACATTTTAAGTAAGAATGTTTGTGCCTTGTTTATTCATAAACAAACCTTGAAATCACCCTTTTTTTTGGGTCAGGAGCGTCCGAAATGGGTGCCTTTACCCTACTCACAGAGCAGTTGTGTTGTGGCAGTGGCAGATAATTATCATCGATTACCTACGTGTCATATGAAAAAGGCAGTTGGGGGTGGAGCGGTAAACCAGCCCCAAGGACATTGCCAGAGTCGGAAGCGTTGATTTAAATATGGCAATAAAACAAGACATTGTTCCGCCCATAAAAACCAGTTATAGATAGCGGGTGGGGACCTAACAACTAGCTATGGGGTGACAAGAAAAAGTGAGAACACCCCCTACACAGATATGCGTGACACAGTGGGGAGCTCAGGGAAAAAAGAACCCGCACTGTAAATGTAATAATAATTTTTAGACATAAAGCAATTAGTCCCATATATATTTCTCGTGACGCAGAGGAATCCCTTCAGGCACCATTTAAAGATATTATGGAGGTGTTCTTTTTCTCACTGCTAGAACCTCTAAATGTATTTTCAGGAGGGTGTTGCTACTATAGTAAAAGGAAGAGCTGGCTAAAAATGGCCTTGTGTCCAGTCATTTCTTTTCATGTTGCTATAACCTGTCCCTTTTGTTGCTCACAAGTGGTCATTCAAGTATGGTGCTAAAAAAGGGGGATTTGAGTAGGTAC
This sequence comes from Acholoe squamosa, assembly GCA_949317995.1. Classification (NCBI taxonomy): domain Eukaryota; kingdom Metazoa; phylum Annelida; class Polychaeta; order Phyllodocida; family Polynoidae; genus Acholoe; species Acholoe squamosa. The sequence goes on from OX439042.1 coordinate 23,549,781, forward strand.
CTAGTTGGGAGAAGTCAGTCAGTATAATATACTATACACTGTAAATAATGTGTGTTGCGGGAACACACAAGATTGTAACACACATGGATATTCAACCCACTTTGAGCAGTTTACTCACTTTGAGGGCATCAACACAGTTTTTCTAACACACTTACACACTTTTTTCTCAAAAGTGTTTAGGTACTGAAAAGTGTGTTAAATCAACACACATTTTATTAATCCTTCAGTCTTATCAGTGGTATTATGTAACCCATTAATTGCCCCTCACCTAACCAAAGGTCAGTTATAACAGTTACACACAGTCAGTTTGAATCTGCACCTGCTGGAGAGAGGAGTGTCTTCACTTCTCTGCTCAATTTTGGTAAGTAATCTTATATATCATCCTCAACACTAGTGCTATACAACCTGTAAGAGAGTGTAGTAAGTTGGTTTATCATAGATTTACACTCACATAAAGAAATTCTTTAAAAGCTGAATCAATATGCTGCCTAACATACTATCCAGTGTAGCATACAGTGTTTATTCACCAATTCTTCTGTTTCAGAAAACTACAATCTGCTTGCTCCAGTCACTGACAAGTTCTCATGCTGATTTGTGATTTACACAATACCAGGAATAGGTAAGTGGGACTATTCTGCATTTTGAATATAATTCTTTATCATTATAATGTACCTACATAACGACTTTTTTACATATGGGAGCCTAGACTCAGTCACCATTCTAAACTCTAGACAGAAATCAGAAGATATGTTATTGATGTATTAGTATATTTTAATGTAGAAGTTTAAGTGATATTAGGACAATTTCTGCACTAAATCAACATATCATAATTATGGTCTTATAAAAATATATTGTTATTCCTTTCCAGATTAAGTATGTGTGCCTCATGGTTACCTTCCTCACATCATCTCAGGACAATAACAAGTATACCAAAATTAAAATATGAAGAAATAAAGGCTAAATGCCCCCCACCCACCCCTTTCATTGTAGAAATATTAACTCACTTTCCTATCTAAACACTTTATGAAGCAACACACTTTCTATGAACACACTATATGCATGAACACACTTTTTGCAACACACTTTTGTTGTAACACCCTTTTTGACATGAACACACTTCTTAACACACTTTTGGGAAAAGCGTGTTGTGTGTTAAAAAAATAAGTGAGTAAAAATATGCTGCAAAGAAGTGTGTTACAAAGCGTGTAAATGCAACACACATTTCTTACAGTGTAGATTATAGACATGAGTAGGTACCTGATAGTGCAGCTCTCTCTGTTTTAAACAAAGCAGGTGACTTTTCAGACTAATGTGGTGAGTGCAAGTTGAATGGTGAAGCAGAGCGTGACTTCTTTTGAAAAGGGGGTACCTACTGGCAGCTCTTTTTACCATAGGAGCAACACGCTCCTGCTATTCTAAAGCAGACCTTGAGTCACAGGGTAGCCTTGTAAACTTCACACTTCCTCCGTTGCAGTGTTGCTGTGGAGATGTATATGATACTCTGGGTAATGAAACCCAGTTGCCGAGAGAAAAAAAGAAAGAAATATCAATAAAAACAATTTCCCCGGAAGGTTCTGCTCTTTTCCCTGCCCACTGTGCACGTGTTGTGGTTGCGTACACACCGTCACGTGTGGACGCAGCCGGCGCCTTTGGAGAGCAGACGACTTTTTTTTAGCCTACAAACACAGCCTTTGCTCATTTAGAGGCAATTTGGGTGTGCGTCTCAGCAGACACAGGCCTGAAAGTCCTCCTATGTGTACCAAATAACCATAGAATACTTATGGGCAACTACTACTCAATAACACAAACTGGTTAGCGCAGGATTTGTTTTGAACCATATAGCCATGATTATGTTACTTGTCTTGATGTTGAATTACATGACAGAGGAATCTATCATGAGATCATTAGTAGAATGATCAGTTTTAAAGATATTCAACAGGTCATAAATAACATTACATCCTATAGTTGGGTTTAATGTCACAATATGAAAGCAGATCTCTTCCTGTAAATGGATTTCCCCAATTACAATGTCATAATTTGAAAGCACATCTCTATGCTGAAGATGACAGGGATTCCGGAGGTTACTTTCAGAGGAGATCAGCCCCACATTCCTAACCATTACGGGGGAGGCTAAAAATCGGTACATTATTATCCTAGCCGCGAAAGTTGGGGGAAGTCGTTATTATTCGAATTGTAGAAGATATATAATGTGCACGCTCCTAAGGGCATTTTTCCAGTTGGCACGATCCTTTCAAGTCATGACAGAGTCTATTGGGCATAGAACGTTGAAACAAAAGAAAAACGCTTAATCAATCAGCTTTCAACATTGATTCAACGCTCTGCACATGGGAGGCACCGAGTCGAACTCTATATATAGCTAATGCACATCACTAATATATTCTTTTGATCTATTGTGAAAGAATACAAAATCCCCCGGTGATTGTAGGTCTATGTATTCTAGCGTCACCAAACTAGCAGTCGAATTGCCAAGTCATCCATAGGAACCGCAGGTCCACAGTCATAACCCTACATTTCTCCACATGTATCATTCCTACTTCTTCAACATGTTCACGACTATGCATTGGGAAGACACAGAAAAGTACGTTCAGTGGTATACGACTGCCCATAACGACTGGATGATCTGTTAGATATGCGGCTGCAGTCGGGGGAGAAAAATGGTCTAAATCGTATAATGCTGTGTTTAGTCATTGCTTGATGAGAAATGCTCTTCTGATGCCATTTATTGTTTTGAATGTTTCTTTACAACAGCGACATTTTGGGCTTTCTCTCTATATAGAACAATGAGAATTTGAGTTAACGCTAATCATCACTCTTGAGAAATTCTCTCTCCTGGTCAACATTAGAACTACAGAGAAAGCTATCCTCGTTTTCTGCTGTTCTTTACCCAGAAATTAAACTATCTGTTACCCTGATTAAGAGGTAGAATTTCTACCTCGTGTCACATCTCAGCACATCTCTAAACAGAATTTGCATACCAACAAATGTTAGTGTATACATAGAGACACCCACCCATGTCCTATATAAATCCTGGGTCTATATAAGAGAGCATATCATGATTTAGCTTTCTTTTCATAATCATAGATATTAATTCATCTCTTGGGCCTCAGTTGAATTTAATAGCGCGGGAACTGACGGCGAAATGTCGTCTGCTCTATAAATGGAAGGGTGCAGCTCTCCGTGACTGAGGCGATTACTGCAGCTCAAGCTGGTCTGTGTGTAATGTGGACTACTTATTGATTAACAGATTTAGTACAACCTTGCAAATGCCTTCCGATCGGTGGCACGATCGGTTAGCATCCCGCTGGGCTGGCGCTTCATAACCGATGGCACGATGCTGTGTTTGCTAGACCTATGTTCTATGGTGCTGTATGTGAATACAAGAATTGCAGTAGTTTTGAGGAAGCATCGTAGAATAGTACGTCTATGCATGAAGAAAATCCTAGCTTCCCGGATGCTAACATAAATAAGATAAAATCTTCTTTCAGAAATATAGCTATAAGTTGGACACACCTATACTCATCAACCCATAGTTTTGATATGACCACGTAGATAGTATAAGCAAATCTGACTACATGGGCTATCCTTGTGAAAAAATCTTAATCGATGAAATTCATGTTCCGAAAGAGAGCTATTTCGTTATCATTGGGTCCAAGGCGCCATATGGTTTCGCATTCATCAGGTCCCACCGATAAATGGTTATCATTAACTCCAATTGAATATTCAAAGTTTCTTCTCTCTATACACACTGTATGCTGTTTATAATTAAAGACTATAATCCTACAGCTACACCCAGTGCGTAATGGTTAGATTTATGGGTCTCAATGCTCCCTTGGCTGTCGTGATTAATAGATGGGAGCTGTAGAGATACTCTGGGGGCGAGGAGAGTATTATACTTAGTCACCCTGACCCAGAGATTGATGGATGGCTGTGGGTGTTAGGAATAGTGTTAAGATGCTGGAACCTGCTGGCCTACTCCTGCCTATGGAGTGGCTGATAGCATAGTGTACCCTATGCGTGGGAATCTGGCAACAGGGGGTATAGTAAGGCCCTAGGGACGACAGCCAGCTGTTGTGAGTGGCACTCCCTGCCTGCTGATAGAAGCCACCTTGTCCATGGCTTACCCTTAATCCTCCTCACGTTACCTGCTCACACATCTCCTCCAGTGCCTACAGAATACATTCATCACAGGCTTAAGTACACTCTGGTCATTTAGCCTTGCACGCATGTAGCTCTGACGCAAGCCATCTTACATAATCAACTAGCTGGTACTTTGCTACAGTAGCCGAGCAGTAGCTCAGCGACATTAGTCCATTTGTCACACATATCAGATAGTGTATAATCGGTGGTGGCTAGGTTTATTCCAAATGAAGACCATGAAGACCTCAAGGATCTAGACTTATAGTGTAGATCTAATAAACATGTACAAGTATTTCAATTTGTTATGAAATAATTATACACAGCCATGGTCATCCTAAATGTAACCAATGTGTTTAAGTTGAGGAAGACTGCAGTAGGGGAGTGTAATATCAGCCTGTGTCCTTGTATCACTGCTCTTGTGATGCTGACTATGTGCCCTCTGTGGTGTAGTTAACCATATATACAGTCAGGCCACGATAATCCAGTCTGTGATAATCCAGTCCCTCACCTTACAGTCAGTTATTATTGGGAACAGATTTTTAAAAATATGTGTGTGAAAGCATTCCGCAAATGTTTGATTGCAATACCAACAGTCCACATAATCCCTGTTTCTATTACACTACTTTTAAGAGACCATATGAAAAACTAAATAACCTGTAAGGAGTCCAAAATCAGGAGCAAAGCTATTTATAGACTCGACAGTCCAAAATTAGGCACGGAACTGGGGAGTCTCAAAACTGGGAGGTTCCTTATTACTTCGGGCCCAAATCCTCCTAAGAGGAAAGTTATTATTGACCAAGTTCCCCCATAAACCCCTGCTTTCTTTCCCACTCGAATGGTGGACTTGTGCCCTTCTTCCAAGAGCTCCATTTCCGTTCTGATATGGTTGTCGTTGACGAGCGTTTACTTGATTTGGGTGGACGGTTTCCGCCGACAGGAAGCCAGCCAGGAGCCGTCGCTGGCAAACAGAGGGCCCGGCGCCTGGCTTCTGTCCACACTGCGCCGCTCGCCTTTGACTTGACTATGATCTATGGGAAGCTGTCATAACGATGTACCTCACTAAGATGATGGGGTATCTTGTTCTTTATGCTCCAGCATAATCTTTATTGACATGTTAGTACAAGAACTACCAATACAGAGTCCTGTAACGGTGACCCTACTCTGCCCAGTCTCCTTTCTACTCATTATCTCAAAACTGTCAAATACCATGATAATGTTCAGGTATAATTATATCTATCTTAACCCTTGGTTCATGTACTACACTTAACTACACTCATGGACTTTCAAATCTCTGTGGTATATATTTATACATAGCATATTTCAGGTTCATTCTTTCTGTCATAGTTGGGCAATATCTCATTATATCATTCTGATTTTCCATCACACAGGTGAAAAGCGTATTAGTGTTCCCGGGATAGTGTTTTACCTGCAAGGGCGAGATGTCTTAATGTCCAACTGCATAAAAATGGCATTTTCTCTAAATATTGCATACTATTTATGCAGGTTCTACTGCCCTAGAAAGAAGGGTTTGTTGTTTCTTTTAGATAGATCTTGTCCCCTAGGTCCATTAGTCTATATAACCATTAGGGACACTGACAAGTTGGTCAAGCGGTGCGGTGCGTCCCCATCTAAGTTAAAGCCGCATGCGCGTTGGCTGACATCTGGGCTCTTGGCAAACAGCTGCCTTTTCCGGAGGTTGACTGGCCGTCTCGGAAGTCACGCTGCACACGGGCTGCCCAGCTCGTTAATCAGTACACTACTTGTCCAACATTCACATCTATCAATGCACACCCTCATAACTTCTTCTGCTACTTGCTGATTCCTGAGATGCATGCATGGGGAGTCTGCCAAATAGATATGTAAGTAAGATAATGTGGGGGATTACCTTACAGGCTATCAGGTCTAGACCTGGGTAGACCTTGACAAGTGAAGGGCATGTACGGGTGGGGTGTATGGATAGGTTAACATGGGAACATGGCAGGGAAGCAGTGGGTGGTAGATCAGAAGGGGTTAGTCTGTAATCTAAAGGTTGAGGTGGCTTTAGGCAAACATGTGCGGCATATGCTCTTTACTTTGTTTAATTTCTACACATGGTATACTGTTGAGAGTGCAATGGTCTCTGTTATGGATAATTACATTATAATGTCTCTGTGTGGCATAGATATTAAGTGTTTTCTATGTAAAGACATATGACGGAGACATGTACATATAATCTGCTCTCGTATTCCTCGACTTGATAAGATCAAGTGTTGGCTGGGGAAGCTGTGTAAGAAACGTACGACTGGTACACGTAAATAGAGTAGAGGGAATACATAGAAGTAACACCGTGGCAAAGCATTTCGGCGAGCTTAATTGCAGACTGGGCGTATATGAGATTACATGGGAAAGATAAATGTTTGGACGGTATGCTATCAGATAGGCCACCTCGCGTGACCATGTACAGGGACGAGGGAGGGGTGGACATGCGCCAAGCAGCAAAAGAAGTGGAACAAGCCAACAACCAGTGACTTGGGAAGCCAACAGGAAGCCACACTACGTCATCACGCGCCTGCGTACTGCCTGCATCCGGGCCATGCTTGTTGTTGAGCAGCTCCCCGTGGATGATGCTACGTGGGACGTGAGCGTGTGTGAGCAGCATGAGCAGCTCGTTTTGTGTGCAAACATGCAATGGTCCCACCACCACTATGTCTATGAACATTGCTATGGGCCCCATGTGTAGCAGTGCTCAGTGCATGTTGCTCATCTAGAAGTCTTGTTGTAAAGAGCTAAGTGAAATCCAAAGCCGAGACAACCTTATTAATTAGGCATCCTTTGTTTGTATCATGATTCTCAGATGTTGCTCTCCATAGGGACTGAGAGCGTTTTTATGTTTATATGATACCTCGGACTAAGAGGACAACTTCTGTGATAGTGCCTAAAACCTTTACTAGACACATGTGTGCTGAAGTCGGCTTATTACACGTCATGTCTAACTGATGTAGGACATGATTGCAACTGAAATCCCTTCCATCTGGTAACATGACTACTTCCCATTGCACCACATCCCAGGCACCATACATTCTGTAGCACTCTGGGCATATGATCAGAGCAGAAAGCTATCCCCTTTGCGCTGCTCCTTCATCAGTAGAGCTAACTATATATGATAAAGTAGACAGTGCCCTCTTTATGCGATTAGACAGACAAGATGCGTGTGTAATAATACCCATCAGGCCTCCATGGCTTATCATTAGACTCTGTGTGAGGTACATGGACTAGGGGCCATAAGTGCAGCAGATCTTGCTGCTGGAGGCAATTCCCTGTATCTTGACGGCGGTGTGTAGGTATGCCAAGCTTGATAGTGGGGATTGTGTTATCTCAGATACCAGGAGGTTGTACATAAGAGGACAGCCTGGCCAAGTGCTGGCACGTATCTCAGTTGTAAGTGTTATTATGGAGGGAGGCCTCAGCACGTCCAGTCTGGTCTATATCTATACACATAGGTATGCACACATTGGGAAATGTGGGTACTCACTCAGCTGTGTACATTGCATAGTTTATACAAACACCTCGTACAATGCTACATAATGATTATTAGAGATTATCACTGAGAGGTATGGGAAAGTGAACTGACTGATTGTAGGGATATATGCCCACCGACCTTTGACAGTCATTATTATTATTATTATTATTATTATCATCATCATCATCATCATCATCATCATCATCATCATCATCATCATCATCATCATCATTATTATTATTCTTATTATTTTATTCACATGTGTTCATCCCTAAGGGACGTTTTTCCGCGCACTCTTGCGGTACATTCTAGGAGTGCTATGAATGTGATCCTGGTTGTAATATGACATACAATTAGCAATCAGGTCTTGTGAGCTAAATTGTGTGATTAGAATGCAGTGCTCTCATGTTAATGATAAAATGGAGGGCTATGTGCTTAACAAGAGACAGATTATGCTGTTACATTTTATTCTTTACCATTTTAATTTATTTAATGCTCGCTTGAACTGTTTCTTTGTAATTAAACGTTGGGTGTCTTTATCAAGTTTGTCCCATAATTTGGTACCTCTATAATAGGGGGAGCATTGGAAGGCACTGGTCTTGGCCCTGCGTATAACAAACTTCAACTTCAAATCTCCCCTAGTACGAGCTTTTAGTCTGTCTATTGCTTCACCCTGTTGTGCCTTTTTCCACATGTATAGAAAGAGGTGCTTTGATCTCCTCACATCTCTAGCCTTTCCACCTTACAATCTTTATGCAACTGATCAACACTTACATGTCATACTCGAGCTCTGCAGCAAATCCTCAGTGCTTGGTTTTGCATTCTCTGTAGCTTATTTAACTCGCCAATATTGGCACAACCAGTATAAAATGAACAACACTCAATGGCCAGTACTATCATTACCTTATATATATATATATATCTGTACAGATCTCCTTTGTCATACAATTCCTGAGTTTACTCAGCTTATATAATTTGTTGCCCATGTTCTTCTTAACCTTGTTTATATGTGGATTTATACCTAGCGCTGCATCAAGCTCTACACCGAGGTATGGGTATGTGACACAATTAGGTAGAGTCTTGCCGCCAAGCATTATATCAGGGCCCACAAGCCTATTGAGCTTAGGTTTTGTTCTGAAATACATGCACATACTCTTATTGGCATTTTCTGTCATAAAGTTAACATTGCATCATTCATTTATGCAATTTAGGTCTTGTTGCAATTTTTCCCTAGTGATCTGTGCATCTACATCCGAACAATACAGCACCAAGTCATCAGCATACATAGTGTATTTACAGCCTTTGATTGCGTCCCCCAGGTCATTGATAAAGAGCACAAAGAGCAAAGGGCCTAAGGTTGACCCCTGGGGTACGCAATAATTGACCTTTGAGCGTGTTACCATTGGCTATGGTTTCATGGGCACAGTGGGATAAATAACACTTTAGCCAGTTTTTAGGGATCCATGTATGTTCAAGTGGCAAATTTTGGCAATTAATGTGGGGTGATGGACGCAATCAAAGGCCTTGCAAAAATCTATAAAACAGGCCACAGTTATAAGGCCATCATCTCTGGCTTCAAATAGATCCATCACAACATTAAAGACAGCATCAGTTGTACCTTTTCCAGGCCTAAAGCCAAATTGTGTTTTGCACAATATGTTATTATCTTCGAGGTGAGTGGATAATATTTTATGAACAATTTTCTCTAGCAACTTGCCTGGAAGGGGAAGCAAGGTGATAGGGCACCAGTTTTTTATAGACTTTAGGTTGCCTTTTTTGGGAATCGGTACTAAAAGTCCACATGACCAGGATGCAGGAAAGGAACTATACTTTAATGAATTTTTGTAAATAGTAGTAATTTTGTCAATCAAGAAAAGCATTACATCTTTTAGGACCTTGCTGTTCACCCCATTTAGGCCACTGGATTTATCAATGTCTTTTTTACCAAGCCTAAAACAATATCTTCATTTAGATATTCCTCCAATGCCAGCTCTTCTATATCATCATCAACAATGGGGACCGGCACTGGTGGTCCCTGATGTGATATTTTATCACACAGATTTTGACCAATGCTAGAGCAATAATCATTTATATACTCAGCTGTTGTATTGTGAGATTTTTCGTGACTGGATTCACAAGTTTATTTACTTCACGCCAGAATTTTTGAGGGTCACCTTTCGCCTCCTCTAGCATACGCAAGGCATAATCGCTTTGGGCATACTCTAGCTGCCTGTGGTTACGATTCCTCATGCGTCAAATAACCTGCACAGTTTCCCTATTATTAGTTACCTTCAATTCACACAATCCAGACTTGTGCCCTCAGTGCCCAGTTCATTGGGTCTGGTGACATCATCAATCAGACACTTGACATTATGTTCTCTACATTTATCAAAGAGTTCTCGAGACTCATTAGAATTCCTGTCTTTTACATTGATGTTCATATCCCCCATTACCCATTGCTCATATTTTTCTCTATCAACCTTCCCCATGATCACACTCAACTTCTCCAGAAAATCTATACAATCCCCATTCGGGGGCCTATATACATTTAATATCATCATGGCCTTGTAAGTAGGCTTATCAAACTCTATGGCCTGTACCTCTATGTTTGGCTCCATTAATTCAAGACAAGAGACTACCTTACAATAGGGACTATATACATTGCTAACATATGTTATTAAACCACCACCTGTAGTATTAACACGATTATTCCTATAAATGCTTTCCCACCCCAAAACACTAAGCTATTATCACTTTCAGGCAAAATCCAGGATTCACATATACATAAGAATCACAGTCTAAGCTGAATTTGACTTCCAATAGTGTCTTCCTATTAAGACTTCTAGCATTACAACTCACCAATACAACACCCTTGAGACTGTTCAGGTATTGCTGTGTATGTACTAGCTGGAGGCGTTAGTTTGTTTATATATATATACAGTGGGAAGGTAGTTAAGTGTTACTGACTCTAGGGGGGAGGGGGCTAATGAAGTTACACTTATATATACTTCTATGTCGGATTAGTCTTAGCATTGTATGTGATATCTCAAGCCATTAGGAATTACTTTTTTCTTGGGGGAGGAGTGCATTTCATGAATTTCAGGATATTAATGATGAAAAATATTTATGTACATGTTGACAAACACTATCTATATTTACGTTGGCCCTATATCAGGCACACGGATGGAATCAACCCGAGGGATATTATCGTCCCATGGGACGCAGTAAAGGCCATGCTTTTAGGGCATGTAAGGGATGGAAAAGTGGCAAAACAGGGGTATCTATGGTCTGAGGCTGGGTAGTAGAGTAGTTTTTTCTGATAAAGTAGGGGACAGGTGGAATGAGGATAAAGTCCACCATACAGGGATGTGAGGAGGGAGGGACTCTGTTGGACGAGGGGGTGGGTAATTTCTGCTTGTTGTGCGGCCCCCTGAATGCCAATGGTCGCCATGACATTCTCCAGAATTGGCATTTTCTGCCCGCCCACTGCATCCCCAGCATGCCTCTCGATAAGTGCCCGTGGGTAATGGTAGCCTCAGCTGGCTGCATTGTGCCCGAGGCGCTTTGTGGCGACATCTACTCCTGCACTTGTGTTGGCGCAGGCCTGGCCCCGACTCCTCTTCCTGGGTTGGCTCCTCAGAAGTGTGTCAAGGCCGAGGACACCAGTGGCCTTGTAGTTTTCTACCCTGTAGCCCATCACTGCAATAGGCTGTATCCCTCAGATCTTGACATTAAACGTGTCTGCAAAATCCTGTGGTTACCAATTACTGCAGAGTTCAAAATATGAATACTGAATACAGTCTTACTCAGAATGATCTTTTCTACACCACCCTTCCATCTCATTGTAGCGGAGAAGGATATTTAGCAGGTGGAACGGTTACCAGCTACCATAGGACAAACAAACATCTTCATACCAAAAGACATTCCTGTCTGCATGCTAAGATGTTTAGATACCTCAACGGCGGGATCTAATTTAAAGTCATGACAAAGACATATATATATATATATATATATATATATATATATATATATATATATATATAATCATGAACATTTATTGCCAATATATAAAACAGGTCGATTCCTAAATGATGGCCAGCAATCTCTTTGTAATAAGGACAAGGTGTTCTGAAGATGTGTTTAGAGCTATTAAGATCACTGGAAACTGCTTGTTAATTGAGAACTCTGGCATCCTTTAATCCGTAGAAAAGGCCTGTTGTGACTATAGTATAATTCCTTGTTTCTTATTTGCGGACTGAAATAGTGGTTTTAATGGTTTTATTTTATAACAAACAAATGATTTCATAGCAACGAGGAAAATGAGTGGGTTATAAATAACCTTAATGGATCGTAAAAGGTTTGACACAATAATAACCTGGCGGTTGGCTGGTATATTTAATCATAGAAATAGCTCCTTATTTGATAGAAAAAAAAATAAATTGCGTCTGCATTTTGAAAACAACTTCCTATTCTTTAATAACCAAAGCCCTGCCATTGGCACCATACCAGAAAGAATTGCACACCAGTGGAATTAAAGGCTATCTGGTGAGAGGAAAAACAAGTCATAAACACTGGTAAGATGGGATACAACTCATGAGGCCTATTGCTTAAAATGATAGCTGCAGGCAATAGGTCCTGCAGCAAGGTGGCTTCAGTGAGTTACACGTGAGCTGCTATACTAAATCACCTGCTCAAATGACTTGACTGTAGGAGCAGGTCTGGGAGGTGCTCAAGCTAGCGTTAGAGTTGCTCACGATGACGTCAGACGCAGTTTCTTATCTGGCCTTGAGCTGTTTGTGTACGTATAAGAAAGTGGCTGTCAAAATATCACGAGACAAAGAAAGACCTCTGCCGGGGTAATTATTGTCTTAAGAGCAGCTCAGCAAGTGAGATCAAAGTTGAGCAGATCCGTATGGTAAACACGCGGCCAAAGGCACTGCCTCCCTATGGCGTTCTTTGAGTGGGAGCGTTCGAGAAGGCAGTACACCTCATCCCTTCCAATTTCCATGACCCTTAAAGGTGCAAAGGAATATAAGAGATCTTGTGGCAAGTGCCACCTGGCTTATCTTTCCTTTTCTTTTGTTGTGTTCTTTAGTGATATATCTCTTAATTAAAGTCATTTATGCTGAAATATGCCCGGACTCCACATTTTTGTTCTTTAGGCACAGCAATCAAGTCTTTTTCCTCGGCTGAAGCTGGTTATAGATAACAAGTTGATTATATGTTTGATTATATGTTTGATTACATATGCAATTGCATGTATGTGTATAGTTATCACAAATAACCGATAGCCGTCTGATGGATGTGATGTTTGATGAAAACTAGATGTTAGGACGTTCAGTAATCGTATGCGCAAGGCAATCAACAAAAGTGCCTCTATTATTTTACACACATGCCTAGAATATTTCAGGGGTAAATCATGTCAGTGAACAAACCAGCTCATATACATAATGGTACAATTAATAAGCACAGATAGCTTGTAATCACTGTGTGGTAGACTAATTACCCTAACCCATGGTGTGATCTATAGCATTAGCGACAGCTCAGTGCCTTCTACATTATCATGATAATAGATAAAACCGAAGTACCAATTTCATTATCGAGATATATGAACAGCCTATTAATTCAAAATGCTTTTTGTACTTTGTGTAACTATTGCCCTGTATATTCTCTCATGAAGTAACACATAATTTACAAGAAGTAATTAGCAAGTCTATTATCATTTGGCTATAAATCCCTATTTCATAGATGTTGGTGCAGGTATGAGAATGCCAAGTGAATATTTATGATTTCAGTAGGCATGTTCTGTGAGGTTTGAGGGGGCGAACTGTCAGCGAAGGCTAGAGAGGGGTGCTGGAGTGGAAGAGATGGAAACGTCCACCATTATCAGTGACCATTGCCAGCCTCATAGCGCTCCATAGTCAGCTTCCTTATCCACCACTTCCAGTACATAAACTACACGGGCTTCCCTAGCCCACTTAAAAGGGTCTGCTTCTCATCTTTCCTATCCCCTCAGGATGTGTGTGGTGCACATATGTGCAGGCACTGACACTTTCCACTGTGAAATTGTGTAATGTCGTTCTCGCCATGAATATGACCTTAGCTGTCGAAATGGCGTTAAACATCTATTACTCACTCACTCACATAAACTACAGGCATGGTCAGTCGTTTCCTGTACCCTACCCAGATGACGAATGGCCAGGGGACACTGCCCACTACTACTGTATTCCCAATCCCTGACTGCACCACATCCAAACTCTGACCCTAACACCACGCATCCACCCCTCCTCACCTAGCCCTCAGACAGTCCTACACTATACACTAGAGAACACCCTAGTGGCTCCATACTCTTGATAATCACTGCATAACAGTTATCTACCGCCACCATGGAAGCTTCCCCAGCAGTCGGTGCCAATTTCAAGGGGAAGTAGGCGTGGCGGTGGGCACTGGGCCGCGGGCAAACAGCGTCGCATATGAGTGTGAACCACCTCTCAAGTAATATCCGACCTAGCGTGTTGTAGGTGGTTAGTGTGGAGTATCACTCATTACACCTCCAGGTGTGGAGTCTTCACACCTACAGGTGTAGATAGCCACCCATGTATAGAGTGGATTCTGACCCCTGAAAGCTCCAAATCTCGCGAGAATGCATATTTATTAGGCTGAGCTGGTAGCTGCAGAGAAGGCATACCTGTACGGCCTGCCTGTATGGTACTAGCGCCCACAGGACCACATGCAACTTCGGTATATGGCGAGCAGATTGAGTGGTGGAGGGTGGATCCACCTGTACCAGGTCAGGAGTCGGTCACGGGCAGTAGTGTACACAGCTATATATAGCCTTGGGCTTGGCTCCCTAGTCCATGACCCTAACCCCATGATCTATCCAGTCTGCTGCTACGTACTGTTCCAGTTTGAAGTCCTACCCTCCTAGAAAGGCAATGGGACTGGGAAGAGAACAAATATATAGTAATGGAGATATTTAATGGGTCTTTATAACACGGCAAGTAGCTAGCGCTCTGTTGCACTATAGAAGTGACCTTGAGTGCATTATAGGAGTGTAGTGCACACCTGAGCAAGGTCACGATAGTTGTAAACAAGTTTATGGCCATCACTTGGTCTAGACGTACCTTGTTTGGGAGATTAATTGTTGGGGATGAAATGTACAACGTTTTATAAAGACAATAGACAACTCCTTCTTCACATCTCGACTGCCTGTGTGGTGTTTCAGAAGGAAATAATGTCTACAACTGGTTGTAGGGAGATGTTATTGCAGTTTTAATAGTGATCATAGGCTTAAAACCGCAGGTGTTTCTAAACGAAGATTATCATGTTACCTAGTTTATAACTTAAAATAAATGCTATAGCTAATGTTGTTGTGAAACAGACAGCAGTTGGAAGTCCCCACTTATGACTGAACTAGTTCTAGACTGGCTCTTCCATTAAAACTCTGGTTGTAAGTTATATAGTTTCAATTGTAGAAGGCAGGAAACCAGTGTAATTTGTGAGAAACCCCTATTATACGTCATATCTAGTAGGGAAATCCATCTATGCCATGTGATATTATATGCCTGCTGATACAAATACATGTATAAAAACTTACTATGCAGATCATAGCATATAGTCCAAGGGTGGGGGGGGGGGGGTTAGTAGTGGTAGCTATTGGTGTACATGGCAGGGAAGTCATTTCTCAGACACCAAGTTTTGGGCTCTCCCAAATCATACCAGGCCGACTTGGATCAGGGAGAATTCTTGAGTATACAGGGTCAATCACTACAACTGGTGCATATATAGAGAGAAAAGCCATGCACTTGTATAGGCAATCGTAGGTATTATAGGGTAATGGGAAAACTCAATTTGTAGCTCTTGAGAAATGGCTAGCAGGCCGGCCATCGGTCTCTCTCTCATTGTGCAGGGGGGGGGTGGTGGCAGACCTCATATGTTCGATGTCTGTGTGTGCTCTGTATCTCCTAATTACATGTAGGTACAGACCACAGGCGGTTTTTCAGTCTAGGGGTGGAGGGGGCCAGGAATAGCATGGGGAGGGGGGTGTAGTACTGGTCTGCTGGTCTTGAAACATGAACCATAGCTGTAACATTAGCTACAGATCACACTCAATAACCTACTATAATTTTCCACTATAGTAACTGCACTATAGCGGTAACCTGTTGTAGAAAGTTACTACGGTTTTAAGAGTGACCTCTTACTAACCAAGGGATGAATATGTCATTTTTCTTCATTTGAAGGCATCAAACTACATATAGACGAATAAAAAATGAAGTATACCATTCACTCATCAAGCAGAATAGATAACAGTTTTTCTGCTCCCTCAAGACCTGATATTTCTTGTTTCATGTGAACCAAATAGGTCCACACAGATCATCCTCTAGAAACAGCCGCGACCAGACCAGTCGCAGACCAGTCATAAGTATTTATAACTGTAGTTATAACTTCAGTTGTATCTTGTTCTGAAACACCTAAAGTTATAGTTTACAACTGAGATACAACTGGTGAGAGATAAGAATGGTTGTATTTGTAAGTTTAGCAGCCTGCAGTTTTAGAGACAGATATTTAATGTTCATTGTCATGTCCGGCTTCTGAAACACCCCACTGTTGTCCTATAGCTCACATAGCCATTATCAGCTGGGGGCCGCCATTAGACCCCGACGGCACTATGACTAACACCTTCAGCCCCCGACTCCGCAGTATATGCCAGGGATGCCTCCCATTGGTCAATAATACAATAGCCATGTGCCGTATAATACACTCGGATGCATGAAATTTCATGCATTATAGGACAACAGACAGATAGATGATGATATAAATTTTCTATTGATGCCAAGAAGAGCTTTTATGGTTTATGAGAGCGCGACTTGATGGATTTATGGGGTTTCCAACTGGTGGTTAAATCAGTGTTTGTACATGAGCTAAATTATAATTATCATTTCCTGAACAGTAAGCTGTTTAAGTATCTTATTGTATACATAATCACTAATCTGGGACGCATCCGTCCCGCACCAAGTGTGCCATAAAGACATTACCAACATAGATGTAAACCATCTTCTCATCCATTATAATTGACTTTAATCTGTACTTAAACTAAAGAACATTACTATACGTATGGATTTCACCATCAAAGGGACAAATGAAGAAAAAGAAATGAACAGTTCCAAATGAATGATATAAGGCACCAGACGCTGTCGTAACACTTTCATTGGTAATAGCGTTCATGCAGTCACCATAATTGGCTACCACTTGATGAGGCCATTATTACATTGTCATTTACTTATCAGGATGATTAAGGTTTATCGGTATGAGATAATTGGTGCTGTAGACAGGTTGTATCTCATAGATTATGCTGAGGTGATGAGGGTCTGTAAGGGCCTTCTGGGTGTCTGATGGCTGCTTCCGTCTGCTGACGTGGCAGAATTACCGGTACTTGATCTGATGACGTCAGCTTTTCGGTGTACGGGGTAGGAGGAGGCAGGTGTACTCAGGTGTTAGTGCTCCAGGCTGGATTAATGCTAGAGACCGGGGACACGAATATGGACACCAGGTGCTGGGTGTGTTGGCCGCTCCCATAGTATCTAACACCCTGACTGACTTAATAATACCCTGATCCACATACCCACACTCATATACAGTCTGAAATGCCCACCTGCCTCTATGTCCATTGCACATGGCCAGGCACCTGTAGCTCATTAATCATCGCACCCCACCCTATCTAGTATCATTCACAGTTCCACGCTCATTCACCATTGCAATGCCCTTCTCATAAATAACTCTACATTTACCCGTCCGATACCCATAGACCGTATCAACACGGCTATATCTGCATTGTTCAACCCATTGGGGTTTCATTGCACTGTGTTTCCACCTCCGATTTCCCGCTGCACCATGGAAACTGTTTTTGAGAACTAACCCCCAGTTTATATACTACTTTCTTTCTATCAGGAAAATAAGCGTTCCAAAATTTCCCATTTCCTATACTACTTATTTCTCTTGTCAGGACATCACAGCGTTCCCAAACTTCCATTTCCTTTACTACTATCTTCTCGGGACATTCCAACCCTCTCAAACTCCCACATCCTATACTACTCGTTCTCTTGTCGCCACATTAAAGCCTATTCAAACTCCCATTTTATATACTACTCTTTGATCTTGTCAGGACGGACTTTTCAAAGCGTTCATAGACTCCCATTACCTATAGGTCGAATCCCACTTGGCGAAAAATGGCTCAAATATCTCTGCGATTTTGAATCTGTTGCGATTTTGGGGCCTATCCCAAATTCGCAAGGGGTATAGCTACATAATCCACTGTGGGACTCAGAATAAGTTGATCAATCCTTGCGCTTTATGGCCCCAACAAGGGCCATACAATGCAACAGCCAAATTCGCAGAGATATTGAAGCCCTATTTCGCTATGTGGGATTCGACCTTATGGGCTACCGGATAGGCTACCGCTTCTTTACTAGACGACTCTTTCTGATTGATCATTGCAGTGCAGGCAAACCTTAACTTTCCCATACTACTTTTCTAGTCATGGCAATACGGTGCCCATATTTACAGAACGATATTTCCCCCTATAAAATTTAGCCACTTATATGACAAAGTGAAGTATCAATACCATTTGTGATACCCGCATGACCCTTTATGGCGACCCCTTCGTGAATTACATCTACCACACCCAAGTATACTGCCATAGCACTAAACAATACTTATTGTAAGTTTTATTTGGCACCATTCCATTAACACGTCCATGCACCAACCTGTTATCCAGGTACGGATTCTTTCCCATCTTAAACTGTATGCCTATGTTTCACACATGAATCATACCTCACAACATATTTACATTAACCATGTCTCTACATCCCGTACTGCAACATGCCTAACATCCCAATCACGTCTTTTCACACCAAAATACCGCACCAAACACCACGTCCACCCCCCACCAAACCCCTGTGTCCCCCTGAACACCACCACCCCCCCAGACACACACACACACACATATATTCCGAGCTAGCAGGTTGTCCCATAGGCGCCACCAAACTGGAGCTTGTTAAGAACACCTATCAGATGGGTACCAGATGGGTACCAGTTGGCCCCCAAGAGGACCACAGTAAATAGTTGGTGTCCTTTCATTGGCTGATAATCAAACCAGCTAAGTCCGTATACACCCACACCCAATATAGACATGTGTCTTTATACCCCTCTATGATAGCACCCACCGCTCTGCCGCCACGCGTGTTTCCCGCGTTTGATGTCTCTATTTCCGGTTCGTTAGGAGCGTGGTGGGGTCAGTGAGTGCGGAGTGATGTGTCGGCGGTCATCATTTCCCACCACAGAAAGCTCCGTCCGCCTGTCGGGGATAGAGGCAGTGGGATGGGGGGTGTTTTCTGCCTTCCCCATCCCATGGTTCCTATTTTCAGAGGCCGACGCGGCCCATTGGTGACACCCTGATCCAGGCTTGTGTCTATGGGTGGCATTTTAGGACATGCTGTGGCGATTTTGAGGCATTGCTTTGGTCTATGTCAAACGCCTATACAGTCTATAAAATCAGGGAATTCTTGGTGCATTTACTTCAGCTACCAGTTGATGAGAAAACTCCGGCTATGGTTTATGCAATTATGTGAGACGACGGATGGCGAGTTGGTCTTTAGCTGTGTGACAAAAAGATGTCCAGCGTCCATTCCCGACGACAAAGATAGGTGCTGCTGGTACTAATACTATAGTCGAGTGAGCCTCGTTGGCCAACCCTATGTATGTCCTCTAATTTGAAATAAATACCCAAAACTACCACCAAGCTGCATTATGGTTTATGGCGAAATGACGCAGTGGATTTATTGTACAACAAGTTTTTCAGATTAAATATAAACTCATGACTGAAATGGCTCATCATATCGTTCAGCCCAAACTACCCAGTGATCACTCCGAATGGCGACTACCGACAAATTGCCGGATTACTAGGGGCATCACGATTGCAGGGGGAAGATCCTTCATAGCAGACATTGTAAGGTCAGTCTAGGCCGGGAAGGCTTCTGACTGCGCTCTCTATCTGTCCTCTTTATCTGTTCTCTCCATCTGCCTACTCTATTTAGTAGTCTCTATCTGCTTCTATTTGAGCCGAGGAGCATCTCCACCAGACGGCCCGCTGTATAGTCGCTATAGGAACTATTCGAAAAATGACAATATATAAACCTGCCACGTTGTTGGTGGCAATTTCAATTTCTATTGGCCATACATGGATTTTATTGCCTATAGTGTGTTCCAATGTTCCAATATTCCAATGACGGCAATTCAGATGCCTAGATTTCCTTTCCAAAAGTTTCACTCATATTTTCATTAACAAATGTGTGAGAGAGGCAATGGAGGGTCTGGAGAATACAATCCTTTTTTGCCTTATTGGTTCGACAGCGTTTCCTGTTTGCCTTATTGTATTACTGCGCCGGTTCCTCCTGGACGCGACGTGATCCGACCGATCGGATCACGTAATGCCATTTTCTCCTGTCCCCATGTTCATTTAAAAGCCAGCTCGACAGACAATGGAATCTGGATTTTAAAAAAACCCACATTTTTTCTGGTAATCTTCCAAAGTTCATGGATATTTAGATGCTGGTGTTAAACAGCTAACGGGATCATGACAATTCGTAACTCCATGAAGATCATCCAGCAGATACTTCCTCATAAGGCTGATGATACCCATGGAAATACTCTATGTGTTGATCTACTTGAACACTTATTTTTGTTGTATACCGTAGGCTTGTTGAAATATTGATGATTGGCAGAAGTCACTCTTATATTGTAACAAATATACATTACTGTGACTCCATTGTTCTTGTATGTAATCGTAATGTTACCTATAATGTTTTGGATAACCCTGGCTGCTGTACTTACTTGATGATCTATGGACATAAAATTGCATTAAATCTACATAATCATGGTGATGACCCCTATTAGATCTATAAACGCAGTTATAATCATTGTCATTGTTATGTCAGTTTCCGGGTATATAGTATAAAAATTGACAAAGGGCGTGTATGTATGAACGTATAACAAGCTTTGATGGAAGCGATATTGGACATGGAAAACTTCAATACCTTTTCCCACTCAGATGTTGTTGCAATTTGAGTTGATCCATTACTGCGATGAATAATGCTACGATGATTTGCTACGACCCATATTTTGATCCACTGGTTAAAGGAAAACACAATATAAAGGCATAGTGTGAGATCTATCAAGTTGGTAATATGGTGAAGATTGCTCTCCCGCGGCCTAGACGTTCTCCTGGGGGTCTCTCTGAGACTAAGAGCCACAGCCAGTTATCGTAATTAGGTCTGATTTTCTTTTAGTCCGTTCCTGTCGCAAATGGTTTGGCGAAGGGGCGGTTTCCTTATTAATTCACGACCTGTCAGCGGCTGCATGACGCCCACACAACACGGGCTGGACTTGATATCTGCCTCTGCTGCTTTTGTGATACTACATGTTTAACCTACAAGGGCCCAAAGTATATGTTATGTATTAGTGTGACCTTGTGGGGTTGATACAGTCCCTAGGGCTCGGTCTGATGCTTCACTGCAGTACCAGCGAGCAGACTCGCCAGCACTGCATCAGGTGTATCGTTACCACCACGGAACACTCAGCTCGAGTCACCATGCGGCCCTTACAGGGTGAAGTGATGATCATATAAAGTGTGTCCGTTTTGTCATCATTTTTTTCCTCCATTAAGATTTCAATCAGGCTGTCAGTTAATACGTTGCTTCGGTTAATCAGTCCGTTGGTTAGTGACTGGGTCAACCAGGAGCTTAATTCAAAACATCCTGGGATCACAACCCCAGCGATCTTAGGAATAAACCAGCCTTATCCTATTAAGCGATCTTAAGAGTTGACTGGGTTCACATATCCTAGCCAGCACTAGGATCGCATTGATCTTAGCCTCAGCCCTCCTACACTATTCCAAGAAGAACTGACTAGGCACAGGGGTAAGAGTCCCAAAATAAAGGAATTGCTGTGGAGTCACTCTTCTTCACAAGAGTGCTTATACCATCGTTCCCCGTCCCCATATGGGCTAACAAAAGAGCACAGGGTGCAGTTGACCCCCCGCACAGTATTCAAGAGTTGTTCCCATGAATGTATGATTTATGCTTGCCTATTAGAAGCATTGTGCCCTCCCCCCAGGACAAAGAGAGAGAGAAAGGAAGAATTACCTTACAGTGCACTTAATGCATGAGTAGCCCTAAGAGCCCTCAAGGACACTCAGCAAACGTCCTCCCTCCCCTCTTTATGTATGCAGCAGGCTATTCACTCTTTCCATCAGGAGTGTTCCCTGTAAGTGCTTTTGTACTCAGGTGAAACCACTATGCATTTCTTTCACTAAGATCGCAGTGATCTTAGTGGTGGAAATGGAATAGTGAAGTGATCCCAGGACTAGGTATTCTGGACAGGCCTGCAAGCACTGCATTACATAGGGTAGACCAGCCAGGTCTTATGATATGTGCCTACACTAAGATCGCTGGGGTTGGGATCCCAGGATGTTTTGAATTAAGCTCCAGACCTCCAATTAAACAGGACCCGGACTGTCAGTCAGTTAGTCAGGTACTTCATCTGTGTAACTGATTATTTAGGAAACTTCAAATGGCTTTCATTGCGGTAATACTGTAGTATCCGACTTCGCTTTATTTGGCGTGAAAATCAATGAAGCAATGTCATGGATGGATTGTAGAGTTTTAGTTCGAAATTAATTTATCGACAAGCCTACTGCATAACGATAAGGAAAGAAACATAGTTCAGTATGCCATAGTTACAATAATATCAGATAAGCATTTGAGATATTTGTATAACTGATCCTATGTTGTCAGAATGCGGGTTGGCGGAATCTAGTTAGCATAGGTTTGTTTGAGTTTGAAACATTTTTATTCACACTATCACGTAGTGGTCTACCTGTGTTGTGAATTTAGGAGGACCAATTCTTTGGTATACATAATAAAATGCTATAGTACCATCAATCATGAGATTGTGTTACTTTGTTATATACCTCCACTGAAGCATTATCTTGAGCATGATCAGTCACTCACAGGTGACTTAGATATTCATTATAACAGTTGACTACATTGTCATCATCATAATAGATCAGTTGCAATAAATACTGTGATATCACCAGGGGATCACACTCATGGGCGTGTACTAGTTCAATACCAAGTTGAGACTGTGTATGTGTTATCCATATACTAAGAGAGGGTTGGCCACTCAAGGACATTTGCTGCCCTCTGGCAGATATCCTTTGAACTATTTACTATATACATAGCCATGGAAGACAGAGGTGAGGGGGGACTTTGGCAAAGTCCTCCCTCACCTCTGTCACCAATGGCTATGCATAGGAATACAGCTGCCAGAGGGCAGCATCAGCCCTAGAGTGTCACACCCTCTCCTTAGTATATAGATAACTACATGGACTCAACTTGGTAACTAGTACACGCCCATGATCACACTACATACAAGCGTATATACAATCACGCTTCCCATATACTAGTTCACACACAGTGCATTTCAGAAGGTAGCCTTGAATTACCATGCTCCGCGGTCACATGTAATAGTTGTGTCATAACTTATCATACTTCATCCACTTACAAAAATATAACCAGAGCTTATAATAATAATCAGTTTACTCATTACAAATACGTTATCCCAATAATGGATGTCCCCAGATATGTGCGAACCTACACTTGTATAGTACCCTAAAATGTAGTCATTTTTACATCAGTTGTCTTCCCATGCATCATCTTACAATGATGCATATGCCGATGCTATCCGCCCGAGCCCCTCGGGCATATAGTGGCTTTATATGCCCAAGGAGCATACACGGGACTCACCCGAGGAATCCTATACACAGGACTCCACACAAAGGAATCCTATACACAGGACCTACTCATTTTTATCCTATACACGGAAGATCTCCACGAGGATGATACACGGGGCATAGGAACATCTGGCTCTGATACCACTTGGTGAATAGGACTCTTCATTTTTTAAGGGCTGCTGATGCATAGATGCATCATGCCAATTGGTCTTCATGATGCACCAATTGGTGATGCACTTGATGCACTTCATGATGCACTTCATTGGTGCATCATGATGACCCTCCAAGAGTTTGTGTATGAACCCTGTCATGAACCCCGTATGTGTATGAACCCCATTTGTCTATGAACTCATTCATGATGCATGAATGCAGCCCTGGTGAGTTATTCACCAGGGATGCATTCATGCATCATGACGACCAACGGGTATGATGCATTAATGGGTTAACCCTTTAAAGGGGAATAGCAAGCTCATGCATCATGGCCAGGCGACTCTCTGAGAATGTATCGTGCTGACCCTCAGGGAGTGTATCAAAACTATAGGGTTATCATGATGCATGAATGTGGCGCTGGAGAGTAATTTGCCTGGGCTGCATTCATGCAACATGCCGACCCTACACTCTGGGAGTGTTGGCATGATACACTCCCAGGGACACTAAACTGTCTTGTGTATAGGGTAGACTGTCCCGAGTATAGGGTAAATGCAAATTGTCCCGTGTATAGGCCAAAAATTGTCCCGTGTATAGGCCAAAAACTGTCCTATGTATAGGCCAAAACTCGTAGGAGAGGCGAACCCAAGAGCCCTGGGTCTTGAGGCGGACGCTCTACCCCCTCAGCCACCTGGCCAGGTTACAGTGAGGCAGGATAAATGAAGTATATAAGCCAAACTGTCCCATGTATAGGGGTAGTTCCATGTCGAGGATAGTCCCATGTATGGTCCTCTTGTGGTGTCCCGTGTATGGTGCATGGGTGGTCCAGTGTATGGTGCTCGGGTGGTCCCATGTATGGTGCATGGGTGGTCCCATGTATGGTGCTCGGGTGGTCCCGTGTATGGTGCTCAGGTGGTCCCGTGTATGGTCCTGGTGACATGTCCCATGTATGCTCCCCAGGCTTATAGTGATCTTCTAATGACCCTATCTGTCACATGAAACGTATAAAATCTTACCCATACCAGGGTCCCCATCTGGCATTGCTATCTTCATGATGAAGACATTTCATACCCAATGCTGTGTACTTGTGTTTTAACAGATATTGACCTAGATAAGCCTAAGGTGGTTTTAACTTACTTAGTCTTAATTTGAAAAAAGAAAATGGCCAGCACCCTCATCTATTCAGATCCCCACAAGTATAGGCAATGTGGGCGAGGAGGCCGTGTGTGTCCTCTATAGATATGCTGTGAGTAGTATATGAAAAGACCGACGATACGTAAACTGTGTTATCAAGAGTGTAGGTGTTGGACACCCTATTATTCATATCTTATCATAATTATGCAAGCCTGGCACAGCAGACTTTAAACTCAATTTATAATGAACCTTGTATCACAGCCCCCAATACTTCATAAATATCACACGCTCAAACTGGTTTAAATTTAGATTTCAACTGGCATCATCATCAAGAAAAATAATTTGATTACCAGATCCAGGGTTGGACCCAATATGGCCTGAGCTGCTGTGGGGATTTTCGGCATTGTGCACACTGCTCTATCCTTAATGACACCACACAGAGAGCTGCTTAGTGTGCATGTTTGGGCTGTGAGTCAATAAGTGTGCTCCAGCACGTGTGACAAGTGTGTGTATGTACATGTGTGTTTGAATATACCCCTATGTGTGAAGAAGGTAGAGGATGTATGCACTGGAGGCTGCATGCTAAGCGTCGTAATTAGCGATGTAGATCTACTTACAGGGAACTTTGCCAGATGTTGGCTGCCACTTCCTCACTCCACGCACCTCAATCCAAATGCTCAGGCTGAAGAGCGAGGTAATCAGGAATCCAATGAACTGACCATACAGACAGAAATTGAGGTCAATCATCAGGAAATTAGATAGAGGGAAATTTAGGGCAACTCGTTAAATCTGATGCAATATCGGTAGTGTCTGAGCATAACATGATATAACACCCCCTTTCCCCCCAAAAAAAACACACACAACAAAACAACAAAAACATATATGTAAGTATACAAACATATGTCATGTTGAATATCAGTTTGGACCTGAACGCTTGCCTATTAATGATTGATATCACTCTATATAAAACGGCCTGATTCATTGAAATCCATGGCTCTCCAGCCGATTGCATTGACGTTTGAAGCCATTAAATTCTATTTGTCTTTACGTTGGAGTGTAGCTCGCTGTTAAGTAGAGACAATGAGCAGGCCATACTTTAGTATGTGGACCATGAAACCATGGCCTCAGGGTGGGGTGGGGAGGAGGGTTGAGGGTTGAAGCTGCAACTGTTCACCAGACGCAGGTCAGCCAACAAATCGTGAGCTGCCTCAAGACGGTGGAAATGCTGCCCGCCTGCTAATGGGCAATGGAGCCAGTAGGCATTGGCCGCCCACTATGGTCACTCTTTAGCTTGGAGACAGGTCTAGGGGAGGAACAGGCAGTGGGTATGAAAGTGTGGTGTGGGGTCTGGAGCTGTTATTTCTACTATCTGTTTACTTCAAGTCCTCATGCAGCCCCATCTACATGCCTTTTCTTAGTTGTAGGAACCTGGCACACATGATGTTAACTGCCCCTCTTACATGTGGCTCTATATAAGGCAATTGACATTGATAAAGCATCTGGCCCGAGGACAACATTTAAACTCGGCATCTGTGATGTATAAAACAAGTGCTGAGATCACTCATTAGTAAAAGGTTGAGTACATTTAATGTAGTAGAACTGCTTCTGGTTATACATGTATGTCCCTATCTGCATCTTCTTTCCAGGCGATACAAAATTTGTTTGAATGTTCACACCTCTAGTTTGATGTGATCCCCACTGTACATGCTTTAAACTATCAGATCCATTCAAAAGATTTGTGCCAAGCTCATTGGTACTATGTGAGCCGTGACTTCCTTCCACCAATGTATGTTGACTGCAGCAAAGTGGGGACTCCATTAAGAATATCCTGTGCCATCTTAGGGAGCCAATGCACACTAAAACCTCATTTTATACACTGGGCCTCTGGTTCTCTGTGTCATGTTTACTATACAACAGTACTGCAAATGACACTCACTGTGACACATCTCAGCAACCGCTCAACTGATTTGCTCCATCTTCGGCTCAAATCGAAGGAAATAAAGTCCTCTATCGTGTTGCATTCTCCATCTCTAGAAATAACTAAATGCCCAAGGAACATCAAACCTCAAACAGGTGATTCTCTAGTCATGCAGCTATTATGTCATCTCCATCTGTTTTTTGTTTGTTTATTTTTTCTCTTGTTTGTTTGTTTTTCTTTCTTTTTTTTTTGTATAGGAAAACTGTGAAAAGGTATGTGGGAAATGGGAAATTGATAAAGAGGCATAGCCCCCTAAATTTTAGTTGAAATCTGCTATATGCCAATGCAAAATCCTTTGGCATATGTCCCAAATCCAAGATGGCTGCCATGTGAACATATTTTCTCACCAAATTCGAGGTTTCTGCTCAGAAATTGTCCCTCAGTGGCAGCCATATTGGATTTGAGGTGTATGCCAAAGGTTTTTGTGTGGGCATACAGCAGATTTGAGCCCAAGATAAAGCAAATCGGTGGAGTGGTTGGCGAGATATGTCACTTTGAGTGTTATTTGCAGTACTGTTGTGAAGTAAAGACATGCCACAGAGAGCCAGTGGGCCAGTATAGAAATGAGCTTAATATTCTGTACTAAAGCTATTGGTTAGAGCTTTGGGGATTTGTTTCTGAGGGACCGTTAGTCACACGGTCTTGGGACTTGGTGCGTTGCAAAGCTAATCTGCCTGGCTATCTTGTAGTTTTTTAAGGCTGAGGCAGTGAGACATGTACCTCTATCAATCCTCTACCTTCATGCTCAAATACTGGGGCTCTTGGACATCTGCAGGTTTACTTTGAAAATCTATAACTCCACACCCCACACCCACGCTCCGTTTGTGTTGATCTTATAGCTTAGTCAATGTGCTTAAATAAAGGCCCTTGCTTTTCTGAACAATTTAGACCCCTCACTTAATTCAATAGGATAATATTTGGCTGAGATATAGCCTCTGTGAGGCAACAAATGTATTCCATGCTCTCCACGCCCTCTGACCACCCCATAGCCAACCTGCAAGAGTCAAAACATCATGTTTTGTTTCATTTCAAAGCCGTAATAGTACCTGGCTCGGCCCATCATCTTTGTAAAGGAAATTTGGTGTAGACATGGCCAGGGCAACATTTATTACAAAATACTGTTAAGTACCTTAGTATAACCATTCAAAATGCGTAAAAGGCGAATTGAACACACCATCTGTATCATAATTTCCCTACTCAGTGGCCATCTTGAGTTGGACACAACATTAGACAGGTATTAGCCGACCACTTGCTTTTTCTAAGTACTCCATCAGTCTGAGATGTGCAAGAATTAAGCAGATGTCACGAGTTGCTGTTAGATCTAGAATACCATGGAAAGAAAAGTTCCTTTGTTAGAGGACACACAGTGGACTTAAATAGCAGCTTGCTCCAGAACAAACTAATAGTCATGTAAAGGATAATATGACATCCTGTGGGTTGGCCCATTGCCTTTATTGAGTTAATCACACGGATACTTGTTGATGTTGTCAATAGTCGTGGGCAGCCTGTGGTGCGGCTCAATAGGCACGTGTATTTATCACTGTGATCCTTCCCCACGCCCACTCCTTAAAATCCCTTATTCAGGCCTATTGTCTCCACATCCTTCATTTCATAAAGTAGCATTTACATTGGACGTGAAGCCAAGGCAAAATGTTCCCAAATTGAATATATTTTGGTGTCCATTTAACAGTAATTCTTGTTGGAGAACACTTAAGCATTTGCCAAATCGAATGTGGGAAATGTTTTTGAAACTGTCAAATGGGAAGGCGTTTTAATGGAATTAGCACTGCCATTAAAATGGCATGAATCAGCAATAAAAGTTGTGGGGAGTTGTTAAGTAATAAACCAATTGCACCTGCATTCCCGATGGCTGCTTGTGTATTTTCCTCATCACGCTCAGGTGTCAATGGCCTGGATTCTTCAAGCCTTTCAGATTGCACAAACTAGATTTTCTACACGTTTTGCTTAGTGGTGCCCAATATAATAATGTATACATTGAGGCATCACATTTAGCATACCCTGGAACAGGGTTGTGCCTATTCAAGACGGTGTAAAACTTTAGCTTTTGGTTATAAGAGTTACATTGCCTGTGAGAGCTAGGGTGTCTGTTTCTTCATAGTTTTAATACCTGAATATGAATATGGTACTATTCTATTCTAGGTATGTACATGGCAGCAGCACATGTGTATGATATACTTAATACTCAATCAGCCGGCAGTAAGGGTTGGCTTTGATACAAATATTCAGGTACCAGTGGATATATGAGAGATTGATTGCCATAGATTTGTTTCCAAATGTTTATGCGTTTCACCTCTAGAGTCTCAATTTTCCAAAGACAATTCTTGAATAACAAATCTCAAAGTAAATATCACTTAAACAATCCTTCTTCTGACATGACCTCATGTTATCCAATAATCTCCCGGATAATCTCAATTATTCTAGATTCAACAGTAAGTCAATAATAATGTTAGCTCATTTGACATAAAGGATCACCAAAGGCACTGCTCGTGGGACTAACTGATTTCTGTGTTGGCGGGTATTAATGTGATTTGTTCCGGCAGTGGACTACCCCCTAGAGAACAGTGAAACCACTCATATGCCTATTGTGCATTTGTAGAGGAATCACTCTAGGGCAGCTTTCACATACAGGGGCCTGCTCAATAGGATTATATATTAGAACTATCCGAACGAAAATTTGCTGCAGAACAAATTGCCTTCTCATTTTCATTACATTCTAGACTAAGAAATTGTCTAAGTCTTAAATATATATATACATATATATATATATATACATATATATATATATATATATATATATATATATATATATATATATATGCATAGAGATCAGCTGTACGATGCAGCTCTGATTACATGGTGAAGTAACCATCACCAAATAGGCCGAAAGAATTTGCCACGGATACGAGCGTATTTCAAGCTTTCCCTGCTATAGTAATGTCATCTTTCCCTATCACGTCGCCCAAAGATAGCGTTGCCTGGATTTGTTGTCTGTCAATGTCTGCGTCCCAACATACCCGGATGTAGGTCAAATAACTGCAATGCATGTGCTGTTCAAGCCTGCCAAATATGGCCATTAAGGGGCCTTGTCCGTATAGGATGAGCTCTGGGAGTGGAATAAAACCAAAACATCAAATTGCCACCCCCCCCCACCACTCTCACTGAGACATCCCAATCCAAATACTTTCATGAACCCCTCTCTGTTGCACTCCTCTCCCCCATTTCTTATCTCATTCAAAGATCGACTTGCATCTTATCCAGCTGAAATTACACGGTTACGCTTCTGACCCCCAAAGGTGAAAGCTCTGTTTAATTTTAGATTTTCTTTTTGTCAGTTGTTGCATTATTTCTGGCAAATGTTTGGATATTTGCTGCTTCTAAGGGCTTTAATGGAATCTCTTTTTGCATTTGCTCATGAATACTAATGCGATGGAAAGTTCTTGCGGGTCAGGATCCTTGTATTTTTCTGAAGACTGCCTCTAGTCTCCCAATTTAGATGCCCTTTCACTGACTTAAAAATCAAGCCCCCATTAGCTGCACAATGGTAAAGGTTTTTAAAGGCCCATGGGTCTTCTCATACCAAATAAATGATCCCATGTATGTGAATAGAATAAATGAGATGGATTTAAAAAGATAGCCATTAAGTTAGTTTCATATTCAACTAAGCGACTCAGCTGAATCAAAATCCAAAATGCTAAAGGTTTAATAGGAAAAAAGCATATGGGGGATTCATAGCATTCATGGTTGTTCCACCCAGAAAAGACCCGCTGAGCGATTGGAGAATGTCCCTACCTATCCAGAAAAATAAAGCCATTAGCAGTGATTTCTGTGTTGGCAGGTATTAATGTGATTTGTTCCGGCAGTGGACTACCCCCTAGAGAACAGTAAAACCACTCATATGCCTATTGTGCATTTGTAGAGGAATCACTCAAAGGCAGCTTTCACATACAGGGGCCTGCTCAATATGATTATATTTTAGAATTATTCAAACAGAAATTTGCCGCAGAACAAATTGCCTTTTCATTTACATTACATTCTAGACTAAGAAATTGTGTAAGTCTTATATATATATATGCATAGAGATCAGCTGTAAGATGCAGCTCTGATTACATGGTGAAGTAACCATCACCAAACAGGTCGAAAGAATTTGCCACGGATACGAGCATATTTCAAGGTTTCCCTGCTATAGTAATGTTATCTTTCCCTATCATGTCACCCAAAGATAGCGTTGCCTGGATTTGTTGTCTGTCAATGTCTACGTCCCAACATACCCGGAAATACCCGGAAATAGGTCAAATAACTGCAATGCATGTGCTGTTCAAGCCTGCCAAATATGGCCATTAAGGGGCCTTGTCAGTGTAGGATAAGCTCTGGGAGTGGAATAAAACCTAAACGGCACATTCCAGCTTAAGTCCATCTTTCCATGTCCTCAGGAGCATCTAATTCATAAAATGCAATATAATGTATATATCATAATATAAATGGTTTCTAACAAATGCTGATGTCTCAGAGATATTTTTCATGTGCATTAAGATGGTTTCATATAATATTTTACCTGAAGTATGTATGTTCAAAGATGGAAAGACTGTCAAAAATGCATGTCCTCAACTCAAATTTTCATTTTTGAAGCATAATTGTAAAATGATCTTGGAAAGTAATACCTCACACATGTAAAGAGGTGAAATCATTGTCATTTCATCTTTTTCATAGATTTTGAATTTTGAGGCTGTGGTAAATATACAATTTTATTTGAATTTATTTCTAATGTCATCAGATTTCAGTTCATTTCCGAACAATTAATTATATGATGACTTAAAAACATGATCTGAATACCAATAGTTATTTGTGTTTAAACAGAATAAATATACCTAGATGATACTACCTACTGACCTATGGCATTTAGGCAAGGCATACATTTTAAGTAATTCATAACTGTACAAAGTTGTGGAAAAACATAGATTTTTTAAGGGTTTCATTTCCGAATGGTTAATTAAAGGCACATACAATCATTCAATGAATGAAATATTTGTCATACAACTTCACTTCAATTAAATCAATCTGAAAAAAAAATATTAGAGGCTGAAGTGAGACATTTAAGTAAATGTATTGCACATTTTTCATAAGATTTTCATTTCGGAACATTCATTTCTGAACATTTAATTATACTTTATAAAATTCACACTATTTCTCATGTAAATGCTTCTAAAATGGTTAATATATGACATACAAAAACAGTGGTAGTTCCAAATTAAAGGTGATGCATAGGCCAACCGGATGATGGTGATATATAACCTATGGCTATCATTATTATTACTCTCCTTTTGGGTGGGTAAAGTGAAGTACCACATTTCCTCTAGTATGACACAATGTGTCATGCTGTGCCTTCAAAAACGACCCCCAAAAGATGGACTTAACTTGGAATGTGCCAAACATCAAATTGCCCCCCACCACTTGCTGAGACATCCCAATCCAAATACTTTCTTGAACCCCTCTCTGTTGCACCCCTCTCCCCCATTTGCTTTAAAACCTTTCATTTCTCATTCAAACATCGCCTTGCGTCTTATCCAGCTGAAATTACACGGTTACGCTTCTGACCGCAAAAGGTGAAAGCTCTGTTTAATTTTAGATATTCTTTTTGTAAGTTGTCGCATTATCTCTGGCAAACGTTTGGATATTTGCTTCTTCTAAGGGCTTTAATGGAATCTCTGTTTGCATTTGCTCGTATATACTAATGCGATGGAAAGTTCTTGCGGGTCAGGATCCTTGTATTTTTCTGAAGACTGCCTCTAGTCTCCCAATTTAGATGCCCTTCCACTGACTTAAAAATCAAGCCCCTATTTGCTGCACAATAGTAAAGATTTTTAAAGGCCCATGGGTCTTCTCATTTCAAATAAATGATCCCATGTATGTGAATAGAATAAATGAGATGGATTTAAAAAGATAGCCATTAAGTTAGTTTCATATTCAACTAAGCGACTCAGCTGAATCAAAATCCAAAATGCTAAAGGTTTAATAGGAAAAAAACACACTGGGGAGGGATAGCATTCATGGTTGTTCCACCCAGAAAAGACCTGCTGAGCGATTGGAGAATGTCCCTGCCTATTCAGAAAAATAAAGCCAATAGCAGTTCGATCACATCAAAATATCCATCCAGCAGGGTCACTGAGTGAGAAAGGTTGTTGTAAAAGCACGTTTACACACTCCCATGGCGAATTGTGCGGCGAAATAAGGACATTGATTTGCCAGGGGAATTGGTGGTTGGGATGTGGTCAGGTGGGTTGGGGAGAAGCTACAGGGAGGGGAGGCGCCCCAATGGTTCATTGTCAGTGTTTGTGGGGAGGGGTTGGATTGTGTGGGGAGGGGGGAAGAGCAGGGAGTGAATGAAAGGCTCCCCACCTCTTGTACCATCGCGCTGGAGCCCGTCAGTTTGTTGAGGAAGTAGGGGCCAGATTTATTTAGTCCCTCCATGGTGATTGGGGGTGAATCAGCCGAATGACTGACCACCCAGACTCCCATAGTGTTCCCCAGCTCCCACACTGTCAACAAAGTGTGTGTGGAAGGGCGTAGAGGGAGGTAAACACACCAGGCCGGCAAGGCCGGATTAAATCCACCGATGAATGGCCAAGTGTGTGTTGTGTACGTTGTGGTGGGGAGAGAGAAGGTAACGTGTAAACAGGGGGACATGGAGTGCCCCACTCTTGTGATCATTTAACCCGTGCCCAGCACTCCAGGCCCTGTACAGAGCAATTTAGATCGTTGCTGCCAGCTCATGACCCTGTATTGGATGTTAGATGTGCCTGCACCGGTGTTTTAGTATAAACAGGGAGGATTTATGTGAGAAGATAAGATAATAAAGTGATGAACAGATCTCTCGACATGAGGTGTTACCACTGATTGGACATGTAGGCGAGGTTGAATTCCCTTCTCTGTTCACTAGCGTGACAATACTCCGAATGGCCTAAGAGGTCTGGAATTCGGTGAATAATGCATTTCCGGCTATGAATCCTCGAGACGCTCAAAATAAGATCATGAGATGCTTCGGCGTCTATATAATATGAGATTCCATTGTACTTATTCTATCCGCAATGGCAATCTGAAATAGCATCTAACCACATCAATACATACCTTGGCCTTTAATGATACCATTTGGTATATCGATCTACAATCACATGATACGTCCCTATTTTATTACAAAGAGGGGTATCAAGAAAGTTCTATAGCCTCTGAAGAACTACATGACAGCATGAAATACGAACACACTCCTTTACAGATGTACTATCTTATGTCCAAGCCTCATCATTCATACATGCAATATAACACAACTCCTTTCATACTCCATTGTCAGATCCAATGCTTCCATCTGAACAAAGAACCTGTGATGTTCTTGGTGCTTTAGATTTGGTATTCTTTCTGACCTTAGTTGTCTTTGACTTCAGTCAGTTCGGATGTCACGTCTCCCTGCTTTCTTACAGCCTCATATATGACACCCAACACCCCTCATCTTTCATGGTTCATATATTGTTCCTGCCTTTAGTGTTGCTTTGGTATTTAGATACGTTGATGATGATACAGTTCTGTAGTAATCTCCCTTAGCATTAAGGGCATACTATCATATTCCACAATTTAATAAACTAACAAGAAACCAACAGTATCACCAATGTTAGACTATATAACTATAAGTAATAATTATCAGCTCTATTGGAATTTCACCACAGTGTGGAATGTGACGGAAATGAGACCGACTTATCCTAGATAAGGTGGGCCATCTGTTCTAAAATACAGAGCAGCTCAGGCAAGATGGGGGGCATTAGGGAAATCACAGTCTTTCTGGGGATGCATAGCAGCTACTTACTGCAGAAAGCCGGGACTCAATGAAGAAAAGGCCTTCTCGCCATGGAGGAAGGATGGTAGGGTGATAAAGGTGTGAGGCAGCCAAAGCAGACTCCACTATCAGTCTACCGCCGACTTCCACCAGTCCCCCACTACACCCATTCCCCTACTTACTGTATGGGACCTACAAGCTATTTTCGCTTCGAGAGAAGCAGGGCCATACGATGATATATTTCTTGGTGTTCATGTTATATCATGAGAGACTAGCTCAGAGATTGTATACATACTAAATAATGACAAGGTTGGGATCTCAACCGTCAATACATTACGGAGAATATGAACGTATACACTATTCTGGGACTTTTTATAACCTGAAAGACCCTCTGCTAGGTAAAACAGCGTATAGCTGCCCGATATCTAGACCTTGCTGCTATATCAAAATATGTACTCTTCTTTGATTTCCCTGCATCAAATGTCCTTAAGGCAAACAATAAAGATTCAATATTCCTCAGAAAATATCCCTCTTGATATTAGCTTCATGCCCAGTGGACACGACACATACAATCATCATTGATAAGGTGTTCATTAACGTTGATGAACCCCTTGTTAATACAGCTTTTTTTTTTATTCCAAAGGGGAACAAATCACCATTTTATATATCACAGCCCCCCCCCGCCAACCTACACCAGTATAAAGGGGTCTATAGAGGTATGGGGCTCCTAGCTACACATATACTACAGTATAGACCATGAAAAAAAAGTTATTCTGTACTTGCAAACTATTAGAGATTGAATAGACATATAGAAAAGAGTCGCACTGTTTAATTAGGGTATTAGGCAGGTTTAGCAACCACTACGTGGGCAATCTAACGCAGACGTGCAGCATACCTACAGCATTGCTACGTCTGCGTTAAATGAGCTACGGGTGACGTACGTAGTGTTTGCTTAACCTCCCTAATAACACCTGGCCTGCCGCAAACTCCCAATTATATACTACTCTCTTCGCTAAATGTTTCGTACGTACAGTAATTACAGTTTCCAAAAGACGCTGTAGTATTACTTACTCTTTCTTCTCCTTTGATTAATTAACTGTGAGGTCGGTGGCTATTATAGGGATCGTGTTTTGGCGCGGCTAGTGATATGCATGAGGTTATGTGAGCTAATGGGTGAGCTGGCAAATATGTGCAGCAACTCTGGAGGGTCCTGCCAAAAAGGAAACGAGAACCAAAATTGAAAACTTGCACGTTTTCGTATTGATAAATAAAATTTTCGAAACTCGTTTTGGTAAAACGTGCATGGTTTTCCAAAACTCTAAAAGAGTTTTCCCATGCTTTATGCTGTAATTTTTTTGTCAATGATATGAAAACGAGTTAGGCCATGCACGGTTCTATCAGTGCTGTCTCAAAAACATTTAACAGGTTCTTCCTCGTTATGTTTTGGCAAGACCCTCCTGGCATCGTTAACTACAGTGTAGGTCGGGTATGTGTCCCAGACACACACAATCTCAATCCAGCCACCCCATTCATTGTACTCCATAGAACGATAGGTGTTTTAAAGATGCCAATGTAAATTGAAGCATCATGTCAACCATATGATGCATAAATGCAGTGCTGCCAAGTCTACCCGCCAGCACAGGGCCATGAGTTATGAATATAATGCATTATGCTGCATTCAACGGATTGACGAATGCTTTAAGACTTATCTCTGTTTAACACTGCATTTGTTTGTGATTTACATATACTATGAGTTGAATGTTTTATGATATTGACTCATTGTAACAAAATGGAGCCGATGGAGTATTTGCCTCAGCTGGCTGGAACTGACTATTCAGGGAGGTGGAAGAGGTAGTGGGGTGGCGGGCGGTAAAACGGTCACTAGGGGCCAGGTTGCTTTACTACCTTGGGTAATAACGGGAAAATTGACACCCCTCGACATGGGGCCCAGCAGTAAGGTGAACAGATCTACCAAACCAGACAGATTATAAATCTAACACACAGTACTGGGGCTTAGGGGAATGGCGCGGTGCGTCGAGACGGTTACTGCCCACCTTAATCGACGGCCTGGCTCCACTATACCTAGCATAGAAAGGCCATTGAATTAGGGGATCCCTGGGTGGCCATATACCTGGTCGTATCCCTATATATGAGTGTCCACAGGCCGCTACATATCATATCAAGCAGCTTAGGGGTGGGGTGTAGCCAAGACTTGGGCAGTCTTTGCTGCCTTAAAGGATCGTGTGATTTAACGCTTAGAGTGTGGCATATCAATGTAGCTGATGGGCATCATACGATAGTGTGGCATATCAATGTAGCTGATGGGCATCATATGTTAGTGTGAGATATCAATGTAGCTGATGGGCATCATACGATAGTGTGGCATATCAATGTAGCTGATGGGCATCATATGGTAGTGTGGCATATCAATGTAGCTGAAAGGCATCATATGGTAGTGTGGCATATCAATGTAGCTGATGGGCATCATACAGTAGTGTGGCATATCAATGTAGCTGATGGGCATCATATGGTAGTGTGGCATATCAATGTAGCGGATGGGCATCATACGGTAGTGTGGCATATCAATTTAGCTGATGGGCATCATACGGTAGTGTGGCATATTAATGTAGCTGATGGGCATCATACGGTAGTGTGGCATATCAATGTAACTGATGGGCATCATACGGTAGTGTGGCATATCAATGTAGCTGATGGGCATCATACGGTAGTGTGGCATATTAATGTAGCTGATGGGCATCATACGGTAGTGTGGCATATCAATGTAACTGATGGGCATCATACGGTAGTGTGGCATATCAATGTAGCTGATGGGCATCATACGGTAGTGTGGCATGTCAATGTAGCTGATGGGACGGTAGTGTGGCATATCAATGTAGCTGATGGGCATCATATGGTAGTGTGGCATATCAATGTAGCTGATGGGCATCATATGGTATTATCAAATATCATACACCGTGGAATAGCTCTAGCAGAAACATCTCTCTTTAGGAATCCCGGGGTGAGCACTCAATTTGTTTTTGACAGGGTTGCACGGCTGGGCCTCTGACAGCCCTTACCTTTGGGGGATTTTTATACCCTCAAAAGTCCACCCTTGTTAGGGTATTTTTAGCGAAAAAAATCTGATAAACAAAATCACATTTTGAAATTGACTCAAAATTGTGCAACTGTTGTGGAAACTTTCTCGAATAAACAGCAAACTTTGCCCAAAACGCATTTTTTTCTTTAAAAGTAGACCCTTGTTAGGGGGACTTTCTCAAAGGTAGACTCTTGTTAGGGAGATATTTCTTAAGAATAGGACCCTTGTTAGGGGGCTTTTGGTTAAAAAAGGCCCCTTGCCAACCACGACATATACCATAGTGGCCTGTATAAGAGCCCCGGCGCTTATAGATTTCAACCTCCCTTTACCCCCGGCCTTTATTCAAGACCGGCACTTGTTCAAGACTAAGTTTATAGTAGATTTTTCAATTTCAATGCTACTTTACCCCCGCCACTTATTTAAGACCGGCTCTTATTCAGAGACCAGCACTTACACAGGACATTACGGTATATGAAGTGCCCTCCACCGGATAGAAATGCCTATATCCATATTGCTGCAGTGTTGGACATTTAGTTAGACATTAAATATGCAATTACACTTTATCCTGAGGCAGGTACATGTGGGCTTCTAGGGGTTTGGGAACAGGAGGGAGAAGCATGCAGGTGACCAGCCACAAGACCAGGGCTGCAAGCACTGATAACCCTGTAGATCTTTAAACTCGTCAGATTGGGGACCTATAGTCATCAGAAGAGGTAAAGAGGGGGGGCACCTTAGTCTACCTCTCCCCAGTATGAGTCCATGGCATTCTGTTCACAATATGTAACAAACTCACAAGGTGGCAGGTATGTGTCACTCATGTTTGATGATCAGGGCTTCAGATTTTAACTGAACGTCTTCACCGCTGAGGACTTTAGGTGCCCAAGTTGACGATACCCAAATCTACAGCTTTAGGTAGTCAGATTGAGGACCCAAGGTAGTCAGCACCAGGGTTGTCACTCTAACAACATTATGTAGTCAGTTTGACTACCTTGGGTGAGTGTGTTGATCTAAACCCATTAGGCTGACTACCCTGGGTGCTGAATCAGGAGGGTCTTGCCAAAAGAAAACGACGGAGTGTGTCTGTAAATTCTTTCAGAGAGTGCTGATGAAAACGAGTATGGCCTAAATCGTTTTCATAGTATTGACAAAAAAATGTACACCAGAATGCATGGGAAACTCTTTTTGAGGTGTAAAAAACGTGCACGTTTCATCCAAACGGTTACGTGCACGTTTCATCCAAACGGTTATCCAGACAATCTTTTAGCAATATAAAAACGTTCACGTTTTAATATTTGGTTCACGCTTATTATTTGGCAAGACCCTCCTGGGGCCTTTTTCTGTTTTGAAAACAAGAATTATAAACGAATTCGTTTTGATTTTGTGTTTCTAAATGTGTTTTCAAGAAAATATAATAATTCATCCGTTTGTGCAAAAGATTATTCAAAATGTTCTTTTGGTAAACGATTTTTGGCATTTCTAAATAGGTTTTCAAGATTATCTTTGAATTTTTGGTATGATCTAAGATAATCTTTACCAATTTTCATTTGACTAAAAAGTCTTTCTTAATGCTGTTTTTGTCAGAGCAAAATAGGTGAGACTAAATATATCAAAATGCTTAAAAATGTATATTTCTTAGACATAACAGTTCAGGGTAAAAGTATGTTTTGTTTTAAGTCCATAGAAGTGCTGAAATGAAAAATGTATTCATTCATTACGCTTTTATCAAGTTCACTATTATTTGTGTTTTTAAGAATACTGGACAAAAATCGTTTTATATTCTTTTAGCCAAATTAGCATGATTGTGAATGTATATTATGGGGAATCCTGTGGGAAATGGAAACACGTTTAAAAGAAAATCTTGAGGTATCACATGATCATAGTGTAATATTTGTAAGATATTAGATTTAAATGCCATCATAAATTTGTAGTTAACTATATCTTACTGTCATTTATTTTCTAAGGCATTCTGGAAACAATAATTGTTACAGATTCTAGAGAATTCTGAAAGATAATCTTACAAAGATCACATGACCAGGGAATTCCCTTCCTTTTATGATGTCACAGGGGCATATCACCATCAATTA
Source organism: Acholoe squamosa (assembly GCA_949317995.1). NCBI lineage: Eukaryota > Metazoa > Annelida > Polychaeta > Phyllodocida > Polynoidae > Acholoe > Acholoe squamosa. The sequence continues at coordinate 23,589,565 of OX439042.1, forward strand.
TATACAATTTGGCACAAATTTCATTGCACCAAAATTCTCAAAGAAAACTTCTAGATTATTTGAGGTCCAAGATTATTTAAAATAATCTTTTGTAATGTATTTCTGTTTTGTATAAACCATTTCTCCATTTAGAATTCTCTAAAGAGTGTCAAACGGGAATCCATTCAGAAAGGCCCACTCTGTTAAGATCAAACAAATTCGTTTTATAATCTTGAAACATCTAAAGATTATATAGAATCTTCGTTTTCAGAAAAAAAGACCCCTGATCACCTAAGGTTGTAGATTTGGGTATCGTCAGTCTGATAAACCTTCGGGCTTTCAGTGAGCCTTTTAACACGGAACAGAGAGTTAACGGTTAGCGGACGTTTCTCTGAGAGCCTTCAGCCTTCTCCAGCCTGCCTCCAGCACCACCGTGCACGTGGGTGGCTGGAGGGAGGACATGTAGACGACAGGTCAGACAACAGACTGCTGCATGTGTGTTGTGAGAGGGCTGGCACTGGGAGAAAGAGAGAGGTGGACAGGGGATGTGACTTGACTGTGGCGACAAACGTAGTTTAGCGCCGGCGGGAGGGTGGGGCACGTTGGTAGACTCTTCATGCATACATCCCCTTGGAGGAAGGGTGAAAAGACACTCCCCTCTCCTCTTCCCCATGCCACACGCCGTCCAGACTGTCTGTCCTCACTAGCTGTCAGCGGGCTGTCGGTGAGAATCTTCCCTTTACTTGATGATAGGCATCTCCAGCCTCTCAGAGTGGCAGTTTATGGCGAGTGCAGTGCTGAAAAGGCTGCTGCTGGCACAACAGGTCTTTATTTTACGGACACCCCCTCCCCCGTACACATAATCACACAACTCCATTCTCAACAAAATCTACTTTACCAAATAGGCGCATCACGTGGCTAATTGACACGTGACAGGTGAAGGGATTGTCTCTATAGTGGGATAGCAGGAGAGTTTATCTTGGCACTTATATTTATTTATCCTGCAGTATATCTGTCTGCATTTCTTTCTGGCAGCGATATATTTTCAAAGAATACAATCGTGATATAAAGCATATAATAGGTGTACTATTGTTACTGATTCTTGATGCATCAAAAAGACGAACAGCTGTGGAGCGATCAACTTTAAGTTTTATATGCTAGCCTTCACAAAACACACATCGTGTCTGGACAGTCTGGTTAACTATCAGTATAATTGTATTGACATTGTACCATGGCTTCCTCAAAGAGGACTATAGTACGCTTATATAAATATGATTATTTATATGGGATAGAGATAATAGTATATAGACTATATAGGGGCTTGAATCGTACCAGAAGCGTCCTGGTCGTTTACTTTGCAGCCCAATTAACAGAGCAGTTGAAGGACATCCGACCTTATGCTGTACACTTGTACGTGGCACTTGATACTATTCTCAAGCATGACTGGGTGCCTTCGGAGTCATACCGGCTCTGTCTAGTCATCTCATTGAAGAAATTGCCTGCTGGTCTGAAATGCTAAAAGAGTTCATTGAGACCAGACAGCTGTTTTGCAGGCGAGACGGTGTGGTTGTCACCTTAGCTTGACCGAAAATGACACAGAACCTGAGGGTTTGAATTCCCTCCACTACTCTCAGGGTGTCATGTGACTAACCTGAGACAAAGGTGTCATGGATTTTTAAACGTCTGGCGTGAGACTCTAACTATAAAATGTACTTATTTTTTGTAGGAATATTTCTAACAACAACAGTATTAAAGCACCGGTTCTGTCAATTACCTCATCAGAAGCATTTAGGGTGCTTTCTAATTTTTTTTCATAAAAAAAGAATGATGATAAAAATATGTCAGGATCAGCACTGGATAGACTTGGCCCAGGTTATGATAAGTAAGTCTTGGATATACATTCCATGTTTAGGTAGTTCACATGCATACACTTGAGGCAAAATTTGTGAATGTATATTTTGTTTGGGATTTTAGGGATCCTTTTCTATGACATTCCCTGGTTCTGTGCAGTCATATGGTTGATGCCGGAGTGCATAACAGTTTATTGGATTTTTGGTGAACGTCCTCTGCACCCAGCTGGTCATGATATTCTTACTCTCCATTCAGCGTTTGGATTATTGGTGATGATATAGTGGGTTGTAGGTTCTTTGTCAAGGCAGGGGGTGGTGTCAACCATATTCACTGTCCACGGTATTCATGCCCCTTGGCAGTGGCGGGTCCAGGATTTGGAAAAGGAGGGGGCGCGGCCCAAAAGGAGGGGACAAACCACCTATTTTTGAGCAAATTTTCAGGATCAAAATATGTAAGTAAACTCTTAAGTAACCCTCTAAATCTGCAACTGCTTTGGACAATCGTTCCAAAGCAATGGACAGAAATCAATCTTGGACTGCAAACGTTTGGCCTTGTTACTGTTTGGATGTTCGTGTATTAAATCAAGTATGTCGACCTTCATGTCCATGTCAATATCATGAGTTTCTTTTAGGAAATTTTCATCTCAAAACTCGATTCTGGATCCGGCCCAATGCATCCGGCATCAGGCAATACCTACATTTTTTCCATCTACATTGGTTGGTGTGGACGAAGCTGTTTTTGCCCAGATCAAATTGAATTTTTGGTCTCGGGTAGCCTTTGACTACTTTCCCATCCCAGATATCTGTGGTTGATTGGGATCTCCTTAGGATGTTCAAATTCTCACCTACACTGTAAATAGTAAATGCTGTACATCTACAGCAAAAGTTGCTGGCAACAATTGTTCCAGTAGATTTTGCTGTAGGTCTACAGCAACTGACTTGCTGTAAAGGTACAGCAACATCTCCTGTTGAACTACAGTAACTTCTACTGTAAATCATACTACTGTTGTTCAACAGCAAAAGTTGCTGGCAACAATTGTTCCAGTAGAATTTGCTGTAAATACACAGTAGATTGTAATTTGCTGTAAATGTACAGAAGATTGTAATGTTTTGGTCATTGCATATTGGTTGGCTTGACCAAGTAGAGATATGTAGTTGGGTCATCATGATAGCCAGCTATGTAACATTATTTATGACTAAATGGGTGTAAAACTAGCCATTGAGTATCACACCCAAGTCACAACAGGCAAGTGTGGTGTATTACACCATCTTTGCAACAGGCACTTTAGCTGATACACTAGGAAGCTTGGTGTCCATACTCATATTTACTCCCAAGCCACAGGAAAGGTGTGTGTGACAGAATGTAGAAGTTTCTGCTTTAGTTTACATAGTTTAATGAAGAGTTCCACATGTTATCTAACTAGAATACAATATGTTCACTCTTGCACATTATTCAATTATGTGACACATTTGACTTCCTTTTCATAGATGAAAATATATTCAGCTTTGAGTAAAAATTATCTGCCAAAGAGATACTAAGGCCACCTGGTGCCAAAGCACAGAACCACAATGTCTACAGCAGTACTTGCTGTAATCCTGCATCTACAGCAATACACTCTGTAACTGAACAGCAGGTGTTGCTGTATTTGGGGCTACAGCAAATATATGAGAGTATATCTACAGCAACACTTGCTGTAATGTTGTATTTACAGCAACAAAGTTGATACTTGTACAGCAAAACTTGTTGTATTTTAGATTACAGCAACTTCTACTGTATGATCACAGCAAAATCTGCTGTATGTATACATTAACTTTTTACAGTGTACCATACGTTCTAAGTACAATCATAGGGACAGTAGGTGTTGATCATGTAAATCAGGTCTGGTCCTGATTTTCTAGCCGGGTTAGCCTTTACTATTGGTTTTAGGAGTTCCTCACGAGGTCTGAGTCGATTTCCACGAGGGCCTCAGCTTAGTATCCCCCAAGATAAAAGAATCCAGTGGTATGCTTAAAATCATTCCATCTCCACTGAAAATGTTCCATTTTTGGAACGATGGTTGCCATGGAAACAGAAAATTGGTAGATAAGGCAAGTACTGGTTGCCATGGAAATCACTCCCCTATTCCGATTGGGAATTTTTGCCACAAACATTTTTTGAAATTCCTTCAGGAACTCAGAACCGAAAACAGAGCTCAGAAATTCCCTCTAGAACCAGTTTTATGACAAAAACACCACATTCCTTTGGTTATTTTTCCACAAAACTGTATTTTTTTCATTATTAGTGTTTATGATAGGATATAGTGCATTTAGAGCCTATTTCCTATTTTCAGTTGTGCACACCGACCTATGTTTTTCAAGCAATTACAGCAAAACCACCAGGGATGTTTTAGCTCAACACATCTCATTTTAAAGCCCATGACTTAAACCTTAAAAAGCCATTTCCCCCCAGGAGGCATGTACTTGGAATAGGGACCTTAATACACCCTGCGCTAAGGGCCTTTTTCGCAGATCCTGTCACACACACACACACACACACACACACACACACATATATATATATATATATATATATATATATATATATATATATATATATATATATATCCCCCATAGACCCGACATAGCCATTGTTGTGCTGTTGGGGATATTGAAATTATTTCATAAGGTCCTTCAACTACACACATCCACTATGGTTTTAACTTTCAAATTTAGTGTGGGCAATTGAATGTAATTATCTACGACTGTTCTAGCACTATTGTGATAATTACATAAGGTCTGGTAGGCCAGTCTTACTGGTGCAGTCATTAGACCACTCTAGTTAATTATAAGTACTATAATGGCAATATTTTGAGATCTCTCACTGCGACCTGAAGGAGAGCAGTCGTTGTATGTTAAGAAATGACCTCCAGAGTGTACCTGCCGTTTCTCCTCGTGCTCGTTGCTCTAGGCTCATGAAAGGAAGGAGATTTAGTGTCTGACGGATGTAGCAATGTATGTCAACCAACGGAATGACATGATTATTCAGACGTAGTGCCCTGTACATGATTATGAATTGAAATTGAAATTTCTGTGAGATGCACATTTAAAGGAATACCTTTGTGTGGTTATTGTTATAGGATAGATGTTACAGATAGAAATAATAATTAGCGATGTAAAGCTAGCTGGAGGAGGCACTATACGGTAGGAGAGATGTACCCATCACCCTCTAAGTTAACTAGAAGAAGGGACCATGTGTGGTGCGCCACAAATAGCACCAGTTGGATTAGCCTGTGGGAATGAGCTCCCAGGAGTTTCCAATCCTTTCCCACTCTCTTTTCTTTTGCTACTTTTTTCAAGCCTTTGCTGTGTTTTAAGGGGGCATGTGGGAGATGGGGGTGGCAGAACCTTGTATCTCCCACCTACTCTTCTCTGCTCTTCAAAGCTGCCCACCCGTTTACTTAAATTGGCCATCTTCGAACAGGCAGCCCCATGCATAGACAGCCATAATGAGGATAGACAGGTGAGCAGCTCTCAAAATCAGAAGCTCCCTCTGAGCAGCTCAGGCATAAATCAGGGTACTTCCAACATGCTCACCACCACCACCCAACAACACTCTCCTGTGGCTATTTGTCTGCTCTCCATCTTGCCCATCAGTAGCTAGGATACAGGATAAATTACCACCAGTCGATGACGTCCATGGGTGGGTGAGGTGGGTAGGAGGGGGGGTGGACAGCTGGTCAGTGTGAGCAGCTCCGTGAGCTGTTTGGAGCCCGTGACCGCTGGTGAATGCAGCTTGAGTCCCTTGTTTTCCAGCTGGCCGTGCTAGACGTGGGGCCACCGACCACTTGCCTGATGAGGCGCATTAGAAGGCCGCAATTTGCGGATTAACAGGTTTTTGGTGTGCTAGGTAGCCTTTGTTTACACTGACGCCGCCCACGCCTACCCGACGCCATATTGATCCCAAGATGGCGCCCGCTTGGTAGGCCAGCAACCCTCCTACAACCCATCTCCTCCCCACCCACCCCACCCTCTACACAATTTTTGTCAAACATCTCCAACACCCGACACTTATCCCATTATTATCAAGGGATATAGGGCCCCAGACTCCCTGATATAGCTAAGGGCCGTTTTCCACCACCCGAAATGCTCACTCTAACAGCCAACAGGGGCACCACACGCCCACACCGGCCAACAGGGCACCCATAGAGGTCAATGGTGAGGCATGTCCGTCTGTCGGCCGAGAGCAGTGCCTATCGGCGGATATACCTTCTCAATCGGATGGTGGAAAATGGCCTAATGAAGAGTAAAGAGCGGCAGCGCCTTGAAATGTCAGCTGTGTCCTCATATATATATATATATATATATATATATATATATATATATATATATATATATATATCCTCAGTAAGAGAGCATTAAAGTGAGGTGTACTTCTTAGGTTAATCAGCTGTTACCCTCATTAAAATCCTTATCAACAGCTGAATAATCACCGCCATAACAATGTATGATCACTTCAAGTCACTTATATCTGATACAATTAATTGAATCGGTCTCAGCAGCGGAAGCTGGTGTTTTCAATGCATTATACAGTACTTCAATTGGGACTGTATACATGTATACACGGCTTTATTCCCTGTGGGGGCATATTCATCACTTCAGCTTCTGTTATACCCAAGATGGCAGACCAGGAATTTGCTGTGTGAAAACCATTGGAGTTTAAAAAGTACTTCCATAAAGGACCTCTAAATCCGTGGTTCTCCGTCCTTGACCTCCCACCATTTCACTCCAGGATGGATCTGACGCAGAGCCTGCCTAGGCTCCTTACCCCTTTTGGCGTCCTGGGCTGATGGCTCGTTAGTGTGGACTTCACACTGTGCACTCACTGCTGTCGTTTTCATTTCATGACTTGTTATCTCGAGAATTACTTCCTAGACTACACACAGCTAGAATGGCTTTGTCTAGTTTACCTTTGCGACACCAGTGAATCAATATAGCTTTCCCTGATAGATTAGTTACTATTATAATTACATTTCCTTTGATAATATCACTATCATTATAATATTATCATGAAGGTGGTGTGGCTACTTCAATTTCCCTGTTTATAATTCGCTATAGCTAAATCAGCCTTCCTCACTTTGGATTAGGGAGTGGTCATTATTTATCAACAGGCGGGGGGGGGGGGTGGTAGGGTGAGGGGGCGTAAAAAAATCGGACCCCTCCTGAGGGGAGGGGCATAAAAAAATTGACGCCAAAAAGCCTGCGCGCTACTATAAATTAAAGATGGGCGCGGAAACCCACCATCCCCCCCCCCTGTTGATAAATAATGACCACTCCCTTATACCGTATCTATCTAGACCATCCGCTCTTAGCAACATGTCTGACCAAGTCAACTGATACTAAAAGCTGGGCACTTATGGTATCTTGGTTTCTATGGAAGTGGAAAGCCTGTAGTGATGTATGAATGGCAGCTAAGTGATCTGGGATGGGGCAGGCACTATATATGATAAATGCGTGTCTACCAGGCAGACATGGTGTCAACCTATGTAAACTGGGGACTGACTCCAAGCTCTGCCACCAGGGATAAGCAGCTGTCATCATAGACCTCTCCCTCAGGGATGTAGTTCTAAATGGTGTTGGTCGTCACACGGTCTTTAAACTCCCACAATGGTCAGGCCACATTTGTTCATCTGTAGCTGTGCACTATTTTTAATATTGCAGAAAAAAAATTGCCTTCTGTTTTAAGATAGTCTACTGCGAACACTGATAATCATCCAGTCAAAAGATGTAAAAAGGACATCGGTAAACGCCCGGTATATGTTTATTGAGAGTAAATTGTATGTATGAAATATGTGAAAATAATTTGATTGAAATGGTCCCGCGGCAGCTCAGACAACGCCATAGGCACAATGTTGGGTGGGATGGAGGGCAACGCTTGGTCCCGGGCGCTTGGTTCTGTGATGTTTTGCCTTGTTAAAATAAAATCAATCGATTTCTGAGAGAAGGATGGCTACACATAGCTTTACATATATTAGAAGATTAGCGAGATCGATGGGACTCATAGTATAGTCTGGTAGTGCTCTGATAGTGTATTTTTTCCCTCACCGATGAAGATTAGAGTGTGTGGTCTAGTTAGAAGTGGGAGGAGGTCTGAGTATATTACGTACAGATATATATATATATATATATATATATATATATATATATATATATATATATATATATATATATATATAGGTTATATGAATTATAGGGGGATTGACGCATCTGCAATGCCATTTGAGGGCTTCTAATATCGATGTGAAATAAATGGAATCATACTAATTGATGGGGCCAGGTACAGACGTTGTGGTAATGGATGTTGGAAAATAAACAGATGAAGCCTAGGTGTGTGTTTGAAGAGATATTTTGGTGTAGAGGTCTACTGAGATATGGGTAGGAGTGGCTCTAGGGGCTACAACTATAGCACCTGTCGAGCAATTCCAATTCTAGATCCCCGCGCCAAAATCCATTCTCAATGTCTATCCAGTCCCTTCACACCCCATCTACCTCGCTACATTGACTCCCAAATCACAGGAGCTGACTGGGCAGGGCTGAGCAGTACGCCTGGGAAGTGGCCGCAGTGAAAACAGGACTATTGATTGGTGGAGGTGATGTATGGTATACAGACCTGTTTTAGCCCATTTCGGATCTACTTTGATGCCTGCTGTACTATTTGTTATCTATCTCACACCCCCACACCTAGCTCCCCACACCTCCTTGAGTCAACAACAATAAAACAGACACTACCAGCAGTGTCTGATTTAGATATAGTACTCTTGCCATAAAGAGTACGTCTATGTGATGTACTATGACAGTATCTGTTTTGGTGGCAGGCAAAATAAGGTACCATTCAACCCATATCATGATGCACTTGGTATATTCTATATACCTGTATGTTTCTTTTTCTAATGCGATCAGGCGTCACTTTGGTAAAAGTGCCTTAAGGCCAAAACAAAATTGTAAATTTCCTGTAACATAACCCAAATGTTGAAGGAGGTAGGTCGGACTTTTTTCTTAAAAAAAAAAGAAAATATTTTTTTTTTTTTGCTGAACCATATTTTTGCCTGCCAGTATTAATAATTGAGTGACAAATAGTCAAATCTATCTAATATACCATCCAAAACATGAAAGGCTTGGGTATTTGGATACAAGCAACTGATAATAATATTAGAAATATGAAATTAATATGATAAAATTATGAAAAATTTGGATTTGGATACAAGCAACTGATAATAATATTGAAAATATGAAATTAATATGATAAAATTATGAAAAATCTTGAGAGAAAAAAAAAGAAGAAAATTTCATCAAAATATCTGAGGTCGGCCCCCTTTTGCTGAGGTAGGTCGGGTGACCGAAAAACGAACTTTATTTTTTGCCTAATGTGCTCTGTATTAGGACCATTAATGGCGTCCAGGATGAGAGGTATATGAAACAGTGGCTTACTGCAGGAAAATATCAGAAATATTTTACATATGCTGCATATAAAATTACATGAAATACCTTTATCCTATACTCTTTTTGGAGGAGACTCCCATCTAAACATTTGCCTCTTGGTTATATTTAAAATCAACTTTTACCAGTAGATGTTGACGGCACGCGGAATTCATACCTGAAATAGGATGATGGATAGCCTGTCTTAAATCTAGTGAACACTAGTTTTTGATGTAATCAGAGTTAGGGGTGCGTTAGAAGGTATCAGGCTTGTCCCCTATAACGTTACCGTTGCTGCCTTCCCAGCCTCCACTCTACTCTCCCATATCAATATATATGTGCTGAGCCAGACACATGGTTATCTGCAAACCAAGTGAAAGATCATTCGGTAGTGCTTCTTGAAGGTACTTATAATGAGTCTGCAGGGTAGTATATAGTGTTTTCTTCTATAATATGTCGTCGTTATCATGCTACTATTGATTTGTAACAGATGATGTAGAAACTATAGTGACTGCAGGCATTTCATTGTTCATCTGGCGATTTTCTTCTTCTTTTGTTTGTCATCTTTTTCTTTCTCAAAATGATTAATCGATCGTGGTCTCATAGTAGTTTATTTACATTTACCTCGATCCCTGTAAAATAAGTCTAGCACATTTGCTCCATCTTAATGAACTATTGCTAAGCTAAAGATGTCTTAACTGAAACTCAGGGTAGTACACATGTTTTTATGTCAGCTTTAGGCCAAAGTCCACTGTGAGAATCTCTTTGCAACTAGAGATTGCACTGGGTCTGCAGTTGCATCAGACTAACTAATGGATGGTAATCATGTGACATGTACTGGGGAAGGGGCCTTATTGTACTCTGCACTAAGACCCCTTTTAGCAGATCACATCAAATTTTTCTTTTCGAGCAATTGCAGGAATGATAATTTTATTAGTAGGGTCCACTATGCAACAGACCATACAACTCCCTCCATGTGCATCTATTTTTATGCAAGCAGCTCAAGATCGCACCCTACGCTATGTTGCATAGTGGACCATTATCAAGATCAAACAACCCATCTTCAAAGGCAGGCGGAAGGAGATGAAGTACCCCCCCCCTCTCTCTCTCTCTCTCTCTCTCTCTCTCTCTCTCTCTCTCTCTCTGTGTGTGTGTGTGTTCCTCTTTGTCTGTCTATGTCTCTGTCTGGCTGGCTGTCTATGTCTGTGTGTCTCTGTCTGGTTGTCTATGTCTATGTCTGTGTGTCTTTGTCTGTCTGTCTGTCTCTATTTATCTACCTATCTATTTCTCCTCATTGACTTGTTACAGCCCTAACATCATCGATAAGAGGGACGGAGAAAAAGAAGGAATGTGGGCTGTCAAGTAGACAGACCCCCCCCCCCCAACACACACACATATATACAATGTATATAGGGACTATCCGGGTTTTTTTTTTGCCTCACAAACACCAGATCTTACCTAGGCACAGCACATTTAGACCAAAAAGATTATGGATGAATGTAATAGAGAGTCTCTTGTGGATAATATTTATCTCAAGGATATGTCTACCAGACATAACTAGGAACATCTCTTCCAAGTAGCAGCCCTACTGCACCATCACAGTGCACATGGCAGACAACAACCGTCGATATACATCAAAAGGAGGCCAGACAAAGCCTGCCACCTAGCGAACGCCTAATCTGGCCTATGTAGGGGGATCTTGAGGCGAAGGAAGGTCACCAGGTGCTCACATTGTTAGTCTGCGTCCTCCGCTTGATCCGATATGAGGATGTGTTGTATGTGAGGGGTGATTGGAAGAGGGAGAGGGGAGTGCTGGATGAAAGACCAAGACAAAGGAGTGAGAGATCATTTAATGCTACAATAGCTGTATAGGAATTGTATAGGCAGAGAGCATGGTAGGTGATGTCGAATGGGGGGGGGGTGTTAATTCTTGTGATTATCAATAAACAAAGAAGGGAGAGTTGTAAATGAATGAAGTAGAAAACGGTATGGGGTATGGGAGGTTTTTATGGACCAAGAGCACCCAAGAAGTCTATATAGGTGTTTGTAGAGGCCAAGAGGTATAGGGCTTACCTGGGATACATTATCAACCAATGAGAATACTCCCTCCATTCACTGCAGAATTTTTTGGGTACATTATGTAATACCTGGTACCCATCATGTGGGTTGTTCAGTGCTTATTTAGCCGGTTCCCAGATCAAACAATGGCGGACGCACTGGACCTCAATACTGAGCCCTATAAGAGTTATGGCAGGAAGTTTGACATCAGGAAGGAAGGTGTAGCATAGATGAGAAAGGGAAGGCCTAAGGAACGCTGATAAGGGATTTAACTGAGCAAAAGAGGTATTCATATGGCCTTGGTTATGATATCAGTTGGTTCTCAACTGAAATAAAAATAAAAACAGAATCTCATGTCTGATTGTCACTACTGGCCTGGAGGGTCTTGCCAAAAAAGAAACGAGAACCACATAAGGAAACATGCACGTTTTTGTATTGCTAAAAGATTGTTTGGATAATCGTTTAGATGAAACGTGCACTTTTTTTTACACCTCAAAAAGAGCTTTCCATTCATTCTGCTGTATTTTTTTTGTCAATAAGATGAAAACGAGTTAGACCTTACATGTTTTCTTCAGCACTCTCTGAAACGATTTACAAACACACTTCCTCGTTTTTGTTTTGGCAAGACCCTCCAGAACTAGTTTGTGGGAATTCGTCTCGGCAATGAATAGTAAGGCCACACACTTTATTCTGTCACTTGTTGCTTAATACACCAGACATTAGACAGCTATGTCCCTTTTTTAAAGAGCAAATGATTTATATGCTCATGTTTCCCCATCAGAGAGGCCTAAATTGGATTATGCCAGAATAAAGACATTTTTGAGAAACCTGTATGGGTGGACACAATAAAATGAAGGGCAATGAACTGATAGCAACTAATAGGGAAACACATATTATTAGCTATACACAGATTGGGGGGAGGGGGTTACTGAAATGGAGGCAGCAATTTATGGACGGTACAGGATGTTATCAGGTTAATCTCACCCAACAATACTCCCACACAATGGTGAGATTGATAATGTAATGGATATGAACAGCAACACAAGAATTGAAAATAGTAAATTGGCCATTCTCGAATTTCTGTATAATCGATGTGTTGGGAGTCGAGGTTGTTTTTGTTGTTTTTTTTTGTTGTTTTTTTTTTTGGGGGGGGGGCGTGTTAAAGGTGAATCACATTCATTTTTTCACTATAGGAGATTATTCTGCAAAGCCCTATATACGTGATGACATGGTCAAGATAGGGTACAGTGGGAAGTGGAAGACAGGACAGGCAATCTGGTATTTGATATATGAAATTAGTTATGATTAAAACTTTAATTTTGCAACAAAATTACCTTCTCCATAGGCCTCTAAACTAAGAATGTTGTGGCCATGAAAAAACAGTCTATGAGCCCAAAAAGAAACTTTGTGATGTGGTTAACACCAATGACGGTTTTTTATCTGCAATTTACGTGAAAGCACACCGATCTCCCATTGTATCAATCAGGTCAAATTCCATCATTGAATCAATACCAAACGTCTACCACATCCCTAAACAAATCATTCCGTCACAAGGTTGGTTGCAGGTGTGGGTCTTGTGTATTATCATGTGTTTGCAAAGATAGTGTTGCAAAAGTGAAAGCGCTCCATTGCAAATAAAACCAAGATAGATTGTCTCAAAGCTCAGAGTCAAGATGAAAGGCAATGATGTGTCATCTCAGTGATTGAAAACAATTCGAACCTCCCGGGGGTTCCCTTGATTACCTGACGATAAAAATCGCTGTTTCCTATTGGTAATCCTAACGTCTTATTAGGGGAATATAAATATTGATGGAATTTTGATTAAATGTAATTGTCGCCATTGTTGATTTAATCGAGCAGTAAGGTTGGCACGATTAGCCAAGCGATGCGTCAGTTGCGGCAAGGTACAGGGGGGCTCATGCAATCAATTTGATTCCCCTACTTCTATCGCTGAACCTTTTTATCGACTCTTTTTCTGTGGACTGAATACCCAACCCCCTCCATCCTACAGCCAGACTGCAGGCACAGCGAGATGGCCAAACCCTGAAGCCATGTGCTGCTATCTGGAATAGGCATCCAACTCGGGTAAATCCTTCATCTCTGAAGGATATATAGGTGACCGTTATCAGTGCTCAGATTGAATCAAATTCCAAATCAAAACGAAACTGGTTTTCGAAAGGGATCTTTGTGGTTTGGAACAAATATGAGAGAATATATCTTGATGTGTGTTTTTTGGGACGCACCTGAGACAGAGCCCTCCAGAAATCAGTAATTCTGTGAATCATTGCTGTTGAAGAACATCGATGTCTCACACGGGACCTTTTTCAGAGTCAAATTGCACTCGTGCCCCCGACCCACACACAACAACAAAAATAACGACAACAATAATAACAACAATAAAGTATATATGTAATCAGCGTACTCACATTTAAAGGCGTTTTTTTTTTGTAAAACTTCATAACCCATAGATCCTTTCAAACGGTCCTGCACCCAATGCTTTTTGCAATTTATTGAGGGAGCTAAATGCTATTAGCCATATTTCACCTAAGTAATTAGTCGGCACCTGCAGGGAGACTTCCAGGTGTTTAGATTTCAAACATGTTTAAAACCTAAACATATAGGTCAGGTAGGTGTCTCATTAACTACATGTTTAGGAATTAAACACTTTTATTTTAAATACCTAAACAATTTTGCTAAACATGTTTAGATGTTTAGAGTTACAACACATTGAATAACAGGTGTTTAGATTTAAACATCAATATGTTTAGATACTTGGATGTCAAATGCACACCAGGTAGCAGTACTATATTTAAATGGACATTCTGCATACAATCACAATCACAAACATCCCACAACTGCATGTTGATCATGGTTTCATTCCATAGAATTCCACGAGAAAAGAAACAGCAATAGAGGATTGACTAAATTCACTTTACATCACCATCATTAGACTACAATGATCAATAAGATCCATGACAGACACCTATTGCATGTTATTTTGTAAATGATAAAGCAACACTTTTCCTCTCAAGCTTTCATTAGGGTGTTACATCGAAAGTTAAATAATTGTGTTGGGTAATATTTAAATAGTGCATCTCATAGAGAACAGTTGTAGAAATCTAATGCAGAAAGAGAATACTACTGGTAAATATTTGATATATGTTCTATATATAACCTATGCTGCCCATGGCACCTGTATAATGTCGTCAGTGGAGTATGAAGCACTATGGGTGGCCACTCTGCGTGCAGTCAAACAGCCTGACAGAGTAAAGGCTATAGTTTTCATGTTCAAATATCTCAAAATGCATCATAAATAATTCTTCACAATAATTCAGTAAGAGTCAATGTCGTTCAATATTTATGTTTTAGAAATAAGTAGGTAAAGGATATCATTGTTATATCATGACTATAAGTGGGCTTAGGTTCAGCAGAAGATATGGATAGATATGAAAAATGTTACAGATGCATTTGGTTATTCAATATCATAATTATAAAAGGTCGAGTGAACTTTTTAGAAATTACTTTTTCCCCTAAAACTGCAAACCTTGTTTAGATAGATTTTTACCTGGAGAAAGACCTACAAATGCAATCTTAAAAGTTCAAACGGGTTAATGTACCCTTATATTCATAGCATAATCTCTATAAATTAGGTTTGTATGGCATATGTAGTTTTCTGCCGAAATTGCATTGATTGAGGTGGTATACATTGCCCCTTCTGAGGCTACATGGTGCCATGGGCTGCCAGCACACGCAGAGCTAAAACTGAGATCTCACTTCACTTTACAGGTAATTTACATTAGGAATGTATGGGTTAAACGTAAAACAAATACAACTGTCACATGCGCCCATTCATTAACTTTAATTCAAGACCAAATTCATCTCTTAGTTATGAATAATAAAGTTTTGACAAGCATATATGTGGCACAGTGTCTGAAATCTAAAGATTCCTGCAGTAGGGACACGGATCTGACGGCCCAATGTAACACCCTACTTTCATACTTTTTCAAGTCTCTCATTCTGATGCAGAGTGCACATCTGTGTGTATGTACATGTGGCTGACATCTTTTCAGACTTTGCACTTGTAAATACCTGTCAATTGATATCCCCCAGAAAGTAAAAAAAGAAAACAAATGAAAGATAATCTTACATACTGTCTTAATGGATACGCCTATACACTCTACATTTCCATCTAATCATTTAGACATCTAAACACAAAATTTCATATAATAAAGTTATAAACCTAAACATCTAGTGATCTAAACAACTGAGCTAATCACATTGTTTGACTAAAATGTTTAGGAAGTTAATGTGATTACAAAAACGTTGTAAGAATATGTTTAGAATTGTGTTTAAATAGGAACTAAACACCATTTTTGCAGTGTATGGGTTACCTTACCAAGATTGCAATAACACTTCAATCTAATGTTAGGTGTATATACTGGAGATATACATATTATTATTATCACAGCATTGATTATGTTTGCCTTGTCGCAGACATAGCAGCCAGACAAAATCCGCCAGATCGTCGTGATTTATATGCCTGGTACCTAGCCTCTTATCAGTAGATGCCGATACAGGGCATGTTGAATGGCTGTATCAGCTAAGAGCCATTGCCCTAATCTTACAATCAATAGAAGCCAATTCACTATCACAGCATGCAGTGTTAGGCATACCATCCGATGTTTTATATATAGTGACTGGATGCAATTTTAGGCTGTATTGAAATAACCTCCTGGTGTGTTGAAGGCCTTAAAACAATAAGCAGCCGTTCAGTGGCCAACGTTGATATGTTGGTGGACAGGACCTTATAACATGGTGAAAAGTTAAAGACTGCAGATGCTAAAGGCAGAGCTTATGTGAGCATCCACAGGTGATAACTATCAGCTTACACAGCACGTACTTATTCAATAAGTCCTCACTGGGCATAATAATAGAATCTTCCATCATTTCTCAGAACTTTCTATCTTCATTACATGCTGCTGTGTTAATCATGAGGATCGTATATATTGTCTAAGCACAGGTCAAGATAAAGGAAGGACAAGAGTTGGCCGTTTCCGTCAATGCAGGGATCTGATTTCGATCAAATATAGGTAGCTGAAGTTAGTGATATATATGTATGCTGGTGCTAGCGATACTCTATTTCTGAACTGCCACCAACGAAATCAGATGTTCCTACCATTCACACCTCACTCTATGGAAATAGATTACCGTAGATAGTAGTTTGTACCGTTTATACTCCACCTGGCTCTGCACCCCATTGTTCCTACTGTAGGTTTATTTCCACATTCTACAGTTGGGAGGGCCAGCAGGAGGTTTTATGAATTAGGTCAGTTCTGGCAGGAGGTTTTGTGAATTGGGTCAGGTCTGGGAGGAGGTTTTATGAAACAGGTCAAGCGTAGCTGGAGGTTTTATGAATCATGTCATTTTTGAACAGCAGATGAAATTCTTGTGAAAATGCTGTCCCATATGGGATTCATACCCACACACCAGACAGTGCTTGGATCCTGAGACTCATGTGCTAACCATTACACCATTACACCATGACTGAGTAATAGATTATAGATAAACAGGGCACTTTCACTTTGAAAGTTTGACCAGTCAATGTAGTGTAGTGGATAAGGCCTGGGATTATAAATCTAGAACACACAGGTTTTCAAACCCCTTGGGTGATTTTGTTTTTATTCTCAGTTTGCCACTGTCATTTTTTGCAACAAATTCTAAAAGTAATGTATTGTAATGAATATCCCCTGAATGCCAACAAGATAAAAAAAGGGCCTCAGGGAGGACCTTTACAGAGACCCTTTTATGTTATATGTGTATGTTAAAAACATTTCCCCCACACAGTCTTGAATCCACATACTGTGATTCAAAGTCAAACATGCTAACCACTATACTATTGAGACTACTGGTGATTGCAGCCTGGAACACTATATATATATATATATATATATATATATATATATATATATATATATATATATATCCTAGTTTTTGTATCACAGCCAGTGTAGTAGATTGAAATCCTCTTCTAGGCCTCTACTGCTTATGTCAAAATATGCTTATATTCATGGTTTTACTGTTATATAAACTTCTGTGGATGGAGTACAAGTCAGAAAACCTCCTTGGACCTGGAGGATTTGTCACAAAACCTCCAGGTCCACGGAGGTTTTCCATTACGAATCCTACAGTCCCAGGGCTACAGTTTTCTGTAGCCTGCTATTCTTTCCATCTGAAGTATTGCCTATTGCATTAGTTTTAGTCGATATATCTAGGATAAGGATAGACCTCCAAGTGAAGTTGCATTTTTCTCTTACTTCGTGACTGGCGCACCATGCAGGAAAGAACCTGTCCATTATTCTCAAAAAAACATCCATATCTCCTCTAGGCAGTAGTCCATCGGTAATCGAATTCATACCTTAACTTCATAGGTACCTTCAAATGTGCTGTTCTCCCGGCCGATTTAATAGGTTTCAATTTCTCTGGCCTGATGTAATTCAACTTGTGCTTAATTTAGTTAGCATGGCCGGCGGCTGGAGCAGGGTGGTGCTGGAGGAGTGGCTGCCAGGCCCCGACATTAATAGGCAGCCTTTAATACAGTGAAACTCTGGGGTGATTAACAGGCACTCCTCTCCAATACTAATCCATTAATGATAGCTAATCAACAGGACGAGGCATGATTACTCCTAATTAATCCCACGGATTAGACTCAGGCACTGCTTTGTTAGTTTTGATTAAACCTGCCAGACTTTTCGAAATTGAATCGCCACAGGCTATAACCGCCACCTTTAGCTTCACTAAGTGTATCAAACATAAGAAATATCCTGTTCACAGGCTTGTGAAACATGCCCGTGGCTGTTAGCTTGCCATCCCTGATATCTAAAAGTAAACCCGTCTGCTATGTGTTGATAAAGGCTGAGACAGACACGATGTGGCAATTCTGATGCAAGAAATTATCCAATGCAACTACTCAGGTGTCTTCCTGCTATAACACCAAGGTGCTCTTACTCCAAGCTTTCAACCACTGTTTGTATTTAAAGAGCTGATACAAGAAAGAGGAAAACGCAGATCTCACTTTTAAGGGCAAATCAAACTGCAACTCAGTTGTCACAGCGAGCTCTATTTAGCAGACCAGGCGTAGGGCTTCTATTGCACCAATTAAGCATTGCGTTGATGAATTTAATAAGGAAAAACTGGGGGATTAATTTTAGGTCAACACGAGCTGAGCCAGGACATGACTTGGCTTGACACTTGAACATGAACACAAAGAACAATTGCCACATGGGTTTGCTCTCCATCTTGTAGTGTTATCCTAAAGACTTCATAAAATAGCAAATAATTAATGATACTGGATTAAAAGCAATCCAATGAGTGAAGTCATATCAATAAGAAGCAATATACCTGTCTTTATTTAGCGTCGCTGTCTTATCGAGCCAGTCGTTTTTATTCTTGATCACACAAAGGAAGACATCACTTAGATGATTAGAGTTGTGGATATATCTTAGTCCTAGTGGCACTTTGTGTTCTCTCCATTTCAACTCATCCTGGGCCTCAGCAGGGTGCATCCTATTGTTTGTTATCGGTACAATGATTAGTGCGAATTTGCAAATTGAAATGGACTGCTTTAAATGAGTTGTCTAAAGCCCCTGTCGGGTAGATCTATAACTCAAATAATTGATTTAAGCTTTGTCTATAAGGTCCACCAGCTACTGGCAATATGAATATGCTATAGTCTTACTTTAAACCTATAGTTCCATTTAGGAACCCAGATGCTGCAAAGCTGTCCACAACAAAGGTGTTGTGTCCCTGACCATACATGTTCACACTGAACACGTGTGTGAGAAGGGTATGTTCTTTTAGGGGTATCATTACATCCTTCTGTACAAGAGAGTTCTATGTGGGATGAGCTGTCAGTGCGCTGGTGCCCTGCACGTGCCCAGTAAACAGTTACGTTATACATACGTAGATTGCACGTAGAAATTTCAGTACATTTACGTATTTTCTCAACGTAGAATAACGTATAAACGTGTATGCTGATGTACGTATTTCTGACGTAGATGTAGAATTTACGTACATATACCTCATTATTACCCGAATTAACGAAGAAAAATGATGTTCTTTAAACGTAAATATTCCTATATATTTAGATATCCAACGTATATTTTCAATACTTTTATACTAATAACTACGATGTATGTAGTTTTGCAGGTTCTGGTTATGCTCCAATATACGTAAAATTACCTCAAAGAGACGTTCATATACCTACCCCTATACCCTCAGTTAAATTTATTCATTTAAGAATGTTATTTCCTTGTCTCATTCTATAATACTGGTATATTCAGGGCCAGTATTTAGCAAGAGACACCAATGCTTTAGCCATCAGTTCCATCATTTGAATTAAGAGTCAAGTATAACTCCTGATTGTATGTTGAAGGTTCTGTGATGCTAGGTGTATAAGTCTATTTCTTAATGCTACAGCATGGGTGTTTACCATACCTGGATCCCAAAATATACATGGTAGCATCATCAATCAGTGAATATTTTGCACAAACCTATTCCCAAATGAAAGGTTGATACAATGAGTTCTCAATAATGTGTTTTTAATTAGTATAGTTGATTTATATAGACGACAATCATCATGGAGGTCTAAATTAAATACAATGCTCAGCAATAGTGACACCTGTTGAGATAAACTGAAAGTACAGAAATACGTAGATAAACTATTACGTATTTCAGACCTCTTTTCGTGTAGAAACATTTAGAACAGATTAGGTGAGCACTAAATGGAAATGAATCTGCCTTGTGATTTTTATTTTCTACATTTAGATAGACCCAGACTATGTTTGATAGCTGTAACCATACAGCTCTTATATTTGTACTGGTATTGGATGTGCTGCCATCTAGTGAGATAGGAGTGAAGCACAAAATAACGTATGTGGGACGTAATCTAACGTATTTCCAACCACTATGACCATGTGCTTTCTATATTCCCTATTATCACCCTCTGCACACCTACATTTCCACTGTTTGTTTGGAATCTAGAATTCATTACTGAATGAGATTTTGCCACATGATGCTCTAACCCATATGGTACATATATTTTATATGACCAACAAATACTCTTGCTTAAATAATGCATATTTAAGATGTAATGTCAATACAGTGTTAATCCCCATAGGGATATGAAAATAGGAATTATTATCCATTATTACCTAAAAATGCACATAATTACAACTACTGCATGTAGGTCAGATGCCTGTCCACCAATAGATTTGATTATGATAGAAAACATGGTTTATTCCAGGGTCAATCTGTTATTTATCTTATCTATCTGTACTGGACTCTAAACACCATGATATGTACAGGATTCTTGTAGACCTAGGCCCAGCTGAGTTATCTTTTTTCATGTCAAGTGATTGATTTTCATCATTATTCATCCCTGATCTTTATAATGCAGTTGTTAATGAAATGAAAGTTTGGTTAGATAAATGAAACAATACTATTTATCATTAGAAGTTTTTATCCAAAATCTACATACATGAACCAACCAATATCTACGTCTTACAATCGTTCTACCTACGAACAAAGCCAATCAAAAATATGGATCAAGATTTACGTGGATAAACCTCTTAAAATTGCGAAGCATAAACCTTATTTATCAACATATATCCACCAACCGATATCTACGTTGCTGGAACCTCATATAGATGTTCAGTAGAAAACAACCTAGATCTACCAGAAATCTACGTTGAAACACGTAGTGTGTTTACTGGGTGCACAATGGCGGCCCTCACCAGTTTCCATCCATCTATATCTCTAGGCTCCTTTAGCCTTTTCCAGGAAGCCACCACGAGAGATAAAATTTCCTTACCTTTAGCAGCAATTTCAAAATTGCGGGCCCCCTCACCCCCATAATACCGGCGAACGAAAAAAGCAAGTGCCTGGTAGATCTATGCATAGATCCTCTACAGTTGAACTCTTATTAAGGATACACCCTTTCATACTGTCTCCTACTTCAGGATTAGTAGTATCTGCACTCACCTGCACCAGCGTGCTAAGGGAGTGATCATTTTTTAACAACAAGGGGGGCTGGTGGGTTTGCGTGCGGATGCGTGAAAAAAATTTCGACCCCCCCTCTCGAGGGGGTAAATTTTTTTCGACCCCCCCATAAGGGACAAAAATCGCGCGCGATCGTCCCCTTTTAGCCTATAGTAATGCGCGGGTTTTCCACTGAAAACAGGTGAAATTATTTTGACCCCCCCATCAGAGGTATTGAAAAAATTCTGACCCCCCCCCGGTCAAGGGGTTGAAAAAATTCTGACCCCCCCCTCAAACCCACCAGCCCCCCCCCCCTGTTGTTAAAAAATGATCACTCCCTAAATCAGCAGTTCCAAAAGTGGCTGTTTGAATGACCACAACCACACTATGGCAGGAAGTCCCAGGGTTAGGTCTAGGGAAAGGGTTAGGGTTAGGGATATAGCTAGGGCTAGAGATACTGTTAGTGTTATGGTTGGGCTCCTTGACAGTGGCCAGTGGTGAAGAGTTATCTCCAGTATTTGACTTTCCGCGAGATAACTGACCAATGGCAACCTAATACAGCCAATTTTGATTATTTTGATGGTTAACTTGCAGATTGGAGGTGGAAGGGTAGACCTGCCGACTATCATCTAGAAAGTCGTTCCGATGGATTTATGCGTCATCTAATTATAAGTATTACGATGAATTTAAGTTACCCGAAGGAGATATTCAAAGAGAGAACTTACCACGCAGATGTTTGGCACTCACATCGAAATTTACAACTGAAGTTTGTGCAATATTTAGCACTATGTTTTACAAATTGTCCCTTTAGCCAGAGAATGTCTCAATCCGACTCCCCACACCCACCAAACACTTCGACTCCCAAAACCCACCAAACACCTCCACCCTCCTGTTGCTGCAAAGTTCTGGTATTGACATCAATCAGCTATAAGCACTAACTGATTGACCTCATATAATTAAACCTCTCGTTCACGTCAAATGTGCAGCCCTACATCCTTTAGAACTACTAAATGGTAATGACTTCAAAGGCAGTGCAGTGATAAGCCCAAGGATCCCTGGATGGCCAGGGATTAGGCCTTCCCGTGTATCTAGAGTGCAGTGCGATCAAATTAATCCATTCCACCGGATGTATTTTTAGACATACGGTGGCACTACATCCTACAGGAATTTATTAAATCATTCCTTTCAGCTTCAAGGTAGGTTAAACATGACAGCATCCTTATCATAGTGAGCAGTGAAAATGTAATGTTTGCAGTGACATATACTATGCCTTCTCAAGATATATCATTATAGTAGACGATGTACTTATGGTTTTGACAACTCATCTGTGTGTGGAGATTGTGGAGATGCAAATGTTAGCTTTTTCTGTCTTAATCAGTATACTGATAAATGTCAATGCTATAATTGTATGTGCATGCAAATGATGAATATAGAGTGTTGATAACTGTCATCGGCCTTCATCATCTCATACTAGATGACTCAGCTAGATCTACCCTCTCATTTGCACTATTATACTGGCCTTTATTGAAGTGTGGTTCCTTAAATTAATATATAGTACAGCTTTAATACTTGAGGTCTTTGGTACTGAATCATGTTAATTTGGTGGCGTTGATGAATAGGAATGTGTCTGTTATTTGACGAAACACTACTTCGGAGCACCAGCTAGATTAACCTGTCGCCAGCACTCCTTCATGTTGAGCTTTAAGTGGTTTGAAAATTACTTGGAATAAAACCATAGATCATCCTTTACACAGAGGTGGGGTTTGGAATGGAGAAATGTGTAGTCAACATGATGAGTGTTTAGCCAGAGGCAACGAGGGATGGTAAAGTAGCCTACAAAGATGGGCCATGAAGAGCGCTATCTCCTTGTAGTACTTTTCTCAAACACGGCAGTAAACGCTACCGCGCCCTTAGTAACGACTCCCTCCACGAGCCTTCTAAAGTGTGTGGCAAATTCCCCCCATTCCTCCTTTTTGGCCAATTGACTGGCGGGACAGGCAGAGAAGGCAAGCTTCTCTCAGTTTGGAGGCTAATTGCCAATTTGCGTGAATTACATCCGAAAGGGGTTTGTAAGTGCTGGCAGGTGCCTAGGAGGTGGGTGGGCAGGGGATGAGTGGATGTAGTGTGGGCTAAGGGAGCAGCTCACCACAAAGCTGCCTCGTGACTGTTGGGCTGGCATTGGGCACGGCGGCTTTGTATCCGATCTGAATTGTATCACTGTGTATGGGATGCTGTTCTGACAGCTTTTTTGTTGAACCTCAGTGAGTCAAATAAACCACCATCGTGTACCAATGTTTCGAAAAATTAATCAACTGACAGACACCACGGAACATTCTATAGTGAAACCGACACCATTTTGATTTATATCAGCCCTTAATGCAAATAAATTTTCTCTTAATTATTTCTCTCTACATCATCTCATTGTATCACAGTGTTATTTTGTTCAGCTCTAATTTCTACATTTATATACCTCTATTACTTTTGGTTAAAATGACTCCTCATGACTCCTCAAGAAAAGAAAGCACAGGGAGAACACTCACCAAGAATGTCTCTGTCTCTATCCTAAGCACAAACAGCAGACAGCTGACATGGGGGACACCTTTTCAGGCCTTGTAACACACCCCCCTTCCAAAGCTAATCCTCCTACAGTACTGGCACACGGTGCGGTCGCCTGCCATACCCATGAGCTGCTCCAATATTAGTAGCAATAATTATAAGAAGTGGTAGAGGGTAATCATGTGTTCAAGGATCTGAGACGAATCCAAGATGGTAGGGAGTAGGGAGATGAGGGCTGGGAAAGGGGTTGTTCTTGTTATGCCTTTCAACCAAACCATCTAGGGCCTACTAGAGTTAAGACATTTGGAGGGAATCTGTTTGCAGCTTTATTAATGGGAAATATAATTGCACAGCAACGAACATTTTTCCTGCATTTAAAATGGGCGTGCTAATTGTTTGTATGATAATGTGTAGTATGCAATCAGAATTATTATTGACATTTATCCGCGCTGCTTTTTAACCCTTTGCATGGAAACAGTAAACCAGAATCAGCATCAGATACCTGTGCAGGAATTAAATGCCTGATCACCACTATTACTCAGCTTATTGAAATTTGAAATGAAAAAAAAAGAAAACAGCAAACAGATCTCATGTTTTCATAGTCCTAATGCATGTGTACATGGGTCAAATGGAAATAGAAACTGAGTTAATCAACTCTCGCCTCGTTTGTTTTAGCTAATTATTGTTAGCCTCCTTAGGGCAGTGAAAAGCATGTAGCTGGGCCTGATTATAAGAAACATTTGAAGAAAGGGAATGACCCCAGAGAAAATTAAAAAAAAAAGCTCTTTTATGTGTGGCTGCCTATTGTTGGGAGTTCTTAATCGAGCCCTAATCATACGATGGATTATTTGTGTGGTCGCCATAGACAATATAAAGTGGAAAAATTGTTTAACATCTATACCAAAGAAAACTTATGCATACACTCCATAACACTGTAGGCCTAAATAGTGGCCGCATATCTAACCTTGTTGTCACTCGATGAGCCACTGCCTGTTATATTTCTGGAGAGCCACAGTTGAAAAGAATAACAGGGAAGACGGTAAAGATATTGGGCATAGTGAATTCAAAATTTGCAAGATTTCATACAAAACGATTACATTAAAATCTTAGAATTCACAGGCAGACTTATCGAGCCATATATCTAACCTCCCATATAATTGAGGCCCATGGTGGATACTTGTTGGAACAAGGAGTCAGATAATTCAACTGGAGGTTAATTCAAAAGGTCCTGGGATCGCTACCTCAGTGATCTTAGGAATTATTCTGCCTTATCCAATTAAGCGATCTTAAGATTAGACTGTCTTGCATTTTCACAGCCAGAACTAAGATTGCAGTGATCTTAGCCTCAGCCCTCCTACACCATCCAAAGGAGAACACACTGTGCACAGGGACAAGAGGCCCATAGTGAAAGAATAGCAGTGGAAACACTCCTTCTCACAAGAGTGATTACACAAGCGTCCCCCCCCTTATAAATATGCGCTACTTATAGAGTATAGAATGCAGTTGACCTCGTACAGTATATAGGTGCACTTCATGCCTGAGTAGCCTGAAGAGCCCTCAGTGACCCTTAGCAAACGTCCTCCCTCCCCTCTATATGTATCCACAGGGACATTCACTCTTGGGAGTAGGAGTGTTCCCTGTGAGTTCTCTTGTACTCAGGTGAAACCACTATGCAATTATTTCACTAAGATTGCAGTGACCTTACGGCTGGAAAATGAATAGTGAAAGAATCTCAGGACTTGCTGTGCCTGACTGGCCTGCAACCACTGCAATACTGGCTAGGTCTTATAATATGTGCCTATGCTAAGATCGCAGGGGTAGAAATCCCAGGAACTTTTGAATTAACCTCCTGGGCTCATGACCTACGGAGTGTTCTATTGTTATACACTGCCTTTTTCTACTCTCTCTTTTTCTTGCTGATGATTTAAATACCCCCAAATGGCCCCCTGTGATAATATTAAAGCAGGAAAAAGGCCATCAAAGATTGAAGTCGAGCTCACGTCACACAATATTGTCCCCAACAAAGTTCGCCTGCTGACCTTCATAGGGAGCCACCAGGTACAAAATACGGCCTCCTTCTTCAGTTTTAGTCCAGATCTCCCATGATGGCGACCCGGTAAAAAGTGCGAACGATCATGCCATTGTAGATATTAACCTAATCAAGGGAAGATGATGGACAGGCGCCCTAGGTAACAATCAAGAGACGCTGTAAGCACTATTCCTCTGACAACCTTAAATAATACTGGTCAGCTATCTTTGTTCTACTGTTAAATTAAGGTTCTATGGCCATGGGAAATCGAATATATGTATTTAGTAATAGCCTGTTACATGAACGTTGGGTTCTGATTGATGGATTATCTTAATGTACAGGTCTTTCCTTAGCAGGAAGCTTCTGTTATACACTGATCCCAACACCAGTATTTTTGACTAAGCTCTATTTCAATGCTACATGAACTTACTTCAAAATTCCTTCTTGTAAATTGATATATTACATCCCTGTCATCTTCACAAATAGCATTACTTTAATTGTCATTTACTCTGCTGGTGATATAAATATATATCTCAGCAGCAGGGCTGGTACTGAACTATCCACCAGACTATTAAAGGCAGACGTGAACAATAGTTGTGCATGACATTTTCAGCTTACACTGTTAGACTGTGGCAAGCTTTTTGCAGTAGATTACTTCTATTTTTGGAAAACAGTAGTAGTTGCTGTCAGTAAAAATCCAATGCTCCGATGTGGATTGCCCTGTACCCAGTACAGTGGTCTTTATAGCCCATTTACAATTAGGACTGAGAGTGTATGCTAATGTTCAACAGTGAAAAATCCAAGGTTATATAAATGTGGGTCCATTCAGTGTTAGGTCTCTGGTTTTAGTTATTATCAGGTACACATTAGAGGGATAAACTGCGGATGAATTTAAGTATTTGTGTGTGACGGTAGACATGTATATACATTTCACCATTAGGGTATACTGTAAATGTCGTTATGGTTGAAAAAAAGACAAAGGCAAGTACAAATGCCAAAGACATGGCCGTTAAGCTGTTTAAACACCTGAGTCGTTATCATTGATTGGGCGAGGGTTCTATTTATGAGCTCCAAACGAGATATTTTAGTGTGGACTTGATTTGACTTAGGTTCCTATAGTTCAAAGACCAATAGCAGTATAGTTTTACCTCTGTCGTAAAACAATGTTACATTATTAATAAAAGTGTATCTCAGAACTACAAGGGATGACACACGTAGGTGAAGCAGCAGTGCAAGCCTTCTCAGAAATCAGAAGTAGAATAGTGATGAAGGTGGTACTCATGTCCACAACAGTAGGCACATGTAGCTAGAACTGATGGGAAGTACACTCAGGAACAGTCCCTGAAGTAATCCTTGATACATCGGGACCACCTTGTCAGCCACAAGAAGAGTATTCTATGGTATCTTATTCTGAACAATTAAAGGTTGCTTCTGGTATCTACAGACAAGAGCCATTAGTATAGATCCTACAGCTGTGCACACAGCCACAAGAAGAGTATTCTATGGTATCTTATTCTGGACAAATACAGGTTGCTTCTGGTATCTACAGACAAGAGCCATTAGTATAGATCCTACAACTGTGCACCCCCCCCCCCCACACACACACACACTCACAGACAAACCCTCCCAAGGCACCCTGTTGGAGGACGTCCTTACTTTGTAATATATAGGTGCTGAATGATAACCCATCCGTCTGGAAAGGCCAGCCTCTCGCAAGGACTAATCCACAGGCTGGAGATGAAAGAGTCGACAGGGGATTCACCTAATCAAGGTGACGGTGAGATGCGGCTGCTGCTGCCATGGAGCTACTCTCCCTGAGCCGTTCTTCACACAGGGACTAGCGCAGATCTTTATACCCTTTTTTTTATCATCATCACCATCACCACTGACGCATCCAATAATAGTCAAGGAAATTATCTCTATAGAGACAATGGTTTGCATGGCTTTTGTTTGATAACAAAATTCCGCAGGAACCTACCGACAATAATCACCCAGACGCTCTCTTTTGACAGTCTCTCTGGCATGTGATGGTTAAATTGGTCTTATCAAAATCAAAGGAGCCTTAGGTTTTTCTCAAACGGCTATTCTGGCTGGGGAATCTCTGCCATTTGCTGCTATTCTCTGCTTGAGGTGATTTTTGCACAAGCCTTTGGTCAGCCGGGTGTTGAGCCCTTATCTTTCAAATGAGGAGCCAGCGGTGCCTTGCACTAGTGTAGTCGAATAGTTCTTTTATCTATATTTTCTTTTTAGCAATGGGTGCCTGGGCAGAGCACACACTGGCCCCAGTTCGTAGTCTACCAATTACGTCACTGGTAAACAGGCATGCTGGGAGGTACTATTTTTCTTAGCTGGTTCCTGGTGACTCAACCTGGCAGATGGATACCAGCAAATGCTGGTTCCCACAAGCAACCAGTATTGGGGTCAAAGTAGGTCCAACACCAGCGGCGTATGAATACAGCAATTTTTGGTCAAAATGGTAACCTAGGGGAGAAGGCTTAGTTTGCCCACCAAACTAGGTCGCCGGAGAAGTTGGGCAGAGCATAGCAGCATCAAAGGAGGCGGAGAGAATGAAGCTCAAGTAAAATGATGGAGCACAAGAGGCAACGCTCATACTGAAATGGGTAGCTCAAGGGAGAAAAGATACCGGTTCACTCTTATCATATTGACAATAGCCAAGCACCTGATGATGGAGGTGTTAAGATAGTTGGTGGGATAATCTATAATCTGCCCAGGGATCCTGACAGCTCAAGATAAGAGACCAGGCAAAGCAATTGGTTGAAAGTACCTCATGCAATCAAGCTAATGCTCTTGAATCCCACGATGTGCTGATTGAATTATCAATAAAAAGATTTAATTGCGAGGTGACATATCGAGAGGGCAAGGCAATGTTAAATAAAATGTGATTCGATAATGGTTTGACATTGAGATGGTATTGTTCAAGACTGTGGAATGATACAGCAGACGAATATGTATAGAGGAAATAAAAGCAGGACTGGGGTATCGGCTGAGCAACAGCTGTGAGTGTTTGGGAGAGGAATCTGGAGGGAATGCTGTTCATGGTGATGCCAATATCATGTATCAAAAGTACATAATCACCTATGGGATCACAGTATATCAGTGTGCTTGCATCCAATGTAACACATGAGAACTTAATATATTCTCATGGCCATGCAGCCGTGTAACCACCATCCTAATTAGTTCAATCACACGCTCTGAATCTCCACAGCCCTCTGTATTACGTGACTAAGGCAGCAGCGTGATACTACAGTGTACCCACCAATACCAAGTCACATCCCAGGCTACACAAGCCACATTATTGGATCCAATAGTCCATCATGGCTGCCAAGTTAAACATTTACTATTGGGAGACAAGGTAGAGTCCAGCACCTCCTTAGATTGTAGATGGTCATGCAGGACTCCTATATAGCCATGGCACAGCTGGGAATAGACAGTCACTGTAGCACTAGTAGGAATCAGGCACACTGTAAAGGCCCACTAGCAGTGGGTAGCTGGAACTACCTCACATATTCTAGGATATTTTTATAATTAAATGCCATGTATGGGGAGTTAAGGAAAAGGTTACCGAAGAGACTTACTCTGATGAAAATAGACAATGGAAGCCATTTTGTTATAGGATGCCATGCACATGTAAGACTAGACTATTTATACCCACGGCTTACGTTATGACAGTGAGTCAACCAACCAAGTGCCTATTAATTACTTCTAGAGATGATACAGTGTATATTCCTCTAAAACAGTACGTATGATCTATCGATCGATCCATTACATTCCTGCCTTGCCATATTCATGCAAAAGGGATTTGTAAAACTGATCTTTGACCACCATAGTGTAGTCACGTGGGGTAGTCATAATGACTTATAATGTGCTTTGGGCCTAGTGTGATTTCACAGAGTCGCAGATGTGTCAAGTGTAATAAGCTTCTGCCAGTTTTTACCTTTTCAGATTCTACACATGTAAATGCACCAGCTTTTGGCGATATCTTTGAGACTTTCTACTCATGGTCCATACTCGGGTGCAGTTCAAAATGCGAAGTATTATCCAAGAAGCGAAGCAATTAAGTGAATCTTTGTAATTATTCCATGTGGTTTTATGGAACTACAAAAATTATCAAATGTGATGTAAAACTAATAACCCATCTTAGAAGTGTAGAGGTCGGCGGAAAACGTCTTTGGAGAAACCGGGACTCGAACCCGGGACCCTCCAACTTCGAAGCAGAAGCTCTTCCTCTGAGCTACTTCCCCAGACCTGACGTTCTCTACCTTCCACCTACATCTGGATCGGTATGACACAAGGGGGCAGTGTTCACTGGCTGACCAGCCCCTGGGGGCTGGTGCAACCGGGGAACGGGGACAGATAGCATACCGCCATGGACTCACAGCCAGAGCTGGCCCCTACAGAAGTATTTATTTGACATTCTTGATACCACAACTAGGAGGGCTTTTGGAATTGAATAGAGTGTACACTTGGGATAAAGACATTTCCTGCTAGGCATTGGTTAAGGCATAGTAATAACATTACTATTTCCTTGGCCAGCCCTCTTAATATAGCCATCGATCATATATGTATTGTCTATTAGATGATTATCTTTCTTGGTGCTGACCACCATACATTGAATCTAATCATCAAACCCTTATGTTGACTGATTGTTTGGTTTATGGGACTTAAGATGGCGTAAATCAGTGGAGGATGTACTTTTTCACACCCTCTATTTGTTCACATCCATAATATGGTCCATTAGTAGAGCCAAAGCCCCGAACCATGTTACAGGCAGTGCAGGCCATGAGACCATGGACCTCTCTTGGTGTAACCCGTGTATGGATATCAAGCTATCCTACATTAATGTGAGAGTGTGTTAGCAGTTCAGAACAGCATCATTATTATCTTATTGCAGCCTGAATTTTCTATGACATTAACATGCGGACCTTTCCTTGTGTGATAACTACACAGCGCACTGGTGATTTGTAATCTAACTTTCACAAAAGAAAATCAGTGTAATGCGACCAGCTATCGGTATTTTGAATTAAGCTTATTAATAAAATGAATTACAACCTGCCAGGTGAGGTGGGACACGGATCTCCTTTATTTGATTGTGCGATTTGATTGTTAGAGGATAATACGAGAGATGAATGTCCAAAGCAATCAATTGTGCTTTATTGTGCTTTTTGGCTGTCCTTTGTGATGTGCTGGGAGTTTTTGCCTTGCCAAACCGCGGCATTACCCTTATGAGATTGCTATGAATTCCATTACTTTGACCGTATTTCATCAGACCATTGCACGATTGAGAGAAGTTGATGAATGGGAGCGGATCATTTAGCCCCCCCCCTCCCCAACCCGTGGATTTTGTCCGCTGAATATAAATTCAATACAGACAACCTGTGCGCAGACTGGAATAGATGCGTCTAGCTGTGATGGATATCTCAGTGATGGAATTGAAAGACTATTAGAATAAGCCTATGGTTTCTATAACTCAAAAGAAAGATGTAAGACAACACTAATCATTTCTGACTGATAGGTTTGTAAATATCATACACAGATTGTCTCTACTACGTACCGTTTTCTCGTTTGCTTCATATTATATAAATGAAAACAATTTTCGTAATTAATGAATGTGCTGAGGGGGTTCTGATAAATCGCAATAATTTTTATGATTTCCCAACATGTGAGATCCGCAACTATATTCTTGAGTCATTAATGGCGGTAATTGAATTAATGATATCTCAGGAATTATTGTCTATGATGAATTAATGCAATATCCATTTTGACATCCATGAATGGAAGATTGTCATTAGAGGAAAGAAAATGACACTCGTCTGAACTTTGGGTATGAAACTTCAACAAGGTAGTCGTGTGCATAGGTGTGTGAATGAATGGATGTGTGATGTAGATCACAAGTGACTCAGGGTTTCGAAACAGCTAATCAGAACATGGTTGTCCCATTGGGTGGATGCCCCATTGAGGGTTATCGCATTGGCTCAAAGCTGTGTTAATCATCGTTAACCTTTTAACCCTAATTCTGTGAAAAGGGTTTGTTTTGTTCCAGGGATCACTGCTGCATCTTCTTATATATATATATATATATATATATATATATATATATATATATATATATATTGCTATTTTGATGACATAAGATAGACACTGGCAAAGCACGAACACATGGAGGTAAAATCTCCAACAGACATCAGTGAACCCGACTGCTATAGACAGGTCTCTGTATAGACTCAGACTGACAGCCCTGAGTCAATTAGAGCACCAGATATCCAAGCTTGCAGGTTAATGTGGACTACTTATGTTCACATTTGTTGGTATCGGCACAATCATTCTATACAAACGCTCTTTTTATCTTTCATCTTTAAAGTCTATAGGATATTTCCCCATTATTTCCAATTCATCCCCACAAGCGTTACAATTCGAAAGTCGTTTTGGGGGAAACAGTGCATCT
Organism: Acholoe squamosa; assembly: GCA_949317995.1. Classification (NCBI taxonomy): domain Eukaryota; kingdom Metazoa; phylum Annelida; class Polychaeta; order Phyllodocida; family Polynoidae; genus Acholoe; species Acholoe squamosa. The sequence continues at coordinate 23,621,987 of OX439042.1, forward strand.
ACTTTCTTTTCTTCAGGTCATTGGGGAACTATTAATGGCAAAGAAAATTCATTCTCAAGGAAAGTCCACTGACACTTGGAACTATCAATCAACTGTCTTCGACATATACATGTATACGTCTCTTTTTTGCAACGCAGTTGATATTAAGGTTCAAATAGCCTAAGGTATAGCCAGCATGGACACAGGAGCCTCAACTGGATTATTGAGTTGACTGGTCACACCATAAGAGCTGTGTCTTGAGTCGTGCTGACATGGCCGCTCTGTCTCCCCTTCCTTCTCCATGATGGAGAGCTGCTTGTCGATCTGTGCTGAAGGCCCGCCTCAGCAGGCTGGTTGGAGGGCAATGGAGGGTATAGCCGCACACGGGTCAGTGGGGTGGGAAGGGCATGACAGTGTGGAAGGATGAAGGGACAGAGAGGCAAAGGGTGTGTTCTGCTCTCATGGGTGCGGTCAGGGGCCACAATGATCACGGCCCTGACCCCTTCACCCAACTTGATTAATACGCCGCTGAATCACAGAGTTAGGTACAGCCACGTAAAAGTTGCTGACGCGGCCGCCATCTACCCCCACCCACAACCTTAGACACCAGATTGGGAAGAGGTAGGATGTAGTGAGCTGGGCTAAGCAGGAAGTCAGTGGGGAAGGGGGGTCGGAAGGATGAAGTCTGTTCTGTGGATCGTCTGAACGATTGGACAAAGCAAAGGGAAAGAGGCAAATGCAAGGAAAGATAAGTTTAGTCATTTGTGTCGTTTATCAACAAATGTAGATTAATGTGAATGTATGAGTCGTAAACAAATGGTGTACTGCTAGATGTCTGAAAAAAATGTTTTAAAAATGGGTACAAGGGGCTGAAGAGCTATGTTCTTTTCTTAACCCATAGTACGTTAATATAGACCAGGAGGCAGATCCTATAGGGATGCCTGGCAGTGTAGGCATGGACTGTAATATGAAACAGTCCCCTGGTAACTAACTGCTCTGCTGTCCATATAAACCTCTGGGTGAGCAGCTCGCATTGATTTCCATAGAACTGAGCTGCTCGGGTCATGTGGGTCCAATGACTTACCAACAGGGATCTGTAGTTCTCCTTCTACATCTCCTTCATTTCACCCTATAACCATTCCACTATAACGAGTCCCTTGTGCTGTTGACAATGTAAAAGCTGTTTGGTTTATTCGTGGATGATTGTGCTAGTTGCTATAGGGATACATGCTTAAAGAATTATGGTAATTGAATTATTCTACATTAATATATCACTATGCGGTGTTTCATGTCAAAACCCTATTTTATGTTGTCAGTAGAATATTAGAGGCATGACTGGTAAAATGTCCCTACCAACGGCTACAATCAATTCCTTATGGAAGTCTGCTGCTTGATGCCCTTTCTCCTTGGTAGGCAAAACTATAGACTGCACCCAAAACTAAGCCATTTGATTTCACTTGCTGCGGTCCATTTGCATTTGATTCAATGCATTCCATGCCTGGGGATTTTAGGCTCAACCAATCACATGGAAGCGATCGTTAATTATTTGACACCCTACTTTGCTGATCGATATAACTCCTCTTTTTGTTCAGTATGGAGTCTGGTAGCATTGTTGTGTCAATTGAGCATAGCTAGAGATTTATTTACTCTTCAATTCAGGCATATGTAGTTATGGGGGTATTGGTATTGGTCATTGGTATTTATCCATCAATTCACGCCAGCTATGAATGTGGTTGAACAAAGACTTTCATCTGTATGGGAAAGACAAACACAAAAATCATTACGCCACCTCTTCAGTCAACCGTTTCCAATACTCCAATAAAAGCGGACGTCTAGGAAGTCAAATGCTATCGTAAGCCACTACCTAAAAACAGATTATGAGAAGAAAGTTTGGAAACTATGGTATAACCTTGAAAATTGGGAGTCAATAGGTCCCAGGGCACATCAATAATAGTTCCATCAGTCAATGACAATGGCTGTTCATATGATCAGGTACAGTCTGTATTGAGCCCACTTTACATGAGAAGGACCGTGGGCCCATGGGGACATTTGCCCCTACCCAGGGTTGGAGGCTGGGATAAGGGAGCATTTTGCAGTCTGTCCCAGTGGATCAAATCAGAACAGGCTTCATAGTGCTCACAATGATGGCTTGGATATAACTCATGGTACAGACCACACCCTTATTACATACTCCATCATATTCCTTTACTTCACCAGCATCGTAATACAAAAGTGCTACACATGTGTCTGAATGCTTGATGTCCTTCCACATTATGAATTTACCATTTCTTTCAAGTTACTATCTGATACACCTTCTTTTGACCTTTAATAATACTATACTGATTTCGAATACAGAAAATACATCCTCGTTGACGACAAGTTTTAGTGTATTGTGGAGACCTACCTTTCCCAAAGTTCACTTCAGCCATGACAGCATTGATGAAGAGTTTATGTTAATCTGAAATTAATGTTAGTAACTAGTGATTTGGTAAAAGAGTATTAGTGTGGATCGACACGGTAAAAGGTACGCCTGTGCACCGCTTCTCGGGCGTACCTTTTACCATGTTGATGCACGGTGGAGTGTGTGCATTATAATGGCCTTTGGCTACATTAAGTTACAGTTTGATTAAGAATATGTCTGTTTTGTTATTGTCACATATAGGCTCAGGCCTTGAGTTGTGTCTTTATATCAGCCATGATGTTTGCATGTTCAGTCCTTGCGATTACTATTATCTCATCCTTAGTTGAAATTGAAATTAGAAGACACATGTTCATCCAAATCTTGGCCTTTAAAAACCGATTACTCAGGAAAAATGAATACTTTATCCTGGGTTTTTATTTCTGGGGGTCATTTTAAATTCAAAATAGTGGGGAATTAGCATTATTTTGAAATAGCCTCCTGGGCTATTAGCTACATCTTGTCGTATTCTGGAATAAGTAATATGTTAAGCAATATAAATATGGCGACACTGTCTATAATCATAATATTACGTCTGCATTTTTAATGTATAATCTTTGTTTTCTTCTCTTGCAGTGTGACCCAGGCTACGGTGCTGATGCCTTTTATGACTTGGTATATAGAAAACCTACCATGATGATGTTAATAGGATCCTCGTGTTCGGAAGTTACTAAAACACTAGCAGAGATTGTACCTTACTGGAACCTAGTTCAGGTATGTTAAAAAACATTTTCTTGTAACCTACATGTTTTTCCCTTAAGAAACACCCCCATTAGAGCTCTCTCTAAAGACATCTGGAAATAGTTTGGGAAGTCAGTTTTCGGTAAACGTAAACTAATTGTGTGACATTATTCCTTATGTATTGGATCTGTTTTGAGCAATGTCTGCAAGTTTATATGAGCCAGACATGATGTGTATTCTACATGTGTATTTTATAGAAGCAAACGTACAATATCTAGGATCACAAAGTTCACCTGAATTGGTAGACTGGCTGCAGTCCCTGAGCTCTCCTCCCAACCCCACTATACCCCCCATGTCTCTCCTCCTCTGGCTGCTGGGCTCAGGATTCACTAGAAATAGATTCACTAGAAATGTTTTCAATTTTCATTTTCCCAATTTATTTCAATTATCTCATGATAAAATCAATGGACTGCAGCCGGTCTACTGAATTGGGTGTTTCTTAATGATTACTTTAAACAGTCTCCCCTTTGTCATTAAATATAGATCTTTATTATGGTCAGTGTACTATGCGTACAAGTAGTAGGGGGAGTGGCCTAATTGTCAGGCACCGCTACACTGTCAGCCCCAATTGTAAATGGACAATACATACAGGTGTAGTACATACACTAGAACCCAAATCAGGTCAATAGGTTTGTACTAACATCAACTACCAGTGTAGTCCCGAATAATACGCTATCCACTGTAAAACTGGTGCGCTGGGCGGACAGTGCAGTGCTCAGTGATTGCCTGGAACGGTTCTTCACTCTTCCTTATTTCTCATTTATCTAGATTTAAACGAATTACCTTATTCAGGTTAGCTGAACTACCTCGTTAATAGGTTCCGTATCCCTAGCATGCCACATCATTTGCTCACCCTCTATATAAAAGTTTTTGAACCCCTACAGTATCGCTTAATGTGGGGTGAATGATGTATAAGTCCCTGATGATATACAATAGTGAGTACATTAACTTGAAGGTGAGGTAATGGTTACACATGTAAGAAAGATGACAAGAATCAATATAGTTCACATGTTGCTCTAGCAGACTTATTGAAAAGGGTAGATTTTCCTGTGTAAGTACAGGGCATGTATACATAGTCACTTATTATGATAGTGAACAAGTAACCAATGGATAACTGATGACTCGTGGGGGTTATCGACGGATAATAACACGAGGCCGTAGGCCGAGTGTTATTATCGTCGATAACCCCCACGAGTCATCAGTTATCCATTGACTACTTATTTTATACCACGAAATCAATAAATAATCAATATTATACCAATAAATTCAGGTTGAAAACAAAAATTATTCCCCCTCCATGGGACTCGATCGAAGCCAGCCATAGTGTGTGTACACAGGTACATACACCTCCTTCCCCGGCAGCGGACAGCGACAGCGGCCGTCTCGGCTTGGACAGACAGTGGCACACGGCGAAAGATTTCAATGCGTCTCGCTGTTATGTTTGTGTAGAATACACCTCGTCGCCCTGCAGCGGACAGCTACAGCGCACACGGCGAAAAAAGATTTCAATGCGTCTCGCTGTTATGTTTGTGTAGAATACACCTCGTTGCCCGGCAGCGGACAGCTACAGCGCACACGGCGAAAAAAGATTTCAATACGTCTTGCGTTTATGTTTGTGTATAATACACCTCCTCGCCCGGCAGCGGACAGCAGCAGCGCACACGGCGAAAAAAGATGCGCCCGGACCGGGGCGCGATCCATGTACCTCTGATGGCTGAGCGCAACGTGCTAACCGCTAGACCACCGCGCCTTCTCCGTTCAATGCGTCTCGCGGTTATGTTTGTGTATAATACACCTTGTCGCCCAGCAGCGGACAGCGACAGCGCACATGGCTTCGTATCATAGCAAGATCTGGTTCTAACCGAGCGTATCTCGTCAGTCCCTGTGGCGCAATGCATAGGGAGTTGGATTAGGGATCTGAGACTGTAGGTTCGAGCCCTGCCCTGGCCTGGAAAATTTCGTGGGTTTTAATATGTGACATGTGACATGGGAGAGGCGTGCGGTTATCCTGGATAACCGCACGCCTTACATGGATAACCGCACGCCTTACAAAATTGATGTTACAGCCTATAGGGTGTGCAATATCGACAGATATGTGGATGGGAATAGACCCCAAAAAGCACTGTGTAACCCACAAATCGTGGTATAATGTACAGTAACTGCCTCACACCAACCAAACCCTTTGCAGATGGAATAAGTCAATGATTCAGAAATAGGCACCATATCAGACCACTGCTTGGCACAGGGGTAATGTGGCTATAAGCACTATTGATATTCTATTTATAGCCCCAAAGGGACGCCCTTGAGGCATCTTTTGACCTGGGAAGATGAAGGTAATTTGGTTCATAGTGAATCACGAAAATGACCATTTCAATGGAAACTGTCAATAATGGCAAAGGTGAAGGTAAAAAGTAAAAATTGAAACTCTAGGGACGTGTCTACCATTAGGACTTTGATGTAACTCCATTAAATTGATGGCCCGATATCAAAGACTTATCAGTAGCTATAGATTTGAAGTTATGTTAGTTGTTAGCGTGGTATCTAGGCTAAGAGGGATAATCTCTGCTAATGTTAATTTCCTATCAAAAAGATGATTTGTAGGTAAAAGTGTAAAATATCTGCTAATGCATACCGTAGTGGCCTGTTTAAGCGCCGGGTCTTTGAATAAGTGCCGGTCGTCTCAAATATGCGCCGGGGGTAGGGTGACTTCAAAAATGAAATATGCACTATAATCTATGTCCTGAATAAGCGTCGGGGATAAAGTGGTATTTTGTACCCCCCCCTCCCCGCTCCTAGTTCACCTATCAATAACTGAGCATTAACACATGTGGTATATGTAGTTTGTAGCCCATTTTCAATGCGTATTGATGTTCTGTGCAAACCTGTACAATTAATGGCAAGGCATGACAGTTTATTTATTACTACACCGTTCAACCCATACTCTCCCCCTTACTCAGCCCCCATCACACCTTCCTCCACCCCAGAAAAGTACTAGCCTGCAGGAGCCCCTTCCGGCCACTCTGCACTGCAACACGTAGGTATTATGTGTGAGTTATGGGATGTGGAGGATCTGTGGGTGGTGCAGGTTTGAGGCAATGGTAGCTGTAGCTAAGGGGATTGTGTGCCTCTCCTTATCACAACATCACCAGTAAGGGGACATACTTATAGTTACGTCACGCTCCGTGACGTCATGTCTGTGGCGTAGGTATACTGAGGTAGCGGATTGTCCTATGGGCGCGGCCATTGCTGAAGCTGTTTACCAGTGCTTACCACTGATAACAGCTATCAAATGGGTACCAACTACCCCCCGAGAGGACTGCAGTGAAAAGTTGGGGTTATTTCATTGGATGATAATCAAACCAGCTAAGTCGGTATAGGGCAGATAGCTATTCCTGTATGGGGTCGCCATTTTTGTTCTTAGCCCCCGACGCCATCTTGGATTTTATCATAGAATTCTGGGTAATCTCTTATCTCCACTCATTCACTCCAGAACAATGGTCACTGATAATACTGATGTCTTCTTGAAATATCAAAAGTTCAATATATCTTGTATTTAAAGTATTAGATTTATACTAAGATTATCTAGTTAAAGTTAAAGGTGTTTGCTATACAAAGATAACAATTTTAGAGAATACCTACAGGTAGTAAATGAGGATTAGACCATCAAAGTAGACTGTACAAAGAGGCCAAATGTTGATCTAGCCCCCAACTACATGAGCCACCTAGCTGATTTTCCTCAGTACTAGCAATGTGCTAGTGGGGTTTTACGTGTCAGAGTACATCCCGCCTAACATGCCACGCTTTTGGGGGAAGTTGGCGGAATGAAACACTTATCCCGTTACGCGCTTTCTAAAAATTAGTATACGGTATGCCAAATTGGTGAACATCTCTTACAACAGTGTACTACGGCCAACTGATCCACTCCAAATAAACCACATTGCTGGTGACACTAATGTGGTCCTGCGCCGATAGTCCGTTAAGATAAGGTCTGCCTTAGTCCTATGAGTGTTAGCCAGTCTCCTGTTCAGCCACAAACGTGTACGGTTTCCTGTTTGTTGCCTCTGCACTTATCTCGACAATTCTACCTGAGCAGCCGTTTCCAGCAAATATACAAGAATCCATTCATTCCTACTGCTAGCCAGTCAGCAATCTCTTCAGGTATTCCAGCCAATCTCTCTGCTAAGCCTGCGCTCAGAGCTGGTCTCAGGAATTGGCATTGAATGGTGTAGCCGCACACTGTAAACTAAGTTTTGAATCTACCAGGGACCCTGGTATACCTGAACAGTGGACCACCGTTATTGTACAGAACTGAACCAGTGCAGGAGGCCATTTCTTAACACACTACGACTGCTGCCCTTTAAATCGTAGTGAGAACCTAATAATATGGCCATAACAGTACCATGCACTAGTAGTCCCTAATGTCTGCACCAGTATGACTGCCCTACTGAACTTTATGCAAAATACCGCATAGCTGCTAATCGTAGTGAGCAGTCATAGGGCAGTTCCTATGATAGCCTGGCTTATTCTTGGCATTTTTTAAACATAGTGGCTGTGTGTAGTCGTAGTACATTGAGAAATGGCGTCCAGGTCTTATAAGGAGCACAATTTGGCAGTAACATGGTACATAAATGTACAAGGAATTTCTGTTAAAATGACAACGGATCTCCGGCTAGTTTGGGACGAGGATGGAACCGTTATTTTTAAATGAAATATTTTTACAGTGTAGCTGAATCAGGTCAACCAAGCATCAAAGTTCCAATTCCTGATAGATGTAGATTGTATTATCATCAACTTTTTTCTTTCTCTTTCCAAAAGAAAAAGGCAGATCCCCAGGTCCTCCTGTTCTACGTAACAATATCACCACAGAGATCAACCATCTTTTGAATCCATGGTTTGTATCTAAATCCCTCTACCGCTCTTCTAATGGCTCTTCTAATCCAATGTTCACCCATGGCCCCCTCTACCCCCCCCCCTCCATCCCTATGTAGCATCTGAGCTACCACCAAGTCTCTAGCACCCCTCCATGGGGGAGTCACTGTTTCCCTCAGGCTATGCAGCTGGGGTGGGGTATAGGCGTTGGCAGCCGGGCAGCATCGTGCGTGCAGTCTCATTGCCTTCAAACATTCGCCTTAGCCCACAGGCCTGTGATCATTTATTTATTAGGCTGGCAGGATGTTCTCTCTGTTATTGCTAAATTGAACCACTTTATAAAAGTCCCATCAGTGCATACCTTATTGAGTAGAGCAGAGACGTGAGCGGCAGGAGCCACAGCCAACGCTATACCCTGTAACCTTTGTTGGAATGGGAATTTGGTGAGCAAAGGTGGGAGATAGAAAGAGTAATGCCTTGCGTGCTGGCCTACCTCCCAGGGCACCCAGGCTCCTGAGAATACCATCACCCTCTTATTACCCTAAGAAAAAGCCACAGGGGAGTCTAATAATTCTCCAGAGACAACAGAAATAGATTTGAAATCCTGACCTCTCTTTTTGCCCTCCCATCTGGCAAAATTGAAAGCATGTGTTTTATTGCTATTTCCCTTCGGTTACAGAGCTTACATGGGAATATGACGGGGATGGGAGAGAGGAGGGGCCTGTGTCATGTGGCTAGAAAAGCGGGGTGTGTGAGTGGGGGGGGGGATAAATAGGATAGGTGTTTGGCCAGGAATGGCACAAAGGCTCGTCTACTGCTGCTCTCCTTGTGTTGTTGCAACTGGTGGAGCGACGTGATCGTGGCTAAATATGGAGCTGCACATCCACCACCTCTTACCTGCCCTTCTCACATATCTCCACCACACCTCTCATATACATACCCACACTCAATATCTATAACATGATAACAGCCCACACATCTTGTGCCTTCTACATTATAGAAACACACTACCTTTACTTGTCTTCTCCACCAGCACGCTCACATATATGATTCCTAAACCTGACAACCAACCCATTCGCCCAGGTACACCTTTGTACCACCTACATCCACTATCATAAATAGTTTTATTGTATTATTGACCCAAAGCATCTTGGTTTGTGCCTACCCATACCTTTACATCCATTATATGTCATCAGCTCCTATCTGAACATCGACACAGCTCCCAATCTGCTCAGAGCAGCTCATAGACACCTCCTCCCCACTAACCCTAATGACACACACACCTATCTGCTTTCCTCCTTTAGTCATAGTAACCTCGTTCTACCTGTCTCTATCAGGTAGCTCTTTTGGTACTTTGAAATGTCTTTGTTGTCCCCAAAGGTAGGTTCTATCCATGTGGGCACTGCATGGCGCTTGAATAGTGCAGCAGAATGGATGGGTGGTACAGCATATTTCCCTATTAGCATAGGTGTGTGGGTAGTTAATCAGTACAGCGGAATGGGTGGTTGGTATAGCAGAGTAAATGGTCAGGAGAGTGGGAGGAGGTGTTGTGTGAAATCGAAATGAAATATCCATCAACATAGGTACAGCAGGGTAGGTGGCAGGAACACCAATGGTGGTCGCTAATAAAGCAGAATGGGTAGTCCAGTCAATAGAGTACATCTCGGTGGATGGCAGATGCAGCGGTCTGGAGGGTCTTGCCAAAAGGGAAACGTGAACCAGAAAAGTAAAACAATAAAAATGTCTATCTATCTATCTAAAACGTGCACGTTTTTGTATTGCTAAAAGTAAACTCGTCACTCCATGGGTTAAAACGTGCATGTATGGTTAAAACTGCATGTGTGCTGGAGGTATCTAAATCACCTGTAATGATCATTAAGTTGAATTAACCTATATCATGAAGAATATAGCATGGGATAGAAGTGTAATTTGTCCATTCTCTATTTTCTATGCACCCCATTACTGAGAAGTTATTTGGCAATACTGTGAAAACGATTTAGACCATGCACGTTTCAATCAGTAATATCTGAAAAAAATTATTGATGTTCTTCCTTGTTTACTTTTGGCAAGACCCTCCTGGGTAGCAGGTACAGCAGAGTCAATAGAGATAAGGCAGAGTTAGAGGTAGATACAGTAGAATGGGTGGCAGGTGCAGCAAGGTACATGGAGTAGGAGGGGACGTTATTCAGTCAAATTGATGATAGGAATGTGAGTACACCTCCAAAAGATGCTATTCATCATGAGAAACAAGAATATGGGATTCATTTTGTATCTCGGGCACTCTAACCCCCTGGACCACCCCCTTCAAAGTTAAAAAGTTGGAAAATATTTAATTAAATCATTTTTATTGATGTATGGTTACTCTAAGGCTTCCCACCTCTCTGGAGCATCCCAAAATGCACTTCATGTCAACAATAAAAAATTAAAAAGTCAAAATAACATTATTTTGAATTTTTTGCAAAATCCAATATGGCTGCCAGGAGCCAAAAATCGGTATTTTAAACACACATGCATCCCTAAATCAACAGGCAACACTTTCAAAATTTAAATTATGAGTAAGATAAGGTCTAGGATCATGAGGAAAGCATGATCAATCAGATTCATTTGTATTGGAACCCTATTTGGGTCACTGTGTTACATATACAGGCTTGCAAAATAGCAATTGATACAGATATGACTGTTCCCATGATATGTAGGATAACTGTTTCTTAAGTCATAATAAATGGGTGTTCTGGTAACTGCTACACATCAAACAAGTTATAAGAAGTAAATACTAAAGTGAATAGGTACTTATTCCTCTAGTGTAGAATTCAAAATGGCTGCAGGCACCAAGATAGATATTGAATTCATTCCTCTCTTTTGCTCTATGGCCTACATCAAGCTTTGTATTTTTCTTGTTCCATTGTACCTACTTTGTAATATGTGCCAAGAGCTAACTGACACACAGGCACCTTCTGAAAGGTGAAGTGGCACCTGTATGTCAGGCATGCAACACTCAGCTGAGTGTGGAACATCTCATGCTACATTGTCAGGCAACCAAGAGAAGCAGGAGGAAATTCATGAAAATCCAATGACAATGAACAGTGTTGTCCACAGCACTAGAAACAAGGAGATTCTTGATTTCCTGTGTGATACCAAGCTCTTTGACAAGCTATAGAATACAAGGAAGCCTGATCTAATCAGGCATTGCCCTATAGTAAGTAGGGAAAAAAAGAAATGAATTAAAACATAGTCACTCTGCTAAATTTTAATTACTATAAGCAGAGGTTAAATCAACCAAACCAAACCAAGATAACTTCATATTGCATATCATAAACCCTTCGAGGTCTACATAAGGCCTGATTGCACTCCAGCCATTTGTTTTGTTTGGTGCTTAATGTGCCGCTGAATGCAATGCCAGTATGGTATTTGTGCACAATGGTAAACTGACTAGATTGACACAAGTTCAGCACATATATACAAGAGCAGTAGTGGAGGAAAGTAAACTCAAGACCACTACATCATTAATGCATCATGCAGACAATGTATGGTTTACATTGAGTAATTATGGTGTCAGGTAATGATATATAGAATTAAGTTATTGCTAATAAATATATCTTGCTAAATACCTGACCTGCATGTAAACCAGAAGGAGGGAGGGTTTACCTCAGGAGGTAGTGTTTGATAACTGCCAGGAGGGTTATGTCTCTGTCTCTTTGTTTTGGTCATACTGGTAAATGGGGCATGGGTTTTAAATCAGTGGTCCTCACATAACACAAATCCTAATATTTCTATATTGCAAGTAAACAAGGCTTATCATGTTGCTGTATGTTCATAGCTTTTACAAAAGCTTGATAAGCCATCAGTAGGGGAACCTTAACTAAACCTCGGTTGATAGGCATCACTAATGAGTTGGGTGGTGGGATGAGCAACCCTAAAGATCAACACTATCTAAAGAATGGAAGGCACACCATAGACCCTGTATACAAGCCATGGCTTATAAACCAGTTCAGACCATTGGTGCAGCTTTTAGGATCATTCTGAGCTCTGAGTGCAGCTTATACAAGGAGTTTTGTATAAATACAGACTATACTATCAGGCCCAAGCTGCAGTGTATAGCATTCTCCCAAAGTCAGTGTGCAGCTTCTACCTGGATGTGGCTATGCAAGAGCAATGTCTTGGCAGCCATATTGGATCCATCAAACATGTCATACCTGTATATTAACATCATTGTGTATCTTATGGTACTTATTTGATGAGTTGCAGTTGTCAAAATACCCATTTACTATGGTTTTAAAACAGTTGTTGTGCTATATGCAATTGGAATAGGCATATCTGTATTTATCGCTATTTTACGAGCCTGCATATGTAGTATTGTGACCCATATAGGAGTCCAATACAGTTTAATCTGACTCAGTATGCTTTCCTTATGATCCTAGACCTTACCTTACACACAATGACATATTGCAAGTGTTGCCTGTTCATTTAGAAGTGCATGTGTGCTTGAAATACTTGTTTTAGGCTCCCGGCGGCTATATTGGATTATTCTAAATGAAGGTAATTTGAAATATTGATTTTTTTATTGTTGAAATGAAGTGCATTTTGGGTTGCTCCACAGTGGTGGAAGGCCTGAGATGGACCATATAGCAATAAAAATGAATTAATTAAATATTTTCCAACTTTTTAACTTTGGAGGGGGTGATGGGGGGGTTAGAGCGCCCAAAATCAAAAACGAACCCCAGATTCTTATTTCTCATGATGAGTAGCATCTTTTGGAGGTGTACTCAAAAAGATTTTGGTCTAAGCTCCCCCCCCCCTAATGGGAGGTGCAGCAGAGTGGATGGCAGGTACAGAAGGGTGGGTGGCAGGCACATTGGGTAGGTGCAGCAGGATGGCACATAACTCAGGATGGGCGGCAGGTTATAGCAGGTCACTTACAGATCAGGTTTGTAAGATGTTCATGCCCTACCCCATACCCATACCCTGGATGTGTTCTGTCCTTTGTTCCGCAGAAACGATATCTCAGCTAAAGTACTAGTGCCCTCAGGGGGTTGACTCTGGTGCATATGGGATTAATTCTCGGTGTCTGTATTTCAAAGGAAGGCATGTGTGTTTTGAACTAATTTGCTACAAAGAGGATGAAGTATTAAGGCGAGCCTCTATTTTTGTCCACAGTTGCCTTGAACAGCAGATATACTGGCAGGTAAAACAGGCCTGCGCTGACACGAGGTACAGTATTTAGCACAATGCCAGGTGCAATCCTACATCCTATGCTCATAAATAACCAATATATGGCACCAGTTCCTTTCATCTTCTGGGAGGCAGACTTATATTACAATGTCATTTATTAGGGTGTATTTTTCATCTAATGAATGACAGCAGTTTCTTTCACAACCTGCTCCTTATATTGAACCTGCTGCCGCCGGACGCTCACCCATAGATATACAATAGTCCATATAGAAAGAAACTCAACAATAGAGACATCTCTTAGCTTCACTTTTGTTTTCCCATCTGTATTGATCGCAGTTATTTGTGAAGAAAAGGCTATCACAATGTTACCTCTCATTTCTATTTAGTGGCAGGAGAATATGGAATATATAGGTGCTTTGTTTCTCCATGAGATTTAATTCCTTCAACAAAAATATCCCTACGAGATGGGAAGCACGCGCAGATAACTGGTAGTTGTTACGGATCATGTGATTCATACCATTTAGACCCATGGGAAATGTGAAAAGGTATATCAGGATATTAAGACAGTATCAACATTTAAAAGATGAGGCTGAATTACTGAAAAGTAAAAGTAAGCCCACACAGGTCATATACATCATGTATTTCGAATGTTAAGAGCTTTTCCAAGAGGAAATTTGAAATAATGTACCGCACATGCGGTTGTTATGAGATATAAGAAATGAGAATAGTGCTCTGACAAGCTAGCTGTCCTGAAGAAACCCTAGACAACTTCAAAATTAAAAGAAGGATTCCGGAGACGCCTTGATTGCAGTGTATTGTTTTATTGCATGCCGTCAGCGATTAGACATCGGGAGGTAAGGGGATCCTGAAGACACAAATAAACCTCCATGTAACCCTGCTGCTTACACAGAAGCTTTGGATGTGTTCCCAATGATTACTAGTAGGTTATAGGAGGATCTGTACTTTAATTAGTTTAGTTCATGCTCTGGGTGATCACAATGGCACCTCTGATGTGAGGGGTACTCGAATCTTTGCAATTAGTAGTCTATCCTGACATCAATTTAGATAGTTCCTGTTATTCAAATTGGTTAGGATTGGCGGTTCTATATTTGCGAATGGTCATTTATTCAATCGTTCAAACCAAATAACTACCATGTATGTAGGATAGGTTAAACTTGAGATATCAACAGACCTTGAGATGGCCATTCCACAAAATAGCCATGGAAGTGGGGTCGCTGCTGCTGAAGCAACATTGCCAAATAGTTAATAATTGGTTCAACCAGTTGGTAATGTTGATTCAGCACCTAACCCTTTTCAAAGGCCCTGGTTGGGGTGAATCTCTCACGGTCAATCTATCCCATGTAGATGTCCCTCCCAACACACTGACAAGGGAACAAGTGGTTGATGAACAGAGGAGCTGATGAGATTGTCGGTCGTGCTCTCTCTACATGTTTTGACATTCACAGACGTATGAGATCTAATCTAATTAGTCCCACCTTTAATGATATTAGATAGGATACACCAGACAATAGGTCATGCTTTTACAATTGTAAGGTCAGATTTGTTTGGAATAGGCACATGTAGACCATGTACATGAATAATCGAGTGGCAATTAAACCTTCTGGTCGATTGGACAAATTCTGCCGTTTTATCCTATAGAAATCAGTACTGAACAGCAGGGAGTTTTACCCTATTGCACAGCTGCCCATGTTCACCAAATGTGTAATATACAGTACGCTGGGTGGGAGCTTTTGAAACGTAGAGTAGATTGTATTGGGAGTGGTCCCAGATTGATGGGCCCAGATAGGGAGCTGGGAGGGATGAGGACTGACAAGGGGGCACCCCCGGGAACCCTCAACTCTTCAATACAAAGGGGGGCAATTGACAGTGTTGGCGCTGTGCCAGAGAGAACCACCCCCTGTCTGAGAATCTCTGCACATAAGTAGCACCCTGGGCTCTTACCATTGCATCGACCCCTATGGTCTATCTGTGACGTAGGAGGGACCAGGGGTTACCATGGACTGCTCCACTCTGGGCTATAAAGCTCCAGCTATTGGCAGCAAACACGCATTGAGCAGCAATAAACAAAATAATACATGGTGTGTGTGAGCCAACACTGGTATAATCTTACAACATTGAGGGCAACAACAGCAAATTGGACTGTCTTTAGCAGTGCCTGAATGATGATCTGGTTTTAATGAGGACCTGTAGATTTACACTGTTTCCATCCAGTGGTTGTTCATGAAAGGCATTTATATTGTAATGATTCTTGAGTGATATTTACGGAATCTTTGTTGAAAACCCCAATTAGAACAGATATGGACACAAAAGTGGTCAATACGCATGGTGGTGCCATTATTGTAGCTACATAATTGAGCTCCTGTATCTGGGCCTGTCTTACAATTTCTAGTGATGATGAAATTTGACATAATCATGGTATTGGAAATCTGTATATGTGACATGAGGCTTCCTTTAGAAGTACATGCACAAAGGCAGAGGGAAGACATCTGGAGATGGCACATGCCTATCCTTATCATATATGAAGATATGTCTATGGACCGATACTATCAGGGTCAGTGACCTATTGAGTACGTTCCAGGAAATCCCTTTTTTATGATCATTTTTTAATGACCCATTCACCCATTCTTATGGGACACAATGTGCCCTGATAGCAGATAAAATTACCCTTATGACATTGCTCAGTTGAAATATCACCTACTCGTATTTAAGGAAAATGTACAATTATGCAGATTAGCTATAGATACAATCTACCCTCATAAAATTC
Organism: Acholoe squamosa; assembly: GCA_949317995.1. Taxonomy (NCBI): domain Eukaryota; kingdom Metazoa; phylum Annelida; class Polychaeta; order Phyllodocida; family Polynoidae; genus Acholoe; species Acholoe squamosa. The sequence goes on from OX439042.1 coordinate 23,637,988, forward strand.
GTACCAACATATATTATGAATTATGGCATATATATGTGGGCTGTATTTATGTAGACTATAGAGCCTGGGTTAATGAGCAATTCACTTGGCATGCAGGGGATCGTGGGTAAACGGTGACGAATGTGATGTTGTATTCATGACAAAAGTCATTTAGTGTGCAATATTTACATATGACACCACAGTGGGGAATCTCGCCGCCCTTTTCCCTCATAAAATATCATTAATTCCAGGCCAGTCTACAACATGGTGTACTGCGGTATTTCTAATTCCCCATCCAGAGATATACCCCTGGAGCTCGATCATGAATCATTGAAGAACAAAGGATCTTTATAACTAAACAGTTCACATGTATTGTCATTGGATTGCTCTTGCCTCTCTTGCACTGTCACTATGAAATGGCATACATTGTATTATTGAAATCAATCGTAAGGGCTGTTGTTAAACAGTAGTGTACGTGGGCCTCCCAAGCATGCAGACTAACAAGTGATATTTATGTTTATTCCTAATTGTACAACAACTGTTGTTTCCTCCAAGGATATACAACATGGTTGTCTACTACTTAATGATATAGCTGCTAATGAAATTAAAGAATGATGCACTGTAGACGAACTCAAGATAATGTTAAGACTCAATGAAGTTTAATTACTTTCATCATGTTGATAGAAACTTTAATCCACTACTTCTGGGGGCTGTTTCAAAACATTTAGATATTTAGTAGAGCTATTAGCACTTAGTATAACCAATTTAAAAGTGCCAATTTTCTAATATATCAATCTGTTTCAGAACTAAATATAACACAAATAGAGCGACGCCTATATTAGGGTGTGTATCTCTCCTATATTAAGATAGCAACTTTTGAAACAGATTGATATATTAGGAAACTGGTACTATTAGGCCTCAAAATGTGGTTATATTTGAGCTCATAAGTTCTGACAATGCTTCCTCAAACCATTAACATTCTCTATTGGCTAATTGTATGCTAGTATGTCCCTAATAGATCTTTATAGGCATTTTGATAATGAATTGGAATAACTACCGAGCTAAAAGATATTAAGTCACTGAATTCTGGTGGATATATGTGTAATACACATACTTTATCCCCATATGAATAATTTCATCAGAATTACATTTTCAATTTCCTCAATATATCCTAAGTGTACCTTAGAGGTGCCCGTAGAAATCCAGTTTTGAAACATGCGAAAATATAATATTTCAGTTAATATAACAACTTTTGGTGACATTAAATCCATTCTGAAACAGATTGACTTTGGCTATAATAGAGAGATATTAGGCACTATGCCATAATTTGATATAGCAGACATTAAAATATCAAATATAGCACCAAAAGCCAATAAAGCAACTTTGGAAACAGATTTGCCTAATATGTCTACTAATAGAGGTTTTGAAACAGGCCCCTGGTATGAAGAGAGCACAATAAGGCATTCTTTAAGCCTATTAGCTAAGGTCCAGTGCATGATATTATCCATAACTGTAGGTAGCATTCACATGGTAGTGGGTGTTACACCAAGGTTTTTAACATTACATTAATTCATTTTCTCCATCACTGGGTTCAGGTAAATTCCCACATTCAATGTCGGTATTAATACAAACAGTGGCTTATCTGTTACATCAGTTATCATTATTCAGACATGACCAGTGCTACAGCTACTGCATAAATTTCCGGGTGTAAAAGCAAAAATACCAGACAGGGGAGGCTAGGCATGTCTGGGACCTGTTTCAAAACATTTAGGTGTTTGATATAGCAATTGCGGCATGGTATAACCACTTCAAAATGCGAAAGTTGTGAGATATCAATCTGTTTCAAAACTTGTTATTTTCAAAAGAGGGGAATGGTTCTATTAGGTATTTTGTCTCTCCTATATTAAGAAACCATGTTATGAAACAGATTGGTATATTTGGTGCTTAAAAGAGCAAAAGGCAGCCATATTGTTTTGCAAAGTCTGATTGATATATTAGTGTCACCTACATTAACCTTTATTATAACTCTAAAAGAGCAGTCACACGGACTAAGTGTATGAATTTAAATCCAGAAGTGGGAAGGGTCATTCCCCACTAACCAACACAAAAATATTGTGGTTCTACATTATAACTTTAGGGGGCAGTAGCATCTTCTTCTCCTGTCGCTGCATGGTGGGAAAAATGGACAGATGAGGAGAAAGGGTCCCCCGAGGTAAAATGTAGCATTTAAAATTGAAGTCATCAGCTTTAATATGAGGTATATCACTTGCAGATAGCCCTTCCGGTCCCGGAGATATGGCTTAATGAACATTGAATGACATAACCATATCATTACAGCCAATAAGCTCTGTTATTCATGGTTTTGATTAAATCCTGCATCTAATTAGCATAATGATTGATAAATGACCATGCTTTCCATACATTTGGCTATAACCTTGGATGTAGAAATGCTATCTATGTGCGGTTTTCAACATTAAAATCCCTGTGAATCGTTCTATGGACTTATGTCATTTTCTTTTCCTATTTGGAATGTTCTCTTGTTGCCATGGCAACACATTTCTATGAGAAACCTTATTTAGGCCTTGTTTTGGATTCAAAACATTCCATTTACCTTCCAAATTTAGAGGAAATAAGTGAAAATAGAACATTTTTGAGAAAATTATCTTTTTCTGTGTAAAAAAGTGCCTAAGACCAGTTGTTGGCCTATTTCTCACATTTATAGCCTTTGTATCTCCCCTAGTGGCCAAACCCAGTACTAAAAATCCAGCAGGGAGGGACCTTTCTCCTCATCTGCCCACAAATAATGAACTAAAAGTACATGTATGCCCCCCCTATAACATAGGAAAACAGCACCCATACAGCAAAGAAAATATATTGATATACCTAGATATAGCATTAATTACTAATAGAGCAAAGGTGACCTTAATGCTGCCCCAAAATAGCAGTGATATTTCAAAGTCTATGAAAAAGATAAAAAAGAAATTAGAATATTAAGTGCTCAGATTTCGGGGTATGAATCATGTGACAATGTACATTGCCACTAGCATGATATCTTTTTTATATTTTCTTTAAGACCACTTCTTTTAAGAAGTGGTCTGTATAGAGCTGACCTATATGTATATTCTTGTTGTGAAACACCTGAAATCCTTATTATTTCAACTAATATAGCAACTCTTGGTGACATTAAATATCTTCTGAAACAGATTGTATGTTGATATAGTCGAGAGATGTTGGGCTACCATTCAATTTGTAATATATTAAACACAAACGCGCCATTAAGGACCTATAATTGATATATCAACTCCTGAAACACTACGGACTAATATGTCTACTAATAGAGTTTGTGAAACAGGTCCATGAAGTGTCCCATCTTTCTTCTCGGTTCATAAATGATTCCTACATTCCTGATACAGAAACCTCCTGTGAAATATAGGCAACGGCTAACAGCATTGACATACCTTTGCATCGAATTTCAAGAGGTATATCCATGGTGGTATTAATGGCGTGACCTGAGTCGGATACAGCAGTGGACATACTGAGTGAAATGGGATGCAAAACTCAGTCGCTGTCAAAATCGCTGCCGGGCCAGCAGAAATGACCACTTTGCAGGACCGAATGTCTGGCTGTAATCTTGGGTCCTTGGGCCACATTTGAGTTTTCATTGCTTGCAAATCAGACCATCATTAAGATCTTTACACCCTAAAACAAAAGGCATTACTGTTTATTAAGATCTAAAGGGGTAAATGGTTAAAATAGTGAGTTGACTTTTGCTTTCATCATTTCTTTCTTGCAAAAGTGTTACTGGTTGGGCCATTTGGAACTTTAACCTCACCAGAGAGTCAGCCCTCCATGTTGTAGAGAGCTCCTTGGTTAAAGTAATACAAAAGACTGCCGTTCTCAACATGAAATATATGATCATTTCATGAGAAAAATAATGCCAGTGTATCCTATTGCTGGAAACACTTCCTAAAATAGAACTATTATAGCAAATGTTCCCTCAATTACATTGCATCACTGTTGCACGCGTAACTCCAGGGATCTTTTCATTCAAGATAGTCTAATCAAACTACAAAAGTATAGCTAGAACCGCTCGCTACAATTGTGAATCTGGCATATATCATAGGGACAACTTAGTGCAAATGGGATGTGGGGTTATACTGAAATTACAACTTAGTGCAAATGGGATGTGGGGTTATACTGAAATTACAACTTAGTGCAAATGGGATGTGGGGTTAAACTGGAATTACAACTTAGTGCAAATGGGACCTGGAATTATGACCAATTGGATGTAATAGAGGAGAATTGCAGAGACAGGAAATGTAATCCCCAATCAGTGCTCTTATTATGAGGTTTACTTGTTGTAATTAAATTTTTCTTCATTTTCTGGTTCCTTGTGATTACACCTCTGCCAGAAGCAACCCAGCATCTTAATTACCTCATCCTTTTCTGATACTGCCATCCACAAGCGGTTCCATCCCTCTGGGAATCAACAGATAAGAGGGATCACCCATAGTGTTAAATTTATTATACCATCTAGGCAATCAGATATAGCTCATTATACCATGGTTATGGCTGATTTGTATATTTCAGCGTTCAAGTTTAATGATAAAAGTTGTTCGATTAACCACTGCAAGAAGTGAAGCTGGTATCCAAGTGGCTTCCCATTTAGGCTTCCCCATACAGAGGCAATCTTTAATTAGTTACATGTCAACAGGACTCTTCCTTATTAGAGAAGTCATTTTTTACGTGTCCTACTAAAACCTTTTAACTCTTCCTTTACCGATTACGCATTCATGCGTAGTTTGGGCCGATTCTGGCCGATTTTAGACCGATTTTGTATACTCTGTTTTTTCCTCAAAATACACTGAAACTCTAAGATTTCTTCACTGGTCCCAGGTGAGGTAGAATCCTCCACAGAGCCGAAAGCATCAGTATCTAACTCATATACTTTTTATTGGGCAGTCTTGCAAACTTGAGATAAACATTTGAATCACCACGAAAGTTTTCTATGGATTTAATCAATATTTAGGCTAAAAATCATTTTTTCACGCTAAACAAAATTACATCAAAATTTTCATGGTATTATTGGCCATTTGGACAGGTTACCATGGCAACATATATGCTAAAGATTCCGAATTTGCATAGATTTGGTTACCATGGTAACCAAAAAGAATGTTTCCTAAAATTCATTATTCACTAAAATTCCAGAAAAATGTCATTTCCTACAACATGCACTTCATTTCATCAAGATTGATGCATGGAGTGCTGAGATATTACAATTTGAAATTTGGTAGAATGATCAAATTTTCTCATTAGAACACCATATTTATTGTTACATTTCTTAGTGATTTATGTAGATAAAGAAAATGTTGGTATGGTGCTTTGTGATCAACTAGCCTAGCTTAATCCATCACCATTTCCTTTCTAATTAGATTATTTACACAATTCCAACAGTTTTTGAAAGGTCATGCCAAGTACTACAGCCCAAAATCTGCCCTAATATACTCTGGTAAAGGCCAAATCCCACTGTGCGAAAGTGGTCAGAAAATCGTTGTGATTTGAGTTTCAGTGTTCTTTAGCCGATATTGGAGGGCTAATATCGTCTAAGGAAGGCCTATAATGGATAAGGAGCCTTGCCAACGAGTTGCATTTTGTGAAGTGGTAAACATCAAAACATTTAGATATTTTTTATCATAGACCTTTGAAATCTCTGTGAATTAGTTGATTGTCAGTATTTCTTGGTCAAAGTGAAAAAATCACGGAGATTTACTGCTTAATAACGGCAATAGAATGAAATTCATAAGGATTCAGTACCCAATGTTGGCAATAGAATCTAAATCACAGAGATCTACTGTCCAATATTGGCAAGAGAATCAAAATCACACAGTTACATTACCCAATATTGGCTATCAGTGGGATTTGGGCATGGTAAAGGAGGCTAGACTAACCTTGTGATATGAAATAACTGTAAGACTTTAGGTTTGCTGATTTTTCAATTAACATCAACTTTAGACTCATTTTTCGCGTAGTGGGATTTGGCCTTAAAGGAAGAGTTAAAGTAAGCTTTCCCTAAGAGTATAATGGTTAACACGTTTACTTCAGTGGGAGATAATCTGGGCAAGAAGCTTCAAAAGATAGGAGGTGAAACTCAGAGCTTTACCTATGGACACAGTGTAACAGCCCCCCCCCCTCTACCCCCCCTTTAAAGTAGGCTCCCTTTTGAATTCAGTATTGAGTCCTATGTAGGATAAGGGGGTTTATAGAGATGTCAGGAATCTTTATCAGAGTGATATCAAATGGACACAAGGGGCCACCTATACCAAAAAATCCTGCTGAATCCAAAATTTGTGATCTTGATTCTCAAAATTTGACCAAAAGTACCTAAAAAGGAGGTTTGATGATGAGAATATTTTAAAAATGTAAAAAAGTTATATTGAAAATGATTGGAACTTTTTATAGATGCAACATGCTAATCAAAGTCAATACCTCAATCTACATATCCCAATGTCTGCCTATCTCAACCTGACAAGTACTCTACCTGTGTATGGCTCTGCCTCTCCCACATACTGCCTATCCCTTAGTCTACCTATCACTCATACTACCTATCCCTTGAAACATCTAGAAGGATAGGTAACCTCAAGGATATATAGCATGAGTGATCAGTAGATGAATGCTTGAGGTAGACTGTTGGATTTGTTCTTTAGGGGATAGGTTGACTAAATGATCATAATAAAGGTTGGATGTGAGCTATCCCAGATGATCAAGCTGTGAAAGGTAGGAAAGCTATAAAGTGAGCTTCAGGGATAGGTATTGAAGAGGATGGGTAATAAACAGTTTAAGAGATAGGCACAGTGGGTACCTTGTAAGGTGAGCATTGGTGCTAGGTAATATCACAGATGTGCCAGTCAAATATGAGGGATGTGCAGAGTTGGGGGACAGTCACCATGAGGGATAGGTAAAGTGAATGATAGGCAGATTGAGGATAGGTAGACTAATGGTAAGAATGTACAGAGAAAATTAGGTACAAAGGTGAGGGGTAAACCTTAATCCTTTAAGCCATTTGAGGGAAAACCTAATTAAACTCTAGATGTTCCAAGGGATAGGTAGTGTGAGTGATAGGCAGACTAAGGGATAGGCAGTATGTGGGAGAGGCAGATCCATAGGCAGGCAGAGTACTTGTCAGGTTGGGATAGGCAAACATTGGGATATGTAGATTGAGGTACTGACTTTGATTAGCATGTTGCATCTATAAAAAGTTCCAATCATTTTCAATATAACTTTTTTACATTTTGAAATATTCTTATCATGAAACCTCAATTTTAGGTACCTTTGGCCAAATTTTGAGAATCAAGACCACAAATTTTGGATTCAGCAGGATTCTTTTGTATAGGTGGCCCCTTGTTTCCATTTGATATCACTTTGATAAAGATTCCTGACATCTCCATAAACCCCCTTATCTTACATAGGACTCAGTACTGAACACAAAAGGTAGCCTACTTTTAAGGGGGGGGGTAGAGGGGGGTGGCTTGCACTATAGGACTCTATGGAGTAACATATCCTAGGGAACCTATATTATTCTTGATCTGGGTATGAACCCTCAGGAGATCCCTTGTGGAGATGAAAAACATGCCATCAGTAAAGGATGTATTTCTACCTGTCCCACCAATGTCAAAATTCAAAATCTAGGTCACTCCAGAGGGGACACCTAATCTAGTACTTTGCCTATTTTCGGAGGATTTCGGAGATCGGAATATCTAGACACTTAAAAAAATAGATCTCAAACATAGATCTATAAATACAACCCATGCTTACTGTTAATGTCACTTTTAACACCAGGATATTATGAAATGTCAATACCTGATACAGATAATACGTGAGGCTGCACAGACAATAAGACCTCCCTCTCCTAATTCAGGCATGATGATAATAATCAGTGAGGGCTGCAAATGATCGATTGGTGCCACAGAAAGCATAGACGCGTCCATTAAGTATGGAAAGATAGAATTTAGTTCTATTTAGGTTTTATATTTTGCCCCTGTCTGTGTGTAGCATGCCCGAGCTATTTCTGTACATGCCCGTCAGCCCTCTCTGCTTTCACGTCTTCCCACCCGTCGACGAGGTGTAGACAGGGTGGGTGAACACACCAACGTGTCAGGCCTGACTCTTAGGTGTTTATTTTTACTAAAGAAAAGTCCCCGCTGCCAGACTCAACAAAGGAGTAATAAAAAAGGAAAGAAGACTAGTGGTGGGTCTCAAGAAGCTTTTCAAGGCATCATGGTGACAGCAATGAAGCATTGACTGTCCGTGACATTATTGGTTGCAAGGTTTTGACAAAGAACATGCACGGCAGGAGGCAACTAAATGCAAATATGGAACAACATAAACATCAAAATGGCGAAGCCTACCACAGCCTCGTGCTCACCAAGTATTGTATTTTGGTTAGGCCTTTTGGTCTTTTGATGAAGATGACCATCCTTTCTGTAATTGACATGATTACTCAGTGGAAACAACCCAATAGTTCTCTTGTCTTATTTCTTTCTCATTACACTATTCAAAGGCGTGTGGGCCAGGAAGTCATTGTTATCAGTTTCTGAATGGCTGTGAAACATATATGACTTTCGTTCACCAATGTGATAACCTATTTACAGTTAAACGTAAATCAATGTACTCCTCAACCATCATGTGTTCCTAGAAAATTACCCATTGGCGCAGTATTAACTATATAGTCACCACGCTGTCCAGCCCGGAGGAGCTGCTAGCTGTCCATTACCTTGCATACCTGCCAGAGAACGATCTATACCTGCGGGGTCTAACAAAGGCCCCAGTGCTACGCCTTACCCCGATACCCTGTGACGTCATTGGCCAGGTATTGATCAATAAAGAGGCCATGTTTAGAAAGGGAGGGAAGTTACAAGGAGGAGAGCGATCCTATTCTGTTGAATGCTCCCCAACAACATTTTGACAACCTGAAGAAATCAGTAGAAGTGAGCGATTGTTTATATCTATAATTCACAGAGTTCAATTGGCTTGAACTGTATAGGATGTGATGCTTTAAATGGTAATTGGATGTACAGCGCTCCCTAGACAGTGGTATTGTCTGGCACTGTTGGTACAGATACTTAAGGCCTCCTTATATACATCTGCAAGTAGTGTAAAGTGTTTACCTAGGAGGTTCAGCCAGGGTGTATCACATTATAGACTGATCGACCTTTGCCTTGCTTGTAAGAAAACAATGGTTGTTGCCAATGGGTGGAAAGGTTGATCCATTAATGCTGCTGAGACCATTTGTAATGTATACATAAAGGTGTGGAGGTAGAGAGGTGTTGGGGAGGGGGATTCAACTATGCTGGTGCCATGAGGTAAAACGTGACCTGATATGACGTGCTTGAAATATTCATTCCTATTTTTGTTGTACCAATGTGTGCACAGTCACACAGAGACAATGCTGATGACATGAACATGTCATCCCAGGGGCATCCAGTGTGGTCAGATGGCCAGCTGGCAGAATGCTCGAGTTGGCAGGAGGGGGAGGGATGGGGGAGGTAGGAGAGGCAGTGAGAGCTACACTGTATAAATATATAGAAGGCCGGAAGGGCCAGCATGGATAAGGGGGCAAGAGGGGGGCTGGAGGCAGAAGAGGAGTTATAGTTGTCTGGGCATATTGCTTCCCACCCAGGACCTCTGTTTATACAGGTGGCACTGGAGGCACTTCCGGCTATAGTCGCGACCACTGCACCCCCTGGTGGCAAGCATTAACAATTAAATAGCGATCCCGGCAGCCATTGGGCGCCCATTTCCGGCTCTGAGCTTATAAATGGATGACAATAGTCGGCTAGGTTTCCGGCCCCTTCCAGCATTAGGATATAACAAAACTCAACATTCCTCTCTTTTCAGTAGAAAATGGGATCTATTGGGCATCTATGCATGCGTATTATTGTTTCTTTTACACTGTGACCTCCGAAGCGGGACAAAGGAAACATTGAATAAAGCCGATTTACTGCCAACAATTCCGCCTTGATCTCCCTCTGACCGGAAGAGATGGTCACACCTAATACCAGCATGCGACTGTGGTTTCCCACCTCCATTTACTCAATATAAAAAGAAATGCTATAAGAACCCGACAATCTTCGCCTACAATTCCCATTAGGCAGGCCATTTCCTATTCATTACGTGAAAATCCCCCTAGAGCAACATGGCATTATCCAGACTAGATCGATGCCTTAATATGACATATTGAAGGAAAAACAAATTGCAAAGCCTAACTGTTAAGTAGTCTAAAGAATAATACTGTTAAATCATCAACATGCAACAACAATTACGTATTCGTTGCCTAGTCTGTGCAGTGCATGAGGCAGTGGGAGAATTCAGCTCAGGACACTTTTTAGGCTACCAGCAATTCCCACTGCTCCTTTGTGTTTACCTCGCCACAGCCTTGCCCGGTGTTGGCTACACGGGCCTTACCGTGTAGGTCAAGCCGCAGATAATAGTCTTAGCATGTTGTCTACCCCCAGCAGCTCGTCTCTAGTCATCGTCTGCTCGCTGCTCGCTGCCAACTGTCAGTCACAATCAATCACTCTAACCTCAGACACCAGGTATTGGATTACAGAAGGTACAGTTAGTGCCCTCGTGCTGCTGAAGGTCGTGGGTTGCTGCCACATACTGTATCTTGTGCAGAGCATTGATCAACGAGTTGTTCTTTTTTGGGGGACAGAGCGGTACGGGTGGGGGAGTGCAGTGCGTGATACTGCTCAAAGGCAGTGAACGGCCTAGCTAGGAGGAACAGAAGGTTAATTCAAAACATCCTGGGATGGCAACCTCAGCGATCTTAGGAATTATTCTACCTTATGCGATTAAACGATCTTAAGATTAGACTGCGTTCACATTTCCTAGCCAGCACTAAGATCGCATCAATCTTAGCCTCAGCCCTCCTACACTATTCCAAGAAGTACTGACTGGGCACAGGGGTAAGAGTCCCAAAATAAAGGAATAGCTGTGGAGCCACTCTTCTTCACAACAGTGTTTATACCATCGTTCTCCGTCCCCATATGATTTATGCTTGCCTATTAGAAGCATTGTGCCCTCCCCCAGGACAAAGAGAAAGAAGGGAAGAATTACCTTACTGTGCACTTAACGCATGAGTAGCCCTAAGAGCCCTCAAGGACTCTCAGCAAACGTCCTCCCTCCCCTCTATATGTATGCAGCAGGCTATTCACTCTTTCGATCAGGAGTGTTCCCTGTAAGTGCTCTTGTACTCAGGTGAAACCACTATGCAATTCTTTCACTAAGATCGCAGTGATCTTAGTGCTGGAAAAGGAATAGTGAAGTGATCCCAGGACTTGCTATTCCTGACAGGCCTGCAACCACTGCATTAGATAGGGTAGATCGGCCAGGTCCTATGTGCCTACACTAAGATCGCTGGGGTTGCAATCCCAGGATGTTTTGAATTAAGCTCCTGGAGCTTAATTCAAAACATCCTGGGATCACGACCCCAGCGATCTTAGGAATAAATCAGCCTTATCCTATTAAGCGATCTTAAGAGTTGACTGGGTTCACATATCCTAGCCAGCACTAAGATTGCATCGATCTTAGCCTCAGCCCTCCTACACTATTCCAAGAAGAACTGACTAGGCACAGGGGTAAGAGTCCCAAAATAAAGGAATAGCTGTGGAGTCACTCTTCTTCACAAGAGTGCTTATACCATCGTTCCACTATGCATTTCTTTCACTAAGATCACAGTGATCTTAGTGGTGGAAATGGAATAGTGAAGTGATCCCAGGACTAGCTATTCTGGACAGGCCTGCAACCACTGCATTACATAGGGTAGACCAGCCAGGTCTTATGATATGTGCCTACACTAAGATCGCTGGGGTTGGGATCCCAGGATGTTTTGAATTAAGCTCCTGAAGCTTTACATGACCTGTTCGCAATTAAAGGTTATCGACCATACTGCAGGCTATACACGTGTGCGTGTGACCAAGCCTTCAATTTAGAGATACCGCATAGGTATACATATTGAAAGGGTTCTGCTCTGTAGGTTTTGCATTCTCCTGATTATCAAGTGGTAGACGAGTAGTACTGAATGTACACGCCTCCAATCAGCAATTCTGGCAACTCAATTCAAATCTACCCCTTGTTATTTATAGGGTTCCAAGTGAATCTAAATAGCGAGAGTAAGAGCACCAAGCCGTATGATTCTAGAATATAAAATTGCAGATTGCAGGACAATCAGCAATCTAAGCTTATACTCTGATGGGAGTCGCAGTTGGAAAGGATACCAACTTCTAAGTAGCTACCCCTGAGGGGAATTTCTCAAAATTGCTAATTAACCTTATTGAGAAATGCCCTCCAGGCCATGATAGAATCTGTGTAACAATATACGCTGGCTTTATTTTATCACACTTGAATCTGTGCTTAAACATTTTCTTTACCATTCAGTTCTCTATTTTGTAACAGTCTTTAACCGAGAAACACTGGTGCAAAGCAAGAGCAAACCAATACTTCCCTACATGCCTATAGACATACCATGTTAGCCAAAAACAAGGTCTAACTGGAAGGCACGTGGACCGGGGATATATGTAGATATGTTTATAGGGTCTGAAGGCTTCGCCTTAAAGCAAACTGCCCAAAACCATCTCGCTGGTGCCGCTGTACTCTCCTATCAGGCTTAGGCAGACCGACTAATGCCAATAAATACATAATGACACTATCAGAACTTAACCCTTAATACTTCACTGCCAAGGTCTGGATCGATGTTTAACCCGATACCCTACTGAGCCTCTGGTTGCTTGCTAGTCACCCCTCCACCCATTCATCCAATATTTCCTAGTCCATTGACTCAATTGACTGCCTCCCCCTAGGTGGGTGACATATTAGCTATATCTGATAAGCGTTATTTACAATCCCTTTTTCTTCAGAGTCAACTGCCTTCATTTCTAAGGAGGCAATCTTAATTCTGACCAAATACAGCCGATCCAAGTTTTCTCCATTTTGACTTAATTACCAAATATAGTCAACCCAAGTTCTCTCCCTTTTTTAAAACTAATTTTGATCCATTTCCCTGTATCTGTATATCTCTAAGGTTTCATGGCATTAAGGAAGAGAAGGACATTATCAGTTTTTATCTTTACCTCTGAGAATTGTAATATCTTCAGTAGTTTTACCGATTCCATTATTTGTCTCATCTTGCAGATCTCCTATGCGGCCACCTCTCCTGCCTTGAGTAAACGGGAAAAATACCCAAACTTTTACAGACTGGCGGCGGCAGATTCTTCTCACAACGCTGCACGAAAGACTTTTATCCAACGTTTCGGCTGGGATACGGTGGCCATACTGCATGAAGACCTTGAGACCTTTTCATTGGTAAGTTCTCTTTCTGTAATCATTGACGGCTGACTGGACGGCAACACCCAATTTGACGCAAGGCGTGCAATATTCTTTCTGTGTTGTGAGGTGGAGACTCTCTTTTTGTTTTTTGTTGTTGTTCCTTTGTGTATGTTTGTGTGGGTTTTTTACAATGCATTTAAGTATGACCCGCAATCGGTAAAGCTACTGCATTGCTATGGAAATGTTTCAACCTTGGAATACGTACTTCTCTGACCTCAATGGTTCCTTCATAAACCACAAGTGGAATGTGACATCGGTACCACAGGGCCCAATTCATAAATAGTAACCCCAGAAAATGGAGAATTTAAATCTAACACAAACATGTACAGCATTTTCTGCCCTCCCCTCCAACCCCGCTTTGTTTTCTAGCAGTTCAATGTTAGCTAAACCTTTGCCCGAGAGCAAACCACTAGATGCCACCGCCATCTGGCCCTCAAATCAAGCTATGTCTGACAACGAAGACAAACAATCCCGGTGAAGTCTTCAATAAATCAAATATCCCCCTAAGAGAAGGAAAAATTGAACATTCAAAGTTATTGTAATCTGTGGCTGAGTACCCCAGGCAGTTCTTCCACTGCACAACTACACATATTCATAATTATTCATCTGTACGTTCTGTTTGGAGAACTCATCAATCTATAGTATTCCCAGCTCAGCTCGAGATGGCCACAAAAATGCCCCTTAGTCTTATCGCTGTTTCATGTTCTCCATGGAGTGCATTCTCTCCATGCCGATGGCGCCTTGTTGTAGTCCGTGACAAGTGAGCTGCTCCCTTCACAGGGAGTTACTCCTGGTGAATCCGCAAAATCTATAAACCCGATTCACTACTGTGCAAAATATATAGGTCATAACTTGTTAAAAATGCAAGACCTATGCTAACTTACCTGTGAGGGCACTAGAAAAAACATATACAATACATGTATACGTAAGTTCTCTTGTCATATTCAGTTTGAAGGAATATCATGAAATCAGAAAAGTGCGTTGTCTGGAAATTAAGTTGTCAATTTGGGCGTATTAAGGACACCAGAGTCATCTGAACACACAGAAATCTGCCATCTACACAGGGCGATAGTAGTGGTCATATAGCCTATATGAATAGAAAGGCCAAACAGGAAATTTAGCCTGTATATATCCCTCCTGGAGCGAAATAGATTCCAGCGTGATTCTTCTACAGATGCTAGGAATTTTCCCGCCCGGAATTCTCCCGCTGGAACCCCCCCCTGGAAATCCCCCCCCCCGGAATTCTCCCCTCTTACCTGTGGTTTTAACAGTTTCTTGATTTCTACTTTTCTGGACAGTGGGAAAGGGGGGTCTATACAACCAATTCTTTTACTGGCGATTTAGAGTGTGATCTGTACATTTTCATATCCAAATAGCTGTATCTGTTTTATATGAACCCCAAGGGTTAGGGGGTATTTTTGTCGGATTATCCTTTATAAGGGTTTAACATTCCCTTTTCGCTTGATTAGGGATCAAACTCATCAATTTATCTACCCTCCAAGGGTTGTTCATACATGGAATGTAGGAAATATAAGAAGAAAACCCCCTGGACTAAGGGGCACACGTATATTATGGTAATATTCCCAAGCACCCGTATACCTTCTCTGCCTGCCCCCCCCCCCCCACGCCCTCTCTTACACACAGTAAAAGAAAGATGTCATAACAGGTCATAACTGCTGTGAGGCCGACCTCAGATGTTCTTTTCTGTTCTCTTTCTCTTAAAAAAAAGAGATTTTGAGTCAATGATATAATGCTCAGATATAGATGAGATATCTAACACCTCTCAGATCTCCCTTACTGCTTAACCAAGAGGTGAGAATGGAGGCACACCTACCACACCTCCTAACACCAGGCTGTCCTATAAATGTGGGGGAGGGAGGATTCCAGAGGGGAGATTTCCAAGGGGGGGAGAATTACAGGGGGAGAATTCCGGCGGGAGAATTCCGGACGGGAAAGTTCCTGACACCCTTCTACAATATGTCCCAGAATATAGGTGAGCTGAAAATGACGCCAGCTTCCTCTAGGGACGTTAAAGTTCCCACCGCTAGAGAAGCTTGTATTCTCAAGAATTGCTTTAATGAGCCCCTGGGATATAGAACATGACGGCCAGGATTTGTTACACTTCTCAAGACGAGGAGCGCTGGGGGTTTAGTCCCCAAGGGACGGAGCCAGCCCCTCCTGTGTTTAGCTATGCAATTGCGAACCATGCAGTAAGCTAAAGCATATACAATTTTTATGTCTCTACTACGTCATTTGTTTCGCCATTCTATAATCATGAAATCGGCTTAAAATAACCTGGTATAGGGTTTCTATCGTTTTATACTGTCTGATATTCCCCTAATCGTTTCTGTTTGATTAGAGCTTGATAGCAGCAAACCTAAGTAGTTGTACAGCTACATTTTAAGTTAATGCCAGTAGTCATGCCTCGGTAGTGCCTACTAATGTATCACATAAGAAAAACAGGTTATTTCAATTTCACGCCAGTCTAGACATCATGCAATAACAGAGCAATATTTCCTGGGTTACCCAACCTTGTATGTAGAAGGAAATGGATCAGAGTTTATTCACCTCTAGGGGTAGCCTTTGGTGGCGAGGGAGTGTATATCTACACCGCCAATATGCAAGTAAAAAGTGAGGCGCTCGCCCACTTCCCCATTCATCGATCAACCGATTTGGAAATATCAAAATCGTTCTGCTCCTTCTTGCTCGAGCAGCTCCCATGCATGGGGGCCGTGGACGGAAGCTTCAGCCTCCCCCAAGGGCCCAGTTTCAGGCGCCGGGTAGCAGCGTTATTTCCCCCCTGATAGTCCTTGCCCATACAAGTCCCTCTAAGCTGGTCCACTGATGGTCATAGGGCTAGCAGTCTCTTGATGGTCACAGGCGCTCGGACGGGCCTTCATTAATAGGAATAAAGCGAGGCTGATCATTGATAGGGTAGAACACACCAGGACGTAGTGTGATCATAGGGCGTTGTCACTCCATCCACTACATTGGCTGAGATTGGATGCACAAGATGACATTTGGCAGAGCCCCCCCCCCCCTACTGATTGAAGAGTCCACTGATATGGCCGCCTACCATAGACGACTGACCTGAAGCGGGCCCTCCTAGTAAACAAATGTATTGGCTATACTTATCAAATGTATCGATTTCTTGAAAGGATCAAATAGCTCTAGATATTGACTTGCTAGCTGTCTGGAGGTGGTCCGACTGAATCTGCTGTCCGTGGATTAGACCAGACACGTAGGGATGACGGGGCGCATCCCAGGAAATCTCTGACGAGCAGTTCTCGGCCCCCCTCTATTGCTTTTCACCCAATGATAGTGAATTCTGAGTTTAGTCCTATCTTCACAATTCCCTCGTCTCTGATGCTATCCCCTCTTCCATCCCACGAGGTCTCTGTTTGCCCCTATTTATTGGCGTTTCGTGGCAGATAGTCCTTACCAACTTTACCTAGTCCCTTGTGCATAGAGGTACCGCCCCGAACGTCTTGAGCGGTGGGCAATACTTATCAGTGCCCTCAGACCCTTCAGTAGACCACTGTGCATATAGCAGAAGGGATCTATAAGCTAGGAAGCTCCTAAAGATGGCACGAGGCTTAAGGGACAAATGTTTTATGTAAACTATTCTCCTATATGTGTTTATTTGGATCACCTGTTAGCTTACTGTATGTGGCTATTTTTGGGGATTATATTATGATATCTTGTTCAGTATCGTGAGATATTACAGCAATATTATTCTCTAGATCTAGGTCAGCAGGATTCTGCATAATCAGGAGCTCATAAAGTTTGTGAAATCTGTGCTCAGAGTAATTTGGGGACCCTCCCTGATTCCTTCTAAGGGCACCTGTAGCCCAGATCGTGTTATATTCTATGGGGAATTCGGATAGTGTCTCAGTCATGCCATCAGTGGGCTACATTGGAACATCCTCATAAAACCGTTATTCTAGGCCTATCCTGTGCTTGTAAATTGTAAAAACATTGCTAAAGTCTCATACATTGGTACCATATATGCATATGGATACAAACACACCCATGCCAATTATTATGTCTCAAAGAGGTAGCACCTAATCTATCTTTAGGAAATACCCTTCAGGGGCTGATTCAATATAACTGACAATCTGGAAATTCATTGACCTTTCTTACTGGAGAGATGGGGTTTTCCCTTAGAGTGGCCCTTTTGTGATCATCCGCATAAAATGTGGTAGAGCCATCGTAGGATCTTGTGAAGTGTCCTCCTGATCCACCACTGGATATATATATATATATATATATATATATATATATATATATATATATATATTGATTTCAAAGCCTCGAAACGCAATGATATAAAAATCTCTCCCAGAAGTTGGACAAACACCTCTTCCTGTTATTGTACTACTGAGGAGATCTGATAAGACTCATTTTGAGCTATATATGTATCAGTCTGAAGAAGAAGCAGGCATTTAAAGTCATTGTCTATGTCCTAATACAAAGGTCTGACCCCATATCTTATTACTGCCCTACTAGACTAACTCCAATCTGTATGCTTCTGATGGCAGTAATGTGAAGTATAAAGGCGAAAAATAACAGCCTCAATCCCCTTGCCGGATTATTGACTTGCCCCAGTAAATCATCCTTCATATCACATTTCTATCAGTCCTCTAACCTGACCTCCATCTGAATAGAGGAGAAAAACTTCCAAAACTAAAGGTTCTCTTTTAGTACACTACGAACAGTTAGACGCTGAAGCTATCAGTACTTTTCACCGAACTGAAAGCCTTCTAATATTTAACATATAGCGCAAGTGTTTAGAACTTGGCAGGGTATCATGTATAAGAATGTCGTACTATGAGAGCATACATGTAAGCATTGATGTATTACTCTATGACCGTGGGGAGCCTCCTACTCCTCTACACCAACGACCCTAGCAGGCCATACACCATATAGACTGTACAATACTCAGGATCCAATTCTTCCTATTATCAGTCGGCGATGTAGGTGTGCCTACAGTAGTATATTCACACCCCATGGTATCCATTAAATTAGCTCATTACCGACCAAACCACAGGCAGGGGGGACGTGATGTAGTTGTTGTTAGGCGGACTAGAAGCACGCCCAACATTGACGGTGCACTGTGTCCTGATTGTGTTTTGCGATTTGGTTGATTGATTCCCGGCTGTAAATCAATGAAATGTATTGACTACCAAGGCACCCATAGTCGCCTACAACGTGGCCTGGAGACATTTGTTGTTTTTTTTTTTTGGTTGGGGAATGGAGAGAAGGCGGCTACACTGCAAAAAAAAGTGTTTAGATCCTAAAAATAATTCTAAATATAGTCTTGTCATATTTTATCTGAACACAAGATCATCCTAAACACATGAAAAATGTTTAGAAAATGACATGTTTAGATAATTAATGGGTTTATGCTATAAAGTGTTTAGGTTTTATACTGGGTTTTTTTCTGACTTGAAGAATTTTGGTTAGATATTCAATTTGCTTCTCTATGTATAATATGATATTGTATTTGGAAATTGGCTTATGAATGCATTTAGGCTCAGGACCCTATTATATCATTCATGCCCCTTTCTGAAGGGGACCAATGCACCTTCGTCTACAGGGACAGCTATATTGTCCAAGTATTTCATCTATGCTGCATTGAACCCTTATGCCATGGCGAATATTGACGACACTATAGATTAGTACTACTTACGCCGTATTCAATGGGGGGGTGGATTGATTGAACTAGTTAAATAATATGTTATGAATTGTTTAAGGTATATCTATGTATTAGCGCCATGTTAAAAAAGAAGATATTGTCCTGCCCAAGGAACATTTATATCGAAACTAAAAGTAGCTGCTAGCTCCGTATCACATGACCAATTTCGTCGAGCAAGGTGTCATGGCGGATCAAAACAAACCTGGACGAGTCTATGCCTTCAAAACCAGTAAATATTGTTGAAATCCTTTATTTAAAAGCAATTTAAACCCATGGGCCATGGCATAAATGCAAATGTCAACTCACAGTGAATAATTTAGGATCGTATTCCTCTCGGTGCTTCTGCCCGCAGAAGCACCTCTGGGAATATGATCCTAAATTATTCACTGTGAGTTGACATTTGCTTATATATCACATAAGTACTAGGCCCCATTGTCAAATACAACAGAGACACAGAAAGGATTGTGCCATATATATTTTCTTACTTCACATAATGGGTGTCCAAGAATTAGTTGCTACCCCCTGGTGCACTAGTAGCAATGCCATAGGGTGTAATTGCATAGCTTCTTATTGTTGACATAATATACATACTGCATTAGGCAAAACTGTGATTTATGTGAATATTGTAACACGTTGTAACCAAACAATAACAGGTATCAAATATAGATTAGAGCTGCCACCTGGTGTATATTTTATGTCTAAACACCAAGAAATATTAGTGTTTAAAAGCTAAATGCCTAGTTTTCTGTCTGTTTACAGTCTACATATGTAAACAATCATGTTTAATGTAACTGTTTAGGTGTTTAGAATTTAACTGTTTAAATGCTAAACACATGGTTGAACCAAAAATGTTTAGATTTTAAATGTATTGAGACCTAAACATGTTTAAATTCTAAACACCATTTTTGCTGTGTAGTAGAGGTATTGAGGCGTGGGTGGGTGTTGGGAAGGGCGTGGGGGAAACCATTTTGGGCATGTACGCTACAACTGCTACTTCTACTACTACTTCTGCCATTAGGTTGAAATGGCAAAATCGTGACTATTTTAAAATTGTGAAGCGTTGAATGCGGGGCGTTGCACGTTATGCCATTACTGTCAACTCTGAAGCTTTTTACCTCAGGTTATAGCAGTAATTTGGGAATGGAATGATGTGAATCTGATCCTGAAATGTATATCTGACATTTCAACATGTGAATTACAAATAACACTAACACACTCTTCTGTGCGGCTCAGGAAAGATCCACACACGTACATTTTCATGAATAAAAGAACATATGCATGGCCATTAGAACGCACATGTTGAAGCATGAATTTAACCATCACGTACGCAGTCATGTTTACATTAACAGTGCATAATATAGTAGATGACTATAGTTACTTGAAAATTCTGAAGTGATGTACCACATCCCATTATGTAGATCTGAAGCAGTAGAGAGTTATGCTCTTCAAGTGGCCATTGATTCATGTTCATATTCCCAGAGTGAGTGAGGTAGATTCTCATTGCACGAGTGAGAGGACTATTGATAAATTACTTTCAATGGGAGACCATTTGTGCAAACAGTTGCCTCTCGTAGGAAAGGTTTAGGTTGCTAATATTTTTACAATATATATCTATATTATGAACAAAATAAAGGGTTTAACGAAAAAAAGGTATACGGATTTGGAACCAATTATGTAAAATGGCATCATGGTATAGCGAACATCAATTAGTGTATTAAAACTTGCCTATCTCTTTTGTGAAAGAGAGGTGGTTGTGATGGAATAAACGTATTTTTGCACTAATGTTGTCGTTTATTCCATAACAAATCCACTACTCTTGTAGCATTTTCCATGTTTAGTATATGGGGAAGGTTTTTGGATCCAAAATTGGAGTTTATTCTACCACAGATCCCCATCCCATTGCCACGACCCCATCATTATTATGGGGAACGGGTGTCTGTGATGGAAAAACTGCATTTTTGTATCTCAAATTGCCCTTTATGTTCCATGACAAATCCTCCCTGTTGCCTACCCCATCAGTTGTATGAGGAGGGGGTGTCTGTAATGAAATGAATGGCATTTTTGCACACGAAATGGCCCTTTATTTCAGGCTAATATACACAGCTATTGTCCTTATTAATTTGATTGTAAGCATACATGTGCTTTGGTACATGGTTTCGAGGGTACAAATCCATAACTAACACTTAGACCAGCTATACTGACTTTATGGAGATCACGGCTTCTATCTGTACAGTGCCGTTGGTGATGTTTCATGATAATAGAAATTCGAATATAAGAAGCGAGTTGATATGACATTGCACTACCGCAGTGGTTGTGATTTGGATACAAATAGCTTCGAATGCCAGTACATAATGGACTGATATTAATCGTCCATCACTTGACTTCGTTGTAGGCTGTAGAATTGAAACACGAAAATTTGCTAACAAATACAATAAACAGACTATGCGTGATAACCCAGGGATGAAGAAGATGTGATGGGCTTTGCCTAGAGATTCAGTAAATGAAATTCCCCATCCAGCGAGTGGTTGACTTAGAGGGTCGGCCCAGCAAATTGTCGTGACTCCTCGTCAACCTGTGTGAAGTGGCTCACCTATGTCGCTAGATGGAACACGACGTCGCTATAGCACAAGATCACCAGGAATAGCAATGGTGGTGATCACATGGCCTCACCTCAAATGGCGAGGATGGTGATCACTCGGACTCACCAGGGATGGCGACGAGGGTGATCACTCACCTCGCTAGATGAAACGCGCACCACGTCATAGCGCAGGTTCACCATGGATGGCGAGAGTGGTGATCACTCAGACTCACCAGTGATGGCGACGCTGGTGATCACTCACCTTGTTAGATGAAAACCTCATGATCATCAACATTGGTAATCATGCAGCCTCACATCTGCCTGATCAAAGTATGTTTTGCCAGAGAAGGTATTGCCATATGTATCTTCCCTCTAACCACAGACAAGGTGTTCATGTTGATATTTCCCTATGTATTTTTCCTGTAACCAGAGAAAAGGTGTTTATGGATAGTTGCTTTCATTTTGAAGATACCTCTATCTAAATTCAATTGATATTCTCTCTATATAATCTTGTTTGATTCAACTCTGAAGTATTACATGGAAATCAGTGTGAAACAAAGCACATTTGATACGTATGGGACTTATACTTCATGCCCACACTTCCTAGATAGGCTACATGTTGAACAGTGGTGCTGTCTCAACAACTTTGGCAATGGTGGTGATAAGTTGCCACTGTGAGTGGGAGTGAGTGACAGATGATGCAATCCTCAGAGAGCATTGACCTTGAGTGACACAAATTCACGTATTGAGTGAGACCAATGTTGGCAATGGTTGTGATAAGTCGCCATTTTGAGAGAAGATTAACTAGGAGTGATACACACTCACGCAGTGAGTGAGAGCCATGTGGCAATGCAGGTGAAAAGTTGCCATTCTGACTGAGAGTTGACAGGCAGTGGCACATACTCACGCAGTGAGTTAGATCCATGTTGGTGATGGTGGTGATAAGTCACCATGCTTTGTGAGGGATGACAAGGGGTGGCACATACTCACGCAGTGAGTGAGATCATGTTGGCGACTGATGTGATAAATCGCCATGCCATGTGAGACTGACACACAGTGGCGAAAGATGACGCAGTGAGTTATCACTCAGAAAGGAGTCACCGTTGATGACCAATCATGGCGACAGATAACGACAATTTGCTGGGGGTGATCTTGGGAGGATGGGTGACGCAAAAGGTTTATTTCGTTATAGTGGCCCCCCTACCCTAGTAAAAAGGTCTCGGCAAATTCTAATTGAGATATCATATAGAACAGAAGTAGAGACTATAATCATGAGGGTCTTTTAGATGATAAAAAGACACGGGTGTGGATTAGGTTTCTTGTGTAAGTTGTTAAGAGATAATAAGTGATAGTCGGCCTAATCAGGTCGCCGTGCCAGTCATCTAGTTTACCGATAAAGCACCATAATGAGTGGCCGTAAATAGCTTGCTGCAAATGACACAGTGCGTAGTCTAGGAGATGCCATCTATCTCATAAAGAGTCTATTGATAACACTACATCACTGCATACATCATCAGGCTATAAACTGATCCACTTATCACCTAAGTAGGCACCTGATCATGACGCCTTATGAGTGTTCTGAGGGGTAGTTTTAAATTGGATGAGAAGCTGCAGTGTGTTATATATAAATATCCTTGCAATATTTAGTGATATGCATGGCTTCAGAAAATAGGTCACATACCACCATATCTACGGGTTTGAGCCATTGCAACTGCAATGTCTGACAATTCAATTTGATTATTTACTAGCATGGTCAATACTGAAGATATGCATGTTACTATTGCTGTCTCCAAGTATGAATCTAAATCCACCCAGAATGCAATGCTAAGCTACACAAGTATATGTCGTACATATAAATTTGTTCATATTAACACCTTTCCCATCCCGCTACAAATAACTATATTCGCCCTTTTTATCCCTATGACCATGATCCTACTCACTGACTACACAACCCTTACCCTTCAGTCCAGATGAGACCCTGGATGAGACCTAAAGCCCTGAAGCATAAAGGTCCGAAACATATACCCATCGTCGTTTATTTCCATACAATTCAATCCTCCTCACATTCACCCATTTTAAAGTCACTGCATGCCACCCTGAGCTTGTTCGAGCCAACTAATGTCGAAATAACATTTTGTTTATTTCTCCTTCTTAAAGGTACCCAAGATCTCTGTAGGGCTTATCTATTATTGCAATATAACCACATCTGCCACACATGTATACATCATACTGTCCCAGACACCTACTACCCTCCCCTCGGCCTGAATGTCTCACACCGAGAGCTGCTACCAGACTTGGCTCCCATGTGTTTCCAAATCAGGCTCCCACCTCCAGCATCTCCCCAGACCCCTCCTTCTACAACCTTGGCTGCATCCCCGCCTCTCTCCATGCATAGCTGGCCGGGAATAGGGTGTGATCAATCACCGAATTAAGCACAGCCTTCGGCTAGTGGCTGCTGTGCACAGGGAGCACGTCCAACCAGAACAGGGGGCGGGAAACCGTGAATATGGACCTGTCCAACCGTGGAGGTGTTCGCCTCCACACCTTATAGTCCCTTCTTCCGCCCTCTTTCCTTCTTGGGGTTTCTTCCCTATCGCAGCGTTTACCATGTTTTTGGCAGTTCTTTTTCTCTATACCTTCACTTGTATTCCGCTGTTTCTGTCGCTGTCGTCTCTTATCTCCTTTCTCACACCCTGGAGACTCCCACCATCACCACCACTCCCCCATCTCTGCCTGCCCCAGCTGTGGGATAGCCCTGTGATGGGAGAGGGGCATCCTCGGGGTGACTATGGCAGGTGACTGGGACCCACCCCACAGGCCAGTGGATAAGGAAGCTGCTGTGATAGAGAGGGGTAAGGCGACCAGGGTATGAGTGGCAGCAAGGGGAAGGATAGGGCAGGGACGGCCACGATACGAGCATCACCAAGTGATATAGTCAGCTAAGGATTGTCAGAGATAAGTAACACTGGGAAAGGTAGGGTATATATAGGGCAGTAGCAACCAGAGTATTATAGGTAGGGTGTTACAGGGCTGGTCAGGGTATGATGACCTGCTGGGTGCAGGATGGAACCTGTCATGGGTAGGGTAGTGCAGTGGTGTTATTTGAGGAACATGCCAGGAGTAGAGTGGGGCAAAAGCAGTCAGGGTCTGGGGGAACCTGCTGGGGGTAGGGTAAACCCGCTGAGATCACTTCACCATCTGTATCGATCTCTTGCCGCTGATGTGGGTTTGATGCGCCCCCTATTGGATCTGTACACATTGCTTCCCATGTCGCCCTGTTAGCACCCCCAAGGGTTCTAGTCCTTGGTGACGCCACGTCACACGACTTTTGACGTGGACGTAGCTTGTCTGAGCTACGTTGCTGTTATTAATGACGTTCTTACTATGTGATGTCCTTATACGACATTTGCTGCCAGAAAGAGAATCGTTTATGTCGTCATTGTCTTGACGTCACCCTTGGTGACCTCATATACACGTGCCCTCATGCTAAATCGTTGTCCATTTCCATCTCCCTTTTCAAGATGTATTTCACATGGAATGTATGGAATCCAGTTTGACATAGGCCCCCTGTTTCATTTCTCCCATGTGGAATCCATAGTGTGTGTAATGCCCGTGTAAAATGGACAATTTCATATACTACTACCCTCTCACATCCCCAATACTTAACACCATGAGTGATAAACGTAGCTCTGCATGGCTTGGACCATCCATGGCTTCCTTATCTCTATACATCCCTGCTGCTTCTACTACCTATACATGTGCCATATACACGGATACATACATCTACCATATCTTCCAGGCCTAGGGAGGCTTACAACTGTGTCAATCTCAGCAGTGGGATATGTGTGTGATGTAGGGGTGTGGGGTAGCCTGGGCTGTCAATGTGTGTGAAGACTGCAAACATTGCTTGGCGCGGCTGATGGAGGGAGGCTCTCGGCAGTCCCAGCATCTTCTTCCAGTTTCATGACGGCTCATGTCCCATAAGTCAGTGTGCGGCAGGAGTGGTCGAAGGGTCATGACCCATCTGAACTTATCATAGTGCCTCACGAAGGACCCCTGGCGGCAGTGTGGCGGGCGTATTGGCACCGCGGGTATGACCGATGTTTTCTGTTCATTTGATGGCTGATGAGAGAGAAACAAGATGATCTAAGATGGCGGACTTTTTCCTAGGAGTAGCTCATCGGAGCTGGTGGCGAGCAGAAGGTAGCAGCGTGAGTCCAAACCCTGACCACTCTGTTTACATACGAGAGGGATATGTATAGGCCTGCAAATCGATATAGCCTTTTTTCCACGAAATCTGGTTGGAAGCTGGTAACAGGAAGAACGCAATGCATAGCAAGATTGACTCATTGAATTGTGATTTGTCTTGCTCTAGACGTGACTACTAGACTGAAAGGGCACGTTTTGATCACTGTTGATGGGATCCATGATTACATCTCACAAAAGGAATCGAGTGTTATTTAGACCTACTTAATGTGAAATCATCACGGAAGAAAAAATATACAAAGATTTTATACTTTATAACAGGACTCATTTCCCAATATAACACAAAACGCTCTGCCCTTGAGAAGTTAAACCATTCCTGTGTTTACATTTGATTTGAATTCCCAAGGGCATCTGATCGCTGACACCTGACAGTAATGACTGGTGACTGCCATTGGTAGCTGCCAGGGGGAAACACTAATAAAGGGAGCATACTGATGTGTTGACCATGGGTTGCTCTGGAGGCCATTTCTTAAGGCACTACGACTACACACCACCACTACGATTTGAGAATCTGATAACTAGTACAGGTGATCGTAGGGACTGCACTACGACTGCTCTGTACGATTAGCACCTATGCAGTAATTACATAAGGTTTGGTAGAGCAGTCGTACTGGTTCAGACACTAATACCAGCTAGTGTATGGTACTGTAATGGCATTATTATATCGCTCTTCACTACGATTTGAAGGACAGCAGTCGTAGTATGTTATGAAATGGTCTCCTGACATGGGTCGACGTAGATGACTGAGAGTCCATGACTTGCCAATCTGATAGAATCTAAATCATACAGAATCTCGGTATACTGCAATATTTACAACATTCGATGATTTACCTGAATACAACGGGTCGCAGCAAATGCGGAACTCACTGAAATCTATGATATTAATACTTCCAAAATCAGTTCCTGGATTTTCCATTTCAAGGTTTATAATCATAGGTTTTTTTCATGGATGGATCTCGGCCTACATCTTTCTCTTATATATTGAAATAGTATAATATTAGATGGAATGGCGGGTAATGTTACCAGTAGTCCGAAGTGACTGGTGGTTTCTGTCGGGATTATTGTCAGCTCTGTCACCTGGCGACAGTCATGCTCAACACGACTGTCAAAACCGGAAACCAGGGGCAGCGCCGCAGTCAGCCGGACCGGCGCCGGAACCGAGGTAGGGTGGGTTGGGGTAGAGGGGAGTGTCACAAACTTATGGCTATCACATTGATTGTAGACCTCCGGGCCTACTATTTATGGCTGAGCTGAATGTTTCATCTGGGGTTAGCTTTTTTAGATGAACTGTGGCAGATATTGATAGGTATGATATGGAACAACATCCAGATTAGTGTTGAGAATCGATAAGAATGACTAATTCAAATTTATTGACTTTCTCTAGGAATATTACACATAAACTAAAATAGCTGTCATTCCAATTGCAAGTACATGTAATTATTTTTCTCTCAATACTTTTTCTCAACGTAATGAACATCAGCGAAAATACTGCCTATCCAAGCACAACACATAAAAGTTAGCCCAGCCAGAAAGATACTATTTGGGGGGAAAGGTTCTCTCGAGTTATACATCAAACATCAAAGTCCATAGGTTACAGATTGTGGAGGGGGTGCTTAATGTCTCAGGTACAATTTGTTATAGTGAATATGCAGAGTCACTGTTGTGGATATCGCTAAGGTAACAGCAAGTCAGCACATTCTTGCCTTTTACCATTGTAGATAATGGTATGCATGTAATGGACTGTTGGTCTTTATAGATGATGGATGCAGAAAGGCGACACAGTTTGAGCTGAATGAACACAATGTCACAAAATGGAATATTTAGTCTACTAGTCAAAAGGGCATGTCTTAAAATATCTTTTAGGCTGGAACAATGAATAGAATGTGCCGACAGTAAAAGCAATTCCAAAATTTAATGAAGACAGAAAGAGCATGCTAGCTGACAGTGACAGAAATCCCTTTTAAAATTATATAAAGTTTCTGTAATCATTACCTGCTGTATAAACGAACCCCTGAAGCCAGTATTGTCCCTTCTATATGCGCCAATTATGAGGGTTTGCTGAGAGGGATCGTTAAGATACGTGGCCCTTGTTACGTTATAGATACCGTGTACATAGGCTTTACTTCTTTTACGTATTCACCTCCATTGCTTAAGATGCATGGTGTTCATGAGTTTCTGCCTTCTGTGCATTTATATAACATATAATTTTAGTATTTGATATAAATTCTAGCAAGCACTGTCAAATTTTCCTTTCACCTTCACCGCATACACATACTGACTTCGCAGAGATAAAACATCTCTCAGTGGTATCGGATAAGAGATAATTCCGAAATATGGTACATGTGAAAATTATTATTATGACTTCAATTCTCCACTTTCAAAATGGCCGTGCGCGGCCGTAGCTTTAATGAGACAGGGGACACGAAGTGAATGGCTGGTCAGGATTCTGAAAGTCAATGGACATCTCATACCGGTCAATAAACGAGGAATGAAGGCGATGCGAAGGTCATGCCCTTCAGCAAAGACAGTGCTAGATTCATCCCAAAGGCCTACATTTGGCGTAGGACATTTATTGACTCTTCTGACTTCATATTCCCATGCAAAGAGTCCACTTTATGTCCTTCCGTACTATCAATGCGACAAGAAAGGGAGACTTTTCATAAACGTTGTTGATAAAGTTTTTGGACTTTTCTAGGCTTAATGCAATGAGAACAGAAATGTCCATTGACAAGCCCACCATGTAATACACATCGTTTGAAAGACAATTGTCTCATAAATCTCCTAATGTAAATTGCTTGCATATATATATATATATATATATATATATATATATATATATATATATATATATATATATATGGGCACTGTGTATTTGTACACAACTTATAGGTCTATTAGTTGAAATAGGTATTGCGATGATAAAGACCCAATGATCTGTGTCCTCAACCATGCTTATTTTTCAAGCTCACTTAACAGTTGCCATGCGATCCACCATAAAATGTGAGTTTAAGTGGGGGGGGGGGGGGTTCAAGTCATTTGGAGTCAATGTTATCCCCAGTTGGGTTAAGCGCTATCCCAGTCGGGAGAAATGGATAAGGGTTGCGGGAGAAAGGAATTGTCTAGAACCCTAGAATTTAGTCAGCACAACGGACCTATAGGGGGTTGGGATGGTCAGAACAGCCAACCAGGGAAGGGGCCCTTTAATGTCCCTAAGGAGAGTCGCGCCCTTTGCATTTAGATAGATCCTCTACACTGGAAGGAGTTGGGGGATTGAACCCTTTTTATCTTGTGAGGAAAGACTCTTTATCTGATCCAGATTAGCAGGCATCCCAATTCTTTACAGGGTTAATAAAAATGAACATAGAATCTAGTCCTCAGCCCTATTTTTTCCAAGGAATCTTGTTATGACTACTCTGAGGGCAGGCCATGTCTTCCTTTTGCAACAACAGTTTTACATAATTTATATTATATGCTAAGACTGATCACATAACAATACGTAAAATTGGTCCCAATGCTGGGATAATGCAGGCCTAGGAGCTGCCTTTTGGTAAAATAAGTATTGGAACAGCAGTGTAAAAGATATTGCTATTATCCAGACAAAATGCCTGGCATGACAAAAGAAAGTTGTTGTACTTCAACGGCCTCACATTAGGGATAATTTGTATACATTTGGTCTAGTTTCTTTTGGCCGTTGTACAGTGTTACTTCAATTGTTGTTTACAGTTTATCAAAGGTGAATGAAATAAGTACTTCTAATTTATCCTGCAGATAAGAAGTGAAAGATTCTTATACACTAAAGCGGTAAATCCACTACGACGCATAGGTCATGCGTGCGTCTGAAAATGGACGCATGAGCTCGACGCAGAGGCAGTGGAGGCAGTCTCATACGTCAGACTATTGGAAAAAAGGACAGACGCAATGGGTTGAGTCTGGATCCACTCTCCATGCGTCTCCCATGCGTCCTCCATACGTCTACAGATGCAAGGCAGACGCATTAGTGGAAGCAGATTTTTGTCATGCGTGCGTCAACTCACTTATGAGAGTCAGACGCAAACAGACGTATACCTCTGTTTTTAAATATCAAAAGCAATTAGGTATTTCCATGTGTCTGCCTGTGCGTCTGCCGAAGGCCGCTCCATCTAGTGTTAGACAAACACAACTTGTAGTTCCTCTCCTTCACGCACGTCGGCGCCACTGTACTTAACGTATCATGTGACCTAGTCTGTCCGTACAAACAGAAAACCAAAATGGCTTCCCGTCGGACGAAACATGCCTCCAAAGAGGAAGAAATAGATGAAATTACAGACTCCCCACCTCTCCAAGACACAAAGAAGGCAGGAAAGAAGAAGGTTGGTTCTTCTAGCACTCCCTTAAAGGCAAGGAAGGCGGCTCCTCTGCCTACTAGAACTTCCCCGCGGTTTAAGAAGGTCGGCAAACCAAAATCTTGGGTGGGTCTCCCTCCTCCCAAGAAGAGGGGTAGGCCTAAGAAGTCGACTCCACCTTCTGCTTCTGTACAAGAGGACAGCGAGACCGATGAAGACAATGTTCCTGGTACCCCCCAGTGTGATAAGTCTGTGAGAGGTCGAGGTAAGGCGCGCATTTCCCCTCACCTGAAGGCCCAGATAGAAGACATTCTTGTTCACGGAGAAGAAACTAAACGGCATAAATCTAGTAAATCCCTGCAGTTTGAAAGACTGCCAGAAGAGTCAGGAGAGGGTGAGTCAGATACTCAATCGCAGTCCCTTCTGCCTAAGATGCCAAAATCCAAACGTTCCCACAATAGGGCTGCTAAGTCCAAGGAGGACGAGCTAGAAGTCGACAGCGAGGACAATCTAACCAAGGAAGAGATGGAAGATGTCTTTAACCAATCTCAAGGTACTATGGAAGGTGAGTTATAAGTTTGAGTCTGGACCCTAATATTGATGTCAGTAGCTATCCATGAAAGACATTATGCAAAAGTAATTTGTTGTTTCCCAACCTACCTGTTAGTTATTTCTGTTGGCTTTTAAGAAAAGGTTAAGCAAAGTCTGTGTGTGTTTCATTGAATTTCTTTCTTTTTTTTCTCTTCAAAGGTGAAGGTGATTACACAAAACATCCAGTTCTAGACCAGGATCAAGAGGGAGAAGACGAAGACGGTGATGAGGTAGACCAAGACGCAGAGGACCTAGCCAACCTGCAATCCACTATGCTGAAAATGACTCCATCCAAATTTGACTTGAAATTTGAAGACAAGGACATGGAAACTTGGTGGACAGAAGACCCTACCCATGAGGAGATGCTCTGCAGGCTCTGGGAACAGGAGAGAGCTCTCTATGATATGAGGGCTAATGGCTATCGGGTGGCATCTGTGAAGGATTTGATCTACGCCAAAATGGCAGTTATTCTTAAGGTTCCACGTAAGTAATTACTTCATCATTCTCTTAATCCTATACTTTTTTTCTTACTCAATTCTTAACATAGGCTATTTAATAAAAACTGGTCCTTAAGTATTTGGTTAACAGTTTCATAACTAAAGTATTTGAATTAAAAAAAAAATTGTTTCATTTTATACAAACATCTTGCTGCAAGATATTGCTTGTCCTTTTTCCAGCAAAGAAAATCGAAATCAGGATGAGGAGTCTCCGAAACATGTATTCCAAGATACTGAAAACTGGTAAAAGTGGTTCAGCTGCTGTAGGTAGAACCCCTCGACAGAAGGAGATATGCAGGTTGGTCGGGTTCTTAAGAACTTACTTGAACCAGAACGAAACCTACAACACCTACTCTGGACGCAGCCCCGGGAAGGCCACCTTCACATCTACCCCGAAGTCAAAGGGAACAGCTTCCCAGCCTATAGACTTAGAGGTAAGAGTGTGCTTTAGTTTATAACTTTTAGATGAGTCTTTAATGTGCGCCCCCTTCTGTGAAAGTCTATTTTTCCCCCCAAAATTATCAATCGAGTTCTTGTATATATATAACATGAAAATAATAATAATGTCTGCATTACTGGTGAAAACAAATAGGTCCCTTGTTTTTACTCTTGATTTGTCACTGTATAGGTTTTTTTTTTAGGCTCATGACGGGTTAAGATGTAATGGTTATTAATATTAGACAGACAGGGCATAAATTTCCTTTTTTTTTCAGACTGACGAGAACTTGGAGACGTCTCACATACAATTCCAGCCTAAGCGCCGGAAGGTGAAGCAGGAACAAGAAGAACTAGCTCAAGAGTTGGATAAAGATGAGGAAGAAGGTGAAGGAGATGGTGAGGGTGAGGGTAAGGAAGAGGAAGACGATGAGGGTAGCCCTGTGTTCCAGCCTAGTAAAAAACATTACAGCAGAAACCAACACATTGGCACGCAGGCAGCAGCACACCGATCTAAGCGTCTGAGTCCACACAATCCACAGAAGAAACAGAGTCAGCCTACTAAGTCGGGACTATCATCCAGCTGCAAGGATACAGCACCTTTAGCTTCTACCTCAAAAGACACTGTGAAAGGTGCAGGCAAAGGGCTGCATCAGACCTCACACAAAGGTAAGGGCCAGGAAACAGCCTTGGATAGGTACAATAGGTTGTTCAGCAAAGCAGAAGTGAAATCTGGCCTGCATTATTCTGAGGATGGCTCATCCCAGAGAGCTTCTCTCTACCAACCATACACAGGAAAGGACACCTCCATGCATGGGGGTGAGTCTTCCATGGAGGACAGGTCTACTGACTATGGTGTGGAAAACCCGTCTGCAAATTGGTACACAAAGCAAGGACCTGAACATCGTCGGGTCCGTGAGGCTGAGCTGGACCAAAAAAAAGCCGAGAAGGCCAAGAACGACCCAGTGTTGAGGATGATGGAAAAAAAATCCGAAAACCTAGAAAAAATGGTCAAAGTCTTGTCTAAACCCAAAGTCACTAGTCAGCCTCTTACCTCAGACCCTGTTTCATCAGATGCCAAACTGTGGGCCGACTCTTTGGTCAGACAGGTAGAGCAGATGTCACCGAAACTGCAAAGGAAGTTCATGCGTCATGTCACTAACATGGCGTATGATGCTTTAGACGGGGACTGGCCTTCTAAGTGAACTTGATTCATGTTTGTCGTCCACGATGATTATATATAAAAGACGAAAGTTCTCAAATAACACACAACAAGAGAAATTTGTTTGAACATTTTGTATGAAAAAGGAAAAGAACTTTGAGTTTATTTATATAATTGTGCAAGAAAACCTTACGTGGTGCTTAATATGGAAAATTATATGTTCATGTCTTATGTTACTATGATACTATGACAAGTATTTATCCAAGTTTTTACAGTTTGTGCTTAAGAACATTTTGTTTTAGATGAATGATGCATGATTCTAACTTATGATATTTTATTTTTTGTTCTCGCGATGTTCTAGGACTTAACTTATAAAGTTGAGCGTCTATATATTAAATGACAGTACAATCAGCGTCTACAAACTAAAAGTGTACACGTATGACATATAGGGCTTCCCGAACACAGGTGCCTTTCTTAAGACTTTCCCTCAAGGATCAAGATCTCATGACTGATTTAAACACATACGGGTTCTTAAGAACAAGATAAATAATTTATTTTATGCTTACACAAAGACAGATAAATATATTTATATATATATATTTATTTATTTATATATATATATATATATATATATATATTCACTTACCAGGGCTACAGTTCGATATATCCTGCCTCAATAAAGGGAGAAGCCTACACACATATCAGAAAAGTGTCTTAAGCGAAAGCATATTCCAGTTCAAGAACTTTTGTTAATTTTTTTAATAAAGGTTCATGTTTTTGTTGTTAATCATAGTATTTCTTTATTTCTATCTGCCTGATATGCATACATAAGTTTATCTCATGAACCACAGTGTACATGACTTACTTAGCTGAAAAGGAAATGTCTCTGACATTGTCATTACTGGCCACACACTAAAGTTCATAGACTCCGGGGTTCACACTTAGCGCTCAAAGTAGAAGTCATGTTGCATAACAACGTCCCACTGTTTGGGAAGTTCTCCCTCCTTGGACCTTCTCTGCACGCCACAGACCTTTGTGCTGTTTGTAGTCTTTCCCCTCCCAGTCGCAAGCTTCTTTCGGAAGGTATGCTCCTGGGGCCACTGTTCTAAGGTAACTATGCAGAGCCACACATGCCAGTACTATAATGTCCACATTTTCTGGAGCCATTTCTATTTCTCGGCGGAAAATCCTGAAACGAGTGGCCAGGATCCCAAAGGCGTTCTCCACATACCGTCTAGACCTGCTCAGGCGGTAGTTGAATATCCTCTGCTGGGGGGTGAGTTTGGTGAGGGATATGGCTTCAAAAGTCTCTCACTCATCTCAAATGCATCATCAGCAAGAAAATGATAGGGCAAGTCCCCGTTGAAGCCTGGAAAAGTTGAGGGTTCTGGCACATTAAGGGGGTTACCTGGGGCATCAATATCCTGAGCAAAAGAGGAGTACTTCCAAATAGTGCTATCTGATGCTTTACCTTCCGCTCCGACATCCACATATGTGAACTTATAGTCTGCATCTACTAAGGCAAACAGAATCATGCTGTGATATCCTTTGTAATTGTAATAGTTCGAACCAGACTTCTTTGGCTTTTTTATGCGGATATGCTTCCCATCCAAAGAACCCAGAACATGTGGCATGTTCCACTTGTCGTGGTACCCTTTGGCTATGACTAACCAGTCATCCCTCGTGGTAGGCGGCTGAAACATAAAAAACAAAATTACAGTCAGATAGAAGCAGGCTTTGACTTGCGCTTCTGCAGAAGGGTAATTATTTTACTCACACACTCATACTTCAGGAATTTTTTTTGATAGAAGATTTCTATATGGAATGAAAGGTCTATTATCATGTCACAGACAGTGTTAAAGTGGTTCCTTTAATTGTTTTTTTTTTGGGGGGGGGATCATAAAGTTAGTCTAAAGACACATACCTTCAAGTATGTTTCATGCAAGGATCTGAAGATGGCTTTGCAAGTGTCTCTCACCATGGGTAGCACCGTTGACTCACCTACCAGGTAACCCTGGTGAAGAGTCGTAACACTGTCTCCTGGAGAGGAAAACACATAATTAAAAATTATTGACTGAAATATTGTGTAAAGTTAATTAAATTATTTTTATATTAAGCAGCTCACAACTTTTTGGCCATAAATAAAACAAAATGTATTCTTCTGTTTTTGAACTAGATATAAACGAGAAGGAAAAATTTCACACTTTTGTGTCTGTACAGACTCAAACTTCTTACCTCGTGTCAGATACCTGATAGTCAAGCTCAACCTCTCCTCAGCTGTGACTGCATCACGGAAAGATGTGTCCTGGTATGTGATGTACGGTCGCACCATCTCTAGCAGGTCCTTGTACACCTCTGGTGACATGCGTGTGGTCTTCTTGAACTCAGAAATGCAACCGAGCTGGAAATAAGGCAAAAATATATTAAGTCTAGAAAATTTCTTTTTTTTTTAGGAATCTGGTTTTTAAAGAGATGACACTTTTTTACATAGGGGTCCATATACACTCCATCTCATGAGTGTGCTTCTGAAATTGTTTTTCAGCATATAGTCAATTATTTTTATTGATATGTTTTAATTCCATGAAAATAAAAAATAATAGAGGCATGAGACTAGGCCTTATGTAGACATTGACCTGTGACATGGGAATGATTATAAATGTACGGGTAAAACAGCATAAAAATTTCTCACCCTCAGGAAATCCTCTTCCAGCCTGGCAAGGGATCTTTTCATCCTTTCCTCCTTCCTTGAACGCAGATATGGGTGCATCCAATACATGTGTGACCTCTGCACCTTGTGGTTACGCAAAATGTAGTCATCATCCGAGTCATCATCCATGATGACATAGGCTGCCAGGTTCCTCAGATTCTGCAGACGTTCCTCTTCTATAGACTGCGCCTGTGCCTCCATCTCAACCTGTTTTCTTTTGCGTGACATGATGTTTCGAGAAGGAAAGATTTCCAAACACCACAGACTTTCCTCTCTGACAAAGACCCAAACAGAGGTCACGTGACCACGCGCACAGACAGACGCATGCGCAGTGGAAGTAGTTTCAGGCCTGCGCCTCCCATGCGTCTGCTGTAGACGCACACTCACGGCCAGTGGAAGCGACTCATGCGTCTGCGTCTGTAGACGCAGACCCATGAAGCAGAATATTTTTTGAAGACGCACGACCAGACGCACGGCCGAGACGCATGCGAATGCCCCCAAAACAGACGCATCGCTGACGCATTAGCCGTGCGTCCTAGTGGATTTAACGCTTAAGTCACCACCGGTACTCCCATCCCATCCCTGTCCATCACACGCAAGGCATTTTCCACTGTGAAACATTTCTGGTGAATTGGAAAACAACTAGTTAAGGATGTTGGTGCATTAGTAAAATTAAATGGATTAGTTTTTCAGTTTTTATTGAATTGCAGTAAGTTCTTGCCACCGTGTGTGGGCGGTTGTAAGGATGAGACAAAATCGAAGGTGAAAGTCAATGTCCAGATTTGGCCTCTTCTGTCCTAGCTGTTGTTCCCCATCATTTGGCTTCATGGAAAAGGATCCTTTTAAAGGCCCTGTTTCCAAATCTGGGTTCCAGCCTTGAGCAGAGACAAGACTAGATTGATATCAACAGCCTATCTTTAGCTTAGGGCCGTTATTGGGTACCAAAGGGAATAGGGACTGCTGGTCATGTCTGTTTCAATTTCCTGGTACAGTGCACTTATATAATTATACACAAGGTGAATCGAACAAGTACAGCCACACCCTTCCTGGAGGTTGATTCAAAACAGTGCTAATAGTCCAGGCAAACTATGGATATACTCAGGACAAATTGCAATAGTTTCGTACCATGGTTTGTCTGAGTCCTTAGGCATATAGAAATGACATAATAAAAATCTACATGAATCTAAAGAGGGACAGAATGTTTTTTCAGGGGTATTACATTTCAGTCATTGAAAACAGTAGAAATATGACAAAAACATAATGACAATGATTATGCTAGAGTTATTTCCTTGTCAAAATGGTCTCAATATGTCTGTATTCAGCCAAATGTATCTTGTTACCTTCTTTAAGGCACTACCATGAAAAGGTTATCATACACTATCATATGTGACCCATTTTTACAAAATGAGTTGGATGTTGCCTGCATGACGTTTTGTAAGATTTTTGTTCTTTGAAACCCCACTTTGCTAAATACCTCAAACTTAAGGCACTATTACTTTAACTATTCACTCAATATATCTGCATTCAAGCACTACCTTGATAAGACTATCATAGGTGACTTGTTTTTACAAAATGAGTTGGAAGTTGCTAGCATGAATTTTTTGAGAAACCTTTGTTTTTAAAACACACACTTCTTTTAATCACACACTTCTTTTAATACTTCAAAACTATAAATACTGACTTATACTTTAGATGAGGGGAAAGGGTCCTCCAAGGTAAAATGTGAAATCTAAAATTGAAGTCATCAGCTTTAAAATGAGGTATAACACTTGCAAATAGCCCCTCTGGTCCCGGAGATATTGCTTCATGAAAACGGAATGACATAATTATACCAATACAACCAATAAGCTCTATCATTCCTTGTTTCAATTAAATTAGGCATCTAATTGGCATAATGATTTAAATAATCAATTAAAAGATGGGCAACCCTCTCCATACATTTGGGCATAACTTTGGATCTAGAAATGGTATCTTAATGCTTTTTTCAGCGTATGAATAAATGGGAATCATTCTATCAATTGACATAAATATTTTTTTTTTTTGGAATATAATTTTGGTTGCCATGGCAACCCGTATCTCTGAATATGATAATTAAGGCCTTATTTTGAATTCAAAACATTCCATTTACACTCCAAATACACAGGAAGTGCCAGAAAATAGAACGTTTTTGAGAAAACCATCTTTTTCTGTATAAAAAATTACATATTAGCAATTTTTGGTCTATTCTTCATGATTTTAAGCTCTGTAGCTCCCCTAGTGGCTAAATCCAGTACTAAAAATCCCGCAGGGAGGGCCCTTTCCCCTCATCTGCCCACAATTAAAGATCATTTTAGGATGGAGATACTGCTTATCATTCACTACAGTTTTGCTTGCATAACTCATATCTGAAGATATTAAAGCTGGACTGTAATAACTCAGCACTTTTTATTTTGCCCCATCTCCTACTTATAAATGAAGGGGCTCATGGTTCCTTTACCTCTAAATTTCTACCAGTACAAAAAATAACCACTCCTTTGTACAGTCCCTGGCTAACAAAGCAAATCGTCTGAGAATTAAGTCCAACCAAGGTAGAACAGAAGAAGTCAGTTGCCAATCGTCTCCCATACCCAAATTGGTACTTGCTATGATAGCTATGAAAACAACATTTATGTCTCTCTCAGGTGGCATAAGCTCTTCGTTACAATTTGAGTAAATCCCTGAGGAGAGGTACTCAGGGTAGAATGGGATACCCACTGCACAATGGCCCTCAGAACTGGGATAATGGAAATGATTAAAAGCAAACAAAGGTAACTTTCTGCACATCCCCTAAACGAATACCAGGGAGAAAGTTGTGTAGAAAAATATCTACTCATTTACATGGCTGTCAGCACATCTAATGAATCATATTACAATGAGGCTTGTCTGATACTCTGTATATCAGAGAGAAGAGAGACAATGCCAATTCTATATTTTTGAAAGGCCAATTCCATTTTTTAAAACAATTAGCAAAGAAACAAACCCATATAGGAGTGTACCATTCCCCTCCCTGGAGGCTTAAAAAGAACCTGTGTACCTTCAAATCAGGACCACACCTCTGACTAGAATTGGAGTTACCTAATGGTCCACCCCAGGAAATCTTTTGTCTAAGGGATCTGAGGGTTCAGGAAGCGATTGTTGACTGTGCATGTCTCATTGACTCCTTTTTTGAAGATTAAAGGAGTAAAAATAAAAGACAATACCCTCCGGGACATAGACAGTAGCCCCCCCCCCCCCACCTGCCATTTCTTTATTAGGGGTATTACATGCTTTACATTTGATATGTATGGATGCTGCGGGCAAGAAAGATATAGTAGTCCAGCCACCAAAATGTTAAAGAGGAAAGGGCAATAATAAAATAGGGAGAGATGAAGAGAATAAAAATGTGAGAATGCATTGCAGAGATGCAACCTGGTAAACATGTTGTAGATCTGTTTGTCACCTATGACTCTCATGAGCAATTTGGTATAGCAACTCATGATAAGCTCAGTTGGGTGCTTCTACATTAGGGTCTGTGGACAGAAAATGACATTGGTCTACACTGATAATGCAATGGCTACAGGAGTCTAAGCTAATCACTGCAATAGAATAGGGACAACAGTTCATAACGCTCCTTTGATCAATTCTGGGTGTTGTCACTCTAGTACATCTGTTTGGGCAATAGCCCTCTCAGAGGGCATAGGTAGAGTGACCTTGAGTCATTCATGTACCTTGAGTCAGCCGTTTTCCTTGTTTCTTGGATCCAAATTGTAATAGTAAATGGTAAAATTGCGCATTTCAACCTTTTTACCTTGATATGATAGAAGAGGGGGAGATGTTAAATATGTAAGTAGCAGGGTAATCAAAATTACCCTAATTTTTTTGGGAATCCAGCCCCAGCCCTCTCTAACAGTTTCTAAAATATGGGACGTTGGTTCCTGACGACTTGCTAAACACCCTGGAAGAAGATATCAGCAGTAAAATAATGAAAAATCTGAAATGTGACAAAACATGGGAAAACCTAACATTACAGGGATTTAGTGTTGTTTATTGCCACCAGGGGGCACAACCAGTGCTGAACATGGTATAACCTAACACATGTCATGAAACTTTTTCCCACTTCCCCTTGGAAGATTTTGATGATCGATATAATGATCCTTGAGACCCTTCCATTTCAATGACCCCAAGTATGGTTTAATTTATTCATTTGATATACCATTGTCAACTGCTTACTCAAACCAGATAGATATACCTGAACTAAGAAAATCCCAAATTCTGTCAACCTACACAGATAATATCCATATTGGGCATGATGACATGCTTATCTGTGTTGTAACTGAGGCCATGGCACAGTATTTAGGGTCTGTGATTGTCCAAATATGTGGGAAGACCAATAGAAGGTATTCTGATAGTTTACAGTAAATATGCCTATTGTTCTTTTTAGCTGGGCCACCTACAGACCTAGAGGCTCTAAATAGCTTTAAATCCCCATAATCTTAGGTTTTCCCAGGTTTTGTCACAAATGATGAGCTATGGGTCAAAATTGATTTATACATTACATTCACACACTGTCAAGTGTAAATGGGCCATTTCTTTGTAGTTGGTACAGAAACAGAAATGTGATATGGCCAACTCAAGGTATTTGGTGCTGACTCAAGGTACTGATGATCTAATGTCACATATACCAGGCAATGAAGGCCTATGTCCCAGTAGACATACATATGGAAGTTATGACTATATTAGCTTGGAAGCCTAAGACTTCAAGGTTATTCCCTTCTACAGCAGATACCCTGTTATAAGTTATACCTTTCACAGGGGTCTAGGTGGCCGACATATGGTCACTTTACCCTAATGTACAATGAACTCTGCTCGATGCCAAAGTCCCCTAGGAGGTGATATAGCTATGTTCTAATAAGTTGGAAAGGTGGCAACTTAGGCAAAAAAGCTTAGGGATTACTCTCCTACTTTGATATTTTCAAGTTTTGCTAGCAGAGATGAAGTGAATGATCAGTGGTAAATTCATTCCTGGAGAACATATTATTATGAATAGTATAAGTCATAGTGTCAAAGGTTTTGGAGTATTAAAAAAGTAAGTGTTCAAAGAGCAATGGTCTTACAAAAGTCATCCTGGCAACTTCCAACTTATTTCATAAAAACAGGTCACATATAATAATCTGTGATAATCTTATCAAGGTGAGTGCAGAGATATTGAGAGAATATAGAAGAAGTGTCCAAAGTTTGAAGTATTCAGAAAATTGGGTTAAGGTCATAAAGGCAACTTCGAACTCATTTTGTAAAAGAGGGTCACATATGGTAGCCTATGATAAACCTCATCAAGGAAGTGCCTGAATGCAGAGATTGAGACAATAGTAAATTCATAGTGTCCAAGGTTTGAAGTATTTAAAAAAAAGTTGGTTTACAAAGAACAAAGATCATACAAAAAGTCATGCAGGCAACTTTTGTAAAAACTAGTCACATATATGATAGTCTATGATAACCTTTTCAAGGTAGTGCATGAAAGAAGGTAACAAACATATTTTTTGCTGAATACAGAGATATTAAGGCCATTTTGACAAGGAAATAACTCTAGCATAACCATTGTCATTATGTTTTTTGTCATTTTCTACCATTTTCAATGGGTGATATGTAATACCCCTAAAAACAGTCTGGCCGTCTTTAGATTCATGTAGATTTTTATTATGCCATTTCTATATGCCTAAGGATGACCCTCATTTACCACTCAGTTGCCTGGAGTACAAATAAAATCTGCAACTGCCTGGGAATTTTACTGATAGTACTTTGTTTCAGAAACATGCTCACTTTTTCATCCCAATAAACTTATGAATTATTGAAAGCCAAGCTGGAACTCAGGTTGTGCTGCATGTAAATAAGAAACACAAAGAAAGGTTCTTTTAACCGGAAAGGGGCAACTGGACTAAGGTGTATATAAGGGAAATGAACTGTCAAGGTAGTAGATTCCTTTGGGTCAGTATGTATATGTATTTATCCAAATAGACTCTTGAATAAGGATTCACATGGATGCTGATATACGAGTTTCTGACCCTGTGACACCCCCAGTGCGATACGTAGCATCCACAGAAGAGACATAAATGGGTCGAGAGTTGGAGATATTTACTGAATTATTGAGATATTCAATGGCATTTACAATAGACTTTCTATGCGGTTTGCCACAAACGCCTCGTGTGCCGACATGGTGGTGATATGAATTCATATATATCAGGTATCTGCAGTGTAGAGGCAGGGTGTGCCCTAACATGGGGGTGCTGGTGTTTGTACCAGGAATGAAGGCTTTATAGGGAAACATGCCTGTGTATTAAGTACCAACTTTCCCAACAGGATAGCCGACCTACCCACAGCCGTTCCTACTCTCATTTTGAGTTCATATTCCTACAAAGGGGAGCTCAGAAAAATCTCATTCATGGGTTATAGTGTTGAGATAGATAGTGTCCCACGAGTATTTGCTCGGCCAAGATAAGATTGTCAGCACCTCTAACGCAATAAGGCTGCTAGAGCCCCAACACGGCGCCGGACCTGCCCAAGAAACCTCTCAGCCCCCTTTTTCTACTGAGGTATTTAAATGTCTGAGACGTTTAGCTTAACCAAACTACCCTGACAAGTTTAGCCATTAACCAGGGCGTGGTTTTGAAGTTATGCTGGGTCGGTTATGAGTTTAATTGAACTTGAAGGATTGCATAAAGCCGCCCCAGGCATAACACTGCCAATTTTCACAGTGGTTTATGCGGAATGGAATTTCTTGCTATATCTTGACTGAACGAGGTTTAAAGCAAGTCACATAATACCTCCTCTTATTCTTTATTCCTACACTAGTTGTTCCTATCCGTCCTGGGGAAGCCACAACGTGTGATCAGCAATTGATTTAAGATGAATCCAATGGGATCAGTGTTCAGATTATGCTGATCCTTATATATGATTTCACCTCCCGCCTTGGCAGGCCTCATGTAAGATGCCTACGGCCCTCACCCACCCCCTTATCCACTCAGTGGGTTCAACTCGTCCCTACGATAATGTGGTAATCTCCAACCGATCGAGCATCAGCGTTAAAAGCGAAAGACGCCTGGCGGAGGGATAACAAAGTTGCCTCTTATC
The DNA here is from genome assembly GCA_949317995.1 of Acholoe squamosa. NCBI lineage: Eukaryota > Metazoa > Annelida > Polychaeta > Phyllodocida > Polynoidae > Acholoe > Acholoe squamosa. The sequence goes on from OX439042.1 coordinate 23,680,728, forward strand.
CATATCTCTGATGGATTAGCACACCGTTGCCGTGCTATTATGTGCAACCTGTAATGGGCATGGGGGGTAATCTATGGCGTAACCCTACCCAGTATGAGCTACTCCGTGAGCTGCTCTGAGCAGATGGGAGTTTACGACAAGAGAACACCCCCCCCCAGACTTACTTCTAGCAAACTGTATAGTCTCCACCCCCGGAACAGAAGAAGGCGATAAAAAAGAAGTATTTGATCTGTACTACTCATGTTCCATACAAAGACCAGACTACCTCTCTGTAGAATGTATATCTCGGCCCATCCCAATTTGGTTAGCAGGTTTTTTTTTTATTTCGTGCTTTGATAATCCTATACATGAGACAGATATTCGCAGCAGGTGGATAAGTACAGTAAAGTCACACTTTGAAGATTCATGCATGGGCGCCTCAAGATTGTATAACAAATGGAAATAATTTATGTATAGACACCACACTAAAGGTAACATCTCGTTTCCAATCTCCTCGTCGATAGATATAAATAGTTGAAGACGCGATACACTCTGCGGTCCGAAAAACGCAGAAGTGGTGCGTGGGTGGGTGGCTTTTATCGGACCTGCTTCCTGTTTTGCCGGCCGGCATGGCCCCGGCAGATTGGAGAAGGTTCAATAGATCTGATCGCTGCTTTCTCCGAGCAATTAAAATAAGTGGGTTGTGTGGACGGACTCGTCGATTATCTGACCCATATCCGCGTATATATACGTTCATGTTGGCGAAGAAAAATCGATTTTCGTTATTATTGTTTTTATGCTCTATTTCGTCCCATGTTCTATCCTTTCTATGGCGTAAGACAGTCATGGCTATCAAAGTCCACCCTGGCCACAGCCTCGCCAAAGCAATTTTCTTCCTGTCGATGCCTTTAGATGTTTGTTTGACCCAGATTTTTGCCTTTTTCAATTGGAGTGACTTCCATTCGAAACCGAGGCACGCTCCACCCGAGCCTCATTCAATAAAACCAAGGAATCTATCGCATACTTTTGGCGTCGGCCGGAAATCCAGTTGTCAAGGGCGTCCACGAGATGGAGCGTCATGGCGGGCAGAAGTCGGAGATGTGGATGATGGGAGGGATATGACGAGTAGTTCGGGGAAATACTAAATGGAAGACATCCCTCAGGGACATTTTAAAACATGCTCTAACTGATGTAGGACATGTGAAGCTGCGATATTGGTGACTGTTTAAGGTTACAGTTGATCAATAGGATTTATGTGGTAATCTCTCCGCATCGACCTTTTTAACTATTCTCAACATTGGTTATTTTCTTCAAATGTAATGACAAGTGTTCTACGAGACAGAATACGACTTCGAATTCCCAATATTGAATAAGATATCATTTGTCTTTTCTTTAGCAAGAAGGTTAGATTTTTACTTACATTAAGCCCATCATTACTGGGATATTGGATTCTCATAACCCGACCTGCTGAACGGCGCCAACGTCCGGTGGGGACTTAACTCAGGGACGTAACGTCATGGGGTCGTCTTCCAAAACGCCCCCTTAAGGAATCCAAGGGAAGTCAAGTAGAGAAAATGCGGGGGTGGCAGGTAGTGGGAGAAGGAGTGAAAAACGATGCCAGTTAATTAATGTTAAGCGTTGGAACCCCCCATTGTGGGCCGTGGGCCTGTTTTATGGTCATCTATAATACCTGGCCAGCACCCCTGGGTGCTAACCCACCACCACCCCATCCCTTCTCCATCCCCTCCCCAGCTCCTCCAGCCCCTCCTCCAGCGCCTCCCACTCCAACCCGACCCGTAAACATGGGGCGGTGTCAATAAGCTGCCTGCTCAATTACTTCCCATCGGCTTCAAAGTCTTAACCCCACTCTCCTCCCAGTTTATTGGTCGGCTCCATCAACTCTCCCACCTTCCGCCAGTCTCTCCTCTACACCCTGCTACTTCAGATCTGATGGGTGCTCTACAATCCTGCTTCCTGAGTGAAGTTACTTGGGCTAGCAGTCAAGTGGCTGAATGGACCTCACCATTGCGGACAATTAGAGGACCTGTTAGGACTTAACATTTCATGTTATCACCAAGTTAATGTTACACAAGTACAAGCAAAAACATGTCCTTTCCATACGTCTCTGCAACTCTCATGAATACTATTTTGGATTTATATACGTAGATTTTCTAAGTGGGCACGGAACTTCAATTAATAAAGCTTTTTCAAACCTTGAATAAGACACTTTGGCATAATACTAATAACAAGAGCTCGGTCAAAATCGACCTCCTACTTGTCAATGTTGATTCAATGCTTAAGTGGTTTCCATAAGGTAAAAAAGGGGCACCCTCTATGTTAGAAGGGGATTAACTTATTAAAAGAATGCATCCCGCATTGCAATCCACCAGATCCTGATAATACAAATAGTGTTCTTATGCAATTTGAATGAGACTATGCATATGCGGGATTTCAAATCATAAATCAGAAGTTCGTCGACATAATATGGGGACAGTTTAGAAGTATACTACTGACATTTATTTAACGGACAAGATCTTTTTTTAAGTAGATATCATGATACTGGGGTATCATTTTCCCACCAGTATTCTAATGGCGGATCCAGGATTTTGAAAAGGAAGGGGCGCGCCCCCCAATAATACCTAATTTTCAGCTAGATTAGAGGTAATTAAACTCTTATCTACTGGCAAAAACTCTAAATCCGCCACTGCAGTACTGTAGCAGCTTACTGTAGCTACCAAGTCCCACTGTTTAGCTTATGTGAATACCAGTAGTATAGGAAAAGTGCGCACTGTATCAGGAGGCCAAGTCTCGCTGTTTAGTTTATGTGAATTTATAATCCACCTGGCTGTGCAGCCCATTGTTCCTACTGTAGGTTTATTTCGACATTCTACAGTTGGGGAACCAGTAGGAGGTTATATGAATTAGGTCAGCTCTGGCAGGAGGTTTTGTGAATTGGGTCAGGTCTGGGAGGAGGTTCTGTGAAATAGGCCAAGCGTAGCAGGAGGTTTATGAATTAGGTCATTTTTGAACAGCAGATGAAATTCTAGGGACTATACTGTCCCATATGGGATTCATACCAACGCACCAGGCAGTGCTGGGATCCAGAGTCCCATGTGCTAACCATTACACCATGAGTCCTCAGCTGATACTGTGGGTGTTAGAACATCTACTGAATGGAGATATGTTACTACTATGACTGAGTAATCAATTATAGATAAAGAGAGTAATTTCACTTTGAAAGTATGACTGCACAATGTAGTGTAGTGGTTAAGGCCTGGGACTAGAAATCTAGACCACACAGGTTCAAACCCCTCATGTGATTTTATTTTTAATCTCAGTTGGCCACTGTCATTTTTTTGCAACAAATGCTAAAAATAACGTTTTATAATGAACATCCCCTTGATTGCCCATACGATAAAAGGGGCTTCAGTGAGACCTTTTACAAAGACCTCTTTAGCCTTGTATGTCTATGCTAAAACAGGTTTTCCCCATGCAGTCTTGAACCCACATTCTGTGATTCAAAGTCAGCCATGCTAACCAGTTTGCTATTAAGATTGCTGGTGATTGAATCCTAGAACACCATATATTTATCATAGCTTTGTATCACATCCAGTGTAGAAGATTCAAATCCTCTTCTAGGCCTCTACAGTTTATGTCAAAATATGCTTATATTTATGGTTTTACTGTTACATAAACTTCAGTGGATGGAGTATAAGTCAGAAAACCTCCTTAGAGCTGGAAGTTTTGTTATAAAACCTCCTTGGCTCCACCTCGGAGGTTTTATGGCAAAACCTCCAGCTCTGCGGAGGTTTTCCATTACGAATACTAATAGTATAGGAAAAATGCGCACTGTGTCAGGAGGCCAAGTCTCACTGTTTAGCTAACGTGAATGCTAGTAGTATAGTTAAAGTTTGCACTGTGTCAGGAGACCAAAATCTCGCTGTTTAGCTAATGTGAATACATGTATGTACTAGTAATATAGGAAGAATGCACACTGTCACGAGGACACATATTTATAACTAAGTAATGACTGAGAAATAACCTCCAGACCAAAAGAGATGAAAGATTTGAGAATAGTAGCCCAGTCGTAAATACGTTCAAGATACCTTTGCGCATTCAAACACATGCATTCCTGAAGATAGACAAAGGTATGAATACCCAAAGAATAATTATCCCTACCACACAGAAATATTTCGACTTGCTTCTCTTTTCACACCTCCACAAATCCACACCTTTTACATCCATAATTGTCTCTCACCAATCCAATCATCCCTACCCCACATCAACCCCTCCCTCTCAGCCGCCTCAAACCCATTCCCTTCCCACACACACATTGCCTTCCCAGGGCGTCTGGCATCCAATCAGAACTACTCCTGACGGCCATTACCTCGGCCCTGCTGAGCGGGAGCAGCTCACCGTGTGACGCTGGGCGGTCGGTGTAACGTCACAGTGTCATGCCATCAATACCACCTTTGTCAACACTTGGGGCACCACGTCCAAGGGCAAGGGGAGATAGTATGGGCGTGGCGTGGTTTAAGATGGGTGCTTCAGCTCCTGTACCCATGACATTCTCGATGGACCATGCTCACAACCTGACACTCCATATCACTGCTGATTTATGGGATGTCAAACTCAAGCATCTCGTGCGAGCTAGCAGAGAGGGGAGGCTTCCTTGCATGTATGGTCGTTGCTCTCCGGTGCCATTTTAAGCCTACGCCAAAACCGCGAATGCCAATTTTACTTTCCCACTTTAAAATCCGTCTTGTGAATCTGCGTGTCTATGGATGATTTCTGATTTAAAGGGCCGTGAGTAAGGTATCGTGCATGCATGGTGGCAATAGTACCACCATCCCCCTTGAATATATAAAGTCTTTGAAGAGAGAGCACTTGGAGCAGAAACTATAGGTCACGATGAAGGAGCATGCTTTACATGTTGGTAGTAAACAAGGTTACATATAGTTGGCTATGAGGAGCATTAATATATAATGTAGGAAAGATATGTTAATTGTTGAAACAGTTGTGATATAATACAATCCTAAACACAATTCTAAACATATTCTCGCAACATTTTTGTAGTCACATTAATTTCCTAAACATGTTTAGCCAAACAATGTGCTTAGCTCAAGTGTTTATAAATGTAGGTGTTTAGGTTAAAACTTTGTGTTTAGATATCTATGAAATTTTGTGTTTAGGTGTTTATGAATTTTTGTGTTTATATGTTTAAATGATTTGATGGAGAGTTAAGGTTTGCAGACATGTATGCATTAAAAAAAAGAGATATATTTTGATTGTTTTCTCATTTACTGGGAGGACATCAGCAGATATTTATTTGTCAAAGTCTCCAAAGATGTCAGCCACAGCTATATATGTGTACATGTATTGCACACTGAATCAGAATGAGAGACTTGAGAAAGTACAACAGCTTGGCAGGAAGGACATTGCCTTATCTATTCCAGAATAACATCAAATAGGTGTCAGTCATGGAGCTTATTGATTATTTTATGCTAATGATGGTTGCGTAAGGTGAATCTAGTCAATTTTCTATTTCCCTTTCTATTTACATGACATTCTATGAAATGAGACCATAATAAACATGGGATTTAGAGACATTTGTCACAAAAATTTACTATAACTGTGTGCAGATACTCCATTCAAAGGTAGTGCTGCTACCTGGTGTAGATTCAACATCCAAGTATCTAAACATATTGATGTTTAAATCTAAACACCTATTATTCAACTGTTTCAACTCTAAACATCTAAACATGTTTAGCATCAACGTTTATGTAGTTAGAATAAAAGTGTTCATTTGCTAAATGTGTAGTCAATGAGACACCTAACTGACCTATATGTTTAGGTTTTAAACGTGTTTAGGCCTAAACATGTTTAAAATCTAAACACCATTTTTGCACTGTAGGACAAGATAGATGAGGGAATAAATAAGGATCTTGTAGTATGGACAGCAGCAGTGCAAATACTATGTTCATACGGAGCTGACCAGCACTTTAGATGTGAACCCAAAATATAGGGCTCTGGTCTGCAGTGGTAGTCCTGAGCAAAATAAGGGTTCACCTAACGCAGTAATGCTATGAAGGCTGTGCCTAAATCTAATTTAGCATGACCCAATTCCCCGCTGCACTGGCGTATACATAGGACTCCTCAATATGTATGCCTATATTGCCAGGGTTTGTGCATTGATATAAATTAATCTTTAATCATTTGATAACTTCCTTTCTACACAGTAATCTACAGCGCAGATGTGTGTGTCTGCAAGATTATATATCCAAAGGTTAATCAGGAACAATAGCGCATATTGAGCATTTACTAGCATGAAAGAGAGCTCCCTTTATTTTAAGTAAGCTGACTCAAGACCATCAGCCAGACCAAATGGCCGGCTCAAATAACCAGCATGCACAGGAAGGACATGGCCAATTGACATCTAAACAGCAATCACCAGACTGAGAGCGGACAGGGTCCTAGTACAGTGGACATCACGGGAGGGAGTACCAACAAGAGGATGCAGGGCACAGAGAAGGAGGGGAGAGGGGTAGTTCACATGGGCATCAGACATGCAGCACACTAGCATAGGCTTTGGAGGGAGGGGGTGCACACAGCACATCCCAGGTTCCTCTGTACATATATAGAAGGTGGTGGTAGTGGGGGGGGGGGAGGGGGTCCACAAGTACATCCATCAACAGTGACAAAGGACAGTAAGCAGACCGTGTGCTGGGGCCATAATGAAGCTATCTGTTTTCACTACCCACCGCCAGCCACCATCTATCTCCGTCAACCATCAACCCCCCAACAGTGGACACCCGCTCACTTTGTTGGTGCTGATAGGGATGTCCACCCTCCCTCCCCTTGCTCACAATCCCACCACTAATGTCTAATGTGTAGAAGTAATTTCAGATAAATCACCACCAAATTCTCTAGAGAATCAGTGGGGAGTATGTGTCACAGGAAGAATGGTTTTGGTCAGAATTGGACAAAGGGTCAGTTTGGAAGCGCAGTGGTGAAATAGGGAAGGTCATACTGGATCATCAAAGTTAGGAATACTTTATGTATGTTACATATGTGATAGAGGAAAGGGTTTACAAAGAAAGGTACCGGTATATAGTTCAATAGATATTAGGTACCTCCGGAGAAGCGGTTGAAATGGAGACAGGAGGGTATTATTGAAACAAAAAGAAGGTGTACTAAACTCTATATAGTTCAGGTCGGTGGTACTTGAACAGTTGCACTGTTTCACCCTTCAACATCCACTCACCCTGTCAGAGTTTAAAGATCATAAATAGAATATGAATTATAGTCATAAGAGTGCCATCAATAGTGTTCCACTCTCTTTCGAACCTTTTCCTCCCGGTAGTCATTTTGGGTAGGTGCACAGGGGCAGATCCAGAAGGGCAGTAGAGGGCACAGTTACTATAAAACGTTTTCAACTGAAAGATGAAAATTGAAAGTGCGACCCTAAGGGAAGGATGGGAAATCTGATTTCAAGGGACTAGTTGTCTCATTCAGAAATATGGCCAAAATAAAACGCAGTCTATGAGAACTAAAGAAAATAGGGATGATATGGAGCCTGGATATATATCTAATTTTTTGCTTAATATTAGGACAGGTCTCTGTTCCGCTCATACGTTCCTTATAATCATCACTAGAAAACAGTGATATGGGGAAAATGAAAGGCGATGTAAAAATATGTACCCGACATTTTATCCTTATTCTGATCCGGCATCAATACTCACCAGGGAGGTCATATTGATTTCCCCAGATAATAAAAAGAAACAGGAGGAATTAATTCCCCTTCGTCCTTCCATTACTTCTTACTTCTATTGGTCTCTACCAGATACCCACTAATGGGAGCAAATGTTGCACACCCTTCCCTATTGGCCCCCCTCAGGAACAAAACAATGTAAATGTGTTACACTGAACAGCCAGCTACTCCAGGATCACAATCGTGGCTGATTTGGGAAGGGATTATGAGTAAAGATGTCAAACGGTGAGTTCGTTCACTCGTGAATTGCGGGAGCAGCTCTTTGCTAGGTGTTTTTGTGTGGGATGTAGTCCCCCAAAGTCCACTTACTCACAACCATCTGCACACCCAGCTGAGCCACGGCGGTCGTCTTCTTGTGTCCAATCTGCCGTGTTATATGGTGACAGCTAGGCCCTGGAGGGCCACTCGGTGCTGAGGAACTGGGTCTGCTCAGGCCGGGCGAGCAGCTCCCTGAGCCGTGAGTCTGCCCCAGGCACCCGGTCAGCATTCACAGAAAACCGCCCTAGCCTTGTTTCCCCTTGAGGAAGATTCTCTCTCCTCTCCCAATGCCACACCACACACCCCTCTATCTCTTTCTCTCTAAGCCTTGCTTACCCATCTCCTCAAGCTTATTTTTGTATGATCAGCCAGTTTCAAAAGGATACCAGGATCACAATGTTGATTCAATTAGCTGTAAAAAGTCATTATAAAAGACTCATGGATGAATAAGCTCCGGGAGAAAAATGCCATGTAAAAAGCCAAGTATTTAAGAAGCTGAAGCCGAAGTCGTGTTGATTTTGTTTTGTTGTTGACTTTTTTGATCGGACGTAAATTGTTTGTATTCTGTCCAGACTAAGGGGGGAAAGTGTGGATCAGAAAAGAAATGTGTCATTGTCTTTTCTGTCGCCCTAAAGCCTCTGGGAAGCCACTTCTAATACCAGCAACAGCCCCGGCCAATATCACACATTTTTATATTCTGATTCAGCCACATGCACAGGTTGGGTGGAATGAGAACTTTGAGTATTCCTATTATCTTATGGATCAGATTTGATAGAGTTGAGTTAGATCTTTGTTTAAGAGTAATTCTTTCAATGTAGCAAAACAGGACTTTATAGATTATGGTTAAGTTTAAATTGGCCTATATCGCTATCAAATGTTTAGATGTGAAACAATTGCGTTTTGCTCTTACACACCTCCTGATATTGGTACACACTGCATAGATGCCTACTCCCTTGGGACTACATTACGTGATTGTGTATCCTTACGCCATCCGAATAACCGCCAACATTGATAGGGTTTATGGGATACGTGGTCGTTCAAACGGAAAAGGGGATTCCAGCCCGCTCCTAGGGACATCCCTCAGATTACTAAAAACAACTAAGGGCCAGCTTCTCGCCCTAATCCCGGATGAAATCGAACAGATTAATCCGCCCAGCGCCCACACATTTCCATCCACCCCTGGTAAAACATGTAAATATTGACAGATAAAATGGGCGTATGTTTCAGATACCAGATACAATTGCCGCTACATCTAGATGTCTATATACTATAAGCAAGAGTTAGAATAGGTTATTGAGTAAAACTTAAACCAATACGTAGTGCAAAGATTTCGATATGGCCCAGAGCTTGTTCTTTGTACGAATAGGTCGGTTTACTAGAGTGTACATGGTTTTGAAATAAAAACAGTGTATCTTACGTTGCGCCCACAGACTGAAAAGGAGGCCGACCACAGCTTTGTGAATTTTTGCTACATGATATAATAGATATGGATTATGTATGGCTGAGCTGGGTAATAATTCAGCAAGGTAAATAATACCTATTGCCGCTTACAGACGTGGAAGAAATGGCCTCTGGAGCTTAATTCAAAACATCCTGGGATCACGACCCCAGCGATCTTAGGAATAAATCAGCCTTATCCTATTAAGCGATCTTAAGAGTTGACTGGGTTCACATATCCTAGCCAGCACTAAGATCGCATCGATCTTAGCCTCAGCCCTCTTACACTATTCCAAGAAGAACTGACTAGGCACAGGGGTAAGAGTCCCAAAATAAAGGAATAGCTGTGGAGTCATTCTTCGTCACAAGAGTGCTTATACCATCATTCCCCGTCCCCATATGGGCTAACAAAAGAGCACAGGGTGCAGTTGACCCCCGTACAGTATTCAAGAGTTGTTCCCATGAATGTATGATTTATGCTTGCCTATTAGAAGCATTGTGCCCTCCCCCCAGGACAAGGAGAGAGAAGGGAAGAATTACCTTACAGTGCACTTAACGCATGAGTAGCCCTAAGAGCCCTCAAGAACACTCAGCAAATGTCCTCCCTCCCCTCTATATGTATGCAGCAGGCTATTCACTCTTTCGATCAGGAGTGTTCCCTGTAAGTGCTCTTGTACTCAGGTGAAACCACTATGCATTTCTTTCACTAAGATCGCAGTGATCTTAGTGGTGGAAATGGAATAGTGAAGTGATCCCAGGACTAGCTATTCTGGACAGGCCTGCAACCACTGCATTACATAGTGTAGACCAGCCAGGTCTTATGATATGTGCCTACACTAAGATCGCTGGGGTTGGGATCCCAGGATGTTTTGAAATAAGCTCCTGGTTAGAAAGATAAACGGTTTAGGGTAATACTCACAGGGTACCCAAACCGTTACCAATGTGATTTCCTGTTTGCCGATTTAGCATGGTATCAACGGCAGACAGGCTTAAGATATATGGGCCAGATTTTCTGGGGATGTACAATTGCCCCTGAGGAGTCAAAAATAATTAAATTTAGAAAAACATTTGATAACTTTGTTACACTGAGAGAACAATATCTTGGCTTCATGTAACCACTAGGCGAACAAAGTTATCCCTACCAGTTCCATTTTTATAGCTATGTGATGGCAAATCGCCAGTTTTTGTGTCCATTGGACAGTTTTACATACATACACCCTAGGAAGTCCTAATTTGGTTTACCACCTAAAACAGTATGTTAGTTTAATAATGTCAAAAATGAAAAGTGTCATAAGTCACTTTGTGAAAAATTGAAAATTACCATCACAAACACTATTTTCTCTCTAGCTCTCTGCAAAATGGTCAAAATCTCATTACAATCAATCTACATTAACTTCAGCATGACTCTTTAGGCAAAACAAATTCTAGTCCTATCAATTACCAACTTGGCGCACCATTGGCTCAAACTGACCCTAAATTAGGATTTTAACTGTCGGATGGACAATTTTTAGCTCATTAGAGTGTGTACAATGCACTTATGGGGAGAATACTGGTACAAATGCTAGCTAAAATTGTTCAAGGGATGACTATTCTTGATTTGTAACATGAAGATGCATTTGAATTCATGAATTGAAGATTTAGAAAAACTGTCCTTCCAACAGTAAAAGTGTAAATGTCCATCCGACAGTAAAAAAGTGTCCACAAATTGTAGAGGGAAGACTTTAGACTAGACTACCCTTCCATTTTGAGTTGTGTAAGGATAATGTATCACCTGTCTTAGTTTATTATATGGTGGGTTTTACTTTTACTGTCGGAAGGACATTTAAGTGTCATTTTCCACTAAATGTTTTATGAAAAAAATACTATAAATCCTCTACAACACCACAAAACCTTCTGAAACATCAACTTAAATAATATATCAATGGAGGAAACCTATATTGGATGATCTGGAACCCCTCTAGGATGAAGGGGAGGCCTGTAAATAATTTGGATTTTGGTAATATTTGTGGTTTTTTACTGTTTTCTAACTTTGGATATTGATCCAGAACTTTATATTCTATGGCTGCATAAGCATGCAAAATTGTGAAAAATGCCAATTGTACGTCCCCAGGAAATCTGGCCCATATACATTTTAAATTACTGAATAGTAATAGTTCGATTGTCTTAACTCACCAAATGTTTTCTTCTATATACAGGCAGTAAATGATATGCACGCCACCTTCAACAAAGTCAACATCACTGTAAAGGCTACCCTCACCTTCAGAGGTCTTGGTGCTGACCTTCACGTTAAAATGCTGGACCTCAATGTAAGTCCTTTTGACCTGGTATTATTTTCACTATCTTATCGAAAGAGAAACCATACATAAAAGGAATCAATAAAGGGGTAAGGAATGATTGTATTTTGTACAAAATGCCTATGAAAATGACCCTTGGTTACTATGTAATGCAACTTGTTATATTATGCTTTTCCGCGGGCCTTGGTCCTAGCTTCAAAACTGAATATGAAATTTTCTAAAATAAGGATAGGTCTATTATTTTGATTGATAACTTAAATCGTCATTTCCTCAAACATGAAAAGTGGCTCTTTTATAACAAATCTATACTGTCTCATAAGTGCTTAATGTAGAAATGGGACACAGTTATATTCTGGTGATTCAAAGGAGTGACAATACACAAAACGAAAATCAATTGCTTCACTATGTATTTATCATTTATATAATTACTTGGTTCGGAGATGATCATTTTTATACAATCCCAAGGCTTTAAACTGTATATTGATTGGTAAATTGTCCTTAGTTACCTCCAAGGTATTATCGCCTAAGGAGATGGTTTGATAGTCTTTGAATTTAATTATTTAATTATTATTGACTACATATTTTTGCCTAGAATACCTCTTATTCTACCCCCTACTGTAAATACGTTTCAGCGCACAGACGCCCGAATTATCATTGGTAGCTTTCAAGAGGACGCAGCGAGGCAAGTGTTCTGCGAGGTTTGTTATCTTCTCGCTAATTGTATGTGTATATGTGTTTATAGATTATAATCAGAGTATCATCCGATATGGAATTGTTGAAATATCAGCTCTGGACCTTGTTTCAATAGATTCTACAACAGGTTCAGCCTGCTACGACTTGAGGTGGGTCAAATCTTACCAGGTGATCTTAGGATTTTGGCCAAAGTGACTAAATAGCTGGCTACATTACTGGGTGATCGTATTGCCTCCTGGCTAAATAGCCACCACAGCAGTGATTCAATAAGGGACCCTAGTATGACAACCCCCTTCGTGAATAATTAGTGGGTAGTCTTAGCTGCTGTCCTCTGCACTCCTTTGCTCAAATGTACCCAGTCTGAGCTCTTTACTCTACTACCTGTAACCCTCTGACCAGCGCCTTTGGCCCTGGGATTATGGGTACAGTGGCCGGCAGGGGGGGGGTGGATTTGGTAAAGGGGATAAGGTACTCATACACTGCCCCCCCCCACTCCTACACCTTCTGCCTACCCTGCATCTCACTCCTTGGGCGGGGGGCAATTGTTTTTCAAACCCAGGGGTGTGGGAATGATCTACCTGTTTTCAGACAGAAGCCCTCATGTTACTATAGGGTGAAATGACAAACCCACCACCCCCACACATTATATTGTTTTCCTCCGTTTTTGCCCCTTTTTTGGCCATGTTTTTTCCCACAGTATACAATGGGAATCATAACCTGATTCCAAACACGGTGCCACCAACCTTACATGTCAATCTTCATTTTCACCCTGTACTAACATTGCGAGTTGACCAAGCAGTAAGATTTTTAAGTGGTTCCTACGACTGGGTGCTATGACTTCATAGTGTTATGTATTGAGTCAGTAGTTGAACAATTAGCAGCTCCTATTTTTAGGTCTGTACTGTAGCTCACTATGTAGTCACTGGTATGGAGTCATTTCTTATACCTCCCACTATGATTTGAGGCTGTTGTGTTGTAGAAACTATTGAAACACGATCCAGGAATAGATAGTCTAGATAGATGAAACATGAGCGAGACTAGAGACGTTGAATGGGAATAGCCAGTCGCTGTGGGTCTGTGCGAGCAGAATTTTGATTTGTGAGAGACTTGGTTCAATAAGAGGTCTTGAACCTAAATCTACGAGGCGTATACAATAATGTATTAATGTCTAAAATGAAAGAAGTTGTGTCTAGATGAGAAAGTGATCAATAATCTAAGAATTATTCTAAAGTACTGTAAACTCCCGCGTATAAGATGCGTCCTCTACGCCAAACAAATGCCTGGTGCATCTTATAGGATCTCCTGAAGTTTGGGGTGCGTCTTATACGAGGGGTAATTTTACTATAGAAATGTACTAATCTTACAAATTTCAGCCTTAAAATGTGCGTCTTATACGCGAAAATGCATGTGCTGAGTTTGGGGTGCGTCTTATACGCGCTGCGCGTCTTCTACGCGGGAGTTTACGGTAGAATTACATCTATGTGGTCATGGTGTAGCATGACACTGTATGTGTACAGTAATTGTGGTGGAATATCTATAAAACATACCTGGAGGTTAATTCAAAACATCCTGGGATCGCAACCTCAGCAATTGTAGGAATTATTCTACCTTATCCTATTAAGCGATCTTAAGATTAGACTGCGTTCACATTTCCTAACCAGCACTAAGATTGCATCGATCTTAGCCTCAGCCCTCCTACACTATTCCAAGAAGTACTGACTAGGCACAGGGGTAAGAGTCCCAAAATAAAGGAATAGCTGTGGAGCCACTCTTCTTCACAAAAATGTTTATACCATCATTCCCCGTCCCCATATGGGCTAACAAAAGAGCACAGGGTGCAGCTGACCCCCATACAGTATTCAAGAGTTGTTCCCATGAATATATGATTTATGCTTGCCTATTAGAAGCATTGTGTCCTCCCCCCAGGACAAGGAGAGGGAAGGGAAGAATTACCTTACAGTGCACTTAACACATGAGTAGCCCTAAGAGCCATCAAGGACACTCAGCAAACGTCCTCCCTCCCCTCTATATGTATGCAGCAGGCTATTCACTCTTTCGATCAGGAGTGTTCCCTGTAAGTGCTCTTGTACTCAAGTGAAACCACTATGCAATTCTTTCACTAAGATCGCAGTGATCTTAGTGCTGGAAAAGGAATAGTGAAGTGATCCCAGGACTTGCTATTCCTGACAGGCCTGCAACCACTGCATTAGATAGGGTAGACCGGCCAGGTCTTATGATATGTGGCTACACTAAGGCCCATTTTCCACCACTCAATATGGCCCCTCTGTCGGCCGATAGATCCATAGTAGAGGCTCCCGTCAGCCGACAGAGGCCATGCCCCTCCATTGAGTCCTATGGCAGCCTAGTCGGCCGAGCTGGTAGTGTGGTGCTGCTGTCGGCCGATAGATGGACCATATCGGGTGGTGGAAAACGGCCCTAAGATCACTGGGGTTGCGATCCCAGGATGTTTTGAATTAAGCTCCAGAATGCCAAGTGTAGTTTTGAAGAGCTGCAGCTAGGCGGTGGGAGCTGTCACAAGGTAGCTGTGAATAAGACGCGTCTAGAGCCCTACACACAATCCTCTAAATGGTTTAGACGCTGGGAGTGCCTTTCCACAATGGATTAGCTACTATTACATTATGCCGGCAGTAATTACATGAGACCTAAAGATAATCGTGTTAACTGTTGATGCGCACCATACTTTATGAAATGAGTATTAGATTAAGGATTTAGTGCCAGGGCGTCTTCAGCTTAGGGCTTTGTAGGCGACATCTGCAGGCTCTGTCTGAGTCTTAACTATGACAGCCTAACAGCCATCCAAATTACCCAGACCAATGACTTCCCTGCCCACCGCAAGTGCCTAGGTCTATGTTTGTGTTTTTGTAGTGGTCTTTTTTATGTCTCTTTAGAGTTGCCGCTGGCCTCAGGCTCCTGCTGCAGCCATGCCAAATAGTTTGGCTCTACTTCAAACAAGTCCTAACATTCCAAAGTATGTCCTTCGCACGTGCATGATTGTATGGCATATTTCCCTGCGTGAGAGGGTTATATTAACATACAGCTAGGTCATGCTACACTCATAGTGAAGACGACCGCTCTCATGAAACAAATACGCTGGTATATGTTAAGAGTAGCAATAGGAGTTCTTATTAAGTAGAATGTAAGAGTAGTTGGTGAGGTCTAACTGACTCAGTTTGGTGAGAGAAAAGCACAGGTGTTCCCATTCACTGCCCTGACACCTGATGCTCCTCCCACCTTAGGAAATACCCGACCTTTTTCGCTACCCCGAGCGACATGAGAACCAGCAGCTCAGACAACGATGTCTGGTCACGTCGTTCTGTGCAGGCGCCCTGTGCAGGCGCTCTAGATGATGAAGCCCTGTAGTAGAAATAAATGACGGATAGTGGTAAACAGTGGGTACCAATAGAGAGCATTGATTCACAGTACTTATATAGTTTTGGTGTACACAGTCAGTGGTCAGTCGTTTCTGCAACCTCCCTACAGGGGAGGGTGGGGGTGGGTTAATAGAGTGGGACTCTAAACCTCTGGGTGACAGTAAAGACCAAAAGATATAACAAATCAAGTTGAAAAATCAGAGAGGAAAATCACTTAACCATTATGATATAAATAGACTATTTTTAATAAGAAAATGTCAAAGAATGGTAAGCATAGGCATATGCTTAAAATCACCCTGTATGAGACGAATGTGCAAATGGTGGCCAAATGGACTCTTAAGACAGGTTCACACCTATCTTATCAGCAGTCCCAATGTATGACCACTGACTGTACAATGGGGAGCACTGGTAGTCAGTGGTGAGTAGTGAATGCTAATGGTTAGCAGTGGGCAGTAGGGAAAGCAGTGGCAAATAAGGGTGAACAGTTGTGCACAGTGGGGAGGAGTGGTGGACAGAGGAGAGCATTGGCGAATAGTGGCGAGCATTGGGTGACTATATAGAGCAGTGGTGGGCAGTAGTTAGCTTTGGTGGACAGTGGGAGGCAATGGGGGATAGTGGTGAGCACTGGGTGCCATTTAACAGCAATGGTGGGCAGTAGGTAGCTTTGGTGGACAGTGGGAGGCAGTGGTGAGCACTGGGTGCCATTTAACAGCAATGGTGGGCAGTAGGTAGCTTTGGTGGACAATGGGAGGCAGTGGTGGATAGTGGTGAGCACTGGGTGCCATTTAACAGCAGTGATGGGCAGTAGTTAGCTTTGGTGGACAGTGAGAGGCAGTGGGGGATAGTGGTGCGCACTGGGTGCCATTTAAGTTAACAGCAGTTGTGGTCAGTAGTTAGCAGTGGTGACCAGTGGACCTCACAATCCAGCCTGGTGAGTCTTTTCTTTTATTAACTTTGGGTTCAGGCGTCTGCAAAGGAGAGCGGTGGTGGGCAGTGGTAAGGAGTGGTGAAAGGTTGTGAGTAGCTGGGCACTCCAATCTGATTCCTAAGCGTCCTAGCGCGCCATCGGGTCCCAGCACAAATGTAGTCACTTCTTTGTCTTCTTTTTTAACTCATGCCCTCACTATAGAACAGCAATTGTAATGTTCGTATGAATAAAATAATACACCAGCTTTTGCTGTTACAGTAAGTGCCCCCCCCCCAAAAAAAAAAGAACTCCCACAATTACTGAAGATATTGAAAGGTGTGTCATAGTAGGGGATTGATTATTGTTTCTATCCCCCCACTGGGCAGATCAACGTTGATTCAGCATTGAAACAACGTTTTCAATATTTGCATATCAACTATTGATTCAGGGTTGAAATATAGTCGAATTTCAAAGTTGACAACATAATCAAAATGAACTGTCATTCAACATCTAACCATTAGTGCTGATTCAATCTTTGTATTTCTATGTTGATTCAACATTGTGTCAATATTGTGTCAATATTGAAACAATGTTGATAGTTGATAGGGGATTCTTGGTTGACATGTCAATGTTGAATCAACATTGAATCAACATTGGAATCAATATTGTTGATTCAATGTTTGCAAATCAGTGTTGAATGTTGAATTGAGAACAATATTTCAATGTTGATATGTCAACTGTTGATTGTATATTAAAATTGTCAATGCTTAAAAACATTGAAATAGAATCACTCAAAAAGTGTTGAAGATGGGCTGATCAACACCATCAACACAATATCAACCAGTTGTCAACGTTGATGCAAACAGGGGTTATATAGGGACAGTTCATAATTCCACTGAACAGTGATTAACCTTTATATGGTGCTCTGATATTATTGCAAATCATAATGTTATGTCCGTAGTCTAAAGAGAAACCCAGCTCTACCATGATAATCTGGATACTCGGATAGCTATTTTGATCTCTGATAATCTTGTAAGCTGTATCTACTATTCACAGCATATCATCATAAATTGGTCTTGTTAGCTTTATCTCATTCGGATTAAGGCCGCCTGCGGCTTACTCTAATTCTATAAAAGTATTCCTATCATTGAACCAGTAATGCGATTGTGTCCAGGCGAAATAATCTTCTCAAGGATCAGATGATTATCACACAATAACTAATTATATTGCAGATGCTAAACACCATCCCGCAATCGTTGGAATTATGATAAAGGGAGGTCTTAAGTAATATGGGGCTTTGTAATTGTAGTAAAAGCATGGTTTATATTTAATGGGCTTATGGCGTGGGTGATGTTCTGGCTGAGGCTACAATGTATTAGACAACAAATCTAGATCAAGGCAGCATTAAGATATGCCTCCCTCTCCCTGTAAAGTTTTTTTGTTTCTTTTTGTCACAGATCGTTTGTTGGACAGTGTAGATACATTTACACATTTATCTTTTGCTAAATAGATAAGCTATCAAAATATCAAAAGTGGTCATACAATTGACTAAAAATGTACGTACATATATATGTGAGTATTGTGAGTGCTAAATGGTGTGTGGAATGAATGCAATTTTGATAAGATGGATTAAGACTGTGGGATGACTCTCCCAATTTATAAAGAAGTTGATGTCTGTAATTGCATATAGATTGGACAAGACAGTGAATATGTGTTTGGGGATATGGATAGCTTTGGACTTACATTCGATGTACGGTAACTGTTGTAGAATGCTTGGAGGTACTTTGATTTCTCTGTACTACATTATCACCATGGCGTCTGCATACAGGGCATAACATCATGGTGTTTCTGATATAATCCTTGCGCGTACGCTATTCTTAATAACAATATCTAAGGTGATCTGACGGTAGCTGCTTCTTCTCCTTATAGGCCTACCACCTGGGCATGTACGGGCCCAGGTACGTGTGGATGTTGGTGGGGTGGTACACAGAGCGGTGGTGGACACAGGGTAAGGGGACCAGCTGTTCCCCACATCAACTCGCCATGGTGGTGGAAGGTTACTTCTCTGTGGACACACTCAACTCCATTATCGGCAACAGGACCTCACGATCCGGGCTGGTGAGTTTTTTTGGTTTTTTTTACATTACAGTCACAAATACTCTAGGCTACCATGTGGCTAGTAGAACCCAGGTGTATGCAAAGTCCCTCTCTAGACGATCATAGTTTGGTAGTCAACCGATGACATAATGCTTTACAACTCTTCTAGGTTCATAGGATGCATCCAGGCATTTCTCAAAAATGCTAATTAACAATGTTAAGAAATGCCTCCCTGGTTCAAGTGAGTCGTCATGGTACACCAGTTGATGAGAGCTCACCAGCACTTCATTGGTGACTCATGACCTCCAGTATTGTATCAACCCTGTGGGGTTGACATAATGCATGCATGACTGCTGTCCTGGTCGATTAATTAGTGGTACCATTTACATAAAGCCTCAAATATTTGCAGATATATTCATGATATTATAGACATTTCCTTCAGCGACCCCTAGCCCGATCCTATTCCGGTCCCCAAAATCCAAATACCTTACTTAGTCCCATTGGTGAGTGTGCATAGGCGTATTGCTAAAGATATAGCATAGTTTGAATATTCCTGCACCTTTTTGTGGTGAGACTGTATCGTGGGGACTGGTCTGCCTCTCCCCTTGATACTGTCTGGTAATCAACTTGTGGTGTTATCTAAATATAGACCCCTACAGTAGGCACTTTACAAGGCCCTCCTGTAAACAAGAGGCAGCTTACTGTAGACCGACCAGGCTGTGTGCTATAGCTGCACCGCAGCAATGAAGTATCAACAAAGTAAGTAGTATACAGAAACAGACCCACGAACCAGGTTACTGACAGCTGCTATATACATAAGACACTACTTCACCGCAAGATGGAGAGCTTTCTGTCTACTCTGGACGTAGATTAATGGCTGGTATTTGTTTGGTTATGTGCTGGATGATAACAATAGTGAGAGTACAGCTATGATCTGCTATAAATGGTATGTGAGTGGCCCTGGTAAACACACTGTTGGTATACTAAAGGTGATAGATTGCAGGTTCCACAGAGGAGACTTTAAGTGTGAACCTTGGTATTTCCATGGTCCACACACTGTTTGCCTATTCCTCCTCCCTAAGGTTACCTTATAGTTATACAACCTATAAGAGTAGGGATAACCACCAAAGTTAATTAGGAAAATCAATAAGACCTTTCTGGTCATAGAGTCCAAAGGTCGTTTTTAATGGGCGTGACATTTCCAAATGTTGTGATAGAAACTCTAGGCATATTTTGGTCATAAAATCTATAAGTTTATTTTAAGGCATCGGAAATATCGAAATCTTCCCGTGCACCTTTCGATGTAAAGAAAAGGACAGTCATTGCCCTTGGTGCACTCCAAGTGATAGACTTTAAATATACTCACTTTTTAGTGGAATACGTAGAACGAAACTTTTATAACGATTACCATTGATAAAATGCATATAAAAACATAGCAAAATTGAAATGCTAAATAGTTGATGGATAGATATAGACACGAACCTGTCTACCATGCTGTGAAAACATGCTCTCACAAAGATCCAAAGCATATATATATTCGTAGGGACCAGATACACTGATCAATAAATATCACTGTGCTAAGACATGCCGTTACAGAATTACATAAGTGATAAAATATAAGATACTGATGCACATCAGCAGCTGGTTAACTGTAATATTTCAGCTTCTCCATTAGAGGTACATCCTGTAATCATATCAAACAGAAACAAATCGACAATGTAAGAATAGATATAGGGCCTCATATGTTGAGTACCTTAATCTCTGTGGGCAGTCTCTCTGGTGTGGAGGAGAGAGTGGCAGAGAGCTGTCCATCCATCAAGGCTACCTCCAGGTGCATCGTAGAAGTCAGCCTATAGACGCGGCTGATGATGTTAGGTGCCCCTGAGGCGGCCTGCCTCTCCCACTCCCACTGTCACAGTCACCCTTAATGCGATTTGATATAGCAAATATGTCATTTCCGGCGCTTGATGTAGCCGGAATTGTGGAGGCGAAAGGCGGGTAAATTGCGGTCAGGGAGGGGTAATGGTATGAAGATGGATCACAAGGGCAAAGAGGGATGGCCCTGGTTGGCGACGTTTGACGCTGGGGACCTCCTCCTGTGTCTGTTGTCCATCGCCCTCCCCTCCTGTAGCTAAAACTCATCTATACTGCGTCTATCCACCCACAGCCCATACAGCCCAGGGTGATAGTGTGGTCCTTGTTTGGTCTCAGGTGAAGGGGAAAACAGTGTAAGGAGTGGGTCATGGCCGCACAGAAACTACATAGGGCACAATAGAGAGTCACAGGGAGACAAAAAGAAAAGAATGAAGATATTATGTATTGGTAAACAGGTTTATATTATGGCACTATCAGGAGCGTTGGGCTTTGGGTTTAACGTAAGATGGGAGTGGCCAAAAGATTCCAAAAGGACTGATACAAAGTTTGAATCCAGAGAGTTAACAGGGACGATGAGGTCTACTTTGTTTAAATATAATATATGGTGTATCAATGAGTGCATATTGAAACTTGAGATGAATCTTTAAAATCAGGAGAGAGAGAGAGAGAGAGAGAGAGAGAGAGAGAGAGAGAGAGAGAGAGAGAGAGAGAGAAATACTTGAGAAACATAGCATAGCCGTGTTAGTATGCTGATATACATGTACTAATGGGCACCGCTGATGTGGGATAAAAGACACTGAAAGGAACTGATTGTGCATAAATGTGACCTGATTCCACTTCGACTGCTCCTAACAAGTTTGGCAAAATGATGCACTTGTACAATAACTCGGAATGTATGCTGCATGTTCTACATGTTCTTGTATATAAAGGACTGGTGAGCAGCTCAGTTGTGCCTCTGGGATCAGCTGTGCATGTCTGATAAGTATCTTCCTCTGACTAAGAGCGGTCAAAAGCAGGTCAAGGTGGCCACTGGAAGGGTCTTTCCATGCCTTTGGGGCATCCATACACAACTGTTATGATTGCACATGGTATTCCCTCTAAGAAAGCGACCAGAGTTGTCCGGTAGAATGTCTATAGGGGTGCAGCCAATAGCTCGGCTGGTATTCCCCTTAAAACTATAATATATATATATATATATATATATATATATATATATATATATATATATATATATATATATATATATATGTGTTAACTATAATATTCTCTGTTCTTTGTTTTCCGTAAGCACTCCCCATAATGTATGGTAAATGCTATGTAATGGGACGGACTTACCTATACAGAGTTATCTTATTTCCTCATTACAAACTATAGGCTTAAATATTTGTATTCAACTGTTTTTTATTTCATCACACATCTTTGCACATAGACGGACAGATCATGTGTCCTTTATGTGTCTTATCTGATACAAGACACAGCTGTAGAAATTATAGGCCATAATGATACCGCTATACATTCTCCCTTTCAGTGTCCGCGCATCTCCACTCAGCCCTTCCTGTACATCTGTGTACTGTACTACATCATCTGACAATGACAGTCTAGCAAAGTAGTATAGTTTTCTAGTAAGAGAGAGAACTTCATCGATTAGCAGCCTAGCTTAGATATATTTCAAAACATGCGATCCGTCACCAGTTGCCTGACGCCTAAATTGTCAAAAAGTTAATAATATCATCATCAACGTTGTTATTTTTTCCCACAGACAACTCAGCAATTTTTGGCAGAGTACGACCGTCGTAACCTGACACGGCCGCGCACCTCATACGCGCAGGTTACGTATGACACCGTCTGGACGGTAGCCCTGACGTTACGTCACACCATGCAGCAATGGCGGCTACGTCCTGGTGGCCTCACACTGGACTCCTTCACCTACAGGACGGGAGCCCCTATGTTTAGAGACTTCTTCAGGGTCTTAGGGAACCTTGAGTTCATGGGCGTCTCGGTAAGACAACATTCTTAATCATAGCCTTTTGATTGTCGTGGCATACTGTGGGGGGGGGGGGTCAACAAAGTATTGTATGTAGGCCTAATCAGTACTATGAAATTAAACTACAATACATATTTAGAACTGCTGAGGAAGTCCTGTATAAAGTGCAAAAGTATATTGATGGGGTAAACTTAGACAATAGGCAAAGGGTTCATGAAACTCAGGTATACAGCAGGACCGGTACCGTCATTGACCCCTTGTGAGCAGCTCCCCGCCCCCAACCAGGTCGGGCAGTGCTTCGCTGAAGTGCTCACTAGTGAGTGTGTTGAACGTTGCAGGGCCCAATCTCCTTCGATGGTCCAGACCGCCGGGGGATCAGCGTTCTGGAGCAGAATCAAGGTAAGCGATAATAAGTGCACACATATACATTGGGTGCTTGTGGATGTGACCATAGATAACCTAGTTACAGCGCCTCTCAATGGTTGTTATCAGTAAGCACAGAATATATCTTTTATTCTAACTCACCTGCCGGTTGTTGGCCCTCTACAAATGGGCTTACTGAATTTTCTTTCTGAAGTAATCGGATCTCCATTTCAAATATAGATCTGGGTCCTTCCTTAAATTCTCCGAGATAAAAAGGTGGAATTAAACCGCTGATGGTGTATTCCAGTGGTATTTCCCTTCTGAGGCGAACCTCAATGGGGAAAGAAGTCCA
Source organism: Acholoe squamosa (assembly GCA_949317995.1). NCBI lineage: Eukaryota > Metazoa > Annelida > Polychaeta > Phyllodocida > Polynoidae > Acholoe > Acholoe squamosa. The sequence goes on from OX439042.1 coordinate 23,704,130, forward strand.
AGAGGCATTCATTGAGAGTGATTTCAATGTTATTGCCGTTGGTTTTTCCCTCGGCAAATTGCATGGCTTACCACAGAGTCAAAGGTCGAGCCGACGCGATGAAGCTTCAAATGTCACTGTACTAATTGGCCTCTGTGTTTGCAGGTGGTCTGATGAAGCGGATTGCCATCTTCTATCCAGAGAATAATACACTTGACTTGAAGTGCCTTGGGTGTAAGCCTACCATGTGGACAGGTAAGTCTTATCAGTATATACATATGGAGGGAAAGGGCAGGACTAGACAATGGAGCATCCTATGTAATGGAGGGAGGTGGGCAGAGAATGAAAGAAAGATAACATGTATAAGAGGGTCTCAGAGATTGAAGAATGAGTGGGACTTAACCAAGAGTGAGGATAAGAAGGAAGATTTATATGTGATAAAGGTGATAATGGGATAGGAAAGAGGGATCTCGAGATAAACAGAGAAAAAGTGGGTGAGAGAGATAGAATCATCTTCTTTCTAATCCACGCCCCTCTCCTCACATGGAGATGTGCGAATATTGTTATTTCGGTGCCATTACTTGCCATACCATAGGGTAACCTCCCTCCTACACAACTACATGTGTACAGTAAACAACAATTAGTTTTTATATCAGCTGTCTCGTTACTCATATCTGTACACAAACGCAGTCATTACATGCTCCCAAACAGGTTTCCTGTGGGTGTGCCATTGTATATCCACGCGTCACTTACACTATAAAAAATGTGTTTTCCATCAAACACTGTTCCTGCTAAACACCTGTCTTTGCTAAACACTTTCATTAGAATAAACACTTATCAGCATTTACACACTTTTTTTAAACACTTAAACACATTTCAAGAAAAAGTGTTGAGCTATTCGTGATGTGTTTAGAATTCAAACACATTGACATCAAGTGTTTAGACATAAAACACAAGTGTTTAAATGTTTGGTTCCAATCTCACTATGTGGCAGGGGATGCTCATAATGGTACAACCATAATATTCTAATAGACACAAATCTATGTATTGCATATAGTAGTGATGATACACAAAAATTTGATAGGACCTAGCATCGGCACTTCATCTTAGAATGAATTTGTAAAAGAAATATTTACAAATTTACCCTCCCATTACTGCGATTTCAATGTGACACATGGTAAACACCCATTTTGTGGTGTTAGGGATTAATACATACAAACTAGTACAGATAGCTCTGTCCATCAAAGTGCATGGACTCGTTTTGACTTAATCTCAAGACTTGTGGGCATAACACATTGTATCAATGTTGATTACTGGATAATCAACATCAATAAACCCGCCTTCAACATTGATCCAACATTCTGAGCCTTCCAAGAGGCATCCTTTAGTCCTAAACACATTGTTGATATAAACACTTAACAGATCTAAACATATATATCTAAACAGTGATTTTCCTGAACAACTTAGTGTCTACACACCTTATAATTGCTAAACACTTCTGTGATAAACACTTAAAATGTCTAAACACCTGGCAATCCTAAACACTTTAGCAAAAGTGTTTAGGATAAAGTGTTTAAAAAGATGTTGCAAGAAAGTGTTTACAAATGTGTTTAGGATCTAAACACATTTTTACAGTGTATATGTCTACAGACCAACATCAAAATGAGCTGTGAATGATATCATTTGGACAAAAGACTAGTAAATCATAATATGGGAGGCATGGCGTAGGTGGATGGGTCTCGTTGTAAGGTAACACATATTAAGGTCTCGTTATAAATCTTCTGATGGAGGTTTTACAAAGGTGGCTAGGGGTTCTTCTGACGTGGGAAGCACTATGTAATTTGACAGCACTATACAAGTACATGTAGGGCTTCCTCTAGACATACTGACATCTTCTTCTTTTTACATAATGCAAGTATAGTGTAATAAGGTTGCATTTATTTGCCATAATCTATTACAGCCAGAGACACAGGGTAACAGCGGGCCTCCCTAGCCCACTTAAAAGGGTCTATTTCTCCTCTTTCCTATCCCCTCAGGATGTGTGTGGTGCACATATGCGCAGGCACTGACGCATTCCTCTGTGAAATTGTGTAATGTAGTTCTCACCATGAATATGACCTTAGCTGTCGAAATGGCGTTAAACATCTATTACTCACTCACTCACAGGGTAACAGATTAGATTACTATGACTTCAGGAGTATCGCATCTCACCTTGGAAAAGATGTAAACACAAACCAAAGAATTATTAGAAAAGAAAGGAAGGAGCAAAGCTTTATGAGGCCTTGTGGTCTATGGGATATTATACCGAAGGCCGACGTATTGAGTGTACGTGACTCGTATGTGTAATGTGGGTGACATATCCGATTATTTAGCATACCTTTGTTGTGTGCTCCCTTCAACCCCTCAGTAGATCTCCGCCCAGCTAATAGGACACAAGTGGGACTTTCTGTAATCTTGTGGAAAAGCCCGGTGGAAGGGCCACTGTTACACCTATAGTCCACTGGGCCTCTTTCGCCGACTTCTGTGTTGGGAATGTATGGCCAAAATTGCCTGAAGAGGCCCAGTGGACTATAGGTATTAGGGCCTTTCTCCACTAGGCGATATTTAGCCAGAACGACCATCGTTACCGATCAGCATGGTGCTGTGGGTGTCTGTGAGTTGTGAGTGGGGGTGGGGTACCTCCCTTATACAGCTGTCGGTACCTACATCGGCACCAAATCGTTTGAAAAAAAATCAAACATGTCAGTCTTTCAGATGGAATATTGTGACAGTTATGCACATCTGACGCGATAAAAAGGATTACATCGGTTCTACATGCATATCAATTTATGGGATATATTTTTATTGGTATAATTCTTACGTCAGTAAGCATGGGATCGATGCCATCTTTGTTACGTTGTACCTAATATTTCGCGGGGTACTCCATGAGAGCATTTTTTTCAATAGGTCTTATCGGCATTAATGAGAAATAGGCTCCAGTCATAGTAGGGCAAAGGGCGGTGTTATATACATGTACAAAAACAACTAGGTGGGAATATCTCACTGGACGCACCCCACAGCAACAGATGTGATACCTGGTATATTTTCATGAAATATCCTTAGAAATGAGGGTTGATGAACAGAGGACACAGATCATTTATTAAAGATGAATTATCAAGATTCACAATAAAAATTAATGATGTTCAGGCAAATAGAATAAATGTAATCTCCCATCGCTTCGTGGTGACTTTAAGATGATATGATAATTTTGTCTGTATCTGATGTTTTGCACTGGAGATCACACAGAGTATACTGAATCTACCACAAACTGACGGGGCCCCTGACTCAGCGGTCATTATGTTCTCTATTACTGGTATTCATTAAAGTATCCATTAAACTTTACTTGGAACTCCATGACCCTGCCTGTTTACAGGCAGGGTCATGGAGTTCACACTACTATTCCCCTAGCTTTGCACAAAAGAAGGCTTTATGTGCAGACCTGCAAATAGTAAAACTTATCTACTTGATGAGGCCTTCTCCTGTAGGTGCAAACCAGTGCTTCATAAAACAACAACCACTATTGATTTAAGTATAGGACTCCATAGAGTGAATCCATTAGCCAGGGCCTTTGTCGGCCTCGCCAGGTTGAGGTAGATACAGTACAGCAATGGCCCTGACCTGCTTTCTATGATTTGATTTTATATATCTAGCAATGGCCTTCACCTGCTTTCTATGATTGTATCGTGTATACCTCCTACACTCTCCTTAGATCGGAACGGCACGGATTCTTGTGATTAGATATTGTCTCTGTTGTCTAAAAGAGAACTTGCTGCCAAACTCGAGTCTACCCTGATGAAGACCAGAATGGCCAATAGGCATCTACTCATGACAAATTCGCTCTAACATTACGATCAAGTAAACTATGTCTCTCTCTTGCTCCAGGGGGTAAGATCCCTGCAGATAAATACACGATCGTGACCCGGCGGGAGCACATCGAGCCAGGAGCCTTCTTCACTGTATGTGCCAGCGGCAGCGTGGGTATCCTGGTCGCCTCCTTCTTCCTCGGCTTTAATCTCTATCACAGGAAACTTAAGTAAGTTGAAATTAACTGTTTTACGTAACTGCTCATCCTACATAGTGCCAATTTGAAGAACCAGACTGCAATAAAGCTGTTTATGTGTAGAGTCCTGCTTCAAGACGGTTGGAGGTCGGGGTCGGTGTAAGTGAGGCAAGATGAGTTCAGTTTCATCTGTATTGTTTTGGAGAGTGTATATTCTACAGATAACTTTGGATTGCCTTCCTTATTTTGTTCAATTTTATTCTTTTTTTTCAAAGTTTTTGAGTTGACATCTGTACACCATAGAACCAACACTTCTAGAAATGTATTCATCACTGCAATCAGTTATTTATCAAGTTACATATCACATACCCTTGTCCATACATACTACTAGGGAGGTTTAGCAAGCACTGCGTGGGCAATATAACGCAGACGTGCAGCATACCTACAGCACTGGTGCGTCTGCGTGAAACCTGAAAAAGGCGACGTACGTCCTGGTTGCTTTAAACCTCCCTACTAGTAGATTTGTCATCACCTATAAATCATAGCATATCGTAGCTTTTCGGCTCAGTGCTATGTTCGTCTTGCTGATAATACATCCGTCTCAAGTTTCCTGTACATGTTTCTTTTACCTATCAGCTGTGCATTTTATATTCATTGTGTTCTATATTAGTTCACCAACAGGTTTTTATTGAATTTTCAATTCCACTTTGCCCTAAACCGGATTGTTGTCAGCTATTCCTTTATCTCTTACTCACTGTCAATCAGCCCCTCTTTCAGTTGTTCTTGCCATCTCCTTCTATCTACTCATGTCATTGTCTCCCCGTGATTCACATGTGATCCTCTCATCTCCTTAGACAGTGTCTTTACTATGGTTAACCTTACTACCCTTTTCCCCCACAGGTTGTATTTTACCCTCTGTCCTCAACCACCTCTTCTGATCTGATCCTTTCCCTTTCCTGAGCCACTCCCATTTCTTTGAGCTACTCGATGTCCCCAGCCGAGCTGGCCCCGCCTCGATGGATGAGTTGCTCGCGTCTCTCGTGAGCTGCTCCCAGTTCCTGCTGTGCGGCTCATATCCCTCGGGCCATCACAAAGTGGGTGCACCCGTCGGCCCATCGATCTCTCAGATACGTCTATTTGGAGCCGCTTATCCTTCCGGTGCCCTTCTGCTTGTGGGCGTCGTGGTGAGATAGGGCTAAGGCCTGGGCTTGCCTTGCATTGTGCCCGACCGTCCAACCATACACCAGTTGTGGCCCTTTTTCATAACAGGAAAGATGATACTATTGACCTTTAGAAATGCTACGTTGACGATCTGCTTTTGGTAATAGTTTAAATTGTATGTTCGAGGAGCTCCTCTTTTGTAGTCAGTGTCGAGAAAATTGGGAACCTATGAATGGGTCTTCTGGTGTGTTTTTCTCTGAAATTTTAACAAAACCTCGAAGATAACTGGAGCTCCAAAAGACAAGTCTTTAGAAATGCAGATCCGTGGTATACCCTACACCTTTCGTGGGTCTAAATGCTTTATCCCAGTGATTATACCACGATTTCGGCACTTCCAGTGGGTTTATATGCAGTTTAGCCGTGCATTATTCTGCATATACCACCCATGTGCATTTTTGAAATTTTTGGTATATACTTTTTCGGGGTCAAGTTGGACTTAGAATATTTTTGGAAATGTGTGGCAGATATACAAATTTAATCTGGCCATCTTCCATTGTGAAAAATCGTCCCAACTCGTATGAGAATTGAACCCCGGCCGCAGTGGTGGTAGGCGAAGGCCTTAGCCATAGCGCCACACTGAACGGTGATGAAATCCAATGCAAAAGTAAATAAATTCTAACCTGAGGTCCTAGTGGTACATTTCCATTCAGTTTTCATCTTGATTCCAAGCTTGTCATGTTATAATATTAAAATCCCAAGAAGTATTCGATCCATAGACGAGGAATGCGTGCTAATTTTCTCCATTTTCTTCGATATAAATAAGAATCCATTGATTTTGACATTGTACGCAAGTCACAGCCCGTGGCCGCTCTGCGCGAAGCCATTGTTTTTGTTCCTTGCCAGGAGAGGTACCGTTGTGTTCACACTCACTTTTCGTATGGAATCCAACCATGACAAGTCTTCAAAATAAAACATACATATCCTTAGATAGTCTAGATGATCCCTCCATACGTATTATGTCCAATATATTCAAAATAAAGGAGAATCCATTGATTTTTCCATCGTAAGCGAGTCACAGTCCGGCCATTCCCACCCGCCTCCTTGTTCGGCGAAAGTGTGTCAGTGGCCCGGATGTGGATATAGGTCATCCGCTTGTCGTACGAGGAAGACGCCGAAAATTTCGGACCGTTTTGGAAAATCAATGGATTCTTATTTATTTTGAAGATATCGGACATATCAAGCATGGAGTACTCATCTAGAATGTCTAAGGATATGTATGTTTTAATTTGAAAACTTGTCATGGTTGGATTCCATACGAAAAGTGAGTGTCAACACGGCGGTTTATCTCTCGGCAAGGAACAAAAACAATGGCTTCGCGCAGAGCGGCCACGGGCCGTATCGCTTGCTTTTACAAAATGTCTTCGCCTGGCTATATTCTTTGGATTTCAGGTAAGAAATTGATACAAAATGGAGGAAATGGTGGTATAAACCTATTAGGTCATGGATATTGGAGCCCACGGGGAGTCTATGCTGGATATACCCTCCCCACTCCGCGGCTCGGGTATATCCAGCATAGACTCCCCTAGGGCTCCAATATCCATGATCTATTAGCTTATTATACTCCACCTGGCTCTGCACCGTATTGTTCCTACTGTATGTTTATTTCTATATTCTACAGTTTGGGGGCCAACAGGAGGTTTTATTAATTAGATCAGTTCTAGCAGGAGTTTTGTGAATTGGGTCAGGTCTGGGAGGAGGTTTTGTGAAATAGGCCAAGCATAGCAGGAAGTTTTATGAATAAGGTGGTTTTTGAACAGCAGATGTAATTCTTGGGAAAATTCTGTTCCATATGGGATTCGTACCCACGCACCAGACAGTGCTGGGATCCTGAGTCTCATGTGCTAACCAATACACCATGAGTCCTCAGCTGATGCTGTGGGTGATTTTGTTTTATTCTCAGTTGACAACTGTCATTTTTGCAACAAATTCTGAAAATAATATATTATAATGAACATGCTCTGATTGCCAAAATGATAAAGGGGGGCCTTTTACAAAGTCTCCTTTTACCTTGTATGTGTACGTTAAAAAGACTTTCCCCATGCAGTCTTGAACCCACATTGATCCAAAGTCAGACATGCTAACCATTATACTATTGAGACCGCTGGTGATTGTAGACTGGAACACCATATATTTATCATAGCTTTGTATCACAGCCAGTGTAGAAGATTCAAATCCTCTTCTAGGCCTCTACAGTTTATGTCAAAGTATGCTTATATTTATTGTTTTACTGTTACATAAACTTCAGTAGATGGGGTATAAGTCAGAAAACCTCCTTAGGAGGTTTTCCATTACAAATACTATTGAATCTTATTGAAAAGACCACCAAACAGATACATGTATCTTGTTTCCATCATCAGATTAATGGTTCCATGAGGAATTTTCGAGGTCCACTTTCAATTCTTAGTTCCTTGAACACAAAAAAGGGGATTCCAAGATAACATGTTCGATAACCAAACATAATGGGCTTGCCTCAATACTCTTAGAATGTTACATTAATCAAACCATCCAGCAGGAGTACGGTTGCGTGAACCTCAGACACGTGGCATTTTGCTTGTATTACATTAACATTTTATACTGTGCTAATTTGATGGCACATGCTAAAGCTTGGGTAGAGGGACAAATCCTACCATCAGCTGTCACGACTACAGCTCTGTAAGACCCATGTTTTACACATTTTCTAATCTGGTTATATTCATTATTGTTAGCTTTTAAAATTCCTTTGCATGCACGTGTGTTATTACATGTTTTTACATTCCTTTCTCATGATAGAAACTTCGTAGAAAGACACAGAATCATGCTCGTAATTCTTTCCTGGGGTAGTTGCCCTCTTCAGTGGCGGATTTAGACGGGGCGCGGGGGTGCCTTTTTGCCTGTACTTTAGAGTTTATTTGGTTATTTTGGACCCCTCTCCAAGAAAAGTAGGGGCTGCGCCCCCTCCTTCTCAAAATCCCTGGATCCGTCACTGCATTTTCTTTAGTGCACACGTGACTTACTGTATTTTGACTAATTATAATATTTCACCTGCTGCCCCAGATGTATAGTGATGTACAACTGACAACCTTTATGTTCCATTCCCGATTCTAAAGTTTGTCCATTTTATTTCCACAGGTACATCAAGCTGTCAAGTCCCAAGCTGAACAACGTGGCGGTGATTGGCTGTATCCACGTGTATCTGGCCGTCATCCTCCTGGGCTTCGATGATGCCACGCTCGATGTGACTTATTTTCCAGTCATGTGCACGGTCAGTCTCTGCTTTGTTTCCTAATCTGCACATAATTGTTTAATGCATAATGCCAACTTTGTAGTGCTCTAAAATCCCTATTTAGGGTTGCCATGATGGAGGAAGGCAGTGCTAGAGAGTTGACTCACCAGAACTGCATTGCTACATCATGACATATCAGGAACCACCCTACCCTTATCAGGTTTATTAACACAAGAGGTTATCTAAAATTGGAGTTAAAGTCATACACCTTCCATGTGTCCATTATTGCCTAAAATGTCCCTCTGTACCAAACTTTATGATGAAAATATCTCATTTTTAATTTTGGGTTATCTTTCAATTAAACTGAATGTTTTTTTGGGTTTTTTTTTTCGTATCATCATTATCTATGGTGTGCAAACTCACAGCGGGGGATAGGTAGTTGGGCCTCACAAAGATGAGGGGCACTGACCCGACAATGACGCTCATTGACGTGTCTTAGAAGGAGGTTTACGTCATCTTGGGTACCAGTCTGCCATAACCCAGACAACCACAGCCAGGGTATGCTGCAGTATGGTCAATGAGGTTAGGGACCCTGTTGGGGAAGGAGGCCAATAACATGCAATGGGGATCGAAGGTATGTTATAGTAGTAGCACATGAGAATAACCATAATTATTATAGATCTACAATGTATTCTGCACAGCTCTCTCACTTGGCGCGGATGTGGGCTACATTTCCCACAGTAGTCTTTCTGCTACATAGGCCATGACCAGTGCTCTGCCATTTGACTTCTTTTTCAAAAGGGCCAGTATGACGTTATATGTAGTGAATAAACGTGTGTTATGAATGTTTACCAGATGTTTTCTAGAGATAGAGTTTTTACTACATACATTTAACACTAGACAATTTAGCCTCTATAAGTGGCTGTCTGGGGAGCCCCTAATCACTCAGCAAAGGGGTTTTTGCAAATCATTTGACAGTTTTTGATAGTTCAAAGTATGCCAAATGGGGCTCACACCAAATTAGAGGTGTTCACATTGCCATAGATTTGACATGAGTGATTTTGTGTGTTACCTATTTTCAGATCCAAAAACTGCCTATGTGCACTCTTAAGCTCGAAGCAGTTTCTGTAATTGATAATCTGGATCGTGTTTCAATAGTTTCTACAACACGACAGCCTCAAATCATAGTGGGAGGTATAAGAAATGACTCCATACCAGTGACTTCATAGTGAGCTACAATACAGACCTAAAAATAGGAGCTGTTAATTGTTCAACTACTGACTCTATACATAACACTATGACGTCATAGCACCCAGTCGTAGGAACCACTATTGGCTAAATAGTGACCATACCTCCCTCATGATCTAGTTTGCACTCCTGTGTTCAAATGAGCACAGGGCTACAGTAACTATATATACTGATATATAGGTGATCCCACCTGGTTACCCCCACTTAAAAATCTCTTACTGCTTGGTCAACTCGCAATGTTAGTACAGGGTGAAAATGAAGATTGACATGTAAGGTTGGTGGCACCATGTTTGGAATCAGGTTATGATTCCCATTGTAAACTGTGGGGAAAACCATGGCCAAAAAAAGGGCAAAAATGGAGGAAAACAATATAATGGGTGGGGGTGGTGGGTTTGTCATTTTGTCCTATAGTAACATTAGGGCTTCTGTCTGAAAACAGGTAGATCATTCCCACACCCCTGGGTTTGCCCACCGCCCAAGGAGTGAGATGCAGGGTGGGCAGAAGGTGTAGGAGTGAGACACAGGGCGAGCAAAGCATGAAGGAGTGGGAGGGTGCAGTGTACGAGTACCTTATCCCCTTTACCAAATCCAGCCCCCCCGCCCGCCGGCCACTGTACCCATAATCCCAGGGCCAAAGGCACTGGTCACAGAGTTACAAGTAGTAGAGTAAAGAGCCCAGACTGGGTACATTTGAGCAAAGGAGTGCAGAGGGCAGCAGCTAAGACTACCCACAAATTATTCACACAGGGGGTTGTCATACCAGGGTCCCTTATTGAATCACTGTTGTGGTGGCTATTTAGCCAGCAGGCAGTATGATCACCCAGTAATGTAGCCAGCTATTTAGTCACTCTGGCCAAAATCCTAAGATCACCTGGTAAGATTTGACCCATCTCAAGTTGTGGCAGGCTGAACCTGTCATAGAATCTATTGAAACAAGGTCAAGGGGGAAATGTGTGCAATTAGAAACCTAACATATGATGTCATACTATGGGAAGCTAAGAAGAAAGCCTTTGACATGGGATGGATTTAAAAACACAGACTTCTTTTAATATGGTAACTCCATGTTTTTATCATTGAGTGATCTCAGTCTCAATTTACCAATATTGAGACGATACTCAGTCAATAGACAATTGGATTCGCACAGTCCATTCACGCCCTCTCACATACATGTACTAGACTGTTCAAGACATTATTGCAAATTAGGGTTGAATGATATAACCCAGATTCTGATCGTCTAAAGCTGGGTCATATCTTAATCTACAGAAAGCTAATTATAGTAGCTGAGTTCCAAGAAGTGCTCCCATCAATCCGTGACATAATATAAGCAGACTGTTCATATATCATTCAGTACGATCTAGGTGTCACAACAACATATGCGAACTCTAGATCTGTGATAACCTGAGAATATATAGTGCCCCTAGAAAGACATCAAGTATAGTGGTGTTGCAACTTAGACTTCAACATAAATAGGACTAGGCACTTCGTATATTTCATAGATTCAACTTGTGGCGCGTAGATACTCCCTCATCCTGAATGTCACTCGAGCCTACTAAATATGAATAACATCAAAATAGCTCTACTAGAGGAAAATGAATCATTTTATAATCATGCAGGGGCAAATAAATCTCTAAATGCCTTTAGGTAACACAGTTATCCTATAGATTTAATGCTTGTCCACGCATGCTCATGAATTATACGGGATTATACCATGGTTATGGGTCATTTGCATATTTTTGCATTCAAGTTTAAGGATTAAACTCGTGCAATTAACCACAGCTAGAATGAACAGTAGTTGACGCTAAACCGAAAAACAACTTTGACAGTGACTTGACGACAGAATATATGAGTCATTTCTAGCTTTTACATACCAAATCTGACGAAAAGACTTGAAGGGAAGAATGTATGGAGGTTAATTCAAGTAGTAATCCTGTAGATTCCATGATATTAAGGAAAAATATAATAATAAAAAAGCACTCGTAAACTTTCAAAGCAAGCGACCAGCTGCCCGTCTCTGCCATAGTGTCAATATCCCCTGTGCAACAGTTCCGCCATCTGGTGTATAGAGAAAGAACTCCTCTGAGACGAAGCCGTGGCGAAACGGACCATCGTATTTTCGAGGGAATATAGCCTTTAATTCTTCTATTGAAACATGGGATCAGTAAAAAGGGATATTCTTTGCTTTGTTAACCTGTGGAGGACAGAAATGCTCTATAAATGGTGGAAATCGAATGTTTTTCTCATGGACCGCACAGTGTTGACAAACAGAAAATCCAACATGGCGGAAGACCACCCTCCTTGTCTGCCCCGACTCGCATAAGAATTCATTGATTTTCAAGGTAAATACTCAATATAGAGGTTGAAACCATGGTATAAAGAGCTTATATAAGGGTTATCGATGCACGAGTTGGTTTTAGTCACAGATACAATGAATGAGGGCATTATACACCCTTATTTAACCTCTAAATAAAAGCCACTTCGTGAGGAACAGATTAACCAGAATATTCACGTCGTCAATAAGACGTTCGCAGGCTACCAGGAGTACTTCAATGTCCTATATTTTTCATAAAGTATATGGGTCAGGTCACCAGGAAGCATTAGATTTTGTGCTTTTTGGGTCATTTTGGACTCTCATGGCTCTGGAGAAACAGGTTGTGAATAAATATTGTCTTACATAGACCCATTCCATAGTGGATACTTAGGGCTATCAGAAAGATGTTAAATTGTGGTCACCCATCAGAAATTCCCAGACTTAGAGCCCGCCGGAGTTTTCTGAGCTGAGGGGATGCCCCTTCACAAATTTGTTAAGGTCATAGAAAGTAATTAGAAATTTAATTTTTCAGGCTCTTCAAGGGCAAAATGTTACACTCTCTGACGACCTGACCCATATTGGTGTCATTTGATACCTGGACTCATGAACAAGATAAGAGAACAAGCATGCCCCGAAATCATGACCATCACTATCGACAATATAAAACACCATAGCTTACCCCCCTACAGACCTTCTCTACTGTTACAGGCAACCCAAGTTGTATGCCTCTTGCTGCATACTGCCTCGGCAATAAAGATGCCCTATGAAGTTACCGCCCACTCATACAGGTTTATAATGCTGCGGCCAGCCTTGTCAAGCCCTGATGAAAAACCAAGATCAAAGAGCAACTAAAGAAGATCTACTTTGTGTCGGCAAATCACTCCACAGCCTGCACAGTGATCACTCTCAAGGGCCGCACTTCTTTTTATTGCTCGTCCACCAGCGGGATTTCTCTCTATTATTCCACACCTGCACAGTTAAGTGTGTTGCCAATGAAGGTGTGTGTAAAACAAACTGTCAACATAAGTCGTTGAATGAAGGGCGGACGCGAGCTGCTCCTCGGCTCACTGCGCTGCGCTATTAGCCAGAACATCTGCCGGACAACGGTTCGTGACGGGAATTTCACGACACACTCTCCAGTGCTTGTATGTCCTGATGGTGGTCTTAGAAGAATGCGGATAAAGTTTCACTGCGCCCTCTGATGCCACCTGTCCTGTAGACTATGGCGGCCCCGCTGTGACGCCATATATTTTGCCGTAGAGTGAGCGGGTTTTCCCGGGGTTATAGCAAGTCTGATACTAAAGCCTTATACTTAGGGTAGATTAACCCAAAGACGAACGTTCCTATGCAGGTTTTCAATAAGGGAAATGTAGTAGCTAATATCTTTGAGTCTAATAGGTCCTTAGGGTTCCCCAAGGTACTAAGTGAAAGACAATTATTTGGGCTTTTGGACAAAATTTATCTTTTTTAAATCCATGTGTAAAGTATATCTATTGTTTTTCATCATTTCTAAGACCATCTCAGTTAGTCTATTTTCACCTTGAGATGATCACCTTGCACATTGAGCTGACCACTTGATAACCACTCTTTTAATGGGGCTATGTTCATCAAACTACCATTTGAAAAAAAGAATAAGTGTCTTCTATAGATATGCAGTAAATGGCATAATGAAAACTATTGCATCATAAGAAAACTATTGCATCATAAGAAAATGTTTTTATAGTGACTCAATTAGAATGGAAATTGAAGGCAACTTTATGGCCATGGATATTGTAAATCTCATCAAAATAGAAGTGGTATTTCCAACCCTGCATTGTAGAGGCTTTGTTTTTATTGTACTTTAATAGACCTTCAATATGGACTATAATAATCCATTCCTTAGCTTGAGTATCAAATAGTTCCTCTACATAGTAATAACCATAGCATTACAGTTAAGATTGAAATGTATGCATCAGAGCATAATCCAGTGAACATTTCTATCCCAAACTATTCTGGACACGAATCTTTTGATGTAATCCTTCATAATCAATGGTTTTTATTCAATTAAATGCACAAATAGGTGTATAAGATGTGGTTGACTTAATGTGAAATGGTGGTCATCTCAAGGTGAAATGGTATGTTCTAGGAAATAAGTCCTATACAGAAAGTATTTAACATTTCTGCACTTTTCCTTATGCTATCATTTAGCAAAGATATGTATCTATGCCTAGAGTCAAAATGTTGTATATGTGAGCACTTGTCATCTTCAAATTATCGAACCAAAGTTGGATAATTCTGATAAAATGACCAGCTGGTCATGGTAAAAACCATTCAAACATGGGAACTTTAGTTTATTATCATGCAGTGACAATTACTTCATATATTCCAGGACATCATTCTATGGGGTACTATAACACCTCTATTTCAATAATATTAGGGTTTAATACCAATGCACTACATGTGAAAGTGAGAAAAACAAGCTGACAGGTGGTCAACTCTAGGTATGTGGTCGTCTTAAGGTTAGTCTACCCTATAGCCGCATGTGTGTTATCCCAATGACAATTACCATAGTCTTGACTCAGCTTAATATCTGCCTTTACAAGTCCAAGACGTAGCCTGATTCAAGGGGTTGATCTCATCTTTCTTCTTACTGTTGTTGTTAATGCCCCACCCAAGACGCTACAAAGCGAGCACTACAAGTGACCTCTAGGATCAGGGAGTCATTTCTTAATAACATACTATTCAGTCCATGGTGATGTCCCTACTCTAGGTTACCGTACTAGAGGTCCCACCTATAGTAGGCATGACCATTTCACAATGAGCAATAGTACAGATCACTTTTTATACCTCTGGTAAGAGACAGTGCTACTATTTACTGGTAATCTTTTACCTGTAGTAGGCTACTAAGTAGATCATACAGAAGTGAAAAGTACAGGTAAGAAAAAGAAAGGTGTGTACCCCTCACCTCTGTAATCAAGGTCTATAATAGCAAATAGAGCTGGCAGAGGGCAGTACCATTCCTTTACTTTCTCACCCTTACTATATAAATAACACCTACACAGTCCACACCCATGATTGTACCCAATCCTAGAATAATAATGAGTCCATATAAATACTGGATGGCACCAAAGGTTTAAGGACTTATGCAACAAAGCCTATAGTTGATTTTTTTTCTCACAAGAAGTGTTTATTGACTGTGCCACTACATGAGCAGGTGATAATAATGCAGTCAAAGTGAATTTATCCAGTTTTACTTGTGTTCCAACAAATAGAGATTATAATATAAGAAGTATGATCTCTATTTGATAGGTAATATATTGATAACTTGCTAATAATCAAGAAACTCTACTATCACACACAGTTACCTTTAACTGCATTATATTTATGCTAGTTGTAGTTATATTCAACGATGGAATTACCTTCTGAAAATAGGATGCATCACATTGAATTTCATGTTTTAAAATACAATTCTTTACAAACAATGTTGATGAAATACATAGTCATGCAATAGTGGGGGATAAAGACTCATTACAGGAGATTGAGATGACCTCTGAGGGTGTCTCAGCCAAGTGCAGTTGTAGGGCACTTACTAGAGGTTAGATGGAAAAGTATATAGTAAAATGTTGTAGACCTACTATTTACCCCTACTATTACATTATGAAATGGGTAAGTTTTAACTCTACTAGAGGCTCCAATTATCATCTTTGTACTAAGGGTGGGGTCCTACTATTCACCCACATTTGTCTACTAGAAATGCAAATCACCTCTAGTAGAGACTTGAACCTCTAGCTGGCTATTAAGAAACACCACCCAGATCTTATCTGTTATTGGAGGGAACAGTACATTGTCAAGAACTGTATTGAGGAATGTTTTGGCATGTTGTAGTCGTCTCTACATGCACATTATACTCAAATACACTAAATGGTCAATTTTACCACAATAAGGCATATTATAATGTACAGAATTGATACATGATGTCTTCCTGATCCCGCCCTGGTCCTTTTTGGGGTCACCATGCAGGCTCGAGGTTGTGCAGGGGTCATGCAAAGATGGCCTCCCTCCAAGCCATAAATACCGTAGATTTATTTAGGACTGATAAAGGCAATGCTGTTCATGAAACCTTTTTGACAATTGCTGGAGGAAATCCCAGGAAGGAAATTCAGCAGTTACATCGAAAGTCCACTAGGCCCCTGTCGTAGAAATCTATATAGGAAATGCATGACCTAATCGTTCGACAGCCTATGAATCGCTTACACTAAATGTCAGATTTTGACTTGAGCATCCACTGTAGTAACCATGGTTATGAGGCTCTGGCCAATCAGGGAGCAGGGGCCTCTTTCTGGTATCATGACTGTTCAGAACCAGTTAAGCAGAATCCTATGTTGGGATGGATTTTTAATTAGGTCAATCCTCTGAACAATTGTAGTCATGGTGAGTGGAGGATTTGACAGATATTGTTGGATGACCCTGGAGTGGGGGGAATATAATGGTGTGGTTTCAAGCTAAATGTCTCATCAGGCGTGATCTTTAGAGTGCAAATAAAGATTAGGGTTTGGATTTGTAGAAACAGATTGGCAATAATAACATTTTTTATATATTAACACTCTGGTGTAAATTAGTTATTTAACAACACTTTTGGGGACATTGAGTTGTCTGCCCAGGTAATTAATTGTTGAAACATCACAAAAAAAATATCTGTCAGAAATAATTATAGATGGAAAAATAACACAGTGGTCATTCTGCCTGTAGATTTATATTAGTTGGGTTTTTATATAGATGGTGAGCAGGGTTATTTGATCCGCATGCTCATTAAAGAGTGTCCCTCGCCGAAGCAAAATGCCATCCAGTCCCTTGACCTGTTGAAATGTTAATTGTACCATGATAGTTGCCGTTTGTGCTAGAAAGAGACACGTGCTTGCAGGCGCCGTGCATGCCCAGGACCACGTCTTTTTTCAGTGGACGGGGAAATCAGTCCAATGTTGAAATAAGAGTGTCAATTAGTTGATAAGGTTAGATCGCCTAGTCAATGTTGACTCATCACTGAATTGGTTTAAATTTTGTATGGGATTTGGAAGTGACCAAAGGAAACGCATTGGATAATCACAATCATTAAACATTCGCGCTTTTCAGTAGATTCGCTTTGCTTTATCTGCATGTAGTATAATAGATGGTAAGGAGGTTGGATCTGTGTATCCATTAAAAATGCTTTGTATCTGGAGGTCTGGCTATTGTGAAATTGGTATTGTCTATGCTGTGTATATGATAATTAAGCCCCCCCCCTAGGTGGTTATGTATTGTGTTGTCCATCAGAGAGGCCTTAAGAGCTGTGCTATAAGTGCATCACTGACGGACGACCTTATCGGGGGTATCCAACACTGTATATTGGCTGACGTTTCCCTCCAGAGCATGCCTTCACAGGATGTCTTTAGAAGTTACCTTCTCTAAGAAGCCTCCCCCGGGGCAGCCCCAACAGTATAGTCATGTGGGCGTGGTGTGATACGGTAAGTTAGCTGGCCCAAGGGAGTAGATGGTGTAGAGGAAAAAAGAGCCTGGTGGCAACACTGTGTAAGGGCGTGGTGGAAATCAGTGTGACCTCATGGGTCGCCTGCCATAAGGCCCCCAAGCCATAAAGCCCCCTGACATAAAGCCCCCTGACACGAGGCCCCCAAGACACGAGGCCCCAGGACAGATGGGCCCAAAATCGTTTTGGGCCTTTTATGTCACAGTTGTACATCACATCTTTTTTTTTTTGGCCTTATTCATCACTTTTTTGAATGTTTTGTTGTCACCCCCAGA
The DNA here is from genome assembly GCA_949317995.1 of Acholoe squamosa. Taxonomy (NCBI): domain Eukaryota; kingdom Metazoa; phylum Annelida; class Polychaeta; order Phyllodocida; family Polynoidae; genus Acholoe; species Acholoe squamosa. The sequence goes on from OX439042.1 coordinate 23,721,902, forward strand.
TCTCACTTCGGTGCAAGTCTTGGTACTGTACAGTAAGTATCTTGGGGTTCTCACCTCACCACTGTCTTTATAACTTATTGGCACTGTACATCACAGTACATAACGTGTACATTGTGGTACATAATGTGTACATCACTGAACATAACTTGTACATCGTTGTACATAATATTTACATCGCTGTACATGATATGTACGTCCCTGTACATAACATGTACATCGCTGTACATAACGTGTACATAACATATAAATCGCTGTACATAACATGTGCATAATGTTTACATAACATATAAATCGCTGTACATAACATGTACATAACATGTGCATAACGTTTACATAACATTTACATCACTGTACATAACATGTTCATAACATGTACATCATTGTACATAACATGTACATAAGGTGTACATAATGTGTACATCGCTGTACATAACATGTACATCACTGTACATGCTATGTACAGCAATGTACACGTTATATACGCTTTATGTAAAGCAATGTTATGTACAGTGATGTACATGTTATGTACAGGGATGTACATATTATGTACAGGGATGTACATATTATGTACAGCGATGTACATGTTATGTACAGCGATGTACATGTTATTCGTTATGTACCGTGATATACTGAAATACATGCGATATACAGCAACGTAGGCACAATGTACAAGGGCGTTTGCATGATGTACACGCGACAAATGCATGATGTATGTGCGATGTACAGTGATATACTTGTTATGTACAGCAATGTTAACGTTATATACTACGCCGCTGTACATAACGTGTACGTCGCTGTACATCACGCGTACATCACTGCACATCACACTTACGTGGCTGTACATCTCACTTACGTAACTATGAATGACGTATGTGCGATGTACAGCGATGTACGATGTACGTGTGATGTCCAGTGTGACATACATGGCATCAAAACGATATTTGAGCCGTCTGTGCGATATTGGGGCCGTCTGTCCTGGTGGCCTTGTGCCTTGGGGGCCTGATGTCTTGGGGGCCTAGAGTCAGGAGTCTTTGTGTCAGGGGGCTTTGTGTCTTGGGGGCTTCACACCCTAGAAACGATATCATGAGCGTGACAACAATGATTGAGGGTTTTAGGTCGATCGGGGTGTGAGTAGGGCTCTGACTGCAATGACTATAAAGTTGATAGCAGGGCGATGGGTTGGATTGTGGGAGGGGGGTGCAACTGTGATTAAGATTAGCTTAGACTTGGTATTTTGATACGGAATGATAATGAATAAACTGAAATAGGGAGACCCCACTAAGGAATGTAGTACTGGTTGATTTTAAAATCAGTGCAGCACAAGTTACTTTATGCCCAGTAAATCTATTGGCTTGAGGTATGTACACATGTATTTCATCATCATCATCATTTACATCCATTATAATATAGTCTTTAGGATCTCTGGCAAAATACAGAGACGACAGTAGCTGACAGGTGATGCATTATCAGTATGATGCAGAAGCAGCCAGATGTTTCTGACAGAGGCTTTCTATACAACAAAGACATGAACTGGAGTTTCTATCAATGGTTGCAGACTTGGAGAGGAATGTCAGTCAATGGTACAATTTACACAATACATTTTCTGAATGGTTGTGTTTACATATGAAGGAGAGGACTTGGCATGACAAATCCTAATAACCTATGAGGAAGAAATATCGCTGACGCACAGTCTGATTATGAGCAAAATTTCCTAGTAGTGAGAAACATGCCAAAAAGCCTTTTGGTACTTCAAGGCATCACTTTAGAAAAAGCTAGATGGATGGGGCATTAACTGGTAGCCTTTTAACAGCGTGTGTATGGAAGCTATTTGTACAAGTAAATGTACATAGGCGGGCTTCACTTAAAATGGGCGTGGTTAGCCTCCCCATTGCCCCGCCTCCCACATCAATTAGCCCTACCCCTTGGGCCTGATAATTGAAAACTGCTTGTCGTCTAATTGTGGACTGAGATGAGCTATAGCTCGATGCAGCGAGTTGGGAACCTGAGTGTTTTCCAGTTTTGGAGGCAGCTGTGTATGTAAAATGCCTTCATTCAAGGGACATTTTTGTATATGCTGCAGAAGACAAGTCTTGTGTATGATTCTATCTCAAAAATCATAACAAAATATGAAAATAGAATCATTAGCTATGCATTATTCCCTCATAATACATGTCAGACTAGACAAAATGCCCTCTGTAGGTCCCATATGGGCTGGAAAAGCACCATGCTCATAAATGCCTTCAACATTTTCAAGATAAGAATATCTGAAGACCTGAACAATGTGAACAGGTCCATGGTACAAAACCCTTTTATTTCTATTAAATTCCATCATTAATTGTTGTTTTGACCTGATGACCCATTGAAAACCATATTGAAATGCTATTAGAACCCCATATTAGGCATGTGAGGCCTATTATTATGCACAATTGAGCTATTTAGCTGTAAATAGCAACAAAAGCGTTGTCGGCACCAAAGACTAGAATCATAAGATGTGGCTAATTCTTCTCACACTTATTGTATCACTTAGATAATTCACATGTCTTTAAAGATGATCAAGTAGAACATAAAAATGGATAATTCTGGTATCAGTGGGTGATCACGCATCCATATATGGTGATCTATGTGGTCCCACATCAAAAACCAAGCAGAAATTTTGCTGAAAATCACAGTTTTTGCAAACTAACAAAAATCACATGTCTCCCATAGTGTAATAAGCCACCATAGAGGTAGGGGAAAAAAGCATACTCATTTATAAACTTGATGGGTCAGTATCATGCACTATCTATCAAAAACTGATGGTTAGAATATTTTTTCACGAAATATATAGGGCCAAACTTTGAAAAACAGCAATTTTTTTAAACTAATGATTTTTAAATTTATAATTTGTACTTCAGTGGTTAACTGTGCACTATATTATTGTAATACCATCTACCCTGGCCTGAAAGCAATGAGTTTCATCTCTCATTTGCTGCAAATGTTATGTAAATCGGATAATTTTTGGCTAAACTACAGCATTTCTTAGCGAATATTCAGGAAAAACTAAGTTTTAGGTTCCCAACTTGCTGCATTGAGCTATAGAGTAATCAAATATGCTCGTGGGAATATCTGGACGCTTTATATCGATGTATTGACGCCCAGAGCCGAGGCGTATTTCGCTGATTCCTCCTCATCTCTCATTCATCCGCATAGCCTGAGTTTGTGGGACTGGGTGATTCAGAACGCTAATCCCATATGTCAGTGCTTCAAGTGCAGCACCCAACTTGTGGCCTACAACTATGCAAGACCTAATGAAGGCAAGGGGTTTCATCTGATCATTTTCATCTGGTTTTAAAGTTACATGGAGAGTATTTGAGAAGAGTTGGTGAAATCTACACGAAAAGAGGATTTAATCTTTGTGAGCCAATTACAAATTGGACATTTAACCCTATTTTTTCAATGTGCCTCAGTGTAAGAAAAACAAAATGTGTCGAAATTCAAGGACAAGCTGGTTGTCCGGAAGGAAAGGGAAAAAGGATAATTGGTTTGAAAGGTCTTTTTAAGAGTGATGCATAGGTGATGTGGTAAAAAGAAAATTATGCCCATGGATGTTTTAGGGAAATCACTGAGAAAGTTGGACAGTAGAAGGGAGGGAATGGGCACAGTAATGATAGGGCATCCCGGGGGCCCATAGTTTAATGGAGCTGTGCAAGAATGGGCATTGAAAGGACAGTGGTGGATTTAGACGGCAAAAAGGAGGGTGCGCATGCCGCCTCCCTCCCTTTTGCCAGTATAGTTAAGAGTTTATTATTATCTTTTCAGCCTCAAATTCAGATACAAAAGATAGAGTCTTAACAAAGGGCGTGCCCCCTCATTTTCAAAACCTTGAACCCGCCATCGCACGAGAGGGGCCAGACTAGATGGGATAGTAAGACTTTGGGCTTCCGGGGGCTGGTCAGTGAAAGAAGCGGTAGCGATCTTAAAGGCTTGCTTAAAGCAGATAGTGGAACAATGGCTCCAAAGGATACGACCAATGGAAGGATGGGGGAGAGAAAGGATAGAGGATATAATTCTTGGAAGGAGATGGCTAGAGGATGGATATGAGTGTAGGGGATATTGCGTTACATTGTATTGTATAGGGTTTTGGTGGAGATGGTAAATTAAAAGATGGATAGAAGTTATTCTAGGTAGACATAGGACTTGGTGACAGATGGTCAGTGAAAAATGGGTATAGAGGGGATAGAGGGTAAGAAGGGTTTAGAGTAAGGTGGTCAGAGGTTAAGAGTTTATTTGCCCCCTTTTAAGACTCAAATGTAGCAGAAAATAGAAGCTAAATAAAGCGTGTCCCCTCCTTTTCAGAATTGTGCAAGATTGTCACTGGAAGGACAGGAGGGGGGGGGGGTGTTGGGATTATAGGAAGATGGTCACTGGAAGGATGGATAGAGGGAAGAGTACGCACAGGGTTAATAGGGAGATGGTCACTGAACGGAAGAATGTATGAGATGGCGGGTGTAAGGTTTAGCACCAAGACTAAGTAAGTGAAGAGTGTGTAAACAATCCAAGCACACAGCAGTAGGATTGTCAGGGGCAGCAGCTGCCCGCGGACAGAGAAAATTGAGGAGCAGGAAATAGCTCCTCAAATGAAAACCTCACCAAGTTCTTGCTTGGGTAAAAGTTGGATACGGTAATGGATTTGGGCCTGATCTCATTTCCCAGCCAGTTAATGGTACATAAATAGTAGGAGGTTGTTCCGGGGAGGCTGCAGGTCTGACAGACGACAGTTGTTATGTAAAGGTCGGCAAAGGTTGCCATTTCCAAGAGCAAAATGATAATGATGTCTGGTTTTAAGGGATAACTAGATAGAGGGAGTCACTCAATGCATCCTTTGTGTTATGGATAGAGGTATGATGTATTAGAAGATGAGTCTGATGAAGCTTAGAAACTGGATGTTTAAACTGACCAATGAGAGAGTTTGATTTGGGGATGTCTATAACGTATAAGCCATAGTCACCTGGGCCACAAAAGCATCAAGTTTCCACGTTGAATAGAGACTTTTATGGTGTTCCTACAGGATATAGATACCCTCCTTCATCGGGTGTCTATATCCCATAGAAACACCATAAAAGTCTCGGATCCAATATTACTAGGATGAGTTCTACTATTTTTGAGGTACGGAATAGAGTAAGTTGGTGAGGCAAGTGTAACAGCAACCATTCGATTTCACCGCCACGTGTGATTTGAGTAAGGTGCAATCGACCATGGAACATTAGAGTTGTGGAGAAACATTTTGCAGTCCGCTGGTAGTTTTGAACATGTGTAGAACAGTCTATGTTATTTGAGCCTTGGGTGACATGAATAAACAATACATAAGGCCATAGTGAGTGCGAGCCCTAGTTGTTATGAGGTCACTGGGCTCCCTCCTGTACCCATTTGACACTGGAGGTGAGCGTCCTCTACTGGGTTCCTGGTGAAGCACGTCCCAAACACTGATTACATTTAGCCGCCTAATACCTGGATGCACCCTGCAGCACCACACGACACTGGACACACTGATAAGAGGAGACACGCAAATATGCACCAACCCGGGCTTCACATTCTCTTCCTGATTGACTAAAAGCATTCTCTTTGGGCTTTTATCAATGTTATCAATGGCCAAAAACAAGACTGCTCTGGCTAGATGACTATATCCGATGATCGTCAGACTAGGGAAATAGGCATTCAGAATGGAGGATGTACTCTGGCCCAGGTTTACAGGTTTACACGTGCAGGACCTGTGGGGTCATTTGTATGATGTTCACGAAATTGTATCAGTGCAAAGCGGTCATCGTCATGACTGCATGAGTAAAGATGGTAGTTATTGACATGACTATATACCATAGAAAACCTGAACTACTAGTCTTCTTAGTGTACTGCAATGTCACTCTAATACATGGGTTACCTGTGCATAGCTCACTTACCATGGTCTATAGTTAGGATGGGATTTTTTTTATCATTAATTTTTACCCTAAATTTACTATTATTCATAATCTATAGCTTAAATATCATACACGCCCTCATAGACCTGCTACATATCCTTTGCAGGTACGGCCTGCAATTACCCATGGCTGACAATTTCTACATCACCAAGACAAACACTGATATCCCCATTCAGCTGGACTACCCCGGGGGTTTACATATCACTTGGGAATCGTTTCCCAGGTAATGGTATTATCCCCCGGAACCCGTCCGCCTAAACCCGATTATCTCAAACACAAGCAATCAGTGCAATTCTCTTCCCATCAAATAAACAGTCAGTCGATATTCCTCGACACAGCAATCGTGACTCAGCCTTTTTTCAGTCTTTACTTTTGTCATAACCTTACTGCAATTCCCGAAATGAAAGGCTCGACTGTAGTAGGTTGTTCTACATATACGTCTAGGGAATGGTCGCTAAGAGATGGTTCATAGACACAGAGAATAAAGCCATTCTTTTTTATAACATTGTTTATTTCAGGAGGTGTAGATAATAATAAGTCGGTAAGGTGTACGAATGATAGTATCAAAGGTGCGTGAATTACAGGTCAAGTGTTGCAGAACGCAAGGGTAGATGACAGGTGTGTGATGGGGGTATTCCACCGAAACCGATTCTTGGCCGATAGTCCATCTCCGATGCATTTCCGATGCATCGGCGACAGAAATAGAGAATCGGAGATAATCGGACCCTTATCGGGTGGAAATCGGGTATCATCGGCCAAGAATCGGGTCCAGTGGAAGAGGTCATGAAAAAAATCGGAGACCATCGGAATCACGTCGGGAACGCATCGGGAATGATCGCCGACGGTTTCACTTTGGACCCGATTTTTTCTGTTCAGACAGAAAAAATCGGCCAGGAATCGTTTCTATTTTTTGTCGGCCCGGCAATTTTAGTTTCCGGGGAAGGCGGTAGGGGGGCGTACGCGTCGCCGATCACATGGAAATCACGTGACCTGCACTTCGGCCGTACTAGAGGAAAACATCCAAGATGGCTCCACGGCGTGCAACTAAGCGCAAGACGCAAAAAAAAACAGTAAATACAACAAATGACGAGGGAAATGAGGGCCAACAGCCTGAGGATACCTCGAGGAAGGGACAGGGAACACGTTTCACGGCAAGAGGTAGGCCTAGGCTTGAAATAACAAAGGAAGATGAAGAATCTGCTCGACGTCTTCTCGACCGTACTACCGGTAGTAAATCTGGAGCAGTGGAGGAGTACAATGAAGACGACGACAATGACGAGCCCCAAGACCTAAGTTGCACACCTTCCTCCCGTTCCAGGGGAGGCTATTCTGACTCCAAAGGTCCCTACTCACGGCTAGGTATGGGTGGCAGCCGCCTGACCAAGAGAAAACTCATCCCCGATTACGATGAAAACAATGAAGATGAAGAGGAAGAAGGCAGTCCTCGTCCTGCCAAGTCTTTTAAGAGCCCCCCTACCTCTGCAGGTACAGAAATCATTATTGATCACGACGAGGATGATCCCTGGTATATGGACCCCGATTATGATTCACAGGAATTTTCTTTGGACAATGAAGACGAAGAAGAAGAAGAAGACGATCCCCTCCCTACCATAAAGCCACCCAAAAAGAAAAGACCTGTAGCCCCCACAAACTTTGACATGACTAAAAGAAACCAGGAGGAGGCCAAGGTCACCAAGGTCACTCCTAAGAAGACTGTTAGTGAGGTTAAAAAGAGCCAGGTTACTCCTAAAAAAACTATAGGTCAGTTAAAGTCCAGACCAGATGCCCCTGGAAGTGGCCGACAGTACTTCAAAGACAATGCGGTGTTGGAAAGGTTGTGTGAGCTATGGGAGGCTGTTCCATACCTGTATGACAAAAATCACAAGCTGTATAAGGACCCGACAGCAAGGTGGGCCGCCTTAGGAAAAATTGGCGACGACTTAGGGATACCAGGTAATTTATTCAAGATTTTCAAGAAAATATATTTTATCCTAGACCCACATATTTCAAATCGTCCTAGACAACAGAAAAAATCCAAGATAAAAAAGAGAGAAATAATTCTGATTATTATTAAAAACAGCTTTCTTTCATTTCTACTTGCTCTTGTGTTTAAAACAAATCTGAATTACTATGAAAATAAAAAAAAATTCTATTTTTTTCAGCCTTCTTTGTGAACACAAGGATGAATTCGCTGAGGACAGACTATCAAAAAATAGTCTCAGGCAAGGTCAAGTCGGGCTCTTCTGCAGCAGACGGGAAGCTCCCATACAAGAAGGAGTTAATTAAGCGGCTTTGCTTCTTCTTGGATCCGTATTGCAAGAAGGAAGCAAGCATAACTAACTACAGGAAGGTAAGTTCTCCCCTTTCTTGATTTTTAACAGGCCAATGATGCTCGCAATGGATTAAAAATCCCAAATAAAATAATCCCCAACAAAAAATTATCTGAAATAAAATAATCCCCAAAAAAAAATCCCAAATAAAATAATCACAAACAAAATACCCCAATATAAAATTTGATTATCTATTTGCCTGCTACCTTGATCAATTAATCAATCAACGACAATTATAAAGTAATGCATCTTGGATAATTTTTGCTTGCTATTACCCTGATTAATAGACTACCAGGCTATCTTCTCTGCTCATTTACTTTTCCCCCTTTCTTGTTTTTTCAAGCAAACCCAGGTAGAGGAGGAATCACCAGAACAGGAGGTCGACAACGAGGACCAGGACAAGGGCCGTAGTGAGGAGGAAAACTTGGAGCCTGATGAAGGAGGGTTGGAGGAAGCTCATGTAATCCCAGATGAATACGAAGAAGAAGCTGTTTCATCCAGGACGCGTAGTTCTCCCAACAAACAGAACATTGGTAAATCTAAGACCCCCCCCTCTTCTGGCAAGGGCAAAGGTTCAGGTAAAAGCTCTTCCAAAAAGCCAACTCCTGAGGCTACCACTAAACCCCCCCCCCCAGAAGGGCTGGCAGCACAGGCAGTTCGACGGTACAGCGACCCTCCTCCTCTGAAGGTAGGAGGACATACAGGACAGATTACCTGGCTGACAAAGATAAATTCTATACGAATAATGAGGAGGTTTCCACTGAATATTTCAGGAACAAGGAGCCTCAGCATCTCCGAGAGAAAAAAAAACAAGACTGTCGCCGAGGTCCTTGAAAATCGAGAGCAATATTTTGAGAAGTGCACCAACTCTGTGGTAGAGCTGACCCAGCTTGCTGCAGCACGCCATGCTCAGCCCCCTCCACCTCCTCCTGTGGCAGAACCTGAGACGGAGGACTCCCACTGGAGTAAGATGATCTTGTTCCAGTGTCAGAGAATGAACCAGAGAGTACGAGAAAAGTTTAAGCTACACGTGCACAGCTTGGCTTTAGACGCTGTGAATGGGGACTGGGTCCCATAAAAGACATAAAAAACTGTTTTGTTCGCGACGAATTATCCCAGATTTGTAGTTAAAAGTTATATATCCCAGACATTTTTTATATAGGATCCGAGCGATGATCTCAACCAATATTCTTACTGTTTTAGTGCACTTGACTCAAAAGACTTGAGGATTGCTATATGTTCTGTTCTAGTGCATAAAAAACAATATGAGACAACAATTTTTCAGGATCGCAGAGATTGAGGGAAGTGTATGATAATATTTGTTGTTGCTATTGTTGTTGCTGTCGCTGTTATTATCTATCAAGGACTGAAGACAAGGCTTGTATAATCCTGCTTTGTACTTTCTTGTAGTAGGCGATTACCTCATGGAAAAGGAAAATATTTTTTTTTATTTCAAGGAGAAGTAAAAAGCCTTCTGGTTATCATGGAAACAGACTAGACGACTTTATTTCTAGTTTACTACATGGTTTTATATCAAGTTAAAAGTTGCTTCGTCTGAAAGAGATCATAAAAGTTAAAAGTTCATCCACTGTTGTGTGTTCAATAAAAAGAGGTTTCTACTTTTATAATTAATTCTTCCCTTCAATGACTTTGAAAACATTTATAATCTCCATATATATATAACAGAAACAATACATGTCGCTCATAAACCCAAAAGTCCTCTTCCCAGATTTGTTTGTCCCCAATAAAATTATCTTGGACATTTTTTGTCAGAGATTATTAGTCATCCTCCTCTTCCTCAACTTCTGCTACAGCCTCCATCCGCCTTTTGCGCATGTACTTGTCTTGCCATGGTACCTTACCGTGCCTGGAGTTGAACCAGCGGCACAGGCTTTCCCGCATGGCTTTCGCACTCTGAGGCATGTTCCTCCCATGATGAGACCTGTCAAGGCCATCCAGGCCATGATCTTCATCCCGCCACTGTCCAGGATGGACCTCGAGCTCTGGCCCTTCATAGTCGACGGATCCTGCTGGGATGTACTCTGATGGTGCTCGAGTGCGAAGGAAGTTGTGCAGGGAAACTGCTGCCATGGTTACCATTTTAACTCCCTTCGGTTCCATGTCCTGTGTACGCAGGAAGAGGCGGAATCTGGTAGCAAAAATTCCGAAAGCATTCTCAGACATGAGACGGCCCCGAGATACTCTGTAGTTGTACACTATCTGCTCATCTCCCTGGTCTTTTACCGCATACGGCTTCATGAGATTGGTTGCTAGTGAGAACGCATCATCCCCTACCATGAAGTAAGGTAGCAAGTCCCGCATGCCATTTATCTTAGACGCTGGTGGTATGTTGAGAGGGTTCGTTGGGTCATTAAGGTCAGCGTAGAGGGGCCCTTCCTTCCATATGCGGGAATCACCTGCCTTGCCTTCTGACCCTATGTCTACATATATGAACCGGTAGTAGGCGTCTACGACAGCCATTAACACTACACTAAAATACTTCTTGTAATTGTAGAAGGTGGTTCCACTCTTCCGGGGTTGGCGAATACGAATGTGCTTCCCGTCCACTGCCCCGATCATGTGAGGGACTTGCCACTCCTTCCAAAATCCATCTGCGATTTCCTTCCATTCCACTTCGGTTTGTGGGACCTGGAGGGAGGAAAGGAAAGCATATAATAATTGATGTAAATTATTTAATATATGTTTCTTGTATATATCCCAGATTTTTTTGTAGCAGACAAGACCTTCGGCTAGGTGAAATCCAAGATTTTATATTTGAAACACTTTATAAATAGAAAAGAAAACAAAGAAACAAACCTTCAAGAAATCTTTAAGTACGGCAGTCAGGGCAATGCAGGTGTCTCTTATTATAGGGTAGACTGTTGACCCCCCCACTAAATGACCGTGGTGTAGAGTTTGACTGCTGTCTCCTACAAAATAAAAAGGAAATTAAGTCAGGTGTCTCAGATAGTTGAAATCCCAATAAAAAATACGCTATATTTAAAACACACATTTTATCATTGATATTCTACCTTTGTAAATTTCACGGGATACTTTTTATATATCATACATTTTATAGAAAATAAAACAAAAGCTCACCTAAAGCCAAATACCGTAGGGTTATGTCTAGGCGTTCCTCTGGCTTAATAGACTCTCTGAAGTTTGTGTCACGCCTGTATATCAGGGGGTAGACCTTGCTCAGGAGCTCTTTGTATTCTCCAGGGCCCATCCTCAGAGTGTGGCGAAACTCATTCACCTCGTCCATCTGAAATTATTTTATAATATTTTTATCTCTGATAAATTTTATCTTGGACAAATAAGGACTCACATCTGTTTTTTTATGACCACGAGCTGCTCTTCTCCTCTTGATCTCTTTAAAATAAGTGAAAATACCACCACCCCATAGAGCTCTACTCCTGTCAGGGGAACATGAAGCCACAGACCGGTACCCCTTGACTCCTACCCCCCAAGTAAACAAAGAAGACAGAGTAGTACTTACTTCCAGTAGGTCCCTGTGCAGTTTAGTGAAGGTGTTTCGCTGCAGATTGTCTGTCCGGTCCTTCAAGTATGGAGCCACGTGGTACTTGTGCTTCCTCTTCTTGCCCTGAAGTATGTCAGCATCTTCCTCATCCAGTTTCATGAGCATTAAAGTGGCGTGAGCGACCACGAGCACATCTGTGGGCTCCATCTTGGATTTGCTCAGTATGTAGGTCATATGGTTGATACTAGGTCATCGCCGATGAAGAGGCCTCTGGTGGAAGAGGGTGGAACCATCCGCGATGACTGTCGGCGATGACAATCCGACAATTTTGTCCTCGGTGGAAGAGTGAATTTTTTGGTGATTTTGAGACCCGATTTCACTGTCCCCGATAAAATTTGACTATCGGGCCGACAAAATTGTCGGCCCGACAGGCGCCCGACGACCGTCGCCGATAGCAAAAACCCACTATCGGGCCGACAATTCTGCCGGTTTTGGTGGAATACCCCCATGAAGGGCGTTATTCCGCCGCCTCTCAGTGCTAGTAGTATACTGAAATGTCGGCTTGATGATGGCAGCCGCTATGGTAGAAGTATAGCTCACATAGACATTATCAGCTGGGGGCCGCCATTAGACCCCGACGGCACTATGACTAACACCTTCAGCCCCCGACTCCGCAGTATATGCCAGGGATGCCTCCCATTGGTCAATAATACAATAGCCATGTGCCGTATAGATGTAGGCAGGGTAATGAGAAGTACCGCCATAGCGCTGAGTGTCAGGTATGTCATAGCTCACTTCAATGTGCCGAGTGTAGATATTGGAGGGCTGTGAGTATAATAGTATGGAGCATTTACGATGGCACAGATAGGTGTAGGAATTGTCAGATCTAGTTTTCTTTCTTTCATAATGTTAAAAGAAAGTCCAAATAAAGTGCTGCAAATGGTACGAAACAAGATACGTTTCCAAGTAAGGCAGGGCGTAGGTCCCTCGTAGGTGTATTTTGTAACTGAAAGGTTTCACTATAAAGCGGCAGCTATATGGAACAGTGTTATGAATGGTTGGAACAATGTTATAAATGGTTTTATGTGACAGACTTGGCACACTGGTGATGTGGGTGTGGCAGGTTACAATAGTGAGTCAATAAAAGATTATAGCGCTGACAATGTAGTGTTCCCTATGTGCCAGGTATTACTATAATATTATAGGGGCAAGTATTATGTTTGGGTGGCAGGTGATTTTGTACAGGAGGGAGGAAGCGCTATAGATGTAGGAGGTTATGTTGTGTGGGTGGCAGGTATATAGGGCTGTGGTAGTATGGAGGTAGGAGGTTGTGCCATGTTGTTGGCAGGTAGTGCTAGGTGGGTGGCAGCTCGTGCTATGCGGGTGGCAGGAAGTGTTATGTGGCTGTTAGGTTGTGCTAATTGTGTGGCAGGGTGTGCTATGTGGGTGGCAGGCAGTGCTACGTGGGAGGGAGATATTGGTGTGTAGGTGTCAGGCAGTTGCGTATTGGTGGCAAGCAGTGCTGTGTTGGTGGCAGGTAGTGTTATGTAGGTGGCAGATAGTGCTATGTGAACAGCAGTTAGTGTTAAATGGGTGGCCCTATTGGAGTTAGATGACAGATGCTGGGTGACAATCAGCAAAGAGCAGAAGGTGGTGGGACTAGGCTGGCTGGGTGGCCCTGCTACCTCAGTCTACCTGCCCCTCGTGCCGCCCAATAGTTGATCCCTGAGGCTGCGTGCTACAGATAAAGCCCGTCCCTCGGCGTGCCACCCGTGTTGTCACTTGATCTCCGCACCGCTTTGTCTTAGATCCAGCCACTCAGCTGAAGGATCAGCCGGGACCTAGTCGGCTCGCCGTTGTCATTACACCGCTTCCACAGCCCCGCCTCCCACCGCCCAACCCTGTGCAAAAACTACAAGTTGGCCCTAATGAAAAGAGGTGCTTTGTCAAATGAAAACCTGGCGTTTTTCTAATGACAGCCGAGATCCTGGGCACGGTGGTGGGAGTCCCTACGGAGACGTTACGCACCTCTATATTCCATAGGCAGCCGAGCAAAACCTACATCCATCTCCCCCCACCCTCCCACAGCTACCCATGCTACTACTGCTACCCCTTACCACTTATAGTGGCACTGAATCATACTAAAGGGACATATTCTTACACTTACAGTGGGTATTGAAAGGGTTCTCCCAGGGTCCTTCTTTGTCGCTCTGTAACACAGAATTTATGCACCATCAGTGTTGATGATCCTTCACCCCATTGTCACACACTGGAGTGGCCGTGATGGGTTCTTGTCTAAATACACATCTCTCTCCCCTTGTAAGGTCTGGAGTGTGGCCACATGAAAAGGTGACAGAGAACTGGAGCATCCTTCAGCGAAACCCGCCAAGCAAATTGAATAACTTGGAGTGGCAGTCAATATTACATATATGTCTATGGCCTATTCTGAACAATGGTTGCCCTGAGGGTTCAGAACCTTATGAGAGGTATATATGTGGGTAGGGGTTAAGGTTAAATGATAGGGTTAAGATAAAGCAGTTCGGGGAGAGGGGGTGGGTAAAAGAATGCCCAGAGTGAGGGAAACAGGGACATGCAGGCAGTTCTGTACTGCTTGGAGCTGCTCAGGATTGTTCAAAGCAATACGAGCAACTCGGAGCACATTGGGGCCATGGAGGGAGTTGATATCGAGAGCAGGCCTCAGAGCACTTTCAAATCAGTACGTGCAGCTTGAAGCAGTTCCGACCTTCCAAGGTCCATCTCCTGGAGCAGCTCAGGTTTTCTGTGAGATGCTCGGAGCATACCAGAGCGATCCAGGACTGCTCGGAGCTGCTTGTTCACTTTGAAAATACCGCTACATCGACAGGGCCTGGCTGACGAGGTTACAGGCTCTGGCTGCCACTGAGGGTCATGTGAAATCGATATTATGTAGGGGACCATTGATGATGCTATTTTGCCGGCTTGTCCGCGAGAAACATGTTAAATAGAAGGAGTAGCAGACAGGAGAAATCATATCTAGCAGCATGGCAGGCAAGCTGAAAGCTTACATGACCCAGGCTCCTCCCAGACGACTTAACCTGCACCTCTTAGAATCAGCAAATCGATGGTCGTCGGACCCTGGAGCCCTGAGCGTAATGGCTTTTCCCTACATAGTCTACTAAACGAATACATGTGGCTGCAAGGGACCACCTCCACCAGACGCCACTCAATATAGATGTAATATGTTTACATATATACACATAGTTTTTCCTACCCCCCCCCCCCGCCACCCAGATTGGGTAAATCTGCTATAGGTGAAAACAATAGGGTCACATTTGACATCCTTTCTTTAATATAATATTTGTCCAAAGTATCAATTAAACCCAACATTAAGCTTACAATTGGGTTCCCTCTCTCTAGAGGTAGGATGCTGTTCTTGGCTCCGTCATATTGATTTTGATATTTCAGCCTGTGAAATGAAAATACAAAGAAATATGAAAATGATTACAGGACAGAAACAGGGCGTCAATCAATATTTTCAGAACGCAGCCCCGTGTTTACCAAAATACATTTTCAAAAGAGACACACAAGCTTCGCTTCCTGAAAATGAATAATTCTCTATGTGGTACTTTGATAGGTTCGAAAATGACACTGCATGTGCATGTAAACGCTTTTTCATATAATGTCTTCTATGGTCTTTAAATTAGGTGGTACACATAAAATGAAGGGCATTCACCAAGAAAAGTTGTCAATACTAGAAATATATGTATCGAGTATGTGTCAGACATGTGCCTGTCAGACATATTTCAATTAATGGCCGACGGGGAGAATGGATAAAGTCGGAATTCCCATGACCATGCAAATAATCTAAGACCTTTTTCAAAATGTTTTAGCCAAAACCATCTGGTTTGTATAACCATATATTGTCAGTGTTCTTGTATATAACATGTAAACAATTGTTATTTTAGGTGCGGGCCTTTCTCATGGCAGCCGGCTTCTCACTGGCCTTCGGCGCTATGTTCACCAAGACGTATCGAGTACATCAGATCTTCACCCGGGCCCATTCAGGGCTGGTCAAAAGCAAGGTCAGTCCCCTACTACTACCCTACTACAAAGAGATCAATGATAATATTGTTATCGACTATAGTGTATAGATAAAATCCTGAACAAGCAAGTCTTACAGGGGTTTATATAAGGCAAAGGACAGTGTCCTGAAACACTTAGGAATGTAGACGTTGTGGATGATGTTATAATAGTGAAGGATCTAAAGGTGGGGAACTGCCCATGTAGCAAGCCCGCTCGGGCCAAATTGGTTTTACCCGGGATAAGGTGGTTCAAAGCGGGCAGTATTCAGTACATGGGTTTTAGGTTTGGCAGATGCTGGGTTTCCAGTCAGGGCCACACAGGGCAGCCCAAATCGGGCAAACCCACTTGAGCCCGTTGGGCTCCCAACGGGTTTTGTCCTCAGCATACGGTCCGGGCCACATTGGGCCGCCCGATTTGGGCACTGGTCAGCTTTAAAATGGGCAACCACATTGGGCCCAGGATGGTTTCAAAATGGGCATCCCAAGATAGGTACTTAGCTGCATAAAGTCTTCCCAGTCTGGGGTGAGAGTGGGTTTGGACAGGGCAGCCTCATCTTCTGAACTGTTCTAAACTCTGTGATGAGTGTTCCCCCTCCCTCTCTCTTTTTTGTTCGTCCCTCCCCTATCCATATCCTACCCCTTCCATCTCCTCCTCATTCCATTCAACCTGCCCTGCCCTTTCCCCCTCTCACCCTGCTCTGCCCTGCCCTTCTGTCACCCTGCCCTCCCTGGGCCTCCCTAGCCCACTTAAAAGGGTCTATTTCTCCTCTTTCCTATCCCCTCAGGATGTGTGTGGTGCACATATGCGCAGGCACTGACACATTCCTCTATGAATTTGTGTAATGAGGATCTCGCCATGAATATGACCTTAGCTGTCGAAATGGCGTTAAACATCTATTACTCACTCACTCTCACTCCCAGCCCTCACCCTGCCTTGCCCTGCCCTGCTCTCACCCTGCCCTGCCCTGCTCTCGCCCTGCCCTGCCCTGCTCTCGCCCTGCCCTGCCCTACTTTCATCCTGCCCTGCCCTCCTCTCACCCTGCCCTGCCCTGCTCTCACCCTTGCCCTGCCCTGCTCTCACACTGCCCTGACCTGCTCTCGCCCTGCCATGCCCAGCTCTCACCCTGCCATGCCCTACTCTCACCCTGCACTGCCCTGGCATCTCCTTCGCTCACATGCCCTGCCCTGCCCTGCTCTCACCCTGCCCTGCTCTCACCCTGCCCTGCCCTCTCACCCTGCCCTGTCCTACTCTCACCCTGCACTGCCCTGGCATCTCCTTTGCTCACATGCCCTGCCCTGCTCTCACCCTGCCCTGCCCTGCCCTCATCTCACCCTGCCTTGCCCTCTTCTCACCCTGCCCTGCCCTCCTCTCACCCTGCCCTGCCCTCAGGTAGGTTCATAGTAGGGATCCAGATATTTCATGTAAAAGGCAACACTGACTAGTCCTGGAAAGAACAGCTTCATGTCTTTCTTTGTACTAGTAGGCTTGCAAGGTGTATTTGTGGTGTGGGGGCAAACAGATCCCACACTTGGCCAGGTATAAGAGGACTATATATAGAGGCAATTGAGAAACCAAAAATATCCCCTGCCCCTGTAGGCCAGTCCATGGCAGACTCACTACAAAGTTGTTTCACAGCACTCCAGGCAGAATTCTACTACCCATACCAAACTTATTTCTTTTAGACATAGGACAACTGGAATAGACTACTAAATCAGATATGAAGTAATAATGTGCAGACTTTCTCATAGTCTGGAAATACTTAGATGTTTCTAGTCAAAAGTGCAAATCAAGGTCATCTGAGTAGTAGTGGAATGGCAACACCATTTCTATTGCACTGAACTTGGAAGAAGAGCAGATATGCAGAGGTACAGTCATTATGAACTTGAAGGCTCACTTCTCTACTCCTACATAGGGAATTAGTGGGGGAAGATTGAGGCCAGAATGTCACTTTAATGAATCAAAGTGCCTTGTGTTGGCTGAATGAGTTTGATTCAAATGAATGGCACTGCTCTGCCTTTCCACTTGGGTAGATATTGCATTTACTGCTTTGGTGATGGGGGGGGTAGATTAGCTAGAGGATTTGTTGCTTATTGACTTTTAAAAAAAAAGAAAAGATTTTGGATAAATTTCTCAAAAAGAATTTTTAACATGTCACCACTAATTTTTCATCAAATCGGGCAGCCCACTTTAGGCCACACCAAAAACCCATGTTAAACTCACTTTGAGCCCAAATCGGTGAGCCCAATTTCAAACAGATCTGTGCCCGAATCGGTTAGCCCAGTGTGGCCCAGACCCTTTGCTGACGACAAAACCCATCGGGCGCCCACTGTGTTAACCCAGTGTGGCCCACATCAGGAGCCCGCTCTGGCCCAGACTCGGGCCACACCATTTTTGCTACCTGGGTGAGGCTCAAATTTTCTTTATCATGTAGGAAAGGAATATTTGTGGATGTTATATGCTGAGGTTGTTAAGTCAGTTAGATACAATGGGCTAGGACTCTTAATATAGAGGAATTCATTTAGATATGCCTCATTATTACACGATTTCTGTGATTTTGGGTGCTTTTTCTGGATATTCCCATTCTGATACCTGTTGATATTGCACGCCATGATGCATGCATCATGACTTTGTATGACGTGCCTGATACTCAGTGCTTGTATCGTAGGATTGCAGGCACCTCATTGCTTGTATCTTAGGATATCGTGTTAGCCCATACATTACACCCTTATAAGTATGTTATATATATATACATCCTGTGAAGTATACCATTTAGTATAGGTATGTTAACAGATGTCTAAAGGCATAGATGCAGCGAAATTGATTCAGTGAGGTATATCTGCTAGTATCAGTATGCATCAAGTGTGTCATTATTACCCTATATATAAAAAGGCATTGGTTCGTCGCTGGTCCCCACCTCATTAAAATAAGCTTGACTGCTTGCCAGGAACTGATAAACCAAAAGAGGCTAGATCAAATTATGTACTTTCTTCAAAGTTAACTCAATTTTTTCTAAAATTCCAACGATTTTAATATTTTAAAGTACACCTGAACAATAAAACTTCTGCTTATAGACTAAATCGGAGGATTCAAAAGCAAATAAAAGCAAAGTGCATTTACATAGATCTATGCCTCAAAATTGTCAAGGCTATTATTTTTCTGCAATGTCTGCCATCTTGGATTTCAATTAAAAGAAATCGGCGCCCGCCCTGCTGAAACTAATGGATTTAATTGCTGATTGATTTAAGATCTGGATTACCCATGCTTAGAGCTTCAATTTGATAGGTCAGACAAGTAGTTCCAGAGAAATTACTGACAAATAAATCTCCGAGAGAATCTGCTGGGAGAGTGCAAAATTGTTTGATGTTGCTAAGTTATGCAACGTTGCTAAGTTACACGCCGCTAAGTTACGCTATGCTAATGTGATGCACTAGGGGGCAGCACTAGGCCCATTTCTCATCAGATTCTCAATTTGATTTTAATGAACTAGGCCCCATTAGAATTTAGGTGCCCCCCCCCATAGTGCCGAAGGCACTAGTCGTTAGTATAAAAATGGGTTCAGTGAGACATGATTATGAGTAGGGATGTCATCGATATTCACAATATCGAAGCATCGCTATTATCAAAATAATGAATATCAGAGCGACATTACTGCAATGGAAGTGTCTCATTTAAAATATGAAAGTTTTTCACTCAATACCCTGACATCTGATGACATGTATAGGCATGTTTGGTATCAAATTAAACCTTATGACATAACTGATACAATGAGCAATTTGATCTGCATTTTAACAATGCTGTTGGGGTAATCACCACCAAAATGAATTTGGTCCTTTAATATCTATACCTCTGTTCAAGTAAGGCCCCTAAAGTCTGTTACAATGGTATTGTTATAGTGGGGGGAACAGGGGGGGGCAACCCAGAGAATGCAGTGGAGAACATAAAAAATGCTTGGCCCAGGGATACCTGCTTGTGACAAAGTCTTTATTTAGGTATTTCTGCTATTAAATAACACAAAATATATAGATGTGGCCTCAGGATGGGTTTGCTATATGTGAAATGTGCCGCTTTTTATCTCTAAAATATTCTTGGACCAATAGAAAATCCTAATAACTATGTTGTATAGCACAAGTGCTACAATTTTCCTTACAATTTACAAGTTCACATACTTTTCCAATCTCTTTGTCAAAACTTGAAATGATCTTTGAGAAATTTAACATGACATCTCTGCTGACAGTTGGCTCCCCTCCTTACCCCCCCCCAACGCACACACACACATATAATTCTAGACATTTTGGGTCCAATAAGAGCTCTCTCTATTGCATCATAAAATCGGGAAAAAAATCGAAATATCGAGACAAAAAATTGTGATAATCGGAATCAAAAAAATGGGATGTCAATGACATCCCTAATTTTGAGGATGAATGAGTGAGGCATGGCCCGTTACATATATGTGTGGATTCATTAAACCATGTCTGTTAGCAGAACTATGGATTCAGTGATGCAGGTCTATAAGTATCAGTATAGATATCATAAATGTGGATTCATTGAGGCAAAATTATGCGTTCAGTAAGGTATGACCGTTACATATGAATTTGTTAGAGCATTGTCTGCTACTGCAAATATGGATTCAAATAGACATGCCTGCCAATATGAGTATGGACTCAGTGGGGGATTTGGTGAGGCATGTCTGTGAGTACATGTATAAGTATGGATTTAGTGAAGCATGTCTGTTGGCATCTAGGTACCGGTATGGATTCACTTGGTTATGTCTCTTAGTATTTCAGTACAGATTCAATGGGGCATGTCTGTTGGTAAAGAGTATGGATTAAATGAGGCATGTCTGTTGGTCTACGTATGGATTCAGTGAGGCATCTCTGTTGGTATAAGTATGGATTCAGTGAGGCATGTCTGTTAGGAAAGGTATGGATTCAGTGAGGTATTTCTGTTAGTATTAAAGTATGGATTAAATGAGGCATGTCTGTTGGGAGAGGTATGGACTCAGTGGGGGATACAGTAGGGCATGTCTGTTAGCATAGGTATGGATTCAGTGAGGCATGTCTGTTGATATAAGTATGGATTCAGCAAGGCATGTCGGTCAGTATAGGTATGGATTCAGTGAGCCATGTCTATTAGTATAGCCATGGATTCAGTGAGGTCTGTCTGTTGGTGTAGGCATAGACTCAGTAGGGCATGTCTGTTAGCATAGGTATGGATTCAGTGAGGTATGTCTCTTGATATAAGTATGGATTCAGTGAGGTAGGTCTCTTGATATAAGTATGGATTCAGTGAGGTATGTCTGTTGGTATAAGTATGGATTCAGTGAGGCATGTCTGTGAGTTTCAGTGAGACCTGTCTGTTAGTGTGAATATGGATTCAATGAGGCCTGTATGTTGTTATAGGTATGGACTCAAGTGAGGGACTCGGTGTAGCATGTCTGTTAGTATAGCTTTGGATCCAGTGAGGGATGTCTGTTAGTACTATAGATTAAGTGCTGTGGGGTTTGGAGAACCACATGGGCTTGTTGCTTGGCCTCCACTTGCCAACTATTGATTGTTTTGATTGTGGCTGACCTAGTGGGGGTGGGAGGGAGCAGATCTAATCAGGCCAAACTGGGCGAGTACTCAAATACCCCACCGCCAGTCATCATCAGCGCACATCAGCTCCAGCAATACGACCAGGATGGGCAGACTTGTATCAGCTCCTCTCCCTCCGGCTCCTCTCTCTAGTGAGTCGTTTTATATGGCAGATGCTACTAACCATTTGGTAAGACAGTCTCTGTACAACTCAGCCACCCATGTTAAATATACCATACGCAGATATCAGTTACACTACATATATAGGAGCATTGTTATTGAAGACAGTCAGGATTTTCATATTATCATTGTCTTACTAGATTATTGTTGTCATATCGAAGGTGCAAATGTGGTGTTGAGGAAACTAATAATTTGGATTGATTTCAATTGAATTTAAATCTACAAACATGTATTAGGAGTGGCAGTTGACATCCCCTCACAGCTTCCTTATTAATTTTTTACTGTTCTAGACGAAAGTTCATTGGTGGCACCGAAGTATTGGTAAATCTATGTACAATTGATAAACGACATAGAGAAAAACTCCACCTCCAAAAAAGGTTACAAAATGGGCTCTGGTCCGGTGCAGCTAAGAAAAGCCAATGACAAGTTGGAAAAATCCTCTAAAAGCATTGATGTATTCTGTTATAGGTTTTTTTTATTCTAATTCACCTCCAAAAAAGACGCGTTATGTCGATAGTCCACTTGGCCTCTGTCACGGGATTGAGCCATATATTTCCTATATTTTTTTGAGGATTGAAAATTAATTTTATTGTCCAACACAATTTAACAAAAGTGGATAATGACAATAAAGGTGATTCCTCGTCCAATTCATCTGTTACAAATCCAGTTATTTTCACATTATGACATATATGAATGTACATGATGAAATGAGGTAGAGAATATATATATTATGTACACAAAAACAAGACTACCATAGGACTTAATGGCCACACAACAGTGACACAGCGGATAACAGGGTAAAGCGGGCTCGAACACATGCTTCATTACTAATTACATTTAGTATAGAATACAAGAGTAAGACAATACAAGATTTGAAGTATGTAGTTATTAAGTGACTTCGGCAAAATAAGCAGTTAAGATTGTCAATGGGTGTAGTCTTTAAAACAGCTCCCACAAACAATAACATTGCAGCACACGATAACCATACGACAACCATTACTAGATTTACAAGATTAGGCAACATACTCAGTGTCCAGTAAGAGTAGTCATTACAACAGCTCCTACTTTACACGAGGGGGTAGTCATTACAACAGCTCCCTCATTAAAACATATCAATCATCCATGTTAACAGGATTCTTACTGACTTTAGTCAGGTCAGTTATGCCAGATAATCTCTTTTTAAATATAATCTTATCTTTACTGTGCTGATACCAGCTCCCTAAATTATTCCATAAAGTTATATAAATTTCTGCGAGAGAGGCCTAGTGGACTATGGGTGTTATGCACACAACTGCCTTTCACTGCGTTCATTACTACCCATAACGCCTGTCTGTGAAAAGACTAAAACTATGGTGCATCAAATATATCCATCCATATAGTATGGAGCATTGATTTACCTAATCCATAGCATTACGTGCATTGGCGCCCTATCTTATATTGCCCACTGAATCAGGTACATACATACAGCTATAAACCTCACCATAAAAGACACACGGCGCAGCTCATTTTCCATGCATTAAAATGTCTTGTAGAAGAAAATAAGACATGATGAAGGCTGGCACTGTGTCTTTGATTTCAAAAATTACATATCATTTGCGCGCACATGGCCGTTGACTGGTGGTGACGCCTGGTGGGGTGGTGCCGGGGGCCTACCGAAGGGAGCATCCACTCCCAGCCGAATCAATCCCGATTACCGGAAACAAATGGGTCTTTCATCAGATCGGCCAGAGGCGGGTGGCAATAAATTCACATGCGCGCCGCCGACGGATCTTTTAAGGCACATGATTACACCACTGGGGCGTTGCATTGACTTGTTGGGTGCAGCTGATGCCAGTTATCAGCAAGTGTAGCCCAAAACCAACTTTCTCTATCTCCCAGCGCTGTCCCTATCTATGGCCAGCCTATAGGGTCCCCCGCCCCCAGTCATTCTACTACCCAAGTCCCCTCCCTGTTCATTCCATACCACCTTTATCCCTTGTCTCTTGTCTGACAGCCAGGTCCAGTCAGCCTTATTACTTCTATGTATTCCCTAACATGGAATGGGGTTCACTTTGGCACTTTGTGCCGTTCAATACTATACCATATCCATTGCTTCCAGTCATTCAGTCGTATTGTCAGGCTCCCACGATCACGGCCCTACATATTGTGCCTGTCCATCAATATACAATATACATCATATACCCACATCTCCACCCCACCAATGATGCACCCTTTAGAAAGGAAACCTAAGCTCTCTATCCTTTGCAGGTTGACCTTTAGCCTTGATATCTATCTATCTATCTATCTATCTATCTATCCTCTAATCCTATATTTTCAAATAGATTATATTGCGCCATATCATCCCTCTTCAGAACTTTGTTCAACATTGCCTCTGAATGGTCATAGATGGCAATTAACCTTTTAGCATAAAATAAATTAGCAAACCATCAATATTTTCAATGAGTATTTGCTCACATTTACCCTCTTCTGCTCACAGCTGCTGAAGGACACCCAGCTGCTGTTCATCGTCGTGGCCCTTCTCATCGTAGACGTGTTCATCATCGGGCTCTGGGTCTCCATCGACCCCATGCATCGCTCCGTCACAAACTTCACATCCGTGGTAAGTCTGCAGCTATTACTGGCCTATTCCCCAGAGCAGAAAGACAAAGAGAGTGTATGGTGAGGAGGAAATAGTCCCACTGTAGTCCCTGGAGGACCAATACTTTAGGATTGTAGTCAATGGAAGTTAGTGTGATCTTTGTGTTTGGGAATTGGGCTGCAGAAGGGTCTATATAATGCCAAGTGCCCTTCCGTTGCGAAGCACTAGCTTCCAATGTGCTTGGTGTTTCTAAAAGCCTTGAGGTTATGATTACATACACACTTGATTCATTTACATTTAGATTTCTGATTGAATTTTTAGTTTCATCCCATCATATGGATTTGTTTCTTTAAATAATTTAATAGGTGAGGTTAATGGTGGAGTAGACTAGTTATGTAACCAATCTTATTGGTATTTGTAAACCATATCTTACTTATGACAAGGTGTGTCCATTTATTCCCTTTTTTAAATAAGTGGCTATAACCACAGGCCATGTAGAACGTAGTTGTGGATTCCTGGATAGATTACTGAGTAGGAAACAGAGAAATTCCCTGATATCTTCTGGTTGAACAGGGGAAGGATGCCAAGTTGACCTGACAAAGTACTCTGCATCAACTGTGGTCATCTGTCAAACTGACATCGACCCACAATGATAGTGGTTTAGGTTCGAATTGAGAAATGTGTATGTTCCTGGACCACCTACATAGAGCTTTCTTTATGTCTTGGTGATCTATCTATATCTATCAGTTTGAAAACAGAAACTGACACATTTTGGGTTGGACGAACAACTATATTTTATTCTGAAGTAAATATCTCAACCATATAATAAATAGAAATAAATGTACAGGTCCTGCTCCAGAATATGCACTCACTGGAGTCAGATCTGTTAATACAGATGGAAGTGAAAAGCCATCGGTCAAGGCTTGGCTACAATAGGGCATGCTTGGCATAGCAGAATGCCATTTATCATGTAAGAACTACTATTGGTTCTATATCACACTCAGAAAGGCTGCCAAGCAAATAACCAAGCATGCTGTATGTATGAAATCAAGGCATCCACATACAGCTGACTCTAGAAAATGGACACTGGCAGAAACCATGAACCCTTACCAATAAGACTCATGATGTAGGGTATGTGGTATTGTCATGATTATATCTATTTCTAGAGGCCAGCATAGAGTAAGAATTACAGGTATTACAGCGAATTATAGTCATGATTCAAGCACAGAGCTCTTATTCTATAAATGGGTTATAAATTGTACAAACTCGTATGTGTACTATACGTGTGCACTGAGAAAATTCTTCCTGACAAAGTGACATGTATACCCATGTCAACTTGATTTGACACAGAGAGCACAGGTCATTGGGACATGTGCACATATGTCACCATGACAACTGTAGCACACAGTAATCCTCATATGATTTGACATGCCTTAAAATGCCATGTCATCTGTGAGTTGACCAGGGTCACGGCCATGTCGAAGGCACTTGACATGTGATGGTTTGACATACATAATTGTTCTAGGATATTCCACTAGATGGAGCAAACAACCATTTTGGTACCAGGACTAATCACTACCAAGAAGTACTACCAACACTTGAGACATTTGATGTATCTGTGTCATTTTGTTTTCATGAAGAATAGATCACTAAGGTCTGTAAATACTATCAATAAATGGTAGTGAATTCTATTTCGTTGTTAAATCTGCATTTGTTATTGAATATCAAAATAGACACCCACCATCCTGAATACTCCAACTGGAGTGGTTAGACACCTTATGTGTGGGTCAGTGAAAATACCAAAGGACTGTATTCTAACCCACAATCTATAATCTCAGTATCTACAGTACAGGGAGACATATGGCATTGTCATGCACCTCCATGCCCTTGTCTTATGGACTGCATAGAGGTCCTCAGTCAAGTAGGAGTTCTGTAGATAGGAAAAAGTGCCTTAGTGTTGCAGGCCTGTGGGACTATGATATCCCCTGCCTTCTATTATAGGCCTCCCTTGATTGAACCATTGGTACATAGTTATTGACTGCTCTTGACCCTTACATAATTGTCTCACAGTATTACCTAGCACTCAGGTGAATGGATCAGAAATATGTGACGTGTCTTCATTATGCATGTCAAATGGAGTTGACAAACCAAATATGAGAGGGTCAACCTCATTTGACATGCCTTCATACATGTCATCTGGGAGACAAATTGTGACCTGTGCAGTATGTGTCAAAGCGATCAGTGTTCTTTCCTCTGTGTGGACACAGCTTGTAATTGTGGTACCAATGCAAACTGAGATGAGTTCACAAGTACAATTTAAAAAAGAAAGAAATACTGCGAAGAACTTTTACACCCACGATGATTTTCCCAGTAAAGGCCAAATCCCACTACGTGAAAAATGGGTCTGAAATGTCTGTGATTCGGGATATCAGCAACATTGGACTCTTGCCAATTTCCTAAATCACAAGGGTACTCACTGCACTTCTTACCACTCCAAATCCGACTTTAGCTGATAGTAGCAGGGGAATCTCTGTGATTTTCATTACTGCACAGATGAGTTGCTAGAATGATTCACATAAAATAGAGTATTTGATATTAAAATCACAGTTGTCTCTGACTATTTTCTGTGGTTTGCAATGGTCTCCTGCATAGCATAAACAAATGTAGCTTGCATAAATCACAAGCAGAACCCCATTATGACTGTAGTATGTGGAACTTGGCTCCTGATTTACGAAAACACACCTCTTTTGATTTCCTAGAAACTGTTGTTTTCTTCTAAATCACAGGGATTTTGAGTCTATCACAGAGATTTCAAGCCCTTTGTGAAGAAAATATCAAAACTTTTGATGTACTATACTCCCTAAATACCAGCACTTTAACAGGGATTCTTAGCCTTTATAGGTCTTCCCTAGACGATATTACCACCCCAATATCGGCTAAGCACCCACATATCTTATTTCACAACGATTTCCTGACCTTTTCACGTTGTGGGATTTGGCTTTAACCACAGTCAAACCATTGCCAATATTGGCCTGCGCTTTTGGGAGTAGTTGGTTTAGATATTTTTACCTTTTTTCTTCACTTTTTACTTGTAGATGCAGGCACAGTCCAACGCCCACCACTAGGGGAAGGTATGATAATAAAACACACATTTATCAGTAGGCAGCCAAGTTTCCGTCCCGGTGAGCCCTGTAAACCACGGCTGATGGTACCACTGTGAGAATGGAAGTGGGTGGGGAACGGGAGGAGACAGGGGGTGCACAGTATAACTTGGGAAGCTAGGACTTATATGTGATAATGGTATACCGGACATATATGTCACTATATGGCTATACAGATGCTGATAAAAAAAATATGGTTATGACTAGCAGTTATATGGGGTGGTGTTCATGAGAGTTGATTAGTGAAAACGATAACACTATAGGCTAGAAAGTGGTCTGTCACTGGAGGTTAGATTTGAAGGATGGAAGATCCATATCGAAAGGGATAAAAATTCTTCATAGATAGTGGAGGTTCCTTATTTCTTGGTAAAAGACGGCAAACAGAAAATCATGAAAATTGTGTCAGAGCTTAGGAATACAGGAGTTAAATCACTGATGTGGTTTATTTCAGTGCACATAGATAGATCAAGATATGACAGATAACCTCATGCAGATGACTATAACCATAGAGCAAAAACCTGTTTAGGCACCTATGAAAGCCAGGAAAGCATGCTAATGAACATAATTAAGAAATGTCTCTTGAGATAACACCAAAATAAGAGGAAATCTAACGTTGCACAGTTCATTGGATGAATGATTTATAGGCTATTGTATTATAGCATAAAGAGGTAAAAGACAAGGAAGAGCAATGCAAACACAGGGGCGTCGTGGTGTGAGACGTGTACTGACGCTAGCTGTTCAGTATAGTTGGCGATAAGACTGATGATGATGGTGAATGGAGGGCGTACCATGTGTATCCTAACGTGAAGAGAATTCCCACTAGTACTTAGGCAAAGGTATAACGAATTTCTGCCATGACCAAGGCAGGTTACCCTAGATCTTAGGGTATTAGATACAGTAGCAATACATGCAATGTAGTTAGAGTACAGCATACTCCCCCACCTGCCAACGACTGCCAATCATGCTTCTCATTCAATATTGTACCTACTCTTCTATAATCTTTGCTTATACCACACCCAACCCCAAAGGCATGGGGAACAAGCAAGGTTCGGCTCAGATAATACCCCTTTGTCTCTTTGTCACATAGGAAGAGGCACATCAGTAAGTTTTGATATGAAAGAGTAGGTTACAATGGAAATTGGGTCAACCAAAATTGACTCCTACTCCAGATAACAGGAATGACTATGAGCTAGACCTAGCGTAGTACTATAATACTACAGTACTTCTGTGGCATATAGCCATTATAATAGATACTGAATCCACGACCTTTTTATCGTTTCATTAAGGCATACTTTCAATGGACAGAGAGAAAATAGATACCTATCTTATTGATGTAAAAGTTCTGTCTCCAATTTGGTAACCTCTTTTGTCTAAAATTATGTAGTATCAGTTACCTGTTGCACACACCCACACACCAATAACAATCAAAAGTCAGATTGAATGTCCATGAAATGCCAAACCATATCAAAATGGATCGCAAAAAGCTAAAATCAGATTAAACAAAGCTATCCACATTCCTATTCTGGCCATCCCTATAGAACAGCGTCCATCTATGATCATCATAAGGAAATCAAGACTTGACATTTGATGCGAATCAAAAGCAAGATCTATGTGTTCTGTATTTTTCACTCCAGATATTCTATACTGTCTATCCTATTGTGGATACTGTACAACAATGGTGTAGTCATTATATATTGCTCAGTGATGAAGTGAGATTCAAGAATACTGATCAATCATGCTATACAAAATATGATTTCACTATACTTGTAAGTTTAGCTAAACTGGTAAGTGTTGAATCTGTAATCATTATGATGCTAGCAACAGTCATTGGGGCATAGGGAATTAGGCTGTGAGTTCGGTGAAGTCAAAAATAGAACTGTTTCTTCCGTGTAAAGATAAATGATGGACCTGGAATGAGGAAACGAGAGGCACCACACCCGAAGCCTGAGAGTATCAAAATAACCATCCCCATTTTGTCATCACCTGCAGCTAGACTGGAGGTAGAAGGTCAACTATCTTCTACACAGCTGAAAAGAAAAAGCATGAGGTGTTGAATAGACAGCACACAGGCCAGCCCTGGACATCAAAGGCAGTTACTTAGCTCATTATCCACTGTTCAGTAAATATCAAAGTTCTCCACAACACTGGTGTATCTATTTGGGCATGTACCTGCCCAGCTAGCAATTTCTCAAACACTACGATCCTACCCCTCTCCCTTTGATTCCAACCACCCCTACGATCCAGTCCAATCGTAGTGATTGACCCTTGGTGATCATGTATTACCTACGATTGTCTATGCAGGTGCATGCCTTCCCCTCTATATCTGCACCAATCGTAGTGATTGATCCTGTCAGCACTAGAATACCCTTACGATCCAGGTCAGGGTGGTACGATCTGGGGGCACCCAAAACTTAGCGTTCGAGAAATGACTTCCAGGATGCATACACTGTCAACCCGCCCTTGTAAATAAACAGTGCAACGCTTTTTATTGTGACCTACTGTACTTCCTTTGATAGGGCTGAATGCCCATACCTGGAAGTCATTTCTCAGACACTAAGTTTTGAGCACCCTGAAATCATACTGACCTGGCCAGGATCGGAAGGGAATTCTTCATTGTACAGGGTCAATCAATACTAGGTAATACATGATCACCAAGGGTCAATCACTACGATTGGACTGGATCGTAGGGGTGGTTGAAATCGGAGGGGTAGGGGTAGGATCGTAGTGTTTGAGAAATGGCTAGCAGATCTACAAAGTACAGGGGCGTAGGAAAAGGGGGGCCAGGCGGATGAATTACGATAGGTGCGACAGGGCCCCCCTGGGCTTGGCCCTGGGCCCCCCAATCAAGATTTGGTTCCTACGCCTCTGTAAGTACTGTACCCCTAAGTGGTTCCCCTGCCTAATTACAGGGCTATTTGTAGCCGGTTTACAATGCGGGCTGAGAGTGTAGGTATGGTTGCTATTATAGTGAACAAGTAATCAATGGATAACTCATGACGCGTGTGTGTTAGTGAAGGATAATGACACGAGGCCGTAGGCCGAGTGTTATTAGCCTTTGCTAACACACACAAGTCATGAGTTATCCATTGACTACTTATTTTATACCAAGAAACCATTAAATAATCAATATTATACCAATAAATTCAAGTTGAAAACAAAAATTATTCCCCCTCCCCGGGACTCAATGCAAGCCATTGTGTGTACACGATCGGTACATACACTTCCTCGCCCGGCAGCGGACAGCGGCAGCCCCCGTCTCGGCTAGGCTTGGCAGCGGCACACGGGGAAAAAAGATGCTTCTTGTGGTTATGTTTGTGTATAATACACCTCGTCGCCCGGCAGCGGACAGCTAAAGCATTGAATGCGTCTCGCTGTTATGTTTGTGTATAATACACCTCCTCGCCCGGCAGCGGACAGCAACAGCGCACACAGCGAAAAAATATGCGCCTGGACCGGAGCACGATCCATGTACCTCTGATGGCTTGGCGCAACGCGCTAACCTCTAGACCACCGCGTCTCCTCCTTCAGCGGCCGTGTCGGCTTGGCTATGTTTGAATGCGTCCCGCGGTTATGGTAGCGGACAGCCGGCAGTCGTCGCCTTGCCAGGCTTTGTATCATATCGAGACATGGTTCTAACGGAGCGTATCTCGTCAGTCCCTGTGGCGCAATGCATAGGGAGTTGGGCTACGGACCTGAGATTGCAGGTTCGACCCCTACCATGGCAATGAAATAGTCTGTTGGTTTTAACATGTAACATATGACATGAGAGGTGTGCTGTTATCCTGGATAACAGCACGCCTTAGATGGATAACAGCACGCCTTACAATATTGATGTTACAGCCTGTAGGGTGTGCAATATCGACAGATATGTGGATGGGAATATCCACCAAAAAGCACTGTGTAAGCCAGAAATCGTGGTATAAGGAATTATATCCTATTCACTCAGTTGATGATTTCTGCTAGAATGACTCAGTTGGTGGGATGTGGTGACTCAGTTGGTGGCTATATATACTGGTAGAACGAGTCCCCTGGTGGCTACTTGTAGGATGACTCAGTTGATGGCAATAATGGTGGAAAGCTGAGTCCATGGCTCGAGAGAATGATTCAGTTGAGTCTTGAATGAATACTTGTGAAATTCCACAGTTATTGGGCACGGTATACATATCAGATCATGATGACCCACAACCCACTTCCTACTTCTGCCTAGGGCCTTGCATTATTTTAGACGGAAACAGGGGTAGACACTGACACTGGCCGGTGGTCAATGGCTGTGGGCAATATACATTGCAATATATACTAGACAATACTGGTCCGGGTGGCCAAAGGTATAAAATGTTAGTGTCTACCCCTGGGGAAGATTATGGCTATTGATATTTCCTAGTCACAAAATCGAGACAAAGACACCATACGAACAAAACACATCGTATATATGCAGAAAACTTGTTGTAGAAAATCCAAGATAACACATTCCCATCAGCTCTGAACATGTGTTGAAACTCGTCTTTGACCCACATACAATAAATTGTCTCATGCAAGCCACATTTCTTTGTAGCTCTCCCAGGGCTTGCCGTCAGGCGAATCAACTTGCCGTCACGTCAAGACCCACAAATCCCATTTAAATACATCTTCATATCTAATGGAAACAGAGGGATGCAGCCTCTCGGAGGAGATGCACAGACTGTGATTCGTGGTTTTAGGAATGGAAACCGCAAGGCAGAGCCTCCAATGGAATTCCGTGTAGCACTGGCAGAGCAGTGGGAAGTAATTTTTTTTCTGGCTCCATCTCTCTCCTACTGCTTTTGCCCACAGAAGTCATGCCAGAATATGGGGGGTAGAGTCTTCAGTATGCAGTTTATTAACTTTATTTTTATAATGCACACAGCTCTAGAGGATATTTCAAAATAATGGTGAGTTAGTACTATCTTAAAATAGCCTCCTGGTCGTCTTGGATACAGTAATATAATCCACATTAGTTTCTATGCAAATAGAGCTGTTCAGCTAATTATACATACTGACCTCAGTTAAAAGGTATTCAGTGACCACTTGGTGTTAAAGCTGTCACCACAGAAAGGGGGCAGGGTTGAATTTAGTTTTCCCGTGGGATATTTTAGTAACAATGGCACCCCATGAAACACATTAATTTGGAATATATTTGTAATTGCAGCTGCTGGTATTGAGATGCAACGTTCAGTAACTATGGTGGCCATAACTGAAATGGCAGACAGATAAAATCAGGTCGAGAGTTAAAAGGTGTGTTAATGTTGTGATTCAGAAATGTTGAGCTGCTAATGCTGGTGTTGCAGTATTAAAAGAGCAAATAAAATCAGGAAAAAAGATCCGAGCTTTTTAAATGTTTTATATCAAACAAAACCCACGATCAAAGGTGGCCTTTTAAGAACATCTTGCTGGAAGGCTCCTAAATACTCTACATCATGTAATGGTGTGAAAGGCGGTAGGAGGAACTTCACCATACGTTGTATACGAGCTACGGGATTGTAGCAAATTAGGTTTGAGAAGCCTTTCATCGTACATTATACTGGAGGCATAATATGAATGCAGGAATTTGATTTATATCAAATTGGGGAGACGTTATTGTTCTGCCTATATAGAGTAAACTAGTGTCTCGTAGTGAGAGGGAAGCTTACACCCACGACCTTATAGACCCAGATTCCGAATTTGATCCTATATAGCTTAAGCTTAAGACACAGTATACAATGTCCGGCACAGAATCCATTTAACTAAACCCTCAGAGTCTTGGTGAGCACAGAGGAGCCTCTACATCCTGGGTCTTTAGGGCTTGGGGTCCGATGCTCTATTTACTGTACCTGGTCCTTTTCTCCCAGCGCGTGCCAGGGGTCCTTGATTAAACCAGACAAAGCAAGGACATCTTGAGGACAACGGAAGGTAGAGAAGTTAATTAAGCCTGCTCAGGCGAGGTGCCCCGGGTGGCACGTTAGCCCATGTCCAGGCACTGCACACAGGGCGACTGTATAATTGATATCAAGCTTACAAGTGTAAACTGACTTAGCTTTGTCTTTATCTGAAACATATTATGATAGGTTGTTTAAGAATCATTAGGGAAGCTATACATGAGAATGTGAAAGGCTGGATTTGAATATTTATACCAATAAAAATGTATACACACCGCCTATTTTTTTAAATCTCTATCGACTACTAATGTAGAGGTCAGCAAAAATGTCTTAGGAGACACCCAGATTCGAACCCGGGTCTCTCGCTTGCAAGTTGAGCACTCTACCTCGAGCTACATCCCCTGGCCTGACATTCCATGTCACCAACATGGCCCCACTAACATTTCCACCTTCCAACTAACTCTGGATCGGTATGGTGTACAAAGGGGGAGTGAGCAAACCTCTGAAGGTTGATGCACCCAGGGAGGGAACGAAACCCTACACTCATCCCAACCAGCTTCAACCATATCCTGCCAGACCCGATCCTCCAGTTCCAGTCTGAACGGTACCAGTACTGAGTGACCCACAGCAATGCAACCTTCTGTTTCCAAGTCCCCAGCACTTGCAAGTTAAAGTGCTTGTTTATACCATACCAGCCCAGGTCCTGAGTACCTTAGTCCCCCTCTCAGGCCAGGACCACTTGACGTCTCCACCAGTGTAGAGGTCGGCGAAAATGTCTCTGGAGACACCAATATTCAAACCTGGGTCTCTCGCTTGCAAATTGAGCGCTCTACCGCTGAGCTACATCCCCTGGCTTGACATTCCCTGTCACCAACATGGCCCCACTGACATTAATTAATTGATTTCCACCTTCCAACTACCTCTGGATCGGTATGGTATACATAGGGGGAGTGACCTCAAAGTGAGCCGGCCTCTAAAGGTTGATGCACCCAGGGAGGGAAAGAACCTCTACACTAATTTCATTTTGCACGGAAAAGTCACTGATGACCGCCTTTAAAGATATAATATTTCATTTTAGGGTATGGATGATATAAACACGAATTGAGGTATGTCATTCTTTTCCCGAGAGGATGTCCCTCAGTTTCGGGAAACTACTGGAAATATTCCATGTTATAAAATGTTCAGATACTCAAAGAGCAATCCTGCCTTAAAAATTGTCATCTTGTCTCTTCCCACACAGCCATCTGAAGAAGACATTGACCTGCTCTACATTCCCCAGCTGGCCAAGTGTGACTCGTCACACCTGGACAAGTGGCTGGGCGCCTTCTATGCCTACAAGGGTCTCCTCCTGCTGTTCGGCGTCTACATGGCGTGGGAGACGCGCCACGTCAAGATCCCTGTCCTTAACGATTCACAATACATCGGCATGAACATCTATAACGTCGTCCTTATGTCTGTCACCGTTGTTGCCCTGTCCAGCATCCTCACTGACCGGCCTACACTCTCCTATGCCGTGGTCTCCGCCCTTATCATCCTCTCCACCACAGGCCTGCTCGGTCTGCTCTTCTTACCAAAGGTGAGCATTCGGTTAAATCTTGTATTCCTCTTTTATTTATTCTTAAATGACAAAGTTATTGTTTTTTATCAATGGACGTGATGGACTGCTTGTGAACCACTTGTGATCATAGCCAAGGAGGCCATCTGTGATTACTACATAAGTAAGGGTTTCAAATTCTAGTGGCTATGTGCAGTCGTAGTACCTTGGGAAATGGCCTCCTGAGTTATGGTATCCTCATTATTGACACACTGATAAGATTATGTAAATTCCTGTTCCTATTTTTGACCCTGACAAGGTATGATGTCTAGTGAGTGGTTACATGAATATATCTAGATGTTCATTGCATGACATTAGGTCTGGCTGCGTAACAGCTTAGGTCCGACTTAGGTCCATGGAAGTTAGTTCCAGTTCTGACTGAACATAGTGTAGCCTAGGCTATTTCCAGAGAAGTAAGGATTAAAGGGTCTGTTCTAGGTGCCAATCTTCGGCTTGCGAGAAATCGTGGTCATCATCAGCTGAACAGTATATCCAAAGTAATCAAATGAGATACTGTGTCCCTTGACAGATGAGAGAGAGAAAAAGCACCGACTGGTTTTAAGAAATGGGTGTTTTGGGTATTTGAATTAATGATAATGTTTGCTTTACTATCAATGAGGAAAAATGCCAACATATGCATAGAAATAGCAGATATTGATCGACTTGATCTTCGGAGTCACATTTTTCATAGAATTTATCTAATAATTTATCACGTACATCCTTAACCATGTGCGTGAACAGTTCAGGTCTTCAATCCCTAGTCCTATGTGTGGTGTTACACAGATTAATGTGAGAAATTTGTCGGCCATTTTATACCACCTCTCCCCTGTAAAAATAAGCTTCGGAGCTGAAGGCGCATGGCTATTTTGAATATAAGCTATTTGGTGCTGTGGTCAGCCCACCTGTGTGTGGAGGGTGGGCGAATTGGAGGGCTAGGTAGGGGTTGTAAATTGGTGATTTTAGTTTTTACAATATAATTAACAGTCCCAGGTATGTTCCTTCTTACATCTTACCATTCCTACTTTAGTTACGATAGTAAATTGCCTGTCGCTTTTGCTGTGAAGGGAGTAACTGATCTCATTGATGAAGCCAGGGGGATAGGCCTTTGCCCCACCCCATACACCTTCCTCAATCTATGATCAGGTCCTATCTTAAAAGTGTCATATATATATATATATATATATATATATATATATATATATATATATATATATATATATATATAAATATATTGGTGACTTGTCCAGTGATCACCACCCACCCCCACGTGAGAATCATGCCTTATGACTACTCCCAGGGCACTCAGGAGAACCCCATGTGTAAAGCAGTCAGGTGACAGTAGCCATATGCTTTCAGCTCCACAGTTAGTTTTTACAGGGGAGAGGTGGTACAAAATGGCTGACAAATTTCTGACATTCATTTATATAACATCACGCATAGGACTAGAGATGATAGGACTAGAGATGAAGACCTGAATTGTTCTCGCGGGCATAAATATTATGTAGATGGCTTGAAGTCAGATGGTTCCTGATTTAGCAGTGCTGATAAGACTGATTATAAATATTATCTCTTCAGGTCAGAGGTTCGCATATCTTTCATTCCTACCTGAAGTTTAATCAATCAGTCGGCCATAGAGCATCGCTTAGATACAAGGTATGCCAAATATGCCAAGTGGGAAGCACAACTGCTTTTACAGCTTAGTGTGAAGCATCTCTACACAGAGAGAAGAACACTGATCGCATTGACGCATACTGCTCAGGTCAAATTTTGTCTCCCATATGACATGTATGAAGGCATGTCGAATGAGGTTAACGCTCTCATATTTGGTTCATCAACTCCACTTGACATGCGTAATGAAAACATGTCACATATTTCTGATCCATTCACCTGAGTGCTAGGTAATACTGTGAGACAATTACATAAGGGTCAAGAGCAGTCCATAGCTATGTACCAATGGTTTAATCAAGGCAGGCCTATAATAGAAGACAGGGGATATCCTAGTCCCACAGGCCTGCAACATTAAGACACTTTTTCCTATCTACAGAACTTCTACTTGACCGAGGACCTGTATGCAGTCCATAGGACAAGGGCATGGAGCTGCATGGCAATGCCATCTGTCTCCATGCAATGAAGATACTGAGATTATAGACTGTGAGCTAGCATACAATCTTTTGGTATTTTCACTGACCCACACACAAGGTGTCTAACCTCTCTAGTTGAAGAATTCAGAATTGTGGGTGTCTATTTTGATATTCAATAACAAATGCAAATTTAACAATAAAATAGAATTCCATACCATTCGTTGATAGTATTTACAGACCTTAGTGACCTATTCTTCATGAAAACAAAATGACAAAGATACATCAAATGTCTCAAGTGTTGGTAGTACCTCTTGGTAGTGATGAATCCTGGTACCAAAATGGTTGTTTGCCCCATCTAGTGGAATATCCTAGAATAATTATGTATGTCAAACCATCATATGTCAAGTGCCTTCGACATGGCCGTGACCCTAGTCAACTCACAGATGACGTGGCATTTTAAGGCATGTCAAATCATATGAGGATTACTGTGTACTACAGTTGTCATGGTGACATATGTGCACATGTCCCAATGACGTGTGCTGTCTGTGTCAAATCAAGTTGACATGGGTATACATGTCTTTTTGTCAGGAAGACTTTTTTCAGTGTAATACTGAACAAGTCAGACCCACGAGGAGATGTTTGGACAAATCGTGTCAGCGGTGGCCTCAATTAAGTTTCCCCGTTTATTTTCTGGAAGAGGCAATTTCGCGGAAAACAGCCTAGAATTAAGGATGAGCCTGACGGGTAGGAGCCGTTCCCAGGGGCTGGCCAACGGTCAGCCTGCGGCCCTACTGCCATCCTAGCCCGGAACGCTTCAATGATAACGTCAGAGGGACTTAATTAAATGGGCCCTTGGATAATGACACGTCTTGCCCCCCAAAGATGGACAGACGGAAGCCAAACTATTGATTACCAATTGACTGGGAATTAATGAAGCTGAGAAAGACACTGACACGCCTCTTTAGGTGAGAAATAATCCATGAAAAAGAGTGAGAACGGAAACTGCATTGGTGTTGTTATTGCCGTTATTGGTTGGTAGTGTTAGGTATAATGGACGAGAAATTCAGTTCAACCGTTCACGATAAGACACCCATAACAATGATAACCCTGAGTGGTTTGGATTCTTGGTCTGCAGAACATAAATTGAATGACCACAAAACGGAGGTGATCAACAGATTTAAAAGCCTTTAATTTTATTGGAAATCCAGGGAAAAATCATCGTCAAGCGAAATAGACATCAACACAAAGCACCGACCAAACCACCCAGCATTTCAGCAAAATTGAATTTATTGAATTTATAACACCTTGCATGAGTATATAGCATTGTATGGGCTTACCCTGACACATTGTCCGCAACACTCGGGTTGCGCCCATTAGGTGTCAGTTTGTAATACGAGCAATTTAATGAAGAGTGTTGTGCTACAACGTGTCGTGTATCTATGTAATTGCCTTTCTTCCCAGGGTATTTTATGGTTTTATAAATAATTTGAACTGTACTCTTGTTCTACTAATAAATACCAACAGACAGGACAAGCACAATATCTGAATTAACAGTACCTAAAGTGATGGAGATCCAAGCCTGTGATACGGGTATATTATACTGGAGGATACCCTGCTGCTGAGATGCCACATCTAGTTTGTGACAGTCGCCGACATGTGGGCCCATTACCAGTAGCCTGACACATGAGGAGACTGACGCACCGTCCGGCAGGGAGTTTTGTAGTGGACAGGGGATATAGCACAATTGGCCTCACCCTATGCGTCTCACGGATGTGGGGTCACCGCCCCCGTCCCTCCTCCAGTACCAGGCCAGGCCTTAATCAGAGGCCCTTGCTGCTCATCACACAGTGCAGTATGTATACATCCACTAAGGATGGGAGATAATTCACATAGTGTCATGGGGCGACAGTCCTGCATCATACTGACATTGTAGGAATAGTTCTACGCCATATTGCACCATGCTGACATTGTAGGTATAGTTCTACATCATATTGCACAATGCTGACTTTGTAGGGATAGTCATACACCATATTGCACCATACAGACTTTGCAAGTGCAGTCCTACGCCATATTGAACCAAACTGACATTGTAGGGATAGTCCTATGCCATATTGAACCAAACTGACATTGTAGGGATAGCCCTACATCATATTGCACCATACTGACATTGTAGGGATAGTCCTATGCTATAATGAACCAAACTCACATAGTAGGGATAGTCCTACATCATATTGCACCATGCTCACATTGTAGGGATAGTCCTACGCCATATTGAACCAAAATGACATTGTAGGGATAGTCCTACATCATATTGCACCATACTGACATTGTAGGGATAGTCCTACGCCATATTGAACCAAACTGACATTGTAGGGATAGTCCTACATCATATTGCACCATACTGACATTGTAGGGATAGTCCTACGCCATATTGAACCAAACTGACATTGTAGGGATAGTCCTACATCATATTGCACCATATTGACATTGTAGGGATAGTCCTACGCCATATTGAACCAAACTGACATTGTAGGGATAGTCCTACATCATATTGCACCATACTGACATTGTAGGGATAGTCCTACGCCATATTGAACCAAACTGACATTGTAGGGATAGTCCTACATCATATTGCACCATACTGACATTGTAGGGATAGTCCTACACCATATTGAACCAAACTGACATTG
This sequence comes from Acholoe squamosa, assembly GCA_949317995.1. NCBI lineage: Eukaryota > Metazoa > Annelida > Polychaeta > Phyllodocida > Polynoidae > Acholoe > Acholoe squamosa. Next base: position 23,761,453 of record OX439042.1, read on the forward strand.
TAGGGGTAGTCCTACACCATATTGAACCAAACTGACATTGTAGGGGTAGTCCTACATCATATTGCACCATGCTCACATTGTAGGGCATCCCATTTTTGTCGATTCCGATTATCACGATTTTTGGTCTCGATATTTCGATTTTTTCCCGCTTTTATGATGTAGTGGGGGCTTGCTTAAATAGGGCAAAAACATCTAGAGACTAGAGAGAATAATAGCGATACTTCAATATTGTGAACATCGATGACATCCCTATATTGAACCAAACTGAGATTGTAGGGATAGTTCTACATCATATTGCAACGTACTGACATTGTAGGCATTGTAGGCTAATTCTGAATCAAACTGTACCACACAGCCAGTGTCGGGCTATAGTGTAACATCATACTGCATCATACAAACATTGTATGGATAGTCCTAAATCATACTACCATACAGGTACTGCAGGGATAGAGAATCATTATACACTGCACCATACAAACACTGTAAAGGTCGAATCCCACATGGCGAAAAATGCCTCAACTATCTCTGCGATTTTGAATCTGTTGTAATTTTAGGGTCTACCCCAAAATCGCAAGGGATATAACCAAGAAGGTTAGATACAATAGGAGGGGTCACTGAGAGTATAGTCTATGGGTATATTGTGACAGGCCACCCCCCTCTACCCCCCATGAAACTAGGCTACCTTGTGTTTTCAGTGTTGATTTCTATAAAGGATTAGGTTGTTTAGGGAGCTGTGGCATTCCTTTATCAGGGTGATACCAAAGGGGAAGAAGGAACCACCTAGACCAAAAGATCCTGCTGAATCCAGAATTTATTATCATGATTCTAAGAAATTGACTAAAAGTACCCAAAAATGAGGTTTGATGATGAAAATATTTCAAAATGTAGAAAAATAATATTGAAATTGTTAGAAGTCTTCTTAGATAGATAAATGTAATCCAGAGTTAGTACCTCAGTGTACATATCCAAATGTCTGCCTATCTCTCCATCTGACAAATACTCTAACTGTGCATTGCTCTGCCTATCCCACATACTGCCTATCCCTTAGTCTACCTATCACTCATACCGCATATCTCTTAAATCCAAAGCATCTTGAGCCATGTAAGGCTATCTCCCAAAAGGCCTAAATACTAAAGCTTACTCCTCACCTTACCTTATCTTGTCTGTGATCACTTTCCCATAGTTAACCTATCCTCAATCTGCCTATCATTCATTTTACCTATCCCTCATGGTGACTATCCCTCAGACCATCATGTTTAAACTGCATTGTCCATCTGTTTATTTAAGCCTCAATGGTTAACAGTACATTGCTTATAAAGTCTACTTACTTTAATCTTACATATCCTTCATATTACCTATCATAAAGCCTACCTATCCCTCATTGTGCCTATCCCCCAACTGTGCAGATCCCTCATATTTAACTTGCATATCGGTCTCTAGCACCCATGTTTTCTTTCTTTTTTGTTTGCTCATCTTACAAGATACTGTCTGTGCATATACCTCGAACTGCTTATTGCTAAAACTACATATCCCTCTCGCTACCAACACTTTTGAATACCTCTCCATATGGCTTTCTTACCTATCTCAGCTCAGTCAATCTAGCCAGCTCTCTTTCTATATAACTCAGATTATGTTCAATTCCTTCCACCTATCTCCAGGTCTATGCCTTGTAAAATATACCTATCCCCCATTGAGCTTATCCTCCATTCTACGTATCACTCATGTTTGCTATGCATATACCTCAGCATATCCCTGAAATACAATGGGGATGGCTGTTTCATAAGCCATATACTTAAGGTTAGTTAGAAAGAACACAAGGTGAGAGGTATATAGAGAGCTGTTTAGGCTGACCAGGGGATATATACACTGTGAAGAACAGACAGGCTGAGGGATAGGTAAACTGAAAGATATGCAGCATGAATGATAGGTAGATGTATGATTAAGGTAGACTGTGGAGCCAGTACCTTGGGTGATAGGTTGACTATGGAATGGTCATCAAAATGAAGTATGTTTGTGTCATAGTAGGTTAAGAGAAATGAGATGGGTAAGAAAGCTATATAGAGAACATGGGGGATAGGTATTCAAAAGGATGGGTAGCAAGGGGGGTAGGTAGTATGAGCAATAAGCAGTTTGGAGGATAGGCACAGAGAGTACCTTGTAAGATGAGCAAATGTAAAAGAAAGAAAACATGGGTGCTAGGGACTGATATGCAAGTCAAATATGAGGAATGTGCACAGTTGGGGGATAGGCACAATGAGGGATAGGTAGGCTTTATGATAGGTAATATGAAGGATATGTAAGATAAAAATAAGTAGACGTTATAAGCAATGTACTGTTAACCATTGAGGTTTAAATAAACAGATGAACAATGCACTTTAAACATGAGGGTCTAGTCACCATGAGGGATAAGTAAAATGAATGATAGGCAGATTAAGGACAGGTAGACTAAAGGTAAGAAGGATCAGATAAGCTAAAGTAAGGTGAGAGGTAAGCATTAGAAGCCAAGCATTTTAAGAGATAATCAGATTTAACTCTAGATGTTGTTTTTTTTTTATTGAAAAGATAGGCAGGATGAGTGATAGGTACACTAACCGATATGCTGTATGTAGGATAGGCAGAGCAATGCACAGACACAGTACTTATCAGATTGAGAGATAGGCATCATTTGTGTATGTGGGTTGAGGTACTAACTTTGATTGAGATGTTGTATCTTTAAAGATTTCCAATCATTTTCCATATAACTTTAGTACATTTTTAAAATATTTCTCTATCAAACCTCAATTTTAAGTACTTTTGGTCAAAGTCTGAGAACAAAGACTATCATTTTGGATTTAGCAGGATTTTTTGGTTTAGGTGGTCCCTTCGCTTCATTTGATATCCCTCCCATAAAGATACATGATAGCTCCATAAACCCCCTTATCCTACATAGGGCCCAATAGTGAAGACACTAGGTAGCCTAGTTTCATGGGGGGGGGGGGGGGGGTAGAGGGGGGTTGGCCTTCACTATAGGACTGTATGGAGTAACCTATCCTATACTGTACCATCCTTGATATATCTGCAATAGGGTACATAGAACACAGGGATACTGTTGTGTATTGTCCTGGGAATGGGTATATCTTTGTCTGAGATGTTTCCTATCCTAAAATCACAAGGATATAAAACATTAGCACAGTCTGCAGTGGGAATTTGATATTGCACAATTCATCTAGCACCCCTTGCGATTTAGGATACTAGGAAGGCCATAAAACACAACTGACAAAATAGCAGAGATATTTGAGGCATTCTACGCCATGTGGGATTCAACCTTTAAGGTTGACCAGCATTATGCTGAACCATTCAAATACGGTAAGGATAATCCTACATCTTGCGGCTTGACACTAGCAGTGCATGGAGAGTTCCATATCTTGCTACATCACATGTACCGTACTAAACTTTGCATATGTAGCCTTATGTCACAGAGCAGCACACACATGTTATAGGGATAGCCCAACAATTTATAAACTTTACTGTCAGCCATTGTTGGGAAAGCCCCTTATCACAAAGCACAAGTTTTACAATGCTTTTAAGATTATCTCTACATAATACATTAAATTGTAATAGCATCCCTTTATTGTATATTACTACAACATGAATTGTATATGCCCAGATTAAAACAGCCATTTCTATACTACTAACACAGACCTTCGTTGAGTATTGTAGCTCATCCATCAGAAACGCAAAGGTATCTCGTGTTAAACAGTGCTTTAGTCAATGTCACATTGGTTTTATGTTGTTAGTTTTCTGCTTGTCTCATCAATATCCACTTCTTGGCTGCACGTCATTTTGACATGTCAAAGTGAACAGTGCACGAGATGAGATGGAGAGTATCTATAGGGGTTTCTGTAGACATGTGCATGTTATCATGAATACAGATAAAATAACTTTGTACATGGAAACCTTCAGCATTTGGGTTCTCGGAAAGGAATGAGAGAAAACATACAATGATCTGTGTAGTAATGCAGCATGTCCCTTTCAACACTTTAAACTGCTCGCCAGTGTCTTGTTGGTATCATTACACATAGGGTTCACGTCCTTTCAATGGATTACTTTTAGTTAAACTACCTTCACATCATAAAGGTGTGTATGCCATAAGTGTCAGTGATGGAGACACAGTCAGCTTATCAAATGTTCCATGTGTTTCAATAGAGGGGATTTAAAATGACAGGTAGAATAAATATGCATAGAAATGTACAACCTGATCGATGGTGTGTCTACGTCATCACATTTTGTCACTTTAGCCTTGTGAAGCCGAGTCCTCTTTGAAGGCAGAACACGAGTAACAAAAAAAGGTGCACAGGCAGGCGGTTACTCTGTAGTCCTAACTACTGAGGAACAGAGTGTTTTACTACTACTACTGATTGTGGAGGGTTTCTGTCGGTGGAGACGCCCACAAAGGACGAGGTGAACCGTATACACCAGTGTCGCCATGTTGGCTTCCGTTTCCGTTTCTTTATGTCGTCTGTATTAGGCACCATGGATGGCTTCTGTATGGGGTGCAACCATAGTCAAAAATAGTCTGTGAGGTGGAGATACTAATCCTTTTATACTGAACCACTGAACAGGTCTGGTGGTCTGGGTCTAGATCTCCTCACCCTCTCTCAGTCCTGTTTAAATTGATAGTAGAAACTGCTGTGCTTTGAGATTTGGTCCACAATCATGTTTAATAGCATCAGTTATAGCCCTCCATAGACGTATACCTCTAAAGCAATAACGCGTGAGTGTGCACCAGTATGTATACAGTTCCTGACCTGTGGTAGTCAAAATTTAAGCAGGGCAATGTATACCTCTATTGTAGCTTAAAGGCTCCGCTTTCACTAAAATAGGATGTCCTTTGTATGATTCTATGTAAAGCCTGTGCCATCGGGCTATTTCTATTTTGAAATATATTACTGCAATATGTGTAAGTTTGTCCAATAAAAGAATACCTTTACTCCGGTAACGGACTTCAGCAGCGTACAGCCTTGCTGGGTCCTCCATAATTATGGCTGCTGACCGTGCCTATGGCTGACCTCTGAACCCCACACCCCTATACTACCCAGTGATCAAAGAGGAACGCAGGGAACGCGTAACGAGCAGACACAACCTCAAGTACGCTCCCCACCACATCCGGACACCCTGTCGAGTGGCTTGAGGGATGGGACAATGTGGTCACTGCCGGAAGAGTCTATTGGCTCTTGCCCTCACACCCTCACACCACACGCAGTGATATTCCTCCTGGGCGGAAGGACGCTAGGCATCCAATGCATTTATAACCAGGGTAGATGAGGGAGGGTCAGCCTTATCAGACCGTTTAATCAGCATACAGATTGTGATACTGACGACGATGGGTCTATACACTTATTCAGGGCTCCACATCAGACTAGGTGTCACATCATAATGTGGTATGTCATAAATGACAGGTTTGATGTACACTTAGTGTCTGCTTATAATGTCAAAAGTTATGCAGTGGCGAACGTACCTGTCACGAGCAATCCTGTTGATCTAGCCTGAGATTGGTAAAGTGCATGGCGGGTCCATTTAAAGGCAAGGAAGAGCAATCTATGCCTTACAACTTTATCTACAGGTAGTGTATAGGCCCTTTTTGCTATATATGTTAACTGTGTAGTTCATGATCCTTACATAAGTGAGCAGCCTGACCCACCTGAGCACTCCACCAGGGTCATTCAGCTGTCATGATATCTGCTCGCTCTGTATCTATAAAGTATCTGACTGTAAAGCAGTCATGCAATATTTTATTTCAGCATCTGCGTCTTCTTCGCATTGTGACCTCTGACAAATGCTGACTATGTATTCTTATCGTATGAGTCTTATTACCAGAGTATTCTCTCTAACATGCGCCACTATTTGTTCAGGTGCATCGAAATCATCAGTTTCATACTTGTTTTACTTACTAGTAATCAATCAAAGATTATATACATGTCCTGTTACCTCTCAAGTAATACAGACACATGCTATGAACAATTGATAAGACAGCAGATATAATTACAGCTGCAATTACATGAACCTGGGTACATTATGTAGCATGCACTTAAATGGTTATTGGTCGTCAATATGAGGGGTATGTGTCACACAGAGACAAGCAGATGATCTGATTATTTCCAGTCAAGGCTTCAATACCTGGGTCGAACATGACAGCCAGAGGCACAGCAGTGGACACCAGGTAAAGGTTAGGAGACATGGGAGAAGAACAAAGGTCAGGGATCCAATGTAGAATATGATATGAAGGGCGGGAGATGCCTGGCAAAATTGACGGGTGTATGGTGTAACAACAGCCTTCATATATTACCTAAGGTTGCCGTACCTTAGTTGTAGGATCGAAGAGGATGTTACATGTACCCCAGGCTGGCATAGGACACGAAGGTGTTATTGACTGATGTGTTGCACATATGTGTAGTACACAGAAGCACAGGTATAAGGCAGATGGCATTGTCCTCACATATAGTTCCAATGTGTCTACTTTGAGCCACCCACATACAATCCTTTCTCTTAGATCTACTCTGTTGAATATCTCCAGCAATTCCAGTTGAGTGTGTCTTCTTCTCTTGTGGTTTGAAAGTTCTCTTAGTGCTGATATTGAAACATAAAGGGAGCGAATCCTTAGAACATTGTGTTAGACTTATATCACAGGAAACCTCTAAAACACGAAAGACCAGAGCCATTACAATACTGCCTCTAGTTCACTACAGGACAGACTCTTTAATAACTAGCAATAAATGTGGATTTTAATCGTTACCTAGGTCTTAAATGGTATAGTACGTTTGGCACTATTTGGCTCTACGCTGGTCATCCAACATTTCATTGTGTTGGCCGGGCTAACCTATTGAAGCTAATTGATTTAAGCCCATTCAACTCAACACTGGAAGCAACTCATATTGGGTTTGAGATGTTTAAATTCTATTATGGATTGTCTGCCCAGTTTGGATACGGTAATAGGTCGAATCCCACATGGCGAAAAATGCCTCAAATATGCATTTATAGGACTCACTCCAAATTTTCTAGGCAAATAAGTACAGTAGGGTGTATAGAACATAAGCACTCTTTCCCGATTTTAGGTCTAGAAATATAGGATTCACAAAGATATAAACATCAACAAAGGCAAAATATCCAAAAGACTATGTAATAAAACATAACAGTGCCCTTGTGTTTTATACACCATACAGCAGTTATATGCCTTTGCAGTGGGGCCCACAAACGCAACAGATTCAAAATCGCAGAGATGTTTGAGGCATTTCTCGCCAAGTGGGATTCGACCTTATGGTTAGCCCAGATTGTGTCAGGATTGAGCTATTGATAGGCTTCATAATTTGCCTACATAGTCCATGTCTCGGTCTATATAGGTATGCCGTTGCCTCCTCCAGAATTAAAGATAGACCAACCACGGACAAATCTCAACCATACTTTTCTCATTAAATCAGTAAGGGCATTACACTTATTGGTCACTCGGTTCATCCCAATCATCAGCTCCAAATACTTACCCAATTTCAGCCACACAGACCAATTTACATAGTTATAATTCAAACTAAATGGATTTTCTACTTGAATAGCTCCTCATCATCATATTTATGTGTAAGAACTTTCATCCAAGAGTCAATGCATACACTGTACATACAATGATCCATTTACGCTAGCTCTAAAACACGGTATAAGAGTGTAAGCAATGTGGTCCTACGTCATTGTCTTCCGACTTTGATAACAGGTGCTCAGATTGTCACTTATAGACGTCCACATACACTCGGTCCTGTCTCCTTATTCGTATCAAAGTGCATTGATTTCAAAAACGCGATAGGTCGAATCCCACATGGCGAAAAATGGCTCAAATATCTCTGCGATTTTGAATCTGTTGCGATCTTTTACCTACCTCAAATTGGCCAGGGAATTAACTACAGTAGGGTGCATAGAACACAATCATCTTTTGCGATTTTAGATCTTAGAATACATAATTCACATAGATTTAGACATCAACAAAGGCAAAATAACCCAAAGGGTAGATGATAAAGCACAACAGTGTCCTTGTGTTCCATACAACCTCTGTAGTTGTACAACTTGCGAATTTGGGGTAGGTCCCAAATTCGCAATAGATTCAAATTCGCAGAGATATCTGAGGTATTTTTCGCCATGTGGGATTCGACCTGATGCCAGGTTGTAGACAAAGAACTAGTGGTGTACCTTTGATTTTGGATCAAAATAGGTCAATAGTCTTTGGTTACATAGAGATGACTCGGCCAAATGACTTTGAAGTTTATGAAAACAAAATATAAAGATATGTCCTATCAAGAGAGCATTCTCAATAGTGCCATTAGCATTATTAAGAAATACCATTCAGATATCAGAAACCATCACATAAAAATAGCTTCGGAGCTTCGGTGTCTGTACCTGTAACAACTGTTTGGTAAAACTATCTGTCGTTTTGCATTCTTTGCTAAGCCAGAGCCCATGCCAGATCTGTCGATACGACACGCAATAATAGCTTTCTTCAGCTTCAGAAGACATTCCATATTCTTTTGCGATCACATCTGAGCGTTCATGTAACCTGATATGCATCAGAAGACCTCCCTTTTCTTCATTAGTTGTTCTGCTATGAACTCCATGCCGTGAATATGGATCTAGGTGTATCGCTGAAGGCATTTCAGGCTGCTGTATTATGGGGATCGAAGTCAGGATCTGTTTATAGTTGTTGTAAAGAGAGTTTCTAGAATGTTGCCGATTTATTTTTGGGTGTGTGTTTTCTTCTGTCGTGATATGTGTCTAACAGACACCGACTAGAAACATCAGTGCCTGCTATGCCTCTATTAAAGGTGTATTCTTATCAAGTACATGTTTCATCTTAGTCTGAAGGTCCAGATTATTTAGTATAAACCAATGTAGCTATATAATGTTCACAGACGTGGTGGAGGTTTTTCTTCCAGTACTTTTGCACTGTCATACCTAGGGCAGTTCTGATTTTGGACGAGGATGCGGCTTACACTCAGCCGTGTGTGAGCTGCTCTTACCCTCTATTCTCTCAGCTCCTCCAGCTCTCACCGGCTCCCCTAAACAATCATGTATCTCTGGCCTTATTTATATTATACAGAAAATAGTCTTTTCATGGACCTTTAGCTTCTTTGCTTTGAACGATATTATGGATCATCGCCAGGTCCTTCCATGATAATTGCATGGCATTTGACCATTCTTTGTATGTCTGGATGTATCAATGATCTTCAACTATACTCACAATTTAACATATCTGGCAATCTTGTACGGCTCGCGATAAGGTGATAATGGCGGATCAGCGAATGGAACAAGAGATGAGCTCAGTTTTGATGGTCGAAATAAATATTTCTCGAAATTGCACGGAACTGACATATGACACCACACCAATGTTTCCTGTCCAGTTACAGCCCCTCCCCTCCCCCAAGAGCCCCACTCATGTTTCCAGGCCCTCCTGGAGGACGTTCAATACGGTCAACAAGTAGGGGTAGACCAGGGGAGGAGTGACTCACGTGTCCTATGGAAGACGCTCACCGGAAGACGCTGCGGGTGTCTTGTTTGTCACGTGTTTGTCACATTCTTGCATCGGGAAGATTACCCTGTCTCCGGTATAACCAGACCTCAGTAAACCGGGGTTAACTTTATTAAACATCGTACAGGGGCACACATTTCAAGATTATAATTGCATTGTCGCATGCAGGCGTGTTTATATGTTAGGCCAATGTTGCGCATTAGTGACCATACTGTTTACTAATTGAATATTGTTAGTCAATGGGTAGTAGTATGTGGAAAGGGATGTTGGTATCAGGTACATAGCAGCGATAAGTACAGATCACTTGAAATGTTTGGTATGTCCTGTTTTGGTGACCAAGGTACAGTGACTTAAGGTGACAGCCTTAGATACCTTCATACATATTAGCTTTCAGCGTTATCCTGTCCATTTCTTTGCCCTATACACCATCAGAGTTGTACTGAAAAGCAGACTTAACTTGGTACCAGGGATACCTTTGTTTTAAAATCAGTCCCAGTCAATAGAACACCATTGTCGACTGATAATGATGATTTTCTTTTAATTTTTCCATTACAGATTTATGCCATTGTAAAACATAACGGCAGTCCCATCATTACATCAGCAGGCCTTACGGTGGAGGCTAACACAAGGAGATTCGCCGTGGACGAGAAGAAAGAACTATACTACCGGGCCGAGGTGCAGAACAGGGTCTACAAACGGGAACTGGTGGAGGTATGTAGATGGTATGTCTACAAAATGGAAATTGGTGGAGATGGGTTGTTAGCTCTGTTTAGCAGAGTCTATGGGAAAGGAGCTGGTGAAGATGGATGGATATAGTGTTTAAATTGCGAATTAAAAGGAGGAATTATGTAGATGAAATAGTACAAGAAGGAAGCATTGGGAGGATATAGGTAACAGGTCTGTATGTACATGGAATATGAAAGAAGCAGGGAGATATGAGATAATAGAGGTTTAACACCATTTCGACAGCTAAGGTCATATTCATGGCGAGAACTGCATTACACAATTTCACAGAGGAATGTGTCAGTGCCCGCGCATATGTGCACCACACACATCCCGAGGAGATAGGAAAGAGAAGATATATGCCCTTTTAAGTGGGCTAGGGAAGCCCGAAAGAAAGAAGCAGGGGGGATAACAGGTCCAGGGATAGAATCTGGTGGAAGAGGGTAGACCTCAGGAGGTTAATTCAAAAGATCCTGGGATCGCAACCTCAGTGATCTTAGGAATTATTCCGCCTTATCCTATTAAGCAATCTTAAGATCAGACTGCATTCACTTTTCCTAGCCACCACTAAGATCGCATCGATCTTAGCCTCAGCCCTCCTACACTATTCCATGAAGTACTGACTGGGCACAGGGGTAAGAGTCCCAAAATAAAGGAATAGCTGTGGAGTCACTCTTCTTCACAACAGTTTTTATACCATCGTTCCCCGTCCCCATATGGGCTAACAAAAGAGCACAGGGTGCAGTTGACCCCATACAGTATTCAAGAATTGTTCCCATGAATGTATGATTTATGCTTGCCTATTAGAAGCATTTGCCCCCCTCCCCAGTGCACTTAACGCATGAGTAGCCCTAAGAGCCCTCAATGACACTCAGCAAACGTCCTCCCTCCCCTCTATACGTATGCAGCTGGCTATTCACTCTTTCGATCAGGAGTGTTCCCTGTAAGTGCTCTTGTACTCAGGTTAAACCACTATGCAATGCTTTCACTAAGATTGCAGTGATCCTAGCGCTGGAAAAGGAATAGTGAAGTGATCTCAGGACTTGCTATTCCTGACAGGCCTGCAACCACTGCATTAGATAGGGTAGACTGGCCAGGTCTTATGATATGTGCCTACACTAAGATCGCAGGGGTAGAAATCCCAGGATCTTTTGAATTAACCTCCTGATGTACAAACTGGTGAAAGTGTTAAGAGGATATGGTCTTTAGACGGGACCTATTTAGTGGACAGATAGAAGGGTTTACAGACGGGAACTGATGTCATACAGCAGGATTTACAGACGGGAACTGATGCCATGCAGCAGGTTCTACAGACGGGAATTAGATCTGGTGGTATAACGAGGGTTGCCTTGATAGTCTGGACTCAAAGTGTATCAGGCGTGATGTTAGTAGAATACATGTATACACAGTTGAATAATAGAAGTGACTGTACTTGGGGTATTTAAAGCATAAACCACCCATATAATAACTTTACAGTGGATCGTGTGACACCTGGCATATATAGCCTGGATGTGTGTCATGGTCAAAAAGAATGGTCAAAAAGAAATAAGATAATCAGAAAGAAATAAGACATATAATTCCCGATCACTTTTTGAAAGTCACTATATGGAGATCGCTTTTTGAAGGTCACTATAGGTCGATTCCCACATGGCAAAAAATGGCTGAAATATCTCTGCAATTTTGTGTGTTGCGTTTTATGGCCCTTGTTGGGGCCATAAAACGCAAGGATTGATCAACTCATTCTGAATCCCACAGTGGTTTTGGGTTAAGTTTGCAGTAGTCATTGCATTTTATGGCCTCAATAAGGGCTATAAAACACAACAGACAAAATCAGAGATATTTCAGCCTTTTTTCGCCATGTGGACCTTTTGGAGTGAGAGCATTAATGTCAAATGTAATGCATCCATTGCACGAACCCTAAAGGCCAAATCCCACTATGTGAAAAATGGGTCTGAAATGTCTGTGATTCTGGATATCGGCAACATTGGACTCTTGCCAATTTTCTAAATCACAAGGGTATCACTGCACTTCTTACCACTCCAAATCCGACTATAGCTGATAGTAGCAGGAGAGTCTCTGTGATTTTCATTACTGCACAGATGAGTTGCTAGAATGATTCACAGAGATAGAGTATTTGATATCAAAATCACAGTTGTCTCTGACTATTTTCTGTGGTTTGCAATGGTCTCCTGCATAGCATAAACAAATGTAGCTTGCATAAAACACAAACAGAACCCCATTATGACTGTAGTATGTGAAACTTGGTTCCTGATTTATCAAAGACACACCTCTTATGATTTCCTAGAAACTGTTGTTTTCCTCTAAATCACAGGGATTTTGAGTCTATCACAGAGACTTCAAGCCCTTTGTTAGGAAAATATCAAAAACTTTTGATGTACTATAGGTCGAATCCAACATGGCGATTTAGGGCTCAAATATCTCTGCGATTTTGTCCCTTGCACTCTTGGGGCTTTCCTGAGCCCCTATATCGCAAGGATAACTGCTTAATTGGTCTTTGGTTCACTGTTGGATTCGGTATAAGTTGAACAATTCTTGCGATCTAGGAGCCCAGGAAGACCCCAAAAATGCAAGGGACAAGATAATTGAGTCCTAAATCGCCATGTGGGATTCAACCTTTTACTCCCTAAATACCAGCACTTTGACAGGGATTCTTAGCCTTTATAGGTCTTCCCTAGACAATATTACCACCCCAATATCGGCTAAGCACTCACATATCATATTTCACAACGATTTACCGACCATTTTCACGTTGTGGGCTTTGGCCTTAATGTGATCTATGTGTTGGTAGTGGACATTTTTGGAAGTGAATGGGCCAGATACCATTTGAGATACTGGTGGACTTTATATCTAATACCGACTGAAATTCTTCTGTTAGCCTCTAATGCTCGACCGTCACAAAATTTGATTCACGTTCAACCGGAAACAACTTTCCGGCTCTATTGTTAGCGACATGGCATTAGGGGTGGGGCGAGTAAGAGCAACCCAAGCCGCCCTCTGGCGAGCACATGGGACATCTCATGCTGATGTCTGATCGACTTGGCATATTATGTTACAAAATACTTCTCTCTGGGCGGGCCTACAGAAGTATCGTTTCAACTATCACGATATGCTGAATGTGGCTCACCTAAGGTCGAATCCCACTTGGCGAATAATGCCTCAAATATCTCTGCGATTTTGAATCTGTTGCGATTTTGGGATCCACCCCAAATTTGCAAGGCAGATAACTACAGTAGGGTACATAGAAAACAAGGACACTGTTGTGTTTTAATGTAAAGCATATGCAATATATTGTCCTGGTTAATGGGTATATCTGTGTCTAAAGCCGTGTGTCCACATGGTGCAAGAATGTGGTGCTGACAAAATTCTTGACGATAAAACCATGTTTGTCATCCATTTCTGACGATAAAAATCAAACATGTTCTGTTGCCCTGTGGACACAAGGCTTATCATGTGTGATATCCTAAAATCACAAGGATATAAAACCTTAGCAGAGTCTGCATTCGTACTTTGATATTACACAATGTAACTACATGTATCACTCCTTGCGATTTAGGGCACCAGGAAGCCCATAAAACACAGCTGACAAAATCGCAGAGATATTTAAGCCATTTTTCGCCATGTGGGATTCAACCTGTAAGGTCTCTCAAAACCTTATGACAGAGGAAGGTGGAACATACCCAGTACCCAATCCCTTGCTTTTCTTGTGTGAGTGCTACATCCCTGCCCATGTAGCAAGCCCGCTCGGGGCCAAATTGGTTTTACCCGGGATAAGGTGGTTCAAAGCGGGCAGTATTCAGTACATGGGTTTTAGGTTCGGCAGATGCTGGGTTTCCAGTCAGGGCCACACAGGGCAGCCCAAATCAGGCAAACCCACTTGAGCCTGTTGGGCTCCCAATGGGTTTTGTCCTCAGCATACGGTCTGGGCCACATTGGGCCACCCGATTTGGGCACTGGTCAGCTTTAAAATGGGCAACCACATTGGGCCCAGGATGGTTTCAAAATGGGCATCCCAAGATAGGTACTTAGCTGCATAACATCTTCCCAGTCTGGGGTGAGAGTAGGTTTGGACAGGGCAGCCTCATCTTCTGAACTGTTCTAAACTCTGTGATGAGTGTTCCCCCTCCCTCTCTCTTTTTTGTTCGTCCCTCCCCTATCCATCCCCTACCCCTTCCATCTCCTCCTCATTCCACTCAACCTGCCCTGCCCTTTCCCCCTCTCACCCCGCTCTGCCCTGCCCTTCTGTCACCCTGCCCTCCCTGGGCCTCCCTAGCCCACTTAAAAGGGTCTATTTCTCCTCTTTCCTATCCCCTCAGGATGTGTGTGGTGCACATATGCACAGGCACTGACACATTCCTCTGTGAATTTGTGTAATGAGGATCTCGCCATGAATATGACCTTAGCTGTTGAAATGGCGTTAAACATCTATTACTCACTCACTCTCACTCCCAGCCCTCTCCCTGTATTGCCCTGCCCTGCTCTCACCCTGCCCTGCCCTGCTCTTACCCTGCCCTGCTCTCACCCTGCCCTGCCCTCTCACCCTGCCCTGTCCTACTCTCACCCTGCACTGCCCTGCCATCTCCTTTGCTCACATGCCCTGCCCTGCTCTCACCCTGCCCTGCCCTGCCCTCATCTCACCCTGCCTTGCCCTCTTCTCACCCTGCCCTGCCGTCCTCTCACCCTGCCCTGCCCTCCCCCCTCCCTTCCCTCCACCACTGCTGTAGGACACTTTCCCTATACCATTAATACACAGGTAGGTTCATAGTAGGGATCCAGATATTTCATGTAAAAGGCAACACTGACTAGTCCTGGAAAGAACAGTTTCATGTCTTTCTTTGTACTAGTAGGCTTGCAAGGTGTATTTGTGGTGTGGGGGCAAACAGGTCCCACACTTGGCCAGGTATAAGAGGACTATATATAGAGGCAATTGAGAAACCAAAAATATCCCCTGCCCCTGTAGGCCAGTCCATGGCAGACTCACTACAAAGTGGTTTCACAGCACTCCAGGCAGAATTCTACTACCCATACCAAACTTATTTCTTTTAGACATAGGACAACTGGAATAGACTACTAAATCAGATATGAAGTAATAATGTGCAGACTTTCTCATAGTCTGGAAATACTTAGATGTTTCTAGTCAAAAGTGCAAATCAAGGTCATCTGAGTAGTAGTGGAATGGCAACACCATTTCTATTGCACTGAACTTGGAACAAGAGCAGATATGCAGAGGTACAGTCATTATGAACTTGAAGGCTCTCTTCTCTACTCCTACATAGGGAATTAGTGGGGGAAGATTGAGGCCAGAATGTCACTTTAATGAATCAAAGTGCCTTGTGTTGGCTGAATGAGTTTGATTCAAATGAATGGTACTGCTCTGCCTTTCCACTTGGGTAGATATTGCATTTACTGCTTTGGTGATGGGGGGGGGGTTAGATTAGCTCAAGGATTTGTTGCTTATTGACTTTAAAAAAAAAAGAAAAGATTTTGGATAAATTTCTCAAAAAGAATTTTTATCATGTCACCACTAATTTTTCATCAAATCGGGCATCCCACTTTAGGCCACACCAAAAACCCATGTTAAACTCACTTTGAGCCCAAATCGGTGAGCCCAATTTCAAACAGATCTGTGCCCGAATCGGTTAGCCCAGTGTGGCCCAGACCCTTTGCTGAGGACAAAACCCATCGGGCGCCCACTGTGTTAACCCAGTGTGGCCCACATCAGGAGCCCGCTCTGGCCCAGACTCGGGCCACACCATTTTTGCTACCTGGGTGGCTACATTGTCGGTGTGGCTGGATGTGTTATGGGGTAGGACAACGTAGGGAAGGTTCATGTTGACATGCCGTGTGAGAATGTAGGAGAAAGACGGGTTATTGAACATCAAAAGTTAAGACGTGGTGTTGTATCATAGGACACGACACAGCAACATTTTTCGTCCATTTTTTCTTCTTTAATCTATTGTTTTCTTTTAGGCCACCTGATTTTGATTACTTGGATTACAGGATTTTTCACCTCCAGCTTTGGTCGGGCAGAGGAAAAAAAAAAAAAAAAAGGCTCACATTTCTCGTATCTGACAACCAAAACACACCACCGCCGGAGCAAAAAAAAAAAAAAAAAAAGGCCTGGTAATACCATATTTTTAGGCATTTTCAGCAGAAATATTGAGAAATTTCCGAATATGAAGGGCAAAATGTGATGTGTTTATGAGTGATAACTTATATTTTTCTTGAAGAACCATTTTTTTTGTAAAATACTCCAAAAATCTCGTCGGGCATAGGCAAAAAAAAAAAAAAAAATTTTTTTTTTTGATTTTGCCAAAAATCTCGTCACCGGATCCGTAATCCAAGTTATTAGAATAAAACGGCCTTACCGACATACAGCTGTAACAAGACTTATTCTTTTTGCCGAATCCCCAGCCCCACTCCTCTTATGAAACGGGCGAATCCCACATGGCGAAAAATGGCTGAAATATCTATGCGATTTTGAATCTGTTGCGATTTTGGGACCAACCAAAATTCGCAAGGTTATAACTACAGTCGGGTGTATAAGGTCGAATCCCACATGGCGATTTTGGCCTGTGGAATCTCCGGATTTTGTCAGTTGTGTTTTATGACCCTTGCTGAGGCCATAAAATGCAAGGATTGTTCAACTTACACCGAATCCAACAGTAGGTTATGGTCTAATTTGCAGTAACCCCTGTGTTTTATGGCCTCAACAAGGGCCTTATAACACAACAGACAAAATCGCAGAGATATTGGAGGCCTTAATCGCAATGTGGGATTCGACCTTATATATAGTCACAAAAGACTGGGGGCCTCTCTTATAACCGTGCACACATTATACCTACAACAAAAGCAGGTTCCTGCTCCGATCCATAGCAGTATGACAGCATCCACTGTGGATGGTTGATCACAGACCCACCTAGTATTATGGTCCTCCTGCACGCATTGACTCCGTATAAGTCGAATCCCACATGGCGAAAAATGGCTGAAATATCTCTGCGATTTTGAATCTCTTGCGATTTTGGGACCTACCCCAAATTCGCAAGGGTATAACTACAGTATGGTGTATAGAACACAAGGACACTGCTGCGTTTATTCATGTACCCCTTGGGTTATTTAGCCTTTGTTGATGTTTATATCTCTGTGGATTATGTATTCCCTGGCATAAAATCGCAAAAAAAGTGCTTCTGTTCTCTAGGTTGCATCCCACATGGCGATTTAGGGCTCAAATATCTCTGCGATTTTGTCCCTTGCCCTCTTGGGGCTTTCCTGAGCCCCTATATCACAAGGATAACTGCTTAATTGGTCTTGATTCACTGTTGGATTCGGTAAAGCTGAACAATCTTTGCGATCTAGGAGCCAAGGAAGACCCCAAAATCGCAAGGGACAAAATCGCAGAGATATTTGAGCCCTAAATCGCCATGTGGGATTCAACCTTTACGAATTTGGGGAAGGTCCAAGAATTGCAAGAGATTCAAAATCGCAGAGATATTTCAGCCAGTTTTCACCATATGGGATTCGACCTTAAAGTAATAATACAGAAGGACCTGATCTGGGTGTCCTATAGTGTAGAGAAATAAGTGCAGATACCACTACCGTCTGAAGGCTGAGGTGGGCGTTGACTTATTCATAGCTTTCTTCTTACAGGATGGATAGAGAAAGTGCACAGGGGAGAGGGGTGTAATCATGCTTGGAGGTATACAGTACCCCTAGAGCTATCATATTCCTTCTCAAGTTAACATGCTCCCCAGACTTTCAACAGATCAAATGTTTCAATGTATGCTAATAAGAATCGGGGTGATCAGCGAGAGGTTCAGTGATGTAACTAACTATTCTAGTTTATAATACTGATTGCAAATACTGTCTATTAATCGTTAGTTAACTCATCTATTCTTGCAGCTTGACCAGGAGTTGTTACGCCTGGAGAGGTTACTAGAGCTGCCAGGTCCCCAGTACAACCACGTAGGGGAGGACCTTCTCTATCTCCTACCAGACAAACGACCTGCCCAAAGTACACCATCGCGCATGCGCCGACGGAAAGCCGATTTAGTCAGGTGAGTGTGAATAAGTGATAAATGGAATAGGGAAGAAGTAGAAGATTGGTGTTGGTGGGACTGACGAGTAAAAAGGTAGAGATATTGACCTATACAGTATGTTATTTAGGTGGAGTATTAGGATTAAGTGAGTGAAAATGGCCTTGGAAGTGGATGTTTAGGGACAGACAGCAGGATTGAAGAGGGTAGAGGGAGGAACACAAATCAGTGTAAAGCCCAGAGTGAGAGTTTTTCTATATGCACCCCATTTAAGTTAGGTTTGACAGTATTTTCTTCGTAGCATAGAAGGGCTGGGCCTATCACATATCACCTTTCAGATATTGTTAATAAAAACAAATCTCTGAACTAAAGCCCAAACATTAAGCAATGTGGACACTACGCATCCCTAGAGTATCTTTAAGTTTTACAGTTTCAAGATGGGAAGTAGCATTTTAGTACTTATGGTTTCCAAATGTTTCCAATTTTAGACAGAGGGTACTATTATTTTGTTAACATTTTTGTGATGGCGGCTATTCAGCAACAGTGTACCTCTAGGTGTATGTTACTACTGAATCTGATAATAAAAACCCTATGTTGTAATATCAACAGTTACCTTGAATTCCCTAAAAATCGTAATTTGTTGATTGTGTGCCATAAATATCTTCTATGGGGACAAAAGGAGAGTTGCCTCCCCACCCAATTGAGTTCACACTCCTTACAACCTGCCACCACATTTTTGTACCTATTCCTTACAGCCCTTAGTACCAACCTTCAATACCCCATATATTGCCCCCCCCCCTTACTCCCATCCTCAAGTCTGGTTGGGAAGGAGGCGGTTCGAAGACTGTGTGTAACTCTAGTGCAACCAACCATTGTTCATAATCGCGCTAATGCAGTATCCATAATTGACAAGTCTGTGCCTTCTCTTGTTCGTGGTTTTAAAAGTCCGGCACGGCTCGCCGATCAAAGCGCCCTCTAACAGCAGTGCACCAATCACTCACGAGGGGGCGCCACAGCAGCAATGAGACGCCGCTCCCGAGCCCAGGGCTAATTTCTAGGATCATGTCATTTCAATAGAGTTCGCGTTGTCAGCTAATTTAACTAGTTGTCTACCACCAAATGGAGTGGCTGAATGACTGGAGCTTTAAAGGGTGCTCTTGCACGCATGGGGATGTAGTTGTACACTCTGATGGTCAGAATAGTTCCATTAGATTAATACTAGGAAAGCTAATTACTCACTAATGGGTGATGATAATGTGACCCTGAATGACTCATTTGCTGTAGATGTTTATCTGAGATATACCCCAGATGCGATTAACCCTAATGATTCTGCATAATCCCATGTAGTAATCGATGGATTACTCAAAAGGACTACACATCTATTCAGTATGTGCATTTGATCCATTTATTATAAATACAACAGATGTAACACCGACTTCAACCCACATACATTTGCTACCGATCAGCAGACTCTTTGATCGTATGAGCAAGAAGTTTAGATACTGTACTACCCTTGTTATGAGGCTGAAGAGGAGGCACTGAGTATTACCAACGTAGTAGTACATGTATGGAACTATGAGTATACGTCAGGGTTACTTCAGCCTAGAAATATATGGAACTATGAGTATGAGTCAGGGTTACTTCAGCCTAGTAGTATATGGAACTAGGGGTATGGGCTACTTCAGCCTAGTAGTATATGGAACTATGAGTATGAATCAGGGTTACTTCAGCCTAGTAGTATATGGAACTATGGGTATACGTCAGGGTTACTTCAGCCTAGTAGTATATGGAACTATGAGTATGAGTTAGGGTTACTTCAGCCTAGTAGTATATGGAACTATGAGCATGAGTCAGGGTTACTTCAGCCTAGTAGTATATGGAACTATGAGTATACATCAGGGTTACTTCAGCCTAGTAGTATATGGAACTATGAGTATATGTCAGGGTTACTTCAGCCTAGTAGTATATGGAACTATGAGTATATGTCAGGGTTACTTCAGCCTAGTAGTATATATGGAACTATGAGTATGAGTCAGGGTTACTTCAGCCTAGTAGTATCTCAGTAAACACACATTTGTAGATGGACGTTGCACAGAGGTACGTCTACGTAGAAATCTTTGGGCAACTATGTAGATTTGCTTAGAATGTGGGCGTTCAAACGATAAGATTTACTTACGTTCTAAGGACGTATCTATTATAAATACGTTTATAATATACATTTTTATATGTATCTTAATATAAATAATTGCCAAAAAACTTAGGTTTAAAAAAATCGTGGTGTCAGGGATTCGATATCATCACCTTCAAAGCATAATTCCGGTGTCTCCACCGACTGAGCTAGCCAGGTTGGTGTACATGGGGAGAGCAATCTAACCAATTAACACACTTTAATTTGTAGAGGAACGTTAAACAGATGGATGTCTAAAAGTAAACCAAGGTAAAACGGTCATAGTCATATAACTACATATGATGTAGGTGTTTGTACTTCTTAACAAAAATGCTGCCCTCATGGTACCATTATTGCCCATTGTTGGGGGGTCATCCCAACAATAGAAATAAATAATGGGTCCATCTAAAATAGGGGGTGGCATTATTTTTGTTAAAAACTTTCTTTTATAAGCTAGGTGCCAACTATCGAGGGTTTCTTGTATACGGACGATCAAACCTTAAGGGTTTTCTACCCATCAAAGTCGGACACAATTGTATGAGAATGAAAATAGACATGCACCATACCAGGGATGCTTACGTTTGTGTTAAATCATTATGTTCCATTGTAAAATTGACACAGTAGGTAACCGACTTAGGTGCACTTGTAAATTTTCATACTCTCCTACCTGCTGGTAGAGCCATGAGCTATATGTTGGTTTCATTCATATGTAGCCTTGTTAGCGCAGTCTGTAGAGCTGTGGATTTCTTATATAAAGGTGGTAAGATCAAATCCATTTGGAATGGGTTTTTTTTATTTGTTTAATTCTATAGATAAATAGCTACGCATGTTTACCTCCAAATGGGTCTTTTTGTCCCAACTTAAGACTGTAGCTGCATCCAATTACATTTTCAAATTACCTTTTTATAGGTTTTGAGATAGAGATTCGT
Organism: Acholoe squamosa; assembly: GCA_949317995.1. Classification (NCBI taxonomy): domain Eukaryota; kingdom Metazoa; phylum Annelida; class Polychaeta; order Phyllodocida; family Polynoidae; genus Acholoe; species Acholoe squamosa. The sequence goes on from OX439042.1 coordinate 23,782,861, forward strand.
ATTTCAGACCACTATGTCTCTAGAACGTAAGTAACCCTTAACGTTCGAACGTCCATATTACAAGTACAAACATGTAACTCAGGAGCTTAATTCAAAAGGCTCTGCCATCACTACCTATGAGATGTTAGTGATTTACTTCCCATATTCTACACTGCTATGGTAAGGTTGGCCTGCCTTCCTTTCTGATAGCCAGCTACTTTTTAGTGAGCGATGTTAGCCTCAGCCCTCCTTTCACTATTCCAAGCAGCTAACAACTGTGCAGAGTGGTAACAGATCCACAGAGAAAAAATAGCAGTGGAAGGTAAAAAATAGCAGAGGAAAAACTTGTTCTCTCAAGAGTGGCTACACTGGGGTTCTGCTAATTATATATACCCTGTCGGGTGCACTTGACCCTGAAATGTCCTACACCAACTAACAGAGAGAAGGAAAGCATGACGTTACTATGCCCTTAACCCTTAATGCATGAGTAGACTCAAGAGCCCTCAAACAGTCTGAGAAAATGCATTCAAGTGCCCTTAACTCATGAGCAGCCTCAAGAGCCCCCAAGGACTATCCGCAGGTGCATTCACTTTTGTGATGAGGAATGTCCTCCCACCCATTTGCACTTGCACTTGGGGGAAACCACTATCGTTTCTCAGTATAAAATAAGGGGTGGTGTTAGTACTGAAGTGGAATAGTGAAGGACTGCATAGTACTTCCTATTAGTTACTGGTCTAACACCACCAGCTATTTTATTGTAGTAACACTAGGTCTTATGAGATGGTAACAGACGTGCCTAGGCTAACGTCTCATAGGTAGCGATGGCAGAGCCTTTTGAATTAACCTCCAGACCTATTTGGTAGAAATCAAACCTAGATATACCAAAATGCTACTTATCATTTTGGTATGGTGTTTACTGGTATATGGAACTGTTGGTATGAGCCAGGGTTACAACAGCCTAGTAGTATATGGAACTGTTGGCATGAGTCATATTATAACATGCTAGTAGTATATGGAACTGCTGGAATGAATCAGGTGTACCACAGCCTCATGATGTATGGAACAATTTTCAATATAACTCTTATCAGAAATAGTGGTAGACTGTTAACAGGCTGATTTTAATCACGCCAACCCTTTTCATACCTAGAAAACGTTTAATTATCGATATTAACCATTAACCACTGGTAACGATGGAGTAACGATAGCCTTACTGTAGTTGGTTTTCTGAAGTGAGGCATCTGAGCAGTATTTGAAAGTATGGTATTTCAAGCAGTTGTTGTTTGGGTTGCCACCGGAAGCCTATCCTTGTATGTACATTGATCCTCATGTGCAATATTGTTGCGGCTAAATTTAGAATGTGTATCTTACTCTTTGTTGTATCTTTATAGGTGTGACTCGTCGACGTTCATCACAGACGCAGCCGACGTGTGCTCTGACCTGCCAGAAATCAACTTGTCCTGTCTGGATGATGAAAAGCGCAAACTGGAGAAAAAGGACTCTGGCTTCCACACCATGTCTTTCAAGAATTCCAACTTCATGACGGCCGAGGAGGAGAACCCACGCACCAGCCGCTCTCTCACTGGAGAGGAGCGGCTCAGCGGTGTCGGCGGAACTGGCGCCGAGCACTCGGCCTCTAGTCCTGAGTCAGAACCCTTTCTGGGGGTGCGCCCTCCTGGCCCTGATGTACATGTGCCAAATGATGGGGGCGCCCTCTATTCACAGCTGCGGCGTCAGTCCAGTAATGATGGTGACCTAGATGAACGGCAGTCGCTGCTGGTCAGCGAAGCGGGGGAGGAGGACATACTGGGTGCGGACGCTCATGTGAGGTCAGCCACAATTTTGGTGAACAAGTCGGGTTTGCGGAGTCATTCAGACCATGCTCTGGGACGAAGCAATGCCCGCCAACAACTTCACGAGCATTACGAACTACGTGACATGTCGCGCTCCACCGCTACGCTTTCCCAGCCTCAGCGACAAAACACCAACCCCGTGCCACCTAGTGGGAAGGACATACCGTGGCCATCTAGGAGTGCCATTGAAACACAGTCCAAACCGTTCAAGGTCAGACGCGCAAAGATGACAGAGACGCTGGTGAAATCCCCGGATGTGCCCTTTGGCCCATCCCAATCCTCTGGCGGTGCCACAGGAAAGCCAACAGCGTCCACATCACAACAACAGCAAAGGACTTTAACAGAGGCCGAGCGACGTAGGAAAATACAGGTATTACAAAGAGAGTTAGCACGGATACAAAAGGAACTTAAATCATTGGGGGAGCTTGAGATTGAAGTGAGTTATGTTTGATGTTGGGCTGATCATGTTGAGGCTATCTAGTGCTTCATGGCATTGACATACAAAGACTAAATAAACCTAAGGCAGCATACGTTATATGTGCATATTTTATGTATAATCATAGTTAGAATAAGACTCACGATGGACAAAGGCCCATTGTGTGAATGCCTCATATTCTTCACCACATCATCAGTGCTAGAAACCTACATCTCATTATTGACGCCAATACACTATTCCCTCATATGGACTATGCAGGCTTGGGACATTTCATCCTCCTAAAGGTGGGGCATGTTCATCAAAAGCCGATGCGATAAGTAGGACATTATGGTTTGCACCAGTTCACAGGGTGTCTTGCTACAGGACCTTTTACAACATGATTTGTTACCAGTTGGGAAAATATGACACAGGCCCAAGGGTAAAAACTTTTCATGGCCGGCGTTTTTAGATGCACCATGTTTCAGCATTCTGCTTCACATTTGAAAAGCATTAATTGGAACCCAGAAGAAAGTCCGTCAGATAATTAAAGGAAGGTGAAGTGGAACATTTAGAAATTTAGAGGGAGGTAAGGTTTATGAAATCAAATTGCTGGTACATTGCAATAGAACGGGAAAGACATGATTGTATTGAAAGCAACCGTGTCTTTTATGTACATAGACTTTCGCGCTTGATATATCCTTTCTACCTGGTGAATATGTTCCACGCAATCTATGTTAATTCGAAATCCTTTGCACTCGAAAAAGACCTTTATGACGATGCTTCTTCAAGGTTTATCGCAGGTAATGTCATTAATACAATCATCATGTTTTGTATAACATTGTACAAAATCTGAAAAGCTTTTATAGTTAGAACAGCCTCTGGTGGCTGATAATTGCGTCGATCCCGTCTAAAACAGTCTATAAACAGGGGCATAATCCTACATGGTGTTTTAATAGACTTACCCAAATGGTGGTTTATTATATTATTAGTTGAGCAGTCTTCATACGCCATCTCATGCTGTGTATAACCCATTCCATTATAGGTTTACTGTGGTCAATGTTTTACTTTGTTCACCCGGCCAGGGAAGGGGAACTCCGATGGGGTTCCTTCAATCGGTCATCACAGGCAGTGACAATGTGCAAAATCCAAACCATTTAACTTTTTCCACTCGGAACGGTCCAGGTGAATGTATGTATGTGTTGTAAGTAACATGTGTGTTCATCGAATGTGGTCTGCAGACCAATATGGTAAAAATACAAAGAGGTTGCTATGGCAGAAATAGATTTATAAAATATAATAATAGTGTAGCAATAATAAGCATGATGCTGTAATGTTGAATATAAGGCCAAGTTACGTTGGGAAAGATGCAACTCTGATTATCATCGACAATTGCACGGCATGCTTGAAATATTGATGATGAGACATTTTGCACCCAAAATAATGAAAGATATGCTGTTATTCACTACAATACTTCCCAAAGTTGTCTGATCTTTCACATATTTGATATACCACTATTGACGCCTTATGGAAGTGGAGCAAAGTAGGGATACCTTAATCTGATCACTATTTAGCAGAGGTGGATAGATAATGCCCATAGACCTGACATATCTCCTTAAATAATGGATGCATAGAATATACTGTTGAATGAGGAGGGACCTCTTCATATAGTACGGCTTAAACAAAATATTCTCGGTTGATTTTTAGTGTGGCCATCCCATTTAAATGATTGCTTTGCATTGGGTGAGAACGGGGGGTTTGCATTGCATTTACACATTGCGGAGACACGCTTATCAAGTAGAATGTATGCATAATATCCAATTGTTCCGTAGTGCATAATGGCTATAACAATGCTCTGTTGATACATGAATGTGTTAGGACATTTAGTGCAGTTATAGATGAAGTTAAATATTTCAAACAACAGGTAATCATTATGATTTCTGTACCGGAATTCAAGTCACATTAACACAGGCCATTGATGGGACATTTTTTGTCTTAAGCCATACAAGTTAGTTCAAATGGGGTAAAATTCCTTGTGTGCAGTCACGCCATTATACGTTTGGAGTTGCTATGGAAAAGGGAAAAATGAGATATGTACATGTATGCATGATACAAGTGTCGTGAGTTCTGTGGTCCTTCTCCTATAACACACGCAGGCAGGCTGGAGTCTTACGTAGGCTACGTCAAAAGGCCTCCAGAAATGCCACCAGAAACAAATGAACAGAAGACCTTCTACAGCCAAGGTCATCTCCATTGATGCATTTGATACAAATAGATTCTTCTCTATTATTCCCCATATATATGTTCTAGAATTATTGATAAAATTTCAATGATTAACTCTTCCTTTACCAGAGTATTTCAGAGCAAATTTTTGGATTTTAGTTTATAACATAAACTATCAAAAACCATTGGAATTGTGTGAATATTCAAATTAGAAAGGAAATGGTGACTGGTTAAGCTAGGCTAGTCAGTCAGATAGAACAACACCCAAGTTGTCTCTATCTAGTTTGATTACTGAGATATATCATCATAAATGTGGTGATATGATGAGAAAAGTTGATCTTATGAGTTCACATCAAATTGCAATATCTCAGCACTCCCTGTATCAATTGCACTGATATAAGAGTGCATATTGTAGTAAATATTAAATTTTGTTGGAATTTGGCAGATAAGGAATTTTGGAAGACATTCTTTTTCTGTCACCATGGCAACCAAAACCATGCAAAATCAGCATTTTGTCATATCTGTTGCCATGGTAACCAGCCAAAATTGCCAATAATGCATCAGAATACACTAAAAATTCCCATGCCATTTTGCTGAGCATGAAAAAATGTACAAAATCAATTTTCACCAAAAAAATAATACATTTTTCATGATTTTTAGCCTAAATAATAATTAAATCTATGGAAAACCTTCAGGATAATTTAAGATTTTGTCTCAAGCTTGTAAAACTGCGATACTGAAAGTTTAAGAGATAGAGACTAACTCTTTGGACTCTGTGAAGAACCCAACTCAAGCTAAGTCTAGCAAAAATATCAAAGAGTTTTAATTGATTTTGTGGAAGTAATAGTGTACTCAAAATCGGTCAAAAATCGGCCAAAACTTCGCATTAATGTGTATTTGGTAAAGGAAGAGGGAAGCTACCCCAGCGTTATCATCATTCTTATAATACTTTGTTTAATGATGCCCTGAGAGATTTTGGCATGTTCACTTATTGTATGTTATAGACCCAGCTTAGAGGTGAGCTCAAAGATCTATGCTTAACATCTACAGTGCACATAGGCCTATAACTACTCCTTCCCTTCCCCGAACCCTCTTAATTGCTTCGTAAGGCCAATTGCACTGTGTCGGGATATTGGTTTGTGTTTTTTTCTTCACTATGACTGCTACAGAAAATGATCTCATCCAAAGTACATTCTGCATTCCGTATGATGAAACTCTGTACCCCCGCGCACATGGAAGACACATGGATTCAAACTGGCAATGGACCAACGGTATACCTGCAGAGATGAGATTTCAATTTTTATGTGCCAGCCTGAAAGTGATGTAAGGAGGTTGTATTTTCTTGTACGACCACAACTCCTATAGTAGCGCCATGGGGTATTAAAAAAATAACATTTATAACATTAACAATACACAGGAGTCCTCAATATATCAGTGGCTTTTTCATATCAGAAAAATCATAATATAGTGCGATAATATTTCAAGAGGTTTTGTGGGGTTTTGGCATCCCTTTCCTTTTAAACCCTAGTTATCACTTTCACCTGCTATGATAATATGAGAGACCTACTGTCTGTTATCAGCCCACCTATCCTCTTATGCATTCCTGACGTCAGATATTATCAGATGCAATTTTGATGGTGTTGAGTTTACTATTGAGCTAAGGCTGCGTGGAACAGCAGTGGAGCTTAAGACAATGTTGATGGTATATAAGTTGTGTCATGATTTGAGTTGTGAACCAAGATAAGGGCTGGGGGGGGGTATTTTTTCTAAGCAGTCTTGTGATAAAGTTGCATAGAATGTGTTGGGTTCAGCTTGCAGTTATAAAAGCTAAGCTTTCTTCATAATGTTTACCAGATGAGAATAGCTTCTAAAAACTCTCGTTCATTTTGTTCTCATTTGTACCATATATAAAATATTTATAAGACGATGTATAATGCAAATAAGAATAATGAAAGAGGCTGAGCTATATATTTAGATAAATGTTATTAGGAGCCGTAAGAGGGAACACATGTGGTTCTGCTACCGTGGTGACTGTATTAAGACAGGTAATTGTCAAAAGGATGGGATTTCTGTGAAATTGTACCAGAATTTTGTATACATATAGATGATTCACAAGAGTTTACCGTAGACCACCTAATATCACGTTCAATAGTAAAATGGTGACATTAGGCAATTGTCCTCACTGTCACAATGTCAACCATTGCTACAGGTTTTTACATAAGATGAGAATATATATATTTGCAGGAATAAACTTGAAAATAAATTCTGTTGTTTCTTATTATATTCGTCTCCATAGTGTATAGCCATAGGTCGTTAAGTTTGCTCTGAACCTAGAAATCGTTCTTGAATACGTCATATTATATCGTTTTAACCGTTCATATTATTCAATTCTGGGTAATTACTGATGGTTATGGTAATGGTGAAATCCCATTAAACCGTTGCTACTTTTGGCATGCATACATGTGTGGGGAACCCTCTATCCATCCTAAGCTTCAATCCATATATCCGATTAGCAGCCGATTGGGGATTTGAATTGGCACTTGACAATATTATTCCTGTTTTGGCGTTGAATAATTTAATATAGTGTCCTCAATGATTCAAAGCAAACACTAACGGACTGGGGCTATTTCCAAAACGTGCTGGTAAATGCAGGGTTGATTTCTGCGATTGAGGTTGGACCCATGAGCAAAGAAATATGCACTTAGAATTTGATAATTTAGGTGTCCAAAATACACCTTTATTAGTTATTGGGCGTCTACGATTAGTAAAATGAAAATATAAGACAGGAATTTGTTAAAAAGCTTTTACACAGAGCCTTGTCAGAATTTGAAAAAGAGAAACATTGTCCACCATAACTCACATCCCCATTGGACAAAAATACAATGAGTCACAATAATTTTTATCCCAGTAATATGAATATAACTCACTCTTCGAAAGCAAATTTAACAATTCCACCAAAAGGGAATCGTTGAAATCATCTTACTTGAACATGAATAATTATCTTATTACGACACAATGTGATGGGGGAGGGCTTACCTTGTGAATGGACAGTCCTTTTCCCATGTTTAAACCTATTCCTTATTCCCCGGCTACCACTTATTTCCTTATACTTTCTGCCCGGTGCTCATTACCGTCGTTCACTCACTTTTAAATCACTATCCCTATAATCCTCCCACCTTTCCCACATCCACACCTACATCTCCCGTCCCCTAGCCATGTTAGGACCGTGATGTGTGTCCACAGTAGCCTCACCTGCCACTCAGGTTTCAGTCCCTATTTCCCTGTTTAGCCTCCTTAAGTGCACTGCTCCTCACCTTGACATGAGCCGCTCGGAGCTGCTCCCAGCCTGTGAGTAGGACTAAGATACCCCAGCCTCCTGCCCCCCTTATCACCATCCTATCCATCAATCCTCCAGTCACTCACCACCATGCCCCTCTGTCCCCATGATCACCGTGTCTTTGAAGTTCGGTTTATAACTAGAAGCAAGGCTTTCACAAGCCCTTGATACATGGCAGGATAAGGGACTTTTCTCGTCCTAACGGCCATGCTGTCACCAAGTGTTTAGCCAGTCGTGTACTCTCATTAGAGGAAAGGATAATGATTATCAGTAAGTTGTGTGTTATGCACATTATAGGTTAGAACCATTATGGATATTGTTATTGACTCTGTCATAGATAGTCTTATGCAGCATGGACCCCTCTTGGAAATGCATTTTTGTCTATTATTATAACCAAGTTGACCGGAGCCTGAGCATAATGGTTTGAAGTTAATTCATAACTATCGCCAAAACCCTGAAAAATAGTCCAAGAGATTCTTTGTTGCTGGAGAGAGATAAAGAGACCAGACAGACAAGTGAATGTTAATATCAAAGTGCCGAGGGTAGCATTGATGGAGAAGCTCGCTAGACACGTCTTAGGATTATTAGAATTATAAGATCACATACACACCTCCTGAGTAATGACCGTTAAGAAATAACAGAATATTGTTACTGATGACATTGTATTAAACTATCTGCCTCTTTCTATGGCACCTGCTACTAATGCTGCAATGGTCGCGAGAAGCCGCAGCATCATTCAGGCCCTGGAGGAAGGAAGACAACAAAGGCAATGCCTCAATACTCCCACGTTCTGCACTTAAATCATCATTACCCTAAAATTCAAAGCCATCCGTGCCTTTCCCGTCGCCTTTCAATATTTCCACAGAGCAAAGTGCCTGGCCACCTACTTGACCAAAACGCAATGTAACTGCTCGCCATTGTTTAATCTTTGTGCATTGGCACACCCGCAGCACCCCCACACCCACCCATAATTCCATATGCAGCCCACCCATCCCCAATTTTGAAAAAATTGCAAAGAGGAGACATGAAAGTAGGGGCTGCTTTCTAAATTAGGAAAATGCAACTAGAATTTAAAATTCAGTCCCTTGCAATGTCATGAGCGAATACTTTCCTCTCAATGCTATCTCAGATAATTACGAATAATTACTAAAATTTTTAATCAATGGCAACTTTGGGAGATCAGATGAATGTGACAGAGAGTCCTCAAAACTCTCATTTTGGGCTCAGTGGTTGGATGCATCTTCAGCTCTGAGCGGCTCGTTTTATTGATCCCTATACACCAATGCAATAGCCTATATATCCCATTAGAAAATATAAAAATGCCCGTGTATGTACTTTGACAGTGGGACAGCAGCAATCAGTGGTGACAAGTTGGTTTATGGCTGATTACTGTTTAGGTCCTTGTTGAAAAGGTGTGATGTGACAACAGTTGAATTATTTATTCCAACGTCCCGTTTGATTTATCGCTTCCAGTCGTTTAAGTTGGACGGATCCAAATGCATGAATATTCCAGGCTGCTGCTGTCTGCTCCTGTCACAGCAGGTCGTGTGCAGTGGGTGGCAAGGTGGAGGATATAATATAGGTGCATATTACAATACTTGACCAATATAGAATCATCCATAAAGCAAAGTAACAGCACAACTGAATATACAGGCGAATAATAAATATATATAGCGCCCAGATATATGATGATTATAATACCAGTTCACTCCGGTGTCTGCATGGTAACGGCAGACATTCAAGGTAAGCCTTTTGTGTATTGCTGATTATTTAGCCGTAACACAACCTACGCTTATTCAGGACAGTTGGATGATATCTTGAGTGTGTACTCAAAAAGAAGGATATAATATAATACTTATGTTGCCATATACATTCTGAAGGAGAAGGAATCCACCATAATGATTTAGAAAGTGATCAACGAGTCATTTAAGAAAGGTAAGATAAGAAACACAATGGGAGACAATCCAATTATCTACAAAATCAAAAATCCCAACAGCCTGTCATACGTGACATAATTACACAATACCTTAGCCACATTATTGGGGGCTAATTAATGTTATTTCAGATACCTCAGATATCATGAAAAGCCAAAGTGCAATGTTGGAATTAACTTTCGTTTAAGTCAAGTTGTTCCATCTTCCTCTTCCATATCCTTATACGCATGATTGAATAGCTTCTTGTATAGCTGTAATTAATCCTCTCTTGTCGCATTCACAGACGATTGTAAATTTGAGGTCTCCTCTCACATCAATACACTGCAAAAATGGTGTTTAGATCCTAAACACAATTCTAAACATATTCTTGCAACGTTTTTGTAATCACATTAATTTCCTAAACATGTTTAGCCAAATAATGTGCTTAGCTCAAGTGTTTAGAAATGTAGGTGTTTAGGTCAAAACTTTGTGTTTAGATATATGAATTTTTGTGTTTAGATGTTTATGAATTTTTGTGTTTAGATGTTTAAATGATTTGATGGAGAGTTAAGGTTTGCAGACAAGTATGCATTAAAAACAGAGATATATATATTTTTGTTTCTCATTTACTCGGGGGGCATCAGCATGTATTTACTTGTCAAAGTCTCCAAAGATGTCAGCCACAGTTATATACGTGTACACACTGCATCAGAATGATAGACTTGAGAAAGTACAACAGCTTGGCAGGAAGGACATTGCCTTATCTATTCCAGAATAACATAAAATAGGTGTCAGCCATGAGGTTTATTGATTATTTTATGCTAGTGATGGTGGCATGAGGTGAATCTAGTCAATTTACTATTGCCCTTTCTTTCACATGACATTCTATGAAATGAAACCATAATAAACATGGGATTTGGGGACATTTGTCACAAATATTGATTATAACTGTGTGCAAATAGTCCATTAAGGTAGTGCTGCTACCTGGTGTGGATTCAACATCCAAGTATCTAAACATATTGATGTTTAAATCTAAACAGTTACTATTCAACTGTCTCAACTCTAAACATCTAAACATGTTTAGCGTAAATGTTTATGTAGTTAGAATAAAAGTGATCATTTCCTAAATGTGTAGTTGATGAGACACCTAACTGACCTATATGTTTAGATTTTAAACATGTTTAGACCTAAACATGTTTAAAATCTAAACACCATTTTTGCAGTGTAGTAGTATACCGGCGCTAAGATATAAGACTTAAGTGAATTCGCACTGTCGTTCGACAAATACAAAAGCAGCTGATTCTGTCGACTAGAAAGTAGGACCTCCTCAGGAAATGGGTGACCATTAGCTTTTCATATGCCTATGTCAATGAACAGTATTATGGAACAGCCGAGTCGGAAATAGTTTTCTGTATAGGTTTCAGAACACGTTACCTAGTATTTCAGTCTTATCTGAAAGTAAGATAATATTTTGGTTATGTTTTCTGAAGAAATGGTACCAGACAGCGCCGATGTTGTGGGAGGAATCTGAAACCAAAGTAATTAGCGAAGCCAATGGTCATGTCTCCTATCGTCTCTCACAGAGCTTTACCTTCAGTAGGTATTCCCTGAGGGAGTCAACCGCCAATAAGTTCTCCACGTGTTATAAATGTATAATAAAACTCCACAAAGAAAATGATATCAATATAATGGCTGTGTATAAAAGAGTATGGTGAGAATAAATGTATGAATAAATGGTCAGCATAATTAAAAAAGCTGACATGTCTATTATGCTCGACAGAGACTCCTTCAGTTTTTCTTGAGCATACTTGACTTTACAAAATTCCAAATTTGCTTTACAGTTATCATGTTTTATGTTCGAATGACTCTTGCATGTCAGCAGCATCGTATGAAAATTATGGTTTGATTTTGATAACAAAAGAGGTATTTACACATTGCTACTCCTTAATTTATAATTCAGTAAATATTTATTTTTTGTATGTTGTGTATCTATCCCTATATCTTGTCTTGGTCTAGTCGACATACAAAGTATTATTCATATAAGCAACCGAACTAAATGAGCCGTCAAAGTAGCTGTTGATATGTGTATTATAACAGCATATGAATTACTGATTAGTCTGCCCATTGATATTCAATACCCTTATGAGCCAATCTTGTAATGGAGCATGGATTTCCCAGAAATCGTATCCATTATTTTTCAGTCCATGTCTCCTGATGATAGAAAGGCATGCCTTTGACTTCTTATTACACACTGCAGTAAAAAGGGAATCTTATGCTATCGCTTCTCTAATGCTCAGACATCTTGCATTGATCTGACAAGAGTTTTTTTGTTTATATGCAAAGTGTATAGTGAGTTACATCTAGCAGCCATCTTGGCGTGCAGATGGAATTGACCGTAGAAAACATGCACTGTTTCTTAGTCCATTATTAACTCTATGATGATAGTGCACCATTGACAACTATTTAGGTGGACATATTGATACATTCATTCTACTTTAAATTCCGTATCCCAAAATGGAATTAATTACACAGATGTAGTGTCTTCTGTGTATTTTACCGCCTTGTTCCTTGCCCTCCTCCAATTCAATTCAAATTAATTTAAATTCCATTTGATATGCCTTTTACCTCCTTGTTGGATTGGAAAACGGAGAACAGGCGTACCTAGAGATAGGTACCTTGGGATTGGAATGGAAGGCTATGATGTATCACTTGCATTACAATTTTGGGATTGGCTCATTTAATCTTAAACTCTTGCGTTAAGGCATCTGTGGATGATTAAGGGGTATCTGGCTTTACAGCGACCTTACACGAGCTGTTGTAGCAGTGGTGCCCCCTGGCAGTCGCTGAGAGAACTGCCCCTACAACTTTAGGCAGACGGGTCACAGAGGCCACCTAGTGAGCAGAGACATTATTCCTGTCGCTGACATTTATGTCACATTTATCAGACATCTCATTTTGGTAGGTTGGAACATAGATCTACATACTGTACTGACGTAGCCTATATCGATTTGGAGGATTATGGTTGGAAGGACTAATGTATCCCCACAATTAAGATTTTCTTCCTACCCATCTGGAATTGCTGTGGTCTGAGTATTTCCTTCTACTATCGTTATTGGTACTGAAACTTTGATATCCAAACCTCCACTTTACCGTAAGTATGAGAAAAACACTATTTGGCAGTGTCTGGATCGATAAGGTCGAATCCCACATGGCGAAAAATGGCTGAAATATCTTTGCTATTTTGAATCTGTTGCGTTTATGGGACCTTCCCCAAATTCACAAGGGTTATAAGTACAACAGAGTGTATAGAACACAAGCATTCTTTTGCAGATATAGGCCAGAAAATGTATAATTCACAGAGATATAAACATCAACAAAGGCAAAATATCACAAGAGTACATGAATAAATGTAACAGTGTCCTTGTGTTCTATACACCCTCCTGTAGTTGTAACCCTTGCGAATTTGGAGTAGGTCCCATAAACGCAACAGATTCAAAATCGCAGAGATATTTCAGCCATTTTTCACCATGTGGGATTCGACCTTTAGAGGAGACATGAGAGTCTGTTCGTCTGTACTCTCCCTGTGTGTCAAGAGCCTATATCTGTAGCTATTTGTTCACGTACTGAGGCTTCTCCTTCATTTAGCATGGCATGGATCCTCCTCTTCCCCAAATATCAGACCATGAGATGTGCTGTTAGCTATATAGGCTAGGCCTTCACACTCCATCAGCATTGAGGTATGTGATGCCTTTTCCATGTATTAAGTAGTGAAGTGCAGTTTGACTTAAGAAGGACGTAAAGTGATACCAATGATTTGTCTCTGTTTGAGAGGGGTGCTATCTGAATTCATGTGTAGTTATTCAATACATTATGATTTAAACTTAATAATAGTGATAATATCCGGAGAAATAGTCTGAATGGGTGCATCGGCCTTATATGGACAATGGGAACCATATCTTGGCTCTGTTGGATATATTATGACGCACCCTTTGGCATCAAACTGATCACACCAGCGTCGATACTGTACAGTCAATATACCCATGATCTACGGATTAACGTTAACTACCAGAAAACATGCCACCAAGTGGGTTGATCGATGATGTGATGGATAGGACGAGTATTCATCACCCCCCCTCCCCCAACTCCTCCGACCTCAATTATTTAATGGTTTTAACTGACGCTTATTATACAGATCACCATTGGTAGAAATGTCACTTTCTGGGATGCATTATAGCATTTTCACTACATGAAAACAGTGGCTGGGCACATTACTAAAGTAATACCAATGATAACTCCATCATTCTAACAGGGAGCAGCTCCGACTTGCTCAATGAATAACCCAATGTCGGTCTTCCAGACCAGAATATAGAGTTGCAGAACGTATAATTGAAATAAGGAATCCAACTAATGGTTCGCCAGTAAAAACGACTGGAATTTCTAGGTTACTGGCAGATGTTTTGACAGTTTGGTATGCACATACTGATATGACCTGTTGTGTGGACAAGGTATTCAGATGTATATTTATCTACATGTTTATTGTGTGATAATGTCAGATACATAATGGTCACGATTCTGTTTATTCAGAAAATATACCACAAACCACGTTTTATATGCTCTTTTTATGCAGACTTCAACTTAAATTGAGTAGACCTATACCATGATATCTGCATGAATCGTTATAACGAAAAATGTACACCATAACAATGTTTGATGAAAGTGTTCTTTATGAAACAACCTATAAGTTTCATTTTCACTGTCACTGCCAGAGAAAACATTGTCGAAACCAAAAGAGACAACTCAGATCACCATTATTTAAGAAGGTTGTTACTTTAGGACCCGGTTTGGAAGTCCGCCTCCTCCGACATCCGGTATATAGATGCTGGTGTTACAGGAAGTGCATGACTGCCTATTCACAGTAGAGAAATATCGACTGAATATTGGAACAGAAAACATATGTACAAGAGTTGATTTTCCTAACACAAACTCAAATGATCTGTCATTATACCAGTGTCAGACTGCGGGCACGCTTTTACAGTAGATTGCTTCTATTTCTGGAAAACAGTGGTAGGTGCTGTAATTACAAATCCAATGACCCAACAGTGGGTTGCCCTATACCCACTACAGTGGTCTTTATAGCCCATTTACAATTAGGGCTGAGTGTGTATGAGCATTGTTTCCCCTATATATTCCTGGTTCAATGTAAGTTTGCAAGTCTCCCTCTAATGACATGACGTTCCTCCATTGTTTTCTCTAAAGAGTCCTGATTGACCTACATTGTATGTGTGCTACATGGAGGATGCCATGGTATATCTTAATGTCCTTTAGGATGTTGACAACTACCCATGAATTTCCCTTTTCCTTTGTTGCAGGACGTCCCTTCTGTACGAGGCTAGTCTCCTGAAGGTCATTCGTCTGGCCCCTACACTTATATGGGATGTCACCTGCATTTCGAAAATCGCGAAATAAAGATGATTTCGGCAATTCTGATGAATTCTAAAATAAGGGTCTTTTCCTAAAGGGAATGAATTTGTGAAGATAATGATGTATATACAAACAATGTATTGATTAACTGAAATAGGAATGCCTTCCTAAGTCTGTGTTTTCTAAAATAAGGGGTATTTAGGTGCCCATAATCTACATTTTTCACAATAAGGGGTATTCTAGAGCCCAATGTTTTCCTGAAATAAGGGGTGCCTATTCGCCCCCAAATCTGTGGATAAGGGGGAGGCAAAATGGAGAACGCGGGTGACATACCCTTTTGGTTAAGAGTGCAGGGGCCAAGGCCATTCACTTCTCTCTGGATATACCAACCTCTGACCTCAGCAAATGGACGAAATACACACAGAAGAATATATTCGCACCATATAATTAATATAAATTCCTACAGGAGATATATACAGTGTTCTCTCTACAAGGTTGAATCCCACATGGCGAAAAATGCCTCAAATATCTCTGCGATTTTGTCAGCTGCGTTTTATGGGCTTCCTGGTGCCCTAAAAAAGGAGTGCTAGTTACATTGTGTAATATCAAAGTACCAATTTACAATAAAACATAACAGTGTCCTTGTGTTCTATGTACCCTACTGTAGTTATGTCCCTTGCAAATTTGGGGTGGATCCCAAAATTGCAACAGATTCTAAATCGCAAAGATATTTGTGGCATTTTTCGCCAAGAGGAATTCGACCTACAGCAACTATTTTGAACATATGAAAAAAGTTGCAGTGTATGGGGAATGGTTAATAATGGAACATGCGTTACAAAAGCTGTAAGTCGTGTCCCAAAACTGTAAAGCTGGAAATTCAAATCCCCTCAAAACATTGTCAAAGGACACAACGTACAAACGGCCTTACTCTCGACTAAAGTAATGGTTGGTATACATGTACCTTGACCTTGGGATCTGGGACAGCTGCAAAGAAGTTTATAATGCTTCTGTATTTACCTGGAATCTCAGAGTAGTGAATGGGAAAGGTCCCTTTGGGACATATATGTCAGAGAGTGATGTGGAAGTACTGGTATATGGACGGTAGATAAAAAATCACACATTCATACCTTTAAGGTATTATTTATACAAGTGCGATAAAAAGGATGAAAAGCAAGATATGTAATGAAACGATGCGATTCTGAAGCATGTCGCACCAATACTTCATTACAGGGGTAATCCTAAATAAACAACATATCAGCACATTATAAAGTTTGCCTTCTCACATTGTGTTGTTAGATGTACATGAGTTGAAATTTTAGGGGGACTTTTTTTCTTCTATTCCTTTCTGTCATATCACCACTTGAATATCTTTCCTTCACATGTACTACACCCTCTATACAACTGGTTACTCTCAAACAAAATTGTCAGTTTAAGACAACTTGACTAAAATTGACTTTTTGTTTTGTTTTCAGAGAGAAAAAAACAGGCACTGGCCATGGGTTATACATGTATCTGGATCTCTGATCTGGGACACCTGCAAAAGAAAGCACCAAGGGCTCTAAGTGTTCCTTGTTTGCATAGAATACATTTTGACACGGCATTGAACATGCTCACAAAGCAAAGACACCACATGCTGCGTGGTGGTTCATTTTTGGATATGGCATATGATCTAATCATTTTTGAAATGATCGGACTTGACATAACTATTGGGTGGTACTCACGTTTTACAAGAAAAGTGTATGACAAACTACCACCCATTTGGTGCAACAACTACCATATTTTGATTTAATTGCATATAACTGAATTGAAAGTTGATTATTGAATGTTAGCATCACTGAGGCTTTCTTTTTAAACGAGCCTCGGATGATTTATGCTGGATGACTAATAAGGTAATATACAGGAGGTGAATTCTAAATGATCACACACATACGTCAACAATAGAGGATACAGGAGATGCACGAATGTCAACAGGAACCAGTCCCATTCATTTCTCCAGTACATTAAGGTTATAAGGTTTCATCCAGACTATGGCCCTAGACCCCTAAATTTGACATGGTGACATAGCTATTTCTTAAAATCGACATGGTGACATGGCAATTTCTTAAAATCGACATGGGACATGGCTATGCTAGGGACATGTGACACGGCCATTCCTGAAAATCGACATGTGACATGAGACTTAGTGACATGAACAATTGGGTCTGGAAATGATCTCATCTATCCTCAGAAAGCTTCAGAATGCACCTTTTGGTCTTGACTTGTTCAAAATTTTCCTGGGGAGGCCCCAGACCCCCTATATATAGCCTAGCCCTACTTGCCAGAATGCCTTTTTGTAATGACAAATTTTTTTTTTTTAAGGTGTCCCTTTTCCATGTCTGGACTATACCTGTAACAAAGATGCCATCTTTCCTAACATTTAGGAATTCTGAATTTTGGGGTTTCATTTGGTATTTTGTCCTCAGTATTTTGTGCACATGTATTCTATTAGGGGGTCATTTAAAGCAAAGTGGGGGGGGGGGTCCCTTCAGGAACTTAGGGTGCAGCTTGTACGTTGGGTTTTACTTAAAATCATATAGACTATGGGAAAGAATGTGAACCTTTTCAGACCTAAGGTGCAGCTGTTACTAAAGCCATGCAATTAAGGTGTGGCTTATACACGAGGTGCATCCTATAAACAAGTATTTAAGGTAGCTATATGAGTGACATGGGTTTTTGCTTAGTGACATGGGACATGGGCAATTCTTAAAATCGACATGACATTTGGGGCCCCCCATCATGGGCCGCCGGACTAGATAGAATACATGCGAGTGTACGTCAAGTGAACCTCCCCTCCCTTCAGGCAGGCCTATTTGAGTGACTGGCAGGGGGCCAGGTGTCCCATGCATGCTTGACACTGGCTGCGCACTGTACTCCGCTACCAAATTCCCACAGACGCCTGGAGGGACAACATCGTCCAGCAGTGACGGTGTGGTTGGGACGTCCCCTGGTTCACAGGTATAGAGTCAGTACACTAACAAAAGTTACCTGATCCAGGTAAAACATTTCCATTGTGGGCTGCTCACATCACCTGTGGCCTCTGTACCTCGTCCAACGTACCTGTTATTGGAAGACACCCTAATACACAGAGGGATATTACTTTGATAGAAGGTACCAAACAGGAGCTGCTTCATCATGGATAACAGCAAGCAGTCGTCCCTGGAGAAGCCCCCATGGAATGAGGAGCCCTCACAGGTGTCTCCTCCAGTGGACACCTACAAGGCAGACAAGGGGGCATCCTCCCCAGTAGCCGCTGAGGCTGGTGATGACATCAAAGGCCTGAACGAGAGAGAAACATGGGCACGGGACAATCGACTTTCTGTTGGCGCTAATAGGGCCTGGGCAATGTGTGGAGGTTCCCTCACCTGTGCTAAAAGAATGGGGGAGGTAGGTGGTTCTAACATGTTTTGTATGTCTTCTTTTTCAGGTAAGGTGGGGAGGGGGCGCTAGACTCCATACAAGGATAAGTTCACAAATTCAAGGCGTCACTCCACACACATAGATTAAACATGGGGCAGTATAACATGCACCTTGAGTAGCATCGTATATGGGTATCGTATCATATAATTATACCAGCGCCTACGGCGCTGTGATTATAATGGGACCAGCGGCAAAGTTTTCCGCCGCTCAGTCAACGTACTGGGCTTGTGCTCGTCTCCGTCTTAACAGAGAGACTCGCCGAAACCAGCGGCAAAGTTTTCCGCCGCTCGGTCAACGTACCGGGCTCGTGCTTGTCTCCGTCTTAACAGATAGGCTCGCCGAAACCAGCGGCAAAGTTTTCCACCGCTCGGTCAACGTACTGTCAAATACCTGTTATTATTTCTTTTTCCTCTTAAATAGATGACAAATTCAGATAGAAATACATGCAGGGTCGAGAGAAAAGAAGAATGGGTGGATTGAAAATGAATAATTATAGAGATTTCTTGATAAAAGCAGTCACGTCAGTGCGTGAAAACAGCAGACGAACAGACAGACTCTAGGTCCACTGCCCTCGGAGGCGGGGGAGGTTTCATAGATAAGGGGGGTAACGAATATGAAGTATAACTTTTACAAGCTTGATGTATAATATGGTGAACATTAGTGGTGGGTTGAAGTCGGGGTTGAAGTGGTTCTGATGTGGTTGACTTTATTGTACCCACACAGGTATTAGCTGGTGTATCCATCGGACCATGACGACCAAAACAGGTCTGTATGGTTCTCCACCAGAGAGCCCCAGCAGTAAGGGGCAGTGCAGACCTTTTCTAAATTGACCTTCCTCTGAGACATTGGTGGATCTTTTCAGAATCTACAGAATAGGACATTAAAAACAAGTTGTTTCTCCTCTCTGCCCTCATCAGAAAAAAAGTCAGAAGACTTTTTTAAGACTTTTCCGATAAAATAATACCAGAAAATGGACAAGGGTGGTCAAGTTTGGTATCAAATGAAAGTTTGATACCATCGTCCATGCAATGCAGCAATAATTGATGTTCTTATAATGTCAGTGGTTATTACTATGGTGAATTAAATGCCACGTCCACGGTGGGGCTCAAATGCAGAGATACAGGGCCCTAATGAACAGCTTAGGCAGAAAAAAAAAGAAAAGCGTCCCTTGCCACATTTTTATGGTTCTATGATGAGCAACTCATATTGCCTGGAGTAATGACACATAAGGGTACAGCAAAATAAGAATGACACTCATACATGGACCTTCCGTTGAATAGTTCATATAGAAAGAAACGAAGTAGATTTCAGCATGTGACTCTATAATGGAACATGTATGCACATTGAAGATCTGCATGATGGAATGATGAGAGTGTATGATATAATCTTATGAGGCTAGAGATATGCATTATCCCTCATTTTATATATAATGCTTTTAAACAATAAATACTTTCTAGAGTGTGCATAGCTATCCAATTCTTACTGCAATTACATACTTCTTCAAACTAGTGGCATTACCCGCATTTCCAATCCTGCCCCACCCCTTTGTCAATCGGTCTGATATAGTTGTTGCAAGATAGGCATGATAAATCTTTTACAAATCTTTTCCAAGAAATTTCAAAACAAAATAGTACTACTGTTTCTTTTCTAGGTGCCTTCCTGATGCCTTATCTGATCTGTGTGTTAGTAGGAGGGGTCCCCATGTTTTACCTGGAGGTGGCCCTTGGACAGTACATGCAGGTGGGAGGACTGGGGGTGTGGGCCATCGCCCCTCTTCAAAGGTGAGTCACAACTGAGCATTTCATCTATGACATTACAGAGAGCTAACTAAAGCTCTGCTCATGTCTAAAATTACATTTAAAAGGGTGTGTGAAATGCAGGTTCCTTAAATCAAAGTCAAAATGGCATTAATATGAAATAATATGCCATACCAACAGAATTCTTGGAATTATCTGCTTGATAAGACAAATTTGAGCGGTTAGCCTACTTAAAATATAGGGAAGCAATGTGCATTGCTCGTAACTTGAAAAGAAATAAAATTTTAATTTTTTGGCAGATGTTATGTACATAAATTCTTTGATTTGAGGTTCATATCATATTTTAATCAAATCAAAATTGTAGTTTATTGCAAGGTCAGTAATGCAGGTAATATTGCTTGTATCAGAGAATTTAAGGTAATTGCAGTTAGTTAGACTCTCTGCTGTCCCGAAGCTCTGGCCCCTATATACTTGATAGTCTTTTCCATTACAATGTTTCTCCAGAACTAAAATCAATAGCCTTGAGCAAGTCTAGCTTGTGGTCTGACATCAGCACTCCCATTCACAGACAAGAACCAACTGTAAGCAGGTGTTAAGTAGTGTTATAGTCCTATACTTTCACAAGACATCTGCTTGGAGGACCAGATGCTACTCACCCAGGTTATTCGGACCACCAAGCCACTATTCGCATAACTCCCGCCAAAACCGCGCTATTCACACCACATTGCCAAAAAAGGCTGGAAAGTTGATACATGGATCAACATCATATACCTTCACCATTGGAGGCAAAAAGTGTCTTATGGCTGCCAACCAACTTACTCTGTAGAATATAGACAATTACTCAAAATTTACAATAGTTGGTACTGAAATACCTTTTCCTGCAAGACCCCTACATCTCCTCCTTTAATGACACTACAAATTCAATAAGTAATTCTGCCTCTTATATATAAAATTTCTATCTTTTTTGAAAATTATTCGCACCACCAAAATGACTGAAAATGAGAGGACCCTAGTCGTCTCCTATAACTCTTTTCGAGTTAAACATCATTCGTAAAGTTTGTTTTCCTTGATATCACTACTACCGTAGACAACTTATTGTATTATATAGCCAATCCCACCCAATACATGCTTACATTCTAAAGGTCGTTTTAAACAAATACATACATTGTGAGGGAAATTTGTTTTTTTTTAATAATCTGGGTCCGGTTCGCCCAACAGGTGTGGGCCACATGGGTCATAACGTAAAACGTAGCTGCTTTAAGCTGGTACGGACATATCTTGTTAACCACAAAATTGTAAGGGATCTATACCATTACTGGATGGAGTCAAAAATCTTTGGGCCGATTCTAAAATTGACAGCATGTAATAGGCTGATTTTCAGGTGTACATTAACAGTTATGCCACACCCCTCCTTGCCTATAAATCGATCCCATGTGAAGGATGTATATACATGTATGTACACCAGGGATCTACACACGGTTAGACAGGGTTGATAGCTTATGCCTATTGATAATGGGGACTCAGCATAAGGATGATCTCAATGCCCTGGCTATCATGTAATGTGATCATAGTGGGAAGTACTATTTCTAGCGCGCAATGATGAGAGCATCATATAGACATGGGAACTGTCATGACAGTGACTGGGAAGTTTTCTGACTATGTGGGTATCCATGTAAATAAGTATGCCTACGCCAAACATACAAGCTATATGCACCTCCTGTATCCTTAACTTTATACATGGTACATGGATTTCATCTCTTCTTGTATTCTGCTTCCACCTCCCAGTCAATTCTACTATAGAAACCTGCCAAATAACTTCACTTTGTTCAAAAGAACCTTATGAAATATCAATTAGCCCAGTAAGTCATATACACCTCATGAAAAATGCAGCTTCAGGATATGTTTGGCTATGTATCTGCTAGCTAGGACATATTGGGATGCTAGTCCGTCAGCGATATTTGCACGAGGTCGCATGGTCGTTACAATAAGATAGTCGTGAAAATAACCCATATCCCGACGACCATGTCATGCCTATACCATCGACTATGGTAGTCCTACATATACTACTGGTATCCTTCAAAGGGGTCAAATTTATCCCCTGGAGCATTCTCAAATGATTTAGAAATGTTATTCTTGTGAGACAGTCCAGGGGCGGATCCAGGGGGGGGGGGTCCTGGGGGTCAGGACTCCCCCTTTTGGTCCACCCATAATATGTTCAAATGGGGGTCCCCCTTTAGGCCCACCCAAGGTGTCCACTTTTGTATACCCCCATTCATGGCCAGTATCTCTCTTTGATATTGGGCTTCCCTAGCCCACTTAAAAGGGTCTATATTTCCTCTTTCCTATCCCCTCGGGATGTGTGTGGTGCACATATGCGTGGGCACTGACACATTCCTCTGTGAAATTGTGTAATTTAGTTCTCGCCATGAATATGACCTTAGCTGTCGATATGGCATTAAACCTCTATTACTCACTCACTACTCACTCACTCTCTTTGATATGGTTTTATTGTTTGTGAATTTTACAATTTATGACTCTACAGTATCTAAAATCTATAAAATTTCCACAAAATTTTTTAACGTGACCCAATGTGCACCAGTGAGTCCACATAGGCATCTAGGCATCAGGTGTGCCTTATGCATGGGATACTATGTTTGGTCCCCCAGGTAATTTTCTATTAGTTTATATCCCATTAAAATTTTATTCATCACTTGGGTGCATCAAAATACTGTGTGCTGTAATGAGTTGACATCTTTTTTGTAAAATTTCAAAGCTTTCTGGATGGTAGGCTCCAAATCACTTTCAAATAAAAAATCTATATATCAAAATTTTTCTTGAGGGACCAGCCCCTCACAAAGGACAAAGCATTACCACATAAGATTTGCATCCCCTTCATGGAAACCTGCCCACCCTAGGTTTACACCAAAATGCTTTAAAATTTGGAGTTTGATATATATATTTCTACAATTTTCCAGGGGACATGCCAAGCCTCTCTAAAACACCATTGTGCAATCAAAATTCAATAAGATTTCCATTCTCTGTTCTCATAATCATGGGTTTACTGCTGATGGTACACCAAAATGCTTTACTGGATTTGGATCTAGAAATGCATCAGAATGCACTGTTTGATGTCTAGATTTCAAAATTTTCTTGGGGAGGCATGCCCCCAAACCCCCCTAAGTATGTCACGGCGCTGCGCTTGCGCCGTTGCACTTGCGCTGCCATGGCCCCCATAAACCAGGCTTGGACCCCCCTTTTCAAAATCCTGGATCCGCCCCTGATAGACAGTTTCGCATAATATATATATATATATATATATATATATATAGTGGTTCGAATATATGACTCGAATGGTTCGAAGTGAAAACCAGACAAGGGATCTCGGGTTAGTGCAACTGGCACGTGTTTATTTCGGTGTATGGTTTACATCTACCTCAATATAGGTCGCCTAATGAAATGTTAAGCTCGGTAAGAAGTGGTCCGACTTCGTCGACAGGCAGAGCCAGACTAACGCCTTCCCCGGCCCCAGGTAGGAGCTGGAGCGAGGCGAACAGTGCTGCCACCACCCCGCAGCGACCAGGGGTCGTAAGGACCTCTAGTGACTACCGGTGATGGGCGCACCGCTCGAAACGCCCTCTCGAGGAAGACGCTCACACTATATCATGATCTACGAGCCCCTACACTACCCCCACCAGAATAAGGAAAGGGGTGTGCAAAAAACATATTAAAAGTAGAACGATTTCATTATTCTACATTAAAGGGCTCGAAGTAATAAACAAGAGTTCGAAGTAGAACGTGATATATTATTTGTGTAATGTCTTAGTATTAGGAGTCGGCCACATCGAATTATTTAAGGTAAATTAAACGTATTAATACACTATAAACATCATTAGAGAGGGATTGAGACAAGTTCGAAAGAACATGTTCGAATCCGTACATTAGAGTATTAACGTATGTTATTAATGATATACCATGTTTGTAATTATATATGGTAATATATGTTACATAACCCGAAAAGAAAATTATAGTTCACGTATGAACCCATTATATTATTAGTTTTTTTTAACACAGTTTACAGTAACTGTGGGTTTTTTTTCACATTTATACTTTGTTTGTCACATTTATACATACATACCACTATTAACCTTAAACTATCATATGAACACATTAGGTTGGTACCTGAGAAGTACTTTTAAAGCAAATATACATACTTCGAGTTACAGATCTTGTAGGTTTATAGCACCAATTAACTTCTTAGTAGTGATAAATAGAAAAATATTTATGAAATCGAACCTAGTGGACGATGTTAGGGTCGATATTTCAATAGAGTAAATAGTGTACGTGAGGTAGGAAAATAGTGGTTAACTGTACAATATATAATATACGAATCTATAGCAGCCCACCAGTGTAGTGGGTCTGCTGCACAATAGTAATATACTTTGGGGATGTCTTCGGGGTGATCACTGCTTGTCTGCAGATCCAATTGACGATGGACTTGGCGGTGGCAAGCCGTGTCGCTGTGTGATGTGCCCTGATCAAGATTGGAAGATGTAGATTCCTCCATTGGGTTTCCTGGGTCTGCATCCGTCCGGGATCCTTCAAGGTGGGGCACAGTTCGGGTATTCGATAGTTCCCTATAGAGAGTAGGGTCAATAACTGCAACTTACTACATCAGGAACTTATAAGTCTGTCTCCATTACCGTTTCACCGGGGCTGGTTTCTGGATCGGAGTCCAGGCTTATGAAGTTGTGGACCACTGGGGCTGAATCAGGGATTACGGCCGCAGTGGCTACTCCAGGGACTGGGTTCGGGGTTTCGGTTGGTTTGACTGTGGTAGTGGTCGGGGCAGCGATGGCAGCTTCGGGTTGGTTCCCTTCGGGGTCCGGCTGGGTCTTCAGGCTCAGTCGCAGAGTGTTTGTTTGTTTGGGTGGACACACTCATGAACCCAAAGGATTCAATGTCCGCCTCGAGCTGTCTGGCCTCCTGAAGTTTGCCCTGGAGCTTCTCGAATGCACTTTCCGGGGTGCCGTCCCAGTCTTTCATGAAGCAGCCGAAGACTGCCATGAATCGTACATCCTGATGGTCATACTGACTTCGTAGCTCCTGAAGTTCAGTCTCGTATTTTAGTTTCATGGCTTTTGCCTCGTTTTCACATTGGAGCAAGGCCCGAAGTTGGTCCCTCGCCTGCCCCTGCATGTCCTGAGAGATCCGGGATATTTCCCGTCGCTGTATCTCGTGCAGGCATTCGAAGACACCCTCGATCATGCCCCGAAGGTATCCAGTCACTTGGCTAATGTGTCTGTCCTGCCATGCCTTAAAGACGTCTGCCTGGATACCACAGGACTCCTGTGTCCGATTCTGTGTCCATACTACCCCGGATAACCGAGGTTCGAGGCTTGGTTTTCTCCATAGGCCATTGGTGGGACTACCCCCTTCTCTGTTCATTTTGACAGGAGTTTGGCAGAAAAACATGTAGCATCATGCGTACACGCCAGGCTAGCTGTCTGCCACCCACAGGAACCATGAACAGGGTGGTAATATGCGTCGTGGTCGTATTTCGAATCGTGGCTGAGGTATCTGAACCTCCAAACACATAACAAGACAAGTAGACAGGACTAACACTCGTTGTGATTTCGGAACATTAAGTAACGGCAGTCTGCCCAGCAATTCTGGGACTGCGCCTCACCTCTCTATCTTTGTTTTTCAACTGAAAACCTCAAGAAGGTCTAGTGGAAGGTGCCAACGTCTTCCTCCTACCTTGGATTCTCCGTTCCGCCGAGACATTTTTATCACGATTGGGTTTTGAATTCATGTCCGTGTTGACCTTCTTGGGTCGTCCCCTCTTTGGCTTCTTCTCAACCACCTTCTTACAGGGTCGGCCCCTTCTTCGCTTTGGGGCCTTCTCCTTCAGTTTTCTGGCTAGCTCATTGGTCCTCATTAGGACCTTATCTTTTTGTTCATTTGATTGTCTTGAAATTTCCTCACATTCGAAGTTAGCGGCATTCCGCCCTCTCCATCTTCTCAATCAGCATACATTAGACTTATTCATTTGGCCTATAGCCAAACTCATAAGCATAACTGTACTCTCAGATATGATCTGGGTGACCACATGAGGCCCATCCCAGCTCGAGATTAGTTTCTTACACCTTAAAGGTTCATGTATTCTAAATACTCGATCGCCAACACTGAATTGACGTATCTTCAGGTTAGTATCATACCCAATTTTCTGCCAATTTGCATTCATATGCTCTCTTAAATTGATCTCTTAGAGATTCCACAAACATCACGGTACATGGGGCTTCAGGGCTTACCCCTATAACACCATATACGAGATCCGCAGGCATTATAATATCCTCCCCAAAGACTAACAAGTTGGGGGAGCAGTTCATTGCGGAATGTACAGTACTATTTTAAGCGTGTACCACAAAATCACATTGCTCGTCCCAATCGTCTTGGCAAGAATTTACTAAGGGTTTTAGGACTTGTATCAATGTTCGATTGAATCTCTCTAGTTGACCATCAGACTGGGGTCTGTATGGATTAGTTCGAGTTTTGCAGATGGCCAGATAATGGCACATTTCTTGCCACAAGTTAGACTCGAATTCTCTTCCTTGATCACTGTGCATCATTAATGGTGCTCCTAGATGTAGAACCCATCCTCTCACGAAGGCACTAGCACAAGTGGCTGCCTTGTGATCGGGTAGAGGGTATACTCGAGTGTACTTGGTATAGTAGTCGGTAACTACCATCATGCAAGTATTTCCTCGTGGGGTAGGCTCGATTCCGCTGATATCGATTGCTACTCGAGCAAATCGGACGCCTAAAAGCTCTTGCATCAGGGGCATTTTCCCCATACCGGGACCAGGTTTATTCTTACCACATTCGGGGCAAGTCATTACCCATCTTGTGATGTCATTGTGCATTCCTGGCCAGTAATACCTATGGGCTAGGTGTTCTAGGGTTCTCTTTTTTCCGAAGTGTCCACTGGTCTTATGTCCATGACAATAGAACATAATATCTCGCCTTCGTGACATAGGTATCACTATCTGTAGAACCTTATCCTTAGTAGGGCAGGTTTTCCATCGACATAGTAACCCGTCTCGAACCTCTAGCTCGGTCCATTGGGCTAGAAATTTACGAGTTTCTCTGTCTTCGAGGGATAGTGCTGGCCGTTCGGGCTTGGCATTGTTATTCAGAAAAGAAATCACTCTCTTGATTGCGGGGTCGGATAGTCTGTACCTTGTCACAGGCCAGTGGTCAGCAAACTGGCCAGATCACCCCACCTCTCTGTAGAGGAGCAGTGTAAGGACACCTGCATACATACATGTTTTCAGTGTTCCACAAAATCTTTTATAGAGTGAAATATAATGAAACGAGTAATTAAAGTAATGTTTCATCACCAACAGGATATAGATATTATGAGAAAGCATTATTTCAATGTGAACTAAAAACTTTTACACAGAGAAGAACATAGCAGTTACACAAGGTGTCCTTACACTTAGACCTCCTCTGACATTTAAAAATGCAGATATGGCAACACACTTTAGCACTGATTTCTCCATAGAGATGTTTAACAGAATACCTTGTTAAAATACAGAAAATATGATAAAATTGTACCATAACCCTCTGAGATAAAACCTGTACTACATATATATATATATAGTACCGTAATCTCCCGCGTAGAAGACGCGGTGCGCGTAGAAGACGCTCCCCAAACTCACGGTAGGCTGGTTCGCGTAGAGGACGCATCTAACCTCCCTGGATCGATATTTAGAAAAAAACCCGTACAAGACGCCCCCCAACTCACCAAGGGGGGGTTCGCGTATAAGACGCACCCCCCCACCCCCCACCCCCAGGCTCTATGAGTTCAAGCTGTCATCGGCACACGGTCGGCGTCAAACCCGCTGAGCGCCTGTACACCGCTGCCGCGCTTGGCGCTATGAGTTCAAGCTGTCACCTGCACATGGTCGGCGTCAAACCCGCCGAGCGCCCGTCGACACCTCCCGGTCTGCCGCGCTGCTGGCTATATGAGTTCAAGCTGTCATCGGCACACAGTCGGCGTCAAACCCGTCGAGCAAATCTACAGCGACCGGGCTGCCACGCTTGGCGCTATGAGTTCAAGCTGTCACCGTCACACGGTCGGCGTCAAACCCGCCGAGCGCCCGTCGACACCTCCCGGTCTGCCGCGGTGCAGGCTCTATGAGTTCAAGCTGTCATCGGCACACGGTCGGCGTCAAACCCGCCGAGCAAATCTACACCAACCGGTCTGCCGCGGTGCGGGCTCTATGAGTTCAAACTGTCATCGGCACACGGTCGGCGTCAAACCCGCCGAGCAAATCTACACTGACCAGTCTGCCGCGGTGCAGGCTCTATGAGTTTAAGCTGTCATCGGCACATGGTCGGCGTCAAACCCGCCGAGCGCGTCGACAGCTCCCGGCCTGCCGCGGTGCTGGCGCTATGAGTTCAAGCTGTCATCGGCGCATTTTCCCAAATGATATGTTGAAAAACCCAGTGTATAAGACGCACCCCCAACTTGAAGAAATCCTATAAGACGCACAAGGCATTTGTTTGGCGTAGAGGACGCGTCTTATACGCGGGAGATTACGGTAGTTTCAGAAGAAACAATTCTAAAACAAAGGCTACAGAGATGCATTTCTGAATCTTAAAATGCTCCAATGCTAATCTGCCAAATGATGAAATGTCTAAAATCAAAAGTATGAGATATATTCTGGAAATTCCTTCACTTATAGTTAAAACACACAGTGTTGTTATTATATTAGAACATTGTGTAGAAATAGTCCATAGCAGAGGAGCCAGACAAAAATAGATTACAGGCTATGCTTAACACTGTGGCGACTCTGAACCATACACTAGTAAACAAGTCTTACGAGTAGTACCTAGAGTCGCCGCGCTAATGAAAGTCAATGTAATGCCTTCTTCTGCATTGTTGTGACAGTCCCACCCAGGCTAAAGTATTTAACTTTAAGGTTATCACTGTGATAATATATAACTTATTTGTTAGCTCCCACTCAGCAACATTTGGAAACTTTTGTAGCCGTTTGTCAGTTGACTTTTTACACATAAATTACAATTTTTCAGCCTAGAAATTCAAATGTTCTAAGAACGTTTGATGCATTACATCAGTAATTAGATCACATATATATTTGTGTAAGTTTTTTTTTCTAACTGTTTTGTGTGATATACATCTTCTATAATTTCTAAAAAAAAAAAAAAAAAAAAGAATGACAGTGCATCAATATGTTGGGAGTACCCCGGGAGTATATATTTTGTGGTAATATTATATATGGTGAGTATTCTTGAGCTGACACATTTTATCATCTCCTCTGCAGGTGTGTCTATAGGAGATGTGGCAGAGGGAGGGCCAGGTCTGGCATTTATAGCCTACCCTTAAGCCGTGGCACAGATGCCAATTGCACCCTTGTGGTCTATAATATTCTTTATCATGATCATCCTCCTAGGCCTCGACAGTCAGGTAAGGGAGATCTACACTTCTATCTTATGTTTGATTGAATAGAAAATTTTCATTTATAATTATGTATTACATATTTTTTTTATCTTTGTAAGCTCTGTATGCAACATCAAGTTCACCATTTAGTCTAATTTGCACATTTGCAGATCAGCCTATGGATGCTGGGATACTTGTGTTTTCCGCTTATATCTGACTATTTTCTACTTTCAATTTGTTGGAGTTGAGGGCTTTGTTACAGCCATAGTAGATGAGTGGCCCCACATTCTATGTAAAGGGCATCGTAAAGAGTTATTCATTCTAGGCATCTGTATATTCTCCTGCATCATAGCTCTATTCATGGTTACCAATGTAAGTTGACATTGCTGCATTGTCTTTAGTTCTAATGGGTGTCATTCTGAATCTAAATTATAGCTATATTATACACAGTTCTGTGTAGGCCTCTGTCTGTACATGTTTGTTTCATTTGCTTCTAATTTGATCTATATGTCTTTTATGTGGTCTTTTTCATATAAAAACTGGTCAATGGGAATAAGATGACCTAGTATTTGGAACTACTCTTCACTACACAATGACAAATTCATAGAGTCATGTATTCTTTGAAGATGATTGTAGTTACAATTGCCTGGATGCATAGCTAAACAATTCAACTTCACATAACGATTAATGCACATTATTTGTGCTGTGTTTTACAGGGAGGAATGTATGTTTTCCAAATATTTGATTACTACGCTGGAAGCAGAATCATTCTCCTAGTAGCATTCTTTGAAACTCTCGTAGTAGCATGGGTGTATGGTAAGTAGCTATAGTATCTATTCATTCGGAGATCGTAAAAACATTTAGACATTGCTTTGTACTACAATGGAAGGAGATGAAGGGAATAGTGTTAGATCTACTAACCATAAGACACAATGCAAGGCTCTCAGTCTGCGACATATTAAAAGTACCATGGAAACATGTACTTCAAGTATATTAAGATTATTTGAGACTTACCTGTAAGTTGAGGTATAATCAGGATTATACCGAGGGAACCTGGCGGTTCAGGGAATACACGAGAGGAGGATTCGCGCATGCGCAGTCAGTCCTTAAGAGCCTGTGAAGGGGGGTCAACTAACTAATACCTAACCTTACTAGGGGTAAATTCCAATAAAACCCCCCTTATTAATTAATCTGAGACATCATGATTAACCGAGGGAGGGAGCGGTAGGGCGTGTATTCCCTGAACCGCCAGGTTCCCTCGGTATAATCCTGATTATACCTCAACTTACAGGTAAGTCTCAAATAATCTTAATATTATCCCTCGGGAACCTTCAGCGTTTCCGAGAATCCACGAGAGTTTCAGAGCAATTGACTACCCTGAACAGAAACCACAACAACGTATTTACATTCAACTTGTATTGTCTGTGACCATATTAAAGTGGTAATGTGGAAGAAAATATATATATCCACCTATGATAACAACTTGTCTATAATAAGTCTAACTTGACTTATACACCCAATATGTCATCTTAAGATGCCAATAACCATAACAGTTCTAAACTTACAAAGTTCAAATACTCGCAAGAGTAACTTTCCAGCCTTACAAAAGGTAACTTCATTTTACGCCAGAATGGCGTTACCCTCGACAATGTCTTCTATTGGTTTGTGATAAAACCGTGCAAATGAAACTGACTGGCGCCACCCAGCCCGTTTCATTAGCAGGTTTAAGTTGCCCCCCACCCTGAGGAGCCCCGACGCTGAGGCTCCTCGGGTTGAGTGCAGCTTGTACTGTTGCACGTCTATGCCTGATAATGCAAGTACGCCTAACACCCATCTTGATAGAGTGTCCCGACCTATCGGTAGATGTGGTTTTATATAACTAATAAGCAACTGCGATTCTTCAGATCGAATTGTCCTTGTTCTTTCCAGGTACTGTTCCAGGCACCGTACCACACACACCCTAGGGTTTTCGTCAAACTTCCGAAGTACCAGTGTGTTCAGCGGATCACCTTGCCGGTTGCTCTTCAGTAGTTTCGTCATGCGGAACACTGCTTTGTCCTTAACAGACATGTTTTTGATTGACAGATTTACTATGGTCTGTCCCCTCTGGGATGTCACGAGAAGTAGTAATACGCTCAACTTCATCGAGAGTTTCTTAAGTGAGACTGTTTCATTGTCCCACTGCTGAATGACATCAAGTACCTTACGGACGTCCCAAAAGGTGTGGTAGCGGGGACCCGGCGGATTCATTTCATACGCTCCTTTGATCAACAGCTTGACTACCTGATGTTGTCCCACTGGTTTGCCATTGACATAATTGCAAACCGCAGAGAGAGCACATCTGGCTGCGTTCAGGGCCTGGTAACTTTTCCCCTCTCTTTGCAGTTTTGAAAGGAACTGACACACTTGCTGAATAGTAGGCTGGAGCACTGGAATGCCCCTTTCCACGCAGAAAACGCACCAGTCTTTAAGATAAGTCGTATATGACTTCCTAGTGGCAGGTCTCCTGGCATTAACTGCCAGCTGAATAGTATGACTGTCAAATCCCCTTTTCACCAATTTCTTCTTCAGAAGGAACGATAGACCACCAACGGGGTAGTTTGTAGCCTTAGCTTGTTCGCGGGCTCTCCTGGATGACACAAGTTTCCTCTGTCTCTCCTGAAGCGAAGTCTTCTCCAATTGGTGCGTTGGAGCCCGCCGTACCACGGTTGCCCCGGCCAATCGGGGGTGACCAGAATCGCTTGTACCCTCTCCAGTCTGATCCTTTGAATTACGGGTCCCAACAGACTGAAAGGAGGAAAAATATACATGTATTTTCCCCTCCATGAGATGGACAAGGCATCTTTGTCCCAGGCGCCAGGTTGTGGCCCCCAAGACACAAAACATGGCAATTTAGCGTTAGCACGAGAGGCAAACAAATCCACTTCTGGTGTGCCAAAAATTTTGCAAACCTTCTTGAAAATTTTTGGACTCAGTTCCCATTCCAGATCTGGTGAAAAGTGTCTTGACAGGTAGTCTGCCAACACATTTTCCTTTCCTGGTATGTGGTTGATGGTCAACCACATATCCCTCTCGGCACACCAGTCCCAGATTTGCTTTGCCAACTCGTTGCATTCAACCGATTTGATTCCACCCATTTTTCGGACATAAGCCAAAGCAGTAGTGTTATCAGTACGAATTTTGACATTGACCCCATGTTCTGGTACCAATGCTTGTAATCCTAATTGGATTGCCATCAACTCATGGATGTTACTATGAAGGTTCACTTCCTCCTCCTTCCAAATACCCTTGGTGGTTGTCTCACCCCTGTGAGCCCCCCACCCAGTGCCTGAAGCGTCGGTGATGATTTCAAAATCAGCACCCTCGTTTCTGATCTTTTTGGAAGCAGTCGGAAGGTTTTCTAACCACCAGTTGATGTCATCCATACCATGTGAACCCACAATCATTTCTGCATCAAAATTCCCTTTATTTTGTTCCAGCGCTAGGTTCTTTTCTCTCTCAAGACCCTTGATATGTGCCGGCCCATACTGCACTCCTGCAGAATAGGCCGTCATCAGACCAACAATACCAGCAATATCCCTTATTGTGTAAGGCTTGGGACCATTAGCCAAGTTCCACACCTCCATGTTGAACTTGTCTATCTTGTCCTGTGTGGGTCTCACGGTCATAGTCTGTGAGCTCAACAGGAACCCCAAAAACACAATTTCTTGTGTAGGCGTAAATACTGATTTATCAGGATGCACCACAAACCCTAGAGAATCTAACTCTAGTCCAAGCCTGTCAGTAGTAACCCTACACTGTTCTGCTGTATCTCCCAAGATAAAGGAGTCATCAATGTATTGAAAACACTCATGACCTCCCTCTCTCAGGTTGGAGAAGACTGGATTTAGAATTTTTGTAAAAATTCTAGGGGCACAGGCCAAACCATTGGGCATGCCCTGGAACTCATACAAGATTCCTTTCCAGTAGAATCTCAGGAACTTCCTATCCTCTTTTGACACCAAAACAGAATAGTAAGCATCCTTGAGGTCAATGGATGCCATAAAGCATCCAGGCCTCATCATTTCAACAGCCGTGTTTAAACTTGTCATTTTAAAATGTGTGTACTCTACACTCTCATTCATTTTTGACAGATTCAAAATTAATCTGTACTCGCCATTGGGCTTGGGCCTTACAAACACGTTAGAAATGAATTGACCTTGAGCTGGTTCCACAGGAACTATGACACCTTTTATGAGCAACTTGCCAATCTCATTGTCAACATGCTCCTCTTTCTCTGATCCCAGATCATAAGGGAAAGGCACCATTTGTTGAGTTGGTTCCAACTCCTCAAAAGGTATCTTCACCCCTTTAACCATGTCCAGGACCCACGGGTCACTAGTTATCATGGACCAGCGGTCTATATATCTAGCAATGCTACCAGCGACAAAATTCTGAGCAGAATGATTGAACTGTAGGGGACTTACCTGCCCTGCTAAGGACCCTACTTCTGAAAACCCGAGGTTTGCTTCGCCTTCGCTGCACTACCCGCTGCTGCTGGCACTGGTGCCCTGGGCCTCGGTCCATTCATCCTTGGTGCCACATTGTGACCAAACTGGGGAATCACGAATGGGAACCTCATACCAGCTAACGGGTTGAACCCCCTGGGCTGATGCTGATGCCTCTGCTGGGGAAACCCCCGCCGGCGCTGCTGTTGCTGGCCTTGTTTGAAGCTACTCTTAGCTTTCCCTGGCGCTGCATGTTGCTGTGCTGGTTTCTCAAGTTTTTCGGCCATCTTGTGTGCTGAGTCCACAGTTTTGATTGCCTCCTCGAGATTACCTCCGAATAAGAACTTCGGGTCATCTCCACCATCCTTGAGGAAATGCTCCCCATATTTAGCAACTACCATGGGCTTGAGTGCCTCCGTTCTACGAGCAGTGATGGCCTTGATCGTACTGACAATCAACTTCATACAGTCCCCAAAAGCCTCACTCAGTTCATCCAACTGACTGTCCTTATCACCTCGAGATATCCACAGGTCCATGATCGGCACAAATGCCAGCATGGCCTTTACCAGGTGCACTTGCAGCTTCTTCAATGCTTCCTCACGTTTAAGAAACTCAGAGTTCTTGCTTTTATTAATTAGAACCTTAAGCACTGGTTCTAACTCCGGCACAACCAATTGGCCAGCCTTCTCCGGCTGTGGGTACTTGCTGTGCAACGTTTCCAGGTCAGACCTGGTCCTTTTTTCCCTGAACATTGAGTTCAGAAAATCTGCCACAAAGGGTCTGATATCCTTTCCTTTCTTCCCTTTCTCTTGTTCCTGCTCCACACACTCTTTCATGAGGTTGTAAAGTTTACCGGAAGGTTTAGGCTCCTCCTTAACCTCCTCAACTTCCTCATCTTCTTCCTCTTCCGAGGGGTCAGTGGGTGTTTGCTTCACAGCTTGCATCAGTAGACTGCCCAAGAATTGGCCCATCATTGCCGATGTGTCCACATTCTGGAACAAGGATTGGAAATCAAATCCCTGAGTGCCAGAAATCCCTGCAGTAGATTGGGTCGAAGTACCTGAAGTACTCGCATTAGTAGACGTAGTCGCAGTACCTTCCATACCCGCATGACCAGCCCCTGACGTGCCAATGGTCTCATTGGAGTCATGCATCTGAATGTCAGATCCATCCTCACTTATAGTATGTTTCCTCCTAGTATTTGGACCTTTCTTGCCCTTGTTTTCCTTCTGATCACTCATGGTGAATCTGTAAGAAACAGGACCCAGAGTCACTAAAATTTAAACACTACTGTGTTAAAATAGGAAGAATCACAATTCAAGTTAATAGTTAGAAGAAACTAACCTCAACTGTAATCAACATCAAGTGAACAGGCCCAGTAATGCCGATCGCTAAACCAAAACTTCCGGTAATGCCGATCGCTAAACCAGTAAACAACTGCTTCAGTTTGTCACTTTATGGTCAATCGGTCCCCGTAGTGCTCGTCTCCGTCTTAACAGAGAACCACGCCGAAACCAGCGGCAAAGTTTTCCGCCGCTCGGTCAACGTACCGGGCACGCGCTAGTCTCCGTCTTAACCGAGAGACACGCCGAAACCAGCGGCAAAGTTTTTCGCCGCTCGGTCAACGTACCGGGCGCGCGCTAGTCTCCGTCCTAACCGAGAGACACGCCGAAACCAGCGGCAAAGTTTTTCGCCGCTCGGTCAACGTACCGGGCGCTCGCTGGTTTCCGTCCTAACCGAGAGACACGCCGAACCCAGCGGCAAAGTTTTCCGCCGCTCGGTCAACGTACCGGGCGCGCGCTGGTCTCCGTCCTAACCGAGAGACACGCCGAAACCAGCGGCAAAGTTTTTCGCCGCTCGGTCAACGTACCGGGCGCGCGCTGGTCTCCGTCTTAACCGAGAGACACGCCGAACCCAGCGGCAAAGTTTTCCGCCGCTCGGTCAACGTACCGATCGGGAAAACTCGCATTTATTGGCGAAAAACCGACAAAATGCTCGCCAAATGCCCGCAATGACCACCTGGGGGTGGGCAAAGCAGTAATTTGCCCTAGAAAGGGGCACAATTCCACTCTGTTGACACCGGGGGGTGTAAATTGAATGAAATGTTAACGACCGTGAAAAACAAGATGGCCGCCTCGGAGGAGGATCGGCCCGGTCGTTGAAAACTGCTCTAAACACAATTAAACGAGCAGAAAGGGCAAACAAAGCCTTGCCCAAACAATCTATACAATAAAATTAGTCTGTAGGGCGAAAATCCGCCCCCAGAAACAACAAAATATATACTTACAGCTCGAAATGGCTAAGGGCTCTTGCAGACCAGAGAGACGCTGTCAACTCGGGAATCCAAACTGACTGCGCATGCGCGAATCCTCCTCTCGTGGATTCTCGGAAACGCTGAAGGTTCCCGAGGGATAATTATACATTTCTGCTTGGAGCAATGATTATCATTATAATCTGCATGTCATTGCAAGTATTGACCTGTTATCATATGTAGTATCCATTGTATTATACTTTTACGTATGTACAGTGTGGTTCAGAGTCATACCACATATATGTGGGCCTACTTTGTGAATCTTCATATCATACATTGTAAGTTTTTTGTACATGTGTCTATAAAAAAAATAACATGAGTCACATTTGATAAACTTTCAACAAAACATGGCACATTAAACCATACTGCCCTTTGTAGTATTCTCCTGCAGGTGCATTATCACATCACAACAATATCTATTATATACCTTAGTGGTAAGACTTAACACTGAGAAGTGAATGACATATCAGGTCCCAGCATAAAGGTCTAAAGTTTATTGGCAATTTCTGGCAGTCAATCACACATGACCAAGATTAAAGCCCCAAAAAGAGTAAAGTTAAAAGCAAGTCCATAACTGTTATTACAATAGTGCTTTATTGTGGGGACTTGTAAGGCGTAAATATAATTTTTTTTTTTTATCTCAAGTTGAATACAGCAGCCCATAGGTTTAAAGATCGTATCCCAGATAAAATTCTCTTAATTTTCAGTCATGCCATATACATGTTGGAAATGCCTCCCTAAAATTAAAAACAATGTGGTGTGTTTATCAGCAGGAAATTTGAATAAAACCATAGTGTTGTAGATTTTAATACAATAGTAGAGAATAGTCCTGTGAGACATGGCGCGGCGACTTGTAATCTTGAGTCTAGTTTCAGTTGGTGAGACAGATAGGGCATACTATCATCTGGGCTTTTGGTAGTATATAGCACAAATTCAACCTGAACTACCCACTGCAGCTAAGTACTAATAGTCTGTAGACTGTCCATTCTGCATGCACCTCACTCAGCTGCCACAGGGACCTGTCTTATTCAATGTTCAATGCCATAGTCAACAGGTGTGTCATTATGAGTGTACACTGTCTCAGATTGCCAGGAGCCTGCTCTGCCTCCCCCCCCCCCACACACACACACCCAACTGCCAATCACTTGTAATAGTCTGTACCTCTCACGGGCCAGTGGTCAGCAAACCGGCCAGATCACTCCACCTCTCTGTAGAGTGGGAGCACAGTGCAAGTACCTTGGTGTACATACATGTTTTCAGTGTTCCACAAAATCGTTTATATAATGAAAGGAGTAATCAAATTAATCTTTAATCACCAATAGTAGATACATATTCTGAGAAAGCATTATTTCAATGTAAACTAAAAATTTTACACAGAACAGAATATAGCAGTTCCACAAGGTGGCCTTACACTTCAACCTCCTCTGATTTCCAAAAATGCACATATGGCAACACACACTTTAGCACTGATTTCTCCATAGAGATCTTTAACAGTGAATACTTTGTTCAAATACAGAAAATATGATCCAATTGTACCATAACCCACTGAGATAAAACCTGTACTACCTATATATAGTAGTTTCAAAATGAACAATTCTAAAACAAAGGCTACAGGGATGCATTTCTGAATCTTAAAATGCTCTAATGCTAATCTGCCATAGGGCTCCAAATGATGAAATGTCTTATCTGCGAATAAAATCAAAAGTATGAGATATATTCTGAAAATTCCTTCACTGATAAGTAAAGTACACACACTGTTGTTATTACATTAGAATAGTGAGCAGGAATAGTCCATAGCAGAGGAGCCACAAACAAAAATAGATTGCAAGGCCTCCCTATCCCTTACACCGTGGCGACTGTGAACCATACACTAGTCTACTCATCTCACGAGTAGTACTCACTAGTCGCCGCGCTAACAATAGAGGTAATAATTTTTACTGTACGTCGACACTAAACTGACTGGATAACATAACAAGCCTTGGGTACTGAGCCTCTGTTATGGTATGTCATGGATGAGTGGGCATCTGTATAGTATGTGTTCATACATGGCTCATTAGTGGCACCTTGTGTCTACATAATGCACTGCATACACTTAAACCCATAGTCCACTTGGCCTCTATTGAGCAGATGAGACATACCAAGCCTGTATATGATCTGGTGATAGAGGCCTAGTGGACTATGGGTATTACCATAGTATACATAGCTGTTAGGGTAAGGGCCAGCTGGCAGAGCCCCCTTCTGTTATAGCCCTTACCTGCCCTAAATTGGTCAGGAACTTGACCAGCATTTCCCGCTACAGAGAAGAAGTGTTCTACATCTAGGTTCTTTCTGTTCTTAAGTTACTGGGAGCATTCATACCTAAATGGTATGTGTTATTCATTAGAGAAATAGGTAACATTACCCAGCATATGATTGACTCATCAATTTCCAGCAGGTCGTTTTAGTTAAAATTGCATCTTTAACCAAGAACCTCTGTATCACACCCCCCACAGGGCTCGACTAATCACATTGGGATTGGTGGGTAAACTAGGTTGTGTCCAGCAGTTTATTTGTATGTCCCGCCTTTATACTCAATAGTGAAATTTAGATTTTCACCTGTGTCCACTGGACACAGCTTGGAAAAAAGGTTGTGTCCAGAGAAATATTTTTGTGTCATGTAACGTCAGGTATTTTAATACCACTGAAAAAAAT
Source organism: Acholoe squamosa (assembly GCA_949317995.1). Lineage (NCBI taxonomy): Eukaryota > Metazoa > Annelida > Polychaeta > Phyllodocida > Polynoidae > Acholoe > Acholoe squamosa. The sequence goes on from OX439042.1 coordinate 23,822,164, forward strand.
ACTTAGCAACATATATTCTTTTCATCGATATGAACCGACTCTTCCATATTTTGTAAAAAGAATGATGTACCATAATGCTCCTTTATATGGCGCAATATTTCGATTCGTGTAGCATTCATTCTAGGTACTATTAACTCACCATTTAATTTTTACAAAAAGGATATTTGAATCTTTCCTCACTCCTTTGTAAAACCTGTACTTATTTCATGTTAATGTATCTTTACTTCACGAACATATTGACCGGTACCTTATAACAGCTTTCGTAAAGGGTCTCTCAACAAGCCTTACATGCAACTGAGTTGTATAAAATGTATCGACTAAGCAATACTTTTATATATTTAAAATATTTCAGCATGGGATGTATTAGGCAAAATGACATACTCAATTTTGTAAAGCACTGAGAACAAATACGTTAGGGATAATGGGGAGGTGGGTGGCTGTTGGTGACAACCAGTTGTTCTTGTATGGCATTCCATGGTCGAGTTGTTGGGGATACATATTCAGAACCAGTTTATAATGAAATCTGTCATCCAAATATAATTACCTGTAGTATATTTTGCTCCAGAAAGCTTTAGTGCCTCTGAGTTGCAATATGGTAGTCAAACGAAATACATTATATTAAGAATAAAATTTATTATAAACACATTGGATTTGATTCATCTATTCATCCATCATTACTCTGTAACGCCAATGGTAACTACCGTAATCTCCCTCGTATAAGACGCATCTCACGTATAAGACGCACCCTGAGTTGAAAGGAGAGCTATAAGACGCACCTGGGGCAGGATTTGGACCAGTTTAGTACTAATCTAATGTAATTTTACCCCTCCTATAAGACGCACCCCCTCTTTTGGCAATGTCTAAATGGCCCATTTGGCTTTTGTTTGGCGTAGAAGACGCGTCTTATAGGCGGGAGATTACGGTATAAGTCTTATTTGAGGAATAAATTAAGTGTAGATATAACTATAAATAACCATTCAAAGATCAATACAGTTTTACTAACTGCCTTATCAGTTCCGCTTTTAAGCTTGGAACACCTACAAAGGCACTGACAATTCTAGGAATGTCTCTGGTATCTAAGATATCCTTAAGATCCTCAATACTGCTGGTAGGTAGGTCAATGTTTGGTTTGAGTATTGATCTCTGTTCTTTAGCAGTTACTTTGTTTGAAACAACAATAGGTTTTGTTGTCATGCCTGGACGTGCATAGCCATGATCATGAGCAATATGATGGAGTGAGTTTGTAGTGGTGGTATCAGAGAATGTTGATGAACACAGGAGGGCAGAGTTATTAGTTAACACTGTAGGCGGCTGAATTTCTTCAATTTCATCTGAAGGCGATGTAAGAACTGATACTTCTTCCAGATAAGTGCCTGATACTTGGTCTATATAAGTCTCAGCTACCTCCTCCATACAGTAGTCAGTAACTGGGGGAGTAGAGGAGTCTTTTTGCGCTAGTTGTTGGTAGATATTCTCTAACTCCATGGCTGTATACGGTACATCCTGACACTGAACACTAACAGACTGCTTTGATGAGGTCCTTTGTGATGCCTGTTTAAAAAAGAGGTCACAAGGCTGAATATCATATATCTATAGAAGTTGGCTGGTACTATTAACGAGGTTTTTTTTTTTTGGTTTGACTTTACTTTATTGACTTATTAGATCGCACATAAGATAATAACAATACATTTTTCAGTTGGGTCGAGTCGATATTGATTATGAATATGTTTAAGTGAATACCAGTAATGTCTATAGTGATCCATACATCGTTATCTTCATCAACATCAGTAGTTCATATACAATAGGTGTTAAATATATTGTAATTATTACCGGTATTACACAGACATATCAATATTTCTGATAGAAGGTTAAATGGCCATCTCAGGCCTGTAAATCGCCATGAATACTAATAGAGTGATGGTTTTGTAAGTATCCGGCACTCTAAATTTACCATAAATTCTCGCATATATATGCTGCCATGCATGATTTTGAGCATATTTCACTTCCCTGTGCACTTTGCTGTGAAAAGAGGACGATAGTATACTAACCAATGGTGTTTGGAGAGTCGGTTGGAAGATAAGCTGACTAGGGTTTGGAGCTGCTCTTACTTTCACAGAATTGCCCACTTGGCACATGGCCCCACTAAAAGAAGATTCAAACATTGAAATAATGCACACAAAGTAGCTTGCAGTTAATACTACAATTTTCAAAATTTTCATCCACGAGGAAACATTTAATGTATTGCAACAAGGAGGTGTGTATTTCATGGATTGAGGAAATGGTTTGAGTTATGCTCAGCGTAGCTGTGGTGATTTAATTTTTCATAGTTGATGGTATGGAGGTAAATGAAGGCTGGTTTCTTAAGGTATGTATATTTAGATATGTAATGCACGATTCACCTGGGCATAAAGACGAGGGAAGGGTGAACACGATTAGGCTCTGGTTGGACCTGATGTACCTTGAAGAAGTGGCCATTCTGTTGTGCATTCTGTTTCTGAGAAGTTGCTGAAAGTAAAATGGTAGTTCCTCATGGATGATGATGCCAAAAAGGACACGCTTCCAGTAAATTGTCAGGAGGGTTGACTTTGTCCTTTCTAGACTTTCTATGGGCACCACTTTTCTGGCTCTGATAATGGGGGGGGGGGGGTAGCCCTTGTACTTTGATCATAGCGTAAATGTATTTGTAATACCAGATTACCCTCCTTTGTTTTGAGATACTATATTCCGAGGTAGCAGGTTGTCCCATGGGCGCGGAGGATGTGTGTGGTGCACATATGCTTGGGCACTGACACATTCCTCTGTGAAATTGTGTAATGAGGTCCTCGCCATGAATATGACCTTAGCTGTCGAAATGGCGTTAAACATCTATTACTCACTCACCCCATGGGCGCGGCCATTGTTGGAGCCGGTTACCAGAGAGTTTTACTGATAACACCTTTAAGATGGGTACCAGTTGGCCCCTGAGAGGACCACAGTGAATTGTTGGGTGTCATTTCATTGGCTGGTAATCAAACCAGCTACATCCGTATAGACGTACCTCCCGTAAGTATAAGACATCTCTGTACATGTATATGAACTACACGTCAAAATGTAAGCCAACTGTGAAAGTACAAGTACATTGTATTATGATATATTCCTTGGTAGTAGAATTGTGTAATAAATACCTTTTTTACGTTGCTGCTGTTGAACTTTGTTTGGTGTGCTATTAGAGTTTGTACTGGTGTGTGTAGCTTCCTTCTGTGGCGTTAGACAGTTCAGAAATAACTGTCCCTGTCCCAGGTATTGTGATGGATTGATAACCTGAATTCAAAAATATGATATCATGAAATCCACAACTTTACCATGTGTATTATACATGTCACCTAGATCTGAAATTGGTCTATAAGCCAAGTAAAAGCGCTATTCCGACCTGCTAGAAATATGTGCATATCATAGACAACAGAATACCGGTCTCCATGTCGAGTGTTGACATAATACTCACGGTGGTAATAAACTCACTTGTGATGCACTAATAAATCAGAATGAATACCATACTGCCCTTCAAACCTAAAACTAAATGCAGCTAGGTAAAACCTACCTGAATTATTGGAAGTGGGATCTGTTTTGGAGCATCATTTAGTAACTGAGTTATTATGGGCGCTCCATTCTGGTGCACGGTGGTGTTGCTAATGCGCTTGACACGTTGGTACTTGGACTAAAAGCAGAGGTAATATAAATTGTTCAGATAAAGGAGAATTAGTGGAATAGTGTGAAAATGGGGAAAACCATACTGCTTATCAATCATAAGGTAGCAGTGGAGGCAGTTACCACACAATACACAGTAAACTATACACAACATTTGGCATTTTCCTAGTAGCATTAGGTATCATCCTCTCTTTCCGATCAAAGACCCTCTTTTGCAGATCTATACAAGACTGACTTGTAAATCTGGAAATGTCCTAACGTTGTAGCTATTAAGGTACAAAGCAACCCAATAAACAGGTAATGAAATATGGGGTAGAGTAAATTCATAGTGCCCTATCTATTCCCAGTAGGATTTACTTTTCTTACCTTTTTTGATGGGGATACCACAGCACTTTTAACAGTATTCTCTCCAGTCTCATCAAGTCCGACGTCATTTACAATATAATGAAGCAGATCACTCTTTTTGTCCGACGACTGAGCACTGTTCCTGTTACACAGCTGATCACTCTTATTCTCGCATGGCTGCTCAGTCTTTTTTTCACATAACATATTCTGAGGGACGACATCATAGTTCCTGCTGAAACTTTTAGTACGACAGCGCCCCGATTTCTTAAACCTGTTCAATTGGAAAATATTATGGTACACTATTTTCTAAAAGATTGGCATTGGCGCTATTTTCAGTGGGATGAACATTTAGTATAAGATTGCAATAGGAAATTCAGATGGCTTCCATATATGAAATCATTTGTTTCAAAAGTATGTTGTCACTGTAATGCTTTGTGAAAGTATGTTATTGTCTCCTTAAGTACACTGTGTTTTTGTTTGTTTTGTTTATGGTTTTTTTGTGGGTGTTTTTTTTTTTTTTTTATATATAAAAGTCGTCTTCTATGGAATAACTTTAATGAAACAACGACTGCTGAATGAATGAAATCCTAAGAATAAAGCTCACAACAACAAAAATAGAGCAATTTTTATCTTTTGTTTGTTTGTTTGTTTAGTTTTACGTCCGGGGGCCATAAAGGAACTCAGACATTCAAGGTTTCTTGGACATTAAGTCCTTTCTTTTCTGTTTGGACAGTTATTTATATGCTGCTTGCCTGACAGCAGTGACCGAATCTATGAATTATCGAATCTATGAGATGAATGACCGCATCTATGAGGAGGGGTGAGGGGGAAAACCGCTACCGGGGCTTCATTCCCCTACTCTTTTCGAAGGATAGCAAGTGTTCTTTTATTTGCCTGGTCCCATAGACAGGGCCAGACAAACCACGGCCTGTGATCACTCAGATATAGTTCACTGAGGGGGAATCCTATGGCAAAAGGCAAGCATGTATGCCCGGGCCTGCGCATATGGACACCAGCTGCCCACATGCTCACCCCAAGACACAAGAAACCCCAAGTTTGTCGCCTTTTACGAATCTGGTATGCCCACTGGTAGAATAGAAGGAGGAGAATTCCTCCTTCGTGGACTCCCAATGAAGTTATTCTGCTCCTCCATGCCCTCACATGAAAGTCCCCACTCCACAGGGGGACAATTTTTATCTAAAGTATAGGCTAACTAACATCTTATATACTAAGAGAGTATGCTTTTCCGCCTTAATGTTATGGAACAGACCCCATGTGTCCAAAGTCTGCCTATGTGTCAATCTATGTGCCCATGTCTCTGCCTATGTGTCCTCCAGTTCTCCGTATCATAGTGCAAATGGTGAATTATTTGTGAATGCCCTTTTGATTATTGAGTCAATGCTGAAATAATTTTCTAACCTTTGCCATGTCTTGGGGTCAATGGTATAATCATTTGTGAACTTTCCCACATCATATTATCAATTTAAAGAGTTATTTGTGAATGTTCTCCATGTCATAGTGGCAATAGTTACTTGTTAACTTTTCCCTGTGTGAATGGTGATTTATTTTTGTAATCATTGTCCATTTGTGAATGTTCCCCATGTGAGAGTGTTAATTCTAAAACCATTTATGAATGCTTCCTATACTATAGTATCAATTATAAAATTATTTTTGAATGTTCCCTATGTGCTAGAGCCAGAAATGTGTCCATCACAACAATACACAGATTAGCAATAGTAAAGGAGGCATACACTACTGTAAACATAGATATTTTCATGTGTATACCGATACACGTTTTATTTTGCATGTCATTTTTTGTGGTGCCCGCTCCGTGTCATGCCCCACCAATCAATCAGAACACCTACTACAGGGGATAATTTGATGCCAGACATCTTGGAATTGCTTATGTGTGTGCATGGCCTGACACCTACCATCACAGAATTTCTTATGTGAAAGTTGCCAGCCTGATATAATGTGATGCCATAGGCTTTGGGGACATCAAATAGGGATCAGTCTGGATACTGTTTGTGTGTGTGGCCATGATGCCTGCCATCTCAGAATTTCTTATGTGAAAGTTGCCAGCCTGACATATAGTATGATGCTATAGGCTTAGAATCATTAGAACCATTGTTTGCTATAAGCCTGTCAGCTTGAGTCAGGCTGTCCGCTGTGTATACAATATAATTGCCAACTCATGGTAGGGAGGATGAAGGGGAAGTGTTCCGCATGGGCAGGGGTGCAATTGTACTGTTGTAGTTTGAAGACAAACACCTGCTGCAGCCCGGCGGCACTGACTTGTCTCGGCTCAGTGCCCACCTGATCATGTGGTGCATGCAATGCACAATACAGCACACTTTGCCTTTTGCCTAGTTTATCTATTACCCCCTGTTCTATACTTTATATCAAGTTCACAAAATAATAAAAACAGGACAGGATTTGTTTTTTTCTCCATCACCAGGCCAGTTGACTAAGCCATGTCACAAATGCAACCTGCCCAAAATGACCAAAGTCTGGTGTTACATACCCCCCTACCCTACCCTAACTATAATGGAGTATGTTTTTGCTGTAACATATGAATTTTAGCAAGAAAAACATGCTTTAATAATTGATATAGGATGCATACCTATAGACCGCGCCATATATTTGTGGAGTTTTGGGCCAATACATGCAGTTGGTCTTGGGCGGTGGAGTTTTTCCTTTGAATAACTCATTCTCTACCATGAACTTTAGGTGTACTTTGATAGCAGCTGGACTGTAGACACCCATCTCCGCCAATTCCTGTATCCGGGCTCTTAACGGGGCTGCCATTGAATACAGTAGACCATCATCCTATGGATGAAAGAGTTTATTTATCATGTAACAAAATGTATTCGCTCTTAAATCTTATTCTATGATATTGGCAAGTAAGCTACTGGCACTGTTTGTGTTATATTAATAACTAGTCTACAATTTCAGCCTTACAATACAAACTTTAATCTTGAGTATGGCAAACATGTGAATCTTTGAAATTTAACCATAAAGATGATCAGTAGGTAACTGGTTAGACTACACACATGTTCCGTTGGGTGATTAGCATGTTCGTCTGTTCCTGGGAGATAGACGTAAAACCGATATTCGTGTGGAACATACTCCTTATCCTTCAGCTTCTTCCTGATACCCCTCACAAAGAGTTGGTGGCTTGACGTCTTTGCTTCCTGGGTGAGAAAGAAAGAGGTATTTAAACGAGAGCTAATGAAATTAACTTAATATGTCATCTTACAAGTCCTGATAAATCCCCCCCCCCCCCAATTTCATTTTCTCACAGATCTTCCTAGCATTATCTGCCAGTGCCATCTGCAAAAAACAATCATTAAGTGCATACCTAATCTATTGCAAGCAGTTCAAAATGTCTGATCCATCACAACACATTCACTGTAGGAGATACCGGTATTAAGTATTCTAACATGCCCCTAATAATAGTAATATCACCAAAGATAGGATTGTTTTGTTCCAATAGAATAAATTCGGCGACTTGATGATCACCACACAAGGTGTTAAATGCTTTGCCTAAAGTTGACAAACCCTCTCCTCTAGCAGAGTACTTTGAAGCGGTGTATTATAGACCCTTTTTGTTATCATGGGGGTATATGCTTTATGATTCCAATGTCTATATGTACCTGAAAGTAGAGGACATCCTACGCTTCTGAAACCCTGCTATTTCTGAAAGCTTCCAATTTCTTCCACGGAGCTCTATAAATAGCTCGATGCAGCAAGTTGGGAACCTGAGTGTTTTCCAGTTTTGGAGGCAGCTGTGCATGTAAAATGCCTTCATTCAAGGGAGATTTTTGCATATGCTGAAGACAAGTCTTGTATATGATACTATCTCAGAAATCATAACAAAATATGAAGGGTAAAAGGTGATGATTTTTAAATGTGAATTTTCTGATATTTGTATTATGATGGATGATATTTCTGATGGAGTAAAGTGATGATGTAATGACGGATTTTTTTTTTCAGAAATAGATATCATGATCTTAAATGAGATTTTCTGATGGAGTACAGCAAAGCTGTAATGACGGATTTTTTTTTCACAAACAGACACAATGATTAAATGAGTCGTCTTCAAAATAACTGTAATATAAATATAGGACAGCATTTTGCAATGCAAGTAACTCGAAAGGGCACTTAATCTCTTCTTTTAGGCCCCTTCTGATACTAACCTCATGTTTTCTTCGAGCATTATCACTGTAAATGGTTAAGCCTATGGAGAATACACCCAATATCGCTCGCATGTTTCATTGGCGAATAACTCCTCTCCTGGCGAGTTAAGCATTGCACAATATCAGCAGGTGTTGAATAAGGATCCAGATTAACCATAAAAAGGCATGGGACACTGTCATTCTCCTCCATTTTGTTATAATCAAGCAGTTTCGATGGCACCATGAGTCGATCTTTATCATATTTCTATATGGGTCCGGTCGCCAGAAAGCAGTAAATTTTGTGTTTTGGGGTCATTTTGGACTTTGATTGCTCTGGAGAAATAAGTTTTGAATCAATGTTGTCTTACATAGACTTATTTGATAGAGGACACTTAGGGCTATCAGAAAGATGTAAATTTGTGGTCATTCATCAAAGACTCTAAGACTTATAGCCTGCCAAAGTGAAAAAAAAAGACCAAATTTCTTCTTTTTATAATTTTTGTATTTTTTACAAGTGTCCTGTATTGAATAAATAACATCTGGAGTATCCCAAAGTTATTTTTTATATTGTATATGATCATAGGAATCATTTCCATGAGGTTTGGACATGTTACTGAGTGAGAATTTTTCATGATGTGTCTTTCAAAGTGGAAATCTGTAATTTGTAATGTCCGGTACCTAAATCTAAATCAGTTTTAAAACATGGAAAAGTTTTTTTTTTTTTTTTTGTGATGTCATAGAGAACGTTCCCCTTTGAACATTCACAAAAGCGGTAGCTGCCATCAAGGACAGATCGATATTCCGTCTCCACCACTATTGAAAAACTAACAGACCTTCTCTCCTTCGCTCCGCCGAGCCGACCCGGCTAATCATCACAATGGCCGATCGACAACCGATCGACAATCTCCAAGCGAGCGGACGAGCGCCTACTGATCGACAAGAGGACGCTCAATCGACAAACGATGACGAAAGTCCGACGCCCGGATCCTCCATCGCTAACCGACCTCAGGTAAGTCTTCAGCCGACACCTTTATCGGCCAAACCCTCGATTACCGATGAAAACTACCTATCTGCCCATAGTGACAGTGATGTAGAATTCGTTGAAGGCGACCAACCCGGCCCTCTGACACAGTTAGTGGACTTGGTTCGACGCCATTCAATGACGAACCTCGCCGACGACGAACCACCGTCGTCGGCGCAAGATTCAAAACATCGGCCTAAACGCAGACGAGGATCTGACTCGTCTGTAGATCTACCACCCCAAGCTTCCCCTAGGCTGGAGTGTTTTATCAAAGAATTATTGCGACACCCCTCTTGGGGCAATGCGGTAGTTGAAAATTTGGAAAATTTGAATAATCCAGACCAATCAGAAGCAGCCAGGGTTGACAGCACCTCCACTGCCACCCCCAGCTCCACCCAAACTGGCCTGAATAGAGATTTAGTCCTTAACTCTCTAATATCAAATTCCAAAAACAACAATAAAAATCATAGACCGAGTTTAACCATTAAAACTGATCTAAACAGCAGACATGTCTCATTCTCCACACAGAATGAGGTGCCTGAATCCCAAACCACCAACACAGCCCCACCTAAACAACTACAGATGTCCGAAGGCACTGAAAAGGTTTGGAAACAGTGCCGCAGCTCCCGTTCTTCAGCAAACCGTGCAGCTATCAGGGCTGAATGGCTGAGGGACCTAAACAGCGCTGGGATAGCCACCCCTTGGGCTACCGGTGAAGAGCCTCTGCCAAACTACACTGCCATTGACTCCGGTGTCATCATCGGCATTGGCAATGCACGCAGGCAAGCAGCACTAAATGTACAGGAGTTAGTAGCCGAAGCATTGGACCACCAGTCCAACAGTGACACTACTACCGCCTCTACCCTCCAATCAACGGTAAGAACTCTGTTGGTCCAAGAACAGTCACCTGACTATCTTCGCTCTGTAGAGAAAATCGATGAAATGTTACAACGTGAGACTGAGCCCATGGTACAACAAAATACTAAACGTAAAGCTTATCTCGCAGAGAATCAGAGATCCCACACAGAACTGGCCCTAGCCCGTACAGTGTTCCAGGACGATGATAATGTTGATAATGCTGGTGATGCTCCGGAGGCAGGTCCCCCCCCCACCTCCCCCCCCCCAGCCACCCAACAATCCACCTAAACCCCAAGGCAAAGGGAATAGGAAATCCAAAACTCCTGCTCCCGGTACCTCCCAAGGTTACCTAAATGCCCCCATTCGCAACTCAGGTAGGCAATTTAATGGCACCCCCCTCGCCCAAGCTGACGCCCCCATCGAGAATCTCCGTAGATCTCGCCAGGGCCAGCAGAGACGGGCCCCCACCCGAGCCGAGTTCGAAACCCTGATGGACTATTGGTTAGACCCTGCAGAGTTCCCCCCATTGGGCAACAATCCTAGCAACCAAGCATCCACTCAGAATGGTAAAGGGAAAAGGAAAGGTAAAGGCAAAGGTAAGAACCGAGGTCCCACCACCACAGCTGGCACCCCAGGCTCCTATCAAAACCAAAATTTCAGATCTAGGTCACCGAGAAATCGGCCCCAGACCCAGAATTTCCAAACCCCCGCGGCCCGAAGGTCCCCCCAGGACCAACAGACCAACACCGGGGGATGGCAACAGGTCGACAGACGCCGCCGTCGTTCCCCAGCCAACCCGAGATCCAACAACCCAGTGGGATCCAATCAATCTCAAGCCCCAGCTGCCCTAGGGGCACCCCCCCAACCCCCCACCCAGGGGGGGCTAACCTTAGCAGATGTGCAGCGAGCTATCGCCCAGGCAGTGTCGGCCCTAGGCCAACAGGACTGAGCACAGCATCATTGACTAGTGGGGGACCCCCTCCCTCCCCCACACCTGCCTTTGGTGTGAATTCTAACACTCAAAACGTGTCGAACTGTTATCATCACACTAAGACTGTTAATGTTACGGTACCCAACAATGGCACCAAACCTTTTCTTGTTAACATGAATTATAACAACCAAAATGTTATGGAAATTGTTATTGATTACAAGAATAAAATTACTGAACCATTGTCTGTTGAACCGGTTTCAATTGTCAATTTATCTAAACATGTTCTCACCAAAGACGAATTATCTGTTTTAGACAAGGGATTGAATTTCTGTCCCACCCCTGGGGAACCCGACATGGGAGACCTAAAAAGGGACCTAGATGATTTCCATCGTAAACTCAAACTTCGAGCTTTCTTTGACCCCGATAGAATGACCCACTTTCAGGACACCGACCTAGTGGAGTCTGATAGTGACTCAGAACTTGAACTTGTACCTACACCAGTGGCTTTAGACCCCACCGCCAAAGCCATTAGTATGTCCAAGGTCATCAAAAAGGATACACCCTGGAACCCAGGTCCAGGGCCATTTCCCCTACGGGCATTCGCCCTAGCCAATGAAACTGATCTTAACAAAACTTTTGTTAAAGCCCCCAGGTCTCATAACCTAACTAGAGAAGAAAAACGAGCACTCAAAATCCTCAGTTTAGATCCCACCATGGTTATAAACTCAGCTGATAAAGGGGGCTCCATAGTAATCTTAGACAGGGAAGATTACATTAAAGAAGGTGAAAGGCAACTTGCCAACCCTGATTTTTATATTGAAACAGACAGCGACCTCACTGCCACTCACAATAAAGAAATCACCACTTTTCTAGACAAGCTTGTCCAACGCGGTAGACTAAGTACCAACTTATACAATAAATTGGTCACCACTAAAAATAGGACGGCTGAACTGTATCTCCTCCCGAAGATACACAAAGGCACCCTACCACCCCCGGGACGACCCATCGTGTCGGCCAATGGGTGCCCCACAGAGAAGATATCGGCACTGGTTGACATCTATCTACGACCATACCTAACTCAGGTAAGTTCATATCTTAAAGACACCACAGACTTTATATTAAAACTTCGCGACCTTGGGAACGTTCCCAAGGATGCCATTCTGGGCACGTTGGATGTAACCTCCCTCTACACCAATATACCCAATAGAAAAGGTTATTTATCCATGTATAGACTACTGACCAGACTCAGAGTCCCTACATCCATTGACCTTTCCAATGAAGATATATGCCGCCTACTGATCCTGGTCCTGACCAAGAACAACTTTGACTTCAACGGTAAACATTACCTACAAGTCGGCGGCACAGCCATGGGTACCAGGGTAGCCCCCACCTATGCCAACCTCTTCATGGGAGATCTCGAAAATTGCCGGATATACACCTATCCCAAACAACCCCTAGTTTGGTATAGGTTCATTGACGACATTTTCTTCATCTGGACACATGGTAAGGAAGAACTGACCAAATTCCTAGACTATGTGAACACAGATGAGGTGAGTGAGACCATTAAATTCACCGCCGAAACATCAACTGTGAGTGTAAACTTCTTAGACACCATCGTGAAGACAAACAATGGAGGTCCCCTCACCACTGAGCTGTATGTCAAATCCACAGACGGTGGCAATTACCTCCATGCAGAGTCAGCCCATCCGAGACACTGCATCATGGGCATCCCCTACGGCCAGTTCCTGCGCATCCGCAGGATCTGCTCGGAGGAAGATGACTTCATCAAACATTGCATTACCAAAGGTAAATACTTTGTAAGACGAGGTTACTCGCCCTGCTTTATCCAGAGCGCCTTCCATAAGGCCCTACTGATCAACAGGGAGTCACTACTCACCATCAAACCTAAGACTGATGATACTGACATCCCCACTATCCTTATCAGCACCTACAACCCAGGCTTCAATGGCCTACGTAGAATTGTTGAAAATAATTGGGATATCTTAGGCAAATCGTGTAGCACCCGAGATCTACACCGTAAACGCCCCATCTTTGCCCACAGGAAACCTAAATCCATCAGGCAAACCCTGGTCCGTGCTAAACTGAGGCCTCTGTCAACCATTCCGACACCTCATACCCATCACTGCATAGCCCGAGGCACTTGCAGATACTGCACCCGTCTCAATACAGAGGGCAGGATAACTTGTACCGCCTCTGGCAGATCCTACATCAGTAAGTTCAATGTGAACTGTTGCAGTTCCAACCTGATCTACTGCCTACAGTGTAGAAAATGCGGGATCCAATATGTGGGACAGACCCAGAGTGAACTGAAGGAGAGATTCAAAACTCACTTCGATAAAATCACTCACCCTGAGCGTGACCGTAAAACTAATACCGATGCCAAACAGTCTGGCTTCCATAGAGCCGACAGTGAAATCGGTACCCATTTTAGGTCACCTGGCCACAACGGCTTAGATGATGTGATGATCTATGTCGTAGACTTCATCTATGCCTCACCGCAGAGTGAAGCGGCCAAACGACAAAGGAACCTCTCTGAATTTAATTGGATTCAGAGGCTCCATACCACAGCCCCCGTAGGTTTGAATATTGGAGGTCCCAGCCTCAAATAATCACCCTTAGGCTCGGGGGGAGAGACTACGCCCTAGCAACGTTACCAAAAAAAGCTTACCCAGCATGTCGTAGTCTCTACCCCGGTATTTTATGCACCGGCCCAAACCTCCCCGGTTGGGGCCGGCACTTTGCCCCGGTAACCCTGTGTTACCTGTGATCTTTGACACCAGTATAATCTTTTCTTCTCCATGGCCCCACTTGGGCGACTGGAGAACTGAACCTAACCACTAAACCCCCAGTGGTGTCCTTGGATCAGTCTTCCAAACAGTGACACCACCCAGGTGTCACCCAGTGACTTGATCCCTCCAACTCTCTGGGCCTACTAAGGCCAGGGTACCGCCAGACAGTCAATAAATTTTAAATCCACTTGATTTTCAATTTAAACTGTCAAATAGTGCAGCCTGATGAGTCCCTTGGATGAAACCGCTCACTTTTGTAGACACCCAATACCTACAAATACTTTAGACCAGAGACTGTCAACACAGTAGTAAACAGCACCTGGCAACTGACAATCACCAAGCAACCAACCCCCATGGTTACTTGTGATGTCACTGGTAGTCTTGGATACCGGCATTGTGATGTCATAGAGAACGTTCCCCTTTGAACATTCACAAAAGCGGTAGCTGCCATCAAGGACAGATCGATATTCCGTCTCCACCACTATTGAAAAACATGGAAAAGTTGAAGCTTCAAAATCTTTGTTATTACCCATATGGAGGGCTCTATTGTCCCCCACTTTGGTGAAAAAATTGTGTGTCTGTCAGCATTTGTTTCCATGTGAGAGCAGCTTATGTGAATAATTCTTATCACCATGTAGGAGGCAGTCTCCTGTGCATGCATAACTCAAATGTTGTCCCACTTTGTAATTGAAGTCAATAATAGATATATTGGTCTTGTTGTTTCATGTGTTTGTTGTTTCATGTGTTTGTTATGCATAATGGGATATTCTTCTATTACTGAGAGCACCTTCATTTACCTCCATATTTCATCATTTTGGTACCGGACGTTACATGACACAAAACAAGCAATAAAAATGGAACCGGATGTCCTAGATCTGTAATTTTTGTTTTTCTGAGCTGAGGACATATACCTCGACATATTTCTTAAAGTTACATAAAGTAATTAGCAAATTAATTTTTCAGGGCCTTCAAGGGCAAAATCTTACACTTTCCAGGGATGAAAGTCGACGATGACAAAAAACCTTGAAAGGAAACAACTTTAAATGCACTGTATATGCCCTCCAGTCCCATCCATAAGTGTGTTACAGGGTTTGTGTGGTTGGGGGGGGAGGAGGCAGTAGGTGTTGTATAAGGGTGTAGTTTGTCCTCAAATAACAGGAAAAGCTGTTTTTCAAGATGTTGTTCGGATACTATACCCAAAATGTGCACATTATGGCCCTTTTGCAGAGTACTGTAATCTCCCGCATAAAAGGCGCGTCTTATACAGGGGGTTTTAGTTCTCATTCGATCCACAAGGGGGACACCGAGACCTTTCTTTTGATATCTTACATGCCCCCTTGGTCATAATAGGACAAAATGGGGCCCAGGAGGGCCCAAGGTGGCCCAAGCTACCCTTTGGTTTTTGAATTTTGAAAATTCATTCAGTAGAACCAAAGTTATGAATTTTTCATTTTTTTGAGAATTTTCCCAAACTCTAGGTGCGCCTTATACGCGGGCTGCGCCCTATACGCGGTATTTACGGTATGTCCTAGGATCCCTTCAGAATGTTACTGTATAGCTGTTTTCCAAGGTCTTGTTCGGATAGCATACCCAAAATATGCACCATCTGATCTACTGGTAGTGGTGCCTTTGCGCAACACGACCTAGGGACCAATTACAATGTTATGTATAGATAGGTCAAAGGGTGCAGGGAATAAATGACCAATATAGTTTCATGATGAAAGCATAACGCGCAGAAAAGGGGTATACTATCCGACACTCTTCTAGCATAGGAACTATAGCTTGCTGCTAAAACTACACTGAAGAGTGGAACAAACACCAATAAAGAGGGGAAAGTTTTCAAGGAAAAACTTGAGAATCCTTGAAAACCTTGAACTAAAAACTGGCATGCTGCCACTGTATGCAGTGTTGTGGGACCTGACTGTGTGCATGTATGCAACCTCTGGAGGTAAATTGTGACTCCTTTATCCTGTTTTCAGAGGATTTTCAAGAAAACTTATTTTTCTTAAGTGAGTGAAAAAAACCTTGAAATCAAGGAAAACCTTGAACTCTTTCATCCCTGCACTTTCTGACGACCTGACCCATATTATAACAGTGAATAATTGAAAAAAAAATTAATAACGACCACCATTACGACAATAGTCGCACGGACGGATCGAATGATGGCCAATTCATCAACATTCATCAATTATTTGCACCACTCCGGACCAAAAACGCGGGAACGTTGAATCTATTTGCACCTCTTATGGGATTTAACATAGACCGAAAAAGAGTCTTACTTTTTCTCTCTGTTAAGAGGCACTGAATGGGTTTATTTTTTACCCGACTCTTATAACTCCTTTCGAGTTAATGAGGAAAAAATGAGACTAGTGAAGGACTCAGTACTAAAGATAAGGATTCATTGGTACATGGCAATTACCAAATAATTATTGCATACTGAATTGCTGTGGTAGCAGATGGCACAATGACGATTGAGAAATAAATTTACTATTTGTCAGCAATTAGTCAATATGATGCATCAGTCAGGGCGAGCCCCTTTTCCATGATCAGATTGCACCTTCAGGTAACCTAACGATCTGCTCTAGGTACCCTCAACCTTACAGACCCATTGAACCTAGATCAGTTTTTCCACACCCAGTAAAAAGTGCAACACTAAAATCATTATACTCTTCTTAAAGCCTAGACAGCACAGAATGAATGCATGCTGATTCCATTTTTCACACTTCAAATCCATATTCCTGATGAATTCAGAGATAGATTGCATCATGCCAATCAGGGCATGATGCACCAATGAATCAATGCCCACTTCTTAGCTGTTTATTGAAAGATTTCAAAGTGTAATATATCAATTTTAATGTTTTCATGCATACTGATTCATTTTTTTCAACTTAGAGACCAATATTCTTGATACTTTCTGAGATAGAGTGCATCATGCCAGGCAAGGCATGATGCATTAATGAATCATTGCCCTATACTCTATAGTTTATTGGAAAATTTGGACATGTAATATATCAATTTCAAGGTTTTCAACCATGCAGATTCCATTTTTTTAACTTTTAGGTCCATATTCTTTACGGATTTAAAAATAGAGTGTATCATGCCAATCTGATAACTTTTGAAGATCAAAATTGACCATATATGACTTGGATCCCTGTGTTTTCTAAACCCAAGATGGCCACCACACATGGAAAACAATAGAATTAGGTAGTTGAGGTGTCCCAATAGTCACTAACATCCATCTGATAACTTTTGAAGATCAAAATTGACCATATATGACCTGGATCCCTGTTTCCGAAAACCAAGATGGCCAACACACATGGAAAACAATTCAAGGGGACAAAAGGTTATGATTTTTATATGATCATTTTCAAGGAAGTAATGCCGCAGAGCCGCAGTGCCATCTTCCTTTACGACAATATGAAATGTCACAGGTGAAGGACTCAGTCCTAAGGAGATGCCCATGAATATGAAATTATTCAGCATGCCCTTTGTACTATAGTGGGAAAAAGGTATTGAAATTAAATCATGATGAACTGTCAAAAGCTACTGATGTTTTCAATAACAATAAAAAAACAATCAATGCACTGTGCCATCCATAAATAGTTAAGTGTGCATCAATGTATCATGACATCCATTAAGGGTAAAGTGTACTTCAATTTACTGTGCCATAAAGGTTTAAGTGTTTAATGCATCATGCCATCCATAAAGGTTTAAGTGTGCATCAATGCATCATGCCATCCATAAAGGTTTAAGTGTGCATCAATGCATCGTGCCATCCATAAAAGGTTACCTGTGCATCATGCCATCCATAAAGGGTTAAGCATGTGTCAATGCATCATGCCATCCATAAAGGGTTAACTGTGCATCAATGCATCATGCCATCCATAAAGGTTTAAGTGTGCATCAATGCATCATGCCATCCATAAAGGGTTAAGTGTGTATCAATGCATCATGTCATCCATAAAGGGTTAAGTGTGCATCAATGCATCATGCCATCAATAAAGGGGTAAGTGTGCATCAATGCATCTTGCCATCCATAAAGGGTTAAGCATGTGCCAATGCCTCATTCCATCAATAAAGGGTTAAGTGTGCATCAATGCATCATGCCATTCACAGAATGACGTCAACATTTTCAATCAAACACCAGAGAATGGAGAAATGGAAAGACATCCATTCAGTGCAAACAGGGCTCCATTGAACATCTTGTTTAAAATTATAGGAAGGTAGGGGAGGGGTATTTCTTTTCTACTACTCAGATTCAACTAGTCACTAGGTGCAGTCAGTAGTTTATACTTGCAAGCATATGAATTCTATGAGGGACCAATGGAACATATCTATATTATATTGAACAGTACCAAGATACTGCATAATTATGCTACTTATGCAAATAATATGCACGGATATGGAATGTTTGGTATCAATCTGGGGTGTTTCATCCCCCTAAAGAACATGGCCCCCTAAAAAGTTTGTTTTGGAAAATAATAAGCGATATAATTTTTTTAACTAGCGGCCTTTTCGGCCTCAGCCGGTCCACCTGCGCCCTACCTCCAGCCAAAACCTATCTGTTTTAAGTGTCACCGGCGAACAAGGGCAGGTTTGAGGAAGAAATGGACCGAAATAAAGGGTTTTTTGGGACGCGGGGGCAGACGCCAGTCCAGGCACTGGCAGAGAGGTCCAAGAACTGGCAGTTTTATCAAAAAAAAATCATATCTCCCTTAATAATAGGAGTTTCCCATAGTGTGACCTATAGATTAAGGGTAGCTCGAGCTGGCGAACGTCATGGCGGCCTTTATTTTCAAATCTGCACAATGGGAACAAAGTTATCGATAATTTAAGTCTATTACACCCACTTTGGTGATCTCTAACGACAAATAAATGCATTGGAGCATCACGCTGACCTTATGGAATAAAATAACAGGTGATCCAAGGATCTCTCGGCTAATAAAGATGTTTAGGTTCTATTATACCAACCTAGCGATATTTTTGGCCTATTTAGCGATCTTTTAAGGACAAATAATTAATTTCATGGCCAAATACAATGCTGTACCTCTATCTGGAGTGACTATAACGACCCTACAGATTATTATACAGTCTTAGTGAGTTCCTAGCGTCAATGCTATACTATATCAAGGTGCAGCAGTATCATAACGAAATTGTAAGCTCACAGAGACAACCTGGGACAAAAACAATTCAACACACCACTACCCATCCCCCTCCTTCCCTCACCTTCTACTGGACGCATTAGCGCCTCCAAATATGAATATAATGCAGCAACGTAAATTTCTGATAACTCGAAAAGTGAAAAGCCTGTGATTGGCTCCCAGGGGCCATCCATAAATGACATCATGCAAAATTTCACCTTTTTAGACCCCCCTTGTCATGTTTTTTTGCCAATTTTGCAATGCTGAAGGTATATGGAAAATTTATTTCTTCATGCCGGCCTGACCCCCCTCCCCCCTTCAACATGACGTCATTTGTGGATGGCCCCCCATGAACTGTGCACTCATCCTGTTGCATCAGCACTCCCTCACCCAGGTTATTAGCACCACCAAGCCACTATTCGCACAACTCCCGCCAAAACTGTGCTATTCGCACCACATTGCAAAAAAAGGCGGGAAAGTTGATACATGGATCAACATCATATACCTTCATCATTGGAGGCAAAAAGGGTCTTATGGCTGCCAACCAACTGAGTCTGTACATTATTGACAATTTCTCAAAATTTACAAAACTTGGTAATGAAATACCTTTTCCTGCAAGACCCCTACATGTCCTTTAATGGCACTACAAATTCATCAAGTAATTCTGCCTCTTATATATAAAATTTCCATCCTTTTTTAAACTTATTCGCACCACCAAAATGAATGAAAGTGCAGTGCCCCAGAGTGTCTCCTTATAACTCGCATTTCGAGTTAATAAAGCTATGTGATTGAGCTCCTAATATGGGAATGGCATGCTTCTTTTAGGTCCCTGGCCTTCTAATATGACAATGGCATGTCAGTTTGAACTCCTAATAAGTACATGAGGGCTGTGCCACTTGGCTATGGCTGAGGTCGTCAGGGGCCGGGAAGAGGTGTGAAAACATTGGTATTTAAGGGCAGTATAGGGCATACTTATAATGACAGGATATACAGTATAGAAAAGCTACTAGAATCAAAGAGGGGCATATAATGTAGCCCTTAAATGGTTATTGGAGCAGCAGAGCGGAGGGCAGAGTGTTCATGTGATAGGGGTGTCTATGTTACATAACTCTGAAGGCCAACTTCCATTCAAGTGGTGCTCTATCATGACATATCATTTCTAAGTGTATTATTATACATATATTAAAAATATTGTCAAAAACCAATAACAACATAAAATGGACCATTCAACCTGATGAAATCTTTATGAATATTTCATTCTATTATGATGGAAATCTGAAATACAAATTTCTCAAAAATGGCTCTCATGGAGTCTACCCTTCAGAAGTCCACCAGAGTCCTCCCTTGGTCACATGACCAATCATACCAAGGGAAGTAGACTTGCACATTATCCTAAACTGGACATAATCCATCAATTAACTAGGGTTGTATAGATCAGATTATTGTCTATTTTTATAGCATAGACTTTAGCAAGTCTAGGTCATTAAGGGCGAGTCAATCCAGGTGACTTCTATCAAAACAAGCTGAGACTCCAGAAATAGTCAATTCTTTAGCATAGGTCATGCTGTGCTGTCTAGGCTTTAAGAATAGTATCATGATTTTAGTGTTGCACTTGACTGGGTGTGGAAAAACTGATCTAGGTTCAATGGGTCTCTAAGGTTGAGGGTACCTAGAGAAGGTCGCTGGGTTACCTGAAGGTGCAATCTGATCATGAAAAATGGGCTCAACACACATCTTAATGATGTAGAGAGACGGATTATCATATAATGATAATCCGTCAATGAAAATAGAATCATTTGCTATGCATTATTCCCTCATAATACATGTCAGACAAGACAAAATGCCCTTTGTAGGTCCCATACGAGCTGGAAAAGCTCCATGCTCATAAATGTCTTCATCATTTTCAAGATAAGAATATCTGAAGACCTGAACAATGTGAACAGGCCCATGGTGCAAAACCCTTTTGATCTATTAAATTCCATCATCAATTGTTTTGACATGATGATTCATTGAAAACCACATTGAAATGCTATTAGAACCCCATATTAGGCATGTGAGGCCTATTATGATGCACTATTGAGCTATTTACCTGTAAATAGCAACAAAAGCATTGTCATCACCAAAGACTAGAATCATAAGATGTGCCTAATTCTTCTCACACTTATTGTATCACTTAGATATTTTACATGCCTTTAAAGATGATCAAGTAGAACATAAAAATGGATAATTCTGGTATCAGTGGGTGATCACACATCCGTATATGGTGATCTATGTGGTCCCACATCAAAAACCAAGCAGAAATTTTGCTGAAAATCAGTTTTTGCAAACTAACAAAAATCACATGTCTCCAATAGTGTATTGAGCCACCATAGAGGTAGGGGAAAAAAAGCATACTCATTTATAAACTTGATTGGTCAGTATTATGCAGTCTATGAAAAACTGATGGTTAGAATATTTTTTCACAAAATATATATGGCCAAACTTTGGAAAACAGCAATTTTTTTAAACTAATGATTTTTAAATTTATAGTTTGTACTTCAGTGGT
Organism: Acholoe squamosa; assembly: GCA_949317995.1. Lineage (NCBI taxonomy): Eukaryota > Metazoa > Annelida > Polychaeta > Phyllodocida > Polynoidae > Acholoe > Acholoe squamosa. Next base: position 23,843,677 of record OX439042.1, read on the forward strand.
AAACTGTTCACTATATTTATGTAATACCATCTACCGTGGCCTGAAAGCAATGAGTTTCATCTTTCATTTGCTGCAAATATTGTGTAAATCGGATATATTTTGGCTAAACTACGGCATTTCTTAGCGAAAATTGAGGAAAAACTAAGTTTTAGGTTCCCAACTTGCTGCATCAAGCTATATAGGAGCTAAGGTTTGTTAACATCCACTTTTGTGTAAAGCTCATGTTTCTATATTGACTGAATAAGCCTTAGTGCCAGGAATCCACATAGACTGTCCTATAAGGCTATATAGAATCTATATGGGTCAAGTGGGATAATAGAGTAGTACCTACTAATTGCACTGTCTTTTTCATTTGATAAATACGTGTACACCGGTATCTTAATTTGATGTGACCCTAACATATTAAGGTATCAGTACTTATGATACCCGACCTACCTTAAATCCAGGAAACGCGACTACGTGGCGAATCACAATCCTGGCTGGACATCCATGCCTTTTTGTAGTGACTTTACGACGCTTGGTAATTCCTAGCCTTAAATTCTGGAATCCACAAATTTTAAGTTATAACATTTGACATTCACTATTGTCCATTGGTCGCCATGATGTATGATTACAGCCCTAGTGAGTAACTTTATTAATGAGGGGGAAAAAAAGAAGAAAGGTTACATTCATAATGCCGAAGCTTTAATAGCATTGATTAATTCCAAGAGGGTCAGTATGATGCATCAATGAAGCAGACTCGCCAACACTTCACTGGTGTATCATGACGACCATGAATATTATTCTTATTATTCCATGCATTAGAGGCCTTCAACGGCCTAAAGTTAAAAGCTAAACACTCTAAAATGTATATGTGTACATACCCGTTCATAGAGCCTGAGCTTGTGTTTCCTAGCTGTATCCCGACCATAGATGCAATACATTGTCTTTCTCCCAAGAATTGCAAACGGATCATCGGCTTGGAGAACTAGTATGGTCTTTGCTGGTTGGGGATCTTTGGTCCGGATACATACCCCACCTTGATCGTTGTTATTGATATCTATATAGAACAAATGTACAGTATTCATGTATTGTAAAGACAAATAGTGATCATTTTCACACTGTATTTTTTTTTTTTTCTTGAAACAGGTTACAGAGATGCCACTCTGGGGTCAACAAAAAAAAACAGGAAAACTGGATTTTGGCACCTTTTCCCAGGAAATTACCATAATTCAGTACAGAAATCTCGACAAAACAAAACCAGGAATTCCTGGTAAATCAGGAAAAGTGGCATCCAGGGTTCCCACTATTTACGGGTCATGGTTTTACCTGACTTTTCTCGGCTTATACCTGACCAAATTTTGGATAATTCATGGGGTTCGCGAAAAAAATTATCGGCCCTGAAGTGAGCATGTTAAAGAAATTTTGCAAATTCGTGTGAAATCTTGACAATCACCCCCTTGAAATAGTCACAGTACCATTTTCAACTGACTTTTAACTGACTTTTCCTCAAAATATCTTCTTAACTGACTTATAACTGACCTTTAAAAAAAAAAAGGTTCAACTGACCAGTGGGAACCCTGAGCATCTCTGAGGTTACAACTTTTACAGACTATTGGACATCCCATATAATCCAACTACTACAATGTACTATAAAGAGACAAGACCTTCAGTCACATATGCATACCATATATTATGTATAAATTCATGGTAGTTTTGGTAAGAGAACATGTAGAAAAGCTGTGTAATCACTATTACTATCATGACTTATCGGCAAATCTTACCATTTAAGGTTATTTTGCCAAAGCTCTTGGTGCATGTCTGTGAGCTAAACTGCAGCGTGTTGTCAACTTCATACTTAGCAACGAGGGCCTCTGCTTCCTCTAGGGTGGCAACACAAAACAGCTCTGGCATCTTTCATCCCTTTCTTGCGTTCTGAAATCAAAATATAATGAAAGTCTCAATCTAATAGCTGATACCAATATACCTATCCCTATTTATATACAAGACCCAAACTCGGGCCACCCCTACCCCCAAAACAATCCGGGAGAACTTTTGTCCTTGTCCTGTACATCCTGGAAATTGTGGTATATCTATAGGCATGTCGAATTCTGAAAACTTACATCTCTGAAATAAACATGTCTTAAAAAGATACTTTGCAAAACTGTAAGGAACCATGTCTGTTTTCTCAATTCAAGCCAAAAATCGTTAATTCATCAGAATAACACAAGTCATAGACCAAATGAAAGAGCTTGGAAAATGTAATTCATAGCTTTTTAAATGAAGTTGATATGACTACTAAAACCATTTCTATGGCACTTAATAGGTCGCGAATATACATAATCTTCCTGCCATTATTCACCCTACAATTTAACCCAAATCTTAAGATAAGACCGGCCCTTAAACACACCATGCACGCAAGGAGTTTTGGTACTACCGTAATCTCCCGCGTATAAGACGCGTCCTCTACGCCAAACAAAATGCTGGGGTGTCTTATAGGATCTACTGAAATTGGGGGTGCGTCTTATACGAGGGGTAATTTTTCTATAGAAATGTACTAATCTTACAAATTTCAGCATTAAAATGTGCGTCTTATACGCGAAAATGCATGTGCTGAGTTTGGGGTGCGTCTTATACGCGCAGCGCGTCTTCTACACGGGAGATTACGGTCAGAATTTTTTCAACCCCTTGACCAGGGGGGTCAGAATTTTTTTTTGCCCACATTTTTTTGACTACATCGTTGGGCGATAATAGGTTTCCGAGAGGAAAGCGATTTTCTAGAGGAGTCCATAGCTGTTTGAATTTTTTTCCTACGACGATCTGGTGGAAAGTTATGGCCATTTTTGTGAACATTTTTTACGCCCCCCCCCCTCGATGGCAGTAAAAATTATTCTGGGCCCCTCCCGCCGGAGGCGCGGAGAGTTTTTCGCGCCCCCTCTTCGATCTATAGTAGCGCGCGGCTTTTTTGCTAAAAAGAGGGTAAATTTTTTTTAGCCCCCCCTCAAGAGGGGTCAAATTTTTTTAAGCCCCCCCCACGAGAGGGGTCTGAAATTTTTACGCCCCCCCCTCAAACCCACCACCCCCCCTGTTGATAATAAATGACCTCTCCCTAACTAATGACTAGGCAGAACTTCTCCCCATGCTTGAGGTCAAAGGATTATTTCTTGCTTGGAATTGAGTTGGAAGTTGGGGTGGTGGTGCTTCTGGCACTGCCAAGCCTGAGTCTATGGCAGCACCATGCTGAGCCCTGGTTGCTGACAAAAAGTCCCCTCAATTTGTTCTTATTATATAAATATAAAATTGCTTTTAACTAATGACCAGGGGGGTCAGAAATTTTTTTTGCCCACATTTTTTTGACTACATCGTTGGGCGATAATAGGTTTCCGAGAGAAAAGCGATTTTCCAGAGGAGTCCTTAGGCTTAGTTGTTTGAATTTTTTTCCTACGACGATTTGGTGGAAAGTTATGGCAATTTTTGTGATGTCATAGCTTTAAAACATCAATATCTAAGCCTATGGTATCATTAATACCCTCAAAATTGCTTCAATTATCGATAACTTTGTTCCCATTGTGCAGATTTGAAAATAAAGACCGCCATGACGTTCGCCAGCTCGAGCTACCCTTAATCTATAGGTCACACTATGGGAAACTCCTATTATTAAGGGAGTTATGATTTTATTTGTAAAACTGCCAGTTCTTGGCCCTCTCTGCCAGTGCCTGGACTGGCGTCTGCCCCCCGCATCCCAAAAGACCCTCTATTTCGATCCATTCCTTCCACAAACCTGCCCTTTTTCGCCGCTGACACTTAAAACAGATAGGTTTCAATTACTTTTTTCTCAAAATCTTAAGAAATTGGAGAAAGAATTTTAGAGCCAGCATATATACTAAGTAGGGTTGGGTTACATGAACAACACATACAACATATACTGGCAAAGGGGGCCTTAAGGCATCCTGCACTCACAGATCACATTACACTTTATCTTGGCCTTGTATGTTTATCATATCAAGTGTGATATTCCCAATAAATAGCAACACTTACCAATTATCATAATGAAACATGGCAAGCGAGCAACTGCAAACTGTAAATCCAACGATGACAAATAATGCAAATTAACAAGGAACACTTATCTATATTAACACTTAGCATCCAGTAGGTTTTAAATACCTTCTATTGTGGTAGACAAATGTCACTCTTAGGCAGTGTCTGGAATAAATATTTATATATACCGTAATCTCCCGCGTAGAAGACGCGCTGCGCGTAGAAGACGCACCCCAAACTTAGCACATGCATTTTTGCATATAAGACGCACCTCTTAGGTACCAATTTTGTAAATTCAATACATTTCTATAGTAAAATTACCCCTCGTATAAGACGCACCCCAAACTTGAGGAAATCCTATAAGACCCCCCAGCATTTTGTTTGGCGTAGAGGACGCGTCTTATACGCGAGAGATTACGGTAACTCATAATTTTGTGAATATCTGTCATATATAGAAGTGTTTGTATGTCAAATATACATGCATAAACACTCTTATGTATCTATGAACACTTCAATAATGAAAAGCACTATGCACGTCCGGAAATGTTTTACGTTGCGATAACGACGTGTCACGCATGTCCCAACGCTCGATCTCCATGCGCAAACCTAAAGGGGAGGGGGGAATATGGTATTTTCAGTTGAAATTTGACTGTTTAGCTAAGATTTGACCTTGAACTTACTACTGGCTTTGAATAGTGTATTAGTCATTATCACCATGCACCTTAACAAAGTAGCAGATGTTATAGAGCTCATCCATACAATTTTAATGCACTTGAAATCATGTCTCTACTCCAATTATTTGCATAGTTATTCAGAATTGAAGTTTAGATAGCCCACTCTCCTTGACCTTGCAGATGACCTTGACCTTGAATAAGGCAGTTATGATAATTCAAGTGGTAGATGTCCTTAGCTGTACATGAGACAATGCTATGACATCTAGAAATATGATTTTCCAGAGATTTTAAGCAAAAATGGGCTTTTGACCTTCGCCATAGCCACCATAGCTTTTTTGTGACCTTGACCTTCATAAAAGGTCACATGAGGGCAGTATTCAATTAAATACATATTCCTAATCACATTGCATCATAATAGACAATAAATAGTCAAAGTATTTAGAATTTGGCCCTTTTGACCTAGAAACCCAGAATATTGACCTCATGACCTTGACCTTTCATGAAGGTCACCTTAACGTGACCTAGATAATGTTGATAGTAAGCCGGGTACACACCGAAAATTTCAAGGCCATATCTTTAACGGTTCTCTAGATATACCCAATCCAATAGGCCATCTATTGCCAATCTGAGCACTTCCCATCCATATACCCACCCAGAAGGCAGTCTACGTGCCATGTTTGGGATGCCCTATGACATAGGCTATGTATTGGCAACCTGTCCAGGAATAGAGCCCAATATCCAAACTTCAACCTGAAATATCTCAGCGAATAATGGGAGTAGAGACTTGATTCCAAGTGCGTTGAGATTGTATGATTGTCCTTTACACAATGCACTGGTTATCTAAGAGGAATAGAGCCTTTAAAAAAATGACCTAAAGTCCCTACGTGACACTGTGGCAGATATCCAGGAGTGGACGCCAGGACGGCCAGGTTTGGCTGACTTCGCCAGTGCCAGTGGTGCACAAATGATGGTATGGGTTGGGCTAGATATGCACTTGTGATTAAACATGGTCTTGAACATTGCACAAGCTGCACTTACATACTCCTTGAATGTGAAAAAATGCTTCAAATGCAGACAAAAGGAGAAACAACTGCCTTCTAAACGCGCCTTCTAGCTATATAACTTAGCCAGCCGCTTTCGCAGCCTTCTAAACTTCCATATTCCGTTGCATCGGGTTTTGCCGTGTTGTGGTGCGTCCACATCTACCGTTCCGGTTCCGGTAGAACAATTCGCGGGAAAACTTTGTTTTGCTTGAAGTAGATGAAAGAGTGCAACACACTATGATCTGACACAATGGTTTTACAAAATAGTGGTAGATATAGAAGTGAAAAGGACACAGATGGCGGAGGGGGAAAGTAAGTAGCCCTAGTTCTATACAGATATCTTTATTCCGTTTTGTAATAAAAGCGAAAACTACTCACTCAGTCTCAGGCACAGTCTTTTCCGCACATATGATATTGTCATTGAAAACCTGGTGCTGACATAAGTGTACCTGTACATTAGTCAATAAAGCCATCTTGAATCTTGAATCTATGTAGCCTGAATTTAGGCTGAAATACCTCCAGTGTGAGTCTGCTGCAGTAGAGGTGTGAAACTGTGATAAAGCTGAAACTGGGTAGTGTTGAACTCTCCTTTCTTTGCAAGTTTATTCTGAAGCTATTTACTGGAGGATCTTTACAAACAAGGGCTCATTTTAACTAGGCCTAGGTATGCCAGCATTGGGGCTGATATAAGCCTGGACTGCGTCATGGAAAACTGTGCCAGGCTTGGAAGGTTTGTGCAGGGACAGGTCTCAGTGATTAGCTTATAACCATGGGAAATATTGGAGGGTTTAACTGCCTGAGAATTTGTACCCCAAGTACACAAAATTTCCTTCAATTTAGTGTTTGATTTTTTTCACAACTCTAATTAGTTAATTAATTGTCACCTTAATTAGGTCAATGTAATCAATACCCCCTGATCAAATACATGAAGGAATTTAGGAAGTCATTCAAAAACATATAGAAGAGGTAGTATATGGTCTTAGCATCATCTCTGCCAAATATGAAGAAAATCTATCGTTGAGCACATAGTTTTCTAGGATCAGCAGAAATTTGTAATTGATAATTTCTGCCCAAATTAAGGGATTTTACTAACTTTTTATCTTTAAAAATTGATATTTCCACTTCTTTTGGTCAGAATGACCTGGGATGAACTGCATTGTGATGGCAAAGTTCCAGGCTTTCAGGGGATGTAAGCTTTTCCATGATACAGCAAGTTTAAAAATCAGACTAAAATCATGGAAAGGTCACACTTGTTCCTTCTTTGTACAGTTTAAAATGATGACGAAAAAAATGCCTACTTTCGATTATGAAAACCACCATAACTTCATCAATTTTCACTTTAAATGAAAAATTCCAAAAGCATATTATTACTAACATGTGACTCTAAAGGCTGTGCTAAAAGCTAAGCGATCAGACAGCTTTTCAATTTTTAGTGGCATACCTACTAGGCCGAAATACCTGCCTGCTCACAGGCAGGATCCAAGATGTATACAAGCCTATAGTGGCACAAACACATGGCTAGTCTGAACTAAGTAATCACTTTCAGTTCCTGGAAATTGTCCCTCCTATTCACAAACATGTAGTTTTCATGTACATCAGCTTATATTGACTGAAACATGAGATATATCTAATAATTCTGACATGTTTATCTTGAGCTTAGATATCACTACCTCAATGGCCTCCATTGTCAACATCTTGTGGTGGTACCTGGTGTTAGACTGCTCTTGAAACATAGGGCTAACCAACCAAGAATAGTGTAGTCTTTTTGGCACTAGGTGGCTACACCTGGCTTCAAGATGGCCGACAATGATTTGGAGTTAGGGAGGGAGATTTGAAAATCACCTGGATTATTAATTATTACAAGTATTTCAAGTGCTTTGTGTATTGTGAATCTTTGGATATATATTGAGGGAAGTGTTGGTGGAAGCATTGGACCTGACAGTAAGTACTTCTGTGAGAACTGGGCACTCAGCCAATCTGGCTGACCAAACAGACTACAACAGACACACTTGGTCTCTGAGGTTCCCTCAGAGCGTCTACAGAGTAATTTTAACAGGCTTGGCTTAGTCACTGTGCGCGACTCAGTTAAGGACTGAGTCGCTGGGACTGCCCTATCTAAAACTTGCAGGTGCTCTAGAAACAGCAAGTTTCTAAGAATAACATTTGACAGAAACAAATCCCCAACAATCAGCTTATAATATTGACAAGAGTACCACCTTAGTTTTGCTGTCTGTGAGTGGGAAGAGCGTTTTTTTTTTTTGAAACTTTTAGATTGCACCCTTTTCCAAGATTTGGCACATGCCGTGTGGGTTGCAACGGGTAGCTATCAGCAGGTGCATTTTCTGCCAGACAGGAATTCAATCTCCACTCTCCAAGCAGATTCTAATGAATAACATTATTTCATGAATAACACCTCTGTTGTGAGACCTGAAACCACATCCAACATGGCCGACCGTGGCAGCTAAACTTGATATGAAGGCTAACAAATTTGCAAGAACCAAATAATCTGGGCCCCCGTATGAAAGGTTTCTCACAAAATGGCAACAAACATGTCTTAGGAAGCCATCCTTAAGAGGAAATTGACATAAAAAAATTATGTCCTACAATTCCAGCCACCTGACAAATTAGCCCTATGCAGGAAGCCTGACTCTCCCGTTAGGTAAGAGTCAGCGCCCGCCGGACAAGCTTGGCTAGACCTTTAAAATGAATATTTCTTGTACAAGGTTGAATGCAGGGAATTTTGCCTTTGACCCCATAAAAGTTCAACCAAAAGTTTAGAACCATTTTATGATGAGAAGATCATTGGGCACCTAAATATAAATGGTTCCCACCTGCAGGGCTTTTGACAGGGCTGCGCAGTGCGTAATACACACATTTAATGCTTAAATGTCGCATTTGAATGGCTAGAATGGCCATTCATTTACAGAATGGCGCATTGTTCTTGCTAAGAAGTGTGCAATTGGCCCATTGCAAAAAAATCCTGTCAAAAGCCCTGCACTTGTTCCATGGATAAAAATCATCTAGAAAATGTCTAGCTTTTCTTTTTCTAAGGGGCTGCAGTATGTTTGACAGACCCTGCAAACTTTTTGGGCGAGATTATCTCTGGACACTTGTCCCAACCTCCCCCATGTTGGGCACTTACCTATCAGTTAAAACCTTATTGTATGCATTTTTTTATGGTGAGAAATTGATAGCTGTGATAGAAATAAGTGGTTTTGCTTTTTAAATGAAGTTTTTATGACACTTTAAATGGAAGTTATGATCATTCAAACATCCTGAGTCAAAGACGCTATTCTGCCTTGGTTCTGTCAGAGCGTGCAGTTCAAGGGAAAAGATGACATCAAAAATTTGCTTTTACATTGTTTGATTATGATAAAATGTATCATTATTTATGTTCTTAAGGCCAAACCAAATTAAAACATTGGTCTATGGATTTCCCGCTCCTGATTTTCCTAAATGAAAATTTTATTTTTAATTGAAAAAAACTTTGTCTATGGATTCCGCCCGCATCTTTTTCTGGAAAATTGATATTTTTTTTTTTTTTGCAAAGTCCTTACAGTGTCAACCAATAAAGATACAGCAGCAGACCACTCATTGGATAGGTAGAGGTCTCTAGATTTGAACATTTCAGTGTCTATTCTGCATTTAGCAACCAAAATACTACCGGTAGTAGACAAAAATTTGAGAAAAGGAGCAAAAAAAAAAAAAAAAAAAAATCGCCCTCTTCACATCTTTGATATTGAAAATCCATAGACAAATAAATTTTTTTAGAAAAATAAAATAAAAATTTCGCCCTCCCGCTCCAGTTTTCAAAAATGAAAATCCATAGACCAATTATTTTATTTGGTGTGGCCTAAGGGTATATCTTGCTTACCTGAAAAGAAAATTGCCCAAAATAATAATTTTGGTGATCTAGTCATCTTGGATTCATCTTGCTTGATCACAAAATTGGATCCAAATTAAACTCTTAACTATGGCAGAATTGTGGATCTGATTTGGTACCTTTGACTGGTTGTAATTCCACTAAAAATTGACATAGGGACTTCATTTAAAAAGGAAATCCACTTCTTTTCTCAAGATCCATCCATTGATCATTAAATAGGTTTAATGGGATAAAGTCTTGAAATATTAGGTAAGTGCCTAACATATGTGAGAACACGGTTTGACGGCCTGTGCTCGGAGAGTGACAGTAGAGTAATATAACAGTACAGGGAGAGAAGCTAACCCTTAGCTGGCAACCTGCTGCAACTCTCATACTCAGGACAGGCTTGTGTCAGTCTAATTTCCCATCCTCTAGATGGCGCAACATACAGTATTTCTATGTAGACACCAGATGGCAGTGCAAGCTGAGGCAAACATATTACAACAATAAGGGCTGAGTCATTTATTACCAGTGGGGGGGGGGGCATTTGGAAAAGAACCCTTTCAGTGGGGCAAAATCCCAAAGAGGATGTACTGCCTGTTGGCAAACCCAAACCACGTACAGCTTCAGGATTTGCTAACATGAACATCATTGGTACGCATGCAGAAACGCGTAATCGATGCGGGTACCGGTACCCTTGTTTTTGTATAGGGTACCAGCTAGTACCCGGTAACAGTAGACCAACATTTTAAAGGGGGCTTTGAAAATCGCCATGCTAGCCCTCTTTCAGTAGTAAACTAAAAGTCATATTCTGTGCTCCTCACATGACATAGCTTTTGTAGGCAAAAGTCCCCCCCCCCCTCCCACTTGCGCAGGTCACGATAAAAACAACTGTAGACTGGTCCAACCCATAAGGTGACAGCAGATGGGCCCGACTGGGTCGACATCCTGACGATCGGAAGCGTCTGCGTGGACGTCCGATCCAGTTGGTCAATATCAAACAAGTTTGATCTTCCCGATCGGATCGGGTCGGTACTCCTTGGTTACCGATCGAATCTGGCCCATCTGTGGTCGCCTATAACCTAATTTTGGGTGGGGGGGGGCTTGTTTTGCAAAATCAGTTCTAAGTGAGGGGCAGTAAATGAATCTGGATGCTGTTAGGTAGTTTTCCCACATCCATGAAAACCCACCACCTCCCCTCTTGTACATATAATGACCACCTCGTTATACACAACACTACAGCCATGTGCTTTTGTGTGGACAAAGGAGAGTGGGGACTAGAAATTTTTTTTTCCAACAGCACAAACATACAACTTGTGGCCTAGTGTTATCATATTTTGGTACAAAATGACCAAAACAGGCTTGATTTGGTAAAAATATATTGGATTTCTGGGTGGACAAAGGAGAGTTGGGACTAAATTAGTTCCTCATGCACACACCAGGGGCACCCTTCACACGCTCTTACTCACTACCCCCTTTCCTTTTCCGGCCCCAATACCGGAACAGGAAACAGCGCGTGTGTGAGAAGCAACATGCTTTTTGAATTGTAATTTTAAGGTCATTTTTGGGTGAGTTATTGAGGTTTTTGTGAGACAAGGTTGGCCAAATTTTCGTCATGAAATTAAACTCTACAAATAGGAATTGTCTGTGACCCTTAGCTACATTATTGCCGTAATTTGAAAAGAGATATATCATAGCAAACCATATATTTCCTGAAAGCCAATGACTTTACGGATACAATGCAGTTTAAATGAAGCTTATATGACCACTAGGGTCAGAGATATTAATTTATGAATATAAAAAGTTGAGAAAAACCATCAAAATTAGCTGAAATTTAAGTTGGCTGATCCTAGAAATCTATGTGCTTGTCGATAGAATTCCTTCATATTTGGTAGAGATGAGGTTAAGACTGTACTTGCTGTTCTATATGTTTTTGTTCGACTTCCTAAGTTCTATCATATAATGAATGAGAGATTACTAAAACATTGACCTAATTAAGGTGGTAATTAATTAACTAATTAGAGTTCATACAAAATTAAACCCTAAATCAAAGGAAATCTTGTCTTCTTGTCAGATAAAATATCAGGAACCTTATTCATCAACTATTTCTATAATTTTAAAGCTAATCACTGAGACCTATCCCTGCACACACCTCCCAAACCTGTCACAGTTTTCTAGGACATGGTCCGCGCTCATAGCAGCCCTTTCATTCACGTACCTAGTCACTGACTGACTGAGTCAGTGACCCAGGTAGCACACATAAATTTGCCGACATTAGGCCAATGTTAGCTGCCCATCGGGCCTACCTAGGCCAGACCAGTGGCATTTGCCAACATTGGCCCAACATTGGCAGGACATCGGCAAATGGTCGGCCCCGACCATTTGCCGATGCTGATGTTTGCCGACCAAAGGCCAATGTTGGGCCTATGTAAGTATGTTGGCATTTTGTTTGCATTGTCAGGCCTACATAGTCAGGATGGGCAGCCTATGTAAAGCTGATGGTTCTGCCAACGTCGGCCCAACGTTATGCCAATGTCTCTGTGCTACCTGGGGACTACCGTAATCTCCCGCGTAGAAGGCGCAGCTCGCGTAGAAGGCGCCCCCCCCAACTCAGAGAAGGCCTTTTCACGTAGAAGGCGCACCTACCTCTTCTGGATTGATTTATGGAAAAACCAGCGTAGAAGGCGCCCCCCAACTCACAGGGGGGCTGTTTCGCGTAGAAGGCGCCCCCCTCCCCAACCCCCCTCCCCACCCCCCTATTGTACACCGACCGGGCTGCCGCGCTGCTAGCTCTTATGAGTTCAAGCTGTCATCGGCGCATGGTGGGCCTTATCCCCGGCGAGCGCATCAACACCGACCAGTCTGCCGCGCTATGAGTTCAAGCTGTCATCGGCACACGGTCAGCGTAATGCCCGCCGAGCGCCTGTACACGGACCGGGCTGCCGCGCTGCTGGCTCTTATGAGTTCAAGCTGTCATCGGCACATGGTGGGCCTTATTTTTGGGGTGTTTTCCCAATTGAGATGTTGGAAAAACTGAGACTGAACAATTTAGTAGTTACTTAGATACCATCTATTGTTTAGCTCTATGTTTTTTAAACAACTTCTATTTCTATATATCCCAATATAAACCAGTACTCATCGGCGCATGGTGGGCCTTATTTTTTGGGGTGTTTTCCCAATTGAGATGTTGGAAAAACCTGCGTATAAGGCGCACCCCCAAATCAAGGCAATTACCCTCCCACGTATAAGACCCAGTGCAAACCCACCAGCCCCCCCCCCCCCCCCACCCCCCGTTGTTAAACAAGAAAAATGTTGCAAGGACCACGGATAGGAGTTGCCACTCTGCGGCCAACATGTGACGTCACGGCCGACGTATGACGTCACAAATTGCGTCACAAGGTGACCGTGACGTTACTGACAAACCCAAAGCATAATGAAGTTGCTATGGTTGCTGCGCTCCCGGCCGCTACGCGGCAAGCAACTCCAAAAAATGATCACTCCCTCAGTGTAGTTGGACCCCCAAGTTCCCGACTCTAATCAATGTGTTTTGACCATCAAGAGGTGGGCAGTGGTGACAATCAGTGACTGAGTGAATCAGACAGCATTTCAGAACAGCCTGAACACTACAGGCTACACATTCTAAGGGAGTGGTCATTATTGGACTCCCAGCTATATTACAGCGTCATAGGAGGAATGATCGTGGATTTGACTGATTTGTCGACCAAAAACGACGACAATCACTGAGATGTCAGACCTTCAGAGGTCCGTCTATTTTCAGATGTTCAGACTTTCCCAAAAGTCAGACATCTCAGAGGCTACTTCCATCTTGTGGTCATAATATAGATAGAGGGAATTACATTAATCATAGATACCCTTACAACATGCCCTTTCTACTTCCATCGAGCATAAGGCTGAGCATAGTTCAGGCTTCAGCAGGTGAAATTAAACATGCCTTGTGCTGCCCTCTAGCCTTTTCTAGACAAACCACCTTTCAGAGATCAGAGGATCTGAATCTAAGGTGGCTTCTGATTGGCTTAAATTCAAATGCAGTCTTTTAATTGTTTTTCTTTCACCAACCAATCTAGAGATGGTTTTAAAGGTTTTTGAAATGAAGATGAGATGGGTGCTTTTAGTATAATAAATTGAGGGAAATGGGTGCTTCGCTAACACCCAAAAATTTCAGAGGTTGAGGCCATACCCAACTGACATCTCTGGACAATAGCTCACCTACTGAAATCATGAGACCATGACCTAGAGGCTAGACCGCTTAGGCCTTTATGAGTTCATTTCAGCTATTCATTTTTTTTCTGTGCCACCATAGGAATAATACTAAGACCTTGTCTCATTAGACCAAATAGGCAATAACAAAAAGGATTTATATAAGCCCTACCGTAAAACCTCACCTATAAGTCGACCTCACCTATAGGTCGACTCCCCCCCCCCCCAACTTGGAGCCAGAAAATCAACTTATATTGAATGATAACAGCGAAAAGTAAAACCTCACCTATAGGTCGACCCCCCAACTTAAGAATTTCTGGGGCCTCAGGCCTTCCCCTAAAACTGTTTTTGGACCCTTCCATTAACCTTTTCCCCCTTTTATTTGTGTTGAAAATATTGATTCTCATTTGAAATTAAATAAATCCCATTGAAATCATATTAAAGACATATAAAATGTTATCAAAATGTTACATCTACCCTTTGAAACATTCAATGCTAGGGAAATTATTGGGGCCATCTTCATCAATATCATTTTTTTCAAAACCTCCCCTGTGTCCCATCAAGGGAGAACACCCCTCCGCGGGGGATTTTCAATTCATGTTCAAGGAGGGATTCTGACATAACTACTAGGAATATTCAAGCCAATGATGTCTCATTTTCCAGATCTTGAGATGAACTTTGATAATAAATTCCCTGCAGAGGGGTTTTTTCGCTTGCCTGGTCACAATTATAAGTCGACCCCCCAAGTTGGAGCTAAAAAATCGACTTATACAAAAATAAAATGCAAAAAAAAAAAATCCGACTTATAGGTGAGGTTTTACGGTATGCAAGTGTAGAGGTACGTTTTATACTTAACCATAGCGTTGGGTACCGTCTGGCGTGGCGGGTGAGTCGAGTCGTCGGATGTTCCTCAGGTTCCGGATAGGTGGCAGCACCGATCCGGGTCTGTGGGGACATCTGACGGCGAACACCTAGGTTCTTATATAAAGACCAGGGCTCAGCCGCTACGCCAGAGGCCCTTCTGGCCTCCGATCATGTAAGACCATTTTCTAATAGCTGCCCTATCACCAACTACCGGGTAGCCGTGAGTGTGTTTATAATAAACTCTCCGTTGGCATACACTTGAATCACCGTCTTACTCTTTCTTTCCCGAATAGTAAGGCCCAAACCACCAGGTCCGTAAGACCACAACCATTACACAAGTCTATGTTTGTCACAGTTAAGTCAAAGCATTTCCCTCCACTATTCCAATTCTTTTCCATGTTTCTGAAAAGTGACAGGACCAGCTACTCATAGGAACATATAAAGGAGAAGCTCAATCTCCAGAGGAAGAGAGTAATTGTAATATGCTAGATTTGTGAAGTTGAAAGCCTAAAACGATATAACAAACAATATGGAAGATGTTGGGATTTCATAATTTCTTCTATTTTTTTTTCTTTAAAAAGTCAGAGACAGTGTGCTTATTTTTTGTCATGCTATGAGCTCTCCAACGGTATGCTACACTCCATACTGTAATCTCTCGCATAGAAGGCGCAGCCCGCGTAGAAGGTGCACCCCCAACTCAGGGAAGGCAGATCGGCATAGAAGGCGCATCTGCTGCTCCTGAGTCTAATATTTGAAAAACCCGCGTATAAGGCGCACCCCTAACTCAAGGAGCATGGTCCACCAAAAGGACCCAACCCAAAGGGGCATTTCAAATATTGCCTGCAACTATCAATACCCCAACTGGTCATGTATTTTCTTTAACCAAAGAAAAGGTGTAGTCTATACCATGGTGCTCTAAATACCCTTAAACTGCTGAATGAAACATGCCATTCTGCTCACCATAAAAGTGTTTGGAAATGTGTGTACACCCCACTCACTGAGAGCTTTGTTAATTACACTATTGACCTTTTAATCAAGAGAATTCATGCAGCATTATAATCAATAATCCTGCCATAGTGTGTGCTGCCCCCTGGTGTTATTCTAGGGATCATTTAACTCATTAACTACTATTGATGCCAATTGTCTTCATATGGCCCACAACTGATGTTATTTGGCATCATTTTGAAAGGTACAATACTGTTCATTTTTTGAAAGAAATAATCCTCTGATTTGCATTATTTGTTAACAAGTTATAGATAAGACCGGTTCAAACCAAATTTGTTATTTGTTCATATCATACCCTCCCACTGATTATCTAGGCCCACACTGTTATAACAGGGAAATAGGCCTGTCTTCTAGAGACATGGCATGCTGGGATACCAGTAGTTTGTAATGTAGAGAATAGAGAATGACATACAGCTCATACAACACCAGGTGGCAGCACACACTATGGCAGGATTATTGATTATAATGCTGCATGAATTCTCTTGATTAAAAGGTATAGACAGGTATATGCCTTGTGGTTGATTGGATCTACAGTTAATATAGCTCTTGATAGCGACTTGACTTGACATGTTAATATTGGTAGCATTCTCTGACTTCTCCTTGACAGGAATGGAATGATACCACTGATAGTGGGTAATCAAGCACATAGACTTCATGTCACACTTATTATAACAGCAATTACTAAGGTATGGCAGGTTACCAAATGACACCCAATGAAATATTAAGATATCATCTGTGTTCTGAGACTCACATGAGATGCACATAAATCACAGACTGACCTGTCACCTCAACCCGAAACATAAGCAATTTTCAATGATACTTTGCTGATGTTATCTTGAGCCAAAGTAGTGACAGTTGATTTTGTATTTAAGTCTGCAGAGCTTGTATAAAGCCCCTATATAAGGTGTGGCTTATAGGTCATTTCAGGCTCTGGCTGCAGCTCAAAGTATATTACTTTGACTCAGGGTCCAGCTTATAAATGGGAGTAACATACTATAGAATAGTAGTAATCTGAATATTTGTAAGCTTTTAGGTATGGTTTATATCATTTTCCGAAATAGAAAAAGGAAATGAGCTGCTGGTGATTTCTTTTTTTTCTATGGGGACATTTTATGATAGGATCATATATTTCAAGCAAATATGCGTTTAATGTATGTTATGGGAAAGCACAAGTGGATTTACGGGTTAATAATCCACGACCCCAATATATGTCAGTATTTACGCGCATTTTGTCAGCAATTAGTCAATATATGTCAATAATTACTCATTATTTGTCAGCAATTAGCCAGAATATGTCAATAATAATGCATTAACTGATAATAGAATAACTAACCATAAGTATGTGAATCTAGAGAATAAGACCGAGCAGCTATTACAGCAATGCTGTATTTATGAATATCGAACAGATATATGAAGTCCTCACACTGATAAAATCTAGAAACCTGATAATGATCCTAGAGTCATGAAAATGATCATAGAGTCATGATAATGATCATAGAGTCATGGGCGTCCTCGTTTATCAACAGAGGGGAAGGGTTTGCGCAGACGTGCACAAAATTTTTACGCCCCCACCCCTTGGCGGCAGTCAAAATTATTTTCGCCCCTCTTACTAGTAGCAGGCAATTTTTTAATAAAAAGAGGGTAAATTTGTCAAAATTCTTTTAGCCCCCCCCCCCCTTAGAAGGGGTCTGAATTTTTATGCCCCCCCCCCAATCCACCACCCACTCCCCAGTTGATAAATAATGACCACTCCCTAAAGTGGGAGATCCACAACTACAGCAAATTTCTTGCGACAAGCACACATGCGTGTGTTCTCGGCAAGAGCAGTCGCAAATAGATATCTATCAAAGTATTTTGATCTTTGCGAAAGTTGTCGCCGTCACTCAGATGTCGCATGAACGTAGTCCCAGCAAGGGATCCACTGGATGACTGGTGGAACGTTTTCTATGAGAACACACGCACAAGTGTAAGTCGCAAGAGATTTGCCGCAGTGGATCCCTAGCTTAAGTCTACAGGTCATTTCTGAGACCAAAATTCATTTCAGACCCATATCTATTTCAGGCCCAAGTCGGGAGGTCAACCCCGATAATGTCCTAATTGTCATGGAAAATTTTGATTTTTGTCATGGAATTTTAGTCTGGGGATTTTATGAGAACCCAAACTGGCAATTCCAACCAAACTTGCACAACGAGGCGAGAAAGTGCCGTGCGTGCGGGATATCAATTTGGCACCTGGGCCCCCCTCACCGTCCCCACCCCCAATCCGAGAATTTATATTCCTTCATTGTAAAGGCTTGTGCCACTCTAATACCAGCTCACGTTCTCATTGAACGTATCTCTGATGCCGCATTACTCTGGGAAAATCCATCCAACTAGTGAAATGAAAGTGTGTCAGGCCCGTCATGACCGTGGTGGTGTTTCCTTCCTTGTGGGGTTATAAAGTTTGAGGCTAAACAAAGTACTTAGAGATATGCTGTTATATTGTGAGGATTACCGGTACTTAAGAAATGATCAGGGTTCTCCTCACACTGTAATGATGCCGGTGGGCTGCCGGTGTGATTTTTACTGCCGCCGGTGTGATTTCATCTCAGAATCACCGCGGTGTCATTTTAGCTTCATATAGGATTTTGAATTTTGCAAATCGGCCAATTAGAACAGAAGTTATGGCCATATTTATGAAAATACTTTCAATTTCTTTGTTAGATTCCCATCTGGAATCCCCACACTGTCATGAATGAGACTAAACAACCAAATTTAGCCTACCATAAGGCCTAGGGTGTTACCAAATGAAATTTTACGCCAGCTCACTGCAGGATTTTACGGTGTGATTTTACATTCTGCGGAGAACCCTGATGATAGATTTACACCGTCGTAGAACTCATTTGTACCCAAACCTTCTGGAAATGGCCAAACCAAGATGTAAACAATGCATTTCTATCGGCGAGGAGGTCAGGAGAACCATTACTGACAGTGTAGGCAAATATTGTAATTTCTTATTAATTCTTAGAAATTAAACAGAAAACTCATTGAATTAGACCTAGGTAATACATTTCCAATTAATTTGCACATCATTTGAGAGTTTTAATGGGTGTAGGGGTGAAATTCTAGGGGACTATATTGTGCAGCAGTATACTAGCTCAACAACTCGTACAGATTTACGCGATGGCCGGCACTAAGACGTGACTACACTCCAATAAGAGGGTGGCGCTGTAAACAGTACGGGCTTGTGCATCCCTACCATTAGGCCTAACTAGAGATGAGGCAGCTAAGTGAATGAGTGTCACCCCCAGAAAAGGAAAACTCCCAACCTCTTTGGGTCGTGGGAGGTTACAAACAGTTCTCTGTACCAATGTGCAATTGTACTACTGAGGCCTAGGGATCAACTGTCACAAAACTAATTAACCAAGCTTTCACTAAAATATGAACTGTTATATGGGAAACAATATGTCGTATATATACATTCGGAGATATTCTGTGCATTTATTATCCACCAGGAAAGAGAATCTTGTCTACGTTCCAAATAGGTAAGGTTTGATGTGATAAACCCTGGAACACTGCGTTGTAAGTTGCCTGTTTTGTTACAATTCTGTTATTTGTGTTGTTTCAACCTTCTTTCCAACGTTTAGAATTCATTGTTGCAGTTTTATGGAATGCTTTTTTCTTGACACAGGCCAATGTAATTGGCAACTCAGAATATTACACAGTATTGTTAGGGCGTCCCTAGTCCATCTTAAAAAGGTCTTTATCTCATATTTTCTAAACCCCTGTTTGTCAGGTGCACGAATGCATGGACACCAGTACATTCATCTGGTAAAGTGATGTCTGATCTGTTTTTTGAGCCATGAATATGAGATAAGCGGTCGAAACGGCTTTAGACAGCCATTACTCACTTCTCAGAGGGCATTTTCCTTCCATACAGTCCTTATTAACACATGAATATACAGGGGTGGGCATATCGCGAAGTGTTGGAGCAAACATGCGAATCGTTGTAGCAATGTGTTTCCAAAAGGAAATTCGAGGAAATTTTCAGATTCAGTATTAATACAATAATTTTCAAATTCAACCTTTGAAATAGGTGTGTTAAGTAAGCTTTAGGGGCAAATTGCTCCAGGAAAATTTTCAGATTTCCATTTCAGGTTCTAAATCTAGATAGTATAGGTTATGTTTTATAAGATTTAGGGGAATATACACCCAAGAAAATGTCCATATTTTACATTAAAACATCAGTGTTTTAGAGGAACGGGTTGGAAAGTTGCTGTAAGAAAATTTTAAAATTTCTAAATTGGTGTGTTCTAATTTATTTAGAGACAGATTTCTCCAAATAAGTCTAAGAAATCTTTTAGATTCTACCTCAAAGTATTTGTGAGTTCAAGAGATTTAGGTGGCAATTTTCAAATTCAACCTTTGAAATAGGTGTGTTATGGAAGCTTTAGGGGCAAATTGCTCTAAGAAAATTTTCAGATTTCCATTTCAGGTTCTAAATCTAGATAGTATAGGTTATGTTTTATAAGATTTAGGGGAATATACACCGAAGAAAATGTCCATATTTTACATTGAAACAGTGTTTTAGAGGAACGGGTTGGAAAGTTGCTGTAAGAAAATTTTAAAATTTCTAAATTGGTGTGTTCTAATTTATTTAGAGACAGATTTCTCCAAATTACTGTAAGAAATATTTTAGATTCTACCTCAAAGTATTTGTGAGTTCAAGAGATGTAGGTGGCAAACTTCTGCAAGAAAATCTCCATGCAGATTCTGCCTTTAAAATTGAAGTGGTCTTGATTTTCTTTGGAGGCATATTGCTCCAAGAAAATCTTCAGATTCTTCCTTTGAAATCTGACCAGGTGTCAAGTCAAAATTTGGTAGCAAATGCATGAGGAGTGCATTGCTCCAAGATAGCAGATAGAGTTCAGTCATTAGCTATTTAGACCTCAAGGTGAAATCACAGTCAGGAACATTAAGATTCTAACTACATTTGTGTATAAGAGGGATGTGGAATACTAGTATTATCCAAGCAAAAGTAGGAATTCCATCCTTAGTGTTGTTGAATTGTTTTTGAGCATATTTCCCCAAGACCTCTCCCTTTAGAATGGCAATAAGACATTATAGGGCCTATTATGAGGAAGTATAGAAAGTCTACTTTTGAGATTTTTTGGTCAGTGTTCTGTATATTTTAGGGTATATTGGGTATTAATTGAAAAGGTCATAACTTTGGTTCTAGTTGGAATATTTACAAAATTCTTTCAGATTTAGAAAGCCAATATCATCCCCAATGTCACTGTTGCATTTTACAAGCTCTTTGTCGCACATTTTTTGCGACATTGCGACAGCTGCCTACCTCTGAAGTTATTGATGATGTAGAGGTCATTCCACGCTTGTAGTCATTCAGTCCTTTCGTTATGGTTGAAAATTGTTATCAAATCATCACTATTACTGTACTATATCGCTGTTATTCAATCCTTGATGTTTAAAATCATACAGAGATGATGCCTCCGAAAAGCGCCTTGAGCGAGCTCGCATTTGTGATCAGATTGACATCAAGTTTGGATTTGATCGCTATAAGGATCCCCAGGAAAAGGTGGGATGGCTCATCAACATGCACCCAGCCGACGTATTGGATGAAGACAAACGTATCATCAGTGCCGTAGATTATTATTTTGTAACTGAAGATGGCAGTAAGTTCAAGGTAAGATGTGATAGCCGAAACTATATTACCCTAAACTTTCACATTTAATTCTGCTCGGAAACAACAGGGGGCAGTTGCAGCTAAGTACGCAGGAGATGACGCCATTGCTTGGCGCCAGTTCTGATGATCATGCACAAGGAGCATGACGCATCGTAGCTAACTGATGACAAATTGGTGAGTATTTATGGTTAAATCTCCTATTTAGTCGTCATTATGAGTCTTTTTGACGAGTATGACCTTTTTTCGTTATATTGACGATCGGAGCGAAAAAAAACTGTCAGATTCATTAGTTTTTGACACGATACGGGCTTTGCCCCTATTATCGCTCGGACCGGAATGACGAACGATGTTTCAACTCTCTTCTCATCAATCGAGGGTCTAGACGAGTTTTCTTTCATCATTGACGACCTATCACCTAATAATTTTCTTTTTTACGACATCAACAAAGGTTAGAACTGGTTGACGGCACTTTTACGGCATTCCAGTCACCTCTAGAACCTATTTTCGGCAAACAAGATGGCGGCGCCCATGCAGGACGCGTGTCAAGCCAAGTATTGGTTGATGTTCTGTTTAACTGCTTTTATGGCCATTTGGCTACCCTCAATCCTTGTTTAGGGTGATACTAAGTTAAACTATCTTGAACAGAGGGAGATGCTGTCACTATAGTGACACATCTACTAAGGTGAGTCCCTCTAGTTCCACTGAGAAGGTTCCTCTTATCAAATAGATAGTAATGTCACTACTATGCTCGGGCTTCCCTAGCCCACTTAAAAGGGTCTATATCTCCTCTTCCCTATCCCCTCAGGATGTGTGTGGTGCACATATGTGCGGGCACTGACACATTCTTCTGTTAGATTATCAACCTGTGAAGCGCGGGATAGCCACTTAGTGCCGCTAAAGTGCTGTAAAACACAAATCAATCAATCAATCACTACTATGCTTCCTTATGGAATTCAGGTCAAGAAGTTGACCAAACCAGCTTGCTGGGGGTTTCAATCTTAGATATTGGGGAGCTTCTCTAAGCCCAGTACATAAAAGTCTTCACCTATAGGCCAAAGGGCAAGGTTGGACTCTGCTATGCTTTCTTATGAAATCCAGGCAGTTATTCATATTTCTTATCATGCCAAGCTGGATGATAGAAATCACTGATAGTGTACAGGAAGGTTACTTACACGCTGTGGCATATGGCACAGATATCACTGTTATTAATTTAACAGTTCCCTCCAAGTGACATTTCCAGACCTGCGGTTGGACTTGCAAACTTGTGGTCATTGACCTTTAGAGGGAGTGTACAGTGACAAGACACTAAAAAGCACTACCATAATCTCCCGCGTATAAGGCGCAGCTCGCGTATAAGGCACATCCCCAACTAAGAGAATGCAATTCTATGTATAAGGCGCACCTCTAAGGACAGATTTTTGTTAATTTAGTACTGTTCTATAGTAAAATTACCCGCCCCCTATAAGGCGCACCCCAAACTTAAGGCAATGTCCCTCCCACATATAAGACGCAGCAGCATTTTGTTTGGCGTATAAGACGCGCCTTATACGCGGGAGATTACGGTAGATGCTTCTGCTTTGTAAGCCTTAGCAGTCCTCTGTTTAACCATTTATAGGCAAACGATAGAACTTGTTGACTCTCCCAAGGGGGATGAAGTTTTAGAAAGTGTCAAGGTTGGTTTAGCTAAGACTGTGAATAGAAAAAGAGCTATAACCTATACCTTATGCCGAAAAATTCACTACCGTAATCTCCCGCGTATAAGGCGCGTCTTATACGAGGGGTTTTAGTTCTTCCTGGATCCACAAGGGGGACACCAAGAGCTTTATTTTGATATGCTACACTCCCCCCTAACTCAAAAAATAACATAGGGGGGTTCAGGGGGGTGCTGGGGGCCCTAGCTTCACATAGCTTTTTGAATTTTGAAAATCCATTCAGTAGAACCAAAGTTATGATTTTTTTATTTTTTTGACAATATTCTTCAACTCTAGGTGCGCCTTATACGCGAGGTGCGCCTTATACGCGAGAGATTACGGAAAGCAATTTTTTTTTTGGTCTTTGCAGGTTGAATCACATCTGGGATTCAGTGAGACGTAAGGTCGTAACCCTGCAAGAACAGACCGACATAATAGACCAAGTTTGGGCCTCCCTATCCCACTTAAAAGGGTCCATTTCTCCTCTTTCCTATCCCCTCAGGATGTGTGTGGTGCACATATGTGCAGGCACTGACACATCCTCTGTGTAATTGTGTAATGTCGTTCTTGCCATGAATATGACCTCAGCTGTCGAAATGACGTTAAACATCTATTACTTACTCACTCACTCATATACCAAGTTATGGCGTCCGTCAGTGGCTTAAACCTGAATGGTAAATCCTCGAAATCAAGAGAGAAGAAAGACAAAAACTCTAACGGGAAAATGTCTAAAAAGCCAAGCAAAGACCATCAAATCAGCAATGATGAAGGAGAACATGAAAAAGCTGGTAAATCAAGACCCGACAAAAAAGATTGAGAAAACTGGCAAATCTGGCAGACAGAGCAGATTGGCTAACAAGTCACGCAGTAAAAGCCAAACACCCTGTAACAAGTCTCACGGTAAGACCAAGTCACCCAGGAAGGGCAGACCTCGCAGCAAGACAAAGTCACCCAGCAAGGGCAGATCAGATAGTAGGCACAGACATTACAAGAAAAAATGCCACTTGAGATCTAGATCTAGGCACAGACATAGCAGATCCCAAAGCCGTAGATCAAGGTCTCACGAGAAAAGACATAAGAAGCAGAAACATAAGTCCCGCAGTCACTCACGAAGAGCAAAGCCAAAAAACGTAAACGTTCCTCCTCTTCGGCTGCGTCTTCTGACTCTACTACCACTGATGATTATGGACTTGAAGACGATAGCTCAGGCTCTAAATCCAGCTCTGATGGAGACAAAAAGAGTAAGAAGAAAGCACCAGCCTTTAAAAAGGATTTAATAAGACAGGGGACTACATGACTTCAGTTGATCTAAAAAGATGCCTATTACTCTTGCCAAATCCGGAAAGAGGACCGAAGATATCTGAAATTTGTTTGGGGGAACAGGATGTACCAATGCTGTGTGATTCCGCATGGTCTGGCCTGTGCACCTTGAGTGTTCACCAAGCTACTCAACCCCATATTTGTGACTCTTCGCAAACAGGGGTGCACAGCGTTTCCCTATATCAATGACACTTTCATCATAGGGGAAACCTATGAAGAGTGCTTGGTGTCCACAGAGATGTTGGCCAAACAGTTTGATGCTTTGGGTCTAGTTGTACACCCAGTGAAATCTGTAACCACACCTACCACTTCTTGGGGTTTATTCTAGATTCTGAAAAGATGATGGAAGTACGTCTTCCAGAAGGGAAAGAACTAAAATTCAGACAAATAGCCCAAGAAATATTGGAGGAACCTCAAGTAACAAAAAGAGAAGTGGCAAGGTTGGTTGGAATGATGAATGCTTACGCTAAAGGTGTTGGATATGGCCTAGCTCATCTGAAAGCCCTATAAAGATGTAATAACAAATCACAAAAAATCAATGCAGGGTATTTTGACGCCACCATGGTACTGACAGAAGAAGCCATAGGTGATGTTTGGTGGTGGCTTGACACAGTGGGACATACTGTATGACGCATCAGAGATAGCACACCAGATATCACTGTTGACACTGATGCCAGTATGAAAGGGTGGGGGGCTTACCTCGGAGAACACACTATAGGTGGGAGATGGTTGCCCGAAGAAAAGGACCACATAAATATCCTGGAACTTCGGTCAATAATCTTGCACTGCACAGTTTAGGAAACCAGCAAAACATACATGTGCATGTTCGAACCAATAATATGACGTCTCTCCATTATGTCAACAAGATGGGAGGTGTCAGATCCCCAGCATGTGGCAATATAGCCAGGTTTATCTGGGGTTGGGCAGAGGCAAGAAGATCCTGGGTCACAGCTTCCTACGTACCCGGCATTCTAAACATAAAAGCGGACAAAGCTTCCAGAGTGTTTAATGACAACCTGGAGTGGAGTCTGGCTGATAGAATAAACCGAAGAATAGTCTGGAAATGGGGGAAGCCTTACTGGGATTTTTTGCCTCCAGAGCAAATCATAAATGTGACCAATACTGCTCTTGGAAACCAGATCCAGGGGCAGCATGGGTTGATGCTCTGACAATGCCCTGGGAAGGTATTAATGCTTATGCCCCTGATCCCGCGAGTGCTAAGGAAGATAAACAAAGGAAGACCTAGAAGGCCAGTTCTAGTGGTACCAAACTGGCCATCAAAAGCTTGGTTCCCTCTCCTCCGAAACGCAGTAGAAGCTCTAAACGTTTCTGGGAGGAGAGGGAACCTAGTCCCTGCAAGAGGAAGCGACGGAGGATTTCTAGGGAGGGCCCCCTTAAAGGTTTTGCGATTATAGATGCTGACCTAATCCAAAACCTTCAGGATCAGGTTTGTACTGAAGAGTCCCATCCTCCCTATGATAAATAGATTACTGCAGGGGCATAATCTACAATCAACAAATAATGAAATACGACTATAAGTATAAGGTATGTTTTCCTGTGTACTTTTATTTTTCAGTATGACTCACTGTCCGCATGCTACAAACTGGCGCCAAGCGATGACGTCATCTCCAATGTACTCTGCAACGCCCCTAGCGTTGCCTCGCAGAACAACAATTAATCTTCACACTTACAAGTAAGTACTTGATTAATTTTATATTAAATATATATTAGTGCCTTAGATTATCAAATGTAAGGTACAGCTTGTATGTAAATCAAACATTACCTGCACTTTATTTGCAACATGTTCCTTAACTCAGTGTGAACCTTATAGAGGAGGTACTCCTCATAAGCAAGGTTTATAGTACTCAGTGATGGTTATCTGATGTGAACATTTTTCAGGCTACCATGCCATTTAAGCCATACTTCTATGTGGCAACCAAGAAGAACTGTGAGCGTGAAGTGGCATCATTCCTGGGGAAGAAATTTTCAGGGAAGCTTGCTGGATGTGAGTCAATAGCGAAAGAAGATCTTGACTTGGTAAGAATCATTCCTTTACCTTCAACACCAGAGCTCCTTTTTTTCCACACCAATAGTTGCATGCAGATACTATGCTTTGAATATTGACAAAGTATAATGTCATACTACAACTTGGAAAAAAAAAACATGTTCCAAACTTGCTTGTAAGAGGCAAAGAAGCACTGTGCTATACTTCAAAATTTTCAGGAATATTATGGGTCCTGATTAACCGCGCAGCAGTTTTTCCCCCCATCAAGTCAACACAGCCTATGCCTTATGTAGGGGTTGTCGAGAGATACCTTCACAATCTCTACTGATAAAATATATTTAGTATCCATCCGCCCATTAATCATAGATTGTGAGGGGAAAAGATGTGGCATAAGGCCACACCAAAAATTTAAGTTGGTCTACGGATCGCCCTCTCCATATTTTCGGAAATACAAATTTTTTTTTTTCTTTGAAAAAAATCTTGTCTACGGATCTCGCTGAAGTTTCTACAAGTTTTCTCTTTGTGATGTTTGGCAAAATTTAAAAAAAAAAAAAAATTTGTTCGCTCGCCTCACTTTCCCACCAAGGAATCCATTGGACGCCAAAAAATTCTTTTAAAAAAAAAAAAGAAAGAAATCGCTCGCACTATTTTTTCAAAACTAAAATCCGTAGACCAACTTATTTTTTTTTTTTTGGTGTGACCTAAGGTTAGAGTGATTATTTTTACCAAAGGTAACATAGATTAGCTGTAATTCTCCCTAAAAGTTTCAAATCATGTCCGGCTGACCGATTTTGGTATGTCTCGAAGGCACTATCTCGGTGAACGAGAATGCTGTCCATTCGTATCTTTTGCCTATAGTTAGTATTATATGCAAACCAAACATCTGCGTGAGTGTAGAAGCCACTGGTAAAAATGGCGGACGAGAGGAGCTAATGCCAAAAGATATCAGATTGATTTTGGTTAATTACAGGTTAGTAAGGGGGTTTGGCCTCTGTTACTGATAGTAGAGGTCCTTATACAAGACCTTCTGGTATTCTTTTTACCACCAATGGTTATCGGGGAGGAAGAGCGGTGGCCGCATCAAGCGCCTGGGATCCCACCACCTCCTCCCGTCAACATCGCGGCCCGGGTGCACGGTTCCTCACGCTGACAGCGTGCATCATATATTATAGACATTTTTTTGGTTAGAACTCGGTCACTAGGGATAAATTTCGAAAGTTTAGACTCATGTGCTTAACTTGCAGCACAACCATCTTGTGGGGCTGAAGCAGACCTACCTTAAGTTGTCCTTCATGACCGTAGATGACCTAATCAAAGTAAAGAAAGACATCTTCGCAGCAGTGAAGAAGAACAAGGAGAGAGAGTCTTCAACAAGTAACTACTCTGAAATGTTAACCAGGTAGGTATCAAAATGCACAAATTGAAAGCGGAAAACCATGAGTGAATAAAAGTTATTGACGTTTTGATAATGAATACGTTGACAGACTGATCATAGCTTTTAAGGATGAGAATTCTTTTTTTTTTTTCTCATTCAGTCATCTAGGTGGAGAGGAGGCAACAGGAACCTCAAAGCGGATCACCGACCAGATGGACAACATCATTGACATAAGGTACACTAAAGAATCCAGTGATGAAAGTCCTCAGGAAGTTTCCTGAAATCAGGATTTTCTTTATAAATTCTTTTTTTATTACTGTCATTGAAATATTAGATTTTTGTAAATATTCAGTCTCTAGAGCTTATATTCTATTTTTAACTCCGAAAGAGTTATAGGCACCATCATGGATTAAGATGCTTTTGGGGGTCCCCAAAAAGAGGCAGATGTGGCCAAACTTTGTGGAAATAAAGCATCAAAGAAGTGTAATTATATAAAAATATATTCGTATATTGCTAGAGTAATATGTTGAGATCATAAATACAGTGAAACTTGGTTATAACAAACTTCCTTATAACGAAATTTGGTTATAACAAACAAAAATACCATATCACAAACCTCTCTCATACATTTCTATAGTAATAAAACTTGGTTAGAACGAAGTGCTTTTGATAGGAACTTGTTTATTACGAAGTTATTTTGAACCCAAGGTTGAAAGAAAGTGAGATAAAAGTTGATGTGTGGCCAGTGCAGAAGCCTCTCTAGCTAGGGGTTCAATAGAGCCGCACACAGAAGCCCTATCACACACCCTTACAACTCTCAGATCTCTCAGACCGCTACTGTAGCTACAGCTGGCTTGAGACCCATTACAATAAAAAAAATTATGAAAATACTAAAGAATTTAGGAAAATGAAGATTCATTATAAAAAAGAAAGGAAAAAAATACTTAGAATTCTGAACTGTTAACAAAATGTGCAGGGTGCAATAAAGGTTGGTATAGATGCCCTAGCACACCCCTGACACCTCAGCAACCCCCCCCCCCCCCCCATGATGCTGAACTTGGTTATAACGAAATTTGGTTACAACAAACTTTTTAACCTTGAAACAAGAGGTTCGTTGTAACCAAGTTTTACTGTATTGTGATAGGTGATTGAATAAATCTGTGATGTTTGCACAATTGATGGATTACAAAATGTTGTCACGAAACAACAGGGAGGGGACACTTTGGGTCTCCAATGCTGAAGGATACACATTCCACTGGGAAACCTTTTTCCCCCTCTTTTGGTGACTGTGTTAACCACACAATGCTGATGTCATACTTCTAGAATGAATACCCAAGCTGGCACCACCACTTTCATTTTCACACTACTTTTGGAATTAAAAGGTAGACCACCCTTTGTCAGCTTTTGAAGCTAAGACCCCATTATTTGTGCATGTATGTGATAGGGGAAGGGGTAGTGAAACATGGATCCACTCAGGAGAAAGCCTTTCCGAGTTATCAGCATTTTTAATGCTTACCTCTAGTCCCCTGGTTGACTCTCTACTGCTCTTAAATAAATGGCATAAACGTGTATTATGACACAATAACTTAGCAACTACCTCATCTGGACACATCTACCATTATATGAATGGTAATGTGCTGCTCATAGTTTTGTATACATGTATGTGCTACAGTCAGACAGAGTGAACCCCAGTGTGGAGAGGGGCTCATATTCCTTGACACATTACTAAAAATAGAATTAAGGAGGTCAGGTGGGAGGGTGTGGACAACTGTGGACATCCAACCCCTCCTACAAACCACCCTGCACTCTGTGACACCCTTAGTAGTAGCCACCTCTTCCTCCAGCAAGTACATATATACACTCTAAGTTAAGATTGTACAGACAGAGTATACAAGACTGGATGTTACATGGGGATCGGTTGAACAAAGAACATTATTGAAAGTCCTACAAAAGGTGCTGCATGTGAAAGTGGACAGCAGTGCAGGGGAGAAAGGGTGATACACAGAAGGCAGCTGGAGGTCTATCCCTATGCTAGTGTGTGTAGATTCACCATGAAGCCTAACCTTACACTAGTGTATGTACACACTTAGTGACACTATGAAGCTAATACCCGATCTAATATTAGTTATCTTGATGCATCAATGCAGTACTGACATGCATTTTAAGCCTATTAGTATTGCATGGGGGTGCATCATGCTGAACTTTTGGGATAAATCAACCAGTTTAAGGCCTATATGATCTATGGATTCATATAGCCAGGGCTATTCAATGCATCATGACAACCAAAGTCGTTTATATTGAGAGTAAATGTGAGTTAATGGCTGTCTGTCATTGTAAATGTAATTTTTTTCAGTGAGTTTTTATCATTAAAAAGGGTGTTTAGGGCATTTGATTAATCATTTAAATTTCAGGAAATTTCTGTGAGAGTCACTTTCATCATTGATTACGTACAGGGTCTGCAAAAGTTGGGATGCGCCTTATGGGCGAGGATTTCATACTATAGTATAAATCTTTAATGAACTCAGCAAGGTGTTTCCGTTCTGTATTATCTATTTAAAAGTACAACATGAAGTAGGTGGCATGAATGTATTATTTTCTTAAGTTACACATTATATCAGAAAGGGTACATAAATACATGAAGCAAGGTGACAGTATCTTGGTGACTAGTACACTATTGAATAGGATCATGGGTATATCAACGCACTCAAATCCCTATAACGTTTGTGTTACACAGAGAGTACGATGTACCTTACTATGTAAGAGTATCAATTGACCTGAAGATTTTCACTGGTCACTGGTATTCTGTGCGTGGACGTGGACAAGCGGCACCCGAGATCAAGCTCCGACCAGATCTTCTCGATAGGCCGGTGAGTCAGAAAAATAATTCCTCTGCCACAGATTGGATTCACACATGAACCTCTAACAGTTTACTCAGTTTTTCTAAATCAGCAAAGAGCAATCTTTTGTCCAGATCCAATGCTCAAGGGCATTATGTTATTGAAATTTACCCTTTACTCTCCAGGATCCCGTAATTATGGCGTATGATATTGAGACAACAAAGTTGCCACTCAAGTTCCCAGATTCAGCAACAGATCAGATCATGATGATCTCGTATATGATAGATGCACAAGGCTATCTCATCTGCAATCGTGAAATTGTCGCTGAAGATGTGGATGACTTCGAGTACACTCCTCGTCCTGAATTTGAAGGTCCCTTTATCGTCTTCAATGAGCCAGACGAGGTAAAGTGATGAATAGGATATATTGTGTATTATCGTTCTAGCCTTAGCTTTAAACAAACGTTAGAGCATAAATGTGGAAAATAAAACCTCTATTGACTAATGTAAATCTTGGTTTATTTTTTTTCTCATTAGCACTCAGAAAGGACAACTCAATAGGACTCCCATGTCTAAAAATACCTACCATAATCTCTCGCGTAGAAGGCGCAGCCCGTGTAGAAGCCGCACCCACAACTCAGGGAAGGCAGGTCCGCGTAGAAGGCGCATCTGCTGATCCTGAGTCTAATATTTGAAAAACCCGCATATAAGGCGCACCTCTAACTGAAGGAGCATGGCCCACATAAGGGACCCAACCTAAAAGGGCATTTCAAATATTGTCTGTAGATACCAACACCCCAACTGGTCATGTATTTTCTTTTAACCAAAGAAAAAGTGTAGTCTAACACATGGTGGTCTAGATTTCCTTAAACTGCTAAATGATGCATGCTATTCTGCTCACTATTAAAGTGTTTGGAAATATGTGTACACCCCACTCACTGAGAGCTTTATTAATTCCATTATTGACCTTTTAATCAAGAGAATCAATAATCATGCCATAGTATGCTTCCATAACACCAGGTGGCAGCACACACTATGGCATGATTATTGATTGTAATGCTGCATGCATTCAGCAGTTCAAGGAAATTAAGACCACCATGGGTTAGACTACACCTTTTCTTTGGTTAAAGAAAATAGATGACTCTGTGTACATGAGGCTGATTTGGAATTAGGAGGTGCCCCGCATATAAGGCGCACCCCAACTTAAGGCAATAACCCTCCCGCGTATAAGACCCACTCACCATTTGATTCGCGTATAAGACTAGACGCGCCTTATACGCGGGAGATTACGGTATTTGCGTTTTGTAATGTATTAAAGTGGCTTTTATTCATTTCAGATAAGTCTCATTCAACGCTTTTTCAATCACATCTTGGAGACAAAGCCAAACGTCATAGCAACATATAACGGTGACATGTTCGATTGGTGAGTCATAATATACCTAGATATGTTTGACTGTATGGTATAATGATATTGTACATGTAGAAAAAAATGTTCAAATACCTGGCCTGTTAGTCAGTTTTCCTTTGTAAAATTCTCCTTTTTTTTCTTTTTTTTTATACTAACATTCCAAATTTTGAAGGATGGCATGCATGCGACAAATTCCTACAATGACACAGGGGATTTAATAGCCCCCGTGGAGAAGTGAGTAGCCCTGATGTCATCTGTCTATTGCTTCTAGTCCTGACTAAAAACAATTTTGACTTCAATGGCAAACACTACTTACAGGTCGGGGGGCACAGCTATGGGCACCCGGGTGGCACCCACATATGCCAACATTTTCATGGCAGACATCGAAGCACGCCATGTCTAAAGCTACAGTAAACAACCCACACTGTGGCTAAGCTTCATAAAAGATACCCTTTTCTTCTGGCCCCATGGCCAGGATGAGTTAGATAATTTCTACAAGCACCTGAACATGGTCCATGATACCATTAAATTCACATCAGAGACCTCTACTGTGAGTTTCTTAGACACTTTGATAACCTTGACACCTGAAGGCAAAATACAGACGACTCTGTATACTAAACCAACAGATGTCAACACTTATCTCCACTGGAACTCAGCCCATATTAGACATAGCCTTAAGGGCATCCCCTATGGCCAGTTCTTGAGGCTGAGAAGGATTTGCTCTGACAAACGCGAGTTCGTGAAACACTGTATCACCAAAGGGCGAAACTTTGCCCGGAGAGGATACCCCGTCCCCTTTCTAGGTGAAGCCTTCCTGAAGGCCTACAACTGTGACAGAGCTGAACTTTTGGTCCCCAAGCCCAAAAAGACTCAGGAATTCCCTAACATTTTTTGCACGACCTACAACCCAGGCTTCACTGGACTGAAGGCCCTCGTACTGAATAATTGGGACCAACTGGGAAAATCATGTACGACCCGCAACATACATAGAGTCCCACTCATTGGGGCCTTCAAGAAACCAAAAAGTTTGAAGGATCACCTAGTGAGGACAAAAATTAGGCCACTGGAATCGCGACCAACACCAGTCCCTAACAAACACAGGTGCCTACGCCCTAAAACCTGTAAATACTGCCCTATTCTCAATACCAGTGGCCGCGTCAAATGCGCAGCCACAGGGAGGGAGTACATCAGCAGATACAATGTGTGCTGCTCCAGCACTAATCTTATCTACTGTGTCACATGTACCAAATGCAACATTCAATATGTTGGCCAAACTCTCGGACCCCTCAAAACTTGCATAGGATCACACTTCGGAAAAATTCACAGCAATGACCAGGACCTTGAAATAGCGAGACATTTCAACATCCCTGGTCATGGCGATCCCAGCATGCCTGAAGCCCAACCTATTGAGCTTCATGTACTAGACTTTGTATTTGCCCCCCCCCCCCACGTGGCCGCAAATCAAAGTAGCTGAGGGATCTGATTGAGATGAACTGGATCCATCGCCTCCATACCGTCTCACCGGTTGGTATGAATGTTATGGATGCCCCCAAATTTACCTGACATCCCCAGCTCATGAGGGGGGTGACTTTGCTTGTCGTAGTCACGTGAAGCAAATTTTTAGAATAAACTCCAGCTTAGTCACTGACTAATTTTAATCAAGTAGGCCAAGCCCCTTGGCATGACCTCACCCCACATCCGAGATGATACTGTCTTTTATCAATCTCAGGTCGCCACCCTTAATTAATTTGATGATCCCTGTGACCCAATTAGCTATGGTTGTGAAACTCGCCCACCAATCAATTCGACCTCTCGACCCTGGATGTCTGAGAGGGGGTTGAGATTTCTTATTATTTTTATTTTTTTTCCTTGATTTTTGACACTGACCTACTTTTGTAGTGAAAATAAAATCCAGATAAATTATTTGACCCTTGTAGGGCCCTCCTACACCATCTTCTAATTTATTATAAGACCCATAATAACCTTTTTTCTGGGCACCGCAAGTTTTAATGTAGAGATCTCCACTTGGACTTTTTTCCTTTTTTAACTCCACACGGCCTGAGGATTCACATGATAAAACCGCTTCCCTCAATTCCCAACACTCCTAGAGAATTGGGAAACCCCTCATCCCTTTGTTAAACAAACAAATTTTTTGATAATTTTGAGGTTTCTATGTTACATGGTCCACTATAAAAAGCCACCATCTGATTGGAAGGCTTCATACGCGGTAGCTGTTCTGAGGGATAAACAAGTCTAGCATCGTTTTTGATCAAAATTCTCATATTTTGAATATCTTTGCATTTTGTCAATAGCATAGCTGGATAGTAAGAATACTGAATGCATTCTTGTCTTTCTATATCAGGCCGTTCGTTGAGGCCCGCGCTGCTTTCCATGGTATTGACATGTACCGTGAGATAGGTTTCCAGAAGGACAATGCAGGGGAATATAAGTCAAGAGCCACAATCCATATGGATTGCTTCAGGTAGGGTAAAGATATCGTCGTAGCTTTAATAGATTATTTAAACTATAATCAATCTACTTGTAGATACCATTCTTAAAGACTGAAACCAGAAACATCTGCAGTTGCCACCTTTGTCATAAACTTTCTGTGTGGCATCAGTTGTGATGTCATGGAGCAGATCGAGAAGTAGCTCTTTAGCAAATATCTTTAGGCATACCAGTAGAACTTAATTGTATACAACTAGATCTTGTTGTTGATCGCGATATTATGCCCATTATCATGGCTTGGTAAAAAAAAATCATGTGTTAAATTTGTTTTCCCAATATCCAGATGGGTAAAGAGAGACAGTTACTTACCGGTCGGAAGTCAAAATCTGAAAGCAGTAGCAAAGGTACGTAGCCATGGGGCTTCCCTAGCCCACTTAAAAGGGTCTATATCTCATCTTTCCTATCCCCTCGGATGTGTATGGTGCACATATGCGCGGGCACTGACACATTCCTCTGAAATTGTGTAATATAGTTCTCGCCATGAATATGACCTTAGCTGTTGGTATGGCGTTAAACATCTATTACTCACTCACTCACGTAGCCATGTTTTTGCCTTTTTTAAAGTAGAGAAAGGGGCGGGGCCAGAGCATTCTGTTTGCAAGGACAAACGATGTATAAACGTCAGTGTATCAAATATTTTCCTAAAAGCACTGTGTGCCATTTTCGAAGATAAAACAATTTGAAAATAAATAACAACATGAGACAAATAATGAATTAAGAGAAATAACTAAAATGGATTTACATTCAACGATTAAACTTATTTTTCATAGGCCAAGCTACGATACGATCCTGTAGAATTGGACCCAGAGGATATGTGTCGTCTCGCTGCCGAGCAACCTCAGATTATGGCAAATTATTCGGTGTCTGATGCTGTGGCCACCTACTACCTCTACATGAAATACGTCCATCCATTCGTGTTCGCTCTCTGCACCATCATTCCCCATAATCCTGATGAGGTAAGACCCGAGAAGGAATATACATAAACATGTTCATTATAAACATCTAATAAATACGTTACATGTATACATCTGTAATGATACTTTGTATGATATCTTTAATGCGAGAAACACAAGTCTTGAAGCCTTTAAATTGAGTACAGCAAGGTTTTTAATTGATTTTACCTTTGTCACTGCAGGTTCTCCGCAAAGGTTCAGGTACATTATGTGAGGCGCTGCTCATGGTGCAGGCATTCCATGCCAACATTATATACCCAAATAAGCATGAGACAGTTTTTAATAAACTGACAGACGATGGGCATGTACTCGACACAGAGACGTATGTCGGAGGCCACGTGGAGGCTTTGGAGTCAGGAGTTTTTCGTTCTGACCTCCCTTGCCGATTCAGAATGGTATGTAAAGAAAATACTTCTGGACCATTTTAATCGCTTGCAATTAGTATAATTTGTGACTTAAGTGCTGATATCAGGGCGAGTATATAAGAAAAATCTTGGGTGACTGCATATTGGCGTGCTAAAATTGCTTTGCAGAATTTAGAATATCTGTCTAAATCACAGTCAATAACTACGGTAGGTTTTTTTTTTTTTATGCTTTTCTAACCTTTCAGGTACCTGAAGCTTTCCAATCACTAATTGATAAAGTGGACAGAACAATGCGTTTTGCTATAGAAGTAGAAGAAAAGATTCCCATGGAGACTGTGACAAACTTTGAGGAGGTATGTCAGGACATTGTGGAGAAGCTGTCAACTCTAAGGGACTGCCCAAACCGCCTGGAGAGCCCCATAATCTACCATTTGGATGTGGCTGCTATGTACCCCAACATCATTCTCACCAACAGACTCCAGGTACGAAAATATTTGGCGGTCTATGTCTCTATATTCATTTAGGAGTCAGATATACATATAAATGAGACTTTCATCCCACAGATTGTTATGGTAATCTCTGTGCCTTTATGGATAGAATATTAAATTCTGCAGCCCCCTGCTATTGTAAACGAGGTAACCTGTGCAGCGTGTGACTTCAACAAGCCGGGTGCTAAATGCCAACGTAAAATGACCTGGGCATGGAGAGGAGACTTCAGTGAGTATATTCTTTTGTGCTTTGAAGATATTGCACATCTGTTCAGTTTTTTATGTGCATATAATGTAAATCGAAGAAGGCTGACTGTGATAATGGCTTTTACCATTACAACAAACTTATTTGATTCTCATCAAAATATTGTAAATATTCATTCTAAGATGTGAGCCTATCTTTACTTGTGCAGTGCCTGCTTCAAAGAATGAGTACCATCGGATTCAGCAGCAGTTAGAAAACGAGAAGTTTCCACCCATGTTTCCTGGCGGGGAAGTACGTGCCTTCCATGAGCTCAACAAGGAAGAACAGGCAAATGCTGAAAAGAAGCGACTTGCTGGTAAGAATTTCTCAATTTGAGAAAATCATGTGTCAAATACCCGGTATATATGGTAACAATCTTCTTTCAAAAGTGAAATAATGTTATAATTGTTGGATTTTATTGTACCAAATATGGTTTCTGTTTATTTCAATTACCTGTATTTGTGATTGATATAGATTACTGTAGGAAGGCATACAAGAAGACAAAAATAACTCGTCAGGAGAACCGAGAGGCAACGATCTGTCAACGAGAGAACACATTCTACTATGGTACAGTGCGCTCCTTCAGAGATCGGCGTTATGAGTTCAAAGGCCTCACCAAGGTAATAAGGCCCGCCCCTCTTCATCTACTTTTTGTCTATAATAGTTGCCGATTACAAGCACATGGAATCCTCCGACAATGTGTGTTCCTAAATTCAATAGTCTTTGTTTCCCTAATGTTAAAATGTAGCATTCTGGAATTATTTAAAAGCGTGAGCCATTGTGATATCTGTGCATCCTACATAGGTATGGAAAGGCAAGCTGGCGGAGGCGGAGAAGAAGGGTGATGCAGCAGAGATCAAGCGTGCTAACGGCATGGTGGTTTTGTATGACTCGCTGCAGCTGGCTCACAAATGTATCCTCAACTCCTTCTATGGATATGTCATGCGAAAAGGGTAGGTTGCTAGCACTCTATTAAAATCAATATGTTGATTGTGACAAAATATCTTTACAACAACAAAATTATACCAAAGTGAATGGATGATAAATGGATGAATGAAAGAAAGAGAAGGACCGAGAGAACAAACAATATTGGATATGCCGAGAATGAGTTAAAATTAAATGTGGTGGGCCAATTCCATAGATCTAATAGTCAAACAACAGTTTCCTTAACATCTTACTAAAAATGTTTTTTCTACTTCAGTGCCCGTTGGTACAGTATGGAGATGGCGGGTGTGGTTTGTTACACAGGAGCTAACATCATTACCCAGGCACGGGAAATAGTCGAACAGATTGGGTACGTACATACAGAGGGACATTATGTAATTTTTGAGTTGATGAATGAGAATTATAAAGTAAAGGAAGATACCCAGTACTTTTATTAGAGAAACAATGCTGCTTTTCAGCAATTTGCCGTTGGTATAGGTATATTGTAAATACTGATACCGCATTCGACCTAATTAGCGCACATACCCTAATAAGCGCACACCCCCTCTTTTTAACTACTGTACATACAAGTTAGATATTTTTTAAGCGCACAGTGCGCTAATTAGATCGAATACGGTAGTCACATTTCTTATAAAATTTATTGTCAATACCTTTATAAATGTTACTGGTTGTGTTTTTTTCTGCAAGTCGTCCCTTGGAGTTGGACACAGATGGAATCTGGTGTGTCATGCCGGCTAGCTTCCCAGAAAATTATGTCATTAAGACGACCAACCCCAAGAAGTCCAAAGTAACCATCTCCTACCCAGGAGTCATGCTCAACTTGATGGTCAAGGTAAGAAACGACAACTTTAATACATGTACCTTGTTACATTAAACATTTCAACGTGATAAAAGACCAGAGAACATTCTCAGCATGAGTGGGGAGTTTGTATGGAGAAAAGGGGAAACTAAAGGCATTTCCCATTCAATTCATATTTTGGAAATGTATGTGTACGCTTAGCTTAAATATCTTCTTTTCGTGTATTTTCCTTGTCATCAGGATCTCTTCACAAATGACCAGTACCATGAGCTGGTGGACCAGAGTACACTGAAGTACGAGATCAAGGAGGAGAATACAATCTTCTTTGAGGTGGACGGTCCCTACCTAGCCATGATCCTACCCGCCTCCAAAGAGGAAGGAAAGAAACTCAAAAAGCGGTAAGACAATCGCTTTAGCTACAAATTTCCTGATTTTTGCCCATGCCTGACTTACATCCCTGTATATTAGATGATCATTATTTACATATTGAATGCATTATGTATTATTTTTATGATAACATATGTCCATATACGTCTTGTAGATATGCTGTGTTCAACTTCGATGGCTCGCTGGCCGAGCTGAAAGGCTTTGAAGTGAAGAGAAGAGGTGAGCTGCAACTCATTAAGATTTTCCAGTCATCTGTGTTTGAAGCCTTCCTCAAGGGAGACAGTCTTGAAACGTGTTACGCAGCTGTGGCCAAGGTGGCTGACTATTGGCTCGATGTGCTGTACAGTAAGGTAAGGAAGTCATCTCTTTCATTCAAAAGTTCAAATCCTAACCTGATTAAAAACAATCTTAGATCATCTTATGAGTAGTAAGTATCCTAAGAAAGCAAGCTCCTTTCTTCGACAATTTTCTGGTTTAAGAAAAGAATCCCCACCATATAACAGAGATGTCAGACCTTCAGAGTTCAGCATATTTTCAGATGTTCAGAAATTCCCTAGATTGTGGCCTGAGACCTTGAATACTGTAACTCCTACTTTGGGATACTTTGTCCCATAACCTTGGCAGCAGGAGAAAGTAGCCCCACATACAGGAAAATGTAAAAGAGACACTGAGCATTCTTGCATTCCACCTGCTGTGCTAGGCCCCACACGGCCAGGGCAGCTGCTCTCCCCTGGGCCTCTCCCCTGCCTCCACCTGTACCGCTCAGACAAACTCCCCCATAGACTCCCCCACGGCCCTCCCCTGTGTTGCTTTAGAGTGTCAAGGTGCGGTGGCAGATACACACAGAACTACAAGGGCAAGGCGACAGGATACAGCCTTTCCTATTTTCTGAAATTTCCGATAGAACTTAACACAGGAATTACGTTGTATTTGTTTATTAAAATCAAATCAGCAGAATTTATGCCTGGATAGATATTATGAATTATCTTAATGGGAAAATAAAATTTGAAACCTAAAACTGATTGATTAATGCCAAGTTACTGTCCCACACTCACTGCTCCCAGATGCAAAACAAATGAAAATGCACCCATTATCGCCCAATGATGTGTGGGCTCATTTCACACCGTTTGCTGCTCCCGACCAAGCCTCCCAGGACTCTGTATGCCTTAGGGTCAGGACTAGACCTGCCAATCGGTCCCTATGCATATGATGTTAGGAGTGTCTGAGCTATCTTGGAGTGACATGGTATGGAATACCCACAGTAGCCTAAGTAGGTAGGGGCCGGTGGCCAGGTGTCGAGAAAACAGACCACTGCTCACCATTGGTGTTTGTTGTCAATTGTAAGGCAGCACATATTAGGCCCTAGTCATAGTATGATTATGTGCAGCCTGATTTTTTTTTCAGGGTTTTGGCCAATACCCAACTGACATCTCTGATATAAAGGTTTTCCTCCTACACCCCTATGTATGAAAATGGGTGTAATGTAAAACTTTTTTTCTGTTACAGGCGTCCAACATGCCTGATAGTGAACTGTTCGAGCTGATCTCTGAGAACAGGAACATGTCGCGTAAGTTAGAGGACTATGGGGGTCAGAAGTCTACATCCATCAGCACTGCCAAACGTCTAGCTGAGGTAACTTAATGTCTCTTCAATGTTAGGTTTAGGCTTGCACTATCTTTCCTAGAAGTAGTGTTTTCAGAATATAGTGAAACCACTGGCACCAACAACTATGGTTCCACTCCTGAGGAAGATGTATTCTTGCGTACTGAAGAATATATTCCTTAGTGCCTACATCTGATTCTGATGTGAAACCTGAGACATAGTACACACTTCAGTCTATTTAGGGACGTTTGTGTGACACTTGTTGTTATTTTCATCTTAGTAAATACCTTAAAATAACCCCCCTTTTCTCCTCCCACAGTTCCTTGGTGATCAGATGGTAAAAGATGCAGGTCTAGCGTGTCGCTTTGTCATCTCCAAGAAACCCGAAGGTGCACCAGTCACAGAACGGTATGGCCATGTCTTTGTCAGTCAGTGTTAATGAGACTGCATGTGATTTGATACTCATCGTTGTATCTTGGCTATTGAATGGAGTCAAGCATCCAATACTTACTTCTGTATGAGAATAAGGATATCCGCAAAGTTACAAATACAAATGATGAGATAACCACTTCCACGGAGGAAGTAGCTGACATTTTATTAACCAATTTTATTTTTGTGCTTATTAGTAAATCGTTCAGCTTACATCTGGTTCTTAATATTTCAGAGCAATCCCACTGGACATTTTCAATTCAGAACCCAGCATCAAGAAGCATTACTTAAAGAAATGGCTGAAGGCACCCGGTATGACTGACTTCGACATCCGAGCGGTATGTAATTTCAGCAAAGCGCCTTCCCTCGCTAAATCTTCCTATCTGTTTTACACCTTTTGTGTCCTGTGGACCAATGTGCAGACACGGACAGATGTATATACCAGTATCTATCAAAGGAGTGTCTACTGGAATTTCCTTTTCATATAAATAATCAAGAGGCAATTACATAAAGCATC
This sequence comes from Acholoe squamosa, assembly GCA_949317995.1. Lineage (NCBI taxonomy): Eukaryota > Metazoa > Annelida > Polychaeta > Phyllodocida > Polynoidae > Acholoe > Acholoe squamosa. The sequence continues at coordinate 23,884,914 of OX439042.1, forward strand.
TTTCCTCTTGTATATTCATAGATCTTGGACTGGGAATACTACATTGAACGACTCGGTAGTGCCATCCAAAAGATTATCACCATTCCAGCGGCTCTGCAACAGGTAGGCATTTCTATATATTTGATTCACCATTGCATGACTAATAGTATTCATGCATACTCAATACACATGCATAAAAGGATTTTCATTTTATACGCAAAAATCTGACTACCGGGGTACTTACACTTCAAACAGTGCTCTCTTGTAAGAACATATTTTATCGTCTATAGGTCTCCAACCCTGTTCCACGTATCCCTCACCCAGACTGGCTGCACAAAAAGATGTTGGAAAAGAATGATGTATTCAAACAGAAGCGTATCAGTGAAATGTTTGTGCGCACGCCCAAACCTAGACCAGAGGAGGTATGTGAAGGGCTTTCCATTTACAGATTTGGGATGTCAAGAGATACCAATATTATAATCTGAGAACAAGTGATTAAACCTCAATTGGATTGATATCTTAAAACTTCCTTCTAACGCCTACAATAACATTGTAAAATGCCGTCATGCTTTTTAGGCCCTGATTTTAGTTCTTGTAAAATAATCAGGGTTATCTCTATGTCAGTCGGCCACCGATGCACTCTTCCCTGAGAGTGAATCGCAGGCCTCAGTGCGGGACATTGAGGACCTAGGAGGATCGCGGTCTACACCTAGGCTAAATGGGCGGCCAGTCGCCTCCAGCCTCAAGAGGAAGAGGAACGATGCAGCAGATGAAGAAGGTGACCTGACAAGGTCATGGAGAGACGTCCTAGGACCACCCCCACCAATGGGAACCACCAAGGTAATTTGCAGTGTGTTTGACTAAGATGCATGTAATATATAAGCAAATATTCCATGGGAGTTGACATTTGCATTTGTGTCATGGCTACTCAGGTTTGAAAGCTTTTAAATGAAGAAATTCAACAATATTTAGCTGAGTTCATTGCAGCAGGTCATGTGATCGTCAGCCATAGAATACGGACATATATTGTATTCCATCCCCCCCATTGAATATGGCATGTCCAATACTGTTCTATAATAACGATCGTATCTGCCATGACATAAGTTGCTCTAGTACTCGTGATGAAGCACTTAACCATGTGGTAGATATAATGGTCATATACCTGGTATGTTTTTTCTTGTTTCTAGGAAGAACGTAAGGCATGGGTCATCTACCACAAGAAGAAGTGGCGGATTCAGCTCAAACAGCGAGCAGAGCGTCACAAACGACTGCGCATGGACTCATCGCAGCATGAGGTCTCGGCAGGTGCTATCCGCAGTGGACCCAGCACAGGGCTTGGTAGCTTCTTGCGTAGAACAGCCCGCTCCATGTTGGAGTTACCATGGCAGATCATCCAGATTGCACAGACTGACCGTCCAGGCCAGTACAAACTGTGGGCCATGATCGGCACTGACCTACACTCTGTCAAACTCAACATCCCACGCATATTCTATGTCAACCAGAAGACACCCAAAGAGGGAGAAGGAGCAAGTATGTCTGAACAGTCACTCAAAATACTATTGATATTTGATAGGTTTTTGCACACCAATATTCATAGTCTCCCTCATACATGTGTGGCTGTATTGTTGAAAATGCATTTGTTTGAATTCTATTGTCAGTGTGGAGAAAAGCGAATCGGTTATTGCCTCGTCAACACCCGGTCTACCACCTGTATGAGTACTTGGTTCCTGAGGATGTCTACCAGGAGCATGTCAAGTAGGTGAATTGTTCTTGCCACACACCGTATAAGATTCTACATTCTCTATGTATAATCACTTCAAATGAGAACTATTTATCAGTAATCAAGGTTTTGTAAAGGTAAAAAGATTTAACAAGAAAGAGAGTTACCCCTGTTTGTACAGCTTTATTACAAATGCCAAGTAATACCCCTTCAATTAGTATAAAAACACTAATGCTGACATGAAAGATATGAAATAATGTATTCTTTACTTACAGTGAGATCAGTGCAGATCTATCATCTCCTGACATTGAAGGTGTCTATGAAACCCAGGTGCCCCTACTATTCCGTGGGCTGCTTCGACTTGGTTGTGTGTGCACAGTCAACCGGGAGCTAGTAAAGGCACTCGGAGGAAAGGTAATAAGGCCTCTACTTTAAACTTTTATAACATGTTTGAAGTAAAAAAGAAAAAGACTCCAAACTCAGTTATCACCTGAAAACAATTCAACCTGCAGCAAAAAGCATCCTGTATCCATTTGAGAAATCTAACTTATATCATGTTACGCAAAAGCTATGTACTGTAGATACCTGTTATAGATGATAGGGTGATCATATAATGATATGACCTTAGTTGTCGAAATGGCGTTAAACATCTATTACTCACTCACTCATATAATATCGCCAGGAGAGTTAAGTATACACAGCTGACACATACAAGGACTATAGATTGATTTTCTTCTTTGAAGGAAACCGATACATTTGAACTCGAGAACCTAGACTTCCGAACACTGGCACAGTATTCATATCTGAACCCAGGCGAAGTGAAACACCTGTATTTCTATCACCATGTATCGTAAGTATAAGTGAAATAGCATACCAATACCAAAAATGTGTTCTTCTTAGAAGGGCAAGAGGGTATGAGAAAATCTCTGCATAATGCCACCTTGAACCGCATGCGTTAAAAATGACCCATCATAATCCAACACTAGAAGTCTCGGGGAATTAAGTGTAAGTTAACTGAAAGCCTATGACGTTTTCAATAAAACAAAAAAAAAATTAGGGAAGAAAACCTGAGGAATGAAATAGAGCCTTAATTTTGCAGAGGTCAGAAGCAGCTCTATGGTCTCTTCTTCCCCATGTCTCAGAAAGCGGTTATATACGTCGTGGACACAGTGAGAACCAACCAGATGCCAAACCTCACTGCACTTTACAACACAGAATATAACACAAAGTAAGCTACTTAGTATTATATTTTGGTAATAAGTCATATTCTGTATGATTGAAATGAACAAAAGATTACTTTTATGGGTAGGCAAATGTATTATAGAAAGGACATAGTTCGTTTACGATTATTAGCATAAACCTAAACTGATTATTACCATGCCGAAATGTGCCACAAAAGCTGCATGACTATACCAAAATGTATAATATCAAATGATCTTCAATTTTTACAGGACGACAAAAGGCATGGACCCAGACGTTCTTCCTCCAGCCAACCACACCTTTGAGGTGCGTGTGGAGACCGAGCTGAGACAAGTCTACCGCAATATCCAGCGACTCTTGTCAGCATACAAAGATGAAAAGAGAGGCCCCACATTCATTGCCGTACAGTCACCACTCGGTACATATTTACTTTACGTTTTCACAAGGGGTTACAAACTTATGTTGAGAATCGGTAGTTTTTGATAGCCATTGAAAGTGCGAGAATTTGTCCCAGACCCTGGCCAATTTGATGTCAGATATTGTTCAATGCCTGAAGCGAAGACATAAGATGTTATTACACATATATTTGTTAGTTATTCACTTAGATCTTCCTCTTTCACTAGATATGAATCGCTTAGTAAAGGATCTCCCTAGTCTGTCCGACTTTCCCCTGGTGCCTATTCACGTGTCCGACAGCGAGGGTCTGTACAATGTGCTGGATTGGCAACGGGTCGGAGCAAGGAGGATGGTACAGCATTACCTGAACGTGGACATGATACTTCAGGTAATAGACTTGTTACAATAATACCTTATGTCTGCTGTTAAAGGCCTTTAGAAGGTCTGTACTGAAATAACAGGATTGCCAAACTACAGTGTTTGTTATCAATAAGTGCCAAGTAGTAAGTCATATTATCTACAGTAGTATAGGCCTATTGGCAGGCAGAGGCTTTAGCTTAAAAACCCTTTAACATATCGATTTAAATCTGCCACATTCATCCTCCTCTCACATAGGCCATGACGGAGCAGTGTCGCTACTTCCACATCCCTCTAGGGAATCTTCCCAAAGACACAACCCTGTTTGGCTGTGACCTTTTCTTCGCACGGCACCTTCAGAAACACAATCATGTGTTGTGGTGCTCACCAACTCAACGTCCTGACCTTGGAGGCAAGGAAGCCGATGACAACAGGTATGCGAGATTGAATACAATAGTAGGATATAGATGCATTGTATTGAATCGGAGATATGTGACAAAAATTAATAAATTTCTACATTGTAATGTACAGTCTAGATCTAGGTAACTGAATATGTTGTATTGTGGAATAAGTTGCATGTCCACTTGCTGTTCACTCCTCAATTAAGTGTCAATGAAATGATATTTTACTTCTACCTACAGAATGATGACTGATGGAGAAGACAGCCAGCAGGTGGAGGTGAACACATCAGGCTGCTACAACACAGTCTGTGTAGAACTGGACATGGCCAGTCTTGCCGTCAATACGCTCATACAGGTACACTCTACAGACATTGCATGTACAGATGTAGAAGAGGGGAGATATGGTATAAAGACTGGAAAAAAATCCCTCAAAGATCTGTTTGTTCTCCAATGTGTTTAACCTGAGGATAGCATTTGCTTCTCATTATCTCTTTACATAGAAGAATTTAACGATAACCCTTCAATTGTTGAAAATGCTATTTTCTTTTTTATTGTTAAGTCTGCCCACGTCAATGACTATGAAGGAGCGAGTGCCGTATCGTTTGACTCTGGTCCTCAGACCTCACTTTCTGAGATGCTCCAAGGTCAAGGAGCGGCTACACAGCTTGCTAGCTATGATGAAACAGCACTCTGCTCAGTATCATTCAGGTTAGGCATTGACACCTTTTTTTTTTATTTATGTTATACAATGTACAAGCACTTAGATGTTGCAGTGTGAAGAAAATTTAGAGATGTAGAGCCAATAATCGCAACATTATTTTGATTAGTCTATGTGAAATATATCTTACCTTTTTGACATGCTTTAGTTGATGAAAACTTAACTTGTTTCTTCTGTTTCCAGGATCATGAAGACTATGGTTCATGGGTGGATCAGAGATGTATCAATGTACCAGAATGTATTCGCTGACCACCAAATTGTCCATTTCTACCGCTGGCTCCGGTCACAGAATGCGCTTCTCTACGATCCTGCCTTGCGAAAAACTCTCCACAACTTAATGAAGAAACTCTTCCTACAGGTAGGAAAGTTGTTTTGATACCTGCGACCTTCTCATCCATCTCAGTAAATCTTGTGATACGTCCAAATCCAATGACTTCAAATCTTATCATTTAATTATGAGGGGGGGAGTCGACTAAACATTCCATGGTCCAACAGGGATGCCATAATATTTTTGGAATTCCGAATTTTTTACTGTAGTTTCTCTAGGTATTCATAATATTAAACCCAGAGAATTAAGATGATTTTCGAAACTTTAGCCATCAGTGAGTGGCATCTCTGCATGGAACTTAAGTTTGTTGTTTTTTTCTTTGTCCGGAGTTTGCAGGTATAAAAGAATAAATATCCATCAGAATATGTAGTACTACATCAAACTTAGTGCTGCAAAACGCTCATGTAATCTCTTGGCCTAATGTTCCGTGTGTACTTTTTACAGTTGATAGCTGAGTTCAAGCGGCTTGGGGCAACTATTGTCCATGCTAACTTCAACAGACTGGTGCTGTGCACCAAGAAGCGGAGTGTGGTGGATGCGTTGTCCTACGTAGAATACATTACGAATAGCATCCGCTCCAAAGACCTGTACCACATGATCGACATTTCCTACAACCAGTGCTGGCATCTCCTTGTCTGGATGGATGCAGTAAGTAGCAGGTTTAATATTTTATCTTTACTCATTATTCGCACAAAAGAAACACTGCTGTATCTGTTTTGAAAACAACAGCTACTTGTGACAGTTATGCTCGTATATATGCTGCCAAACTTGGAAGATGGCTTGGTTCATTGACTGCTGGAAATAGAACCTTTGACAGAATGTAGATATTACATGACCTTTCATAAGATCTGACCTCAGCTAAACTAAATGCACCTTTATCTGTAGGCTAATCATGGAGGTGTGAAGGCCAAGCTTCCGTCAGAGGTGGCCAACCAGGACCCTACTACTTCATCACAACAGAAGAGTGACAGGAGACAGGATGAGGAGGATGCAGACAGTGAGGATGACGAACCTCCCTCTACTCCTGAACCTGAAGTATTGAACCAGTCTGATGAAGAGGGCGATGAAGGGGTAAGTCATGGTTAGGTTTTCTCTTTTCATTTTTCTAAAAGCCAATTTATAAGAATTTGAGAATTGTGAACACCTGCAAGGTTGAATAGCATTCGATTATGATTATTGATATGAATAAAAGTTTATTCTAAAATATTGGTCGTGTTTATTTCTCCTGTATGTTGCATTACATACAAAAGTCTTTTTATTTGTTCCAACAGGCTGATGTAGAGATGAACTGGAACCTTAGTCAGTTCCTTCCTGAGGCCGGAGCCTGCCAGACTAATTTCAACGTAAGTGTAAACCCTTGTACAAGTATACCTCATGATAGATAAATCCATTAAGTAAATCTGTTAACATTTATAGGGATGTGATTTCTCCTACAGGTACATTTGTAGGATTTGCTTTACTTTTGGTCCATAAGGTTGACCCTCATGATTTTCCCATATCCCTTGAGAAAATCTTCAAAACATTTTTGAGGGGTGTCTTTGGTAACTTGAGGCTCTGACAGGAGTGAGGAGGTTTTACACATCATACTTAAAAAGTTGAGGCTAATCAAGAACTGGAGGAGTCATTTTGACTTTGTATGATGGAGTTTCCTGCATGATTGCTAAAATGAAATTACATCCCTGATTTTTGAGGTGGGGGAGGCGTTGGTATCTTGAGGCTGACCCAGTATCATATCCAGTATCAAATGGGCCATATTCATCTGATCTGATGTTGCTTCCTACACAATTGCCCGAATAAATTCACCTTCCTGACTCTATTTCACAGATGATCATTGCTGGATACATCTTGTCATTGTACCAAAATATGACAGACGAACAGAGGCGCTCTACACCAGGGAACACACCCATCCGTCGCAGGGGAAATACGCAATCGCAACAGGTATTTGGATTAGGTTTGATGCTTCCAGAATATATGTGTATGTGATATACTGGTAGTACAAGGCAAGGCATATCTGGACATGCATGTGGGTCCATTACAGTAAATACATTACAATTATAATATCCGATATGAAATTGATAATTTATGAGATAATGTGTTATTTTCTCATCACAACAGACGGTGATTGAGGGCACAGTGACACCAGCCACAGTGGAGTTCTGCCAAAGACTCATCAAGGAGGACATGAGTCCCCAGCTCTTTGTGTAAGTAACTGATGCCAGTCTTCCGGTTTTTTTTCTGATTTTGGGAAAATTGAGGAGGAAAAAGAGGAAAATGACAATCTTTCAATCTAATAAATTCTATCGTTTTCCATACTAGAATGTCCACCTGCCCACCGTCCACATACAGTGAAACTTGGTTATAACAAACTCCCTTATAACGAAATTTGGATATAACAAACAAAAATGCTTAGTCACAAACCTCTCTTATACATTTCTATAGTAGAAAAACTTGGTTATAACAAAGTACTTTAGCCATAAACCTGTTTATAACGAATTAATTTTGACCCCCAAATTGGGAAAATATGCACTAAATGATTTATTTATATCAATATAACTTGTGTTCATGTCCCCAGATTAGGTATAGATGTCCTTAAGCAGGCCTTAACACCTTTTAGATCTCAGCCACTGCTACAGGTGATGGGGGTTTGGGTAGATGTCCTTAAACAGGCTTTAACACCTCTTAGATCTCAGCCACTGCTACAGGTGATGGGGGTTTGGGTAGATGTCCTTAAACAGGCTTTAACACCTCTTAGATCTCAGCCACTGCTACAGGTGATGGGGGGGGGGGGTAGATGTCCTTAAACAGGTTCTAACACCTCTTAGATCTTAGCCACTGGTACAGGTGACAGGGTGAAGGGGGGGTAGATGTCCTTAAACAGGCCTTAACACCTCTTAGATCTCAGCCACTGGTACAGGTGACAGGGTGAAGGGGGGGGGGGTAGATGTCCTTTAACAGGCCTTAACACCTCTTAGATCTCGGCCACTGCTACAGGTGACAGGGTAAAGGGGGGGGGGGTAGATGTCCTTAAACAGGCCTTAACACCTCTTAGATCTCGGCCACTGCTACAGGTGATGGGGGGGGGGTAGATGTCCTTAAACAGGCCTAAACACCTCTTAGATCTCAGCCACTGGTACAGGTGATGGGGGGGTAGATGTCCTTAAACAGGCCTAAACACCTCTTAGATCTCAGCCACTGGTACAGGTGATGGGGGGGGGGTAGATGTCCTTAAACCTTTCCAAAGGGCTGAACTTGCTTACAACGAAATTTGGTTATAACGAATTTTTTGAGCCTGTAACAACTAGTTCGTTGTAACCAAGTTTTACTGTATAACAGTCCCATGGTGTCTAAGATAGGACCTCACCAGGACGCACACTGTAGACCCACACAGTCCTCCTCTACTATCGGATGGTCCCATGCAGCCATGGGACTCTAGGGTCGGAAATCTAACACTCAGTGTCCATAGGCCTAGACTCATTCCGACCATGTACTGTCGGATGTTGTCTGGAGAAGGATGGCCTGATGGCAGAGACGTTATGGGTATGGGGTATCTGGTTACCAGGGCGCCGAGGTCATATCAGTAGACTGGCTTCAGTCCCCAAGCTCCCTTCCTCCCAACCCCATTCAGCTTAGGGACTGGTCCCATCTCTGAGTTGCAAACATTTTTGCCTCTCCTTTCATAGTAAACTTTACCATTTGGATGTCAACCATCACCATATTCCAAAGCATTATGTTTTATGTGTAACTATAATGATACCTATGTTTGTGATTGGAAGCCTACAGTGACCATGAGTGAGGCGTAAGAAAAGCTGCTCACAGCCAGTCCTCATTAATCAGATATACGCACTCCACAGGTTTCAGGATTTCTTTTTTCATTAGAAGCCTTACTTTTTTTATCTTATGAGTATTCTCTTCCATCTTACATAAAAATCAATAGACCCGAGCAAGTCTGATATCAGTTACAGATAAAGTGATGGAGAGTGGAGGAGGGTTAGTTTGGAGGGGGGTATCATTTTTCTCCCTTTGATAGTAAGCTTTTTAAAACGTCTCAAAAAGCCATTTGTAAATCATTTGTTCTTATATTGTTTTACACTTCACATTGATGAGAATTAAGAATTGAATGGATTATTCATACTAAACTCTTGTACACTGATTTAGATCATAGGAGTTAGGGAGCTATTTGTGGGTTTTTAGTGGGGTGGCCTAAATTTCCGACTTTTTCAACATTGGACAGTGGCATCCCTGTGTTAAGTACCTGAATCTGTTTCGCTCCATTTACCGTAAACTCCCGCGTAGAAGACGCGCTGCGTGTATAAGACGCACCCCAAACTTAGCACATGCATTTTCGCGTATAAGACGCACATTTTAATGCTGATATTTGTAAGATTAGTACATTTCTATAGAAAAATTACCCCTCATATAAGACGCACCCCCAACTCGAGAGAAAGCTATAAGACTCCCAAGGATTTTGTTATGCGTAAAGGACGCGTCTTATACGCGGGAGTTTACGGTAGTTAGATCTATTCTATAGTTGTACCATTTCTGTTCTGGTGGCCTTTAGAATAGGACCATACTGATAAATATCTGCGCTGGTTTTAACAAAACAAAACAAAAATAGTGGTTGAAAAACATACACCACATTTTAGAAGTTCCATCAGGTTTATCAGCTTGGATAATGGCTATGTGATTTTTTACTGTGTTTCTTCAGAATCACCCAGAAGATCCAGAAGAAGTTGACAGGGAACCTTGGTCATGCTAACGACCTGGCTGAGGAGTTCCCAGTCCTTCCAGGGTCCCACCTGGAGCTCAGGAAGCCAGCACTAGAGTTTGTCAAGTCAATCTGCCAGGTAGCACAATTTCTGAAGTCTTCAGTAGAACCGGGTACTATTATTACAAGGCAGTAATCTGTTTGTTTTTTTGTGTTGTTTGTTTTTTTTATTAATTGGTATTTCTCATGACTGCTTTATGACAAGTTTGATATGAAGAGCTTTCCTGTTATGGTGGTCGTCATATAAGTAACTCTGTACTTCATTCCGGCAGGTCCTGATGCTCGATCCCAACATCACAAACCAAGTGACAAAGATGAAGCGAGATCTTCTCAAACTGATCGGAGTTGGTGACTTTTCAGAAGAAGCCGTATTCAAAGATCCCTGTTTGTCCTACGTCCTACCAGAGGTATTGGCCACACCTTTAAAGACTTTTGTAGTGTTATTGTACACCCATTGTCCTATTGCTTAGTGCAAAATACAGGCTGCTTCTGCTTAATATCTTCTATTTTTTAATTCGTATAAGATTTACCCAAGTAGGACCTTTTTGTTCATTAAGGAATTGTAGTGATAAATGTGCACGTTTATTATGCCTAATTATTTTCATTCATTAATTATTGACCATTCACATTTTAGGTGATCTGTAAAACATGTAACCACATCCGGGACCTTGACCTTTGTCGTGATCCATACCTGCCTGTGGACTCAAACACCACGTGAGTAACCCTTCTAATGTATGTAAGTGAACATGTGTATACCAAAATACTTGGTTCTATATTCTTTATCTATATATTAAAATATGTGCATCCAGTGGCAATTGTTATGGAGTAAAAACGTAAAATTTGTGGCTCTAGATAATACAAGCAGAATACGCGTTCCACTATAAAAATTCAGATATTTCGCAAGTGTTCATTTCTGTGAACTATATGTGAGTTTACATTTATCATTACAGAACGTCGTGGTCGTGCATCCACTGTCAGACAGCCTATGACCTTGAGGACATAGAGCAGCTACTTATTGATGCCCTTCATCGTACCTCCATGGCACTTGTCCTCCAGGACCTCAAGTGCCTCAAATGTAAACAGGTAATTGCTATTTAACATCTCACTCCATTGAGACTAAGAGGACCGCTCTAGATGTTTTTAGCCGCACCAGTCTATAAACAACATCAGGGGCTTGAGAAATGTTCACTGAGGTAGTACTCAAATGTAGTGATTAATGCCCTGCCCATAGCAAGATTTCATGTTCATTGTCTGTGCGCGGCCATGACAGACATGATCTTGGAACTTCTCGTGTGATTCAAATGGGTACCGTACATCTACACGGCCGGATCTGCCAGGAACAGATGTGCTTGCGAGATCAGGTCTGGAAGTTCTTGATGTCAGTATGCACATGGCCCTCTCTGGAACCGGTCCACTCCCGATTGGTCACTATGAGTTCAGTGAGACTGCAGTAGGCCTCTTAAATGATCTGGAGCTGCAATGTCTTTTTTATTATTATTATTGTATCTGATAGCTGATTGGCCTGTCATAATGCTCAATGCGTCTTTTCTCTTAGGTGAAAGACACCAACTTGGCCCGGTACTGTAAGTGTGCAGGGGACTTCACGACTTCTAACACAACAACCAACCTCAAGGAAAAACTACGGACTTTTGGAAATATTGCAAGGTGAATTTCCAACTGGGGATGATGGAGGGGGTTATATGGTTTATCTTGATTCAGAGAATGAATTCTAGGTATCACTTACCATAAACTCCCGCGTATAAGACGCGTCCTCTACGCCAAACAAAATGCTGGGGAGTCTTATAGCTTTCTCTCAAGTTGGGGGTGCGTCTTATACGAGGGGTAATTTTTCTATAGAAATGTACTAATCTTACAAATATCAGCATTAAAATGTGCGTCTTATACGCGAAAATGCATGTGCTAAGTTTGGGGTGCGTCTTATACGCGCAGCGCGTCTTCTACGTGGGAGTTTACGGTAGTTGAAATGATATCCACGACTTTTCCCGTTCGGGGGGGGGGTTGATACTTTCAGGGATTTCCCTGATTTCAGGGATTCTGAAGTTCCCAGGCCCTATACATTGATATATAAGGCCACTCCAAAATAAAAACTTGTTTCTCATCATTTTTAGAGAAATGTACTAAAAAATTAGCAAAAGTAGTCAAGTTTGGTACCAAATGAAAGTTTATGGCCCCAGGAATGCAGCTGGCCATCAATAATAGACAATATCACATTTTTATAATGTCAATGATAACTTCCCTCTTAAAACGCCCTTTTTTTTATGTCATTCATGATGCGCCCACAATGCATTCATGCCCTAATGAAATGCTACGGTACGGCAAAAACAAAAAAAAAAATAAAACCCTCCCTCGTCACTTTTTTCATGACTTGGTGATGAGAAACAAGTTTTTTGGGGTTTTTTTTTTAAGTGGCCGATATTGTCCCATTTCAGGGATCCTCACGCTTTGTGACTTTCATCCCTGTACTTTGTAGAAGTGAAGACCTGATAGGATATTTTTGTTTTTTGCTTTTCACTATATATCAAAATTCTTATTTTGATTCTTCTATTCTTTCAGACACTACAACATGGAAGTTCTTCTAGAATCAGTTGACTGGATTGCAGGGAAAAATAACATGAGCTAATTTATTTATTAATCTTGATTAAAATAGTGCCCTACTTGTGTTCAGGGTATTGGGGCCTTTACAAATGCATTGCATAGGAAGAAATCATAATTTCTGATTGAATTTTATCGGTGATGTGTATATAATATTAATGCTTCAGATGCCAATTTGATTTGGTGCACAATCATGCACTAAATATGTACAGTGTCAATAAAATGTTGGAATCTACGACCGTAGTACCTCCCCTTTAAGGCGAACAGTTTTCGGTCACACCGTAAATGCGAGGACTATGATAGGTGGAATAATCGTGATTTGGCACTTTCTGAGGTGCTAATTGATTCATATTGTATAGGCGGAAGTTGCACTAGAAAGGAGTATGCTCAGGCATGAAATGAAATAAATCTATACTCAATCTGATAAATGGTCTGAGTGATTTGTATTGGACTGACATCCTTCTCATGAACAGGGATGCCACTCACTGATCCCCGAAAATCCTAATTTTCTCAATTTACAATAGGAAATACCTATAGGAATGAAGGCCGAAAATTCGGAATTCCTAAGATGTTAGAAAAAGGGCATCTCTGCATGAATCAAGTTTAAAGAATAAAGCCCACTCTTGCTCATTTCTTAAGTATCTTTATTAAAGATAGACCATACTCTAAAGTGAAGGGATAAATATACAGAGCCGCATTGCTTTGATGATTCACAGGGTCTATTCGCAAAGTATAGAGAGCCATTCGTCATAAATTACCAGTCAAAAAGTACCTGTGCAATTATATACCTTATATAGCTTTTAAATACATCACTGGTTAACACCTTTGTAAGACTAGCTTATCTGTGGAGGAGTTATTATCGGTAAAAGTACCCATGTCCAGTATGTGGGTGCAAATAAGTTTGGAAAAAGTGCACAAATTCAACACAGAACGCACTGGCCTACATTTGGCCAAATTAAATGCATACTATAAATGATAGATAATGCCTTTCGATAAACGGACGTTCCAAAAATGTATTAATAATTTACATAAAATTCCCTAGGTGTGGAGTCTCTTTCTACCAATCGGTTCAAGGTATCTCCTGCAGGCTAGCTTGGGGAGACGCCTGTCATAGTAACTGAACCAGCAAGCGGGCTTGTGGTCAGTTGATCGGCATCAAGAGACTTGTAGTGGAGACCTCAGACTTTTTGTCTGAGCGAAATTAACCTCATCCGCCCTGGAAAAGAGAAAGGAAGGATTTGTGTTCCAATTCAAAATTTGTTTTCTTATTCAAAGACTACCCCCATACATCTGCCACTACCTGTACTTTGTGAATAATAGGTGTTGGAATTTCGCTGAATTTTATGATGATATATGATATGGAAACTCCTGACAAAGGTTAAGTTAGGTGCAAATAGAAACGGCAGTATAGCTACCCTATTAATTCAGCTGACTTACCCCACTGTTAAGGTCAACTCCGATATCTTCAAACCGCGTTATTTGGGCACCAAAGTGTCGTTCTCTTGCACGCTGAAAGGTTAAGGCAACATCTTACTAAATAAAAAATTATAATAATCCGGTATATATGAAACTAATGCTGTAGTTTCTGCTACATGAGGGAGACTTATGTAAAAAATACTTACAATATCACGCATAGGCCTGGAATTCGTTTCCTGTCGATCAGCCTTGATCTAAAATCAAGCAAAGAGAAATACTTAAATGGTGGCAAATTGGAAACATGGTCTGGTAGAAATCGTTGCCAAGTCATTTGGTTCGCATTTTATCCTAAACCCAGTGACACTTAGTGTATAGTAGTATACTCTAGAAATGAAAATTTACCTGATCGGCAATTCTCTTCCGTTCCTCTTTTTCTTTCTTCATTTGTTCAAGTTGTTTCTGACGTGCATCTGTCATTTCCTTCATCTGAAGAGGCAATTACAACTTAGAATAAAAAACGATCTGACAATCTATTAAGACAAATTTCCTTTAAGTTGGAACAGGCACTTGCAAACAGTTTTTGCCAGCTTCTCACTGTTAAATATATCAAGATCATCTGAGAGTAAAAAACGTCAACAGAAAAATATTCAACAAAGATTTAACGTGTGATATATATCACATATGGCCCAGGGTCTACTACCCCCCCCCCCCCCCAATATAAAAATTGGGCGTTGTGCATTGAAGCACAGAAGGCTCAGGGTAGGTACCATAAAACCCTCTATCAACCCTGTAGGGTCACAGGAATCAGCACTTGCGAAATATTGACTAATTACTTACAAATAGACTATTATCTATACATGTACTGACACCAGTCTGGCATAATCTTTTCTTACTAAACCCCTTGGACCGCTGGCCCCCTGGTGTGCTGGACCCCCGGACACCTGGATCCCTGGACACTTGGCCCCAGGACACCTGGACACCTAGCCCCCACAGAAAACTTTATCCTTAGCATGCTTAGTTTATCGCTCAGTCCCCAATGTGTTATGTGTATAGCTTGGACACTGTAAACATTGCCTGCTGAAAAAAAGTGTCTCACTTGGTGATTACCCATAGGACTCAATGTGCTGATTTCATTGTCAAAATCTATCTGACCCATAGACCCAATGGTTAAAGAACTTGTAGTCAGTATAGCTCCCAAAAACATGACGTAAGTACAGCAGTTTTTTTCGTAGAGAAAGACATCACTCACCATAAAGGACAAAATGTTGTCTGATAGATGAGATTTGAAACTTTCCTTTGGCTTTTGAAAAATGTGTAAACTAACAGTATATCACTGAATGATTACACCCTAAAGTTGGTGATTACAAATTTGTGGATCTGACTGGAAACCCGGCCCCAATAGCCCAGGGGATACCCTGGGCCAATGAGTATCTGTTCTGGTGAAAGAAAATATATCATCCTGGCCACAAACAATGAATCTGTCGTCGAAGTAGAATAAGCATGAAATTACTCACCTTGGGCCGACTGGTCTCTGGCTGTGCCGTAGCCGCTTGTGAAGAGTTCTGGGGTGGCCTTCAACAGCAGACAAAATCTGATTATTATTAATACACCCCTGGTACAGTAATCTCCCGCGCAGAAGACGCGTTGCACGTATAAGACGCACCCCAAACTCAGCAAATGCATTTTCGCGTATAAGACGCACATTTTAAGGCTGAAATTTGTAAGATTAGTACATTTCTATAGTAAAATTACCCCTCGTATAAGACGCACACCCAACCTGAGAGTAAGATATAAGAAGCCCCAGCATTTTGTTTGGCGTAGAGGACGCATCTTATACGCGGGAGATTACGGTAGTTTTGATATTTGCTTGATAATTTTATATGTTTCTGTCGCAAGTTCTTTATAAAAGTCGCAGGCTTGTCTTTACCATGGACAGTGGAATATTGAGTAGAACTTCATTGACAAATGACAAACTTCCTTCATGTCTCTTTCATCATTATATTCTGACTAAAAAAGGTAACAGTAGGATGTCTACATACACAGCATGTTTTTCTAGTTCTGCAACAGCTTGTGCCAAGTGCGAATCATCTGTCAAGTACAGGGAATCGTCCACCTAAAAATTCAACATTGATATTATGCAATAATTAATTGGTATGTAAAGAGAATTAAAGTATCCTTCTAAAATGCTGTAATAATGTTGATACATCCTATCCTAACATTGTTGCTAATAATCAAAATATTCTGAATCACCTAGTGAACAGATTACCGGATATAGGGGTTGTAAATAGAAACAGCTATACATGTTCATAATTTGTTTAAAGAACAGAATGACTACATACAGCTACCCATCCTGTAGCTTGGAGAAACTGCTGACACCCATCGTGCCGCCACACTTTCTGTGCAAAAGCTGCATTTTGTAGCCGGATACTTCTGTACTTTTCTTCAGTAGGGTTGTTTTGGACATTTCTGTTAGTGAGATGTAAACATTTTACCATTACTACTTATGTATAATTTTACCAATGCTACTGCACGTGTAGTTTATGATCATTCAGTGTTGCCGAAAACTTTTTATCGATGCAGGCCAATGTGGCCTGTGTCTTTGCATCTTACGCAGGCCATTTCCTGCTCACGCAGGCCATATCAATATCAAAATTCGAAGGTACCCCTCATAACTTCATTATAACTAAATAGAAATTGAAAAATACTCATATATAAAACATCTGCACAACAATGGCCCTATCTTTGGTTCTAATGGTCGGATTTGAAAAAATTATTTCACCATTAGAAAGCTGAAATCATGCCAGGCCATTCTGGCCTACATCCCAAGGCCCTATGCCGGCCATTAAGATTCTATGCCAGCAAAAGCCGGCGTCATTTTGGCAACACTGGATCATTAAGCTGAAACATGGATGGTTATTAATCAAACATCTTTGTCAACTAAAATATGGTTGACTATTATACCAAAATTATACTAAAAAAATTCATCTTTCAGATAATAAGATAGACTTGGTAAATGCACGGGGATATGAAGATCATATATATGATCAGCCTTACCTGAGAATTCTTAGTAGGGTTTGCACTGCCACTGCATATGTCTGTTCTCCCACTATAGGTTCACCTTTATCGCACTCTTCCTCGAGCATTTGCAGTATGATGGGTAGTACCCCATCATCTTCCTGTGACAAAAAGAAAAAGAATTTACATGTTTTATCTAGATCATAGATGACACATGGGGAAAACTGTCCGAAATAGCTAACAAGTAGGCATAGACTGCCTAACCTACTAATTAATCCATTGGTGAGCCTGATGTCATTTTCGGAGACACTCCATCAAGTCCCGCTTTTCAGACTGACCACAGACTTCACATTGGGTTGATATCGGAATTTCTCTACCTGAAACTCTATGCTGAAAAAAAAACAAACTCCCAAGCACAGGCATCACAATGGGTACCTAGGCTTATAAAGACTCAGTCTGGCGATAGCTAAAACACATCCCCTTTTAATCAGATTCTTATCTTCTTTAAGTGCTTCCCAGGGGTAGAGACTAACGCTGGCCTGGGAGTCAATGGCCCGTACTTCTTGGCCCGGGGCCCACAGTTTTCTTAAGAAAGGTCCTTCTATGGCCCCGGGTGGCCCACAGAAGTAGATGAAGGCGTTTTGCAAATTGATAGATTTGTCAATATAGTCATGTTATATATTGTTTGAAAGGGAAATTTACAAGGAATTCAGGCAGTCTAGATACCTCTTCATACACTTTAATTTCAAATCTCAGGATTAGTTTTTGATATAGAGTGAAACAACTGCTTCTGAAGCTGCGGGCCCAGGTGGCCCATGGCTCAAAATGTTAGTGTCTACCCCTGCTTTCCTAGACCTCTTAAAAGGGTCTATATCTCCCCTTTTTCTACCCCCTCATGTTGTGTGTGGTGCACATTATGTTTATTGCTTAATGTAGTTTTGTCGCCATGAATAAGACCTTATCTGTCGAAATGGCGTCAGACATCTATTACTCAATCACTCATTAACTCTTTAAAGGAGATAATAAATCATATGAAAATACACATCTTTCAAATGTGGAGCTGACTGAACCTACGCTATCCAATTTGTTGGCCTAATAATAGTCGCTGGTCGAAGCCACACTTAATATGACTTATCAGGCTTATGTTCCCAAACACTTTGGTTTTCATAAAATATTGGCAAAAAAATATAGCTAAGATATGGAAGGCCGGTGCACCAATGCTAATGCCAAAAGCTAATGCCAAAATTTAATGCCAATGCCAGTCTTGGAAATGCCAATTCCGAAAGACTAATGCCAATGCCAAATTTAAATGCTAATGCTACAAATGAAGGCCAATGCTAATGTCAAAATCTGATGCCAATGCCAGTCTTGGAAAGGCCAATGCCAAAAGACTAATGCCAATGCCAAATTTAAATGTTAATGCTACAAATGAATGTGCCTATACATGGGTGCTCAAAATTTTAAGGACGTCACATCGTCACTTTTTAGGAGGGATGGCACGTCACTCCGTCATTTTTTAATGCCAAAATTCAATGCCAATGCCAGAAATCCAATGCCAATGTCAAATTTTAATGCCAATGCCAGAAATGAATGCCAATTCCAATGCCAAAATAGACGTCCATAAATAAAGAGGAGCACATACACCTCAGGCCCCCATTCACTACCGATTTATGTAAAATTTCAAGGACTCCGGGAATTTCAATTCTGGCATTCGCATCTCAGTTTTGGCATTGGCATTAGCATTTGGCATTGGTACACCGACCTTCCATAATATTGCCATTTTAGAAAAAAATATTTCAAAAGAAAAAAAATATTGGCATTTCAAATTGGCATTGGCACCAGCCTTCCATACTATGGTCACGCGAAAAGAAATTGTTTCTCATCACCGCTCTTGTTAGGCCACTCAAAAAAAAACCTGGTTTCTCATCACCAACCCCTGAAAATTATGACGAGGGCAATTTTTTTTTTTCACCCTAGGCGTATCGTAGTGAAAACTGCGTGGACGAGACCTACAATCTTGATTTCAGTACTTAAGAGTTTACTGATTATAAAGAATTGGGAAAATGCACTCAATCTCTACTGCATTGCCAACATTGTTAGCTTTAATTTGATACCAAATATGCCCATGTTTGTCTATTTTTACCATGATTTTTGACTAAAAATATGTAAAAAATAAAAAAATTATTCAAAACACAATTTTCTGATGCGCGCGGTGATGAGAAACCAGTTGTTTTTTTTTGAGTGGCCTTAAGAAATCGTCATTTGAGATTTTTTAAGCTACTTATATGCGCGCATATAAGTGGTGATAAATGGGCAGTAGCAGTTCCCAAATGTATTACCAGATGTCACCACTTCCATTCACCTGTTATGTAACAGGTTCCTTCACTGGTGGCCTTGTAGTCGGCCATATTGCCTAGCCCCAGGAAGGACCACCGGTCTCACATTGGAGATTTTTTCCCCAGTCATCATGACTAAATGCGTGGCCTGTGATACTTCCTACCATGGTAACGCGGCCAAGTGCCCGAATTGTGGGGTGACCAATCCGGGGAAACGTCATTCTCCGGAGGATTCGGAAGAATTACCTGGTTCAGCGGATTCAGCCGAGCGTGACGAGCAGGAGGCCACGGAGGCCAGGCAGAGCGACCGGCCGCCCCACGGGAAGGACGGTCAACATGGTGAGCTTAGCAGCCTTGGGGAGAAATCTACACAAAATGATTTATTGCATCAGATTGAACTTGAAAGGGCCAGGAAATCAAAAATTGATGAAATGTGTAAACGCAAGGAGTTGGAACTAGAGTTGGCCAGCCTTAGGGCTGAAAATAACAGATCTCTTCGCCAATTAAACGAAGGCGTACGGGCTTGGCGAGGTGCCATGGGTGCGTTCGAGGCTGAAAATTCTTCTCTTACTGCTAGTGCCCCATGTTGGAATCCTTCAGAGTTGGATGCGGTAAGGAACGAAAGTGGTGGGTCGAACGCCCTAGGTGCGTTCGAGGCCCAAACTTCTTTTCTTGCTGCTAGTGCTACGTATTTGAACCCATCAGAGTTGGATACAGTAAGGAATAAAGGTGGGGACTCGAACACACCAGGCTTCCAAACTGGCCAATCACAAGCCAGCTCTAACTTTAACTGCGGAGCCCAAAATGGCCGCCCTGTACTTCCGGAAAGCCGGTTTTCGGCCGCAAACACTGTTTTAGGGCCTAATTCTAAAGTTATGGGACCCTCCGCAGGCCAATCCGGCCTTGAAACCACCTCAGGTATGTTTGAATTACCCAACTTGAGTAAAAAATTGCCTCCAGTAGAGGGAAATACCCAAGTAAACAAGTCGCTCACCCGCGATAACAAGCCACCTTCCCGGTACAATCACCCGGTCCCCAGAGACAATCAACCTGACTATCCAGTGGGTCAAAGTCATTCCCATGGTGAATTAGACAATGATTATCAGGAGTTCCTACTGTGGAAACAGTGGAGAAGTGGTGGTGTAGCTGCTAACACTGTTCCTCAGCTGTTCTACAGAGATGGCACACCTTATTCCCCACCTGTCACACCTGTTAGTCAGTCTGTCAGTTGGCCTGGTGTGGGTCAATTTAGGGCACCGGATGGCAGGCTAAAGTTCCCACCTACACCTATGGTATATGGTAACCCGACTACTTCTCATATGTATGGGATTCCAGTCCCAACATCCCATCAGCAGCAGGCTTCATATCAGTTTGGCGTTATTCCTAACCCACAACAACAGTACCAGGCTGCAGGAATCATACCTAATCAACAAAGCCTGTTCCAGGCTCCTGGTGTTCAGTCTGTGCAACCTCAAATTCCACATAACCCAACAGCATGGTATCCTAACCAGCAACTACAACACCAAGCTCAAGGCGCCCCAATGGTGATATTTTCACCAAACAATGCCAGTGGCAGTAAGTTTGTGACCTATGACATTGAACAGCACATGCCGCATGATAAAGTAAAAAAACCCGCCTTGAATGATGTTATTTCTGCTAGCATGGGTCTCTTGAATAGCATGTTGGCTAGAAACTTCCCATGTAAAAACTATGGTAAACATGTTAAATTCCTAACTGACAAGAAAGCATTCTACAATGAGGATGCTCTCATTCAGTATGATCTTGCGATGCGTGAAAGGGGAGAATCGTTTGGTGAACACACATTCTGCTATTTCGATCACGACATCTTCTCAAACAGTGTTGGTCTTGAGAATCTTAGTGCCAAGCACTTATGTAATGTTCTTGGTATCCAGCCTCCATCATCTCAAAGTGGTGCTGGTACTGTTGCGGGATCGAGTAGTAAGAGGAAAAAGAACAAAAAGAAAAAGTCAGATGAAATTCACTGTTGCTATGCATTTAACGGTGATAATGGTTGTAACGCCAAAGATTGCCCTCACCCACATGTATGTCGCTCTTGTGGGGGTAATCACACAAAACTAAAGTGCACTGTGAAAAAATCAAATGATTGATATCAGGCCTTAGTGGATTCTGATTCAGGGGTCAGTGTCTCCGAGGAGTTTGGCATAGATGGTGGAATTATAAAATCTTCCGATTCTGACAATACCAGTGATTCTGATAATACCAGTGAACTTGAATATAGTTTATTATGGGATGTCAACAAATTCGTAACTCCTTGTGGTTCAAATCATGTCAATTCTTCAGATTCATTACCAAAGACGGAAGACATTATATTAACTCCTACTATCTACACTTCCAGAATTGTCGATGGTGTTGAATGGTTTAGACCTTGTCCTTTGGATTGTGATTCCGTTCATGTCTTAGATGGCATGTGCCTCCAACTCAACCCACACGCCTTCTTTGATGAATGCATGGGGTTTGAGGAAGTTGATGGTAACTATGCTTATATCCTAGACGGTGTTCGTAACGGATTCAAAATCGTTGATGTGGATTATGATGGTTCTTATTTTCAAAAAAATTACCATTCCATAATCAAAGAAGGTGTAAAATGCCAAATGGACGATCTGGTAAGGAAGGAGTTAATTGATGGTAAAGTCAAAAGGGTTCTTAGTAGACCCCAGTGTGTACATTCACTGGGGGCTATTTTAAAACCAGACGGCAGCTTAAGACCCATAACAGATTGCAGCCGTGGTGATCCCGATGATAATCTCAAAAGTATTAATGACTTTATGTACACAACTTGCCAACCGTTTCATTATACTCAAGTAGATAGTGTTACTGATGTCATACATGAGGGCTCGTTTTTATGTGTATTGGACATCCAATCTGCTTATCGCAGTGTGGCTGTTCATCCGGACGATCGTTCCAAGCAAGGTTTTGTGTGGAGTCTGGACGGTGCACCAGAATATTTCGAAGATCAAGCCTTATCGTTTGGTCTTAGATGTGCACCATTTATCTTTACTCAACTAACCGAGTTTGTCATCCGGTGTATGAATCGTAGAGGTATTTTCAATGTTTTCGGTTACCTGGATGACTTTGTCATTGTGGCTGACAACTACGAGGAGTGTGCGAGGCGTCAGGCGATATTGGTAGATCTGCTCCGACGTCTCGGTTTCCATATTGCATGGAAAAAAATCTTAACCCCTGCTACCAAAGTCCAGTATTTGGGTCTGGTAATTGACACAGTGAAAATGGAAATCAGCTTACCCCCACAAAAGTTAGACAACTTATTGGTACTGATCGACAAGTTCTTGGGTAAAACTGTTGCTACCAAAAAAGAATTACAAGAACTGTGTGGTCATTTGGCACACGCTAGTAGAGTTATTCGGGGAGGCAGAACATTTTCACGTAGAGTCATTAACCTACTCAAATACATGGCCGACAGTGTCACGGTGGTCAAACTACCTGATTGGTTTATGGATGACATCCGCTGGTGGAAAAGGTTCAGTTATGTATTCAATGGTTCTGCAAAAATCCTACGTACCTTTGATTATCATCCTATCGTAGACACTGACTCATCACTAACTGGTTTTGGCTCATGTTATAATGGTGATTGGTTAGTAGGTGCATGGAAATTACCTGCCTACAATCAGTTGTATAATCGCTTTCCATTATATCATACTGTTAAACCCCCTTGTGAATATGATGAGACAGCTGACATTAACCTACTGGAAGTCTGGCCAGTGGTTGCCGCAGCGCAACGTTGGGGAAATGATTGGTCGGATACAAAAGTTGTAGTCAGAACCGACAATACCCAAGTCCAACGCATGATAAATACTGGCAGATCGCGGAGTGTTCGCTGTATGTGGTGGATAAGAGAATTATTTTGGTTATCAGTTGTACATAATTTTCATATTGTTGCTACTCGCGTTAAATCTAAAGACAATATTGTTCCTGACTTTTTGTCGCGCTGTACGGATAAAAGGTGTGCAAAAGGATTGCCTTCATTTCTGATAAATGACTTCTGCTGCAGGGGATGTCTTGACTCACAAACTACGGAACTACCAGTCACAGTGGATGGCTGGAGCCACGGAGCGTACTAGAAAGAGCCAATGGAACTCTTATTTGGAATTTTGCATATTATATGGTGTGCTTGTTCCATTCCCCGCTAGTATAGAAGTTGTGTTGTTATATGTTACACACTTGGCTGAGAGACTGCGCTACAGCTCTATTAAACAGTACCTAGGAGGACTTTGGGTGTTGCACAAGGTCCTAGGTTATTCACATGTCAACCCTAATACATTTGAACTCTACATCACTATGAGAGGTATCCGAAGGACCCTAGGTGATCATGTGGACCAGGCGCGACCAGCGTCAGTGCAGGACTTAAAGCGTATTTATAAACTATTGGATATGTCATGTTCTGAAGATGTGGCATTTTGGATCACTGTTATCATGTGCTTCAGAGGCTTATTACGTAAGTCCAATGTGGTTGAACAAGGACTGGCAGTCTGCTTGTCAGATTTGACCTGGGAAGTCTGGGGGGTCTCCGTCAGACTTCGCCGTACAAAGACTATTTCATTTAAGGAGCGGGTCTTGTTCATACCCTTCACATTCATCTATGACTCTATCTTCTGCCTTCATCATTACCTGACCTTGCTGTTATCTATGGTGAACTACCCATCCAGTGACTCACAAGTAGTGTCGTACATGAAAAATGGCCAATGGTGTCGTGGCAGTTACTCATGGTACTTAGGCAAATTGCACAAGTTGTGTGCCAAGTCAGGCATCGATAAGTTGTCTTCACACTCGTTACGAAGAGGAGGTGCATCAGCCTTGGCAGATGCAGGGTTCAGTCTATTGGACATCAAGAACATTGGTGACTGGAAATCATTGAGTGTGTTGCATTATTTGACAAAATCCAAACAAGCTCGTGTCGATCTTGATCGGCGTATGGTCAGCGCCTTATTCGTGTAAAATCTGGTTATGTATTTTTGTTTTTTTTGTTTGTTTTTTTTTGTTTGTTCTCCATTCTGTTTGGCGTGTTGGCCTGGTTATGTATGTTTATTGGCCAGGACCAATAAAATATTCGCCCAAACTAGATTGGAGTTGTCGTACGTCTATTTATAAGCTACTTATATGCGCGCATATAAGTGGTGATAAATGGGCAGTAGCAGTTCCCAAATGTATTACCAGATGTCACCACTTCCATTCACCTGTTATGTAACAGGTTCCTTCACTGGTGGCCTTGTAGTCGGCCATATTGCCTAGCCCCAGGAAGGACCACCGGTCTCACATTGGAGATTTTTTTTTTTTTTCTTTCTTCTTGTGTTACTTAGGCCTGGTTATGTATGTTTATTGGCCAGGACCAATAAAATATTCGCCCAAACTAGATTGGAGTTGTCGTACGTCTATTTAGAGATTTTTTTAGAGCATTTTCTAAGACAAATGTACTGTAAAATGAACAAAAGTAGTCAAGTTTGTTATCATATGAAAGCTCATGATCCAGGCCTGGCTATCAATAATACTATCAAAGGGGTTCAGCATTCTAAAGCATGCCCGCTTTAAAAAGTCATGAGGCCACCCCTTGACCAATCCCAATAGAGGTTTTTCATGTGACGTCAGATTGTCTTGCATGATGGTGTTGGAGATCTGCCGCTAGAACACTGCTGTGTCAGCCATAGAGAATGCATTGTGGCCTTATACTAGCCTGAATAAAATAATTATTTTCTCCAAACCTATTTATTTGATCAAAATATCCTTGTCACACCTAATAGTAGAGATATAGGGGAGCATGCTAAACTAATAAGTATGAGTGTCCGATTTATACAAATGTTGAAAATCATTTGTTGAAATGGAAGGATGGTCCATGCGAGATATGACAGTGAGTCCCCAGCTTTACTGTGGGTCACAGTGTGGCGATCTACTACCCTTCATAAAATCATGATTTTCTTCTGACCTATTGATTTGATCAAAATATCCTTTTCACAACTTATAATAGAGAAATAGGGGAGCATGCGGGACTAGGAATAATGAATATCTGTTTTATATAGATACATTGTTGTATAAAATTTCTTATGTGGAAGTGGAAGGATGGTCTGCGCGAGATTGACAGTGAGTGGCTAGCTTTGCTGTGGTGATCTACTACCCCTTATAAAATCCTGATTTTCTCCCAACCTCTTGATTTGATAAAAATATCCTTTTATCGATTAATAGTAGGGATACAGGGGAGCATGTGGAAGTAATATAAATGAATATCCGATTCATATAGATATTAAATTTCATATGTGAAAGTGGCAAGTATGCCTGCCCTAACTGAGAATGCACTGGGTGTGATGTGTATGGTTAAGCGGAAAACAAACATAGCGCGTTTCCTGACACGCGGACCCACGTCAGATAATGCCTGGTAGGGGTTTTCAGACGTCCTGACGCATACGTTGGCATGGTTACTACCCTCTGGGTGCACGCGACGCGCTATGTTTGTTTTCCGCTTTAGCTTTGGGATCTCCACCAGGGCCGCCGAGGCTGTGAATACACATTCACCGAAAAAGCTCTTTTTAGTATTGTGTCTGCGGCAGACGATAGCGAAGTCTGCCTAAAATCTGGATCTCGACAGAAAAACGCAAATCATATACCGGTAACAAATGAAAGAGCTTGAAAATTGCAGTTCATTGCTTTTTGAATCAAGTTGATACTCCTAATAGAAGCGTACTTATATCAAATTATAATTTGGAGAGTGGACAGCTGACTTCGCTACAGACGTAGTCACTGGGCGCGACTCAGTTAAGGACTGAGTCTCTGGGACTGGCATACCTAAAACTTTCAGGTGCTCTAGAAACGGCGCGTTTCTAAGAATAACATTTGACAGAAATAAATCCCCAACAATCAGCTTATGGTATTGACAAGAGTACCACCTTAGTTCAGGGATGTAAGTCAGGAATAGGCAAAAATCAGGAAGCCATACATTTTCTTGATATAAATGCCCTCTATTTTTCACAAATAGCCCTCCTTACCATTCATGTAAGGAAAATAAATGTCATTCAAAAATTTCAGAAATCAGGAAATCCTAATAAATCCTGAAGACTTACATCCCTGTTAGTTTTGCTGTCTGTGAGTGGGAAGAGCGTCTTTTGTTGGAAACCTTTAGATCGCACCCTTTTCCAAGATTTGGCACATGCCATGTGGGTTGCACAGGTAGCTATCAGCAGGTGCATTTTCTGCCAGACAGGAAGTCAATCTCCATTCTCCAAGCAGTTTCTCATGAATAACATTATTTCATGAATGACACCTCTGTTGTGAGACCTGAAACCACATCCAACATGGCCGACCGTGGCAGCTAAACTTGATATGAAGGCTAACAGATTTGCGAGAACCAAATAATCTGGGCCCCCATATTAAAGGTTTCTCACAAAATGGCAACAAACATGTCTTAGCGTAGGCACTTACCTAGATTTCCAAGACTTTATCCCATTAAACTTGTCTAAGGAGCAATGGATAGATCTTGAGAAAAGAAGTGGATTTGCTTTTTAAATGAAGTCTCTATGTCAATTTAAAGTGGAATTATGACCGGTCAAAGGTACCAAATCAGACCCAGAATTCTGCCATAGTTAAGAGTTTAATTTAGGTCCAATTTTGTGATCAAGCAAGATGAATCCAAGGTAGACAAGTTCACTAAAATGATTATTTTGGGCAATTTTCTTTTCAGATAAGCAAGATATACCCCCAAGAATGTGAATAATGATAATCTCGCCTAAAAAGTTTGCAGGGTCTGAGTGAGTAATAGATGTTTAACGCCATTTCGACAACTAAGGTCATATTCATGGCGAGAACTACATTACACAATTTCACAGAGGAATGTGTCAGTGCCCACGCATATGTGCACCACACACATCCTGAGGGGATAGCAAAGAGAAGATATAGACCCTTTTAAGTGGGCTAGGGAAGCCCGGTTTGCAGGGTCTGTGGAACATACTGCAGCCCCTTAGAAAAAGAAAAGCTAGACATTTTCTAGATGATTTTTATCCATAAAACAGGTGGGAACCATTTATTTTTAGGTGCTCAGTGATCTTCTCATCATAAAATTGTTCTAAACCTTTGGTTGAACTTCAATGGGGTCAAAGGCAAAATTCCCTGCATTCAACCTTGTACAAAAAATATTCATTTTAAAGGTCTAGCCAAGCCTGTTAAAATGAGCCCTT
Organism: Acholoe squamosa; assembly: GCA_949317995.1. Taxonomy (NCBI): domain Eukaryota; kingdom Metazoa; phylum Annelida; class Polychaeta; order Phyllodocida; family Polynoidae; genus Acholoe; species Acholoe squamosa. The sequence continues at coordinate 23,912,374 of OX439042.1, forward strand.
GTTTGTAAAGATCCACCAGTAAATAGTTTCAGAATAAGCTTGCAAAGAAAGGAGAGTTTAACACTACCCAGTTTCAGCTTTATCACAGTTTCACACCTCTACTGCAGCAGACTCACACACTGGAGGCATTTCAGTGCCTACTATTAAAGTCTTAGCCTTAGCCTTAGGAAGCCATCTTTAAGAGGAAATCAACATAAAAAAATTATGTCCTACAATTCCAGCCACCTGACAAATGAGCCCTATGCAGGAAGCCTGACTCTCCCATCAGGTAAGAGTCAGCGCCCGCCGGACAATACAGACGATGATGTTGCAACTTTTGTAGAGGGGCCGCGCCTGAGCTGAGGGCGAGGCGAAAGTATCTGGCGGAGTTGAACCGGTTTCTTCGGGCCACTTCTGTAAACCGTCACTTTTTACTAGTCACTATATAACTATAACCAGATCAACCCTGGATATGATTGCATTGTCCACAACAATAACTTACTATTATTACGGGCATAAGATCGGGAATTATAAGAAAAGTGATAAAAAAGAAACACGCACCTGTCCATTTGTTGTCATTTTGCCTTCAAAGTGAAGTCAGCGGCGCTTTTCTGTGATACTTTCGTTCTATCAAATTGAGGCGTAGTTTCGTATTGTATTTTCTTCCTAAAATTCATTTTTATCATTTTAGAAATTAAGTTAAATGTATGGGATATATTACTTTATAAATTCCTCATTGTGTACTTATGTAGTATCTCGAAAGATAGTATTTGTTTTCCAGAATTACTAGTACTCCGAGTCTCCAATAGGTGGCGTGATCGTGTTCCAACACCAAACTGGCGAACTGGGGTCCAAAGAGGGAAGGTTTCCATTGAAATAGGGGTCAAATAGGCGGTATGTATACAATAAATTGCCATTAGAGGGTCTATATCACAAAGAAGAACATCATACTATGGTCAAAAAGCAATTCTTACAGTATAGACCCCAAGGGAAAGGTTGAGTCCTTCAAACGCAGCTTGCATGCTAAGCTTTGTGCAGTGAGTGACAGTATGAGTATCAAAGTGAGTGATCATTTTTTAGCGCCTCCCACGCCGCATAGCGGCGGTACCGCGAAGCGGTACGGGAGTGCGCTATGATGATTGCATTTGCCCCATGTGATTACTGAATAGAGAAATTGATAATTGTGAAATCTTCTTTATGTCTGCTTTTATGAGACATGTCATCAAACACTGGTATACCGACATTAACGGCAGGGGGCTTTTTTTTACACGGTCACAACAGCATTTCTTGTTTATAACAACAGGGGTGGGGGGCTGGGTTTGAGGTACTTTGAGATTGGGGGGCAGAAATTTTTCAACCCCTCTGAGGGGGGTTGAAATAATTTCACCTGTTTTCAGTAAAAAAAGCCAGCCCCCTGTTGTTTAAAAATACTGGTCTAGATCTATAGTGTCAAAATCCTGTCTATACCGCACACCCTTAGGGAGTGATCATTTTTAAACAACAGGGGGGGGCTGGTGGGTTTGAGGGGGGGGCAGAATTTTTTTCAACCCCTTGACCGGGGGGGGGCAGAATTTTTTCAACACCTCTGATGGGGGGGTTCAAAATAATTTCACCTTTTTTCAGGTGAAAACCCCGCGCGTTACTATAGGCTAAAAGGGGACATTCATGCACAATTTTTGTCCCTTATTGGGGGGATGACAAAATTTTACCCCCTTGAGAGGGGGTCGAAATATTTTCTGCGCGTCCGCGCGCTAACCCACCAGCCCCCCCCCCCTGTTAAAAAATGATCACTCCCTAATAGTAATGGTAATGCACTGCCACTTTGTGCCAGCAGTGACATAAAGATATGGTATCGGTACCGGTACCCAGGTACCTTTACATGTATGTACCGGTATATCTCTGGTGTCAGGTACCCGGTACTGCAAGCAGACTCAAAACCATGTACAACATTTTGGATGCTCCTAAGCTTATTAGCACGGCGACTCTAAGTGGTACGAGTGAGACTAGTTGAATAGTGTATGGTTCAGAGTTGCCATGGTGTAAAGGATATTAAAGGAGGTCCTACAATCTATTTTTGTTTGTGGCTCCTCTGCTATGGACTATTCCTGTACAATATTCTAATGTGATAACAACAGTGTGTGTACTTTACTACGAGTGAAGGAATTTTCTGGATATATATCATACTTTTGATTTTATTCACAGATTAGACATTTCATCATTTGAAGCCCTATGGCAGATTAGCATATGATAATGTGTTCTTGTTATCTTGCTAACTGGAAGTAAATGGTTTTTCTGCTTGGATGATTCCCATCGGAAATTGATCGGGTAGATCATGACATATTGTACTCTTTGTTGTGAGCGATAAAAATATAAAAAAAAATTGTATGAAATTAAGATTCAGAAAAACATCTCTGTAGGCTGTGTTTTTAAATTGGTTGTTCTGAATGTGCTATACATATGTAGTACAGCTTTGAACTTGGAGGGTAATGGTACATTTGGTCAATATTTTCTGCATTTGAAGAGGATATTCACTGTTTAAAATCACTATAAATCACTATGCAGAGATCAATGCTAAAGTTTGTGTACATGTATGCAGTCTACAGAGGGAAGTGGGTGACTGGCTGGGAGAGCAGGTTGTGCCTCTTTGGACCCCCTGCAAAGGTGATACAGTTTATTGGCCACAACAGTCAACCACCACCAATTGTACTGCCTGCACTGGTCATCCTGGACCTCTCTGGTGGATGGTCATGGGTCATTGACCGCCATTAATCTTCAAAGGTTGCATAGTGCTATATGTTGTCATCATGCATGAGTAGTGCCATGGCTGTGCCCAATGCCTCATTGATTGAAACTTGTTAAACCAATTTTCTATCATTCTACCACCAACTAAAACTAGACACAAGATTACAAGTTGCTGCACCATGTCTCACAGCACTATTCTCTACCATTCTATTGAAATCTACAAGACTACGGTTTTATTATGTAGAGGGTGTTCGTGGAAGCCCAGGTGCCATAGGTAAAGCTCAATACTGGTCTAGATCTATAGTGTCAAAATCCTGTCTATACCGCACACCCTGACTGGCCCGAGTCAAGCCTTGTGAAGGGTGATCCTATTAAAAGTATAAGCGGCACTGGGCCTGAAATACCATTTGATCTCAAACAGGATCTGATTGAAGATCGGTGTGTATTGGATTATCAAAACAAGAATCCAGTTGAGGTAGGAGGTGTTTTCCCGTTTGAGGGATCATTAGTACTGAAGGCGCATGCATAACTAACTGACCCGGGCAAACTGATCGTGCACTGCTCTTGTGCGAAGGTCCCACTTTTGTGATGCACTTTCTCAGAGCTCCTATCGGTCTTAATAGGACTTTTATCTCACTATTGAGCCCCTCCTCTCCTTAATATTGGGGATAGAAGGGTGATTGGGGTGTTGTTTCTACCACAATAGTGCCTAATCTGAAAAGACTATATATACCGGTGTACATAGTCTTTCTTGTGGAGAGATAGGAGCTATACATTTGTTGATGTAATGAGCAACAACGTTAGAGGACATAAGATTACAATAAAATAATGTGAATTGGGGAAATTTGGTGTAGCTCTAGGTACTGGATATTACCGTTACCGGGTATGTTGTTTATTGACCCTGCCGATGGTTAACATGTTGCTTGATCAGAAACCATAATGCCAAGAGCTATTAAAGACCTCCTGATGTACCGTACCATAACTACACCAACAAGCCTAGCCTAGGCTAATGCAACGACTCTCAAACTAGAATTATATTCCAGCTCAGAGCTGATAACATGTACCTTAATTACTCTACCAGTACCTTGTCTGAACTGATAACCTCGAAAATAATCTGGTTGAAACTGGATGTGTATTATCGTAATCTCCCGCATATAAGGCGCACCCCACGTATAAGACACACCCTGAGTTAAAGGAAACGCTATAAGGCGCAGCCTGGGCTTGATTTTAGGTACCTTAGCACCGTACTTCAGTTAATCTAGAGACCCGAGACTTTCAACCGTTTCATTTTAAATTCCTATAGAAACCAAAATGCTGCCATACTTTTTATTTCCATCTAACTCAGGCTTGTTTATATTCTCTTCCTTCAGGCTTTGGTTTATCTAGATACTCAAAATGCCCAAATATTTTGAGGAAACTCCTGAGGAAGCTCAGAAACCCCGCCGAGCATGTGAAGGATTGCGAGAAGATTTAAAGCAATGCTTGGTAGAGAGTGATTGTGTGAGGAAGGTGAGTTTACAATGAATTACGGTAGAAAGTTGAACTTCGAAAAAAAAAATCTTAGACTTGCGTTCTTGTGACAAATCGGCATAGAACCTATGATCCATAAACGGTCATATTCCATAGCCTACAGGAACGTGTTAATGATTTTTTCCTACATCAGTATTTGATTACCTTCTTTTTTTCAGGTACACACTAGACATATTTTGACAAAGAATTTCAAATTTTCCAGGTGCTCCGTCAAGCCCCCATTCTCGAAAATATGTTGCCTCCCTATTCTGTATCACCACAGATACCATTGTTCTGGTAAATTTTTAAAATCACATAACTGTGCACGGTTGTTTGATAGCTATTTCTACATCTTGCAGGACCGTAAGACACCAAAAGAATGTCTGCTATTAGGCAGTCATCCAAGTGTACCCGAACGGTGTCAACAGCTTCGGACCACTTTCTTTGAATGTAAACGCTCCATTGTAAGTCATATAATTTACCACTTAGGAAAATCTGATCAATTTGTCTTTCAAATTCTGCACCTTAATTCTATATATCCGTTATACCGTAATCTCTCGTGTATAAGGCGCACCTCGCCTATAAGGCGCACCTCCAACTCAGGGAGGTCTGTTATAACGTATAAGGCGCACCTCTGAGGGCAGATTTTTGTTCTATAGTAAAAGATACCCCCCCCCCCCCCTATAAGGCGCACCCCAAACTCAAGGCAATTTACCTCCCATGTATAAGACCCAGCAGCATTTTGTTTGGCCTATAAGACGCGCCTTATACGCGGGAGATTACGGTACATGTATTATTTGGAGTATCTACCTTGGTCGTAAAAGATCAGTGCTTTTCAATGTAGTTTGCACACCTGACTCATACAGAATATACTTAAGAAATCTACCCATCAATGTAGGATCTCTATGCCATTGTGCTTATCATCTTTTTTTGTTTGTTTTCAGTTGGACATGAGGACGCGATTCCGTGGAAGAAAGGGGTACTGAAATAACTGATTTCAGCAGAAATAATTATGTATTGCACCAGAGTTGGTTTCCTGAGATTGTTTTGTACAAAGACATGTGTATATGGGTGATTGTATGAAGTGTAATGAATGTAAATAAACTACTCAACGTCAAAACTTTCATGTTCTTGATCTGTTTTAGAAAATAAAGAACAGGGAATATACCGTTATACTTATAGCTTGCTTATAGCAATTTATTCCATATCTATTATGACATTCAATACAGTAAATAGAACTAAATTGAAAAGTGGCTCTATATAATATCAACATGGACATGCATGTATCGCACAGACATACGTGTGAAGAGGCAGTCAAGGCAAGAGACGCAAACATCAAGAGTTGTATCCGCTCAAGAGATAAAAGGGAATCAAATAGTGGTGCATGTTACCAACAGAAATACAAAATTGTCACTATACCCCAATAGGATATCAGTTTCTAGTTGCGGTTATATATGTAGAACTTAATGGTTGATAAATACAATTCATACTCCCTAAATGGACATTCTATTAATAGAACTTCATTTCATGTTCCCTTTATCTATTTCTAAAGTCAAAAACAAAGAATGAAAATGGCATTCTCAGAACTTTAATATCATAGTCAATTATTGACGTTATTGAAGTTCATAAAATATGCTGGATTTACTATGCGTTGATAAATACCAGTTTCGATGAGGCAAAGTTGGGGCTAATAAATAACACTCACGCACACAAACAAACAACGATGATGTGAAATATTACAAACGTCGATGAAAATAAACCACAAAGAGCCACAACTGGCACCATTAATTACTGCCAATGAAATATTTACAAACTTGAGTTGAGGATCAAGAATTCCTCTCCATTATCTTACTGCACATAATATGCCCATCGTTAACTTCTCAGTGACATGATTCAATTTCACCTAATCCTGGTGACATACAATGAAACTTTACTGTTACTCACACCTTCATAGCTATCTATGGAGGTATTAACACCGCCAAGCTCTTTATAATCACTTACATGAACAGACAAAGTGCATGCATGTCTGAAGAAAAAGGTAAATCAGCATGTGAGCTACACATACTTCTTGTTCTTCAGATACCCGGGTATATTTTAACTGGCAAACCAAGCATGGAACACTTATATTAATGTACATACATTTGCCAGTTCTTAATTCTGCACTACTTCTATCCAACTCGGTATGATAAGGCCGTCCACATACTCTCGTGCTATTCATACAATGAACATTTCGCCCTACAGGTTGTTATAACTGAAACCACCCTGCCGCAATGCAAAAGCATTTTCCAGTCATTTCAATGCCAAAATGGTCATCACGGGAATACTTGAAACAAGGAACAACTAGCACCTGAACAAAGAATTGGCAATAATTTCTATAACAAACTAAATTAATTTTCCTACTCTCACTGCTGTGTCCACTGCTATACTGTATGGTTTCATACTACGGTAATTAACACCCATGCAGACATCACATAGAGTATCAGTAACGGTCGTTCTGTACTACTTATGTTACCAAGTCGTAAATGCAGATTGCCATTTTGCAAAATGTATCGGAACTAGATACTGAAATACATTGAAAGTCTTCTACATGGGAATTCTTTACATGAGTTCCACTCATAGATAATTACCTTAACAATAACTTGTGTACCCTGCAATTAAGTCACGAACTGGAAACAGGGGAATTGAATATACACCAGCAGAGAATCAAATAGAAAATGATTAAACTATTCCTGACAACATCGAATATCTTAACAAAAATGTAAATTTTCACTGTTAACGCTATCAAAAATAACTACATGGTACGAATGGACCATCTACTAAATATCACTGAATCGGGAGACCTACAGCTTATTTCATTTGAAACGTTTATGTCTTAAATAAATAACTTACAGCTGAAAATCTGGGGAGGAGAATCACTAACACAAAACGCTGTAGTCGTTCTAATCCAGACTGGATGAAATACATGAACCATTGGTTAATAACTTTTCGCCTCCATCTTGGTGTTGAGATCGAACGATGGAAAGTTCTCCACGTTTAACTAACCCATTGTGTATTTATTTTTCCGGCTTCTTCTTTCCCATTGACCTGCAAAAAAAGCAGACCATAACTTCCATAAGTTAACATACATATACATGTAAATGTGTGGAATATCATAATACAATTATATAATGATCTATAGATATTCAATCCACTTTAGTTCGCGTATTAATACAGTAATATATCTAAAGGGTTAGACATCCTCAAATTGCTTAGTATCTAAGATCAGACCTTTGCTGAATGGTACATGTATATTAAAGCAGAAAACAAAACGTGCAGACAGGCTCCACACTTTTGCACAGGAATGCTTAGCAGGGCATTTCTGATGCACTCTGCAAATATTGACGGCAACAGTCCTCCGCACCGCTTGGCAAAAAAAGAAAATATTTGGTTGTTGTTTTTTTTTACGTTTAGAAATGTTTTTACGTAAAAAAAAATAACGTCCAACAGTTTTCTGACAAGTGGGGTGCGTGCATCCTGCACTCTTGTTTGTTTCGAGCTTATAGCTGTTTGTGCGAGCAGCAGAATTACCGGTGTAAGCTCTAGGGGCCTATATTCAGGGCATCAAACGAGTCACAGAGTGTATATATAAGATATATTTAAGTTCATGATCATCGGAGTATTAGTAATTATCACTTGACTTCATCCACTATTGATAGAAAGAAGCCAGGTTTTGCAATTCAGTAAGTATGATTATTGAAAAGTTCCGTGCTGTTGTTTGATAAATTAGTAATGATTAGATCGTTGATTCTTAATAAAACACCTAGGAACCATAAAAATCTATTACATAGTATTATCAGGGGTCGACAAATCACATTGGAACCGTAGTTTCCACTACTGACTAGGCAGAGAAGTGAAACGAGACTGTTTTCAACAGGTACATTTATGTGCCTGGACCTTAAACTAAGTATATAAGCTGGTTTGGCAGTTGTGTCGACTGGCCACAATAAAGGATTTGTCAAGCCCTGCTGTAATATCTAGTACTCTTATGGGCATAGACGCCTTGGCCACGTTGACATTCAGATTTGATTAAGGCATAGAAAAGTTGACATACCAGTTCACACCATGCTGTGAAGCTTTGGTATATGTAAGAGAAAGTAGAGCGAAAACTTGGAAGAATCACTCAACTAAATCAAACCACGCCTGTTTTGCGCATGCCAACAGTTACCATGCCCACTTACTTTGCGTGTGCTATGTTGACGCGTACGGAGTATGGCTCTTACTTTTTCTTAGTTTTGGGTGAAGTAGATTGGAAGACAGAGCTAGCTGCCATTAAGTTTTCGATGTACTGGCCCAACACTTGGTTCTCTGACTTAAGTTTAAGGTTCTCCTCTTTCACCGAGTCTACACGCTGCGAGAGATCTGCAAAGAGTAGGAAAACATTGTATACATGTAAGCATATGCAGACAGCAGTAAAAAATGTTGTTTCCCTTGTAAATGAAAGAGGCAGCTAAGAGACAACTAATAACCTTCACGCATACTCGGCAAGAAGAACATGTCCCACTTCTCAAGGATCTGGCTCCTCGGACTCTCTAGCTCGTATTCTGGTAAAATTTCAAATAAGGACTTACCATCAAGCGTGTTTTGTAGCTCCAGGACTTGGTTGATCAACCTTCTCTTCTCCTCCTCTTCATCTGGGTTTATGTCTGGATCCATGCCTAAAAACATTCTACAATGTACTTTTGATATTTCTAGCTCTATTGTTCATCAACAATGCAGACATTTCTGAGATGAACATCAAAATATACGTTATGACTCTGAAACACGTTCACTGAAAGACACTTTCATCCACCCTGTGATTAATCTACTACTAGCGGGGGTAGTAATACCATACAGGCCTATAACATAATCACTTTACTCACTGTGTTGATTAGAACCGTTGCTGAGAGGTCGGTCTGTGTCGGCCATGTGTTCCTCGTTTAGGCTTATGTTCTGAAGTACACTGTTATCCCCTACAGCAATGATAGAGATATTAGTTTTATACTAAATTTCAAAGAATAAGTGCTCTCTATTTGTTAATGATACATAACACTATTAACAGTACATCGGATGATTTGGTGAAGAATTCTATGGTTAGATGTATATAAAAATTGGCAAAATGAAAGTTTTTAAGTGTTTGTTTTTTTTTTAGTTCAATGTATGTGTAAATAAAACTACTTTTGTGAACATTTTAATCACAAACAAATCTTACAGACGAGGTGCACGTTAGCACAAGCAGCTTCAATTCAATATGAATTTAATGCAAGGACAGGACCAACTTAGGCAAACCAAAGCAATAGAGGTTCTACAAGGATGCTTGTTTTTCCCTTCAACCAAACAAAAAGTCATAGACTAGATTGTTGATGTGTTTATTAAGATGTGTAGGGAGAGTATTAAATGGGTGACCAATTTTCGATTTTGTTCACAGGGTTAGTACCGGGTACCAATATACGAAAGAACGGTTGTGGTAAGTTTATTATCCAATACATGATGCCATTGATGGTCACATAGGCCTACAGGTTATTAGAATAAATAGAGTGGCACGTGTAATTAAATACCGGGTACCCAAACAAAGGAAAATCAAGCGAAATTAGTCAGGTGGCAATGACAATGATATAAGCCCTTTCCTCGTTCTATAGACTATAATTTCTATTTTGACTTAGTATTAGTTCTCAATCTCAGGACAGACTTGCATAGACCATACGAAGTTGAAGTGTCTAGTAGCAGAGTAGGGAAGGAAACACATGTCCAGTTGATTACCTGCCTCACTGTCACTGGACAGTGGAATATTGAACATGTCATCTTTAGCTGCACCCGACATTTTCTATGCCGGTGTGTATTCTAAAATAAAGACAAAACCGCTCTCACAGACAACTAGAAAATAATATCTTTAGGCCATGGGAACTCAGGTTACAGTTTACCGTCCACCGCCCGCATGGCTCTAAAGGGGCCGCATGAAAATTTTCATTATTTGAAAAAATTTCATTATTTCAATTTTTTTTTTTTTTTTTTTGTTGAAAGTTAATTGATTTCAAAATGACACTTCTCTTGATAATACATTCAACAAACTTTCATCGAATGACCTTTATACATTGAACTAGCTATGTCTGAAGTTTGCAATCATTTTGACCACTGGAAGTATAGAAAATGATAACTTTTGCACATGGTGGATACCAGTATGGCACATTTCCTATGGAAGCACTGCGGTACCATTCACCTCCAATAAATGGCAGTGCTACCAGTTGCAACAGGGGGCAGACAACTTTTACTACACTAAGGTTCATTTTCGTCCGTACCAATGAACAATCAGTAGATAGGCACTTTAACAAAAAATTAAAACTGAATACTGAAAGATCTCTGTGATCACATTCGCTAGAGCTCATTGAGAAATTTCAAATTCTTTTTGAATTAGGCTCTTATCTTGTCTAGAACCAAAGATATAGGGCAAATGGTGTCCAAAATATTAAGGCAAGTAGCACTATAGTAATGGTAGAAACAGGTGTTAGTTTTTGTGATGTGAGTGCAGCCTTGCAGTGACTACTGCCAGTGGCCACCTGTGCAGGTGTCACTGTTGTGTGTTTTTTTTACAATTTGTAAGTGACTGTAATTAAACATTCTCAAAATGCCATTTCTACAAAATTTGGATTTCCTACATATTTGAAATCTTGGCTTTTCATTGGTATTCTTAAATATTTTCTAAGTATATTCTAAATAGGTTTAAAATGCTCATAAAAAATCGTAACATGACAGAAATATGCACGGCCATTTCTTCTCTATTGTTTCATATTTTGGTCCTCTCAAAAGTAGCATTGGGCAAAGTCCTAATAACATGAAACTTCATATGTTGGTAGATTTTGATGTCCTAAACCTGTGACTGGTGTTAGTTCTTTGGTGTCTCTAGAGGTTAATGTGTTTTTCAAGGCTTTAATATTACCTTCACATTACCTTCACATTCAATTTCATGTAAAATGGTTAATAATTGTTATTTTTCTTCCCAAATTTGTCTGGTGGGTAGTTTTATATCTACACTTTCAGAATTACTATCTAAACCCAATGAAAAGAAACTAATAATGCCCTATATCAATGAAATCGGCAAGGCCACTGGCTGCACTCACACCTGACAAAAAGTGTCAAACCAGCCTGCCAAATTTCGGGTAGGGCCAGAAAAATAGAATAGGTAGCCTTACCTGAATGCAACATATTTATTTTTTAGTTCTAGGCAAGATAATTTCTAGACCAGCCATTAGGCCGTTTTATTCTAATAACTTGGATTACGGATCCGGCGACGTGAATTTTAGCCAATTGCAAAAAAAAAAAAATTTTTTTTTTTTTTTTTTTGCTTATCCCCGATGGGAATTTTGCACTAATTGACACAAAAAGAGTAAAGTTGGAAAAGAAATTGATGTAGTTATTGCACAACCTTCCGTTTTTTTGTATTCTAGTGGTCGAAATTTCTCTATATTCCTTTGTTTGATGTCCAAAAATTGGATTTCCATGCCACTTTTTTTTTTTTTTTTTTTTGCCTCCCGGCGGTGGGTATATTTGGTTGTCAGATAGGGGGGGTCAGTGAGCTTTTTCTTTTCTTTTTTTACCGATGCCCGACCTTACAGATAGGTGAAAAAATCCGTAATCCAAGTTATCATAATTAAATGGCCTTAGCAGGGTAAACTACAACACACCATAATACATGTACCCGGTACCATGCATATTACTTAAGACATTCAAAGAATTTTTTCAATACATTTTTGCAGTAGTGAGTGAAAATACTATCACTGCTTGTGTTATCAATTTGTGCCCACTCCGCCATTTACTACTGATAAGATAGTGATAGGTTGACTATAATGTGTAGCTGTGATGGGTCGTCGTCAGCAAGATTGGGCTGATATTATCAAGATAACTCATACATTAGACAGGAATTTGCTTTATCTTTTAGTAGAGAATATGTTCAGAATTTCCTAAACCATCTTGCTACCTTATATGATGCCATACCAGTACATGATGCATGAAATGAGCCAGGCTCGCCCTCTCCAGCCCTTCACATTACGGGCTGGCTTCAATATTTAAGAATACCAATGAAAAGCCAAGATTTCAAATATGTAGGAAATCCAAATTTTGTAGAAATGGCATTTTGAAAATGTTTAATTACAGTCACTTACAAATTGTAAAAAAACACACAACAGTGACCCCTGCACAGGTGGCCACTGGCAGTAATCACTGCAAGGCTGCACTCACATCACAAAAACTAACACCTGTTTCTACCATTTCTATAGTGCTACTTGCCTTAATAATTTGGACACCATTTGCCGTATATCTTTGGTTCTAAACAAGATAAGAGCCTGATTCAAAAAGAATTTGAAATTTCTCAATGAGCTCTAGTGAATGTGATCACAGAGATCTTTCAGTATTCAGTTTTAATTTTTTGTTAAAGTGCCTACTATAGGACTATGAGGGATACACGCGTCTTTAACTCGCGGTATAGCTCACATAGCCATTATCAGCTGGGGGCCGCCATTAGACCCCGACTCCACTATGACTAACAACTTCAGCCCCCGACTCTGCAGTTTATGCCAGGGATGCCTCCCATTGGTCAATAATACAATAGCCATGTGCTGTATACAGTTCAGAATGGAAAATAATGAATAATGAAAAAAAGCCTCATCACTTTTCAAAATGGCTCGGACGGTAAACTGTGACCTGACTTCCCATGGCCTTAATATATGTCAGATCTTTCAGGCATCCTCTCAAAGTTCTTAAATCAAATTCAAATAATAGTCTGTACGATATATCAGATACCGTGGGTGATTAATCGTTCACAATTTGCTGCAGAGGCTGAGCGTGAGACTGGTGTGGTGACTCAGTCAGCAGTGGCACTGACTGAGTGACTGACACTAACTAAGTGACAGTCCCTCACTGAGTAAGTGAAAACATCATACGAAAAACGACATATTCTATCAATACCGCCTATAAAATGCGCATAAAATGTTACATAATAGTATGATACATCTATGGGAGGATTATGAAACACAAGAATGTTGTGAACGAGCATTAAAAGAGCATTTCTCAGGTAGAATTACCTTAGATTATTGCCGTTCTCTGTCTTCGCCTACAAGTGAGTGTGTATCACGTGACACATGACGTCACGAGTTCTTGTGTATTGACGTGAAACAACAACATTCAGCGCCAACATTCAGCACGTGCGCGGGATGTGCCCCGCCCACCTTTGTGACGTTTGTCTCTCATGTTCATATCTACCCAGCTAACTGGGCCCTGATATGTTCATTCAGAGGCCCAGCAATTGATTTCCACTGGGTCTGCAGAGGGCTCAGCCTAGTCTTCCTGGGCCCCAGATATCACGTTACAAAAAGCAAAGGCTTGGCATATGATTTTACATTTCAAAACAATACACAACAAGTAGGTAGGTCCTAGAGTTGAGATATCAAAGACCAACCCCAGTTAAGACTAGGGACCCAGTTTTCATTGGGGGCTTGGGAAACTACTCTGAAAGTTCCACCACCACAACACCAGTGCCACCGCTTACCATCGCTCCTTTAGCGATGGTTCCGTCTAGTTCATATCACCTTAGGCTTATACCACGATTTCGGCACTTCCGGTGGCTTTATATGCAGTTTAGCCGTGCATTATTCTGCATATACCACCCATGTGCATTTTTGAAATTTTTGGTATATACTTTTTCGGGGTCAAGTTGGACTTAGAATATTTTTGGAGACGCTGGCGGACATAGAAATTTAGCCTCGCCATTGTTTCAATGTGAAAAATCGTCCATACTCGTATGAGAATTGAACCCCGGCCGCAGTGGTGGTAGGCGAAGGCCTTAGCAATTGCGCTACACTGAACGGTGATGAAACCCAATGCGAAAATAGATAAATTCTAACCTGAGGTCCTAATGCTATGTTTCCAGTCAGTTTTCTTCTAGATTCCAAGCTTGTCATGTTGTAATATTAAAATCCCAAGAAGTATTCGATCCATAGACGAGGAATGCGTGCTAATTTTCTCCATTTTGTTCGATATAAATAAGAATCCATTGATTTTCCCGTGGCCGCTCTGCGCGAAGCCATTGTTTGTGTTCCTTGCCGGGAGAGGTACCGTCGTGTTCACACTCACTTTTCGTATGGAATCCAAGCATGACAAGTCTTCAAAAAAAAACATACATATCCTTAGATAGTCTGGATGATCCCTCCATACGTATTATGTCCAATATATTCAAAATAAAGGAGAATCCATTGATTTTTCCATCGTAAGCGAGTCGCGGTCCGGCCATTCCCACCCGCCTCCTTGTTCGGCGAAAGCGTGTCAGTGGCCCGGATGTAGATATAGGTCATCCGCTCGCTGTACGAGGAAGACGCCGAAAATTTCAGACCCGTTTGGAAAATCAATGGATTCTTATTTATATTGAAGAAAATGGAGGAAATTAGCACACATTCCTTGTCTATGGATCGAATACTTCTTGGGACTTTGATATTATAACATGTCATGGTTGGATTCCATACGAAAAATGAGTGTAAACACGGCGGTACCTCTCCCGGCAAGGAACACAAACAATGGCTTCGCGCAGAGCGGACCCGGGCCGTATCGCTTGCTTTTACAAAATGTATTCTCCTGGCTATAATCTTTGGATATCAGGTAAGAAATTAATACAAAATGGAGGAAATGGTGGTATAAACCTATTAGTTGATGCACAGAAAAAAATAATGTTCAAAATCTTAGTCAGATGTTAGTCAAAAAGGCTAACTTTCTAACAATACCTAGTCAAAAGCACGTGCCTAAGTGTCCAAGTTTTTCTTAGTCAAATACGACTAACCATTAGTCAAAGTGCCCAACTTGCCTTGGCTTGCCTGATTTTGACTAAGATTCCTCAGTGGTTTTGACTAAGTATGCAATCTAATAATGGTGAGTGTAAGCTCTGTATAGGATCTACATCCCACAAATAATAATCTCATCATTTAGGAAGCATACATGTGAAATGCCTCACATCATTTTCATTAGAGCCCCGGAGTCAATTACTCTGGGTTTCCCACAAAGAAGCAGATACATCTGTGGATATTTTACTTATCTAGATTCCCACAGAAAAGGTGTAATTATCTGTCTACCTAGTTTATTTAACAAATCATTAAACTATTTGACATATTTTGCCAAGCTTGATGTTATATTGAATTGTGAAAGCCTCAAAATTATACAGCGCCTGAAAATCCCCATCATTTTGACATCCATCGAATAGTTTATGGTACACAACCAACAGAAAAATCCTGTTTCAAACCACACTGCCACCTGGTGTGTAAAGGCAATACTATGCCAATATAGCTTAGTCAAATTCACTAAGAGATCTTAGTCAAAGTGACTAAGTGACAGTGACTAAGATAAGTTAGCTTGCCTGAAACTCCCAGCAGATACCTTATTCAAGATTGTGGTTGGAGAGAGAAACTGATATGGGTAGTCAATGTGACTAAAATAAACTAGACATTGTTAGTCACACATTAGTCATATGTACTATCTAAGATTATTTGGGTGTTTTGACTAAGTTAAGTTAGACTGACTAACATGGATTTTTTTCTGTGTGCATATCGGGGCCCACGGGCTGTATATGCTGTATATACCCTCGCCGCTGCGCGGTTCAGGTATATACAGCATATACAGCCCTAGGGCCCCGATATGCATCATCTATTAGCTTAATAACTCAGGAACTAAAGGGAATATACTTAGCCTACGGTATTGCTAGTTTATACTTGTGACTTGTCCGGCTTCCTTTTCTTTTGTCCAGCTTCATTTTACAGACGAACAGTAAGTCCATCTACGGTAGATCGTAGACAACTAAGACATAGAGTAGGCACTTACCTATTTTACAAAACTTTATTCTTTGAATTTTATCTATTCAGCAATGGAAAGAGCTAATTAAAAGAAGTGGATTTGTCTTTTGAATGAAGTCTTTATGTCAATTTAAAGGGGATTTATGACTGGTTAAAGATACCAAATCGAACCTATAATTCTGCCATAGTTAAGAGTTTAAATAGGGTCCAAATTTGTGATCAAGCAAGTTGAATGCAGGAGAATGTAGTTCACTTCTATCACTATTTTTAATGATTTTCTGTTTTCAGACGCTAGATTATGCCTAATATTATGGATATTGATGGGTATTATCCCTGTATAATAATTCAAAATGGTTTATTTAGACTCAAGTTTTCCCCCAATTTTAGCAGTCAACGAGAATCGCAACAGAATTGTGGGGTCCTTTCTGAGAGTTTGAATAGTCATAATTTCCCTTTAAATTGACATAAAGACTTCATTCAAAAAGCAAATCCCCTTCTTTTTATCATACCTACCCATTGCAAAACAGATATAATACATAGGATATAGTATTGGAAAACAGGGAACTCCCTAACATTGGGAAGCTGGATTGAATCTCTGAGTGAACCACACATCACAAATTTGGGGCTGTCTGTCAAACATCCGGAGGCCCTTTAGGAAAAGTAAATCTAAACATTTTCTAGACCATTTTTAACCAGAGAATGCGTGCAAACCATTCTTTTTTATGTGCTATGTCATCTTCATATCATAAAATGGTTTTAAAATATTGGGAGATATGCACGGGAGGGGGGGGGACGGAATGGGCTATCCCTAGAGTATTTCGAGCTATGGTTTCTATCATAAGGTTTAAAGAAGACTGTTGATGCTACTTGGGTTGGTACTATTGGTTGTCTTTGTTCATATGTACAAGACTTAAATGATAGCTAAATGCATTTCTAACATATCCGGGGTCCACAAAAAGGGGACCCGACCATATATAATTGTGAAGTAGGGTAGTTTTGTAGATCTTGTTGTTGTTCTTCATTGTTGTTGTTGTTGTTGTTTTTAAACACATCCTATACGCTTTTAACAAGAGGGTCCATTGAGAAGCGCAATACTAAATCGTATTTAATACATCCGAATGAGAATGTATTGCGTTGTGTACCTTCTCCTCCCGGCTTCTCCTTTACATTGATTCAAAAACCGAAGTCTCGGAATAGTGTTTTTAGTGTTTATTATAACATAAACTAACATAAACATGAACAGGATCGTTCTCTATCAGGGACACATACATGTAGTGCCCTGTTTTATCTGAAGCATTTCTGATATTTTCTTGTAGTAAATGAAGGACGGATAATGATTAATCTAATCAAATTAATATACCTCGTGTATAAGCCACGCCTCAAATGCGAAGATGGAAGCCTAAATGCGCCTTTATAGTTATGACAAAAGGTAAGGGTGCGTCTAACACGTGAGGACTTTCAACATCATAGAATAGTACATGTCCTAAAGTCACCAAAATTTGGTGTCAGATGCGCCCATCGTGCGCAGCTGGCTGTTATCAGTGCTTATCTCTCTCGGTGCCAGATCAAGCAATGGTTCCCCCTACTAAGGAACCTGCAACCTCGGTAGGGGGAAGTTGCCTAATTTGGACCCCCTAAGAACTTTTTCCTGTCCAGCGATTATTTCTATGAATTTGAATCTAAAATTTATACACTTTGTGAGGGTACCTTATAGCTTTATGGTGATAGCTAGAAATCTAGGAATTTGAATTTCTCTAGTCAGGGTGTGCAATTAAAAATCAAAGCAATTAAAAATCCAAATTAGGATACCAACTGGCCCAATTTAGGCACATGGTTGCCTAAATTGGACCAGTTGGTATCCTAATTTGGACCAATGTGGACTATTGTTCTCTATTTCCTTATACTTTCATTTTATTGAAAAATATATAAAACTAAGGAACTGTTGATAGATCATATCATTATGGTGAACGGAAAATTTGGTTGTTGGGCTGGGGTACCTTTTGGGTTAGTCAAGATAGATCATATCACATGTCCTCTACTTGTTTCCATGAATATCATGTGAATTCGCTCTGTACTGGAGTAAGAAAAAGGTTACACTCTGATCCAATTTAGAAAACTAGGCCTCAGCCCCACCAAGTGGTCCAATCTAGGCCACTAATTTGGACCCAATATTACAACTATGGTCCAATTTACATAACTCAAGCTGGTCCAATTTAGGCAACTTTTCATCTTTCTCATTGATAGTTTGTTTTCTAAGACATGACAATGGTTTTTATCAAATTTCATTTTAGTCTAAAAGTATAAATTAACATATAAAATCTGAAAGGATTTTGAATAAAAAATGTTGCCTAGCAACCACGAGGGCTTAAGTAAGCAGTGACAAAACTAAAATCAATAGGTCCAAAAACCATTTTCACAGAAAATGTGCATAAAATTACAGAAAAATTACATTTTTGGAAGTTATTAGGAACTTTAGTCGAGGTAGTACGGTAACAAACAGAATACAATGTACTGACAGTTACCATAGTACCCCACATACAAGGCACGGCTTATGCGCGGGGATTTAGTTCTCCCTGGATCCGGAAAGACAACAATAAGAGCTTTCATTTGATATTACACTTCCCATTCCCCCTTGAAGTAAAAAAGTGGGTCGGGGGGAGCAACAATTGGCTTTTTGAAATTTCATCGAGTAGAACAGAAAATATGTCATTTTATTTTTTCTTGCCAAATCCACAATACCCAGCGTTTGTCTTAACAATAATTTGGGTTAAATCAGTTTTATTTGATAACATTGATCAGAGGCGTAGGAACCAAATCTTGATTGGGGGGGGGCCAGGGCCAAGCCCAGGGGGGCCCTGTCGCACCGATCGTAATTCATTGGATAGAGTGGGCTGACACTTATTCATGGGTACATAAGATATATGTATTAAAATATCTTTGATGACTTTTGCCTGTGATTTTAAGCCCAGGCCCCCTTTTCCCATTGTGCTACCATATTTGTGAAAAATTTGGGGTAAATCTTTGTATTTTATCATGGGTCTTGACAAATATTGGGGGGGGGGCCCAGACATTCACTCAGGCCCCACCTCCTCTGGGATTGGGGGGGCCTGGGCCCCCCTTTTCCTACGCCCCTGTTGATACATGTAAGTTGCTCAGGATTGCAAAATGCAGGCTCGCTTTATTAGCGGGCTTTGGTATATTGACTCCCTGCAATATCTTATATTCATGTATACAATAGGGATTTTAAGGTTTCAGTCTACCATATATATATATTTATATTTTTTTAATTGAAACTAGACTGCTATGAACCCCGATAAGGGGGCCAAATTGAATTCATACCAGATATCCCCATTATTAACACGTCTCCCTTCCCTCTGTGTTCGTAAAGAAAAATAATCAAATACCCCCCCCCCCCCCTGCCAGGCAGGCAAAATTAACACTTCTAACTTGGCACACACGAACCTGTTGAGTATTTCTTTGAAGCTGCATTCTATAAAGTACGCATATGATATGGACGAAGAGATCAGTTGCTAAGCCTATAGGCTAATATGAAGGCACCATCGGAGGTACATTTCAGTCAGTTGTCAGTCGTTTCTGAAACCTCCCCAGCCGGGAGGGTGATGTGGGCATGGGCAGTGGGGCTCTAAACATATGGGTCATAGAAAATAAGAGAGAAATTTCTCAAAATCACAAAATCATTGAAAGATTAGATGGAAAATGAACAGAAAAATCAGGAATTTTTAAACCTGAGGACATGTACATAGAAAAAAATACAGCCAATTGAGTAAAAGAAATAACTCCTTTATGAAAAATAGAGATTTGTAAACCAGGGATCAGAAGTAGGAGGCCTCAATTGGACCCTTATCTTATCTTTTATCTCTGATCTTCTCAAAACTTCTCCCCACTGACCACTGACTGATTTACTATTTCTTCTCAAGTTGATTATGTTTTAGGACTCTGGCCACTGATACAGAGGGGCATGAGTCCAGAGGCGAACATAAGAACACAATGCAGTGTTTATTCCTTAACACTGCTTAAGGGGTATTCCTATTCATTACATGGTGGACCAATGATGATAAGATTTAACAAACTGTTATGTGCTATGCCCTGGGAACTAATAGCCTGAGAGGTAGATAGTGAAGCGGTTAGCTATGTTGGCCCTACAGAGTGGGCAGTGGATGACTCGTTGTGAGCAGCTCCAACAAAGTACAGTGTGTTTACAGGGTAATAACATGGCACCCACAGGGGCATCCATACACACCCTACAGTACATCTGCTGTTTTAATCTATCATTCTCTTCTCTGAGTGCATCTGAAAAAGGACAAGAAAATCATAAGAGTATTGTTCATCTTGTGTATCATACGCCTTAAGGTAATTGACATGGAACAAGAACCCACTGTGTTTTAAAGAAGCAACAAATTCTTACACAATTTAGAGGTTGACAGCGCTATCTATGTATATAAACTCCCTTATAGACAGAAACATAGATTAACTTCTTACTTACCCAGGACTGATATCTGCGTTTGGTTGATAGCGCTTGATTCTCGCTCTCTTGCCCTTTTTCGTTGGCGTTTTAGTTGCCTCTTGGATAATTGAGGTCCCTTTAGTGATGAATTTGGACACGATGCACCTAACATATTTTCACGTGTGTTGTGTCCCAAACTAATTTCCTCCTGAAAGTCATCCTCATCTGAGGAAGAGGTACTACCCTCATCCATGTCTTCATTGAAGCCTGAGTCCACACGAGTCTCATTATGAAAATGTTCTGTATGTGAGACACCTTTTTGGTGTGAAAGTGAGGGCCTAATTTTGACAGCGTTATTTGTCCCGCCCCATGATCTGTATTCTGAGTCCTGATCCTGCTGAAGTTGTGGGCCACCATCTGGCTCATCAAATGAGTCACCTGGAAAAAAAGGATTGCGTTAGATTAAAAATTAATTAGATATATCGATAAATGGTTATATCACACGGATAGAGTGAGAGAGAGAGAGAGAGAGAGAGAGAGAGAGAGAGAGAGAGAGAGAGAGAGAGAAAGAGAGAGAGAGACAGACAGACAGACAGACAGCCCGACAGACAGACAGACAGAGACAGACAGACAGACAGAGAGCTAGACAGAGAGAGGGAGAGACGGAGACAGACTGAGACCTGGGGACTGGGGTGGATAGAAGTGGTTTGGTACCGGTAATGTATAATGAATGTATCTCCCGATAAAGGGGCCAAATTGAATGCCCCTCCCTATTCATATGGAGCTTGAAAATATTGCGATGTCCAGTGATGCATATACTTCAAACTGGGAAGTAATATCGACCATGCATACTGGAAAGACGCACTCACTCAAATGGGAAAAACATTTTGATGATATCCTGGTTTCTGATTTCGGTCATCGGGAGTGGGATTTCTCTGTTACATTTGTTTCTAATCCCAATACAGAAAAGGGAAAACGCTTAGGCTGTAATTCAAATATCGAAGATAACATATGAAATGAATAGAAATGATAAAGATATGCATTAGATTTACTCTCAATATATATGTATTGGCATATCGTAGAGCAGTATTACACCACCTATTAGGTGGTTTCATATTAATTCTATTGAGATTGTCCCGTCTGGTAGACAATGCATTCCGCAACAAATTCTATATGTTGTCAGACTCAGAATGATAGGTACATGTATATGAATGGACTGGGAGCCAGAGAGAGAGAGAGAGAGAGAGAGAGAGAGAGAGAGAGAGAGAGAGAGAGAGAGAGAGAGAGAGAAATACAGCGTCACGCATGATAAAACCCGAAAGTCATACAGGTGCGTACTCTGAGTCAGCTGTGGAAAGTTACACATGCCACCACGCCCGGGCCGCCGCCGGGTGGGCCCCGCCCACCTACAAAGGGGGCTTCCATAAAGTATGTGAGAGTATATTTACCCAGAAATTGACCCCCTTGACAATATAATAAAGGGTTTGTGTACGTACAATTTCATTTAAAATAGACGCTCACTCTTGGTGCATATAGATCTATGCATATTTATAATAGAAGCGCCCCCCCCCCCCCGCCTGCATGGATAGTCCTTCGTGTCCTATTGGTAGGCCCCCGGGGGGGGGGGCACTACATTTTTTTTTATACGGGTGTGTGGCTGAACCCATGACATATCATGACCCTTACCCTTGCTAGGGGACTCAGTCACGGGTTTTTTCTTCAAAAGCCTACCCTTGCTAGGGCACTTTTGACTCAATAATCCTAGATGTATTTCAAACTGTCTTAAATTTACACTGATTGGGGAGAAGGTTGAATTGCGTTCATCTTATTTTCACGAGCTGATCTCCATGAAAATTTCAGAATTTCCTGTGTAAATCAGGGTATTTTGCTGAAAGTTGACCCTTGCTAGGGACATTTGTGGCTCAAACAGGAGGCTTGCTAGGGACTTTTCCTTGAAAAAGTACCCTTGCCAGCCACACATATGTGTATACAATATACAAAGAGAGTGCCCCCCCGGGGGGTAGGCCAGTCTCTTCATTTTCCATAATTAAGTGTTAAAACCCGGTTAAAACACCAAGAATCTCAATGCTGGGTTGCCTGAAGTAGGCTCTCATATGCATCACAAATACGGTCATCAAAATGTTGTGGATAAGGCCCGGGGAATAAGGTTATTTTAAATGGGTCATCTCTCTAGTCATTCATCATAATTATGCATATCATATGCATATATAGGCAGATCTTACCATATGACATATGTAGTTATAGCTCACCATTTCGCCTATGTGTGTGATGATGTCTGTCCCCATATCTAGTCGTTGAGGTCTGGTTATCAGCAGTAGTTTTCCTATGAGGACAATTCCCCCTATTTCTATCTCCTTGCCTTCCTTGTCTGTATGGTGGTAGGCTATGATATTCACTGCTTGTACTAGAAGTATCAGCTCCAATAGACCTGTGGTATGTATTGCGTCGAGAATCAGTTGTATCATTTGAGGGTCTATAATTTGGCCTGTATGCAATAACAGTGTCTTTTTTTGCAAACTGGTCCGACCTTGGTTTTCCACTGATAGCTATAGATGCTAACCCTGCCGTAGCACCAGTCTGCCCCGCCCACCTGGGCGATCCCAGTGTTTGCTGGTGCTCCTGTCGCCGTATGTCAACTGTGGGAGATGCCATCGTCCGGCCGTCCCTTTTAGACTTATGACGCAGATAGATATCGGTAAAGGGTTATATTCAAGGTGGCTATGGATCTTTCCAAGAACAAAGAGCCGCCCGCTTAATCACTCAATGTGAATATGGGCACAACAACCACTGATATGAGCCGGAGCCTACGTCATAACCACGGAAAGTTGGGACATAACCACCTCCCGCCTACCTCAGCCCCACGCGAAGGCCGCTATGGTAAGCCGTGCATGCAGGAATTGCTCAGGTTGTGTGTGGATTTCCTCCACTTGACGCAGGAAGTACTTGGTGCAGTTCGACATCAGACATCTGCAATTTCATTCATAACGTCATATGAGCGTTAGCATTTTGTTGCATGCATCAGTGAAATAGTGATAGTCTGGAGGCTATTTCTTAACACGCTACGACTGCTCACCTTCAAATCATAGGTGCCCGTTAATAGACATTACGACCCCAATATTATTTACTATCCCCGGGGTGGCTATGCTGTGGTTGCAGTCCGGGTTGCAATACTATGACTGCCCTAACAAACTACTTTCCAATTTCAAGGGGCATTAAAAGCAGGGCTATACTTTTAGAAGTAGTCCTATTTTAGAAGACTTATTCCTAATGGTGCGTAATGATTCACCCTGGCTACTGTAATACTTTTTTGTTGTTGTTGTTGTTGTTGTTGTTGGAATGATTTTTATTGACCAAAAAAGATACACACATACTTGTGCTATTTTCATAAGGGTCAATATACAATGATAATACAAATATCTCATACCAATAAAACAGTTCAATACACAATTAAGTTGGAAAGATACATGACAGGCAATTAGGCATGATTTGATAAACACTAACTCTATCAGCAACAAGTTTGACAATATGATAATACTATTCTCCATTGACAGTTAGGCTACTCATATTGGAGGATGACATCACCACTCCATACACAGTTTCTCTTCCAGTGTTATTTCCCTGCTAGCACTACTCATCTGAATGATGTCTTTTTTACGTAAATAACATGAGTTTTTACGTAAGAACGACGTAAATTGCACGAGTTGTGCTAGCTGGGTTGGAACTACATATCACAAATCACATGTCTGATTGATACATTCACCACATCAAATAAACTACTTCCACTGTTAACTGATGAATCACCAGCCATTGATGGATTCATAAATTACATGTTACATATATGGCAGGTTAAATTACATTACATAGAAGAATAGGTAAATATTAATTTCGATGGCATATTAATGTGCACATCTGTACCTAGGGATCTAAGTCAATTTGATAGATCCCCTAAAACCTTTGATGTCACAGGATTTTTGTTGCTCCGTGGTTAGTGCCTGCCAAAGATGGTTGCCTCTATATAGTGGACTATTTCTAAATAGCGCACTAAGTGGAATTTCCACTCTGAGGTGAACCTTATCATGACCTCTCAACACTCTTGGTGGTTGGGTCACATTTTCAGCCTTAGAGGAAATGCGGTACATGGCACACAGCTGATGCTCTTTGCGCCTATGTAGCAATTTTTGGCATTTACATACTTCGTGCAACCTTGTCCTACTGATATCTCTGGGGTCATAAATTTTCAGGCAAGTGCGCAGGCAGTGGTTTTGTATAGTCTGCAACCCAGATATATCATTCACCAGGGAACCATCAACTACCAGATCCCCATAGTCTAATATTGGGAGCACCATCTGCTTGTACAGTCTTAAGGATAAATCCTTATTGGGCTATGGCAGGCGGAGGGATTTGTCAGGGTTTTGGTTCTAATGTTGGGGTTTCTTTTCTTTGAGGAACCCCTGGAAAAGACTGGGAGGAGGTGGTGGCTTGTTGTTTTGAATGGGGTTTCTGAAAATAGTGCACCTTTTTAATGGGGGTAGCTGCGATGCAATGATCGAACTCGGGTTTCCACCAGTTATCTTTTTCACCTCACTCCAATCTCCCCTCGTCGTTTATATTTCTCCTCAATCCCATCTCCGCTCGCGATGTGATTAAATTCTTGGGGAATGATCTCATGCTAGCATCAAGTAGTAGAGCTTGTGTTTAAATTCCCTAGCCCATTGGAAAGAAAACACAATTGGGTACTTCATCTCCAAGGATTTTTATTGAATAGATATATATGCCAATCCAAGGTCGAATACAATTCAGACTCCAACACCGATTTCACATTTCAATTTTGAATTCCTAAACATACGCCTTAAACAGGAAGAGTTTCCGTCAGTTAAATCCAATCGATATCAAAGTCAATGGTGTCAATATTTATAAACCTCAAATAATAATACCACCACATTTCATCAATAACATCATATACCCAATCTCGTGTATGAATAGTTTCCATCTGGTTGAAGGTGCACAATGTCACACAATTACAAACCGTTACAATTTCTCATCCTCATTCCAAAGTTCCAATGCGAGGGTATTTTTCCAAACACAAATTCACCAATAATGTTAAATTCCTAAACCCTATTATAAATGTCTATCACCATATACAATCACAAGTGGTGTGTACTTGAATTCCATCATGGCATAACTCCAGTCTAAATCAATAATCACAAAAGGTTATCACAATACACAATCACAAACTGTTGGTGTCTTAGAATTCCATCATGGCATAACTCCAAGTTAAATCAATAACTCCATGGTGAGTGTTCAAGTGAGCATTGAGAATACAACAATGAGTAGTGAGACCAAATGAAAGTTAAACAAATCTAAGTCCTTCTGAGGTGTGGTTCCTCTATGTATGTAACAAGCATATCCCTAGGTTGTATGTCTAGATCTCCAATTGAATGAAGTTAGGAACCCAGAGAACACTCCAAGCAATGGCCAAAGCTCCAGTAAATACAATTCAGAATTTCAATTGATTCCTACTTGTGGACTGTCAAATATAAATCTCTTCCCCTATGATTCCAGGACAGATCGTGAATCCCTTCCTTTTGTACACAGTCTGCGCCCCACCTCTACAGTTCCAGCCTTATATACTCCCAGACTGCCGGTGGTTCTGGTCTTTTGCCATCCGACACCCTTTGGACTTTAGCCTGGTGGTACTCTAACAGATCACTCATAGAGGACACACCCATCCACTCATAAGGGCATAATCTCTACTGCTGCCACCGGGACCCCCAGGATCTACATGGGCAAAGTCCAAAACAATAACTCAGCCTTCACAGCCACACCCAGCATCCTATAGGGCCATAACACGCTGCGCCCACTCTAAACTTCATGTGACTGAGGACTTAGAGTGACATTCTTTAACTGTTCCCGGTGATATATCGCATTCAAAAGTTTTCTTTCTTTAGATCATACTTTATAGTAAACTTTCATGTATGCTACGGGGATATATCTAGCATGAAGGAACCCCCGCGTCTTTATATTATTTCCAGAATTACTATTGTAACTCCCCAAACAATAGTGGTCGACTTGTCGCTCTTCTCAATTCATTATCCATGTACCTTCGGAGGCTTCTTAGGTGTTTCAGCCTACCCCTTGCATTCACAGCCACTTTCTTGCAATGCTCAGAGAAAAACAGGAATCTGTCCACTACAACACCTAAGTAGTTGAAAAAATAAACACTTTCGAGGACATTATTTCCCAGTCTGACTTCACATCCAGTCAGGAATGTCCCTGTCTGAATAGACCCACAATACCTTGGTTTTCTCTGCATTCACCATCAATTTAACCCTTACGTGCCCAGAATAGCAAAAGTGCGCTCTTAAGCATGTATCTATGTTCAACAGCCCACCTTAGGTTTGATAGTAATCAGATTAAGGTGATCTTTGTAGCAGGAGACTCCTAACGCGAAGGGCTTTCCAACGATACCAAATTTGTTATGGTGTATTAAGTATGTTATTATTGGTAGGTCCTTTTACAGAAAATTATGAATTGAAAATAGCTTAAATTACATCAAAAGTGCGCGCTCTTGGCCCTGGGAAAAAAGGAAAAATTAAGAAAAAATCACTAAATTTGCAAAAAATATTGATAAAAATACCAAAAATATTGGTGAAATATTTTTCATGTGATTTTCTCCAAGGAGCCCAATTACAATACATATTGTATTCAATTTCTATCAGAATGACCTTCTTTGAAATGTTTGGTATAATGCTTTATGAATTGGAAATAGCCTACTCCCTACCCAAATAAAATAAAATAAGAAAATATGATATTCTTGGCAGTTCCATCCAAATAACCGCATTTCAACTTCTTATACGATCCTAATTCTCTACTGATTCATACAAAACTCTAACATACCCTTCATATTACATTTTCTGAAAGCCATTTCATTGCCTTTTTGTCACCATTTGAATCAGTATTTTTTTCTGAACAAGATGTACATAATGGGGTGTACTATGTCAAGTTTGCTGAGTAAATCAGCTTTCTCAAAATAATTCTGGGCACGAAAGGGTTAAACGTATGGCACCACCTTGCAATTCTATCTAAATCTTCATGTTGTTTCCTACAAATTTCCTTAGGGACTTTACCGTACGTTACAATAGCCAAATCATCTGCATACATAAAGTAGTCTGAGTTTTTAATAACAACAGACATACTATTGATATAGGCCAAAAAGAGCAATGGGCCAAGCACTGAGCCCTGCGGCACTCCGCATCCAATAGTCCTGACCTCTGAGACATGACCATTGGCCATGGTGGTCTGTGTGCAACTTTCTAGATAGCTTTTAAACCAGTCTAGAGTATCAGCTACACACCCCAACTTTCCCAGTATCAGTAACAGTAATGTGTGATTTGCAGTTAACAAATAAATACTACACAATCATTCCTAGGAATTAGATTTAAGAGGGTATCACCTATACAGGCATAAGGGTCTTATTTCAGAGATATATGTATTGAGAAAAGAAATGTTGTCGCTTATTTTTCTGAAAGCCATTCTTTTAAAAAGAGTCTTTATGGGGTCTTCGTGAACAGTCTTTTGACCCAAGGTGGATAAGTTATAAATAAGAAGGGAAGTAGGACACAGGAAAATGGAAGAAAGGGACAATTTTGCCCCAAAGCTTATAACAGCTAATGGATGTCCCCATGGATATTACAATATCAGTATAAACTGAAAATACCATCTGCCGAGTTAGACTTTCCATACATACCAAAAGATTATACTTGGATAACCACACCTTCTGCTGTGCGTGTTTTCCGAGAGAGAACATGTACATATTTTTCCTTTCTTTTGCGACATTTTTTTTGGCCATTTGTTAAATCTATTTCATTATGGTCTAGGGGATGCAGCTGGTTATAAATAATAGATATTCTCACAATTTTAGGCCTATGTGTCAGGCCTGCGAAGCATACATACATACAGGGGTAGACACTAATGCTGGCCAGGAGCCACTGGCCCGTAGTTTTGGCTGTGGGCCCGTAGTTTTCTCAAGAATTGCCTTCCTATGGGCCTGGGATGGCCCACAGGATTTCAAAGAGAGATCTCTCTCAAAGTTGACAAATCTCAGTATAGGCATTTTATATCAATGGAAAGATAAAATCTGTAAGAATCTGGCCAATCTGACCAAGTTATATTGCTGCTTGATGAGAACAACCAGAATTTTCTCTTTAGAACAAAGTAAATATGTTACTCTGGGCCCACAGCTTTATTTTCGGGCCCATTCTAAAGCTATGGGCCCGGGTGGCCAGTGGCTGAAAAAGTTAGTATCTACCCCTGTACATATCAGGCTTCATCGTATATGATATAGGCCCTACTCCCGGGGATATACTCCACCTGACTGCCCCTCCTATTGTTCTCACTGTAGGCCTCATTTCGTGGCATCTGGGGGTAGGTGATGTGCATAACCTCTGGGAAATTATGGGAAGATCAGTCCATGTTAAAATCCTTTTTTATCAGAGTGGGATTCGAACCCAACCATCAGTTAAGGATGCTGCTTTGAGGCCATCATCTTATCCATTTGGCTATGGAGGATGCCTTGCAGAACTGGGTGGTAACCGTTCCATATGTGGCTAGCCTATGATGATGTGACTATTGAAATAATTCTGTTTAATTTCTAAAACCTTCTTACTGAATGGTAACAAACCTCTTCTACATGTACACCTTCGGCATTGTGAGATTAATGTTAAAAATACTGGTCAACCACTGGTACTACAAGCAGGTCCAGTAATGGTTAGAATTCAGAGCTTCTAATCCACAGATCCTGGGTTCAAAACACTTCAACTACAATGCTTTTTCTCCCCTTTTTTCAGTTTAATATGTGTGACTTATAGGCCGATTTCCTTATTGTATTCTGTAGAATTTCACATGAAGAATTTCGAACTTAAGAGCCTTCACAGGCCAGTCATACATGATAGCCAATACATGTATTGGCCACTAGCTGGTCTGGTGCTGGTTCTGGGGACACCTTCTGATAAGATGGGACTAGCATGTCCCTGGAAGTGGGTGTTAACCAGGGACAAGGTACCCATCATGGTATGTGTTATCAGTGGGTTTTACCTCAACCAGCGAAATTCAAAATGGCGGCTCCCCTAGGCCTCCATACTGAGTCCTATACCACAGCACCTTGCTGTGCAATGCTAGAATTATAACACACAGGATACTGTGAAGAAAGGGAACATGAGGGTATCCAGGTTCGAGTCCCACTTTGGGGGTGTGGATGGGGGGTCCCCTATGTCACATGTCGATTTTAAAAAATGGCCATGTCCCCATGTCAATTTTAAGAAATGGTCATGTCACCATGTCGATTTTAAGAAATTGCTCATGTCACCATGTCGATTTTAAGAAATTGTCCATGTCCCATGTCACTAAGCCTAAAATAACCCATGTCACCATGTCGATTTTAGTGGTCCACACCCATCACTTTGGCATGAAACGAATTTGAAAAAAATAGATATTACAGTTTTAAAAATATCCAAATGTTCCTGTATATGGAGCTATCTCTCTATAAACCGCGTCTAATACTCGAGGGTTTACATACGTCCTAAAGCTTTCCAGCAAAGTGATTGATAAATTTGAAGCAAAAATGAAAATATCTGAGATCTTTTAGAAAATATCTAGGATCTTTTAGAAAATATCTCGGTATCTTGTTAAAAATATCTCTGTATCATTTTGTTGATAAAAAAAAGCTAACATACCTACCCGATCATGTAATAAAACAATTCACGGACCTGACTGCGAGACTGTCAGGTCTGTGAATTGGAAAGTGGAGTTTTGGCTGAAGCCATTAAGAAAATCATGATCTCGTAATCCAATCAACGTACATATATGCTGAATATGATGAGTCAAGAGAGCAACTGCGACAAAAAAATATTAATAGTAATTGTAGATCATCTGATAGGTGTTCTTTTCGGTGTGTTTTTTTCTTTTGTGCAGAAGGGTGGATATCAGTCGGTGCGTTCGGAGTACGGCCGAGGGATCAATGCTGGTTTGTAAGGCCACCCCCTATTGGTCTACCCCATGTGGGTCAATGTTGATCCCTGAGTCAACTTACTACCCTCCCAAGCATAGTAAGGGACTGGTACCTAGCCAGACCTGGCTGGGTGGGAAGGGGGTGGAGGGAACAAGCTAAGGTAGTGTAGTTAGCGTTCGAGGTCACCCCATCCCAGCATGCACTGCATATTGATCGAAAACCGCTGCCCGAACGCCTCGAGTAACGTATGTTCTTTTTTTACACTCTGACCAAGGGCCACGTTGTTAGGTAGCCTGCAGCATACAGTTACTTGCAAGTCAGGGGTAAACAATGACAACATGCTGAAATACCAGGTATATATGACTAGTCTAACGCAGAGTCACATGAGGATTGTGACATTTGTGTGCACGGTATGTGCAACCATGGTTATGCTGCGTCATTATCATGGATCAGAATGAAATTAAATGAAAGGCGACAGGAAAAAGAAATCTTCCGTTACCATGGTCCAAAGTGGCCGAATCGGCTCTAATCGGCCAAATGGGTCAGGTGTATATTTCCTGCTATGGAGTCGACAGAAAGAAATCTATTCGGTCACGACGTAGGGTGGACCCAGTTTCCTGGTCAGATAGAATGTACAGTAATCTCAATGCAAATTAAGTTTGAAAAAAGCACTTAGGTACCAACCCAGGTAGCAAACATGGTGTGGCCCAAGTCTGGGCCATAGCGGGCTCCTGATGTGGGCCACACCGGGTTAACACAGTGGGCGCCCGATGGGTTTTGTCCTCAGCAAATGGTCTGGGCCACACTGGGCTATCCGATTTGGGCACAGATCTGTTTGAAATTGGGCTCACTGATTTGGGCTCAAAGTGAGTTTAACATGGGTTTTTGGTGTGGCCCAAAGTGGGCTGCCCGATTTGACGAAAAATTAGTGGTTACATGGTAAAAATTCTTTTTGAAAAATTTATCCAATATTTATTCTTTTTTTTTCCAAAAGTCAATGAACAACAAATCCTTGAGCTAATCTCACCCCCCCCCCAATCACCAAAGCAGTAAATGCAATATCTACTTGAGTGGAAAGCCAGAGCAGAACCATCCATTTGAATCAAACTCATTCAGCCAACACAAGGCACTTTGATTCATTAAAGTGACATTCTGGCCTCAATCTCCCCCCACTACTTCCCTATGTAGGAGTAGAGAAGAGAGCCTTCAAGTTCATAATGACTGTAGCTCTGCATATCTGCTCTTGTTCCAAGTTCAGTGCAATGGAAATGGTGTTGCCATTCCACTACTACTCAAATGACCTTGATTTGCACTTTTGACTAGAGACATCTAAGTATTTCCAGACTATGAGAAAGTCTGCACATTATTACTTCATATCTGATATAGTAGTCTATTCCGGTTGTCCTATGTCTAAAAGAAATAAGTTTTGTATGGGTAGTAGAATTCTGCCTGGAGTGCTGTGAAACCACTTTGTAGTGAGTCTGCCATGGACTGGCCTACAGGGGCAGGGGATATTTTTGGTTTCTCAATTGCCTCTATATATAGACCTCTTATACCCGGCCAGGTGTGGGACCTGTTTGCCCCCACACCACAAATACACCTTGCAAGCCTACTAGTATAAAGAAAGACATGAAGCTGTTATTTCCAAGACTAGTCAGTGTTGCATTTTACATGAAATATCTGGATCCCCACTATGAACCTACCTGTGTATTAATGATATAGGGAAAGGGGGACTACCTATCTCCTACAGCAGTGGTGGAGGGAGGGGAGGGGGGGCAGGGCAGGCCAGGGTAGGGTGAGAGGAGGCCAGGGCAGGGTAGGATGAGGGCAGGGCAGTGTGAGGGCCGGGCAGGACAGGGCAGGGTGGGGTGAGAGCAGGACAGGGCAGGTGAGGACAGGGGATGGCAGGGCAGGGTGAGAGGAGGGCAGGCCAGGGTAGGATGAGGGCAGGGCAGTGTGAGGGCAGGGCAGTGTGAGGGCAGGGCAGGACAGAGCAGGGTGGGGTGAGAGCAGGACAGGGCAGGTGAGGACAGGGGATGGCAAGGGATGGCAGGGCAGGGTGAGAGGAGGGCAGGGCAGGGCAGGGTGAGGGCAGGGCAGGACAGGGCAGGGTGGGGTGAGAGCAGGACAGGGCAGGTGAGGACAGGGGATGGCAGGGGATGGCAGGGCAGGGTGAGAGGAGGGTAAGGAAGGGCAGGGCAGGGTGAGAGGAGGGCAGGGCAGGGTAGGATGAGGGCAGGGCAGTGTGAGGGCCGGGCAGGACAGGGCAGGGTGGGGTGAGAGCAGGACAGGGCAGGTGAGGACAGGGGATGGCAGGGCAGGGTGAGAGGAGGGCAGGCCAGGGTAGGATGAGGGCAGGGCAGTGTGAGGGCAGGGCAGTGTGAGGGCAGGGCAGGACAGAGCAGGGTGGGGTGAGAGCAGGACAGGGCAGGTGAGGACAGGGGATGGCAAGGGATGGCAGGGCAGGGTGAGAGGAGGGCAGGGCAGGGCAGGGTGAGGGCAGGGCAGGACAGGGCAGGGTGGGGTGAGAGCAGGACAGGGCAGGTGAGGACAGGGGATGGCAGGGGATGGCAGGGCAGGGTGAGAGGAGGGTAAGGAAGGGCAGGGCAGGGTGAGAGGAGGGCAGGGGATGGCAGGGGATGGTAGGGCAGAGTGAGAGGAGGGCAGGGGATGGCAGGGCAGGGTGAGAGGAGGACAAGGGAGGGCAGGGCAGGGTGAGAGGAGGGCAAGGGAGGGCAGGGCAGGGTGAGAGGAGGGCACAGGATGGCAGGGCAGGGCAGGGTGAGAGGAGGGCACAGGATGGCAGGGCAGGGCAGGGTGAGAGGAGGGCAAGGGAGGGCAGGTCAGGGTGAGAGGAGGGCAGGGGAGGGCAGGACAGGGTAAGGGAGGGCAGGGAAGGAGAGGACAGGGCAGGGGAGAGCAGGGCGAGAGAAGGTGAGGGGGAAAGGGTAGGGCAGGTTGAGGGGAATGAGGAGGAGATGGAAGGGGTAGGGGATTGGTGGGGAGGGCAAAGAAAAGAGGGAGAGGGAGGGGGAACACTCATCACAGAGTTCAGAACAGTCCAGAATATGAGGCTGCCCTGTCCAAACCCACTCTCACCCCAGACTGAGAAGACTTTATGTAGCTAAGCACCCATCTTGGGATGCCCATTTTGAAAGCATCCTGGGCCCAATGTGGTTGCCCATTTTAAAGCTGACCAGTGCCCAAACCGGTCAGCCCAATGTGGCCATGACCATATGCTGAGGACAAAACCCATTGGGAGCCCAACGGGCTCAAGTCGGTTTGCCCGATTTGGGCTGCCCTGTGTGGCCCTGACTGGAAACCCAGCATCTGCCGAACCTAAAACCCATGTACCGAATGCTGCCCACTTTGAACCACCTTATCCCTGGTTAAACCAATTTGGCCCCGAGTGGGCTTGCTACATGGGAACAGGCCCATAGTTATAACCACATCACTATTAGCCGATATTGGTTATATACACATACACCCCTATAGGACCTGGTTATATAGCACAGGATTGGTTTTGCTCTAAGTTAGCTTAGGCCAAATAAAAAGAAGGTTTGTTTCCAGTTAATCGACCGACCCTAGCAAAACAGGACAAAAAAAACTTCTTTTTTTTTTAATTTTGAAGATTTTTTTCATACTTTAAAGAATTTTTCATTACTTCTTGAGCATTTTTCCATTTTTTTCCATCAATTTCCTGTGTCCTCTTCATGTACTCCCCCTTTCTCACAGTAGTCATTTTTCTGTCATTTTTTTTACAATGAAATCAAAGAATTTGATACACCCATTGATATGTGCCCTAAGATTTCCTATATAAATGGGAAAAAACTTAAAAAGAAAATAGGACCTACCGACCCTATCTTTTCAAGTCATGTAACTGGAAACACACCTTTATTTTTTTTGGGGCCTTATGTGCCCCTGTGCCTTTTTGCAGGATTCACACCCACTTCCTGAGAACTTTTAGGCCTACAGCTTGCTGTCTGAGCCATCAGCACCCATGTAATGCTATCATAATAGTCATTGAATTGCTTAAGTGCTACATCTAGCTTTTATGACTAAATGAGTGACTGAAATGTAAAATCATCTGTTGATTCGAACCCAAGTCATGGAAACCCAAATGAGAAATACGCTTTACTCTCGCACCACACTATGAGTGACACATGCTGATCTGAGGTTATTTAAATAGTTGGTTGGATTTGAATAGGGATATGAGCAACACTTATAAGTCCTGACATGTTAGCCAGACTCTTAATTTGAAAGGTGCAAATTTAAATTCATGATATAATCCCACACATACAATGCTGTGGAACATAGAGCTATAGTCCCAAGTTTCAGTTTGGTTTCCCCTTGGGGCCTGTTTCCACTACACGACTATCCTGACAGATGTGCATATCTGTCACGATATTCCACCTGAAAGACTGACATGTTTGACTTTTTTTCAAGCGATTTGACCAGTACTGATGTTGGTACCGACAGCTGTATAATGGAGGTACCCCACCCCCACTCACACATAGCCACAACACCTTGTTCGTTGGTAACGATGGTCTTTCTGGCTGAATATCGCCTAGTGGAGAAAGACCCTTAACATATAACTCAATTTACCAGACAAGAAGGCAAATACCAAATAAAAAGCATGTGTTTATAAAATCTAACAACAATAAGCCTTTCACATAGGATATTTACTCTAGTGAAAACTTGAAAATTTCCTTGAATAGGATTCAGACCCAGATTGGGTGAATACTAACGAGAAATGCCATGCACTTGGTGGTCATGGTCCCTCAGTTGCGGGTAGTGCAAGGGGTCCCAGCAAATTGTCGTGAGTCCTTGTCAACCTGTGTGAAGTGGCTCACACATGTCGCTAGATGGAACACGACGTCGTTATAGCACAAGATCACCAGGAATAGCAATTACTATGCCACATGAGTCTAACACACAGTGGCGAAAGATCACGGAATGAGTTATCACTCAAAAAGGAGTCACCATTGATGACCAATCATGGCGACAGGTGACGACAATTTGCTGGGGTGGTTTTACCAACTTATGGGACAGAGAAATCTCAAAAAGAGGCTCCATTCTTCAAGCAGATTTGAGAGCAGTTCTATTCCTATTATTAGACACAAGGAATCTGTTTGATGATCTTCTAACCTCCTATAGTAGGATGGTTATACCAGATATCCTACATGGGCCTTTATAAGAGAAATAGGCATGTAATCAGCTTAATGTACAAATTCATGTATTCATATATATATATATATATATATATATATATATATATATATATATATATATATATATATATATATATATATATACATACATACTCAAGTCAATATCATGTATAGAAGCTGCAGGCTTCGCCCTTGGCTCCTATACATGATAGGGCCTACTTGTATTGCCTTTCGGCACCCAGGGAGTATACCTCATACACAAACTCCACAGAGATGTATACATCGTACTAGTAGATCTGTCAAAATGGGGACGACCTTGTGGTATGGAGTTATGGATGACGTGGCAAAATTACACTCATATCTTACCTTGAAAATAGGATATGTCATGCATGGGTTGTATATAGCAACCATGTTCGAGTAGGGTAAATTTACACAGAAAAAAATGTACCATTCTGGGTGGGTTCCCATTTATTTTTTCCAATCACCGCGTCAGAATCCATCTCCCATATCAATAGACCTATCCATTTGAAGGGAACACCTCAAAAGATAATTCATCACCTTTTTGTGTCCCTCACAACGGGAGAGTTTCTGGGAAAATCCACCCCTTATCCAGAAAATCGACAAATCCCCATTGACAAATTGACTCTAAACATTTACAAATGACCAAAAATAGACCTCTATGATATAGGGTTCTGCAGGATCTGTGTGTATAAGCACATTTGACATTGATGATTCCATAAGATACTCTCCTGGGGTGATTTTTCCCCATTACATGCATGAAGAAGTAAAAGTCTTACCTGACCGAAAACCTTTATTTCATTATTCTGTTTTAGTAATGCGCCTTCTTGATCGGCCTAATAACAGGTGCACTTCTTTGTATGGCCTTCCACAGTTAGCATTTGACCTGCTGCATGCATGGCAGACTTACCCAGTAGGTGGGCGGAGAAAACAATGCAGTTTGTTTTTACCCTATTGTAGACCTTGGCATTTAGTACCTGACATTGTAATACATTGTACCTGTACAGGCGGATATGGAATGTAGCATATTGTTATACCTACAGAAATTTTGCAGTGTGTACATTGTATTAACCAGCCGTGTAGAGTAGACTTTGATTAAGAGGCCAGCTTAATTAGTATACATTATAGGAATTTATGGTGGTGAGACAAAGGCCGTCTATTGACATGTCGCTAATTTTATTAATGATTTCTGGCAGGGCTTTGGGTGAAATTGAAAGGAGTTTGTGTAACTGGTGCGGGCAGCTGCGACTCTATGGCCCTACACTATATCCCACAGTTTGGTTTCTTTTGTTTCAGACGCACTGCAATGCCGACAATAGACCTTCAATCGGAAATTGTTTTCTCTGGACGGCGATTTTCTCTTTGGTGCCTCCTTTGGTGTCCTGCAGTCAAAGGAGATGTAGGGGATGCACATACCGTGTGTTTACATAGCAAAGAAAGCTATCTCGGTTTGTGGTGTCGGCGGTGTATTTGTAGATCACAATTATGTTTGCGGGGAGGGGGCGATTTCCTATGGCGAATTTTTTCTTCATAGCGCATGACCCCCGCGCCCTACTTTTTTCATAGGTTGTTTCTTATTCATCCTTTTTTTTATTTCAAAATCTGGCCAAACTCTTGAGAATATTTTGATACATATGATATCCGTCTCTGCAGGTTATTGCTCAAACGCAGTCGCTACTACTTCTCAGCTTACCATTATAATTATCTATAATATTACTAGTAGTGTTTGGTATACGGCTTGATCGAATGTAAACATCAACATATTTAGAATTAACCTCAGTTACAAACACTCTGCATGTGCCCCTGAGCACTAAGATAATGTTATTGGATATCACCATAACCAACATGGACAATCTTGGTTGGTTTATTACCATTGGTATAAGTAGTCATGTAATTCATGTGTATGTATAGAGAATAACCATCACGTCAAGTACTTAAAATTGGTGAATTACTTTTACCTGAAATACCAGCATTAGAGGGCTAATTGGAGATCCTTAGTCTTTATTTTGTGTGGGTTCAAATGAAAATATTTTTGTTTGTCCAAATGAAAAAAAGTTATTTGATGAACCAATGTGGCATCTCTATTGACCTTACTGTGAGATGCATGCATGAAGGCCCTATGTTTTAATGTCTAGTCGCTGTAATGTGACTATTCCGACTTAGCAGGTCATCCCATGGGCGCCCCCATTACTGGAGCTTGTTATCAGCGAGTTCTTCTGATAAGACCTATCAGATGGGTACCAGTCGGCCCCCGAGAGGACCGCAGTGAATCTCTAGGATTTTCTCATTGGCTAATAAATAATCCTGCTAAGTCCGTATAGTCTATACCTACCTCTCAGTCTGGGGGAGCATCCATTTATTTTTTGCATAATTATACATGTAAAATAAAGGTACGGAACAGACACGTCAACAGCGTAGGGGGGGGGGGGGTCTGAAACCCCATGTTATGCGCATTATCCCGGGAATGCATATGTTACGAATAGTGCCATTCGCTGGCTAGTGACTTTCTCCATCAACTGAAATATCGTACAATATCCCCACCGTTAATTTCAAACTATTTCCTTTATTTCCAATTACTTTCAAAATTAGCCCATTTTCTTCCAATTTTCTTCTTCTGGATCTACATAATAAATGCAAAGGTTTAAATCAAAATGTAAGATCGATCTGATAAGTAATGCCCGACAACCAACAATATACAACTACAGACTGGAGTTCAATTAATACCTTAAAAAGATTTCAATTCTCCTGAAGGCTATTTCAGAAGGCACTAATGCATGGGAAAGAGTCATGGGCTGTTGAGAACTTTAGTAGAAATAGAACAATCGTACATTATAAAACTGTACTCTTGCCCTTTATAATGCTGTATAATACATCAGGAGACAGATCCTACGATTTAGCTAAATTCTCTTGTGGTAGTGGTATTTTGGAGATTGTAGAGCTACAAAATGTATATGGGATCGTAGGTTGTTTCTAAACAGACCCTGCCCAGGTAGCAAGGGGGCAACCATTAATTATGTACGCATATTTTCTCAAAAAATAGACCCACCCACCCCCCTTGTTGCACTGTGTACGCATAGGGGTTACCCCCCCCCCCCCTTTGTGTACATACTTTTTTACTAGACCCCCCCCCCACTGCAAGGGAAGGCCGTATAGGGTTCTCCACTGTAGAAAGACATTAAATACCCAAATGATTCTAATTTACACTTGTTATTATTAGGGACCAATACACATAATATAACCTTCAATTGCTGTTTCCTTACAGGGTCCACTTAGAAAAATAACTGACCTTTGCCAAGATTGCTATTGTATATTCATGGCTCTGCAGGGCTATTTCTATACACCTTATGCGTACACAATGAGTATGCTAAAATGGCCCTGGACCCCCTCCCTCCCCCTGTACGCATCTGTACGCATTTGGCCTGACCCCCTCCCCCCCTCTTGATGCGTACATAATTAATGGAAGCCCCCCAATGATAATGTCGGCTTATATTGGGCCAAGCATGGACAAGCATGGCCCAATGCTCCATTGCTGATTGGGTGGTCAACCGCTATCATAACGGTTTAGCGGGATTCAAGTTTTAGTGAATGAGAGTTACGTCAGTTCATTTTGAAGTTGTATCCAGAATTTGGAGATGCCATGGAGACCAGTCATTCAGGATTCAGAAACACACAACCTTTTAGCCTTATTGAGGGCACCCCCTGGCCCCCATTCCTTCCTGTGCCGGTGACCCCTGTGCTAAGCCCCTGTTAACGCAGGTTTGAGATTTACATCATATTGACGTGACATTTACACCATATCAGTCACTATTGTGTAAAAAAAAGTGATTTAGATGAGTCCATTTCCGTATCTTGAATAGAAAAGGGTAAA
Source organism: Acholoe squamosa (assembly GCA_949317995.1). NCBI lineage: Eukaryota > Metazoa > Annelida > Polychaeta > Phyllodocida > Polynoidae > Acholoe > Acholoe squamosa. Next base: position 23,951,990 of record OX439042.1, read on the forward strand.
AGTCTGCATCCACATGTGGAGGACAGCATCCATGATTTTCAAATCCAGGAATTTGAACAGAAACAGAAAAAGGTCCATATGTGACATATGGGTACTGCATGTAACATACGGTCCCCATATCCTATGTGGTGAAACACCCTCCAGGTGCACCATATAGCTCTGGCGTGATCTATGGGTGTGGCTTATATTTGGGTTGCACCTTATATGTGAGATATTACAGTAGTTTCTGATGCATCATGTAGAGACTTATATCCATACGGCCAGGACCATTTGTTCTAATTGTGGATACAGGTCGAGGCTTATACTATACTGTATAAATACTTAGGTAATTTTCATATGCAAATTAGGCTATTTCCATTGATGTTTTGATTTAAATGTCACATAATATACTTCCTCTAGTCAGTTATACATGTAATAAATGATTACCCATGGTCAGCTATGCAAATTAAACTATTAGATCAAAGATAAGGGATTGTTTTAAAAATATTCATTATTTTCACACAATTCACCATCAATTTTAGAGGGGAAACTTTCTTCAAAATGAATGTATCCATTTAGATATGAGTAACATCCTGCATGCAAACTTTCATGATTTCCGCCACATGTACCAAAACCCCCGGGAATTTGTTACATAATGACTGCACTAATACATGTAGTCGTGTCTTGTACAGCCTCGGTCAGCGGCACTGGCGCGGGTTAGTGAACTTGCGTCTTGTAAGGCTGGGGCTGTGAGTAGTATATAAAATAGAAATTGGCTCAGGCTTATGACGTCACGCCATGTTTTTTTTTATTTAACCGCTCACAACAACAGTCAAAGCGTTATCAATTAATCGCTACAATATTGCAGGGTGGGGTTACTGTTCTCTGTGATACAAATTACCAAGTGGGAGATTTTATTATTTCTTGAATTTTGGTATAACCAAAGAAGGAATCGCCGTAGGCTGGACATATCACGGGGAGCGGGAGGCAATGATAGTGGACCAAAGTCAAAGCCACTTCCAAGGTATACATTTATGTACAACAGCAAATAAGATGGTATGTATGAAGTTACCAGTGGGAAGGGAGGGGCGTACAAAGCAGGGACAATGGCGACTTTCCTCAATGGACGCTGGTTGAGGAGGGGTGGGGCGCCCTCCAGTCCATAGTGGAGGAGGTGTGGCCGCATTAGACGTAAGGCAGCCTAAGGCGCAGGGCGCTCGGCCCCTAGCCAATCAGGTGGCAGTGCGGGCGGGGTGTGGGCTGGAGGGGTGTCAGAAGGGGTATATATCTTACAGGGCGCTCCTGGTATGGGCATCATTCCCACAGCGACAGCTAGTGCTCTACACATACCCGTCTACTTCTCACCTGGAGAGATGGGTTCTACGGCTTACACGTTGTGCCTACTGGTGGTCGGGCTGGTATCGCTGGTGAATGGTACCCACAAGTGCAACCAGCCTAAATTCGCGGCAGATACTGGCAGATATCCTACTACAAAAGGACTTCGACCCAACATCATCTTTTTCCTGATAGACGACTTGGGTTACAACGACATCGGCTATCATGACTGCAGCATCAAGACGCCGGCCTTGGACAAGTTGGCCAAGGAGGGGATGATCCTGGAGAACAACTACATGGCACCGCTCTGCAGTCCCTCCAGGGGCGCGATGCTCACCGGCAAGTACTCTTTCACCATTGGCCAGCAGCACGGAGCCTACAATGCCGATACTCCAGAATGTCTCACAAAGGACGTCACTATACTTCCAAAGGCCCTAAAGAATCTGAACTACAACACGTATATGGTGGGGAAATGGCACGAGGGGTATTGCAATGAGAGCTGTCTTCCCACAAGGCGTGGTTTTGACGAGTTCTATGGCTTCTACAATGGTTTTACAAGTCACTTTTCTCATGAGGTGGACGGCTTCTACGACTGGCGTGATCAGGAGGCAGTTGACTATGATGCTTTGGGCCAATATGACACCGAAATCCTGGCGGCGCGAGCAGTGAGGAACATCCGTGAACATGCCACCAAAAATTCAGGCAAGCCAATGTATCTTTACTTCGCGTTCCCAACAGTGCACACCCCCCTGGAGGCGCCGGGCAAATACGTCTCCATGTATTTGGATGAGCCGAATATAAGACGCCGCATGGTCAAAGCAATGGTGAGCGCTACAGATGACGCCATTGATTCCGTGGTGAGAGCCCTTAAGCAGTATGGACTATATGACAACAGCGTCATCGCCGTATCCTCAGACAATGGGGGCGAGGCGGGATTCTCCAATAACCACCCTCTGCGCGGTGCCAAGGCGACGTCGTGGGAGGGAGGGGTGCGCGTGCCTGGTTTCTTCCATAGCCCACTTATGGCTGACTCTGCAAAAGGTACCGTCAGCAAGGGGCTCTTTCACGGCACCGACTGGTATCCCACCTTTGTATCCTTGGCCGGCGGACGTCCTGCCAACGACCTAAACGGCTACGACCAGAGCCGCTTCCTGCTGTTTGGCGGCAATTCCTCGCGCAACGTGGTGCCCATCCACTACGACCAGAATCCCGGCCCTCTGTACGGCCGCGGTGCCGTCCGCGCCGGCAGGTATAAGCTCATCAAGGGCTTCCCGGGCATATTCAACGGCTACGACGGCTTGACGACCGGCCCAAATCAGCTGTACATGACCCATCTGTCTCCTACCGTCATGACCAATACGAATCCAGAGGCAACAGCAAAGGACGTCGCCGACAGGAATGGGGACGGAGGTCTGGACATTCCTCACGGCTACGACTTTGACTTTGCCTCTATAATACGGTACACAGTGGAGCACGATAACGATATCTACCTGTTCGACCTGGAGGCAGACCCGACAGAAACCACCAACCTGGTCCATGAAGAACCAACCCTGGTAAGGCGGATGTTGATGCACCTCCAGGAATATGCCGGTATGGCCGTGCCCATCCATCCAAATTCAGAAAAAAGAGAACCTGAGAAATCCGATCCCCGACGCTTTGGTGGCGCCTGGAGCACAGGTTGGTGCTGATAGTGGGTAGGACAACTCCCTCATTCACATATACAGCATTATAGACAATCATGTAGCTACAGAGCTACTGCCGTATACCTCGCATATATCGCCATGAAAACGACCTTTTATATTTGCCGAAACGCTGTTAAACAGTCATTTCTCACTTGCCTCGCATATAAGTTATAATATAAGGCGTGGCTAATACACGGTGATATCCCCTCACTGTACCTAGAATCAACATGGAGTCAGGGTGCTCCGGCGGGGTATATTCATATCAAACATTTGATTGCTGCTACAGAGATATATGATGCTCTCTCCATAAACCAATGGCTAGATGATGGACGTTAACCCTATGTAAATACTGTCTGTTGCTCCTTCATGAAAGGACCGTGTAAATAATCCCCAGTTATTAGTTGAATTAGACTTGGTCACACAAACATTTTATCAACTTTCCAATTTCCACATATGGATTGTTTTGATATAATTTAGTTTTTATGTTCTGCTTTTCATCCCCTGATAGTTGTCATATTATATCATTTGCCTTGTACTTAGATATACCTGACATTTTGACATTGTCTGCCACATGCAGAAGAGTAGTGAATTATATACGTATATTTCGTCAGAGAACATGCTCCATTGATTCAATCTATGTACCTTAACTTTTTGTATTTGAAATAACTGTAGACTATGTCATAAGAGACAATGCCATAAGAGACAGGCAAAAGAGGATATCATTAATTGAGCTTTGCCAAATCCCAATCAGCAATGGAGCATTGGGCCATGCTTGCCCATGCTTGGCCCAATATAAGCCGACATTGGCCCTATGTATTTTTGCTACTTGGGATGTGATTACGCGTACTGCATGCACTGTGGTAACTACAAGAAATCGCCTTATGTTTCTCTCTCTTTAAAAAAAAAATAAACCACTGATCCCTAATGAGTAGTGGTTATTTTCATCTTTGTGTGTGTGTGGGGGGGGGGGGAGGGTAATGACGGGCTGATACGCTATGGCTGGCTCCTTACTCCGTTTAAGCAAGGGGTATATGGTGTCCACAAGGATGTGACGTCACGACTATCCAATTCACTTGCTACCACTGTTCTACATGTAGGCCGGGAGCTGATAGGGCCCACCATGCACCCCCCCCATCCCACGCGACAGGTATTTTTTTTGATCCACAATATCTAATATGATTTATGTAGGCCAAAACTTTCTGAGTAATATGAGACATTTTGCAGCATTCCTTGTTGACTATGACCCACATTATTGCCCTAGAAGCGAAGACACTACTGTGAGTCAATACACATGTACAATGCTGTTCCATTTCAATAATCTACCTCTTTATCTAAATGGATGTTTTTCCATGCTAAATCTTTATCAATTCTCCTGACTCTTATGTATAAAAGGGTGCTGATTTATGAAGTAGAAACATACATGTTTCTACTTCATGAAGCCTCAGGAAGCCACCTTAGAGGAAGAAGCAAGGCATAGTGGGAGAAAAAAATATAACTAAAATGCCTTGCTTCCAGTCAGAGGATCAGGAAATGGAACCGGAAATACTGTTCACTCTTCAAGCATAAGTTTTATTTGTGTTCTACAAGTGGTTGGCATCATATATGGTAACAGCTTTTCTCTTTCAGCCTCCACCTTTTATTTGGTGCAGTGGGTAACATTTACATAATAAATTATATATGAATGTTAAGTCGACATGCAGTAGACATTCAGATAGCGTGTTATATCTGAGCATGCATTGTACACATCTAGATTTCGCTGTGAAACTTCAGTGTGTGTTTGGGTAATTTTAGACTTTAAAATATTCATTATTTTTTTCCCTAGATGTGAACATTGCCCACAATGTCTTCAAAACAAGATATAACCTTGTAGCATTACCTAGATAAATGACTATAAAAAAATGCATATTTCATTTCTCGTGGAGACATAATCAACCGTCAATTTTCTTTTCCCCTAGGCTGCATCACCAATATTTGGGATCAGATTCTCCTCTTTTCCTTCACCAGGAAAGTCACAAAAGAAGTCCCCTAATCTGCCGCTATGTGTTAGCACTTCTACATGATGTTAACAGTGGTATACTTCAACACAAAAAACCTAAATGTGCAAAAGCTAATACTGATCACTTTAGGGTGCTCAAAATGATGCAGACTGGGGAGAGTACCCTTTCATCATTTGGGTAATCATAAGTGAATACTAAATCTAATCATATTGAGTAAGTTGTTCACATACTTAGAAAAAAAAATGGGGTCATATGTATGATGAGAATGGGTAATCATTTTGACGACTTTTTGATTTTGATTTTTGTGACAATATGATTTGAGAATGATATTGACCCCCCCCCCTTCATCACTAGGGCATTAATGAGAGCTGGTCAACTCCGGCAAACACACCCATTTAGGCATAGGTATGCAATGTGTGTTACCAATGGATGTCTATCTTCATACTTCTTTATATCATTTCTGATACCAAAGAGGTGTCCATGTTCCTTTGTATCTAATCTAATTTGATTTCACAACATACTGTCTAGTCAAATTTCAATTTTGCATTACATTCTTATTTGTATATGTATATGATTATATGTTTATAATTATTATCAGTGGAACTATGAACCAGTACATGTTCTGAAGTATATATGGCATCACATCATTTTATAGTAGGCCCCCCTGTTGGCAGAAAGAGGGTAATCACAATGATGAGCTTTGTTCATCATTAGGGAAAGATTACATAAACTCATCTACAATGATTACCCTTTCACTGGCTTAGTTTTTCAGTGAATCTATCTTGCGCATCAGCGTCCTTTCACCCAGTTCTGATTTTCATCAAATTCAAATAGATTGAAGGAGGAGCATTGGGTCCACACTGTGCCTTTGTGCAACTTAAGTACAAAACTTCAAACCTTTTTTTACTTACACCCCTTTCTTTCAATAAAATTGATGTCTTGAAAGTTCGGATCTTTTTTTCATAGATAATTACTCCAAAGTTAAAAAGTGAGAGACCAGATGCGGGAGTCTCCTGTTCAGTTAAAGAGAAAAAAGAGGAATGAATACTTTACACTGGGCCCTCATCATTATTGTAATTGTATCAGTGAGACCAGTGTATGAAACACGTCACTCATTAGTTTTCTTCTCTCTTAAAAATGTTGATAACATCTCGTCTGTATGAGGGTAGAACAGCTATGTACACCACAGGATTGGCACAGGAGTTAACCAGGGTGAGAAATAGCCCTACTTTCTGTAGAGGTGAGTTGACTTCATACAGAATTACATGAAGGGTGTGCAACATGTAGAGCCAAGCATCTGGTCCAACACACAAAATGAACACTATTGTAACAATAGCGGCAGACTTTGTCAGCTGGTTAGCAGCTTGGTCAATGACTCTGGATTGGCCAAGATGGCCACCCTCTCCCTGTCTTTTACGCAGAGTAAAGATTATCTTTCCATACAGTACAAAGAAGAGAACACAAGGTCCAAAGTAAACAGTGACAAAGTAAAACATTATGTATACCTTATGAAACACATCTATTGCCGGTCCACTGAAGAGACGTATGTAATCACAATGACCATTGCTATAGCTCAAATCAAAACTGGTAGGAATCATGCCAATAAAGTTAACGATGTAGACAAGCAGAATGTACCCTGCCATTTTGCGGCGGGATACATTCATGTATACAAATGGCTTAACTACAGCAAGAAATCTTTCTTCAGCCAACAGGACAAGGTTCCAAACTGACAGGGAGAATAGCCACCAAAATACAGATTGAGAATGCCAAAAGTGGCAAACAAAAATATCAAAAGCAGGAACACCCACAGTCCAAAGAAATGGCTGCTTCAAAATGACGGCCCCTAGAACACAGACGGATATATCCAGCACAGCTTGGTGTTTCAGTAGGAGCGACATCAGCTTGGATAGAGAGGTGGTCTTGAAGAGCGCTGCAAAGGTGAACAGGTTTACCAGGGCGCCAATGATGGAGAGGGCAAACTGTACCTGATCAAATGTTCTATCCAGGTGGGCAGTGGTGCTTCATGGTCTTCTGACGTTGATGTTGTGTTTGGCTCAATCACCATCATTGCTGTTGTCATGATCATGGCCTGCATGGTTGAGATTGTAATTTCACTTTGTACTAATTAAATGTACTTCATTTAAACCTGACAATAGAAACAAAGTTGTGCATTTATATTAAAGGTGTTTTGCTTTATTCTCTAATACAATACATTGAAATTTTTGATTGCTATTGACACCTCAGATGCTGCCCAACTAACATCATATTGCACCTAGGCCCAGGCACAATTCCTTCATTAGGAAAATGGGAGATTAAAGTGGCCTACCGTGTTGGCCTGTACAAGCGCCCGGGCGCACATTAATTTCAACTAGGCTATACCCCCGGCGCTCTTTCAAGACCGGTGCTTATTTAAGACTTAAAGTATAGTTTATTCTAAAATTCCAATACCCGTGTACCTCCGGGGCTTATTCAAGACCGGCGCTCTTTCAAAACCCGGCGCATATACAGGCCAATACGATACGTATTTTCAACGTTTCCAAGTTTTTATTAGGTTTGGGTAAAAAAGTTTTATATTCAAAAAAGTTTTAAAACGTTTGCTTGTTTTTTTTTACAACCAATTTTTAACCAACTAAAAACGTTTGTTAGTTACGTTTCCTTTATGTTAAAAGACATTGTTTTTTCAACCGAAGGATGAAAACGTTTCAAAAGAACATTAAAAACGCTTCTTGTGTACATGTTTTGACGTTTAAAACAAACGTTTGGCAAACTTGGGAGTCCAATAAAAACGTTTTTAAAGTAAAAAAAACCACGTTATTATGCCCAGTGGGAGGCATTAATTACCACTGCTACTAACCGCTTGGAACTGAAAATTCTATCAAAATTGTTTTGCTCCTGCTCTTATGATTGTATGATTTTCTGGGAATGGTTTAAATTGATGGTGCATGGTAACCTCCTTCTCAAAAATTATTATATCTGTGGGTATGATAGTATGCTTTTGGCAACAGTGACATCGACTCAACAAATATCAATCTCCTAGCAATTTATTTCATTGAATGATGTCAACAAACGAAAAAGAAAAAGTCCCGAAAAGTTATGGTCTTTCAGAAGCTATGAAAGTTCGAATGTTACGCTCAAATATATTATCTCTATTTATTTATTTTTTCATGTGGATATTTGTAGTGCACTGAACACAACAATCAACAGAACCAAGTCTGAGCCATACTGGGCACCCTATAGAAGCCTCACTCCAAAACCTGAAAGTTGAAATGTCCTGTCTGGGCATATATTAATGCCACAATCATAATGTAAATAACGTTCACGGTGACCTACCTGATTCTGTTAATGTCCAGAAACTTGCATTCAATCAATGCGATGGTTAGTTGGTACATTTACCAATAGACAAACGTCCGCGGTAGACAGCGCCACTGCAGACTGAATCATGCTTGCGTCTCTTATATATGACAAAGGAGAGTTGGGCGGAGCAGTATCTATAAAGGATCCTCTTTGGGCCCTTGCTAATTAAAGTAGGCATGCATGCAAACACTTTTAAGAGTCAAAGTCTCCCTGCTGGATGGCTGATGAAACAATTTTGAAATTGGCCAATAATGACGAATTAAAGCCTTATTCCACTTCAGTCAAGTTTGCAAAAGTCACATAAAAAGTTGATTGAAAAAGTCAACTGAGTGACTTTTACTTAGTGACCTTTCCCACCCTTTTTTGTGACTCAAAAGTGATATCCTGACTTTTCCAGTCGGTTGTCTCCCACTTTCACAGACTTTTCCTTTCTTCATAATTCCATTTAGACTGTTTCAGTCAAAGTTGACTTTTAGCAGACTGACGGTCAATGGTTCAAAACAGTTTTTTTCTGGTTAAAGTAAAACTTTTCACTGAGATTTTGACTTTTCTACAAATATTACTTTTTTCAATACTTTAAATTTCAATATCTTTTATCAGTCCAGGTCTGACTTGTGAATATTTCAGTCAAGTCAGACTTCTCAGTCAGCTTTTCTCCACACAACCATTGACCAACGGCCAGTGGAATCAGGTGTTCTGACTTCAGGTCAGAGGTGAACTGAAAATGTTCGAGAAAAAAGTAAGATTTCCTAACTTTCCTGGATTTCAACTGAAAAAGTAAACTTTCCAGAATATCAAATACCGATGTTTCTAATGTTTTTGCAAAAGACTCATATTTTAAAAAGTGATTCCACTATCGCCCAAACATAAGAAAATCACCATTTTTAGTTAGATGCCTTTCCACGACTTTCCACAATGGCGGATTTAGATCTACAATGTATATAGGAATGAACCTACGCCTGTCACGCCAACGGTAGACCTTTAAGGGTTGAATCATGTCCCCAGGTTTATGTCACTTTTTTTTACTTGACGCAACAGTGCAGTTCATATTCTTCTTCGCAGTACTTTATTGGTGCATCATTGACTTTCTTCAGTCTAATGACATCATAGGGTCAGCATAGTATATTTCCATAGAGCTGGCAAGTGGATCCATGCATCATGATGACAAATAGCGGTCTTCAAGAATGCATGATGTAGTGCTTGAATTACTACTGTTTGAAGAGGATATATGACTAATTATATACACTGAAAACCTCTGACTGCAGAAACTAATCAGTAGTGATCACTTTAGGGTGCTCAATTTGATGCAGACCAGGGAGAGTACCCCTTTCATCATATGTGATTAGTTCAGGTCATCAATACGATTAGTTCAGGTCATCAATACTGATTAGTTTTTCACATGCTGAGATAATAATGACCTGGATAAGCAATTTGATTGAAGTACAATGTTGCTCAAAATAAGAAATAAAAAAATAGTTTTGGAATTCCCCCAACCCCACCCTATCAACCTAACCCTCATTCATTTATTTGAGTAGGTCTTCTCCTTGAAGATATGGGATTCATAGTTATATAAGTTGGAGCAGTTGATGCCTATCTTCATACTTCTTGATAGGACCATTGACAAAGAATAGGTGTTTATGCTCTGAATATGCCTATTTTACTTTCATTCTCATTTTACAACATGTCCCCTTTTCAACACAATTTTACATAACTTCCCCACTTTAAACATGCATGTTGATACATTTATGGCAATTATTTGTATCAATTTTACCACAACAATGATCTGGATTGTATGAGACATGGCACATCATCATAAAGTAGGGCCCCCTGGTGGGAGAAATGGTATGATCAAAATGATTACTTTCTTTCATCAATGAGGAATGATGACCTAAAGTCATCTGCATTGATTACTTTTCAACAAGCCTAGGTTTTCTGTGTAGGGAGGGGTCTCCACTTCAAGTCAATAGTAACATTGTTTTCAGTCTTTCATCGACTAATCAATGAAGTTAAATAGACGGTGTTCATCAGGTAATTCAAACTCTTAAAAATTTTTGTGTAATAATATAGGGTGTAACCTAAGCTAATCATGTCATGAGGTGCAGGAGGATGTCAAAAGAAAAGACGGCTTTGAGAAGTCGTTGGTTAATTAAGAAGGGAGTGGAACTCAGAGACAATGACAAAGCTTTCATCATCCTATGAATACAGATATAAATTGAAAATTATATAATATTGATCAAAGAACAACTGGCGTAACCCCTAAACGAAGTACAGCTGTACTTTAAATGTGGTATGTATACCTATATTCAATATGAGAACTACAAATCTCCAATTGTACAAAATTCGCAAGCGACAAAATACACTATATAGACATTATAAGAATTCTAATGATGAGAATTGAGGGGTAACCAGTTGTACAAAAGGCAATCTGTTATAAGATTGATTTCTATTGGTTGCCAGTTGTCCTCGCCCAGACATCCTTGGATACTTGATGCAATGTTGTCGATTATTACAGTCTATCGTTTACTATGTGCGTGTATATTCATCAGCAATTGCCACCCCCCTTATTCAAATACGGACTGACATATTTGAAATACATGTACTGATCCTCATATCTAATTTACGCTACAGACCATGAATACATGTATATTTTTTTTTTTTTTTTTGTGGAGGAACACACCGATGGGCTGCTATCATTTGTCACAGAGATAACCGCATTCTCTGTGTACCCTGGCAACTCTCGAAATCCCCAAACTAGTCAGTGCTGACGATAGGGTCCTCAATCTTCATATTGGCATCGTGAGTTGAAGACCGTGAAAGTCCAGACGGCACGTACATGTATACCAGTTCTAGTCTGTTCTGCCCTGAAGTGATCCACTCTGATTGCACGTCATTTAAATCCACTAACTCTGAACATTAAAAGGGATGAAAATGCCCAAGCACGAATTTCCCTGAAATGCTCTAGTAGAACCCCTCACACAAATTTTATAGATTTTGAATACCAGGAATGAAGGAACTTACTGGTCTTTGGAACTCAAAACTGTTTTTTTTTATGGAAAAGTTCTTTACTGTTCTTAATGAAAGTTGGATGATTTGAAGGAAATCCCCGTTTAATTGAAAGAGACAACTGGCCATATGCATGTCGTGCTGGTCTGCATTCGTAATTGCTACCGTAAATCCTCGCGTATAGGACGCACCCTGATTTAAGCTAACAGTCTATATGACACACATAGGATCTAATTTTGGTAATTTTAGTACTGATCTATAGTGAAAAATCCTCGCCTATAGGACGCACCCTGACTTGGGGTGAATTCTATAGGAAGCAGATGACATAATCCTGTGTATACACCGCGTCTTATACGCGAGGATTTATGGTAATAAAGGATAGTTCTGGACTTCCACCTTCATTGACAATTGTAAACTGGCATGTTCGGCAGGTCTCCCGTCTTAAATTCTTAAAATCAAATAGCAACTAGCAATCAGTGAGTAGTATGTCTGACCAGGCTGCCATCTCAGGCTTCATTGACAGCTATTAATTAGCATGTCTGACTGGTCTTCCAGCTTGGCCTTTATTGAAAACTGCCAGGGAGTAAAAACCGAAATGTCTGCCGACTGACAATTAGCAATTCGTGTCTAACAGCCCACGTAGTTTCAATGGCAATATAACAATCTAAAGGAGAAGCGTTGGACAGATTGATTTGTTTGAATCAACCGAAATTCCGCTGCTATAAGAAGTAGTTGTAAAGAGATTTACCCTGTCTAATCAATTAACAATGCATAGAAGGTAATGAGCCGCTGCTGGGGCCTAAAATTTATGGTTTATTACGATGAGTGAGTAATGGCCGTTTAATATCGACGGCTAAGATCATATTCATGGCAAGAAAGTACACAAGACATCAATGTATGGATGAATGCGTCCTTGCCCATGGATCCATATGTGCACCAGACTCACAGAGAGGATAGGAAAGAGAAGATATAGACGCATTTAAATGGTTTAGTACGGTTTTATAGTGCTAAGTGCCCATCTATAATCCACACCCTTTCTTTGAGCTCCCGCTGGGATACCGAGGGTCAAAATGACATTAAATTATAAAGACTGATTGAGAAACGCGGCTATGTTGTCCCAACACTACACTCCGAATTTTAATATAAAAAAAAAACTTGGGCCCACAATGGATCGAGTTTGGAAAGAAAAAATAAAAAGCCATTAACTTATAAAGTTTAGTAACTGGCTTATAATCGGCTTAAAATGATGTATAAAACATTTATTTCTAATTGTGTTTGAATAGAAACGGACGTCTTTGGGTTTATACATACAACATTACGCATTTATTCACTTTCTTACACATATGTTTCAAAATATAGTACAATTTCCACTCGTCACCTGCTGCCCACAAAGGCTATGAACATGATATTAGTAACGTCTCCTCTTGACGATGTCTGGCCGCCAGTTTATAGGATGTGTTTCTTCAGACTGAAAGAGATTAAAGAATATTTTTACTCCCCCTTGCATTATAGAGAGAACGATCATTATACCTCAACTACGCCAATTACAACAAGGTTTTTTCCGCAAACTTTTTTTTCTCCTAATTTTTAATCTACAACCGATTTTTGGTATGATATTGCAGAAGAAAAGATGTAGACATGTGGCAATACACCACCTTTTAGATTTTTTTAATTTATTTGGTATATTCAAGGCCCAAAATAATGGATGTGGAATAATATATATTTAAAAAAAAACACTTACAGCATTCTCATCCTCTTTGTAGATTTTGATGGTTTTATCTGCCTCACATGTGAGCAGTCTGGAACCACTGTTGTCAAAGGTTGAGGCAAAGATACCAGCCTCAGAGTCGATAGAACCAGGTTGTACGGCCGTCTGAATACGCTGGAAGTTGTAGCCAGTCTTCCAGTCCCAGAAGTACATCGTGCCATTGTCACCTGCATAAAGGAAGGAAGAAATGTCATGTATAGCTTTCTGATGTTTTCCGACTAAAATCGAGGTTTGAGCATAGTTTGATATTATGTAAATTCTCATTGTCAATCATGGTCGAGAGGGATTGAGAGAGAGAGAGAGAGAGAGAGAGAGAGAGAGAGAGAGAGAGAGAGAGAGAGAGAGAGAAACACATAGGGACAAAGCAGGCCGAGAGAAGGTAAAAGAGAGTTATGTTAAATGGAACCCAAGATTTTATCCATATTGAACCTACCTCCAGAGACGAGAACATTATCCTGGTTAAGCGCGAGTGTGTTGATAATTGAGTTGTGGCCTGACATATTCTGTACAAAGTTACCATCTGGGAATTTCCACTGTTTGATGTTATCTGGGGAAGCCGACGCCATTGAGTACCTAGAAGGTAAATGTTTTTTGTTTAGATGTTCTATTCAAGTATGTATTTGACATGGACGTATGGGCCCAACGAATATAAAATCATTGTTCTGATATCCACAAAGTTCTGCATTCCACAGTTTTAAATGTTTATCACTTTGGTAAGACTACAAAAAGAAACTATTATCACGCGTGTACTCACTGTGTTGGGTGGAGTGCTACTGAGCGTACACTCTTCTTGTGGTTTGTGAGTGTCACCTTTGACCTTCCAGCAGCCAAATCCCACAGTCTTACTGTACAATCGTGACTTCCGCTCACCACCTTTAGAAACAATGATATTATTTGGGTGTTTGAGATCTGTATGTAAATTCCGTCCAGGTTAATAACACATTGAAATGTCACAGGACTGCCTATGACCAAACATAAAAGAACAAAACCTTCTGTATTATGACTTGCAAAAAAATAAAGAAATGCTATCCCCACTAATCATTATAATGCAACAGCATATTTTAGTTTGGGGCAACATGATAAAGGCGGTTAAATGTTGTAGTTCAGATGCCAAAATATTACATCCTAAGGGCACTATTTATGTACAAAAAAATGGAACGATGTGCTTTGGTACGCACAAAGGGCTCAGGGCCTACCATATTAAAATGTAATGAAATGATTTTCCCGCGTTTTTTTAAATGCGTCCAAAACGTCTCACGTTTAGACCCTGTTTTCGAATCAAATAGAAACAAAGAGAGAAAAGTCCAGCCCGGTGGTAAACCTATGGAGGACTGGATTGGAGAAGATATTTTTATGAAATGACTTTTTTCTTTACTTAATTTTGTATGAACTCATGGATGGATTTTTGAATTTTTTTCTTTACTGTAACTAAAGACTGATATATGAACTACTCATGTATGGTAATTTTATTTGTTTACATGCTTTGTTTCTGGTAGAAAATTGAGATTGAAAATTGTATAACTGACTTTTTTCCAATGCCACCACCTACCCGGCGGTATAGACTCAGGGTGGTCCCTGAGCCAAATACTCATATAGACTGCAACAGGGCTAACCCTAATCATGTATCTATGTGATATAACCACAATGATGATAAACTGCATCAAACCTGGGGTTCTGCTCCTTGACACTTGACGTCGGCCACTGTGTTGGTGTGTCCTGTAAGGGTGTGAACGCACGCCATGGTCCTCATGTCCCATACCTGCAAACAAGGAAGTATATTATAGATACAAAGTAGGCTTAAACAGCTCAATGTGGATCGACCAAGTAGCGGTGTTGATCTAATGCTTACAGAGATACACTACCCTGTGATACGTTACATGGATGTGTTATTGACAGCTAAGGCCATAAAGTACATTTTTGTATATTCATGTTGAGAAAACGGTATGAACCATCGTATTGCTCTCTCTCTCTCTCTCTCTCTCTCTCTCTCTCTCTCTCTCTCTCTCTCTCTCTATATATATATATATATATATATATCCCTGTCTGTACATATGAGAACCAGACAAATGCAAGAGCGGACAGAAAAGAGAAGATTCAGAGCCCTATTAAGATATACTACGGACACTTAAGTACTGGAAGACTTACCCTGACTGTGGCATCCCTACCACATGTGGTGAGTACATCAATGGTAGGGTGGAGGTCGATGGCGTACACGGCACTGAGATGGCCATGATAGTGACGGATGACTTTGTTATACTCCAGATCCCAGCATTTCACCTGGAAACATCAATTGTATACTGTTAGTGTTAATAAACAATGTTGTTTTTTTTTGTTTTGTTTTTTTGCGGTCCATGTTCGCCATACCTCAGGTTTCTTATAGAACACTTATTAAAATACACAGTATGATATGAAAGATTAACACTCGAGGATATGGATGACTGATAGCATTATTTGGGGTCAGGTGCAGCATGTGCAAATGCTTAGCTTTAAGAGCCCTGCTCTTTTACTGGGTATTACTGGGAATATGCTGATCAATGTCGCAAATTAATATCAGCCATAGTTTTATAGCGTGCTAGAGGCATCTAGTGCAATGCACTTTTTGACCGATGAAATAGTTCCCCGTGTTTACTGTAGACCTTTCAGGGTACAACTGTTTTTTGTCAGTATTTTTCTCGCCAGAATCAAATCAAGCAAGGCCTGTGCATAACAGGGCTCCTGGCACCGGGAAGAATAATTTACATTACTAGAATCTGTAAAATATGTAAATCTATTCTATTGACGTTGTGTCACTCTGTGTTTAACAAATTGTATACATACCTGTTTGTCTTCTCCACAGGAGAAGAGGTAAGGCTGACGAGGGCTGACTACGACACCGCGGACTGTGCTGATGTGGCCAGTCAGTGACAGCTTCAGCTGACCTGTGGCTAAGTCCCATACCTTAAGGTGTAACAAACGATAAGCAAGAAGAGAAAAGTTAATGACCAATCACTTGTGTTCATCTGTTTATTCTATTTTCTCATCAGTACAGATCATATTCCCTAAGGGCAGTGCTATGCACGGTTGAACAATACTCATGACTATTGATAGCTTATTCAAACACATTATGCAGGGAAAACAGAGAAATATAAAGATAGTGATTGAACTATGACCAAAATGTAGATGATTAATTCCATTAACATACCTTGATAACTCTGTCACCAGCTCCAGTGACAAACCACTCGTTGCCTGGTTCCATAGCGATACAGCGTACCCATCCCAAATGACCGCTGATAACACGATACAGTTTCCATGGTGCATGCCATCCAGGCTTGGGCATGGTAGGAGCCTTACGTGGCACCAACATCTGTTGGTTGCCAACCGTCACCAGTGTTGTGCTGCGGTTGGCCTGTGAGGAGAACCGCTCTGATTTTCCGGCATGTTGCTTAATGTCTTGTACACTGGCTGCTGTGGGTACACCCTCGATCCTGGTGTAGAAATAAGTAATCTATTAATCATGACTGTAAAACACTCTGCACTAATGAATCGCTTTCGAGCACATTATCACAGTAATTTTTTTTTATCATTTTTGAGTTTTCCCCCCAAATTTCACCAAATTATCTTTGATGAACCATGCCATACCTGACGGGTTAACGTGTATTACACAGTTGGTGGTATATTCCCTTAAATTAAATCAATATTTATGTCTTATATATAATTGTTGATATACCAAATGCCTACATGGGCACACAACGGTATATCCATGTTGTGGACAGGTTTACTAGTTTCTACTTACCGTGCTACGGCCATGTTATTAGCTGCTTCAGCCTGTGTAGATGTGCTCTCACTCAGTGTTACACCTACAAAAAGCACACACGTACATGTACTATTATACTACCCTCAAATATGGTATATTGTTTTAATGTAGGTCACTCAATGACTGAGTAATAGTTGTTTAACGAGATTTCAACAGCTAAGGTTATATTCATGGCGAGAACTACATTAATGATTACAAAATTTCACAAAGGAATGCGTCTGTGTCCGCGCATATGTGCACCACAAAAATCCTCACAGGTCACTCAATACAATACTTCTTAAATCGAAAGTTACATGTATTCATTCGGGAAAATTTATTCTACAATAGAGAGCTTTTACATAGAGAGCTCGAGATTTTGCATCAAAAAGATAAATTACCTGGAGCAGAGGGATACGGGTGACTGCCAGCAACGGTGGTCTCAGGCTGGGTCTGTGATGAGTCTGAAGGAAGAAAGGAATGTCGACGAAATTATCAATTTGAGTAAATAACATAAATGGGTTTTGTTATGCAGAGAGAAAAGCCTCTCTCAATGTACATGCAAGGGATAAGTAAGACAGAAGTTACACTTTACTTTGTGATTTACTATCATGACATGAGTTACATACCGGTTCCTGTCCAGCCAAGAGCTGGCATCTCACTTTGTGTTGATGGGACTACAGCTTGTTTTCTCTCTCTTTCCTTTGCCAAGTGTTGAACAAGCCCATATTCGTCCCGCACTTTGATATTTTTGGCCATGTGTGTGCTGCAATGGTAAACGTATCTAATAAAATAGTGGCTAGCATATGATGGGGACCATATGATGCGATGACATAAGTAACAAACATATCGACTTTGAGAATCCTTCATTTCTTAAGTGTTAACCTGAACTATACAATAATGGCGTTTATAAATCTATGGGGCTCTTAGGAAGCGCCCATTACATGTATTAACTGGGAGGGGTAAGAAGACAATATCGACCCCTCAAAGGGAAAGGAGAACTGTGACTCCTCAAATTCGGGAGGGCAAAAACAGTGAAAAAGTCTGCAAAATCGAAATGACTAGTACAAAGGAGTTGAACAATGCACACTCTAAATGACTAGTACAAAGGGGTTGAACAATGCACTCTAAATGACTAGTACAAAGGGATTGAACAATGCACACTCTAAATGACTAGTACAAAGGGGTTGAACAATGCACACTCTAGAGTGCGTTATGTTAAGTTTACCTTGCTTCATCATGAGGTGGTGGGTTCCCTTGATCTGACAGGAACATATCATGTGTCCTTTTCAGTGATCGGAACACAAGTGTGTGAACTGAATGTTTTTGTACCTCCTGAAAATACAGAAGTTCTATTTAGGAGAAGAACGGTATTAAAATGAGTATTGAATTTAAACACAATTTATTACACATCGTTGCCTTAGTGCAACAAGGTTGTACATGTGTATCTGCATTTTTCAAGTTTTGCAGGAGAGGCAAAAGGGTGTACTTTTACTATAGCATAAAGTTGACACCTTGAAAAAATCAAATTACTCTACCTAATAATTTTCAGCATGTCACCTGAAACACACAACTTTTATTTCTTTTGCCATATTGCCATGTCATAGACAGAGCTTCAATACTTTCTTAGTACCATGTAGGTAGATTAGGGTCTGTGGATGTTAAAACAGAAGAAAACTCAATTTTGCCAAAATGTCAGTTGTACTGAGGCGACGACATGTACTACATGTACTGGTACCAAGTGGAGGCCATCGCCCACCAGTGGGCACTATCATCCTGTACTAGACTCGTATTTATAAGCCGAATCCACATATAAGCTGCACCCTGACTTTTCCTAGTATATTAAAGCGCAGCTGAGACCTGAAATGGTTCCCATTCCTTACTAGGTTACTATTGTCAAGGGGGCCTATCCCGATGGGGGGGGGGGGGATATATACAAAACCCTACCGTAATCTCCCGCGTATAAGGCGCGTCTTATAGGCCAAACAAAATGCTGCTGGGTCTTATACGTGGGAGGTAAATTGCCTTGAGTTTGGGGTGCGCCTTATAGGGGGGTATCTTTTACTATAGAACAGTACTACATTAACAAAAATCTGCCCTCAGAGGTGTGCCTTATACGTTATAACAGACCTCCCTGAGTTGGGGGTGCGCCTTATAGGCAAGGTGCGCCTTATACGCGAGAGATTGCGGTACCTATTATTCCCATATAAGCTAATAGCCGCACCCTTATATCTGGAACATCCTTTAGGCCGAACCAGAGACATAAAGATACAGAGTTGGGAGACCCTATAGCATTGCAGTCTGATTTCTGTGACATGGACCACATGTTGAACATCAATGGAACTACTCAAAAGGGTCCTCTAAATGACTGCCTTGAGAAAATTATTTTGCCCACTTATAATTCACAGCAATTTTATTCAAAAAGCATATGAAAGTTCTACATCTGAAGTTTTTTACTGAGCCTTTATTATCACAAATTCAAAAGGGGGCATTTTTGGAAATAGGCCCCAAACTTATGATTTTCCTAAAAATGTCCACAGAATCTCTAACCTCCCTTAAATCGTTTTGATAGGTAAATTCTAAGTGGAAAAGAAATACTGTCACCAATGGCTCACAGACTGGGTCGGTGTTCTTCGAACCCAGATTTTTCTCTGACAATGAGCAACTGGAGAAAATTATTTTGACTCACTTATAATTGTCACAGCAATTTGATTCAAGAAGCATATGAAAGCTCTACATCTGTAGTTTTTAACTTAACTTTTATTCTCACAATTCTAAACAGGGGTGTTTCTGAAAATAGGCCCCAAAATTTCAGATTTTCAAAATAATTCTAGTGCCATCAGTTATCAATTAGAAACCATTTCGGTTCTAAAGAACAAATCAGGGGCTTACTGACCCTTTTTAAATCATTTTGATACAGAAATTCTAAACGGCAAAGAAAAACTGTCCCCCATGGCATGGGTTGGTGTTCTTTGAACCCTGATTTTTCTCTGACAATGAGCAACTGGAGAAAATTATTTTAGCTCACTTATAATAATTGTCACAGCAATTTGATTCAAGAAGCATATGAAAGCTCTAAATTTGTAGTTTTTAACTTAACTTTTATTAATCTAAACAGGGGTGTTTTCCGAATATAGGCCCCAAAATTTCGAATTTTCCAAATAATTCTCAGAGATTTGACCCCCCCCCCATAAAAATTAGTGCCATCAGATATCAATTAGAAACCATTTCAGTTTCATAGTACAAAACAGGGGCTTTCTGACCCTTTTTAAAATATTTTAATACGAAAATTCTAGCGGCAAAGAAAAACTGTCCCCCACAGCTCACAGACTGTGTTGGTGTTCTAAGACAATGAGCAACTGGAGAAAATAGTTTTATCAATTATATTTGTCACAGCAAATTGATTCAAAAAGCATACTACAGCTCGAGACCTGTAGAATTTAATTGAATTTCATTATCGCAAAAGTCAGAGGGGGGGGGGGCATTTTTGGAAATAGGCCCCAAAATTTCCGATTTTTTAAAGAAAAAAATCAAGAGATTGGCAACCCCCCTAAGAATTGGTA
The DNA here is from genome assembly GCA_949317995.1 of Acholoe squamosa. Lineage (NCBI taxonomy): Eukaryota > Metazoa > Annelida > Polychaeta > Phyllodocida > Polynoidae > Acholoe > Acholoe squamosa. The sequence goes on from OX439042.1 coordinate 23,972,440, forward strand.
CTATTAGCTATCAATTAGAAACCTTTTCAGTTCCAAAGTACAAAAAAAGATTAACAGCAAATTGAGTAAAAAAGTAGAAAATTTCTGACCTGTGGATTTTACTCCAGTATGATTGATACTAACTTTCCCATGAATTAAGGTGACCCTGTACTCCCATGTATATGGAAATTATATGATTAGAAGCGCCAGAGTGTCTTCTTTGTTGTGATATGATTTGTTCTTTGGTATCATTATCTGGAGATAAATTATCAATAAAATTGTGAGACAAAGTCAAAAATTTCCTGCTGCCACAGTGCAGTGTGGATTTGCCTAGATTCTGCTCACTCTATGGAAAAGCCATGACAGAAAAATATCACAATCCTAAATTGTTAAAACCTTCATATCTCTGGTTATAATCCCTTGATTCAAATCATTCAAAAAGCATTATATTCGAAAAATATCAAATATTTGCATAAAGTGTCCGGTAAGGACAAGGGCTCCAGGTGACCCAAAATTATTTGACAAAGGATTTTCTTGTAACTTGAAATATTTGTTCCTTACATGTTTTGTAATTGAAATGTGAAATAAAAAGTTGGGGTAGCAACGCTACTTTCTTTGGTACTAGCCATTGTTTGTAGGATGATTTAGCATTGAGTCCAATGGGCTGGTAGCTAGACATTTATTTTATTTCCGGACATGTGATAAACATATGTCAAAATATATGCCGCTATTTCCAACTCTTTTACCTAGCCAATAAAAATGCCAAAAACTTGATAAAAATAGAAAAAATGGTTAAGGTCACAGGCTAAGCCTGAGGCTTTCTTTCTTTGTTTGTTTAGTTTTACGTCCGCGGGCCATCGAGGAACTCAGACATTCAACTGAGGATTTCAGTGACATCTATGATCAATGTACTATATACAATGCACTATGCTAACATATAATTATACTGACATATGTTGACTAATTGCTGACAAATAGTAAGTTCATGTAACTGCTGACATAATATATTGACTACTTCCAGACAAATAGTCAATATTCAAATAGTCAACTTCTTGATAACTAATGAGCACTTCGATAGTGCATCATGACGGCCATGGGCATGCTGCACTCCTGGATCTGTGGCCCTTAAAGGGTTAATAAAACATCATGTTACCTGAAGTGGTTTACTGATGTACTGTCATGTACCACCATGTACCATGATGTACCGTACCACCATGTACCATGACGACCGTACCATCATGTACCATAATGTACAATCATGTACTGTGATGTACCATGATGTACCGACACGTACCATGATGTACTGTCATGTACCATGATGTACTGTCATGTACCATGATGTTGTCATGTACCGTAATGTACCACAATGTACTGTTATGTACCGTGATGTACCATCATGTACCATGATGTACTGCCATGTATCATGATGTACTGTCATGTACCATGATGTACCGTCCTGTACCATGATGTACCATGACGTACCGACATATACCATGATGTACCGACACATACCATGATGTATCATCATGTACCATGATGTACCGTCTTGTACCGTCATCTTCCATCCATCCATCCATGAACATCAGACAGCCAGTGTTGCCAATAAAGGGTTATTGCATGGTACAACCAATAAAATATCATGTTGCCTGTACAACCAATAACACATCATGTTGCCTGTAAAGGTTTATTTTATGGTACAACCAATAAAACATGTTGCCTGTAGAGGGTTATTGTATGGTATGATTAATAAAACATCATGTTGCCTGTAAGGGGTTATTGTATGGTACAACCAATAAGTCATCATGTTGTCTGTAAGGGGTTATTGTATGGTGCCATTAATAAAACATCACAATGTCTGTAAGGGGTTATTGTATGGTATGATGTATACCAGCAGTTAGAGCTCCCTCCCACATCCATTGGCATTACTCTGACCATGGTCATGGAGACTAGAGGAACGTCTTTTACACACTATGCTCTGACAGCTTGTAGTAGTGAGGTAGGGGAGGGGGTCACACACGTGCCTAGGGAGAGGCTTGTTGCTGTGACGTGTCCAGGGCCACAGTGATTGACAAGTGGGGAGGGTGCCGGGCCAAGGGAGTGAAGGGAACTATGAGCCAAACTCACCTGTTCACAGTTTGTCAATAGCTGTGGTAGACGTGGTTGGTACTACAGATAACTTTATGGCATTGCTGGAATGGTTAAACCTATGGGCCACAAAAACAAAATAATTCTAAGACCCAGAAGCACGTTGTAGAAATTTGTTGTTCCTCGGTACATTCAACTATTCAGTGACTAAGGTCACTGAATAAAAATATGTAAAAAATCCCTCAAAAATATGAAAAATTCTTCAAATAATTCTGAGGTTGGCCCTGTTTGGCTTAGGTCGGTCGCATGACCGGAAATTTAACTACCGTAATCTCCTGCGTAGAAGACGCGCTGCGCGTATAAGACGCACCCCAAAGTTAGCAAATGCATTTTCGCGTATAAGACGCACATTTTAAGGCTCAATTTTGTAAATTCAGTACATTTCTATAGTAAAATTACCCCTTGTATAGGACGCACCCCTAATTTCAGTACATCCTATAAGACTCCCCAGCATTTTGTTTAGCGTAGAGGACGCGTCTTATACGCGGGAGATTATGGTACTTTTTTTTGGTCCTGTCATTGGAAAAACCAGCTTCATGTGCCACCCCTATCAAAATATGTTGAAAGAAAAACACCCTAACCCTAGGAGCAATTGAATGGGATGATTAAATTTGATTTCATTTTGATTTGATTTGATTACAACAAAGTTGCGTGGCTTGCACCACGAAATTTCATCTTGTTGAATACAACTATGATCACAATGACTACAACATATTTACATATAATTAAATTCATCAACATAGATGTAAGGCTGGTAAGCCGCGTTATCAACTAAAATTCTTAAGACAGGATAGTGATGGTAGGAGACCAAAGAGGGATTAATAGCAAATAGGGTCAAGGATATGTAATCCAGATTAATATCGACATCATTCTACTTAGTTACTCATCACTAGAGTTGGGAGGGCAGGACTGATGACCTGGACCTAACCCGTTATATTGGCATTCAGTGATAATCATCGGAGGGAGAGCAGGGCTGATGTCCTGGACCTGTCCCAGTGATTGACATGTTGTATAAAATATAAATATATCTCAGTGTGAAGATATGAATGTCAGCATGTATATGTAATTGATGAGAAATGTAAACAATATTTAGAAGAAACAATAGTTCATCGGGTGCAGTTGGTGCACTTGTCATCAGCATAAATTATGTTCTCATGTACTGTGTATACTCTCTTTGCATTCCCATATCAGTGTTTCTTAGTATATAACACAATTATATACATGTATGTAATTAAGCATTAGCGTGAATTGCTCTACCTTAATAAGCTCAATCCAAGTTGTGTGTGAGTGAGTATTCCTGCTTCTCACACGTCAACATAAGTCAATTTCAGAGATATCCATGGGGTTCCTAATTTTCAAACAGTCCCAAAGACCTTTATTTTGCAGAGTTTGGAGGCTATTCTGTTCTTCAACACAAAGACTGTTGAGCACAAAGTTGCAGTATTTTAAAGTAGGTAGAATGCAATGTTTGTAAATTTGAAGAGCCTCATCTTGATTTATAAGGTGCCTTATTTTGTGTGCTTGATAAAATCTATAATGGCAGCGTTTTCTGATGCTTGCATAATGAGGTTTGAAAGACATATTTTCATCTACAGTGACGCCTAGGTAACAGAATGTACTTTGTCATTAAGACCGCATCACCGGAAGACAGAAATCAGAAAATCTGGATTTTGGACAGCTTTTACCAGAAAATTAACAAATTTAATAGACATTTCAAAAAGACAAAACCAGGAATTCCTAGTAAACCAGGAAGAGTGGTATCTCTGAATTAGTGCATCATGCCAACTATTAGAGAGGGCATCAGCCGTTTTTTGTGGGTACAAAGGGTATACCTGAGAATCATACATGTATGTATATGGACGCAATAATTGGTCATTGTGTGTTATTTGTCAGTTCTTTGATTCACACATCAGGGTCACACAAGGGACAAATGGATGATAATCACACTGCTAATGCTATACTATAGAAGGCCGGTGCGACATGCCATTTGCCATTTGTTATTTGTCATTTGCCAATTGCTATACTTATGTCTTGCTATTTGCTGATTGTTGTTTAAAGTTATTGTCATTTGCAATTTGCCAATTACGTCTTGCCATTTGCCAATTGTTAATTTCAATTGCTGTTCGCCGTTTGCCAATTGCCACTTACGTCTTGCCATTTGCCAATTGTTAAAAACATCCCATTCTCCCCAAGTGAAGTTAACCCATAATTTTGAATGCATTTTTTTTGTATAAAGGCCAAATCTCACATAAAAGAGAATAGTTCCCACACTTTCTACAGGAAAGAATGGTTTAGAAAATGTCTAGGGGTTTTCTTTTCATAGGGGAACAGGATGTTTGCAAGACCCCACAAAAATTTTAGCGTGCCATTCGCTATCACCCTTCAAACAGCTTCTCTATGTTAGGCCCTTGTCTGTTTACCAGAATTCAATCCTATGTATATTATTTATATAGCATATGTAGAGCTGAGAAAGAGAAGTGGATTTCCTTTTTAAATGAAGTCTTAATGTCAATTTAAAGGGAAATTCTAACCAATTAAAGATCTCATATCAACTCCATAATACATTGATTTTCAACCTTTTATGGGGAACTCTTCCATACATGAAAAGAAAATAGTCCAAAATAATGATTTCAGAGATGTAGCCAGTCCTGTATCTGATATGCTTGATCACAAATCTGGACCCTATTTAAACTCTTAATACTGGCAGAATTTTGAGTTCGATTTTGGGTCTTTGATCAGTCATAACTTCCCTTATACTTGGCATAAAGACTTCATTTAAAGAGCAAATCCACTTTTTTGATGAGATCTATCCATTGCCTAAACGCCCAACTCTCGCTGCCCCGGTACCGAATTTGGAGGCATCTGATTGGACAGGGGTGGTAAGCCCAGGAGCCTGCAGGGAGCTGCAGCATCTGGTGTATGTCATCCCAAGGTGTTGACAACCCCAGGGTGAGAGGTCACAGACCAGATAAGGGACAGTTGGGTTTGAATCTAGACACAAAAAACAAAAAGCTGTCATCTTTTATACAGCAAGTATACTAGAATGACATATTTTATAATTCACACCATTATCTTTATCCTAAGACATTTATTTAGGTGTGTGAAAATGGCAAATAAGCTGTTGCTCCTTAGTGAGTAACAAGCAGATTTATAAAATGCTGTGTCCAGTCTCAGGCATCCACATGGTGTTGTGTATGTTTGTGGTGCTGTATACCAGACCACTGGTGGTGTCAGTGAATACCCAATCAGGGGGGACTACTCTGTCTCTGCCTGTCACTCAGCCCTACAAACGGTTTTCTGTGTGAAAATATTTGAATTTATATAGGCTCTCATTACAATATAAGTTAGTGAAACCAAATTTATTTTTTGTGGTCATATCTGCCCTCGGGCCATACATAATTGGGTAGGTTTTAAAAAGCAAGGGTTTGATATATTCAGAGTTATCCTTGAATATATTGCTGATCTGTGTGCATCAGCTGTCTTAGAGGACATTTAAAAAGGGGTGTGGCCTGCAGTTCATATAGTCAAGGTGGGTGTTTAATAGATAAAATGCATGGGACAAAGTCTTAATAACTAGGTAAGTGCCTACTTAGGGATGCCCCCTTGCACATGCTCCCTCAGTCCCTGAGGCACTCCAGTCAAAACAAAATGGTGGTGGATTTAAAAGGCAGGGAGGTGATACATTCAATTTGGATTCTGACCAGCTATTAATTCAAGGTAGTACCGAGAACGGCCCACCCGTGAGTCGTGACTCAAACGATACTCAGTCTAGGTAGAACCAGGCATTTATTTGATACATCACATGAAAATTAAGATAATGAGTTAGAGTTAAACCCCTGTGTCTTAGTTGTGCAGGAGAGTGCAAGAATTTCAAATCTTTTGGAATCATGTTGATATCTCAATTCGTTCTCACAGAATCACAGAATTAGTATCTAGAAATCTGACATTTTTGTCCTAAGTATTCAGGCAATTTGTTGTGACCTTCCAGATCCCAATAATGGGCCAATTAGCCATAATAAATGAAGAAATGAAAGGGAGGTAAGTTAGTAAATTGTCAATTCAATTGGAATGGACCACAATATCAGCATGAAATAAAAAGCTATCTGACCCGGATGTTTACCTGTACGAAATTTTACCTTGACCTTATTTTCCCATGACCTATATATCTGACCTACATTAGTTCATGACCTAGATTCTGATATGATCAAATATATAGGAACAGACCCTGTAAAATATGAAGAAGTAGACATTCTGATAACCTAACCACTGGTATTTGACCCTAACATTACCATCTAATGGGTTTCCTATTGACCTAGTTTCAGACCACCCCATATGTTTGACCAACATTAGCTCATGACCTAGATTTTGATTTTAACTTTTTCCTGTGTGGTAGCAAGTTCACATGGTTGGGAAATCATAAAAAATCAGTTAAATGCTCCTAAAGTCAGGGAGCCTGTAAAACAAGTTTAGCTTAGCAGGTATTGTAAGTGTCACACCTGCATGATGTACATTGCGCACCTTCGCACAGGAAGTGTGATTTTTCGAATTTCTTTTGCAGTCACCAGCTGTACTATTCAGTCCACATGCACAAACAAGACCTTATATGAAACGCCATGAAACATACTATTACTTTCTTTTAGTTTCATTCTACTTTTTCATTTTGGACAACTTGATTTAGATGACCTTTTCAGTCATCTAGTTCAGAAATCTACAAAAATGTCTAGAAATGCACCAATTTCCCCGAAAAATTTTCATATAAGTAAAATAAGCCATGAAATACCAAGATAAGTTCTTATATGTGTTCATTTATTCTTTGTTCTGTAAGAATATGCCAATTTCAGTGCAGTTTAATTTCCAGTGCAGCAATTTGTTGGGTCACAAACAATGTGTCACAAATGATGGACACTCCCAGAGGAGTGGTGCAGGCATTGTTTACTCCGTAGACGCTCTGAGGGAACCTCAGAGACCAAGTGTGTCTGTTGTAGTCTGTTTGGTCAGCCAATCTGGCAGAGTGGCCATTTCTCACAGAAGTACTTACTGTTCAGGTCCAATGCTTCCACCAACACTTCCCTCAATGTATATCCAAAGATTCACAATACACAAAGCACTTGAAATACTTGTAATAATTAATAATCCAGGTGATTTTCAAATCTCCCTCCCTAACTCCAAATCATTGTCGGCCATCTTGAAGCCAGGTGTAGCCACCTAGTGCCAAAAAGACTACACTATTCTTGGTTGGTTAGCCCTATGTTTCAAGAGCAGTCTAACACCAGGTAGCACCACAGCATGTTGACAATGGAGGCCATTGAGGTAGTGATATCTAAGCTCAAGATAAACATGTCAGATTTATTGGATATATCTCATGTTTCAGTCAATATAAGCTGATGTACCGTAAACTCCCGCGTATAAGGCGCGTCTTATATGCCAAACAAAATGCTGCTGAGTCTTATACGTGGGAGGGATATTGCCTTGAGTTTGGGGTGCGCCTTATAGGGGGGGGTATTTTTACTATAGAACAGTACTAAATTAACAAAAATCTGGCCTTAGCCTAAGCCTTAGGGGTGCGCCTTATACGTGGGACAGGCCTCCCTTAGTTGGGGCAGGGCTCGACAAATCCCTGTGCCCAATGCCCATGACTCAAAAAAAATTCATTGGGCACAGAATTCTTCTCAAGTTGTGCCCAATGGGCACAGCTGTCGAAAAGCTACTAAAGACATCTCAGCACAATGCTATGCTGCTGAGTCGTGTGTGTAGTGGTCTCTGAAATTTTAAATGAAGGTTTTTCACCAGAGATGTAATGAAATAAAATTGTTTTTTTATTATATCCAAATTATGTGTTTTATTTATCTTAATGATAATTGTGTAATTTTGAGTATAGAAAGCAAAAGCAAAGTCAGGTGCAGGGCACAGAACTTGTCTGCTGGGCACAACTTTTTTTTGCCCTTGTGCCCAGTGGGCACACAGTCCTCAAACTGATTTGTCGAGCCCTGTTGGGGGTGTGCCTTATATGCGGGCTGCGCCTTATACGCGGGAGATTACGGCACATGAAAACTACATGTTTGTGAATAGGAGGGACAATTTCCAGGAACTGAAAGTGAGTACTTAGTTCAGACTAGCCATGTGTTTGTGCCACTATAGGTTACATGGACGTAAATGCTGCCCTCTCGTGAGTCATATGGTATTCAGGCCTGCACTGAAGGTGATCTGGGTGCTGATTGGCTTAGAAATCATATGCAAGAAATATTGGTAAAATTATGAAAAAAATCACAAGTGACCCCAAATAGTTCCTAAATGGAACAGTAGATGAGTTTTTATATTATGCCAAGGTTTGGGGATTTTATCAGGTCTGCAAATGTTCATCTATGGAGGTTTTGAGGCCCAAAATAGGGTAGAATGGCACTTGCTGTACTTATCGCTCCCTTCGTTAAGATTTTCAGGGTTAACCCTTTCCTATATTCTAACACATTGTGTGTGAGAGATGGTTTAATCTTGCTACGGTCGAAAATATTACCAACAAACATTACGGGGGCTGTTTTTGTGTGTTATGCTATATAGAAACATAGAGGAAATGGAATTAGTTCCACGTAACCTATGGCTATGCTATAGACTTGTAATTTGTATACATGATGATCTTGGATCCTGCCTGTGAGCAGGCAGGTATTTCGGCCTAGCATTGTTTGATTGATGTAGCCCCAGTCTGGCCCAGATTATTGTGTAGATGCCAACAGTATAAAGAGGGAAACTGAAAAGCGGATCAGTCACACTTTACAGGCTCCTAAATTGTCAGCCCATTACCCAAACCAGAACTCAGAAAAGCTATTGTCTGGGTTCGTAACAGAACTAGTCTATGGACCGGCAAGTTATATTGTGCGCCCGGCGTACGCTGCACTTATTATCGCTCACTACCACGCAATGATCACGGCATAAACCCACCTTTTATGTTATAATTGGCCCATTTTCCATGGTTCCCGCCTGAGATTGAATGAAACCTATGCCAAGTAATATGAAAGGAAAGACAGAATACTGCATAAAGGTAAGAAAATATCACCTACCATACTCATGTTCACTGGTTCAGCCGAGGCCGGATGACTCGATGCCTTCTCTCCTTCGTCAGTGGAGAGTTAGAAAATATTGTAGTACTGTAGTCCTTCGCCAGATGGCGGATCGGCGTTTTTGCCGCGCCAGACCGCGCCTCGCCAGACTACCGCGCGCCTACCGCGCATCGTTTGGCTTGACAGACTGGCCGCAGTCAGTGGGCTTTAGGGAGTGGTCATTTTTCTAACAAGGCAAAAAAATCAGATCCCTCTTGGGGGGAGGGGGAAAATTATTTTAGCCTTTCTTAGTGAAATAGCCCGCGCATTGCTATAGCACAAAGGGGGAGGGGGGATTTCTTTTTAATTCATATTGGTATGCCGAAGATACTCACAGGCTATAGGTTTAACAGTTCCGCTGCGTATCTCACACCCCCCGTGAGATAACACGCGGAAATATCACACACCGAGGTCACATGACCATTTGATGACGTCATAGCTCCAAGATGGCGATGTAAACAGTGCACACGGGGAGTCATTCTGGTAAATTCTATTGTAATTCAGCAGCTTTAGATCAAAATAACATGAAATAAATGCAAATGAACACTCGTGGGGAAATTTTTTTAGGGTTATCTCTAAAAAATTCTCCCCCCTCGTGAACATTTGCCTAAATACCCCTCCGCAGTCTATGGGCGACAGCGTAGGTGGGCGTGGTCCCTAGCAGAAAACCCTCTCACCAGAATGACCCCTCTGAGGTGGAGGGCAAAAGAAAAAAAAAATTATGACATGCCTGCGTGAAAATCCACCACCCCTCCCGTTGTTAAAAAAATTACCACTCGCGTAGGCAAAATTTTTTGACTGCCGTTGAGGTGGTGGGGGGGGCGTAAAAGATTGCGCCTCTGACCACTTTCTTAGGCTAAGCAGGCTTAGCCTTAGGGATTGATAATTTCTTTAACAACAGGGCGGTCGGTTTGTGCTCTGATGCATGAAAAAAAATATTGACTCCCAATAGAGGAAAAAAATTCCATGCAAACATACCTATTCAATCTATAGTAATGCACAGGCTTTTTCACTGAAAACAGGTGAAATTATTTGACCCCCCCCCCACCCTTGAGAGGGGTTGACAAAATTTTGATCCCATCCTGCCCCAGTCAAGCGGTTGAAAAAATTCTGACCCCCCCTCAGACCCCCCCCCTTGTTGAAAAATAATCTCTCCCTCACTCCACAAACTATTCAATACCGCCCTCAGCCATTCCTTTTGTTTCTTTTCAAATGATCACTCTCGTGTGGAGAAGTGCCATGGGCAGAATTTTTTACTGTTCTATGATGCTAAATACAATCCCCACATCCCTCACTCCAAGGGCGATCAAGTTCTGTGTCCTCTCCCAGTAACTATTAGTTCTCGATTCAATAAATTACATCTAAATTACACTCTGCAGTCTCATATCATGTAGCTGACTTCCAAGAATAGACGAATTAAAAGTATGCTGCTTCTTAAATATGTTTTTTTTATTCCTTATGGCAAGGTGTGTTTTATCACACCGTACCATCACGTAACTATCATAGATATGTACAATCATACCGGGCACTACACATTCATAACTATCCTACAATCACTATGTACACACACTCTACACCCTACTACATAATGTACACGTGACTAATGGGTGCTCAATCAAGGTATAAACTTTTCTTGGTGTACTACAATGTACATTATTACGGGTAGGTTTAGTTTTCACAATCAGCACTGTAAGTTGAGTAATCTAAGCCTTAGACTAAGGAAGATCCATTTTCATGACATTTCTACCAAGAAATATGGGGCATATTACAGAAGCGATAGAGTAGATAACATCATAACTCTTCCTGAAAATTGCAATTACTAGAAAGCAAAATCACGATCACCACAAGCACCGTGTACATATATCAGACTTTAGAATGAAAGACGACCCTCTTATACTGAATACTCTTGATTTCAACAACTAGTCCTTTCTATAAGCACGTCTTTTCTTTCTTGAAACACATTTCCGGAATCTACCACACCAATAAAAAAAAAAGACACATACAGAATACGGAGTATTTCCACATCAAATTATCTTTGAGACAAATTTATCTATCTATGACTCTGGGCGAATTTCTGTAGCAGCATATCTGCAGCCTGGCCTGCGGTAACAACTCCCTTTGCAACTAACTGTTCCTGGTGCAGTACGTGTTCCTTGACTGCTGGGTGTTCTTTGAACATGTCCATGATACGGTCAGAAATCTGGTTCCACATCCACACCTTATGTTGGTTCTCACGTCTCCGCTCTAACTCGCCAGAAGTCACCATCAAGTCTCTGAATTTCTCCATCCGCTCCCACAATTCTGGGATGCCCTCTTTAGTCAGAGATGAAATCCGCATCACCTGCACGGGTAATGTTTTAGCAAAACATTAAACCACTGACTGGCATGACAAGCCTTTTTCCTTAATACCCGGTACGTGATTTTTAACTCTAGTACAGAAAGTTGAAGATCAGCGGTATTTACATTATCATCATATCATTTGTTCAATGTTTGCTTATAGGGAAAAAATCGTGACCTTTTATAATGCAGTTCACATGGTTGTTATGAAACTTGTGATTGCCGTATTTGACGCTACAAGCGCCCACCCCCTTTTACAGATTTTTTTTCAGACTTGAAAAAATGCCAAATCTTCACAATCAAGAGTCAGTTGAAACTGTTGACTACTGTAGGGACTTTAATGTGACTTTTAATGTACTCCTACTGATTTCAAAGATTTAGATCAAGCCAGGTCATACCAACCTTTGGTCTCCATTTTTTGTTTTTCCGCCTGACAAATTTCAAAGCGGAGATGTACTCCGTCTGTATTCGTCGTGCTGCTGGAACTAGATCACCGTCTGACTTGTTTACTACTACCAGATCTGCCACCTCTACTATGCCTTTCTTAATTCCTGCAATATATACATAGAATATGAAAGGGTGACTGTATGAAGGTGAACCCTTATTAGACTTGTCCTTTATAAAATCCGTGAAGTGTTTGCTCTGTAATTTTCATAGATTATCATCAAGAACAGGATATACATGTTATAAAATTAAGTTAAAAAGAGGATGAATAAACGTTCACCTTGAAGTTCGTCACCACCAGCTGGAGGGATGAGAAGTACAAACAGGTCCACCATATTAGAGACGGCAAACTCTGATTGTCCAACACCTGGAGATTAAATCAAGGCACGGTTATTCTTATGTCCAGACGGTACCTTTTCTCTGACAACACCACACCAAGAAACTTAAAAAGCTGGTTTATCAACTACACATTTATTATCTAATAGAAACTTGGCAGTGCTCTGTGACTTTGAATAATTGATGAATACACTAAAAGAATCCTATGCTTAAACCCCCTATCCTTCTCTCCAGGGTCCACATTAGCCTGTTATGCTAGATTGTCCGAGGTAGATTAAGATACTTACCAACAGTTTCAACCAGAATTATATTAAAGCCACCGCCCTCACAGAGTACAATGGCATCATTTGTGCACCGAGTAACCCCGCCTAGCGTCCCTGATGCTGGTGACGGTCTGATATATGCATTGGGGTCTACAGATAAATCTGGCATCCTGGTCTTATCGCCCAACAAGGAACCTGAACGAAACAAAAACAATGTAGTGATGTTAGAAATCTGATCTAAGACTTATGATAAGTATTTTTTTTTAAAGTTATGTAACTGCAGAAAGCATTTAGTGAAGTGGGTTATAATGAACAGCTACGTGATGGATGAAGAGAGTTTCTAGTAACTAAAAAGTTGTAATTCTCTTACCAAAGTAACCAAATTTCGGATACCATGTTTGAGGTGAACAATTTGCAAAATATACATTCATTGTCAGTCATCGTATTCAGGCGAACTATGTCCTAAGGCTAAAACAGTGTAGATAAGCAGTTAAGATATCTGTACTTTACCTCCAGTGGTGGATGAGGACGGATCCACAGCTAGAACTGCAACCTTATTGTTCTTTTCTGTAAGGAACTTCCCGAACGCCTCTATAAATGTACTCTTTCCAGCTCCAGGTGGTCCAGATAGTCCTGTCAAAAGGAGATATTAAAACACAGACCTGAATACTTGTTACTCAAATGTATTAAAGTTCATGTAAAGTTTCAATTGTTTGCTGTTACTTTATTCAGAGACATGAAGGCCGCCTCCAATTCCTTGCTTTACTTCACATCAGACAATCCTTATAAGATCGTAAATTCTAAGAGATTGTTTATGTTTTTATTTTTAACGTTGAGTTAATCCTCAGATATCTTCAGAATCCTGAAATAATAGATCAACTTGCTCGTGAAATAGTACTTATCATGAGATTAAAGTAAATATATATAGAGATTAGAGCATGCATGCATGCATACATGCAAGCATGCATACATCCGTCCGTCCGTCCGTCCGTCCGTCCGTCCGTCCGTCCGTCCGTCCGTACGTACGTACGTACATACATACATACATACATACATACATACATACATCCATCCATACATACAGTAGAAGTGATCCTTTTATATGTGTACACATATACTTGCATATATTATATTCCAGTTCTGGGATGTATTTCAGCCCAAGTCTAGATATATGAAAAGAAGAAAAGTCTTTTTACCTATTCTAAAGCTGTCTGCTTTCACTAACTGGTGTTTCTTCCTATTCCTGTCTTCTTCCAACACGAGCTTCAGTAACTCTTGAGCTTGAAGCTTTTTCCTTTCATTAACAGACTCAGCAAGTGTTATAGACCTAGCGAGAGCCGCTCTCTGTCCGTTAAGCAGTCCCGTGAACAGATTCTCCACTGCTGTCGTTTCCTCATCCGTTAGTGCACCATGTGTGACTGTGGTACTGTAGCTACATGCTGCATTGGCATATTGTCCTTGATTTGAGAGTCCAATATATGATACAATTCTTCTGTGACTTGGACAGACCACCCTCCTGACTGCTTTAACGCCTCTTCCATAATGAGTGTTGCAGAAGCCTAACTTAATCAGGTGACTGAGAAAAGCCATGGTGGTCACTGTTGGATTGAATGAAAAGAAATTATATGCAAAACTGATTTGAATCAAACATGTTTGATGCTGATCGGACGTAATATCCGGGCTTTGACGCCCCTAATCATAATGTGAGGGCCTTCACAGGCAACAATCTTTTAGCATGACCCATCCTCCAGCTCAACAAAATACAAGCTGGAGTCAGACATTGTCTTGGACCTTGTCTTGATATTTGTGCCACCATTATTGTAGGCACATATGTATTGCAACCTAGCCTAGGCGGTCAGGGCAGGAAGCAATACACATCTTCATACAGATTCTTATCTAGATCAAAGATGGTGATTGGATTTCACACTGTTACTACTACAAAAAAAAAATCTAGTGGAGTGGCTGTAGTGCCTGTATTTTCCCAGCTAAAGTGATAACTTTTGGTGAAAAGATAATTTTTGATTTCCTAATGATCAGAACCCCCTCTCGCCAAGGGTCACTTGTGGACAAAACCCTCTCACCAAGGGTGATGGGTAGTACAGGTCCAGGCTGTAGTTGCACAGTCACAGTCTATTACAGTCAAGGATAGTATAGGTTCCCTAGGATGTGTTACTGAGAGCATAGTCTATGGGAAGAGTGTAACAGGGTCCCCCCTCTACCCCCCCCCCCCTTTAAAAGAAGGCTGCTCTGTGTGTTCAGTGTTGATTCCTATAGAGGGTTAGGTAGTTTATGGAACTGTGGTACGCCTTTATCAGGTTGATACCAGATGGTAAGAAGGTACCAACTAAACCAAAAAATTCTGCTGAATCCAAAATGTATAGTCTTGGTTCTCAGAAATTGATCAAAATTAGCCAGAAATGAGGTTTGATAATGAAAATATTTTGAAAATGTACAAAAATAATATTGAAAAATATTGGAACTCTTTATAGATACAACACATAAACCAAAGTTCCTACCCAATCAACATATCCAAATGTCTGCCTATCTCTCAATCTGGCAAGGACTGTGTCTGTGCATCGCTCTGCCTATCCAACATACTGTCTATCCCTTAGTCTACCTATCACTCATACTGCCTATCTCTTGAATTCAAAGCACCTTGAGTTAAGTATGGCTATCCTCAAAAGGCATAAAGGCTAAAGCTGACTCCTCACCTTAACTACCGTAATCTCCCGCGTATAAGACGCGTCCTCTACACCAAACAAAATGCTGGGGGGTCTTATAGCTTTCTCTCAAGTTGTGTGTGCGTCTTATACGAGGGGTACTTTTACTATAGAAATGTACTTATCTTACAAATATCAGCATTAAAATGTGCGTCTTATACGCGAAAATGCATGTGCTGAGTTTGGGGTCAGTCTTATACGCGCAACGCATCTTCTACGCGGGAGATTACAGTAATCCTCTTTGTGCCTACTTCCCCTAGTCTACCTATCCTAAATGTGCCAATTATTCAGTTTACCTATCCCTCATGATGACTCCCTCAGGCCCTCATGTCTACTCTATATTGTTCATCTGAGTCCTAATGGTTAACAGTGCATCCCTTATCGTGTCTACTATTTTAAGTCTACAGGTCTACCTTAATAATGCCTATCATAAAGCCTGCCTATCCCCCATGGTGCCTATCCCCCAGCCTGCATATCACTCGTGCTTACTTTACATATCCTTCAGCCTCTTGAATTACCATCCTTATCTGTATATGCCTCACCATGCTTATCATTATACTAGCTTTCTATCCAACTTGCTTCACATCCCTCTTGATGTTTATTCCTCTCTTCCTATCCCCCATGCTGCATATCACTCATGCTATACCACTTGGCAAAAAATGCTTTTTTAAGGTTAAAAAAGTTCTCTCTAGGTTCCTAAATTGTTCAAATGTTTGTCTAAAACATGCACTCCAATTTTTTTTAATGTTATATCAAAAGGTTTTATATAAGGTGAAAAACAAAAATAAACATTAAAAAACATTTTACAAACATTAAACAAATGTAAAATAAACGTAAAAAATGCTTTTTCAACATTGAAATAACATCAAAACATGTATTCAAAAAACACATTCACATATTATAAAAATGTTTTGTTTTATTTCAGGTTAAAAAGTGTTTTTTTTATGTAAAATAAACGGAACATAGAAATGTTTGTACAAAATGTTTTTTTAACGTTGAAAACACAAACATTGAAAACTGTTTTAAAAACATATTTTTAACATCTTTTCAATGTTTTTTTACCAACATTTTTACCCAAACCTAATAAAAACATTTGCAAACATTAAAAAATTTTTTTTTGCCAAGTAGGATATATGCCATAAAGGATAGGCAACCTGAAGGATAGGTAAACGGAAGGATATGTAGTATGGATGATATATGTAGATGTATGGTTGAGGTAGACCGCTGGATTGATACCTTAGGGGATAGGTTGACTTAGATTTGGTCATCATAATGTAGATTGGTTGTGATGGCCTGGAAAACTATAAAGTGAGCATGAGGGATAGGACCTGTATTCAAAAGGATGGGCAACAAAGGGGATAGGTAGCATGTGTAATAAACAGAACCGTTTAAGAGATAGGCACGGAGAGTACCTTGTAAGGTGAGCATTATTTAAAGGAAACATGGATGCTAGGTAATATGACAGAAGTCAAACATGAGGGATGTGCAGAGTTGGGGGATAGTCACTATGAGGGATAGGTAAAATGAATGATAGGCAGATTGGGGATAGGTAGACTAATGGAATGTACAGAGAAAGTTAGGTACAAAGGTAAGAGGTAAACTTTGATCCTTTAACCCTTTTGAGGGAAAATCTGATTAAACTCTAGATTTCAAGAGACAGGTATTAATATGTGACAAAACTTGGGAAATCATAACATTAAGGGGAAATCCTCTTTTTCAGATTCATGTCTTCAGCTACATTTTGGTACTTTGCATAATAAAATACTCCAAATAGCTACAGAAATATAAGATCTCAAATATGGGATGTCAGCAACATGGAGAAATTCAGGATAGCCCTTAACTCAATTGTGTATTGAAATATTGTGGCATAATGCATACAAAAAGCCATTATTGGAAAAAAATAACAATTTTCAAACATAATCATCCATAATTTTGGATCTAGAAGGGATAATTCAATTCTGTTTTCAGTTATGAAAACCTTATGGACAGGTAATACGATAGAGTAAGCTTTTATTCAAAAGGAACAAAATCATGGTTTCCATGGCAACCAAATGTCTACAAATGTGCTGAATTTAGGGGAAAACATTCTTTTTGAATGCTAATAAGGTCATTTTAGAATGAAAATAGTCTTGGCTATAGCATAATCATATTCTTCAGGAAAAGTTACCCTAGACTTGTTTTTGCTTATTTTTTTACTCTTTTGGTCATATCTCCTTAAATATTGTGTAGTGGTTCGGCTCAATGAGTTAGATTAAATCATAATGAAGAGAGAAGAAGTTTCCGGGTAGGCAACCGAGCTTTTTATTGCATAAGCTTTTGTTACATACGATCACGGCCTTAAAGGACTACATGCTGCCAGGGCATTCGGTTACCCTTTCAGGTAACAACCAGGTTGAGCAGTGGGTAAAACCACTACTGGAGAGTATAGGGGTGGAACCACCTTTATATAGGGGAAAAGCCCGCGAAACTCAGACCGGCCACGTGACGTGTGGTAGGCCCCCTGGTGTAGTGGATACGAACCCAGAGGCAGGTGCTGCCACCTGCCATCCAGATTCCCCCACTACACCCGAAGACCTAGGTCTGAGTCCCATGGGTGCATGAACGTACGAGTGTAAACACCATACCCCTACACTTGTATTTAGAGCATTTGTGGGTATTTCCCTTAATGTTATGATATTCCCTGTATTGTCACTTATGAGTGATAGGTAGACTAAGAGATAGGCAGTATGTGGGATAGGCAGAACCATGCACAGGCAGAAGTTGTCAGGTTGAGAGATGGGAAGCCATCGGGATATGTAGATTGAGGTACTGACTTTGATTAGCATGTTGCATTTATAAAAAGTCCCAATAATCTTTAATATTAATTATTTTGTACATTTTTAAAATGTTCTCATCATCAAACCTCATTTTTAAGTACTTTCAGTCAATTTCTGATAATCAAGATCACAAATTTTGGATTCAGCAGGATTTTTTGGTTTAGATGGTACCTTGTTTGCATTTAATATCAGTTTGATAAAGATTCCTTGCATCTCCATAAATCCCCTTGTCTTACATAGGACTCAATAATGAACATAAAAGGGGGCCTTATTTTAAGGGGGGGGTAGAGGGGGGTGGTGGTCTGTACTATAGGACTCTATGGAGTAACATATCCTAGGGAACCTATACTATCCTTGTTACAGTTACACACTACAAACTAGTAAGGGGCTGTGTACAAATGACATCATGCAGGAGGGGGGGTCCCACTTGCCATGACCAAGCATGACAAGGGGGGAGGGGGGTCATGGGCTGCATGACATCATGTCATCAAGAAATCACAATATGCTTTGATTTTGGCAAGAATAAAAACTTTTGTAAAAAGATTTGTAAAGGTAGGGAAGTTTAATGCATTCATCTGACATAAATTTATTACCTATAGGCCCTACATGCATGCATTCCTCAGACATCTCACTCAATGAGTGTCACTGCCATCAATGTCAGTGTAAAATCAAGGTGATGTCCAGGCCACTATAAGAGAGCACTATTACTCTATCCTACCTATACCAATTTAACCCTTTTTGAAAAGGGTCACTGCATCTAAAATACCCCTGAACTGCAGGCTTCTATTTGAAAAGGTGTGATATTTCCCCCCACCCCCGCCCTTGAGGTGTCAAAATTATGCTGCTCCTCCCCCAATCCTACCCCTCCTGGAGTCCCACTGTTGATAAATAACAAACACTCCCCTAGAGCTCTCCACCACCCTGTTGCTATTTTAACTGAGGGGATGCTTCGGGAGATGTAAAGGGGACCTCCCCCCAAACTTACTCTCCACATTTTTGTCTGAATGGAACTCTATCGGACTCACCTTATTTGCAGATTCTACAGTAAAATGCTGAGGTGACTCAATTGCTTTGTAAGATCATAAATTGGAACTAGGATTGCAATCGATGGTCTCCTGAGAATTTGTGATGCTTTCTGAGATTTTTTTTTTCTATTAGGCCACTCACTTAATTCAGAGTCTTTGGCCTGAAACCTATTTCTAGTAGGCCTACACTTGTATATGGTTCAAGTTACAGATTAAATCAATACATTCAATTTATCAATACATTCAAGCTCTTGAACTATATGATCCTTAATAATAACTGTTCTTGATTTTCTCTTCGCTGACAAGTGTACAACTTTCGCTGCAAAGAAGGCAGATTATTAACTGTATTAGACTATTGATCTTGACAGTTTTTAAGCCCTTTTGTGACAGGAAATACTTGTGTATGATCACTTCCATAGTACTCCGTGTATAACTATAAGGCACGTAAATGGTACATCTTATCATTTATTGCCAATTCACACCCACTATATGTCCCTTTGAACCATTTTTGAAATTTGTTTATAGCCTATAGGCCTTCACTATTCATGCACTTTGAGGGGGGGGGGGTATCTCTCTGCATGACGTCATGCTGAGGGGGGGGGGTCAAGTGTTGTATGACGAAACATGACAAGGGGGGAGGGGGGGGTCAAAAATGGTCCAAAAATGCATGATGTCATTTGTACACAGCCCCTTAGTAATAGTACTACCGTAATCTCCCGCCTATAAGACGCGCTGCGCGTATAAGACGCACCCCAAACTTAGCACATGCATTTTCGCGTATAAGACGCACATTTTACTGCTGAAATTTGTAAGATTAGTACATTTCTATAGAAAAAATACCCCTCGTATAAGACGCACCCCCAACTTGAGAGAAAGCTATAAGACTCCCCAGCATTTTGTTTGGCGTAGAGGACGCGTCTTATACGTGGGAGTTTACGGTAGTACAGTCGGGGCCGTACAGTCTACACAGACTCACAGTCACAGCCCTGCCAAAACAGAAGACAAATCTAGCCCCGCCCACCCCGCCGCCCACCCGCCTCCCGGGGACTGCCGCGGCCTAGGCTAGTAGGGGATGACACAGTGAACCAACATCGTCAGGTCACAAGGCAGCGCTTTGCACAACCATGTAAAGCAAAGACATAATGAGTTACCTGCGGCTGAGTTACCAATGTCAGAATCAGCTACGTGCGGCGGTCCATGTCGGCTGCTAGAGCTACACCGGCCGTCAAGATCATGCAGATTGAAGATGAAAGTCGCCGAGTAGTGAAACTTTGGATCTCTGCAGAAATCGATTGTAGGGTAATCTCCTTATCAAAATGTTATCAGGATTGTCAGCAGCTAAGTCTCACGATATTTCAGACTATGAAGAGGCTCACAAAGGTATATTTACGGCAAAATCGAGAGAAATGCAGTTGCATTACTCTGTTCTTGGCCCGTCCCTTAACAGCTGCACTTCCGGTTTTGACTGCAGCTGGTTCCCGTAGTTTTCTCTCATCACGTCGGTACAAGCGAAGTTTGTTGACCAGTTGACGCGGATGCAGTTAACAAGGTAGGCTGTTTATGATATTTTTGCTTGAGAAGTCCATGCAATTCAGTCGCATCCATGAGGGGTTATAGGTATTGTTGTAAACTGTCGAAGAAGGCTCGGATACAGTGATAGTCTATCATTGCATAGGTTTGAGCCACTCACTCACAGAGTCACACTCACAGTCAATGGCTGAGTCACTCAGTCTCACTCTCAGAGCTGCAGGGTACCAAGTCCAAGGAGGATTACTGTGTAGCTACGCCAGCGCTAACAAGACAGCACGTTTAGCGCTGGTGATCTCTTCCCTTGTGGTGTCACCCGGGGGTGTCACGGTACTAATAGGGCCAAGCCCGTTCTGATTTTCCCCCCATCTTCCACCATAAAACTGGCGTCAATCGGGTTCTAAATTTGATGGCGTTCATAAATAAAGGCTTAAATTAAAGCTGAAGTCATTCTTGATTTTTTTAGCATGGTCAACCATAACGGAGTCAGATCCGTTTTTGCACCAGTTGCCATGGAAACCACACTGTTGAATAAATTAAATGATACAGGCGCCCCTGACAAGTCACAAATGTGACCTTGGACCCTTCTCTGACACAATAGGTTTCCATGGTGACCAACAATTTTTTGCAACTTTCCCCCCCCCCCCCAAATCGTTACCTTTCTTCTGGTACCAAAATTATTAATCTGTGATAAAATTAAGGTCCCCTGGCACTGATTATACCAAGCAAAACACTGTTTTTAGTTGGGACTATTTAGCTGTCCTAGGTTTACTGGGGCGGAATACTACTGTGACACCTTAACAGCTGGGGTCATTTTTTCCGACAATATATAGTTTGCCCAGAAATAAAGATATTTATCTCCCTGACATGAATCTCAACTTTTTACATGGAAAATTTGTATATTTATGACCATGGAGCCTATTGAAATATGGGTGAGAGGTCCCTCAGGGGTCAATCTTTTGTATTTTAGGGGTTAAAAACAGGGACCTTTCTTTGGCTTGCTCTACCAAAAAATTGGATCTGACTTTGTTATGGCAAACTACCCTCATATGATGCCTTAACACATTGACAACAATAATGTATAACTGGTTAAGATCCCATCTAATACCTAAAAGCATGAGAGTAATCAAAACAAGGGCAATGTCCCCAAAACTAGGCCACAATCTGCATGATTTGGTGCAAAATGTGGTATTTTTTGGATGATGGCTGTTTATTTTCCCTAGCAACGCTTGACTACACAATTAAAAATTCTGAGGTTTGACTAAAATCCTATTTTCAAAGGAATATTCCATATGTTTTGAATAGAAGAAGCATAATTTGTGCTATTTGTTAGCATTTCTAGAGGCTTTCAAGCTAATTTTTATAGAGGAGCCCTAGAACCACTTTCTGTGCCAAGTAGCCCCAACTGCCCCATCTGGAGCGAAAAAAGGTCAATCATACGCAAATCCCAGACAAATTCAAAGAAAAAATGACCATAATACCTTCTCCTACACTTAATTTAGCTATTTTAATACAAAAAATTCATCCAGTTTGGATTGAGTCCTTACAAGAGCCTAAAATGTGGCCAAAATTACCCCACCCAGCCACCCAGTTAAGGTGTCACGGTACTAATAGGGCCAAGCCCGTTCTGATTTCCCCCCCATCTTCCACCATAAAACTGGCGTCAATCGGGTTCTAATTTGATGGCGTTCATAAATAAAGGCTTAAATTAAAGCTGAAGTCATTCTTGATTTTTTTAGTATGGTCAACCATAACGGAGTCAGATCCGTTTTTGCACCAGTTGCCATGGAAACCACAATGTTGAATAAATTAAATGATACAGGCGCCCCTGACAAGTCACAAATGTGACCTTGGACCCTTCTCTGACACAATAGGTTTCCATGGTGACCAACAATTTTTTGCAACTTTTCCCCCCAAATCATTACCTTTCTTCTGGTACCAAAATTATTAATCTGTGATAAAATTAAGGTCCCCTGGCACTGATTATACCAAGCAAAACACTGTTTTTAGTTGGGACTATTTAGCTGTCCTAGGTTTACTGGGGCGGAATACTACTGTGACACCTTGTGTGAGGGTAGCTCCCGGGGGGGGGCCACTCCCTATATGACCTATAGTAACCATGTGCGTACAAAAACTAGAGGGAAAGGGGTACCTTTTTCATTCTGAGGCAGGATCCGACCGGATCCGTCATCAGGGGTGTATTTTGGAACATTTTAGGCCAAAAGGGGTATAGTTTTTGACCTGGAAAACTGACAAAATTTTCTCTGAAAAGGGGTATGTTTTGGGGGCTGAATGAGAGAGGTCTCACGCCAAAAGGGGTATTTTTTTAAATTATTTTCAGAGAGCATTCCATCATAAGGGGTGTAGTCTTTCGGCCTGGACCACAAAAAAATGAATTCCCTAAAAAGGGGTATATTTCTAGGACTGAATTAAAGGGGTACCACACCAAAAGGGGTATGTTTTCTCCGAATTCTGATAGTGTAACCCGCCAAAAGAGGTATGTTTTTGCCGAATTTTGTCCCTCTAATAGGGGTATGATCTTAGGGGTTGTGTACGCACATGGTAGCCATAAATTCAAGAGTGGCCCCCCCGGGGGGTAGCTGTAACAAAAAATGATCATTGTGGTTGAATAGTCTGGGAATTCCACACCCGTCTGCCACTCCAATATAGGCACTTACCTAGTTTTCAAGACTTTGTCCATGGGACCAATATCGCTCTTTACGGGTGTGGGAGAGTTGCAATACCAAATGTTGGGGGAGCGCGGGGAGAGTTTCCCCGCACCCCTTACCCTTGTTGAATTATCTTGAAATTGACCACATATAGATACAGACCATGAGCAGCCGTGCTGAAAGTATGGATGCTCTACAATCATTCTAAGATATGAAAAATGCAAATTTTGCAAGCTGCACTTCTTGCCACTGTGCGTTTTTTCAAAACAAATATGGCAGCCACCGGAAGTGCAAGGTTTCTCTCGGCCAACTTTTATCTGCTAGATCTTAATAAATATAATGAATATAGCTCCAATTTTTGGATAAGTTGTAGATAATAACATTATCTCTTGGCAATCTCTTCTACAGTACCCAGTTGTACCCCTAAATATATCGTCTGGATACTTGTAAACAAAGCACTTGCTATTTCCGTTTGCCAGTGGGGAGCACCAGTAGCTGAAAGATCTTATAGTAGAGAGGAGCCGGTCCCTAACATCATATGCCTAGGGACCGGTTGGCAGGTCTAAGGTTAAATGGCTACTATTGGGTTCACTTTATTACAAGTATAGGGGCCAGCTCTAGCTGTGAGTCCATGGCAGTATGCTATCTGTCCCCATTCCCTGGTTGCACCAGCCCCCAGGGGCTGGTCAGCCAGTGAACACTGCCCCCTTGTGTCATACCAATCCAGATGTAGGTGGAAGGTAGAGAACGTCAGGTCTGGGGATGTAGCTCAGTGGTAGAGCGCTCGCTTGCAAGTTGAGAGGTCCCGTGTTCGAAACCTGGTGTTTCCAAGTACATTTTCGCCGACCCCTACACAAAGTAGGCACTTAGGCCATGGGAAGTCAGGTTACAGTTTACTGTCCGAGACTTTTTGAAAAGTGATGAGGCTTTTTTTCATTATTCATTATTTTAGTCGGCGGCCAGAAGCTGATACAGGGTTCAATTGGCTAATGAATTTAACTTTTGTCACAGAATATTGCCTTAGTGCAGTACTGGGATCGCAGTGTTGAGTCTACTTTCCAGGAGTTGACTACCCTAAATTTCCTTTTAACCTATAGTAATGTGCGGGCTTTTTCGCTTAAGACAGGTGAAATTATTTTGACACCCCCCTGGTCAAGGGGTCGAAAAAATTCTGACCCCCCTTCAAACCCACCAGCCCCCCCCCCCTGGTTGTTAAAAGCGATCACTTCCTAAACTACAGACAGATATCAGCTACTGCATAAGCCATTATCCTCCATATATGACTGGGCCCTTAGGCCATTTTATTATACATGTAATAACTTGGATTACAGATCCGTCGCTGGGAATTTTGGCATTTACAAAAAAAATATATATAATAAACTAATTGCCACACCTGAATCCACTTCGTTATACTTTAGCTTAACTATAGAGATCAAACACTACACCCAGGGTGGGCCAACAAGCGCATGCACTTGGCCTCACAGACTCTTCCATAGCTGCAAATCTGAGCACATTGCAACTACTCGCTGGCCCTTGTATTGGCAACCTGAGAGATTGGAGATAGGAATCTTGTATACCTGGTAGTAGAAGACCACAGGTAGGCTCCATGGCTGTCTGTTAAAAACTCTAACTCTTCAACCAAAGTTTGTCTTGGAGAGATTTGACCTCATTATGCACCTCAAATGGTTTATTTTCATTACTAATGCCAAAGTCATAGCAACTTTGGCAAATTATAAGCCACACCTGATGCTTGATAACTGCAGGTATGCTTTTCTATAGCATTTTAGTGCTGTGTATATATCCCAGACCCTGACTAAAAAACTGTGTAATAGCAGTAGGAAACATCAGATCCACACATCAGGCAGAATAATTCCTGTGTTCTGTCCACTAAGAAGACGAACCACCAGTAATATCTGTAAAGCTGAGGGGGGGGGGGTGACTGAGAAATTCCTTTCACACTACATCAGGCCAGGAAAAAAGAATACTTGTGTATAATCTGTGCTTCATACAAGTCCCATGTAGAGTACATGTATATCAGTATATTTAGAGTACAGACTTAGAGAGAATTTTCAGGGTGAATTTCTGTTAGTTCAAGTTGGGCCAAAAGTTTGTCAGGACTGTATTGAACTTTTCTTCAAAATTATTCATCATAATGTCCTGATAACTCCTTTGTTCTAATATAAATGTAGATAGAACCATGTTGGCTGAATTCCTGGCATCAACAGCTTTAATTTGATACCAAATATGCCTACCTATGTTAAGTCCTTCTGAGACCCAATGATATATTCTGAGAAATTCTTCAATTTTTTGGAAATAATGAAATTTTTTGAAATAATGAAATTTTTTTATGCGGCCCCTTTAGAACCATGCGGGCGGTGGATGGTAAACTGTGACCTGACTTCCCATGGCCTTACCTATTTTACAAAACCATATTCTTTGAATTTTATCTATTGAGCAATGGAAAGAGCTAATAAAAAGAGGTGGATTTGTCTTTTAAATGAAGTCTTTATGTCAATTTAAAGGGGAATTATGACTGGTTAAAGATGCCAAATCGAACCTGAAATTCTGCCATAGTTAAGAGTGTAACGGTTCGTTTCAGCTTATATGTTGGGTGGCTCTTTGGCTCGCTTAACACTAGAGGCACCAACACAACACGAGGATTTCGGGTCGGGCAAAGCCCCAGAACTTCCTACCGCTCAGGTAGGCCTTTATTTGAGAAGGTATAACACGTCTGGACTGGACTAGGTCCAGTCCTCTTCTGCGGTTCATCCGGCTACTTAGTAGGAGCTGGACGCGAGGCGTGGTGCTGCCCCCTCTTGTACCAAACGGGTATCGCAAAGCGACACCTGGCTGGCATAGAAGGAACAAGCACCACACGAACATATCTCTCAGATGAAGCGCACTAATATATACATAACGATGCCGGCCCCTACACCACCCCCCTAGACTTTACCTAGGGTAGGTGTTACAACTACCTATTGTTTAAAGTTATATAACAGTATATACATAGGTAAGTCTATTATTAAAATGTTATACAGAGTATATGACATTATGGGGCATTATAAATAATATGTACATAATAATAGGCATCGTCATATATAACCCGAAGTAACTAAATAATAACATAAATAGGAGGCGGTGCCTTATGCACCATCAACCTATGGTGGAATATAAAAGTAACAATGTTACAAAGTTATTATAGTTAAGACGTGATTAATGATATGTTATTAAGGATATAACATGGTGTGGTACAAACGTACTATATACAATATGAATGGTATTGACCCGAGAGGTAAGGTAACCCGAAACTTTTTATTTTTTTTTTAGTTTAGTTTATATAAAAATATAGTTTATGAAAAAAATAAATTATACTTTACATAGGAATATGACTTTAAGAGGTGTCCTACCGGGGTAGCAGGATCACCCTTACAATAAAACTAAACTTCCGGCGAACCTGGAATGACTGGTTTCTGCAGCTACAATCAGCGACGTATGAGTGGTGGCAAGCCACGTTGCTGTGTGTAGTGCCTGGTGAGGATGGGAAGATGGAGCCCCCTTTCGTATGGTAATCCATGAGTGGTTCGGGTGGCGTCCATCTTAGCTGCAGTTCGTCATTCCAGTCCGTTGGATCCGGGTAGTCCTCCGAGAAATTAATCTCTGGCATATCGTATGCCTTTACCCTCGGGTACTGATGAGAGGAGGCCGGCAGATGGACACTTACAAGTCATCAGACTCGTCTCCAGTGTCCATCTCAGCTGGCTCCTGGTTAGGTTCTGGAGCTGAGCTGCTACTACCCGCAGCGGGAAGCTTAAGGGTATCGGTGCTCGGATCACTAAGCAGGCTTAGAGCACCCATACCTTCAGACGGAGTGTCCCCCGCTGCCTCGGCAGTAGCATCCGAAGGGATGACCAGAGGCGACGCGGTGCCGTCCCAGTCATCCAGATGCTTGCCGAAGCAGAGGAAGAACTTCAGGTCCGCCTCCTTGTACCTATTAATGTACTTTTAAGTTCTCAGGGGCGTGGAACTCTTTAAGCTTCTCGGCTTCCCTCTGCTTCTCTTTACAGGATTTGTAGGCCTCCTCGACCCGCTTTATCTCCTGCTGTTTTATTTTTTCTTCCTCCCTCTTCTGGATCTCGAAGACCAGATTGAAGGTGGCTTCGGTCATGTCTCGCCAGTAGTCGATTGACCGTTGGCGATGCAGGGACTGCCATTCCGCCATCAGGTCGTTCTGGATCTGGCAAGTAAGTTTGTCTCGATGATCGACGAACGTATCCGGATCCTGAAGACCTGCCAAGGTACTGGCCACTAAACCCATAGTGGGGACCCGAGAGTCCCTAGTGGTGGTACGACCTGGCTAACCACCAGCTGGTACTGGTGCCGGAGACGGCACAATAACAGGCGGAGCGCCTGGGCTAGGGACTACAGAGCCCTCAACTGTGGTACCTCCCCGTCCTCGGCCGCTGCCAGGGGCTGGTCGGATGGACTCACATCCACCACGGCCTCTACCCCGAGCTTTCGGTTGACCCGAGGGGGTCAGGACCTGTGATTCGGGTTCTGCAGGTCCCATGGCAGGGAACCTCGCCATGTACTCCTCATACGCTTGGCGCTGCTGCTGGGACGACTCTTCTCTGGCCCACCAAGCACTGTGGCCAGTTTTGGTACCGAAGAAGGCGCTCCAGTCTTCCTGACTCCTGGTATCTACACCTGGGGGGTGCTGTGCCGTGTAGCCAGGCGGTGGTGGTACGACCTGGCTAACCACCCGATGGGTCTGGTTGCCAGGCATATCCAAAGCCGAGACCTGTTGTCCCGACTGGCGGCGATCAGCTGGGTTTGCTTGTCTGGACTGATCCTTATTGCCAGCCGGGCTTACGGATCGGTCTGCTCGGGTTCGTTTGGGGGTGGCAGTGGTTCCCCTCAAACGAGCCTGCTTTCCTTTCTCTCGTTTGTCATCACCCCGCCACTTCTTTACTCTCAGATGTACCTCAGTGGGCATTCCGAACTTAGAACTGGAGGGGTTGACTGCGAAGTAAGTGGTAACATTACCACTCTTCCAGGCGCAGAACTCGGGTTCAAAGCCTGCTCTCGTACCTCAGTGGGGGTCAACGTAGCCCACTTCGCCAGGAGCTCGTTGAAGCACTTTACTGCACAATTGCGTGTCTTTTCCAGGCCGGTACCATGGGCTTTCTGCCAATGCAGAGCCAGGTCCCGGCGCCGGTTGGTCAACAAGGTGCCGTCACACAGCTTGCTGGGGCGGTCACCTGGGACACACCTTATCAAGGGCTTATGGTGCATATGGTGCTCCACAATATGCCTGGCGAACCGAGGCTTCGTATCGAAGAGCTGGCATGACTCGAATGGGCACCTACGGCGGCTGCCGCTTGGTCCCCACTGAGTCATAGCCCATTGAACCTTGGTCCTGGACTCGTAATTGTAAATCACACCCAACTTTGACTTGAGCTGGTCAATCCAAATTAGGTAAAATTTACCAGCAGGGGTGTCGTGAGGACCGGACTTCATCCACTCCTCATCGTCACTGTCACTGGGAAGATGTAGTGGATTGTGTCATAAGCACAATCTGAGAAGCTGCGAGGGACGCATTCTTTAAATCCCTCGGCTGCATTCTTCCACATCCATTTCTGATTTTCGTCCTTTGGGACATCCGTGGTCATTTCTTCCCACGTCGTCATGGACTCCAAATCAGATTTGGCTGACGCGGGCAGTTCCGGGTCGCTTTCGCTTCCCGAATCGCTGCTCGAGTAGATGCCCGCTCCTCTAGGCTGGGTTTGGCTGGTGGTAGTGGTACCAGTCGAAGCCACAACCGAGGTGATGGCGGCCGACCCGCTGGTGGTGACAGTGGGTGCTGCAGTAACTGAGGTGGTTACTGTGACTGTAGTGGATGAAGGGGCTGAGGCCTTCGGCTTACCCTTGTCCCCCTTCTTAGTAGTGGAGGGCTCGGGTACTGCCAGAGACCCTTTTGCTCCCTTCTTCTTGTTCTTTTTCTTCCCTTTTGTGGGCTGTGGCGGGGGCTCGGGGCTAGAATCCGTCTTACTGGATTCCTTGTCCTTACCCCGGGTGCTCCTCCTACTGCTGACTGGTGTGTCAGTGTCCGAAGCAGCACTTGAGTGGTGCTGAGCCTGCTGCTTGCGGTTGGCCCGGGGGGCAGCGGCTAGCTCCTTCTGCTGTGCCTCAAGCTCACGGCGCTTGGCTTCCACAGCAGATTGCTGGTGAGATATATCCTCGTCCGAGATGCCGCCAGCCGCCTCCGGTATGTTGGCGCCTGGTTCTTTCTCGGACTTCGACCTCTCGATCGCGATCCGAAGGTCCTCATCCTTGAGATCAGACTCGGTTAGTGGCCCCTTCGGTGTAGGCTTACGGACCAATTTCTTGGTCTGTCCAGATTCCACCGACGAGTGAGTGACGGTAGAGTCAGTGTCCATATCAGACTCAGACTCCCTTAGCTGACTTGCCCTCCGGGTGATGCCTTCGGACAGCAGAACAGCTCGCACCAAGGTCTCGTCAAACATCATGGCCCCTGCCAACCGTTTATAGTTGTGGAGCCATGGAGTCTATCACCAGTGCTTTGAAGTCATCTGGGATAGTCTCTGGTTGACCTGGCACTTCCGCCAATGGGCCGCATCCAAACATAGATGGATGCATGGGAATGTACGTCCCCCACCTGGTGTACACTATCCCCTCGGCTTCGTCTACGTAGGCGAGGCGTCGGATAGCAGTCTTGTACCCCGGAGGGTACAATGGTATGTCCATGACATCCGCGTTTGATCCCGGCGGGTTGGGGGGATCCTCCGGAAATGGTGGAGGAGGCATCCGTTCCCTGTCAGTGACTTCGGTCGACATGGCAGCGAGGCAGTTTGCGGCTTCTTCCACTTCTGACTCTCGTCCGAGGTCAGCAATAGAGGAATCCATGGTTTCCTCCACCCAAGATGCGACCGTTGGGGCCTCGTCTTCATCCAACTCAATGTTGGCTGTTTGATGCACAGCGTCAATCGTCCCTTGCGCCATTACAGCGGACGATCTTCCAATATAAAATTGGCAGTAGTAGCGTTGGACTCCTCCCGAAGGATTCGTCCAACAAAAAAGGCTAAAAAGCACAGCTATAAGCTGCCGGAGGGCGCAAAACAACTGGAGCGAAATCAGTGGCGTCTTACCACCACGATTCCACCCTAGTTATAACCAATATGGCGTCCGACCTCTCGTCTCGCGAGATCCCGCTGCGAGCTATCCGGTGACCTAGTTCCACGCATTCCCGCCACGCCCGTGGCGTCACCTAGCAGACTAGAATTCAGCTCAGTATACGAGACACGTGTTACTACCGGGGTGCTATCATCTGGAGCTTGGTGGTATATACATCACTATAAAGCGGATGTACCGGTTAATCCGACCACCGCTCGCGGGATACGGCTACCCGGGGAACATACGTTCGACGCCCCAGCCACGATACATATGTTATTCGCCTACGGCAGATTACACACAGTAGCTCGTTGTGTACTGAGTTAGGTAACGGCGGACCTCAACCGAGGACTGCGTCTGACGCCTTGGGTCAGCATTTTATTTCTCCCGGCTTTACATACAGCCTTCTGTGGGTCCCGTGTAGCCACGGCGGGGCCCTTCCCATATGTAATGCCTTCACTCAGCGAGACATTTTTCCATTTCTTACGATTAGGCCGTTTCTGACCCGTCATCTTCTTTTTAGAAGCTACCTTTGCCTCCGGATGCTTCCTAGGCCGACCTCTAGGGCGTTTCTCGGGTACCACAACACTAGGCCTACTTAGAGTTGGCCTCGGGGGTTGGTATCCGAACTCTCTCTCTGCCGCTTCGCTTCCCCTCCAGGGCCTGAGCTTTCCTACATTGGTTGTCCATTTCCTACCACTGTAGCAATCTTCAACCATCACTGTCGATTCAGAGATGATGCGCACAACCTTAAAAGGACCCTCCCAAGGTGTTACGAGCTTCAACCTTTCGAGCGGCTAATTGGTGTCATACCCCACCTTCTGCCATTTAGCACTTTTCAGCAGCTCTTTATGAACAGCCTCGTATGCATGCTTGAACCTATCCCGTAATGACTCCACAAACAACACAGTGCAGGGCGCCTCTGGGTCTATTCCGACCACCCCGTATACCAAGTCGGCGGGCATAATTATGTCCTCGCCGAACACCAAAAGGTTTGGGGTGCAATTAGTGGATGAATGGGCAGTGTTGTTGTAGGCGTGTACTACAAACTCGCAGTGTTCATCCCAGTCATCCTGGTGGCTATTAACCAGGGGCTTTAGTACTTGTATCAAAGTCCTATTGAACCTCTCTACCTGGCCATCCGATTGTGGTCGGTATGGGTTGGTTCGGGTCTTACATATTGCTAAGTAATGGCACACTTCTTGCCATAACTCTGACTCGACCTCTCTACCTTGATCACTGTGCATCATGAGGGGTACGCCCAGATGTAGCACCCAGCCTTTTACAAATGCTTCGGCACATGTAGCGGCTTTGTGATTTGGAAGAGGAAACACCCGAGTGTACTTAGTATAGTAGTCTGTGACGACCATCATACAAGTATTCCCTCTGGGCGTCGTTTTAAATCCACTAATGATGTCAAGTGCTACTCGAGCAAATCTGACACCAAACAACTCCTGGGACAAGGGTAGCTTGCCTAGGCCGGGTCCTGGCTTGTTTTTACAACAATCAGGGCAAGTTGCAATCCACCGAAGTAGATCGCTCCTCATTCCTGGCCAGTAATATCGTCTCTGCAGATGTTCTATGGATCTTTTCTTCCCAAAATAGCCACTCGTTTGGTGTCCATGACAATAATACATAATATCCCTTCTCATCGAAGTGGGAATCACTATTTGCAATAGGTTATTGCCGGTGGAAGAAGTCTTCCATCTACACAATATGCCATCTTGGATCTCCAGCTGGGTCCATTAAGCTATCAATCGTCTCGTCTCTCTGTCTTCTAGAGATAACATTGGCCTTACCGGCTTAATAGTATTCCAATATGCGCGAAGTGGTAGGATGCGACTGTTGAAACTTCTTGATGGTCTTTGGGGACCAATCAAGATAGCTGCATACAGCCTCCTCCCAGGGGATACGGGGGGTGATATAGTTATATACCAACCCGGCGACCACAGCATTGTGGGCCCCGCAGTCATCACAAGTGGCATTTTGGCACTTTCGGACTGGTCATCTCGATAAGGCATCCGCATTTATATGCTTCACACCCAGGCGGTGCTCAATCTGCTTGTGCTCTAATCTGAACTCGGACAGATGAGCTAACCATCTTCGAATCATCCCCTCGGCGTCTTTAAAATTAAGAAGCCACCTCAGAGACAAATGGTCAGTACGCA
Organism: Acholoe squamosa; assembly: GCA_949317995.1. Classification (NCBI taxonomy): domain Eukaryota; kingdom Metazoa; phylum Annelida; class Polychaeta; order Phyllodocida; family Polynoidae; genus Acholoe; species Acholoe squamosa. The sequence continues at coordinate 24,005,148 of OX439042.1, forward strand.
AAGTAAAGTCAGTTCCCCACAGGAAATGCTTAAACTTCTTCGTATACACCACTACAGCGAGAAGTTCTCTTTTAGTGGTACAATAATTACGCTGGGTTTTGCTTAGCGTGTTGCTAGCGAATGCTAATGGGACTTCAGCTCCATTCTGGACCTGAGAGAGTGCCGCCCCTATAGCATCATTGCTCGCATCGGTGTCTAGTATGAAATGTCCTTCGGGAGTGGGATATTTCAATACCGGTGTGTTTCTAAACAAATCTTTTATTTTATTAAAAGATTCTTCCTGCTCGCTGGTCCATGGGAAGGGTTCCCGAACCCTACCCGGTGTCCAATGAGCTAAGCATTGCATGGGAAAACTTACACGAGAGTAATTCGGTATGAAATCACAGTAATAGGAGCAAAATCCTAATAATGATCTAACCTCCTTAGCACTTGTGGGTCTTTCCCAATTTTCCACCGCCTCAAGCTTCTCCGGATCCGCACTTACCCCATTGGGGGTTATGATCCTTCCCAAGTATGTAATTGTTTTCTTAAACAGATTACATTTCTTAGGCTTGAGTTTTAGGCCATTGGCTAGAATCCTATCCAAGACCAGCTGCAGGTTCACATGGAATGACTTGCCGAACACGACAACATCATCCAAGTAAACCAGACACTTCTTCCACAGCAGGTCACTGAGTAGAGATTCCATCATAGCCTCAAAAGTAGCGGGCGCATTACCCAATCCGAAAGGCAAGACATTATACTTGAATAGTCCCAAATGGCTAGAGAACGCAGTTTTCTCTATGTCCTTGGGATGCATCCGTATCTGCCAATACCCGGACTGTAAATCGAGGGTGCAGAACCATTGGTTCCCACCCAAGCTATCTAAAGTCTCGTCGATCCTTGGCAGGGGATACAAGTTCTTCTTTGTCATACCATTCAGTTTCCGGTAGTCGACGCAGAAACGGATTGTACCATCTTTCTTTGTGGTCATACAAACAGGGCTGGACCAGGGGCTCGAGCTTGGCACGATTACCTCTAACTCCAGCTGCTTTTGTATTTCCTGTTCACATATCGACTTCTTCTTGAGAGGAAGTCTACGATACGGTATTTTAAAAGGTTTCTCATCGCCCACATCGATAGTGTGCAACACCTTATCGGTTCTACCTACGGGTCCTCCCTCCCTGCCGAAAGCATCCTCATGCCTTCGCAGGAGGTCCACTAGGTGCCGTTTATGCTCCGTATTCTGTAAATCTGATTTATCAATCAGTTTCTGAAATTCTTCATCCAGTGGATGCTTACTAACAGGGTTCAATGGTTTATTAAACTTGGCCTCGGCGACGTGTTCTACCGAGCTCATCACCCCATCACTGTCGCCACGTTTCAAATAAATTACTGAACCGGATCGGTTAGTCATGGGTAATACAGACCATGCTGCATTCGCCACCAACATATCCACTGAGTCCAACCCGATGCTCGATAAATGTATCGTATCGGGTTCGAAGACTTCTGTCTCACCCTTCTGGGCCATTGATCCGCCACAAAGGATGTCACAAGTCGTACCCGGAGGGATTTTCACCGTATGTATAACCGAAGCTACTGAAGACACTTGTGTCAACACGCATTGTACATGCAAGCCTTAGGGGTTCCGGATACTCATCATTCCATCCCGTGGATCCAACATGGCCCCGTATAGGCTTGCAAAATCCAGACCGAGGATTCCATCATCACTAACCTCTGCTATAGTCGGCGAAAGAACAAATTCTTTGCCTCCTATCCGGATAGGCATAAAAGTCCTCCCAAAACTTCTCATACTGCTTCCGTCGGCCGTGCAAGCATTTACCCCCGTTTTGAGGTTCTCATGACTGCTGGCCACTGAGTCGAAGAATCTTTTGGACACACAGGAGTGGCTAGCTCCAGTATCCACTAAGAATTCTCCTACCCGGTCTTCCACAGATACAGGTATATACCACCGTCTCCCTCCCAGCGGGGATGGGTTACTGGTAAACTGATGAAAGTCTCCCGAATCACCAAGATTCAACCCGAGTCCTCTCAAAAACTCCAGACACGGATGACTTGGGGGAAGGCGTGTCCCACACACTCAAATCAACTCATTGATCCATCTTTCCTCTCCCCCAGTGCGGCCACTCGCCTCATAGTCATCACCACCACCTAAACTGACACTAGGGTCCCTGGCCCGGGTCGGAATGCTGGGGTGCGCACCCACAGTCACCCGACCTCCAGGTAATTTTGATTCAAAATCTTCCACCGGATTACCCCCGGTAGCCTTTTGGCATTCATTTCTCCTTGGGGTCATACCCAATGCTGAGGATACAACCCCCTCTACGTCGGGAGTATCACTTTCATGGTGATCTGCCTCCGGTTCGGTTTCGGCTTCATAGTAAGCCGCCATTACTGGCTTTGCAGCAGTACATTTAGACGAATAGTGCCCCATCTTCTGGCACCTGAAACATTTTACAGTTCGGCGATCCACTCTGGGTCTTGACTGACTGGCTTGTAGTGCATCAGTTATCTTTTTGCACATCTCTTTTGCACATTATTTTAGTCATGTCCAGAGACTGACCACTCATTTTGTTAGTGCTATCGGCGGGCTTATAAGCCTTGCCATTGAGTCTAGCTTCGCCCCTAGCCTCAGGTGCTGGTTTAGCATCCTTCGGTTTGTTAAAAACCTTCCTCGGAATATATTTCCTACCGGAAGTGTTTTTCCTAAGTTGCATACTTGGCCTTACTCAATAGGGCATGGAGTTACATCCCATATGCTCTAAAAGCTTCTTTAGGCTTCTGGGTGTGCTTTCTTAAATGTACCATCTGATCCTCCTTGACCATATTACATAATAGTCCACTAGCAGATTCAAGGAGCTGCTCAAAACTTCCAGCGAGGCCATACCAGATCCGCCACTGCTCAACGGCCATGCGACCCGGACCACCTGTTAGGCATCTAACCAGATGTGGTTTGGCCTCGTATGGGGTCCACCCGTTACAATTCATCACATTGATGAAATCTTCAAACCATTCCTTCCATGGCCGAGTACCATCGTATTCCTTAGGAATGACGGCTACCCTCCGGGCTGAGTTATGAGCGTACAATAGTCTGCTGCACTGCTGTTTGCTCCATTCAATCACCTTGGTTTCATTCAAGGTTCGATTGCCTCCTAGCCCTCCAAAACTGTTATTGTACAGAGGTGGTGGTGGTGGTTGGGTATAATTCCACTGTGACTCATTGTAACCAGGGTAACCTCCACCACCAGCATTAGGGTTGGTACCCGAAGTACCACTACCCCCCTGGCCGCTCGCATTGGCAGACCCGCCCTGACCACTAGCGTTACGTGCTTGGCCAGCCTGTCCTTGCTGACTACTACTACCCTGAGCATTGTTGGTTGCCCAGATTACCGGCGTCCAATCCAACATTATTTGTCTGATCCACATGTATGTGGAATCCGCTTGTTTCAGCACTGGTGTCGGAACAATCTCTCTGGACGAAGTCCGGGTCCAAGTTATGGACTATTGGAACTTCACTAATGCAAACTCTACTAGTCCGTCCATTCTGATCTTGGGTTATAACGTAGACACCACCTTGATTGACATTCCGATAGGCGTTGTCGTTTACAAACGGGTTATACGTACCTGTCGGCTGCTTGGGTGTTGAGCAGGAGACAAAGTCACCCTGTTTGACGAAGGTAGAGTCGGGATTTGGGCCCGAGGTGCATTGGTTTGCTCCTTCTCCTGCAAGTAGCTTTCCATAGCGGACTTGTTTAGAGTCTGTGGTCAGGTTCCTTTGTTCCTTTCTTAACTGAGCATTCTTGGACAAGATCTCTGACCGGATCTTTTCATTGTCCAAGACAGCTCGGTTCCGTTCTGCCTGGGCAGCCTGTGCCTCCTTCTTCAAAGTATCTTTTAATAAACGATACTTCTCACCTTTTTTTTTCTGAGACCTTTGGTACTCAGTAGTTTCCTTATGGATCTCATCCTGTTCCGAGACCAGTCTGGATTCCGTTTCGGCTTTACGAAGTTGAAGTCTTTTTAACTTCTCTTCCATTGCACTCAACTCGAATTGCAATCTGTTCACATCCCGAGCTTTAGCGACTTCCGCGGCTCTAGCCTTGTCAATAGCTCTCTGTCTATTGGCTTCCTCCTTTTCCAGGTCAGCCTTTTCCTTTTCATCCTTTGTCTTCAGCTCGACCCGATGGGCCAGGGACGACAAACGATACTTGAGGTCGGATTCCTTTAGAATCGCCTCCTGTTCAATAGAACAAAGCTTACTGATCCGTTCTCGAGTCTCATCCTCTATCTTCTTTTGTGCAGCTATGAATTGTTCATGCTGCTTCTTGGCTTGTTGATCTACCTGGTCCCTGGCTTTCAAATAAGCCGAGGTCGACTTATACCCGGGGCCTATCGGACGTCCATGTCTGGACTTGCGGCTACCCCCGGATTAAATACAGAGTCCGACAGGGCCTCGTCTAGGGATAGTCCCAATGTATACATTTCCGTATTTCTCGGTAATGTATCTCGGGTAGTATCCCTCTGAGTGGTGATGGATCCTGTTGGATCTTTACCATCCCCTTCATCTCTCATGATCCGATGACGTCACTAATGGTGTCTCCCGCATTAGTCGGGTCGACCCATGTATTCCCCCTCACGTAGGCATCTCCGTCCGTTGAATTGGACTTAGGGGTTTCTAGCGTCTTAGAAGCACTAGCCGAGATGCCGGCTCCTAACTGCTGCCTACTAGCTCTCACTTAAGACGAGTCGCTTAAGTCTAACCGGGCGGGTTTTACTAACCCGCTTAATACCCCAGTATCCGAAGCAACATGGCTAGGGGTACTTGGGTATAGTTTAACGATCCCATCCCCCATCGTGGCGGGATCGTCCAATAGACCCGGTGTCGAGAAAACTCCCCGCACACCATCCGGGTTATACATAAGCTGTTGACCCGGTTTCCAGTCTAACAGCAGATGGTGGGATGTGATACCATCCTCTTCGAATCCCTCAAGCCCTGGGCTGGAGGAACTCGCATTGGGTAGTCTGTGACTTTCGGCCGTCTGGCGGCGCTCCACCCCGAAACAACTGGTCACGGCACCAGTGTAACGGTTCGTTTCAGCTTATATGTTGGGTGGCTCTTTGGCTCGCTTAACACTAGAGGCACCAACAGAACACGAGGATTTCGGGTTGGGCAAAGCCCCAGAACTTCCTACTGCTCGTGTAGGCCTTTATTTGAGAAGGTATAACACGTCTGGACTGGACTAGGTCCAGTCCTCTTCTGCGGTTCATCCGGCTCCTTAGTAGGAGCTGGACGCGAGGCGTGGTGCTGCCCCCTCTTGTACCAAACGGGTATCGCAAAGCGACACCTGGCTGGCATAGAAGGAACGAGCACCACACGAACATATCTCTCAGATGAAGCGCACTAATATATACATAACGATGCCGGCCCCTACAAGAGTTTAAATAGGGTCCAAATTTGTGATCAAGCAAGTTGAATGCAGGAGAATGTAGTTCACTTCTATCACTATTTTTAATGATTTACTGTTTTGAGAGGCTAGATTATGCCTAATATTATGGATATTGATGGATATTATCCCTGTATAATAATTCAAAATGGTTTATTTTGACTCAAGTTTTTGACTCAAGAATCGCGGCAGAATTGTGGGGTCCTTTCCGAGAGTTTGAATAGTCATAATTTCCCTTTAAATTGACATAAAGACTTCATTCAAAAAGCAAATCCCCTTCTTTTTATCATACCCACCCATTGAGTGAGTGAGTAATAGGTGTTTAACGCCATTTCGACAGCTAAGGTCATATTCATGGCGAGAACGACATTACACAATTTCACAGAGGAATGTGCCGGTGCCCGCGCATATGTGCACCACACACATCCGAGGGGATAGGAAAGAGGAGAAATAGACCCTTTTAAGTGGGCTAGGGAAGCCCGCCCACCCATTGCAAAACAGATATAATACATAGGATATAGTATTGGAAAACAGGGAAGTCCCTACCATTGGGAAGCTGGATTCAATGTCTCAGTGAACCACACATCACAATTTTGGGGCTGTCTGTCAAACATCCAGGGTCCCTTTAAAAAAAAAAATCTAAACATTTTCTAGACCATTTTTAACCAGAGAACGCATGCAAACCGTTCTTTTTTATGTGCTATGTCATCTTCATATAAAATGGTTTTTAAATTTTGGTTCAACTTAAGTATGGAGAATGATTTTCTTATCTGTACCTGATCTTAAATTAAAAATATGCATCCAATAGATCTATTCAAGCCCTTCAAAATGGTACCTTGGTTGTACTGATACTCCTATGAATAGCTTTAAAATCAATTAGGAAAGATAAGTGAGGTTACAGCTGTGGCTGATCACAACTTTCACACCTGCACTAGCAGACCCGCACACAGCAGATAGGTCAGTGCCTATGTAACAAGGTCTTAGGCTAAGCCACTCTAATACCAGATCACGTTCTCATTGAACAGTAGAGGGTGGCGCTGTAAATAGTACGAGGCTAAGCCTCCCAGCTAGTACGGGTACCTTACATAGAAAAGATTCCGTTTACTTACGATATTCACGCAATTACATAAATCTGTCTAGATAATCATGTCTTTAAGGGGTATCAGGGTGGAAGCTGCCATCCTTGAGTGAGATTCCAACAGGGTAAACTTTTTTAGATGATTAATTGACTAGAGGTTGATATGGTAGAAATGATTTAGAGGATATAAAAAAGGGTTTTCTGCCATTTGATATCAGCTATTTGTTTAAACTTTGATGACATTTTTTTTCTGGTAAAATCATGCCCATCATGTACTATTTTCTACTTGATGTCTGATGTAAAAATTGTATCTGGCATTTCACATGAACCATACATCTTAGATTAGTTGATCTGCATTTTTACCAAAAATGAGACCATGAATATCAAATCGGAAACATCGTCTTGGTGAGGTGTTAATTATTGATAACCAATGTCTATTGTGTTTACGCCATTATGACATAATTTTCATCTTGTCAAAATAAGGCATCAACGTTGGACATCATAGTCATTATTCCTCTTGAAGAAAAATGGCATTAGGAACTGAATTACCATATTCTTGACCAAAAGTGGAATCAAGGCAATAGATAGAGATGTTAGCGAGAACTGGAACAAATATAGTCAAGCATGTATGTCAGTGTATGTGACATGCTACTTTTGTTTGATAAATCCTTAGAATAATGGCCGAATAGATAAAGTAGTAGAGGGTAAAGTAGTAGAGCCCCAGAATGTATGACTGAAATCAGGAATGACGATGAGAACAGTGCCCCAGGACCCAAAATCACCAGTGCTGATACTCTAAAGATAGTTACAACTATCTCTATAAAAAAATCATCCTTAATTTCTAACATCACCTCTATGGTACTCAAAGATGCATTCAAGATACCATAGCACCCCAGCTAGCCTCCCTATTTAATAACAGTTTTATGCTATGCGCTAATACTGTTTATACCACGGTTATCACATTTCAGAACCAAATTGGATAATCTGAGTGCTTTCATCACAGGATAGAGGCACTGAGAGTTGACACTTTAATATTGATAGTATTCTTTTTCGATACTATTCTTATATGTGACAGCAGCTCAGGTTTAGCTTTGACTGGTTCATACAGGAAAATCTCAGCATGGGTTGGACTAGAACCAGGTATCTTCTGATAGAAAGTGCTTCATGCTATCCATTAGGCCACGGGGCAGGACAATGGTGCTGGGTTAGATAAGTCTTATGTCTGGGACCCTATGGATAAAATATATATGTTTGTATGTCAGTGAATGCAGAATGCATTCTGATGCATCCTAAAGGTGCAGACCATGGTATAAATGCAATTTGTGATAGAGGCAATGTGTGATAGAGGGACTCGGCTCCGCCTCGTGCCTATATCGTGCCTATATACCCCCTTATAAGCCGCACCCCCACTTTGGGCTATCCCCCTGTGGAGTGGGGACCTTCATGTGAGGGCATGGAGGAATAACTTCATTGGGAGTCCACAAGGAGAAATCTCCTTCCATACTGACAGTGGACATACCAGATTCGTAAAAGGCGACAAAGCTGGGGTTTCTTGTGGCTTTGGGTGAGCATGTGGGCAGCTGGTGTCCATATGCGCGGGCCGGGGTCTACATGCTTGTCTTTTGCCATGGGATTCCCCCTCAGTGAACCATGTCTGAGTGATCAAAGGCCGTGGTTTGTCTGGCCCTGCCCATGGGACCAGGCAAATAAAAGAACACTTGCTATCCGTCAAAAAGAGTAGGGGAATGAAGCCCCGGTACCGGTTTTCCCCCTCACCCCTCCTCATAGATTCAGTCATTCATCTCATAGATTCGGTCATTCATAAATTCGGTCACTGCTGTGTCGGGCAAGCAGCATATAAATACCTGTCCAAAAAGAAAAGAAAGGACTTAATGTCTTGAATGCCTGAGTTCCTTGATGGCCCCCGGACGTAAAACTAAACAAACAAACAAAAAACTTTGGGCTAATCCTACAAGCCACATTTTGATTTGGGTTTTGGTACTAGCCACGGCTTATACGAGAGAATTTACGGTATCAGTTAAGTTGCACCCGGCTATTCTACCCAGTGCATTTTAAAAAAACCCACTCTGCCAGAACAGACAAAATTTGATACCCATCTTTCATCATTGCCCTTTTTACATATCTAATAAAACTACCCGGGATGGGATGCAGTGTAAAAGCAGGGTGTCAGCAGTCAAGGAGAAGTGTGCATCAGGAGTGGAGGTAACAGTTATACTACAGTGGGTACCAAGTCAATTTACAGTGGTAACTCTACCCTTACTGCCCCCAGACCAAGGGCTTTATGGAGTTATGATGCAGTCATTTAACATTGGAAAGGCAGTGAGGGTGCAATCATGAAACAGCCTGTCTGAAATATGTAAATGAGGTAGCAGTGACAAAGCAGCCTTCTGCTGCAGTGTGTAGGGAGTGGGGGTCACTGCAGAGGGAGTGGTGAATGCAGGGGGAGTGGCAAAACAGTTGTCCATGTTACTAGGGCATGGTGCTACTACTAGGAGTAGGCTATTTTCCCTTCCCCTTTGGGGACTTGAACTTGGTACCCCCTAATTACTGCCCTGGTGCCTTACACTTCTCAGCTACATCCCCTGCCTATCAGAGAGTTGCCTTTACATCCTACAAATGTGGAAACAGGCTATCTTGATGTTGAGGCATGGCCAGTTACACCTTTACAGTTATCAAACACACTATGGCAGTGCACTAATCATTTTGCTGATACCAAACCTCTGAGTCTAACACATAACTACAACAGATACCAACATATTGAATAAAAACCAATTTATCTTCATCTATTTATTTGAATATATATATATATATATATATATATATATATATATTGTAGCGCTCCGAACCCCTGTCGTCTTAGCTCTATGAAAAGGACCACGAAGACTCCGTCAACTATGATATCAACACTGTTTATTGCCTGGCTTCTGGCCACACCATCTAATCCGTCGGTGAATCTCTCCTCTCCTTATTCACACTTGGGGGTAAGCCTTGCTATGTGTCTCGACCAGCGCGTAACCCGGACTGACTGTCGGAGAAACATAACCACTATATATACGCTTACCATTTCACCGACGCTGGCACCGTTTGGCACGGTGCCAGCGCCGGGAAACACTCCCCCGAGCACCGCCAGGGTTGCTCGCTCCCAACGTGACTCCGGGATCGGCGGGTTCCACGCCCCCATGCCAGGATGGTTTCGCTTCCACCGCCTCCCCCTCGGTCTACGCCACACTCTCCCTAGCTAATCAACAACTTACGGGGTAGAAGTGCAAAATTACCCTCCTGCGGATGGGTGTCCAATTTTGAATAAAACTATTACACCGGTCCCCTAGGTGTCTCTGTTATTAATAGTATATACACAATGGAAAAAGGACATAGTCATACAGTGATAAGACAAACTAGCCCACTCCTGCGAGTGGCTTCAAACATAGTAAACTGACTGCCGTCCCCTATGCAGTATGTAGTAACAACAACTTGGTAACATGCCTTTATACAATAATACGACGTCAACTGGTAGTGGTTTGTAGATACCCTGCTGCTTCAACTCCCCGAGTAGTCCCACAGCTCCGGCAGTGACCTCCTCCGCCGCCTCCGTCGGTGACCCGTCAGACGCCTCCACCGGCGTCCTCCACCGCAGCCTGCAGCTCCTCGGCCGTCCTCCGACCTACTGTTTAGCGGACTGGTGTTCCCCGGGGCTGCCTCCTGCCATCTCCCCTTCCTTCTCCTCCTCCTCGGGACACTCCTCCTCCTTCTCCGTCTGCTTCCCCCGAGGCCATGCCTGGCCGCACCGAGCGCACAAACCGGACGGTGTGGCATCACCATACCTGGTTCTAGTCACTTGCACGAGCTCGTAATCTCCGTTAGGTAAGCTCTGTATGGCGGCTGACATGATCCCTCCAGGCACCACTTTAAGGTCGGGTCCCATGGTCACCGGCTGGCGCAACCTTGTTGCATACTCCCTCAAAGCTGCCAGCCCGGTGAAGTCCTTGTACCAGGGCATGGAGGCTTCTGCACACTCCTCCTCTCCTCCTCCGCCCCGACTCCCCCCTTCTGTTATAGCTGTAACTCCAATTATCCCCTGTGTTGGTGCCACACCGCCGTCCTCCATGTCCATCACAGGTGCACCTGTTACCACTACCACCCTATCCCGTGTAGTTGGGGGCAGGTGCAGTTCCTTCGCCATACTTTCCACCACCGTTTCTGTGCCAGCAGGGACCAAGACCATCATATCCGCTGATTCCCCCTCGGCCACCGTCTCTACTTGGAGTAGAAATTCACCCTTGGGTGACTTAATAACCAACCCATCCATGCCCACAGTAACAGTTCGGGGGTGGCGTACCAGACGGGGGGATGTGGCTTCCGCATGTCCTCTCCCTCCCGACGGTTTGGCCCGATCCTCCCCTGCCCTCCTCCGTGCTCCCGCAGGCGGAGTCTGCATAAGTAGTTCTGTGCTCCGCCGACTCACTCCCCCCGCCCCAGGAGATATAAACACATCTTTCATAAGGTCACTGAGTCCACTCTGTTCCTCTACTACCACCTTCTTCTTCTGTGAGGACTTACCCCTCTTCTTGTCTTTCTTTGGTACTGTAGCGGCCCTCTTCTCCGCCTCCTCCTGCACCTGTCTCTCTTGCTCTAGTTTAAGTTGGCGGGCCCGCTCCGCCTCCTCCTCCCTCTGAATTCTGGCTTGTTCCTCTCTCCTCCTACTTTCTTCCTCCGCCTTCTTTTTTCTCCCCTCAGCCATGACTTCTCTGAATTTCTTTTCCAGCTCGGGGCATCCCTTTACCAAGGGGGGAATATCAACTTCCTCCTCCCCAGGATTTTCCCCGTTGGGGGTCTTAGTAGCCTGGGGGAGATCCACTCCTTTGGGATCTCTGTCCTCCACTTTAGTTGGCGATTGGGGGGTGGTCTCTGTTTCAACTAGCGTCGGCTTGGGTCTATCCTCCGACAGTTGGTACGGCGGGGGTTTATCTGGGCTACTATCCAAGCCCCCTGTTATCTGAAAGGAGTTTTCTTTAGTAGGGGACGAGTCAGCTTCCTCCGCACTGTTGGCCCCTGATACATCCTCATACTCCACCGTCTTAATAAGCGATCGGGGAATAGGTTCCCCAGCAATTATAGCTTCATATTCTCTCTCTATGCTTGGTATGTCCAATTTATCCACCGGCAGGTCCCTCTCCAGTCTATTTAATGTCTTAGTAGGTGTCTCCCCCCCTTGACTGAATTTTTCCATGATTCTATCTAGTACAAAACGGAGCTTTTTGTCCTCCTCTTGGGACAGCAGGTATCTCCCCGACTCCTCCTCCCGCTTTATGTCCACCAGGCTCCCTTCCCCTTTCTCCCCGTCTTCCCCTTCCACTGCTGAGTCTTTGCGGGGTGATTTTCTAGGTCGTTTCTCCGGCGCACCTCCCTCTCCCTCCAGAGGCCGCTTGGCCCCCTTCCCCGCACTTCTGGTCACTACCCCGGTGTCAGGGAGGCCCTCCCTCCCGGTGGGACTGGGTAGCCCGACCAGACTCTCCAGAAAGCGAGAGGCCTTAGCGACCTCCTCCTCATCTTCTGAGCCCAGACGGATTCCTGGTGATAGTAGTGACGATATGGTCGATGCCGGGGTCGCCCCGCCCCGTCCCTCGGCTGAAGTTCCGGGCTTGGCCACGTCCCCCGCCTCTCCTTCACCGGCGGTGCTCCCCTGAGCCGATCCGGCGGCAGACTCCCCTGTCTCGCTTGGAGTGTCCTTGGCCAGCCCCACAGGTAATAATTTGGCCTCCCCCGGTGGGCTCCACGGCTACAGCTCCCTGTGGCCACGCTGGACGTGCCGGAGTAAGTCAGACAGTCTATCTTTGGATACCATATGTTCACACCCGGGGCACTGGTAGCCCGGCTGATATTCACTGTGCGAGTTCAGGTGCCGGGTCATAGCATACTTGGTTTTAAAGGCCCACCTCTTCGTCCCCCGTGGGTCCAGTCTGCACTTCTCACATCGGAAGCGGGGCACCTCCACCCTGTTCACTGTCTCCATTGGCAGAGGCTTCTCTTGCTGCTTAGGTCCCATGATCAGGTATTCTGGTGTCGGCCAAAAACTAGTCGGAATTGACAGTCCCCACCCCGCTCCGTCGTATTTATGGGCCCCCCGGCCATCACTCTGCCTTCTTGGGGCACCGCCCTCCCCCTCCTGTCGACCAATCAGCGGCGAGTCCTTCTTCGGCGCACATGCGTTCTCAGCTCCTCTTGCAGCGGACCTGCTCTCGTCTTTCCCACGGTTATTCCCCTTCTCCGTCTGGGGCCCGTGGGAACCTGCCTCTTGGCGTTTCCGGTCCCCCTCCGACCTCCTATGCTCCGAGCTGCTTCTCTCCGAGTGGTGCTTCTCCGAGCTCTGCTTTGCCGACCCTGCCCGCCTCCTATCCCCACTCCTGTCCTTTTGTCTGTCATCGTCTCTCCGGCGGCGGCTCCCCGACCTGCTTGAAGACGAGTGTGGAGGGGACTTGCCAGCCCTCTCCCTCCTCCGTCTGTCCTTGCTTCTGCTGGAGCGTTCCTGTAGACTTATCCTCCCCAGCTCTGGAAGTACTTCCCGGTAGGTGACCTCCGTTCCCTCTTTCTGTTATACGCTTCTCCTCCCTCCTGAACTGTTTCTTTTCTTCTCTAAAACTTTCTTTGAGAACCACACGCCTGTTATTGTCCGGTACAATTCAAACTTGTGACGTCACCGGCGGGCTGGTTGCTTGGAGACGGGTCAACCGGCGGGAGATGTTCCTCCCCAGGGGGCAGCACCCCTACGGCGCACTTCACTATAGCGGGCGCCCCCTCACCTCCTGCGGGGTTCCCGCTAGCTGTGGCAGGGGGTCCCACCCTCGTTGGCCGTTGCCTCGTGCGTTCTCCCTGAGCTCTCCCCTCCTCTCTCATCTCATTCAGCAGGTTTTCCCTTTGAGCTTCTTCTAACATTTCAAAGATCCTCCACTTTTCCTCATGCTTAGCTATCACCCTCAGCCTCTGGGGGTCGCGCCTGGCCGCCTCCCGCACCGCCTCCTTTGCCGCGTTGCGAGCCATCCTAGCCTCAGACGCCCCGGGGTCCTCCCCCTCCACTGGGCTCTCCGGGTCATACGCCGGCAGATCATCCAAAGGGGGCTCATCATTAGGAGCATATCCCATCCAGTGAGACATAGCCGCCTGCTTCTCCCTCTCTAGGAAGCTGGAGTACCAGTCATCCCCCATTTTGCTCGTTTTCACCGAATCGGCTGTCTGTGAAGGGCCTTCTGGACTGCGCCTCCGCTTACCGCCCTTGAGCACCGTCCTGACTTTGCTGGTTCCCTCGTCTAGGGACTCATCCGACGTGGATGAGACCTCTCCGTCGGACACCGCCCCGCCCTCCTCCACCGGAGCAGTCTCCATGGCCAGCTCCGCTTCTCCCCCTACAGCCACCTTCAGAGAGTCGAAGTGCACTATCCGGGTTGTCCTCTCCTTCTTAATGCGGTAGACTGCCTCCCCTATCCTCCCCACCACTTCCCAGGGTCCCGTCCAGTAATTTTGCAGTTTGGGGGACAACCCTCTTTTCTTTAGGGGATGATAGTAGAAGACCTTCTCTCCTACCCCTATCTCCCCCGCCTTGGCTCGAGCGTCGTAGTTGCGTCTCTGCCTCTCCACCGACTTCCCCAAAGTTTCTCTGGCTACTTGATAGGCTTTGGTCATGAAGAGTTGCAACTCCGACGGGTAACCCCCCTCCCCTCTTGGTTGGGCCAACGGGTATATCAGGTCCAGGGGCACCACTGTCTCCCTACCCAACATCATGGCTTTATGTGACAACCCGGTGGTTGAGTGTGCGGAGGAGCGATAATAACTAAGTAATGTATGGGCTAACAGGCACCGAATGGCATGTATCGTAGGATATCAAACGAGTGGCCGTAGGCCACGAGTTACGATATCCTACGATACATGCCATGAGGTGCCTGTTAGCCCATACCTTACTAAGTTTATTACACGATTAATCAATAAAAAATCAATAAATAATCAATAGAATATCAATAAAAACAAGTTGAAAACAAAAATCCTTCCCCGGTACTCGAAGCCAGCCATAGGTACATACACCTCCTCGCCCGGCAGCGGACAGCGGCAGGGCACACGGCGAAAAAAGACGTTCCCGGGCGGGGAATCGATCCACAGACCTCTCACGGCTGAGCGCAATGTGCTAACCGCTAGACCACCGGGTCTCCTCCTTCAGCGGCCGTCTCAGCTTGGATTGATTTGAACGGGTCCTTTGGTTATGTATACACGAACGCCTCGGCGCCCGGCTAGGATTCCTTTGTTTGGTTTAGTTCTAGCCAACCACCTCTCGTCAGTCCCTGTGGCGCAGTGCATAGGGAGTTGGATTAGGGATCTGAGACTGCAGGTTCGAGCCCTACCCTGACCATGGAAATTTCGTGGGTTTTAACATGTGACATGAGACATGGACAAGGAGTGCTGATATCCACCCCAAACCGTGCTGATATCCACCTCAGAGAGTGCTGATATCCACCTAGGATCTGCTCATAAGGGGTCGCACAGTATGCAGGAATATCAGAACTGGGATATCCAGGAAAAGCACTGTGAGTCACAGAAATCGTGTAATAAGCTGCCATAACAAATGGGAGCTGCCTGTCCCAGTCTCGTTGATCTGAGGCTACCACTGTTGCCAATAGCATCTCAATGGTCCTGTTGGCTCTCTCCACCATCCCATCACTTTGTGGGCGGAAGGTACAGGTCCTGGTTTGGCGCACTCCCAGCAGGGCGATGATTTCTCTGAATAGCCCCGACTGGAAGTTCTTCCCTTGGTCGGTGTGGATCTCCACTGGCGCCCCCAGCCGACAGACGAACTCCTCCACGAACTTCCTAGCTAACGTCGGTGCCTCCTGATTAGGAATAGCATATGCCTCTGCCCACTTGGTGAAGTAATCCGCCGCCACTAGGATAAACCGGTTCCCCGCACTAGACGGTGGCAGGGAACCCATCACATCCAATGCCATCCTCTGAAGGGGTAGCCCGGCCCCTACATGCCCCATGTTAGCCCTGTGTGGAGCCGGTGGAGGCTTCCTCTGAGCACAGGGTTCACACTGAGAGCACCACAGGATTACGTCCCGCCAAAAGTCAGGCCAATAATATCCCCCCTGCAGGCGGCGTAACGTCTTATTCTGACCCAGATGGCCCGCCAAAGGTTCCCCGTGCACCGTCCTCAGCACCTCCTCTCTTTCACCGGCGGGGACCGCGATTTGGAAACACCTTTGCCCTGCTCGTGTCTCCCACCAACGCCCTAGAACCCCTTTTTCTTTGGTTAGCCGGCCTAGCTGTGCAAACCAGGCCCTAGTTTCATAGTCCCAGCCTCGGCGCTCACTCTCATCAGGTAAGTCATTGGTAGCCATCCATCCTGCAACTTTACTAATCATTTTGTCTTTCTTTTGCAGTTCCTCCCAGGACTCGGCCGCTGGAACATCAGGACCCTCCACCGTCGGCGCATCCACCCCCGCCCGCGCAGACTGTTGTGATCGCGTTACTACCCGGCAGAATGTGGCCTCTTCCTCCTCCTCCCTCCCACACTGGGAGCAGGGTCGCCGGGAGAGACCATCCGCGTTACCATGGAGCCTTCCCGGACGGTGGTGGATGATAATGTCATATGTGCTGATTATCTGGAGCCACCTGGCTAGTTGCCCCTCCGGTTCTTTGAAGTCTAGCAGCCACCTAAGAGAGGCATGGTCGGTTCTAACCACCACAGGCCGCCCCACCAGATAATGGCGGAATTTCCGGAGTCCAAAAACAATAGCCAGCAGTTCCCTTCGTGTCACACAGTAATTTCTCTCGGGTTTAGTTAGGGTGCGGCTGCCGTACGCTAGGACCCTTTCACCGCCCTCCTGCTCCTGGCCTAGCACCACCCCCAGCCCTGTGTCACTGGTGTCGGTGTCCATGACCAGCTGGCCATTAGGTCGGGGGAAAGCTAAGATGGGGGCCTTGGTCAGTTGGTCCTTTAGCTTTGCGAAGGCCTCCTCACAGTCGGGGGTCCTGCCCTTCTCTGCCAGAGCGCTCAAGGGCTTTGCTATGGAGGAGAATTCAGGTACAAACGCCCTGTAATATCCTGCTAACCCCAGGAAGCTGCGGACCCCCGACACCCCCGTCGGCGTTGGCCAGGACTCCACAGCTTCTATCTTCTCCGGGTCAGTGCCTACCCCCGCTTGACTCACTACGTGGCCCAGAAAAAGGACTCTCCGCCGCGCCAATTGACACTTAGAAGGTTTAATCTTGAGCCCCGCCCCTTCCAGTCTCTCCAACACTTCCCCCAATCGGTGCAGGTGTTCACTGAAGGTGCTAGAAAACACCACGATGTCATCCAGGTAGACTAAGCAGGTTCTCCATTGGAGGCCACGCATGGCTACTTCCATAACACGCTCAAAGGTGCCGGGAGCGTTTCAGAGACCAAAGGGCATTCTTCTAAATTGGTACAAGCCTCGGTGGGTAGAGAAGGCTGTCTTTTCCCGGTCCTCCTCCTCTATATCTAATTGCCAATAACCACTGGCTAGATCCATGGAGGAAAACCAGGCCGCCCCGGCCATGGTGTCGAGGCAATCCTCCATCCGGGGAAGAGGGTAGGCATCCTTCACTGTGGCAGCATTCAATTTCCTATAATCAACGCAAAATCTTATGGTCCCATCTTTCTTCTTTACCAGCACAACGGGTGAGGCCCACGGACTGATAGATTCTTCTATTATCTCCGCCTCCAGCATCTTGTCCACTTCTTCTCCGATCAACTCCCGTCTGTGAGGGGCTAACCGCCTGGGGGGCTGTTTTATCGGGGGATGGCTGCCGGTATCAATGCGGTGCTTGGCGAGCGTGGAATGGCCTCTGTCGTCTTTTCCCACTTGGAATGCCCCCAGATGCCTCCAGAGCAGCTCCGCCAGCTCCCTCCGGCGGTGAGGCTCGGTGCCCTCTACCAAATCAGCTATCACCGTCTCCTTCTCCGATTCCCCTGGACCCTCCACCATTCTACACCACTGTCCTCCTTCTTGGGCATGTTTCCTCTGGTCTATTCTTTGTAAGGCTCCCAGTGTCATCTCCCGGTAGATGATGACTGGCTCTCTTCCGGGGTTGAGGACCCTAACCCACGCCTCCCCTTTTTGCGGTCGCAACAGGCTCCGCCCTACCAGAAATGGCGGTTCTCCTTTATGGCCAGCCAGGCCCTCTACCAGCCCTTCCTCCCCCTCGTCCCACGGCCCGTCCACTGCCCCTTCCAGTATGGTTTCTTCTCCGGCGGCGAGGACTGCAGCTCTCACACTCACAATGCGGCAGAGGTGGTCTTCTTTAGTCCATACTAACCGTTCCCTGGCCACGTCAATCACCATACCATTATCTCGGAGGAAGGCAGCCCCCAGTATCCCCTCAGTGCCTATGTCACCGATGACGAAGACGGCCTCCGTCGCCCTTCCCCCCAGCGTCAGTTGTGTAGACATTTCCCCTTTTAGTGCCATGGGCCTGCCATCCACCGCATACACAGTCTCCCTGGTGGGCCTTTCTCTCCCTTTTTTCCCGTGCCTGTGCCACCATCCTTCGGAGAGTAGATTAAGCGATGCCCCGGTATCCACCAGTAGTTGCACCGACGCCCCTTCAAGCTCCCCTTCTACTATCAATCCGCCTCCGCCTCTCTCCTTCCTTCCCTGTACTATATTACGGGGGCCATGTTCACCGACCTGTACCCGGCCCTGGGTAGAGGTCGATATTAGTTTTCCACCGGTGCTCCTTCCCTCTTCTGTACGGGCCTGTCTTCGCCCCTCCTACTCCTAAGGGGGCACTCCCTTTTGAAGTGACCCTCCTGCCCGCAGCCAAAGCAGGCTGTACTGCTCTTCTTCTTCCTCTCCTCCGGAGGGGCCTGCCCGAGCTTCTTTACTAATTGCTCCACTAATTCAGCCATCCGATCCATTTTGTCGGTGTTAGTCTTAAGGTGTTCATTAACTGACGCATCGGCCGCCCTCATCTTGTTGTGACTAGCCTGCTCCACCGCCAGATAAGCCTCTGCTCCGACGGCCGTCATCACCGCCATCTGTAAGTCCTTTGGCTGGGACTGGTAGACCCACTGCCTCAGGGGATTACTCAGGCAGAGTAAAAACCTGTCCAGTGCCAATATGTCGGTTGTACGGGCGTCAGCCTCCGGGTAGGCTAGCCAGGTATACTTCATCAAGTCCTCTTGGAGCTCCTGTAACCCCTCCCCCGGTCTCCTAGTCCTTGTCCGGAGAACCACCTTATACGTCTCCTCCTGGTTAGTGGGCTCGAACCTCTCCACTAGGGCTCTCCGAAGTTCGGCATAACCCTCTTCCGTGGCTGGTTTCCGCCCAGTCAACAGACGACGTGCCGCCCCCGTCAGGCTCAGGCCCAAAAACATTCCAGCCTCCGCCGGGCTCCAACCGTTGACTTTGACACATAAATCAAAATGGTTAAGGTAATCAGCCAAGTCCGTTGTACCGTCATATTTAGTGGGCTTCACAACAGGTTTACCTTTGGAACCTCCTTCCCCGTCGGCTCCACCATTTCCTCTCAACTTCTCCAACGGCTTCCAACTTCCTTCTCCGCCAAGGCCCTCCACCGGCGGTGCACGGGACGCCATCTCACCCTTTCTGTCTAAGTTTCTCACCTCCTCCTTCAACGTTTTCGGTAGGTGTCCTCTCTGTTTATCCTGTTTAGATAACAGCTCCTCCGCCGGCCTATCTGTTCCTTTACGTCTGATAGTTACTTCCTCGTCCACTACCTCCAAGAGGGTTCCTCTCATCCCTAGTGCCTCCGCCCCTTCCAGATCACCAAAGTCCCGTTCATCTATCAACGGATCCATTTTCTTGTGCGTGGGGTCGAAACACCGCTGTCACCAATGTAGCGCTCCGAACCCCTGTCGTCTTAGCTCTATGAAAAGGACCACGAAGACTCCGTCAACTATGATATCAACACTGTTTATTGCCTGGCTTCTGGCCACACCATCTAATCCGTCGGTGAATCTCTCCTCTCCGTATTCACACTTGGGGGTAAGCCTTGCTATGTGTCTCGACCAGCGCGTAACCCGGACTGACTGTCGGAGAAACATAACCACTATATATACGCTTACCATTTCAACGACGCTGGCACCGTTTGGCACGGTGCCAGCGCCAGGAAACACTCCCCCGAGCACCGCCAGGGTTGCTCGCTCCCAACGTGACTCCGGGATCGGCGGGTTCCATGCCCCCATGCCAGGATGGTTTCGCTTCCACTGCCTCCCCCTCGGTCTACGCCACAATATATATATATATAATCCTACAATGTGAAGCTATACAGTATAGGATAAGCGGACTGAGAGATCACTAAGGCAAACTAGCAAGAATACAGTTTGCTTATCGATAAGCGGACTGAGAGATCACTAAGTCAAACTAGCAAGAATACAGTTTGCTGACAAATGAAAAGTAAATACATTTTAGTAAGGAAAATACTAGAATGGAGGGGGGGGGATCTGTGTCTGCTCACTCTGTTGGCAGAATGTCTGACAAACAGCAGTAAGTGCACAGTGGATCGCTGAATCCACAGTGGCAGATGGAGTTATGTAGCAGTGATTCAGGAAATCTTCAGTGAGATTTCAGTGAGACACTGAGGAATAACTGCATAAATACAGGTAAAAGACAGTGATACCCCAGTGATAACTCCATATGCAGGGGCAATGCAGCCATGCTGGCAGTCTCCACTGCAATCAGGAGCCACCACTGCCTTATGGTCCGGGTAGTACACAATGTTTCTGCTCACTGGGCAATTTCTCGCTATATACATGCCCAACCCTGTTTCTGCTGTCAATTTAATGTATTCTGATCTGCTGCCTGTGATTGATTGATATTCATTTTATTTACCCTGGAGCGATACATGTCCTTATAGAACGTTTTGTTATATACTCTAGGTATATCTACAAAAGATGTCTGTTAGGCGATATATTAATGGTAATTGAATCAAGACTAGTATAGGTTCCCTAGGATGTGTTACTCCATAGAGTACTATGGTGCAAGCCACCCCCCTCTACCCCTCTTTAAAGTAGGCTACCTTTTGTGTTCAGTACTGAGTCCTATGTAAGATAAGGGGGTTTATGGATGAGCGATAGGTATATTTCACAAGGCATAGACCATAAGAGCTACTATAAAGGTAGAAAGAATAGAATAAAAGGTGAGAGATACATAGATAGCTGGTTAGGTAGACTGAGGGCTATATACCATGAAGGATAGGCAGCCTGAAGGATAGGTAAACTCAAGGATATATAGCATGAGTGATAGGTAGATGTATGCTTGAGGTAGACTGGTAAATTTGTTCCCTAGGGGATAGGTTGACTAAGAGATCAAAATGAAGGTTGGTTGTGAGCTATCCCAGCTGAACAAGCTGTGATACGTAGGAAAGCTATAAAGTGAGCATGAGGGATAGGTATTGAAGAGGATGTGTAGTAAGGAGGATAGGTAGCATGTGTAATAAACAGTTTAAGAGATAGGCATAAAGAGTACCTTGTGAAGTGAGAATATTCAAAAGATACATTGGTGCTAGGTAATATCACAGATGTGCCAGTCAAACATGAGGGATGTGAAGAGTTAGGGGATAGTCACCGTGAGGGATAGGTAAAGTGAATGATAGGCAGATTGAGGATAGGTAAACTAATGGTAAGAATGTACAGAGAAAATTAGGTACAAAGGTGAGGGGTAAACTTTAATCCTTTTAGCCATTTGAGGGAAAACCTAATTAAACTCTAGATGTTTCAAGGGATAGGTAGTATGAGTGATAGGTAGACTAAGGGATAGGCAGTATGTGGGAGAGGCAGAGCCATACAAAGGCAGAGTACTTGTCAGGTTGAGATAGGCAGACATTGGGATATGTAGATTGAGGTATTGACTTTGATTATCATGTTGCATCTATAAAAAGTTCCAAACATTTTCAATAAATCTATTGTACATTTTTAAAATATTCTCATCATCAAATCTCCTTTTTAGGTACTTTTGGTCAGATTTTGAGAATCAATCACAAATTTTGGATTCAGCAGGATTTTTTGGTATAGGTGGCCCCTTGTTTCTATTTGATATCACTCTGAAAAAGATTCCTGACATCTCTATAAACGCCCTTATCCTACATGGGACTCAATACTGAACACAAAAGGGAGCCTACTTTTAAGGGGGGTGGGGGGGGCTGTTACACTGTGTCCATAGGTGAGGCTCTGAGTTTCACCTCCTATCTATTGAAGCTGTCATGTTGTTATGCATGAGGCTTTACTACATTTGTATATCACATCAGCGCATACAATCACCGTGATATTAGTAGGGCCCTTGGAATGGGGGTCCCCATGTAACATCGATTTTAAGGAATGTCCATGTCCCATGTCACTAAGCAAATACCCATGTCACTAGTGTCACTAAACGTACCTCCAATTAGGCCTATATATCTGTTTTACCACTTTAATACCCTAGATGGCGCTCCAGTAGCCGTGCTGCTTACATGGGCATGTTAAGCATCGACTCCAAGGGCCCTATAGCTTTACCCTGTGTGTACAGACACCCTAAAAAATGCCCATATGCAATATAAAATAGAGCTATAGGTCTTGGGGGTGTGTGGCAATTTTGACCCACGAAAGGGGGGAGGGCAATTCTTTTTGTGCAAACATGCAAACCCACTCCCCCCGTTGTTAAAAAAAAATCTTTCCCTTTTTAGTTTTATATTGACTACTGTAATCTCCCGCGTATAAGGTGCGTCTTATACGCCAAACAAAAGGCTGCTGGGTCTTATACGTGGGAGGAAAATTGCCTTGAGTTTGGGGTGCGCCTTATAGGGGGGTTATTTGTACGATAGAACAGTACTAAATTAACAAAAATCTGCTGTTAGAGGTGTGCCTTATATGTGGACTTGCATTCTCTGAGTTGGGGGTGCGCCTTATACGTGAGCTGCGCCTTATACGTGGGAGATTACGGTAAAAGGATTCCGAGATATTCCGTGTAATGTCTCCATGTCGAATTTAGGGATCTAGTTCCTTATTAGTGTGATGTAATGTGCAGATTATATAGAGAGGCCGAGGTGCCG
The DNA here is from genome assembly GCA_949317995.1 of Acholoe squamosa. NCBI lineage: Eukaryota > Metazoa > Annelida > Polychaeta > Phyllodocida > Polynoidae > Acholoe > Acholoe squamosa. Next base: position 24,027,741 of record OX439042.1, read on the forward strand.
CCTCAGGTCGATGAAATTAAGAAATGTCACCAGGTCATTGCCATTTTTCCCAACGAAGCTATTATTTTTTCTTTTTTTTCCATTTCTACTTGAAAAGTAGAGAGTGTGGGTGACATAAGGACATAAAAAATGAAATATTCCCCCTTTATCTCAGTAAGTGAAAAAAAAAAATCATCAAAGTAAGGCTCGCTTCCAGAAAGAAGAATTTTGAGAGATTAGGCATATAGGTTAAGTACTGTTTACCAAAATTGAGGTCATTTGCAATCCTATGTTATCCCTATGGGGAGACATGGATGAGATGCTTTTCTGACGCAATTTATTGGACAAAAAAATAGTCCTGCTGCCAACACTTTAAACCCCTATATATTTCTTACAAAGACCATCCTATCTCCCTTATTATTGATCACACAGGAATGTGCAGCACCTCGTTTCCCAAACATTATTTGAAAACGTTACTCTGAGCACATTATCTCTGTCTTGTGACAAAGATTGAAAAAAGTTAGAGAATATCAAGAAGCCCTGAAAGTTCTAAAGTTACCACACCAACTTAGTGATACTATAGGCCTATGTAACAGTTTTTAGCGCGGCGACTCTAAGTCCTACTAGTGAGACTTGTAGACTAGTCAATGGTTCAGAGTCGCCACGGTGTAAGGGATAGGGGAGCCCTGATTTCTATTTTCGTTCACTGTTCTTCTCCTATGGACTATTTTGGCACAATATTGAGGCATTGTTATCAGCATATGTATGTACTAATGGTAGATAACTTGTTTTTGTGATATATGTTTAGTTTGGGTTTTATGATTAGATTAGACATTTCAGCTCCTGGAGTTCTATGGAAGATTAGCATAAGACAAAATTAAGATTCACCAATACATCTCTGTAGGCTTTATCTAATAATTCTGTGGTCTGAAATTGCTGTATATATGTACTAAAGGTTTCATCTCACGGGGTTATGGTACATTTGGATCATATATTCTGTATTTGAAGAAGATATTTACTGTTTAGAATCTCTATAAATCTCTATGGAGAGACAAATGCTAAACTTGGTGTACCCTGTCTACAGAGGGGAGGGGGTTACCAGTTTGGTGGGGAGGGGGTTGTGACCAGCTGTATGCTGTTGGGGTTGGTAAGACTGCCACACACAACCCTAGTCATTCTGGGGTCCTTGGTGCATATGGTTCTGGGTCATTGAACATGCCCACCTCTACCATTTGTAGTGGTCATCTATGGGCAGGCAGAACTTCTTGGTAGTAGACCTAGTAGTACAAGGCAGCACAAGAGTTACAGGGTGAGCCAGATGGTACAACCTTTAATTGCCTTTGAAGTTAGCTTTCCTATTATTCTATCACTAGACACAAGATTACAAGTTGCCGCGCTATGTCTCACAGGTCTATTCTCTACTATTCTATTAAAATCTACAACACTACGGTTTTATTAACGACACAGAACTAGTACCTCAGCAAATACCAGACACTATCTACATGGCTGGTGATCATACAGTCGGTGCTATGTTGGTCATATTAGCAAGGTCCAGGATGGGGGCTGGATGACTTAGGATGACTTGTGAGGTTCTTCTCACACTCTGTGGTTTTATGGTAGAATCAACCGCTTCCTAAACTACAGTGCATAAAAAATAGCTCAAACGGGTAGCAAAATGCATGGAAATTTGTTAGTGACACTCAAAACCTAACCCCAATCTTAAGTCCCTATGTCATGCAAAGGGAGGGGGGGGGGGCAACTGAACTGATGGTCAGCGGTGGTGCAGTGTCAGTAGGCCAGTCAAGAGCTGTACCCCCAGTGTGACCTACTCCGCCTATTGTGACTGACACAGGCTGCAATCATACATATCTATTGTGAGCACATTAGTTTGTATCCAAATTATTACTCGGTGTTTGTGATATAGAATTGAAAGTAAGCTTATAACCCTTCATATATATTAATTGCTTCAAGCAACAACGAAATAGAAAAGATGATCGGGTAATTCTAATTCAACCACCCTATAGTCCATCAGATATGAAAAAAAAAATCAATATCTTCCTAATAAGAGATATGACCAGGTCAGGCGGGCATGAACCGAGGGGGTATAAATAAAATCTATTTTAACATGTGTTAATTTTGCCATATGGAAAATTATTACCATCAGGGTTTTATCCATATATTTTCTGTGGTGAAAGTCGAATGATTGTATCACGAAACACGCATTTATCCCCAAGTAGCGACGGGTTGAAAAAGGGAAATGTCACTAGACATTGTTTGATATTGGGGCTTGGCAGAGGTCACAGGCCTTCACCCAATCGGGACGCTGATAAACCCGGTGATAAAGGGTTCCTCGAGACAGGGCGAATTGACTCAGAGCAAAGGGTACTGAGACAATCAGTCAGTGGTCGCTGCACCATGCTCCACCTCTATCTCGAGTTCTTTGAGACCAGCTCATGTCGGCCTCTCACAAGTTCTTTTCTGTAAGGGGCCACTGTTCGATTGGGTATTTAATCTAGCTTCGATGGATACTGTAACTATCCGTAACTGTGGGTATACATTCCAAAAGTCTGACATCATCATGGTGTATTGGTTAACACAGACACAGAAAGGGTGGGAAAAGGGTTTCCCAATTGAATGTGTATTCTTCACCATTGGAGGCCCAAAGGGTCGCCTCTTTGCAATAACAGTACATTATTTTTTTATTCATCTATTGTTCTAACATCACTCTTTTATTGTACCACCAAAGTACATATTTATGATCTATACTTGTTCTTCTAACAGTATATGACCATATTTTTGTACAATTACACTCCTTTGATGCTTTATTATCTCCAAGTTTACCCATCTCTGCCTCTTTTTGGGGACCCCCAAAAGCGTCTTTATCCATGGCAGTGCCTATAACTCTGTCCGAGTTAATAAGTCTTCCATCAGTTCTTTATGGATGGGATCATTGGCATATGTCCAATCTCTTGAGTCTGTGATGGGTAGAGTGGTTTGAGTCATTTAAGTTTTGCTGCAGGTACTTCAGATGACGGGCCAGGTATAGACACCCAGATGGTCACCCTAGAAGCAGGTATAGCCATTTCAACTGATATTCTGGGATCATTGTTATAATTTACAATAGGATGGCGTTTCTGTGGTGAGTTATCAATAGGCAAATCAATTGGTGTTAATTTCCGAACGTAATGATCTTTAAGGTTAATCCAGTCCCAAATGGTTGGCACGATGCATGAATGCATCCCTGGCAAGTAGACTCATACATTACGCATCATGTATTATGGTACATAATTAGTATTTTATATGAGCCCATACTGCCAATGGGTATCATCACCCATCCCTACAATATTATATGATATCATCACAGTCTGTAGAACAAATTTAAGAAGGACTCAGACAGACCATAGAATAGTTACAAGAACCATGTTCACCGATGTTGAATCGCCCTTCTAGTGTAGACTTGCTAAGTCAAGTCTATAGCCTAGCCACATATTGCCCTTTTTTACTCATAGGATTACACATAGGATTACACAGGGACCAACTTATCCTTTTAATATTGGCTGTTAGTGCTTGGACAAAGAAAGTCTACTCACCCTGGATATAGCCGTGAAAACCCATTTTAACCCTTTAATGCACTGGTGTCTGTTTCTATAGGGGTATACATAGGGCAGTGCATAGGGTTTATGATGCCTTGATTCACACTGTGATCCTTACAGGATTAGCAGGCTGTCCAGGGGCCGCACATACTTCTCTATTCCCTCTCTATCCCCTGTCCGTCTCTATCCTGTCCTCTTGTTGATTTCATGAAGCCGTGAAAGCCTTCCATTAACCCACTAAAGGCCACCTACATATATGTATATGTATATATATATATATATATATATATATATATATATATATATATATATATATATATACATGTACACCCTGGTCTGGTGCTTACCACCACAACACTCCAGCACCAATAGGTACCCCCCCCCCCACTCACATACCTCTCCATATAGATGTACTTATTAGCAGTTCAAACTGACGTTCCATTGCATTTATTTGTCCTTAAAAGATCGCTAAGTTGGTGTAATAAACTAAAATTATCGATAACTTTGTATAATTGACTCTGAACATCGTTATAGTCACTCCAGATAGAGGTACAGCATTGTATTTGGCCATGAAATAAATTATTTGTCCTTAAAAGATCGCTAAATAGGCCTAAAATATCGCTAGGTTGGTATAATAGACTCTACACATTTTTATTAGCTGAGAGACCCTTAGACCACCTGTCATTTTATTCCATAAGGTCAGTGTGATGCACCAATGCATTTATTTGTCCTTAAAAGATCGCTAAGTTGGTGATAACTTTGTTCCCATTGTGCATATTTGAAAATAAAGACCGCCATGACGTTCGCCAGCTCGAGCTACCCTTTATCTATAGGTCACACTATGGGAAACTCCTATTATTAAGGGAGATACGATTTATTTTGTAAAACTGCCAGTTCTTGGACCTCTCTGCTAGTGCCTGGACTGGCGTCTGCCCCCGCGTCCCAAAAAAGCCTATATTTCGATCCATTCCTTCCTCAAACCTGCCCTTTTTCGCCGGTGACACTTAAAACAGATAGGTTTTGACTGGAGGTAGGGCGCAGTTGGACCAGCTCAGGCCGAAAAGGCTGCAAGTCAAAAAAATTATTTCGCTTATTCTTTTCTGAAACAAATTTTTAGGGGGGCATATCCTTTAGGGGGACAAAACACCCCAGATTGATACCAAACATTCCATATCCGCGCATATTATTTGCATAATTAGCATAATTATGAAGTATCTTGGTACTGTTCAATATAATATAGCTATGTCCCATTGGTCCCTTATAGAATTCATATGCTTGCAAGTATAAACTACTGACTGCACCTAGTGACTAGTGGAATCTGAACAGTAGAAAAGAAAGACCCCTCCTCTACCTTTGTATAGCATCAAACAAGTTGTTCAATGGAGGCAGCCATTGCTTGATCACATGCTTAAACCTCTTAGATCCAAATGCTAGTTACCAGTGCATTATCACTGTTGATAAGCTTTACACATCAATACCTGCGCAAGCCCTGTTTGCACTGAATGGATATCTTTCCATTTCTCCATTCTCTGGTGTTTGATTGAAAATGTTGACGTCATTCTGTGTTTTAATTTGTGTTTTAATCTGTGTTTTTATGGTACATGTATTGAGTTTAGGGCTATAACAGGTTAGTGTTAGTGTTATGGTATGATAGTAATTACTCACTATTTGTCAGCAGTTAATCAATATAATTTTTATGTTAGTAATTACTCACTATTTGTTAGCAATTAGTCGAAATATGTCAGTATTCACTCACAATTTGTCAGCAATTAGTCAGTATACACCTAGTGACTAAGTATTGACATTAAAAAGATTAATGGCATTTTAATCATTTGTGCATCATGCCCAGATTTACATGATGCACTCACATTTTGTCAGTAATTAGTCAAAATATGTCAGAAATAATGCACGATTTGTCAGCAATTAGTCAATATATGTCAGTAATTACTCACTATTTGTCAGCAATTAGTCAATATATGTCAGTACTTAGTCAATGAATATCAGCAATTATCAATACATGTCATTATTTACCGTAAACTCCCGCGTATAAGATGCGTCCTCTACGCCAAACAAAATGCTGAGGAGTCTTATAGCTTTCTCTCAAGTTGGGGGTGCGTCTTATACGAGGGGTAATTTTCCTATAGAAATGTACTAATCTTACAAATATTAGCATTAAAATGTGCGTCTTATACGCAAAAATGCATGTGCTGAGTTTGGGGTGCGTCTTATACGCGCAGCGCGTCTTCTACGCGGGAGTTTACGGTACTCACAATCTGTCAGCATTTTGGTCAATACATAACAGAGAAATAGCTATTGATTCAATTGTGCATCTTGCCTTGACTGGTATTTGTCAAAATATGTCAGTATCTATGGACTATTTGTCAGCAATTAGTCAATACATGGTAATAGTTACTTACATTTTATCAGTATTTAGTCAATATGTGTTAGTAATTGCTCACTATTTGTCAGCAATTATTCAATATATATTGGTAACTACTCACAATTTGTCAGCAATTAGTCAATATACGTCAGTATTTACTCACAATTTGTCAGCAATTATCAATACATGTCACTATTTACTCATAATCTGTCAGCAATTAGTCAAAATATAACAAGAGAAATAGCCATTGATTCAATTGTGCATCCTGTTTTGACTGGTATTTTTCAAAATATGTCAGTATCTATGGACTATTTGTCAGCAATTAGTTGATATATGTTAGTAATTATTCACTATTTGTCAGCAATTAGTCAATACATGGTAGTAGTTACTTACATTTTATCAGCATTCAGTCAATATATGTTAGTAACTGCTCACTATTTGTCAGCAATTAGTCTATATGTCAGTAATTGCTCACTATTTGTCAGCAATCATTCAATATATATTAGTAATTACTCACTTTTTGTCAGCAATTAGTCGATATATGTCAGTAATTGCTCACAATTTATCAGAAATTAGTCAATATATGTCAGTAATTACTCACTCTTTTTCAGCAATTAGTCAATATATGTCAGTAATTATTCACTAATTTTATCAGAAATAGTCAATATGTCAGGAATAACTCTCTTTGTCAGCAATTATTCAATATGTAGGGGTATGGTATTTACACTTTACGTTCATGTACCTGTGAGACTCAGACCTAGGTCCTTCGGGTGTAGTGGGGGAATCCGGATGGCAGGTGGCAGCACCTGCCTCTGGGTTCGTATCCATTACACCAGGGGGCCTACCACTCGTCCGCCACACGTCACGTGGCCGGTCTGAGTTTCGCGGGCTTTTCCCCTATATAAGGCTGGTCCTAACCCATGTTCTTCAGTAGTGGTTTACCCACTGCTCAACCAGGTCGTTACCCGAAAGGGTAACCGAATGCCCTAGTAGCATGTAGTCCTCTGAGGCTGTGATCGTATGTAACATAAGCTATGAAATAAAAGCTCGGTTGCCTACCCGGAAACTTTTCTCTCTCTTCGTTATGATTTAATCTAACTTAACGAGACGAACCACTACAAATATATATTAGAAATTACTCACTTTTTGTCAGCAATTAGTCGATATATGTCAGTAATTGCTCACAATTTATCAGAAATTAGTCAATATATGTCAGTAATTACTCACTCTCTTTCAGCATTTAGTCAATATATGTCAGTAATTATTCACTATTTATCAGAAATAGTCAATATATGTCAGTAATTACTCACTCTTTGTCAGCAATTATTCAGGATATGTCAGTACTTAGTCACTAGATATCAGAAATTAGTCAACACATGTATGTCAGTATTTACATACAATTTGTCAGCAATTAGTCAATATATGTCAGTATTTACTCACTTTTTGTCAGCATTCAGTCAATATATGCCAGTACCTCCTCCTATGTCGGTAATAATGCAGTGTTTGTGAGCAACTATTCAATATATGTCAGTAATTACTCACTTTTTGTCAGCAATTAGTTAAAGCATAGTTTAGCATAGCACATAGAACACAGTTGCCCATAGATCATTCTAGGGCAATGCCCTATCCTTAGACATTTTGGAGATTGGAATGTGAACTACCCATCCTTGTCAGACCATGAGTGTGCTCTTAGTTCTAAAAGATAGGCCCTATCATTGGTTGTTCAAAAGTTACCTCAAATCTCAAAACAGGGTGGGGGTAAGTTCGTACATTGATACAGAAGAAAGCCTTTCCGAGTTATCAGCATTTTTAATGCTTACCTCTAGTTTCTATCTGATGACAGTACAGACAGTATCCAGTACCCGGCCAGAGAGGAGGTTGATCAACTAGTAGATAATTTTATTCAATCACAAAGAACACCACGTGGTAATAGTAGAGCTTAGGGAGTGATCATTTTTTAACAACAGGGGGGGCTGGTGGGTTTGAGGGGGGGGGGTCGGAATTTTTTCAACCCCTTGACCGGGGGGGGGGGGTCAGAATTGATCACTCCCTTAGTTATTGTATATTTGTAACAGTGTTTAAAAAAAAAAGTTTATGCAAATAATCAGGGATGAAAGTCTTCAGGGATTTCCCTGATTTCAGGGATTTTGGATTTCCCAGGCCCTATACATTCATACAGAAACCCAGGTTTTTGGGCCAAGATTGGACCATTTCAGGAATTTTCGTCATCCCTGACTTTCATCCCTATGCAATGCTGCCAACACCTGATACCTAAACTGCACTCATTGTAATGCCCAAGATGCCATCTAGAGACAAAATAATGTACCATTCTCTAAACTGCTCGCAAGTATACCTCAGTGATCCTCAATTTGGATAAAAGAGTATACATCCCTCATGAAGGTGGTTAAACACCAAAACTAGTAGGATCTAAAAATTCAACTGTACAAGTCTCCCCGGACCAAAATGCAGTAGAAATGCAGCACTAAAGCAGCTGGGAAACAGTGTGGTGTGACAGTAGTGATTCAGTGTAAAAGCAGCATCAGAAACAGTATTGTATCAGCATCTACTGTCATTCTACTGCTCAGCACCACAAAACTTGCAGCAGTGGTACAGTAGTAGAACAGTAGTATTAGCAGCATGCAAGCAGTATTGAATCAGTTGTCCCAATTATGTAAATTAGATGGCAGCATTTAAACAGTATCTACTTATTTAATGCTGCATGACCATATACGGGGTTGGGGCAGTGTTCAATCAGCACTACTGAATGGCTGCTGCTATAGCAGTAGTTGAGCAGTAGATCATACTGAAAACTACTGCTGGGGGCAGGTAGAAGCATAAAAGAAGCAGCCGCTGTTCTAGTACTGGCACTACCAATGCCTCTCTAGGTGGTCCTTGCTGGATTTGAACTTGGGATCTTCTGATTACTCTACCAACGCATTAGCCCCCTGAGCCACCACCCCATCAGCTATGTGGAGTGGTTACTACTTCCTAGTAGTGCATGCAAATCATGTAGGAGGGGGCTAGGGCAGTATTGATTCAGTAGTACTGGGTAACTCTTACCATAGCAAAAGGGTAAGAGTAGACATATCTATAGAGTGCTTCTATAGTATAATGCCTTTCGGTTTACTGATGTTAAGGTGATGAGACAAGCACTTTGCAATTATCAATGATATATGGATGCTATGTAAAAAAAATGTCATGATGGGGACCAAAAGATTCAGTATATTTGTACCCTATATAAAGTCAGTGAGTAATTCCTCACTTTCATACACCCCAACATCCATGTGTATCCATTACTGGCACTGAATAAGATATTCATATGCAAAGGTGTGAAGTATGCTTGTCTCCACAAACACTGGATAGTTTCATTATTACATTACTGAATCTTTTGATTGCTGTTCACAACCATACTGACATTCACACTATGGACTCTTAGGAGCATCAGGTAAATAATCCGTGAATGGAGTCATACCAGGAGTTGGTCAGTAGACTACTGCATCTATGCTGCTGCACAGAGTGTATAATTTCTGGAATCTATTAACATTCAGTTGAGAGTCAGTAGACTACTGATTCTAGTCTGAAATGCAGTGCATATTCAGTTGATAGTCAGTACACTACTGAGTGTAGACTGAAAATGCAGTGTGGAGTCAGCTGTTTCGGAAGTATTTCAGCAGTACCTACTGCAATATGCAGTTGTTGATCAGCATATTCTCAGTAGCCACTGATAGGAGAAGTAGATACTGCCTTCTGGTCCGGGCGTCCTTATTAATTCAGATAGATTCTAGTTTACAGTCCAAAATTGGGGTTTTAGTGAATATTTTGACCCTTCTCAATCATTACGTTATATTTGTAGGTATATCACGTATAGTCAATAGTGGCATAATGATGACAATGCATCAAAGCAGTATGCGACTTGTAAACTGTTAAATGTATAGCCCTTCCGATTAACACCAAGGCCCGCACCAAGGAAGGATAGAAAGTTGATGCCATGTTGCACTATTATAGGAATAGTGGCAGGGGAATAGATATGAAAGAGATGGGGTGGGTGGTGCTAGTACAATAGTACCGGGTGCATATTGGATGTGTATCGTATGACATAGAGAGAATTCCAGTTCTGCCGACGGGAATAAGGGGTATTCCCCGTCCCCTGGTCAATGGCTTGGGGAGGGTAGACGTTGTAATTTTCACCCTGACTCAGAGCCCAGTAAGCCACTTGCAGAGGCTTTGTTCTGTGTAAAATTGTCTCTTTCTTTTTTCATCATTGCGCCTAGACAATAGATGACACATCTCCCCATGACCATGATTAAGTAAACTAAATAGATAAAAAAAAAGAAATCAATTAGGTACATGTAATAGTCACAAGAGCTATATAAAGGATATTTACCGGTAGTCTCCAATTAGTAATGTGATGGTTGACGATGAATCATGGAAAGTACCATATAGGCTAGATATAGTAAAGATTTGGAACCTGAAACACATATAAACCAATACATGATTTTTGTAAGTCACTTTGATACCAGGAATGTCATAGTACTATCCCTTATTGCATTGCTTATGCTTTGTATATGGCATTGACCAAATTGACATAGGTGCATTAATTCCTCTTGTTATGTTGATATCAAAGCGGAAGATTATTGTGTATCATTGGTACCAGATAGATCATTTCATTTTACCGAATGCCACAAAAATAGTGGTGGACAATAACGCATTTCTCTATCAAAATAGTTACGTTACATATCGTTGGAAAGGGTAAAATATTGTGATGCTGAACTTTCTCACTTGCTTTGGGCCCGTAGCCTAAAGTGCGGCCCCATAGATTTCTAAATTGGCTACGGAGCTGAGTGGCTCTTGGGTGAAAATGTTACTGTCTACCCCTGCTGTTTAATACCATATCATCACAATATGCACTTGTAATTCGGTAATAGCAAACAGTCTGCAATTGACAAGTGCACAGGGCTATATAGACCACCCATAGTGTGCACAGCGATTGTACCCTTATAACATGGAATATGATATATACCAAACAGATAAAAGGACATCTTACTGTATTAGTGCTGGTGGCTATACAGATTGTACTGTAAGAGGAATAACTCATCTCCACCCAGCATCTTTATGTCTACTTAAACTGCCCCCATCACACCAGGCTATAGACCATCCAAGTTGTCTAATGCCCTTAATTATACAGTTGCATGCCTTGTACATGTATTGGGCCTAAGCGGGCCTGGAGCTGTTTTTCTGGCGACATGCACTGCGTGATAAGAGCTGATAAGAATTAAGATGGAACCAGCTTGTCCCTGTAAGTGGCTGTTATACAGGGACAAGGTACCCATCATAAAATGTCTTATCAGTGTGTTTTGCCACTTTTAGAAGAACCAGCAAAATTAAAAATGGTGGACCCACTGGATATATGTCTCGACTCTTATAGATATAAGGTCCCGATTATACATGTTTGTGTATATCTGCAGAACCAATAACTACCACCTTCCCACATCAGTGACCAGGAGTGATTAGATGATAGAAAACTGTTTGAGCGAAGGGTGGTAATTTAGAGTATATCATTTTTTTATTGGTCCTCATAATACAATATGATCTTCCAGATCCATGTTGCATAATTATAATTAATTAGACTCTTGGCAGTGACAAGTTGATCAATAATGATACTATGGTCGAGGACAGGATGGAGCTATATGCTGCAAAAAAGTGGCAGGCTGTTAACAGGCTTTATCTAACGATTTTGGCTTGGACAGTGCATTTTTGGTTATAACCCCGGTGCATTATCAGGCCATAACCCTACTCTAACACCTTTTGGACATCTTCAAGAAGCCTTTGGTTAGAATCTGGACATGTTAATAAATTGGAGAAGTATACAATGTCAACCTCGCCATACATTTCCAGTTAAAACCGTTCAGGGTTCTATGGGAATCGTTCCCCAGCCGCTGTGGCAATAGATAGACTCGCTATCCACTACACCATGCTGAACGGTACTAGAAACCAATGTACATGAACTGTTTGAAAAAATCAGTCTGACATACCTGATGTTTGCACACCTCGTTAGCATAGAATCCAATGGTGGCAGGTGGAGTTATTTACAGGGAAACATCTAAGATATCCTAGATGAACATGCCATGCCTAAATTCTCCATATTGTTCGAAATAAATAAGAATCCAATGGTTTTCCATAGCGCTACGTCTCGGCACCCGCCATAGCGGCTTGCTGACCTTTGACCCGTAGGTGTGTCACACCCCTACTTCTGGGCTAGTTCAACAGTTTCAACATGCCCCGGCATGGCTTATCTCTTTGATTTATAGAATTTGTTGGTATTTGGCCTCTATATAGACCAGAATGGCACTGAAACAGGGCGAGAATAATCCTCGGCACCATGTAGTAAAGAATAGATAGGTTAAAAGGTTAATATCATAATATTTCAGCAGAACAACTTGATTATCCACCTGCCGGGGCCCTGCGGCGAAGAGGCCCGGCAATATGGACAAGAAAGCACAGGACCGCTTCCGCTGTCAACATGGCGAAGACTATTTTTCTACCGCTCGGCCTAACAAAATCTCTTCTCCTGGCTTTATTAAGGGGTTATAAGGTATGAAATTAATACAAAATGGAGGAATCTATTAGATAAACGCATTAATCAATGTTATGAGACAGCACTCTGCTGCGCGGGTCGTGGAATATTGAACCCTAAACCCACGAGTGCTGTCTCATAACATTGATTAAATGCTAAATATACAAAGATGATATACATATGTACAAATGATGAAGGAGAGGTCGCAGATTTTCTATTGTTGGCTTTGTAGGCCCCCCTAAAAATAAAAGAAGTAATTTAGTGCAGTTGTTTCAGTGTAGGAGTCATATGAGCACTGATATCAGCATTTAATATCTGTGCATATATCAGAGGTACTGCCTCGTGTGAAAAAAATACAGTAATTAGGTTACACAGTCATGATGTAAGGATAACTATGACCATTTAATTATGGAGATACAGAAACTCTTGTACCATGATAAATGCTTAGATATGCATGCCATCCCTTTCTAATCTTTGTATTAATCTTTACTTTGCATATTAACACGTAACATACCATCCAGTTCTTTATCAAAATTCAATAACAAACAAAAAGCCAGACTTTTTGGGGATAGGCAGTGGGATCATTGTAGCTTTAGAGAGTCTTGAAATATGGAGACTGAATCCTGTAAGACCAAAACTAATCTGGAGATTGAATCCTTTGAGACCAGAACCAATCTCCAAGCTTATGAATTATGACGAGTAAGAAGTATGAGGCAAGGAAAATGGCAAGGTGGGGTTAGTGCCTGCTGTGAAGTAGATAACTGGGGACATGGTGGCGAATTGAATCATATTTAGGGTAGGGACCTCATGTCGGAGTTACATGGGCAGGTAGTGGCTATATTGAGTGGCAACAGACAATAATGGCTAGAACCTGGAGAAGTGAAGTATTTTGGTGAATTGCGCCGAGGAAGGGTTGGTGTGTAGAGATTGTCGAATAAATTGAAGGTATTTTGAAAACTGGTGAGTTATCTGCATTTAAGATCAAGAGTGAGATAATAGCTGAGACTGAAAATAGCCATTGGTAATTTGGTTTAGGGAATTGAAAACATAACTGTTGATCTGTGAAAGTTGCCAACAGCCAGTATTGTTGAAGAGGTCCATACATATTCTGAAAGATATATGTTTTCCTTGTAGGGTTTTAGGGATGTAGACACATTGGTTTGAAAAGCTGAACAGATGGAGAACATAGCGCTGGAAAACATTGGAAGGAAGGAGTTGGAAGGAGGCGATTGTCAGAGAATAGACCTAGGGGAGAAGGCAGTAACAGTATTTTGGGTGATAGTGTGAAGCTCAGCAGGGTGGCATCTAAGTTACGCTTGGCAGGGGATCTGACAGGTATCGGAATGGTTGCCAGCCTAGATGCCACCCCACCACCCGCCATACTCACAGTTCCATATAGAGCCGGGCAGGCGTAACCAGCAGGAGGAGGGGCAGCTCAGTCTATCATCTAGCCCCATCCTCCATAGACAAGCCAAAAAATACTGTTATTCTGTCCAGCCGCCGCTTGGGCTGAGCTGCTACCACACGCGAGCAAAGAGCGGCATTCTCCCACTTTAAGTCGCTAAAGAATAGATTAAGTCGTGATAACTCTTGAAAACTAAAGAAAATTAGAGGGTGAATGGAAAAGATGGAATCTAAATGAAGGAAATGGAATGGCTTGTTCTGTGTATTCCTCTTTAATGTGAATGTGATAGTGGTAGAAGGGCATTCTTAACTGAATAAGGGTCATCTTGACTATTGTAAATAGTTACTGAATAAGGGTCATTACCCTTATTCAGTAAATGTTTGTAATCATGAAGATGACCCTTATTCAGTAACTAAAAACCCATGATCTAGTTCTATTTGAAACATTTTTTATCATCCTTATTGAGTTGCACATATAAGATAGAATGGAAGCTTGCCTCACAGGGCTATCAAAATGGTATAGAATAGAAGCTTGCCCCGCAGGGCTATCAATATGGTATAGAATAGAAGCTTGCCCCGCAGGGCTACTAATATGGAATAGAAAAGAAGCTTGCCCCACAGGGCTATTGAATTTGAATGACTAGCCCTGTGGGGCAAAATTCTATTCTGTTCCATTAAAGTAGCCCTGGGGGGCAAGCTTCTTTTCTATTCCATATTAGTAGCCCTGCGGGGGCAATATGGTATAGAATAGAAGCTTGCCCCGCAGGGCTATCAATATGGTATAGAATAGAAGCTTGCCCCGCAGGGCTACTAATATGGAATAGAAAAGAAGCTTGCCCCGCAGGGCTATTGAATTTGAATGACTAGCCCTGCGGGGCAAAATTCTATTCTATTCCATTAAAGTAGCCCTGCGGGGCAAGCTTCTTTTCTATTCCATATTAGTAGCCCTGCGGGGCAAGCTTCTATGCTAATCTATTCTTCTGTTTAAGTTTCTTTCTTTCTTTCCTATATATTACTCCTGTTTTAGGTCGCTATTAAATGGGTCGCTATGTGTATTTGAACCTCTACATTTGCCATGGGTAGAAATTTTAAGTCGCTATATACACAAGGGGTCTACATAGGTCTAGCATTTTTCCAGTTGTGCAAAACACGTTCCTTATTTTCCATAGCGACCTAAAACAGGATTAGGCTTATCAGGCATAGCTCATGGGACCCGCCATACCACCATCTGTGGACGGGGTGAAAATATACAACCCACAGGCCGGGCGTAGAACCACATTTCCTCTAATATCATCATAACGTGTGGTATATTTGTTTGCTCGAGATCTTTACCTCAGCAATGAGAAGAAAGAGCAATCCATAAAATATGAAAAATGGTTATTCTTTATTCAGCCAGTAGAAAGTGGATCAATTCAGAAAAGATATTTTGATTGAGCTTTGTAGATTTTATCTACCTCCCACCAGGGGCGTCATGGACTATTTGAGCATTTCTGACAGTCGACCCTCCTATAATATTCATTGCTCTTTGACACAAGGCGCCCACCCAGTTATTGGTAGTACATGTGGTAGTAGTACCTGAGTCGCTCCCCTGTAGCACCACGCTGAGGGCCACAACACACGCAGCCTGTGTTCAGTAGGGTTGTCGACGACCGAGTGGGCGGCACCACACACAGGCAGAGAGTAGCTCAGAGCAGCTCCACATTCAGACACAGTCAGGGCACACATAAGACTGCGTGTACAGGTAGGTGGGGTTAGAGATCACCAAGACATAGGCTTGCAATTCTCTCTCTGTACGATAATGAATCAGAGATTAGGTATGGCATAGTAGACAAGATTGGATCAGATAATTCTACATGCACATTGAATCGATATCATCATTGCACTGTTGTAGTATTGTGTATGCACAATGGGATTTCCTATAGCCTTTACTCTTGACCTTAGGTTAAATATGGATGCGATTTAATTCAGTTTGAGCTTTAAGAAGGTTCGGTTGCTTAATTATACTGTATAATGGGTGAGATACTTCTGCATCATTAAGTTTGAATAGAATAAAGACACATAGCTTCACATGTACATATCAGTACATATATAGGATATTGTATAGGCCTACATGGCCTATGATGTATAGGTACCATAGATCACTGTATTATAGGCGTCAGTATGAATGGTAAACTACCACAGTATGAATGGTAAACTACCACTTCATCTGTTATGGAATATAGGCACGGTATACAGGTAATGGCAAATGTGCATGTTGTATTATTCAACGACTGGGCGACACCCCACCATATATATAGATTAGCATTGATTGCACACCCTAGCAGCTTAAGCCCCTGAAGGGCATAGATATCATCAGCGGGTGGTATACTTACAACTTTGGCCATCGATGTTTGTCCCCTTTTTTGTCGATGTGTATTTATTATGTGAGCATACCAAATCACACCCAACCACCCATTCAATACATAGCACTTTCCACTTAATGTGATCTATGCAGATAAAAACATTTTGTGTAAGGATAAAAACGCCTAACGCACGTATATTACTATCGGTAGGCGCTAAATAACTGGTCTCATGGATGGATGGCAGGGGCGTGGGAAGCAGTTTCAGAGTGGGTGGGACCAGGGGGGTTTTCTGACCTCCCTTTGCTTGACCTTTTAGTTTTGACCTTTTGAGGAGTTGGCCAAAAGTGGGGGGGGGGGACATGTCCTCCCTGTCCCCCCTACTTTCCACGCCCATGGATGGTGAAGTATGGGGTTTCTCCTTTTTGTGTTTGTGTTTTCAGCACTACCAGTAAAATGTAAAATGGGTGGAAAATATTCCCAAACCCTCCTTGGGTTGTGCTAAATTTTATAAAAAAAAAACAAACCCAAAAAAACAGCGGTATAATTAGGTTTTCTGGTCGACGTTTCGGAGCTTGCGCCCCTTCTTCATGACTGTTTTATTGCTTAACCTGAGTGTTCAGTCTAGTGCTTATCAACTCTTATCATGATTGATTTACCCAGTTTACAATGTGGACACAGTTCCAAACTGACTTATAGGGCGTATGGTCAATGTGGGATGGACGTTTAAGGTATCTGAACGGCTCAAGGTCAATTTATCCTATGCTGCATTACCTGTATCTATAGAGGTTATGTAGCATGTAGCCTATATGCATGGGCGTGGGAAGCAGTTTCAGAGTGGGTGGGACCAGGGTTTTTTTTCTGCAATTTTTGACCTCTCTTTGCTTGACCTTTTAGTTTTGACCTTTTGAGGAGTTGGCAAAAAGTGGGGGGGGGGACATGCCCCCCTGCCCCCCCCCCCTGGTTTCCACGCCAATGATATGAATATAAGGTAATGACGTACATCCGTGTAATGAAATTCATGAATGACGTCAATGCTTCTAATTGATATGTATGCATACAACACAGAAAGCCAGTCCCCCATAGTGACTTTATTGAATGATTAATTAAAGGATAGTAAGGGAGAGGTAGCCATTGATTAATCTGTCTCTATCATGAATTCATCCCCATCTTATCAGTTTGTCACATGGATGGCACTGCACTGACGTGGGTACACTTTTGGTTGATTGGTTTGGAGCGCATTACACCGAAGGCCTAATTGTAGTACCAGGGTAAACAACTTTTATGTTTAAAAGGAGGTAACACTGCTTAAATGTGATACCCGTTATAGTAAATATAACCCCATCGCCAAGATAAGAAATAAAGAAACATTTGTAGATATTTATTATGTTTTGTATATGATAACTAACAGTTCTATGCATCAGCTCAGACTTCATAGCGAGAAAGCCCTTTAACAGAAAATGGCATAGATCTCTTCTTCGCCGCCTGGATCACATGTCTCTGTCCTGCAGTAACGACTTGGTCCCCGGGCCTAGTATATAGCGGTTTATTTTCTTTGGGCCAAAAATCCAATTTTAAAGGAAATTGGCCATTGACTACGCGCCAATAATATCTACCCCTAACTCTCTAGAGCACTTTTCCAAACCGACGGTTTGTGGTTTGAGTTCAATGGATCATTTATAATCATACACTAGTCACATTGTCTCCCTACAGTTAGAGTGTGTGTCATCTGTTCTGCTTGTATCAATGCAGTTCCTAGTTGCTCTGTCAGTTCAGTAATTATCCAGCTTCTCCAAACATGACCCTTGAGCAGCTCATATCCTTCTGAGCCACATAAAACCAGCTACTGTACATTGAGTAGCAGCCATAGTTATGCAGTAGCCACCGCCAGCTGGATCTCAGATGCAGACAGGAAGAAACCCTTTCCACAGTGAGTGAGTGATCGCGAGCAAATTAGTTTTTCTCATTTCCTTTTCTTACTATTCTGATCACATCCATAAATGCCAGAAGACATTAGGAGTCTGAGAGGAATGCTTAAGTAGGCCTTCCTCTAGCCCAATCAGGGTGGCTGCCAACCACTGTGGTGAAGGATTGCTAGGGGACTGGCAATGGCAGTATAGACAAGGTTCTTATCTCCCCTGCATGGGGACGGGAGAGTGATATCCCTATTTGGTTATTTCTGCAGCTATAGCATGGCTTATTGCGTACCAGACAGTTTCCCTATATCAGCGTGTGTCCTTATCCATAATGCTTGTGCCAAGTTCTGGTAATAGCCAGTCACGGTGCTTTCAGACTCGCCAATGTTGTTATTCACCTGCCCTGCCTCTCTCAGCAAGCTATAAGGAAAAATGATGGCAGAGTTAGATAGATGGTTATGACTCTACGCAACAGGCTTCCGGTTTCCTTCTATTTTCCCCTTCTGCGTAATATGTCTATGTGGCAATTTTCTAGGGCAAAATTGCTTTAGTAAAGGTCGATCACACACGACTATACATGTCTAGACTGCTTTCTGGCAAAGGCTGGCTGTCCACTCTCTTTCTTGGATCTGGCACCATTATACCTCAAATTTGATATCACATGAATACACGGTAAACGACCAAGTTAGTTACCAAGGAGTAACTATAGGTCTGCAAATATGTTATGTATGTAAAAGTACTCAAGAAGAGAAATGTGTGATAATCAAATCTGTTGTGTAACAAAGGGTAAAAAATGCTATGTCCTCAATTTGACACAGTGGTTTATTTGGTTGGAAGATCAGGTGATTACATAATATAAAAAAAACGTAATGGGTAGTGTCTGATGACGTATCTATCATCATGTGTCGTGTGAAGAATTGAAGGGTGTTGCTCATTAATTTGTTACTGCTTGCATGGTACGTAGAGGCAGGTAGACATCTATGCATGAGTGCAAGACTGATATTAAGCTATACCCCGCTAGTTTCCTGAAGGCAGTAAAGCGCAACCAGATCGCTTGTTATCCTCCATTTGTGGGATACTAAGAAACAGGCTCATTCTAGCTAATGACCTATTTGAAAAGGCACAATTAGATATCCTCTCAGTAGGATGTATTTTTTTACTCGATCTCAACTACAGCATAGAGGAAACTTGTCACATGATTAACTTGGAATGCCGAGTTTTAAGAGACAGGTAGGGGCTGGAACTGAGCATTTCTGAGAAGAGGTGGTTGAGTTTACCCTCAAATTACATCAAAACCATCAAATATGAGATGAAATGAAACCTGTCATGTGATAGAGTACATGTTCAAGATCATGGAGGTGTAATATTTACCTCTTATAAGATTCTAATCTTTGTAAAACTTGAAGTCCAACTTAGACAACTTGGTGCACTCAATGCTTTTCTATGGGGGTGACATTTTGAGTGACAGGTTTTCCCGCTCTTTTCAGCAGGATGGTGTTCTTATTGTTCATTATTTAGTAAGGGGAACTGAGGTGTTTCCATAGTGTTTTCTTCTTGGTTGGTTCCAATTTGAAAGTAGCGTTATATAACTCTGTATAATAGCATTATTCTGACACTCAATATGAAATGAATATAGTAAAAGATATGATATATTGTAGGCAACAGATTTTCTGATACTTGGTCCACCTATGTTAAGTACATCCAGTATCCCCCCTGCTAAAATATGAGCCAGCTGCAACCGCCTAGTTCACTCATAACTTACCAGAAGGCACAACCTCTATAGAACAGTGCTGATGTCACCTACATCCTGTCACCTACTGCAGATCATTATTTAGCAGGGAAGACTAAGGTGTTTTTCATGAACGGGCACATTTATAACACTCATGTAGTTAGGGAAATAGGGTGGAGGGACAGACAAGATGCAAGAAGTATTTCTTAGAATCAACAATGGACATGGGACTCCCCTGTCTAGGGAAATAATCATATACCTATGATCCCACAAAATTGCAATGCATGCAATTTAAATCACATTCATACAAAAAAAAACGCTCCTTTCCCAGTTACCAGCGATAACAATCGCTTCAGCACTCATTTATACCAGGCGTCACTTTTTTCTGTCAATTTATATATAAATTACCAATAATAAAGTCTATCTTATATCAAGCTCTATTAAAACAGCCACAAACTTTTCTCCTATTTCAGATGGGCGAAGAACCAAGGAAAGAACCTGACATTTATCCGTCTTAATACTTTCGGAGGAGAGTGCTCAAACCACTGTTTCTATATACTACTCTCAACAGGTGAGATGCTCGACCCCAACAGGTGAGTTGCTCGACCTGTTAACTCCAACTTCTAAACGTACAATATGGAGTATTCTTAGTGAAATGCTTTGTATAATGCACTGATAGTATGAGAGAGAATATCGGAGGACAAGGTGCAGAAAGTCGAGTCTTACCTCAGGCTTCAACTGGATGTAAAAATATGCCCAGCATGCCCAGATACTCCATGGGAAATAGTCTGACTCTAATGTAGGCAATAAGGATAGAAATGTAGGAAATGCTATACTTTATGGCATAGTATAGTTTATTACACGATTTCTTGGATTTTGGGTGCTTTTTCTGGATATTCACTTTCTGATACCTGTCGATATTGCAGGCCATGAATCATTCAGATATCCATGGATATCAGGCACCCAGTGCCTGTTATCCATGGATATAAGGCAAAACTTTCATGTGTGGGAGAACACATTTAAAACCGTTCTACCGGGATTCGAACCTGGACCGCCATATTGAAAAGTGAGAGTCTTACCTCTAGACCAAGCTGGCGATGGTGCAGATAGGGTTAATACTTGAAGCCACTCAGCCCAGGTCGATGAATGGTGATAGGATTGCAAAAATTTGGGACCATGACAGCTCACATGGTTAATATCCATAGTAGTAGAGATCCCATAGATAATATTAGTGTCCATATTTAAAGTCTTCTTTGCTTAGATTCATGGTAAAATCCAATTTTCCAACAGTAAATACAGCCCGACATGCGTCTTCTTCGCCGTGCGAGGCGCAGGGAGCGGTTATTTTTAAAGTAGGTTCCAAGCAGGTGAGTTCAATGCGGTGTCTCCCTTCGCTTTGCAGACAGAATGATGCAAGAAATTAATGTTAATATGTTATTCTTTCATTATTTAATCTTTTCATACCTTAGGCATGTCCTGTTCACTTAGAATAGATATGTACATTGAGCACGGCAAACGACAACAAATCTATTTTGAAAAAATGTATGCTCCCAGTCCAAACCAGAACGAGGCCCGCCCAAGAAGATGCCGCGTCGCGGAGCGCTATGGCGAAGGAGACTCGTATGCCGGGCTGTATTTACTGTTGGAAAATTGGATTTTACGATGAATCTAAGCAATGAAGACTCTAAATATGGACACTAACATCATCTATTGGATATATATTTACAATGGAAGTCAATTATTTTAGCTGTCAACTGTCCCAATTCTTGAGAATCCTATGCATTCTTCTACCGAGCCACCCAGGGTCAGTCATGGCGGCTGACAGGGGAGCCCGGCTTCAAATCACTACCAGAATTCGGGCTGTATTTACTGTTGGAAAATTGGATTTTACGATGAATCTAAGCAATGAAGACTCTAAATATGGACACTAACATCATCTATTGGATATATATTTACAATGGAAGTCAATTATTTTAGCTGTCAACTGTCCCAATTCTTGAGAATCCTATGCATTCTTCTACCGAGCCACCCAGGGTCAGTCATGGCGGCTGACAGGGGAGCCCGACTTCAAATCACTACCAGAATTCTTCAAGATTCAAGGTCAATAATGTCTATTTAAGGGGCTGTCGTGGAATAAAATAAGTAGTTAATGGATAATTCATGACTCGTGTGTGATATCAAAGGATATCAAACTCCGGCTGCAACCTTGTTTGATATCCTTTGATATCACACACTGGTCATGAATTATCCATTAATTACTTGTTCCATAAACCCTGTTCGATGTGAAGGGAACGTACGAAGGTGATAACACCGGCTATAGGAGGTGAGGTGAAGTCTTGGTTATATCAAAGAGGCTCAATTCTGCCTGGTTATATCTAACAAAAACTAACGTACCTGTAGTACATGTACCCCGCGTTTGAGGCGCTCCTATAGGGAATGTGAATTTCCTAGAAATATTTAAAATGATTTATTCTAATCAATTGATTTTGAAAATTCAAATGAAAAAAAAAACATATCAGAGAACGTTTTACAAAAGTAAAAATCGATCAATCAAAATCAACTTATGGATACAGAGATAATTCTCATGTATTACTTACTATGTACATGTATAAGCCGCTGTACCTCTAGTATGGTAGGTGGAGTATTAATGTCACATACACAAACGTGTTTTTTTGTTTGTTTGTTTTTTTGTTGGCCCAGGGTATCCCCTGGGCTATTAGAGCCGGGTTTTCAGTCAGATCCACAAATTTGTAATCACCAACTTTAGGGTGTAATCATTCAGTGATATACTGTTAGTGTACACATTTTTCAAAAGCCAAAGGAAAGTTTCAAATCTCAACTATCAGACAACATTTTGTCCTTTATGGTGAGTGATGTCTTTCTCTACGAAAAAAGCTGCTGTACTTACGCCATGTTTTTGGGAGCTATACTGACTACAAGTTCTTTAACCATTGGGTCTATGGGTCAGATAGATTTTGGTGATGAAATTAGCACATGGAGTCCTATAGGTAATCACCAAGTGAGACACTTTTTTTCAGCAGGCAATGTTTACAGTGTCCAAGCTATACACATAACACATTGGGGACTGAGCGATAAACTAAGCATGCTAAGGATAAAATTTTCTGTGGGGGCTAGGTGTCCAGGGGGCCAGGTTTCCGGGGGGACAGGTGTCCAGGGGCTAGGTGTCTAGGGGGCCAGGTGTCCAGGGGCCAAGTGTCCAGGGGCCAAGTGTCCAGGGGCCAGGTGTCCGGGGGGCCAGCGGTCCAAGGGGTTTAGTAAGAGAAGATTATGCCAGACTGGTGTCAGTACATATATAGATGATAGTCTCTATTTGTAAGTAATTAGTCAATATTTCGCAAATGCTGATTCCTGTGACCCTACAGGGTTGATAGAGGGTTTTTATGGTAGTACACCCTGGGCCATATGTGATATATATCACACGTTAAATCTTTTTATTTTGTAGATCCTGGTGCACATATATATTATGATGAGCCATAGTGAGTAGATTCCTGTAGGAAGGTCTCAATCGAAACAGACACCCAAGGGAAATCAATGGCACTCGGCCACCAGCCATGTTTGCTATTATAAGAGGATATTGTGGATTCATTTACTGAAAATAGATATTAGATCTAGATGATATCGATGTCTGTCATTACATATTACCATATTTGATGGACTAAGCTTACAGTAGTCTTACCAAATACATTTATAGGACATCTAATATAAGTTTTGTTATTTCCAAAATCCCCCCATAACAGGGGCGTGTGTGTTCATACCAATCTATTACTAGTACTATTACTAGTACCTTGAATACGTGGACCGTAATCCGTATGTGTATACGAGATAGGGCGTTGTGAGAAGGCTGAAGCAGAGGAGTCAGCAGGAAATGTGAGACAGGGAATACTAATGGACATGATGGAAATTGGCATAGGATTGAAACAGGAACATGAAAGTATAAATACAAATGTAAGGGAGTGGGAGACTTAGGTGTAATATGGTCATTTAGCAGGAACCCAAGCAAAGGAATGACAATGAAAACCCAATACATTAAAGGGACCGGGGTCCATGAATGAAAGAGGAAGCAATGTGTGTATTATACATGTAAATAGCTATCAGCTGACACTAGAGTGCCCATGCAGTATATATGCTACGTTTCAAGGTTGTTATGTGGATCCCTCCCAGGATCAAAGGCAGTATACGTGTAGACACATCTCTACAACGTGCCAATTGGATGGTAAGGCAGGGGTTTATAGATTTTGGTAATGAGGCCTACGAGGGAGAGCGCAGGGATCAGGGAGATGAAGAGAGTAGAGTTACCTACTCGGATCGTTGCCATGGTCATTCCTAGGACTGACCAGTGGTCGTCCCCACAGCCAGCAGTCCGACCTACACGGAAACTGTCAATATTATGTGGGTCACGTTTTAGATCCGTACTTGGCGTTGGGGCGCGGCCAGCTCCGGAGACGGGGATTGGATTTAAATAGATCCGGGAGCCAGGCTCGGCCGCATGCCATGAAAAACATCGCTAGTGCCACTAGAAAAAAGATGGGGTTAAAATGGAAGCTTCAGTCTGAACACAAAATTCTACGTAAGAAATTATATCAGGGCGAATATTCACATCTCCTACCTGCCGGGGTGGACTTTTTTGGGGCTCAAAACCTAGGTTTAACTCCAAAAAAAGTCCACCCCGACAATGACAATGCATCACAAGTACGTGCATAGTGAAGTACCGGTGACATATTTTATGAATATCCCCAAGGGTCTAGTGTCTACTACCCGAGCTCCACTAAGAGTTTACAAGCCTATTTTTAAGATTGTTTTTACTTTTTCATTTTTTTTTTCTTTTTAAGCTACATAATAAATAATACAAATACTAAAAAAGACTACCATAAAGGTTGCTGTACCATAACCGTGTGCCTATATAGTCGCTGTAATATAAATAAGCAGCAGCTTCTTTTTCAACAGTACATTTTTCTCTTTCCATTCGCAACATTTTGTCTCGCAAAGAAATGGTAATATTTTTGTCTTAATTTCTTTTTCAGTGTGTCCATTGTGTTATTGGAACTACAATGCTGGAGGCACTGGACGTCCTAGTGATGGAACCTTGGTGATTGGTCGATCCTCACGGGAGCGCTACCTCCTGCCGCATGGCGTCGCTGTGAGCGCCTACCACCAGTAGTGTAAGGTCTCTGCTACCACCACCAACCACCACTGGCACCACTCCTACTGGGATAGCCACCACCACTCCCTCCTACTAGCACCACCTGTCTTAGATCCTCTATGTAGCACGCCGAGAACAGTGGTGTTGTGACGACTGGAGGAGACACAAAGAGAAGAAAATACAGACAGGAGATTGACGGTTTCAACTACATAGTGGATTAAGAGTGTATGCTGAAACATCAGCCTCCTACCCACCTACAACCTGTCCGCCCCACCCAAACACACCTCCAGTAACTCCCAGGTGTAGAGCTATATTAAGCGCCGATCGGCGCAACCTCAACTCCACCCCAAAACCAGACTTCCAAACATCCCCAGCAAAATTGTCCGCGCCGCCCGCTAGGGGTCGCGGTGCACGCACTCCCGCGGCGCATGCGCCGTCGTATCCACTTCCGGAGACGGAATCGGGACACATATGAGGAGTCGGACACCATCGCGTGTCCCCTAGCCGGCCCCCACCCTCCTCCGCCGGCTCCCCCATGCCTCACCCCAGCACCCCGTGCCATTATTTGTTTAGTTTTTCCCTGTTTTGCTTCCGTCGGCCCCCTCCCCTCTCCGACGCAACCTTCGCTCGCTCCAGTTCCTGCCTCTGTGAGGGAGATGTCTGATCGTCTCGTGCCTCCGAGACCTATTCCGTTCACGTCCCAAGCCTCTGCCGCCGCTGCCGCACGAGCAGTGCCCCCGGCCGTCCCCGACCGCCGCGACTCCCTCAGCGTCCAGCGGAGCGCGTCCACACTTCCGGTTAGGGCGCCGTCGCCTACACCGAGCAGCAGTAGCAATAAACGGACCCTGATCGTGGCGTCTGCGGCAACCATGTCACAGGTAGAGACTGTAGTGGACGATCCGCACACGACGTTCGTCTTTGAGGCCAAGTCGCTGCCGCGGGAGTCGTTCAAAGTGCTGCATGAGTTCTACCAGAAGAAGGTGCTATGTGACGTCGAACTGGTGGTGGGGGCGCGCAGCTTCCGGTGTCACCGCGCGGTGCTGGCCGCCGTGAGTCGCTACTTCCGCACCATGTTCACGTCGGAGATGGCCGAGTGCCGGAAGGCGGTCATCCCCATTAAGGACATTGAGGAGAAGTCCCTGGAGGCCCTTATCGGCTTTGCCTACACTGCACGGGTCACACTGAGCACTGACTCTGTACAGGCGCTGCTATACGCCTCCTCCATCCTCCAGGTGGAATGTGTAGCCCAGGCGTGTTGCGACTTCATGAAGTCCCACCTGCACCCCACGAACTGTATCGGCATCTACACGTTCGCCGAGCAGCATGGGCGCGGTGAGCTGATGAAGCGCGCTGACGCCTACGTCCAGGACCACTTCATGGCTGTATCAGAGAGTGAGGAGTACCTGGGCGTGTCGGCCAAGCACCTGGAGCAGCTCATATCGTCAGCCGACCTGAACGTGAACGACGAGCAGGCCGTGTACAAGGCGGTGCTGCGCTGGGTGCGGCACGACACGACCCGTCGTCGTCAGCACCTGCCCCGGCTGTTGGGCCGCGTCAAGCTGCCGCTACTGCCGCCCACCTACCTCATGGACACGGTGGCCGCCGACGAACTGCTCAGACACAGCCTCGAGTGCCGCGACCTGGTGGACGAGGCCAAGGACTATCAGATGTCATTGGCACAGGTTGTCCCC
The DNA here is from genome assembly GCA_949317995.1 of Acholoe squamosa. Taxonomy (NCBI): domain Eukaryota; kingdom Metazoa; phylum Annelida; class Polychaeta; order Phyllodocida; family Polynoidae; genus Acholoe; species Acholoe squamosa. The sequence continues at coordinate 24,054,507 of OX439042.1, forward strand.
ATTCGCCACCCCAGCGACAAGATACGGCCCCGCAAGAGCTGTGCAGGTAGGCCAATGCTTTTTGTATGAGCACTGTAACTGTATTCTGTTGTATAGTTATTTAATTCATGTTTCAAGTTAATCTCTTTTTTCACTGTTTCTTAATATATGCATATTGCATGCATGAAACAAGCGAACGCAATAACTTAGTTCATATTAGACAATAATTGTAAAAGGCAGCCTTTCCATATACAAAAAGACACTGTTCCGTCGAGCAGGTGCGAGAGAGTGGGACTGAGTTATGAGTGTTTCACGCCATTTTGACAGTTATTGTCTTATTTTTGGCGAGAGTGTGATATTGGATTAATGTCATTAGAACAGTATTGATGGCGGGATTGATGGTTTGGCATGTCAGTAAAAACTACCATGTAGTACACACGCTGCAGTGGGGGGTTTAGTTTAATTGTCTCTTTTAACCCCAAAATTTCGAGTATGATATTCAACATGGGGCGCACCCCTCCTTTTCAAAATTCTGCCACTGCTACTAGTATGATGTAATTATGAGCTGCTTATTGAACCCGTTAATGAGGCATCGGCATAGCCTTCATCCCTGCTTCATGAATCAGCATTATTGAAATATTGATATTGTAAACGTGTTTCCTTTTCTGCACTAGCCCTCAATACAAAGATAATACACACATGCCATTTCCATGCACTGACTCCATCCCTTTCTGTCTGAGTGTGTCGCTCCAGTTCTCCTCCTTAGGGTCCTAAATGGCCTAAGTGTGTTTTGTTCCTGGTGGTGCTTCTGCACAATGTCACACCATCCCTTTTAGACTTCCACCCGATGGTGTCTTTATACATTTACCGTGTTCTGTGTGGAGAGGACAGTGTTTTCACACAGCTTAAAAACCATACAATAAGTGGGTGTTGTTTCCCATGCCCGAAGGTGGTGCTAGGGTGATGGGCGGAATGTTGGCTGGGTTCAAAAAGTTCTTGTTTTGAGCTGCTCAGCTCGTGAGCTGCTCACAAAGGGCAATGTTACTATGGGGCCTGATTCATATCAATGTGTTAGACTCCTGTGAATAATCAAGATGCCTGGGGAAGGGGGGGGGGGCAAATGCTAAACAAAGAATACTATGTAGCAAAACATACACAAGTCTGTTCTGAATTTTCAAAAGGGACATGGAACACAAAGAAACACTACAGAAAAATATAAGGATATCCGTACCGCAGAAACAACGTCTAGGAGTGGGGCAAACTCTAATGTAATTACGGCATGTAATTATATAGGGTAGAATGACCTTGAGTCGTCCATGTACCTTGAGTCCGCCATTTTCCTTGTTTCTTGGGTCCAAATTCTAATAATAAATTGTGGTGCCTAAATTGTCATTTTAGTGGATCCTAACCTATATAACTTAATAAGATAGGGGAAGAGGTAGATGCTGCTACTTAATCATTTTCTGCAATGCATTCCTACCATAATCTCCCGCGTATAAGGCGCACCCCGCCTATAAGGCTCACCTAGAGTTTAAGAATATGGTAAAAAAATTCATAAATTCTCTTTTACTGAATGGATTCTCAAAATTCAAAAATCTTCACAATTGGAGGTGGGTTTCTGACAATTTGTAAACCACCTTGGAAGAAGATATCAGCAGTAAATAATGGAAAATCTGAAATGGTATGCTATTCATCAAGAAAGACAGTTTACTTCCAGCAAAAATGATTAATGCATTCCTGTCACAAACTGTTAAGTGTCAGTGAACATTAGATAAGCCCTTGCTTTGTATTTGGTACAGAAATATACACGCTGGTATGTAGCAGTTGATTAATAGTGTGAGGTGGCCGACTCATGGTACTTGTGGTCGACTCATGGTACTGATGCTGAAAAGTCACAGTCACCAGATAATGAAGGCCTAAATAGCCTATTAGACATACCTTATGGAAATTTTAACCTTATTAGCTTGAAAGCCTGAGACTCCAAGATTATTTTCATATCCATAGTCAGGTGCCCCCTCCAAGTTTGCCTACTTGAGCAGAGACCCTACAATAAGTTATAGCTTGCACACAGCTGTAGGTGGACGACTCATGGTCACTTTACCCTATTATGATGATTGGTTCCAGAGCTTTCAGTCAATGAAGTCCCCTTTTCGTTGGCATTTCTGTACTTAGTACCGTTATATTGTACATGCAATTTGAAAATTGGCCAACATAAAAGTATTTCCCACTTTTTGTGGACATGGGAGTGGCTTCTTTGGAAATCATGCATGTAGGATCGACCAGAAGGATTGTTTCGGAAGTTTAAAAAATCTTGCTTCAGGGACAAACTACACAAGGAAACCAAAAGCTCTCACTCTCTGATACAGGATATAGAAGTGACAATCCCTGCCTCTTTATTTGGTAGGTCAAACGTTTAGAAGTAGTTTTAGGCCTAAAAAATGTTGTGTTCAGGTAACAGGGCCGAAAAAATAGGGTAGGTAGGTAGGGATTTTTTTTTTTTTTTTTGGAGATTTTTTTTTGAGGCTGCCTATTTGACGTCTTAGATTGTAATAAAAACTTCCATGTCTCGTTAAGCGCCAAAATATATGATTTCCCCTCAAAATACCCATAAAAAAATGGTAAGGAAGTTGAGCTGTCGAGATACGCGTACACGTGAAGGCTTGTATATCACGTAATAGCCATTTGCCCTGTAATTTTGTTTGTACAAATGGGATCCAACGCACGTGATAGGGAGATTGTCTTTATACGCTATAGGACTTAAATATAGTCTATATCTACACATTGATTGAAACTGGCAATCACTAGGATCTCATGGTATTCAGCACGTGTAGGGTAGGTTCAGCTTGAGCTGACCACCCTACCCAGGGCCCATGGCCATGAAATCAGTTGGATGTTGAATGCACTCTTGATATGTAGTAGATCAGCCTTCTCTTGCAAATATTCCAGTCAACACCAAAGTAGTTTCCTTGGCCACTGAATGACGTGGACTTCTTAAAATAAACCCTACATGTATTCATGGCGGTAAAATGTGCATTATAGAAGATTATTAACTGTATAGGTCATATAGCCCTTTTTATTAATGTTGACCGTGTTATCCTATCTAATCCCATCCGATCACAGTTAGTACAATGTACCCAAAATAAGGCGAAGTTCCCCGTGGACTTTCTCCTTACTGTGGCCATTTAGTGAGGTGGGTACACAAATGTGAATGTGTGCTACACACACACACAACGTCTCAGTCGTAATGCACATGGAACTGTTTCATAAAAATCAATATACATGTATAAGGGTACACACACGTTATACAATCAAGGGATCTAAGCTTCCTGATACAATTGTAAAATATTATATGGATTGGTGGATCGACAGGGATTACTTACATGTATGCGATTTTCATAGTGGAGAAGGGAACAGGGCGAGGATTTGATCATTGACTGGTGAAGTAGAGAATGGGTAGACCTCAACAACCCCTCCCCTCAGATAATGATCTCAAGGCACCTGTATAGATCTATATAAAACACTGCTAGGTTCTGGAAAGCTTGACCTAGCTGTGCAATAAGGAGAGAATGAGTTGTGGCAGGGTGATATCGGCTCTACCAGACCTCTGTGCCCATCAAACAGCCCCTCAACTACACTCGGACAAATTGATGTATGGACTGTGACACCAACCGGACGTTACCATAGAAACACCTAGGGCGGCAGTGTGGTTGCTATGACAACTGATGACAGGGGCATGACCGATCAATCAGGGTTGAAGTGTTCCTTGGTATAGATACGTGAGCAGCACAGGGTTGGCCTTCTCACTTCTGATAGCCTATAAGATGTAGAACCACTGGACAGTCTGACCACTGGTCGGTTTCGCCCAATATCTATTTCAGTTCACATTCCCCAACAGTGCCACGAAATATCCTAGTTATATTGAAACAGCATACTATGAAATTATGAAAAGCTATGCTTTACACACGACTGTGTTCATTGCAAATATAGATCAAATAACCTTGCATTGTAACAGGAAGTGGTCTCACTGTCATTCTGTGGTCATGGCCCTAGGCTATATGGTATATGATATTCAAATTCTTGTTGACAAGGGTGATTGTCCATCAGATGACTGACCACGAGAAAATTTGGCCTTTGAAATGATCGGCCATTGAGATGATTGGTCATTAAATTGGTTGGCCTTGGGCATGATTGGTCTTTATGATGATTGGCATTCATAGCAATTGGCCTTTGGAGTGATTAGCCTTTGGGATAATTGTCCATTAGGATTATTTGCCTTTGGGATGATTAGCCATTGGAATGATTGGCCATTGGAATGGTTGGCCTTTGGAATGATTGGTCTTTGGGATGATTGGACTGTGGAATCATTGGCCATTGGGATGATTGCCATTTGTGATGATCGGCTATTTGGGTGATTGGCCTTTGAGATGATTGGCCATTAAGATAATTGTTCTTTGGTATGATTGGCATTTGGGGATGATTGGGCTCTTGGGTTTATTGGCCTTTTGGGTGATTGGCTATTGGGCTGATTGGCATGAGAGATGATTGGCAATTGGGATGATTGACCATTGGGATGATTTGCCTTTGGGGTGATTGGCCTTTGGAGTTATTGTCCTTATGGTTTATTGGCAGTTGGCATGATTGGCCTTTGTGCCTTGCTATTCTACATATGACTACATTTAAAGGTATATTCCACTATTCGGCAAATTCTAAACTACCACCAGTTTCTCCAGATCACTTGAAATTATGTTAGATTTATGTATTATGAGATAGATAAAGCAATAAAAACCATGGTTCATTGGCTAATTTAAGATTTATTGATATCTGAAGATGGGGAGTCCTTAACTATTGCCGCTTATGGGAGAAACCTCCATTTTCTAACATTTTCTTAAATATTGAAAAATTGACCAGTAATATCTTAATCAAACTTCTCATAGCTCTAGTAGACATAATCCTTACCATGATCAATCAATAAAAACAGATAGTCATTGGACAAACAAAAGAGCCATGAATAATTCATAGAAAAAAAAGTGAAAATGAAAAGTATTATAATTTCTTACATTTCTCACTACAGGAAAGAAACTGTCAGGAATTTGTTCACCAGACTTTATAGGAATTAAAATACAATCATTATGAACATTTTATGAGCAAAGAATTGAAGGGTTACTGGTAGAATCTAGAAGCTACAGATTTATGGGGAAAAAAATCTCCTTTTCCTCAACTACAGAAATCTACGAAGTTGGCTGGTAGTGAAGCTTAGTCCTTTGGTGGGAAAATGCAAAAGTCTATCATTCAACAGCTTGATAGTGATGAGTTAGGGAATATACAAAGGGAAAATGAGCATATATCATGAGCTTAGGCAAAATTATGTAGTTTCAATTTTTGGCCACCAGGTGGCAATGGAATAGATGGTGGAATATACCTTTAATCACTACTTTTAAGTTATTGAATGATTCATTGAACAATGAAGGCTTCAATTTGACTAGAGCTATGGCCTTCGATATATTCTGATGAAAATGAATCAGATTCCGATTAGCTTCAAGTCACACATGATTAGACAAGGGCATTTGACTCTAAGGCGTGTGAGATCTGCCTGCCGGTACATCGGTATAAAGGAAACAGAAGTACACGTAACTGGCTTTGTGCGTGTCGGCTATGTAGATATCACCCCCTGATGGCAAGAACCTTGTCTGGATTCTTGGCACTGCAGAGCTCTGCCCCCAATGGAGAAAATTAGATAGATACTGTCCTGTTAAATATTTATAGACGGTACCTGGCCATATTGGTGGAGAGGTGGCCATCGGGAAAGGCAGTGAGACCCCAGGCAGTTGCCTCTGAATAGGCTTGATGAAAAATAGGAGAGAACACAGAGAGGTTGGGGTTGTAGCTGGGAAAGACTAATGGATAACATAGGTTTCGCCTTACAAGGACAATGAAAATGCAGATAAGGAGGATAGACAGATTTAGTGTGCATCAGAGGCTAAGGGTAATCCCATGAGGATGGGTATAGGTCCTGAATCTATAGGTGCTCAGGTTCATCGGTAGTGGGTGAAAAAGGGCGTAAATCTACACTGTACTGGAGATGAAGTGGGCGAGGATGTAGCGAGTATGATGTGCCTATGAGGTTTCCACACTAGATGAGTTCATTTGATTATATTCTGTGGTACCGTGGAAGACTGCAATCGTTGATCACTTGGGATTAAGTGACTAGTGGATTATAATGTTTATTTTCGTTGATCAGGCCAAGAAAAATAAAAGCTGTGTTTCCAGTAACATAGCTCAAAGTGCTAGGGTCGGTAGGTCGGATTTTTTTTTTTTTAAATTTTTTCTCTTTTTTTTTTTACATTTATATAGGAAATGTTAGGGCACATATCAATGGATGTATCAAATTCTTTGATTTCATTGTAAAATAATGATGAGAAAATGGCAACTATGAGAGAGGGGAAGAACACGAAAAGGATACAGGAAAAATCCTCAAAAAGTAATGAAAATTTCTTTAATATATGAAAAAATGAGACAAAATTCTTCAAAATCACAAAAAAAGTGTGTTTTTTTTTGCTCCTGTTTTGCTAGGGTCAGTCGAGTAACTGGAAACACCTTTTTTACTTGGCCTCATAGAAAGGTTGTTCAAACTCGATCTCCAAACTGATCAAATACTGGTATGGGAAATATGCAGTGAACGATTTTGATGGAATGTTGATTGATAAGTTGAGAACCATAGTAGTTATAATATATTGATATTGAGTGGTGACCTCGAGTGGGTATGCATTCTTTTATATAAAAGAGATATAATTATCTCCACATTATGGAAGAAATTATAAATGGAGAACTGGGTCGTATACATTCTCATATTGAATCAATTATTATTTTTTCACGTTTTGATCTGAAGATATATCAATTGATATCATATATGTATTGGCAATGTGGACATGGTCCCCTGATGCTGCAACCAATTTAGTGGAGGAACACTTTATTTCTCCGTAGGCCTATTTGTTGTTGCTGGTGTTCTCCCTACAAACATCCTACAGGGTTGTGCCTGTTCCTATCGACTACGGCAGCTATTCATGATTACCACTCAGGAAGCTTCATGAATAGAAATCACCTCTTATACATGTGTCTTTTTGTCGTGGTGTTCAGGATCCCAAGAAGCATGTTATACAGTCGGCTAAGTAATATCCTGTCAATTATAGAATTCTTCGTGTACATTTTTGTTAGACATCTGAGGAATTATGTAAGTGAGATAGACAGTGTGCGTCAGGTAAATTAGTGTTCTCATATTGATGAATGGACGAATCTCTGCCTTGATTAATGGCTTGTCCACACATGCCCGAGGGCAGAGCTGTTGTGACGACTTGCTCTTTGAACATCTTTTGCTTGTACTTAAGATTTGCCCGAGATTTTTCCATATGAAATACAACATGACGTACTTTACTTGTTAAAAATAACATTATACAGTCGTATGAATTTCCCCTGCACTAACAAAGTGAAGTGTTAACGTGAAGTTTTAAATTTCTATCATGTATTCTGCGGGGTCAAAAGGTGACTATGGCAAACGCCTATTCACGTCAAAGGACAAGGGCGGTTGAGTACCAAACAATGATAAACATTTTGATTAGAAAGAATGGACCAATGTTTTGACTGTGTAGCAAGATATAAACTAAATGTATTATAGAAGTGAAACCATTATAAACATTATGAGAACTGAATTGATAAAGTAATAATGTATTTTGGTGAAGAAATCAAATCTTGTGCACGGTATAATGTGGGTCCCATAAGGAAGCTTTGCTTGACATGATCACGAATTCACATTAAATTTTTTTAATGTGAATTCGCCTTCCCCATACCCCACTGCCAGGTAGATCACTGCAAATGGTCACATAACTAATGACGAAATGATTACTAATGCCAAATAAATGAATTTTTTAACATTTCTGACAAAAATAACTTGAGATAAATACAAAGGAGCACTCGAATTGGTACCCACTGAGGGTTATCACACTCGGCTTTGCCTCGTGTGATAACCCTCAGTAGGGACCAATTCTCGTACACTTTGTCTATGTATCTTGGTAAATGAATAATCAATAGCAAAACAGAACTCAACCCATTTATCTAGTATGAAGCATGACATCGTGTGATTTACTTTCCTCAGTGATCACCATAGCGTGCACCATCTTTTACCGAACTTAGAATGTGGAAATAAATAACAACCATACTTTATGCTGGTGGTGCATGTCTAGACATAGTGACTGTATTATCACGCACATGTATACATGTACATGTATGATATGAAAGGGTTGTAAATCATGAGGAAGTTAGGGCCTTTAGTAAGTACATGGGGTCATGTGATAAGCTCATTCGTTTTAGAATTCTGTCTGTCTCTCTGTTTGGGTGGGTGGCTGGGTGGCTGACTGGCTGGCTTGCCCCTCTCTCTCTCTCTCTCTCTCTCTCTCTCTCTCTCTCTCTCTCTCTCTCTCTCTCTCTCTCTCTCTCTCTCTCTCTCTCTCTCTCTATCTCTATCTCTCACACACACACACACACACACACACACACACACACACACACACACACACTTCAATGATACAGTACTGTTGGGTTATTTCATTGCTTGTAGCAGAGGAGTGCCAGAGGGCTGTGAGATTGCTCTCTCGACAATGCTGATACGGATTTCCGTCCATCTCTTAGGTGATTAAAATGGCTGCTCTATGTAATCCACTTTACAAGTAGACTTCCTGTAAGCTAATACGACAAGAGATGGGCAGTTGGAGAGCCTTGATTTTATCAATGTGCCAGGAGAATCAGCGTCCTGTGGTCCATGAGATAACACATAAGTTAGAAAATTTTACCTGTCCTCCACGTCAAAACCGAAACAATCCGCCACTACATATTGAAATTCGAGGTAGCACCTACGTGTTCCCCGAATATTCCACTATTTTACCACATCTGATCATAATACGTGAGGAGTGCGACATCAAAATACAGTAATCGCAGTCACCTCTGCAACTTTTATGCGCTGAAATCAAATACCAAATCATAGAGTGAGTGTCTTCTCCAAGAGTAAGCGGCAGTGACTGGTGTACCCATCACAGAGAAAACAACCAGGCTCACAGCAGATGCAGCTCAAGATATACAGGGTAGGAAAAAACCAACAGGAGAAAAAAGCGTCCATATTCAAAAAAGACACGTGAGATGAGAGGTGAAGAGTACTGAGGCATGTGTTAATAAAACTTAGAGTTTCTCTTTGTCCAGGGGGGAAATAACAGGTTAGAAAAGAAAGTGTTAGGTGGTGTTTAGATAGGTGCTCCTGTTGAAATAGTCCTAGTGATAGTAGGCAGGTGACTCCGAGGTCAGAACAGTACTTCACCTATATTGAATCTACCACAACCAGGCAAGGCCTCTGAGTGTGAGGTGGTAATCTTTACTATTAGTGGTATACATTACAGCATCCCATGACACTTTTCAACAAATTTCGGATGCCGTTTTATAATAGCCATTAGAGCATCTCACACTCCTCCACAAATCTCGCATATTGAGGAGCTTTTGCATCTGGGCTTGGAAGTTGCAAAATGTATTCCTATGATGAGACCTCCTCCTGTAGGTGTTAATCTGCCCATCACGAAATGACAAGCACTATTGATTAAAACAAAGGACCCCAAAGAGCGAACTAGTTAGCCAGGGTCTTGGTCGGTCTGGCCAGGTTGTGATAGATTCAGTATACCGGGGTACTGTTTACTACATCTTCATCCACTGACTGCTCGTACATACCTACTCCATTTGTTTACCTTTGGGCTGGCTTTCCAATCAATTCTGATTCTGTCTTGTAAAAATCTCAACTAATGATGACGATTGTGTCATGTCAATGAACTTTCCACTCTTCATGGATATTAGTATTGAAATTTACATCCCAAAGCATGTGGCAAGTGAGAGGCTAAAAAGGCAAATATTTTGATTATTGACATACTTTTTCATGCATTATTACCAAGCAGATTTCAAAATGATGAGCCCATGTATGCAAAACTCAAATACGAATTAATCATAACATGTATTTGTGAATGATGGTGATATCAGTGCTAACGCTGCAATTCATTCTGTTTCCAGGTGTGATATTCTGCGTAGGTGGACGTGGGGCGTCAGGAGATCCGTTCAAGACGATAGAATGTTATGACGTGCGGCGGGACCGGTGGGTGCAGATAGCGGATATGTCCATGCGGAGACGTCATGTTGGTGTCGTCTCTGTCAATGGTAAGAGACCACTGTTTATTGATTTTTTTTTTGTGATGCAATGTCCAGAGGAAGACCATTTCGTATGTCTCTTGTACACGAGAAGCCTAAATAAGTTTGTTCCGTCCTACTCATTTTCACTACTGAAAGCGAAGTACAGCAACAGAACTATTCTTTCCTGTTGCAGCAAAGTTGTATGCTGTAGGGGGACACGATGGGACAGACCACCTTAAGACGGGAGAGATGTTTGATCCAAACACCAACAAGTGGAAACCTATAGCGTCCATGGCTACTCTCAGGTAGGTCAAATGTCCTTGGGGGGGGGGGGATATCCTTTCATTTATATAACCTGCAAAGTATATTCAGATTGGAGATTGTTTAAAGTATGTACATTTTTAATTTCATTCCGTTGTGGCATAAACTAAGTACTAGTAATGTTAATTCAACAACAACAACAACAAAATCATTTCCATCTACTGAATGTAGTTTATAATAAATTGTTAATATATTGAATTAATACAATACTTCCTTTTAGATCTGCATTATACAGTGCGACGTTGTTATAAAGAAAGAATTTTCTATTGTAGGCGTGGTATAGCATTAGCATGTCTTGGAGGCCCCATCTATGCTATAGGAGGACTGGATGACTCCACGTGTTACAACACTGTAGAGCGTTACGACCCTCAAAGTGACTCCTGGTCATTTGTACAACCCATGCTCATGCCGCGAGGGGGCGTTGCTGTTGCCACTATCAAGGTTAAGAACATTGTAAGTGAAAATATAATTAAGATAAAAGTACGCCAAACATAGCAAAAAAATCAACTCTCTTTCATAATGATACTATGTAACTCCAACTCCCATTTAATATATAAGTATCACAAATGGCAGTTAGAATTGAAATGCACTCTTTAGCTTTAGCACATGTATGGCGATCTCAATACATTTCTTAAGGTAAGATTGTTATAGCTTTCATGGATACAAGTTCACCCTAGACATCGGGCCCTATACGAATAGGAAGACCTGATATAATCTTGCAAATGACAATGTTTTTTTGGGAGAAGTACATTGAAATGATGCCAATACCCTTTCCTCCTTGGTTCCAGGGGTACCTGTATGCAATAGGTGGTAATGATGGAGCGGCATCGTTAGACACGTGTGAACGTTACGACCCGCACCTCAATAAGTGGACCATGATGGCCAGTATGAACAAACGACGTGCAGGGGCTGGCGTCTCAGAACTCAACGGACAACTCTACATTGTTGGTAAGCCTCAATGATTTTACAGTTACTGTGCATTATCTGTCTATACTGTAAGAATAATGATTGTGTAGACTACTGTAGTTCCATTTCATGTGTAGGTGGCATTCTTAGGACCTACTGGGTCATACTGATCTGAATAGTTCAAATGCATTATGGCAGAACATTGACTATAATGGAGGGTCAAAATTGCTCTGTCCATCGCTTAAAAATCCTATCAATACATAAAAATGAAGTATATACATGTATTACCTAATCCTTTACCGACATGAAAAAGCAGAGAGAATGTCAACTCTTTGGTATACTCGCACCGCATTCTATCAGTTCATATGATGAAATGGGAGAGACATTACCTAATTGTCCTCAATAGATTTTCATTGATAATTTTCAAATCGACCTTTCATTGTGTATTTTTTAAGGAGGGTTTGATGATAACTCCCCGCTGGACTCGGTGGAGTGCTATAACCCTGCAGACAATACTTGGACCCTGGTTGGTAACATGTCATGTCCACGAGGTGGGGTCGGGGTCACCGCTCTAGGTGGGAAGGTCTACGCTGTCGGTGGTCATGATGGAACCAACTACCTCAATTCTGTGGAGGCCTTTGATCCTGTCTCTAATACGTAAGTATAGTGTCAAAGTGGTCAATATGTCAAACTTTGGCTTTTTTCATCGGTCATTAAAGAGAAAGTGGTTCCACTGGGCTATCGATTTATAGTGTTAGATACATGCGTGTACCACCTTGTCCACGAACTAGATACATAATTGGCCACTTATACAATACTTCAAGTAACAAATAAAGTAGTGAACATAAAGTGATGTGATATCAGATCACCTCTACCATAGATAAGTAATTGATCTGAGCATAAGACAGAATAAACCAAAGAATATTGTAATGAACGCTAATGCTTTGGTCGCCTACCTCTCATACAGCTGGGAGAATGCAGCCAACATCAGTGTATGCCGTGCGGGCGCGGGCATCGCTGTCGTCTCATGCCATATAGAGGAGCTCAAGGACATATCCAAAGTCAACCTAGCCCCAGCAGGTACTCAGTCACGCTCTGGTCTCTTTGCCTCATGCTGTAGTGTGTAGGAGTATAGGAATCCCTTTGTAGGAAATATAGGAGTCTTTCACTACACCTTTATTAACCATGCCTTGATACCAAAGAAATGGCCACTTCTTGTGTCTTGCCATCATAGGTTGAAGTGTGATAGGAATGGGGCAATCCCTTTGTGTGTCCATGGTAAACGTCTTATTCTCTGTGATATCTCTGGTTTTACTCTGTGATATCTCTATTGTTTCTTTCTGTGATATCTTTCTACTTTCTGCCCCTTCCCCTTCACCTTGTCCAAACCATGTGTGCTATTATACTTGGGTTCTGTACCTTACAACATTACGATCTCATGTCATTTCTCTCCTGTAATTTGTCTAAATCTGGGATTTCTAATACCCATACCTATATTGCCCCCTTCTCTTGTTTCGTCTATTTACCTTGTCTGAATCTGTAAATGTGTTTGAATGATGTGTAATTGGAACAGTGCCAAGAAGTACAATGCATGGTTAGCCCACTGTTACAGGCATGCAAATAATCCAAATGCAAAAATCAGGGGTATCAATCAGAGCTTACTCTCAATTCTATACTCGCATTCCACATCATACATGCATGGTAAAGCGTCTATTATGAATTGTATGAAGCCATACTGGTTTTATATGCAAATTCTTCCCAGACGGGTCCTATGAACTAAACATGTATCATACCCTCATGTATATCTGAAGTTATGATCATGCAATAGTCTTAGAATACAAATTGCGATGGACGTCTTTTTCTCTTTTGAAGTATGCTTCAAATATGACCATCTAACTGATCCAAGACACCGTTATAACCCAATACATTTCACATTCATGCTATGCTATATGTACTAACCGCCCAAGACACGTTAGAGCAACAACTATACCTGGACGAATACACCTGCTCAACAGTGACATAGTTTCTAGGTGCAACACTTAGATAGTCTTGGTGTTTTAATGCGGGCTTTGGATGTGTCATATCCTGGATATCTATATATGTCGTATCCTATAGAAGATACCTAAATAATTGCTGAGCTGTGATTTTCTTCCCCATACATCTCCCGCTTGCTGCATTATTGGTGTCATGTCCCAAGGTGAGATGAGTCTGCAGGAGTTTCTGTCCTTGTCTGCCATGTAGCGGTTGGGTGGCCACTTCTATGTCAAAGGGGTATGTGCCAGCTTAAGCTTCGTCATATCTTATGTGATTCTACGGTACCTCATCAGTGAGAGATGTCCTCACACTGAACACAAGTCTCACCTAGAACACTTTCTGTGATCAGTGAAGTGTAATCTGTATACGCACACCATTCACTCCATCTGTAAATAATTACATAGAATTCACTTGAAAGGAAAACTGTATTGAGAAGTCAGCGCATCAACTATCCCTTGGTATGACAGAAACCTGTTTTAACAACAGGCTTATGACAGTGTAAATGTTGCACACAGGTTGATGAATGGTGGTGTATGTGTTGCCTGCTTTGGTCATGTATGTCAGTGCATCCCTGTACCTGAACCTTCCTCAGGAGGTTACCCGGTAATTCAAAACAGTTCTAATTTACTACTGTTTGGAATTAACCTCCATGTCTTGTCAGTACCATACTTCTGAGGATCACTATGTGGCGTAGTATGAAGGGAGAAATACAATACGCTATAATCAAATACACAGGATATTTAAATTAAAAAGTCATAACCTTCACACGTGGTGGTTTTAAGGGCAGTGTGCATGTGGGCAGGCATCTCTGTGCCCTCACTGAGAACTAAGTGGCATGTTCTGTTGATAGATTGGGCAGTGAAGTCATAGTGACAACACCCTAGAATGGATACATTTACTTATGACTGGACGTGCATGTATATCATTGCCAGATCCCCCCCCCCCCTTACTCCTCGCTGCTGCCCTTCATGGATGCACTTACCATGTGTGTTATCAGCTGCTGTTATCGACACATTAACTGAAATAAGATGGAATGCGAACAGATATGCATATTTCTCATTCTATGGTCGATAAAAAAAAAAAACATTATACGGGAGACAATTCTCTTCTTTTCGTAAATTAAGGCAGATTATTAGCCTTGTAATTTTGTTGATTAGAATTAAAATCTAGATTGACCAGTACTGAAAAAAGGCTTAAGATGCAATATACTACTACTTATAGTACAATTACTAAAAAATTAATGATACCGTGACTCATTTACCTAAGATCAAGTGTGCCCCACTAAGACATATAATACAACCTGCTTTTTCACTGCATCTCCCAGTAGTTTCAATGTCCATCTGTAGATCCCTGCTCCCCTCTTTCCTTCAGCTCAGTTTGATGGTGGACTCTATTCTCCTTGTGTTGTAGGTAAAGTGGTCAAGGTTTGCTGTATGGTCAAATGCAGCATATATTATCGTACAGGTGTGATACATGGAGAGACTAACACTGGAGCCTCTCGTCTAGCTCGTGCCATAGCCCCCAGCTAGTACCTGGCTCTATAATTATAAACGACAATGTAATTGTACAATCCAGTCTTTTTGTGAGATAGTTTAAGCTAGTATAAGGCTTATATAGGGATCTACCTCAGTATGACCCTAGCAAATATCTCTCCCTCACATTCCTTCACTATCTACACACCCATGCCGGTATATAAAATTAGCATAAATGATATTGACGTAACAACAATTAACTATTATGATTTACAAGAAGCATCACAACTATATCTACTGGTACTATTGTCAATCTATAATGTAGTTCTGAAGAGAACTACTAGTAAGTTTACCCAAGATCCTTGTGACGAGTGTGGGTTTTAGTGCAGAAATATTATTGCATCTATTTGATAAACCCTAGATCCTTACAATAATTCACTAACCCACTGATGAATAATAGTTTTAGGTTGAGAGAGAGAGAGAGAGAGAGAGAGAGAGAGAGAGAGAGAGAGAGAGAGAGAGAGAGAGAGGTTTATAGTTTCGTAAGTCAGGCTTATAAAATACAGTATGTAGAAGATGCCCTTTTAGTTCGAAATAGATACAATTTAGTATGTGGATATTGTCAATTACTCAAAACTAAATTAGAAAAGGGCATCCTTCTTAAAAGAAAAGGGCATTCTTTAAGAGTATCTTATTCTGGGCATTTAAAACACCACTCTAACCACAGTCTTGAAGTCCTTTGTTTAAAGAATGCTAAAGCAAGATACCGTAATCTCCCGCGTATAAGACGCGTCTTATACATGAGGTTTTAGTTCTCCCTGGATCCACAAGGGGGACACCAAGAGCTTCATTTTGATATATTACACTCCCCCTAACACATATTATGACATAGATGGCTCCAGTGGTGTCTGGGAGGGCAGAGCTACACATAGCTTTTTAAATTTAGAAAATCCATTCAGTAGAAGAAAAGTTATGAATATTTCATTCTTTTGGGCATAATCCAAAACTCTAGGTGAGTCTTATACGCGCACTGCGTCTTATACGCGGGAGATTACGGTACATGCTGTTTTGTAGTTTTATTTCTTGTCGGTTTATACTTTTCCCTTTTAGTTCAGGGTTGATAAGATATAGGTAGGTAACCTGTACAGGCTGGGAGAGATATATTGATGGCAGAATGACGGCCTCTTTATTCATACACCCTGACTATGTCATTTTCTTCGCCAACAAGTTTCCTAACTTTCATAGAGAGATGGTTTTCCGACTTGGCACTGTATTGCCCATGATTTGCTCTTGGCTCTGCTGACTATGGACTCATTTCTCTTCATCTCAATGTGGTGGTATGGACCCTGTAATCTTCATATAGTCTATGCAATGCCTTCACCATCATTAAAAGAAGTTTTTTTAATCCTCAACCCTTATATGGCTTTTCTTAATGTTGCTTAGATTTCGTCTATTGCATGGTCTGTTGTTTTACGCAATGTACCTACTAACAAGTATACCACTGCAGAGATGTTAACATGTATGCCTGGTCATATGAACTAAGAAACCTGTTGAAGAATTATAGATATGAAAGAGTGAGAAGATGACTAATCTAACAGCACAGAGATAACAAGTATGTGACATAATGCAAACACGAGCACAAAGTGAGGGAAGGCAGTGCAGTGAAGATTGTAGCCATGTAATCTATTACCCCGGTACCGCAATTGCTAGGTACCAGATAAATTACACGTTTAATTGGTGTGGCTAGTTGTCTTGAAACTAGTAGAGAGGTATAGAAATTAATCAGAATCTTTTAATACCGCTGTTTATTATACATGTAATATTAACCTAGACTATGTAGAAGAATGTGTTTGCCTGTTTTAGGCTGCACCATGATTTTATTTTACCTATTGGATTCTAATATACATACATATTCAAATCTAGTCCCATTAATAGGTTGTTTTTCATGTGAGCTTTGGAAACATCATATGTATCGATACAAAAGATATGACACGATGATTCAGTAGAAATATTTGCTATGTCTAACCACGTTCTCTTTGTCTCTACAGCTGGCAGGCTGTGAGTGGCCTGTCAATGAGCCGTGCTGGTCACCATATACTTCTCACACCTCTACCAAAGCCTGATTGGACCACACAAAAAGCAGCACCTGAGCAGGTTATGAGCAGCTCCAGATTTGGGTGACATCCAATAGGCGGCAGCACTGGTAACCGAAATAACATATTCGATACCCAGGGGTGCACCAAGATGGTTACATTGGTGAGGAATGAAGGGGTAAAACGACGTTTTAGTGTGTTAGGGTAGCATTAGGAGGCCCTAGTGATTTAAACTGCTTGGTCGAAGCTTATTGTGAGAGAGCGTCTTCTGCCATATTGTCAAGGCTGTTGGATTAGTTATGTGATAATAAGTGATATTGAAGTTCCGGAATGATTCTAAAAAGAGGAATCATGAAAGAGCCTGATAGCATGTTGCAATAGGGTGAAATAAGATTGTAATATTTGAGCAGAATCTCCTATTTCTAATGAAAATCTGTTCAGTACTTTTCGAAAACAGGCACAAATGAACAACAACCTGGCAATGGAGAATTTTACTGACAGTCAGCGATTTTTAATAAAATGACATACACTGTATACTTATGATAGATGTTTCGTGGTAAAAGAATAGCTTTCCCATTTTGCATGTGGTGATAATAAATCAAATGCCCGGTTTCCCTCTGCGGATTCAATAGACACTCACTAATCGAAAGAGTCGAAAATATATAATATGATACTTAACTTAAGACTCTAAATTTTCTATTGATATGCACGAGTAAGTTGTGAAGTACATAATACTGTATTACTTATTTGCCTAAAATCAGTCGAACCCTGCTATACTTATACATGTATGTGAGTGAGTGAGTAATAGAGGTTTAACGCCATTTCGACAGCTAAGGTCATATTCATGGCGAGAACTACATTACACAATTTCACAGAGGAATGTGTCAGTGCCCGTGCATATGTGCACCACACACATCCCGAGGGGATAGGAAAGAGGAGAAATAGACCCTTTTAAGTGGGCTAGGGAGGCCCGATACATGTATGTACACTACTACGATATTTCCTATCTTACTCCAAACGATGTGCTTGATTTAAAAGCATTATAGAGGTATGCCATATCTCAGTCACCAATGCACATACAGCTTGAGTTCTATGTATAAGGACAGGTTCTTGCAGAAAACCTTAGGGACGTCTCAGTGAAAGCTTCACATTATCTGGGCCATATCATTGCCATAAATTGTATACAGTTGTATTATCAGTAAACTTCATTGGCCTGATAACAGGTGCTTCTTTATGTATATATTGAAATGTTTTCGGTACTGACAATGTCAAGTCTGTATATCAAGTAGCGCAGTCCCGTAAGTGTATACACTTTCTCCTGCAGTAAATTTAAATGTTATCATGTATATCTCGTTAAATGTGAAATTGTACTGTCTCTTTTCCTTTTTTTTTTTTTGGGGGGGGTAGTCTTGTGGTTTAGCACTCCTACTAAATTATTGCCCTATGTTTTTGAAGAGGTTCTTTTTTTCTCTTTTCTTTTGAGGGGGGTGGGGGTGGAGGGCGGTAGTCGTATGGGTTAGCATTCCTAGTAATTGTCATTGTTCCGGAGGATGATATAAATTCAGTCCCGTAAGTAACTGTTAGCCAGTACACATTATTTACGTCAATTTCAAATTGCTGTGCCCAAAGTTCTGGTATTTTAGGAGAACGAAAAGCCAATGCTGCCCTCACTGCCACATAAGTGGAACCTTCACTTCTTCAGGTAAAGTACGTGCCTTGGTTCAAAAAAAGCTCAAGTGTGTTCAATTTAAGTCCTTGTCTACTGTTAAAGATATCAACTACAGCTCAACACAATGAGTATTCTTCAACACACCACTAAGGCGTACTAGACAAATGGGAATGAATTTTCATCACTTCAGTTTAGTGCTTTATTCTTCTTTTGAGTGAAGATTTCAGAAACGATTATGGTCATATCCACAAAGGTGTGTAAGGCTGTGGTGTGGATTTTAAAAATACATGATGTGTATTTGTGTCACTGATATTTGGAATAATGTGAATATTATGATGACATAGCCATTATGTTTGCTTATGTATATAGATATAGCCTTCATACGTAGATACTATTATCATGGGTATTTGCACAGAATGTTATTCGCGATAACCCATACTTTTTAAGTGCCAGTCCCATCTGTTCAAGTCAGGACAAATCTTGCTACTGATTCCAATCCACTTACCTGAATTTATCACTTAGTACATTGCAATGACAATAGTTTTGTTTAAAAGGCTTTATCAGGGTTGTCGGTTGCCTATTTTGCAATCTAGTCTCACAATATTGTTTAGAAATGCCAAGACAGTGGGTCCAGGTGGAGCAGATATTGTTAGATAAAACTGTATTAAATTGGTAAAGAAACTAGGCAGGTTCCTACTTCCCTACCTTTGTTATGATCTATCATGATGCCAAGTACTCGGTATTTTATTAGGTTATCTATTCTGTTACTGCATGAATGGGAATTGTCAACTAACTTATATCAGGAGTCACCCTAGTTATGAACAAGTAACCAATGGATAACTCATGACGAGTGTGGGTTAGTGAAGGATAATGACACGAGGCCGTAGGCCGAGTGTTATTAGCCTTTGCTAACCCACACGAGTCATGAGTTATCCATTGACAACTTATTTTATACCGCGAAACCAATAAATAATCAATATTATACCAATAAATTCAAGTTGAAAACAAAAATTATTCCCCCTCCCCGGGACTCGAAGCCAGCCATAGTGTGTGTACACAGGTACATACACCTCCTCGCCCGGCAGTGGACAGCGACAGCGCCCGTCTCGGCTAGCCTTGGCAGCGGCACAAGGCGAAAAATAGTGTACATACACCTCGTCACCCGGCAGCGGACAGCTAAAGCTTTGAATGCGTCTCGCGGTTATGTTTGTGTACACGGCGAAAAAAGATGCGCTCGGACCGTGTTACTAACTGTTAGACTAGATATACACCTCGTCGCCCGGCAGCGGACAGCGACAGCGCACACGGCGAAAAAAGATGCGCCCGGGCTGGGATTTGAACCGTGTACCTCACGCGGCTGAGCGCAATGCGCTAACCGCTAGACCACCGCGCCTTCTCCGTTCACTGCGTCTCGCGGTTATGTTTGTGTATAATACACCTCGTCGCCCGGCAGCGGACAGCGACAGCGCACACGGCTTAGTATCATATCCAGACGTGGTTCGAACCGGGGATTTCTCGTCAGTCCCTGTGGCGCACTGCATAGGGAGTTGGACTAGGGACCTGAGATTGCAGGTTCGACCCCTACCATGGCAATGAAATAGTCTGTTGGTTTTAACATGTAACATATGACATGGGAGGACATGAGAGGCGTGCGGTTATCCTGGATAACCGCACGCATTCCATGGATAACTGCACGCCTTCCATGGATAACCGCACACCTTCCAAAATTGATGTTACAGCCTATAGGGTGTGCAATATCGACAGATATGTGGATGGGAATAGATACCAAAAAGCACTGTGTAACCCACAAATCGTGGTATAAGCTCCAATACATATAGTCTACGTAAAAGGAATAGCCAAGTAGAAAGAAACCGGTGGATAAGCATACCAACTAAAACTGCCAAGTCTAGTCATTACAGCATACCAATACTGTTTGATGGCTAGTATTATACCTGCATGTTCTGCAATGTATAGGATTTCTTAATACAATTCTTTCCTTAAAATTTCCATCTGAATTAAGAATCTTAGAATTGTGGGCTTCGCAACTTGCAAATTTCTTTACTAACAAAAAAATACCACAGATCCCTCAATGTATCGAACATCATCAGATGATTCCTTTTTGTTACAATAGAAAAATGCATTTACATGACTGTTAAGATAATTCAATGTGTCTTGCTATTACCAAATGTTTTCTTATGAATTTTGCTTATTAATCTTCTATAAATATGACTGCTATAATTTTTTAATAAAATTAAAGAGATACTGATTATATATGCGAAGTTATTTCTTCTGTGTATGCATTATATATTAATACATTAAGGTCTATTGTAATTGGATCAGTTTTAAGGCCGAAGCACTAAGACCAAACCTGAACCACAGATAAGACAGAATATATTTGAACTTATATCTCGTGTAACAGTATTTAATTTAATTGGCACTATAGCTAGTCCTCGTGTCATAACAATTGGATTTCTCATAAATTCTAGCTTAAGCAAATACAAATTCTCTACAGCGTCTTGAGTACAACACATTGGTATATTCGGTGTAGAATAGTGAAGCTCGCTCTGCAGCTTTCTAAGTTAATTATTTTATATACATGTACAAGATTTATGCGAACTGCTACAAATCAGTATTTATAAATGCATATAGAACGGCAACAAAAAGCGTCTATATGAATGAGTAGGGGCTTACAGAGATCTCTAGAACTCATGTACATAAGGAATGTTTTTCCCATATTGCATATATATACGTGATGTACGTGTAGTTTCTTGTGGTTAGTAAGCACCAAAATACGTCATTCTTAGGGAAACCAAAAAATAAGCTTTCCGCACCCCCCCCCCCCGAATTACATATTCGATTTCAGAACACAAATCAAACCAACAAATGCTGCTAACCATTTTTAAGTCAAATCCAATAATTCCTTGGTACAAGTACATAGGAAATGAAACTGATACCACAGGCATACAATTTCTTGATGCAAATAATAGCAATAAGTTTATAGATTACAATAAATACATAGAATGGGAGTACACAATTGTTATATGAAAGATAAAAATGGACTTTGCACTCCACCTTATTATTCAGGAATAATTTGAAGTTAGAAGAAAATCCAGCATGTTCTTTCATGCATATCAGATCCAGACATCATTACCCCCCGTAATTTCCCATTAATGAGCAGACGAATTTTAGGATGGAATTCAGAAATTCTCGAAGTACATTGTTCTTAAACAACCTCTTTGCCAATACAATATGTGTACCCAGTATATACATATTAAATTCTCATAGAAATCACTATATCTTCGCTCTTAAAGAGAGATATTACGTTAATGGGTCATTGATTATTATTGGATAATAACATGGATGGGGTCATGGATGCCAGTTTGGGAAATCCAGATGGGTCAGGGCTATTAGTATATGGTTCTGAATGGGTTATGGATAGTGGTAAAGAAACTCAGTGGGTCATGGCTACAAATATGAGAACCTGGATGGGTCATGGCTACCGTAATCTCCCGCGTAGAAGGCGCGTCTTCTACGCCAAACAAAATGCTGCTGGGTCTTGTACGCGGGAGGGTAATTGCCTTGAGTTGGGGGTGCGCCTTATACGCGGGTTTTTCCAACATCTCATTTGGGAAAATGCGCCAATGACAGCTTGAACTCATATAGCCAGCAGCGCGGCAGACCTGGAGGTGTCGACACGCTCGCCGGGGATAAGGCCCACCATGCGCCGATGACAGCTTGAACTCATATAGCCAGCAGCATGGCAGCCCAGTCGGTGTAGATTTGCTCGGCGGGTTTGACGCCGACCGTCACACCGTGTGCCGATGACAGCAGCGCGGCAGCCCGGTCGGTGTAGATTTGCTCGGCGGGTTTGACGCCGACCGTGTGCCGATGACAGCTTGAACTCATATAGCCAGCAGCGCGGCAGACCGGGAGGTGTCAACGGGCGCTCGGCGGGTTTGACGCCGACCGTGTGCCGATGACAGCTTGAACTCATAGAGCCTGGTACTGGTAGAAACTGGATGAGCCATGGATACTGGTAAAAACTGGATAGGTCATGCCTACCGATAGGATATGAGGACCTTGATGGGATGTGTCATGGCTACTGGTAGAAACTGGTCGGGTCATGTCTACCAATAGAACCTGGATGGGTCATGACTACTAGTAGAAGCTGGTTGGGTCATGGCTACCAATAGAACCTGGATGGGTCATGACTACTAGTAGAAACTGGTTGGGTCATGGCTACCAATAGAACCTGGATGGGTCATGACTACTAGTAGAAAATGGTTGGGTCATGGCTACCAATAGAACCTGGATGGGTCATGACTACTAGTAGAAACTGGTTGGGTCATGGCTACCAATAGAACCTGGATGGGTCATGACTACTAGTAGAAAATGGTTGGGTCATGGCTACCAATAGGAGAACCTAGATGGGTCATGGCTACTGGTAGATATTGGTTTGGTCATGGCTAACAATATGAGAGTAATAGGTCAAGGATACTGGTGGGAGAACCTGGATGGGTCATTGATGCTGATATGGAAACTCAGATGGGCCATGGTTACAAGTGCGAAAACCTCAATGGGCTATGGCTATCAATGTGAGAACCAGGGTGAATCGTGGCTACCAATATGCAAACCTAGATGGGTCATGGATATCAGTTGCATTCATAGCTTACGGCATGTCTAGAAGTAAGTGCTGACATGACTGATCTGTTAAGTTGGCAAATCAAAGACACATAATGCACGGGCAGAAGATTACACCCACAGACATACATAATCGACAAAAAAAAACACGAAACATTATTATGGCAATTGCTGTAAACACTTGTAAGAAACAATCACACATGCTCACAATTTTCATCAACTACACCTAGTAACATTGTCATTTTTGTAAACCCTGGGCCTAGACTATGTCGAGGTCTCATTCTAATTCTCAATGTGTTCAACAACACCAATTATGCTATTTTTACAATCCTTAGAAAACTGTATGTCTGCATCTCTATAAATCTGCTTGAGATCAACATGAAGCTGGATTTATTTGAACAACAAAAGATATCATTGAGTAAGTTGTGTATTAAACCTGATGACCTTTTACAGCATGTATGAGGGACTGTCATCCATTATGGACTAGAGTATCGCTAGGCAATAACTAAGGGAGTGGTCATTATTTATCAACAGGGGGGGCGCGTAAAATTTTCAGACCCGTCCCGAGGGGGGGGGCTAAAAAAATGTTGACCCCTCTTGAGGGGGGGGGCTAAAAAAATTCACCCTCCTTTTAGCAAAAAAGCCAGCGCGCTACTATAGATCAAAGAGGGGCGCGAAAACTCTCCGGCGCTAGGGGGGCGCAAAAAAATTAGACTGCCGTCGAGGGGGGCGTAAAACATTTCCGTGCATCGGCGCGAAAACCGACCACCCCCCCCTGTTGAAAAATAATGACCATTCCCTAAGTCATATAATATGGAGCTCAAAAGGCACAAACAAACTGAAATTGCCTATTAACAGGTCATTATGGATATACTGTCAATTCTGTAGCTAAGTTGAATTGGTAGTAACACTTGATTTGATCGTGAAGCTGGGCTAGCTTCCACTAGGATGTTCAGGTCTAGGGACACTCCTCTGGGTAGAACTATGGGCCAGCTGTTGTAAGGATGGCATGCTAACAGGACGTCTTGGGGAGGGTGGTGGCGGTGGTAACCGGGGTGACAAAAGGGGCATCCGCGGTGACATGGGTGGTAAGTGGAATGATGTAGCGAGTACATGGGGAGATGTAGGTGGTAGTGAGGTGGATGACGGTGACGCTGGTGTGGATGATGTAGATAAGGACTGCAGCGACAATGGTGGCGGCAACACTCGCGACATAGGTGGTGTTGACATGATGCCATGATGTAATGGTGATGTAGGTGATGCATATGACGATACCGATGCTGCCCGAGAACGTGAAGTAAACGCTGGTGGTGGTGTGATAGGTGGTGGTGGCGTTGCCCGTTCTTTGTATGGTGGCAGGTCTGGATCCTATAATGGAAAATTATGGAAGGACTTCAGTGTTAATTTGCTTCAGCTAAAGTATATATTTTTTTTTTTTTTTACTTTTTGCGTATGGTACACTCCAAAACAAGTAAACCAATCTAACTAATAGTACTACAAGTTTTGTTATCATATTTACTATTTCCAGACATTTCCTGGCTGGCCTTTATTTAGTGGATAAGAACAAGTCTTACTTCTTGTGGGATTGGAGCAAACCCAGCATTACTTATTCCAGGATG
Source organism: Acholoe squamosa (assembly GCA_949317995.1). Lineage (NCBI taxonomy): Eukaryota > Metazoa > Annelida > Polychaeta > Phyllodocida > Polynoidae > Acholoe > Acholoe squamosa. The sequence continues at coordinate 24,079,450 of OX439042.1, forward strand.
GACGGACTCAGCATAGGTGGGAGGTGGGGTGATCTCGTCGGGCGCTTCTTCGTCTTCCTCCGGTGGTGGTGGAAGTGGGTCGGACATGGTCAATGAGAAGTGGTGGTTATGCACCACCATGAGGTGGTGCCCTGGGGAGCCCAGAGTGGTTCTTTGTAGGGGTGTCATGGAGTAGAAGGACACCTGGTCTAAGGCAAAGTAACTGCCATGCACTGAAACCAATAGAGAAGATGTTAAATACTACTAGTAATTTCAATTTGAAAATGCAAAGACATACTTTCTTCCATACCTTCTTAGCATGGTTGGTTATCAGCAATGAAATAACCCCAACTATTCACTGTGGTCCTCTCGGGGGTCAGTTGGTACCCATCTGCCAACAGTTATCAGTGATAACAGCGATAACAGCTGGTAAAAGTTGGGCGATGTGCATTGGCACAGTGGGCTCAGGGTGGTCACCTAGTTAGTGGAAGAACTAACCGGACAAAAGCATCTCAGTTTAAGATGCTCTGGGTGCATGCTGGCCCCAACTCACCAATGATCATATAGGAATATAGAGAGAAAAGTCAAGCCGGGACCTAAGCCTATGGAGGACTGGATTGGAGAAAAATTGCACCTGGAACCATTCTTCTTTTTACAAAAGGTAAAATGGTGCTTTTGCTTTATCTTTTTTCCATTATTTTTTGTCAGATGGACACAATAACATCTTGTCCATCTATCTGCATGTGTTTTTTAAAGAATTATTTGGAAATTTTGAATGAAAGTCACGATTTAAAATTGGATGACTGACTTTTTGAAACTGCTCCACCTACCCGGCGGTATAGACTCAGGGGGGTCCCTGAGCCAATTAGCTTCAGTAATGGCCGCGCCCATAGGACAATCCGCTACCTCCATATAGCACATAGAAATAGTAGCTGATGATGAACACTGTCACATACCTTCTTGTGCACGCTGCATCCTTCGTATATGACATAGGCCTTCCTTGAAGCATTTGTAGATTGCATATAGAAGGCCGATGCCTAGTACGACGGGCGTTATCAGCCATGCCAGGTTAGCCTGGTTACTTCTGTTATTGTAGATGATAAGGTGCTTTGTCACACCCACGCCTGTTTAATACAAAAAAGTTTATATAGAATGCATAATACACATATCCATTACACCACAGACATGTTGGCTTATGTCCCCTTTATAATAATATGTCCAGGGATGTAAGTCAGTCATGGGCAAAAATCAGGAAGCCATACATTTACTTGATATAAAAGCCTTCTATTTTTCCAAACAGCTCTCCTTACCACTCATATAAGGAAAATACATGTCATTCAAAATTTTCAGAAATCAGGAAATCCTGATAAAACCTGAAGACTTACATCCCTGTATGTCCTATTTTTTCTTTATATCGGGTAATTCAAATTCTCGCATGACATTTTGAAAACTGCCGATGTCCCCTACATTAGCTTAGTGTAATTATTGTCCTAATGATGTACATTAGGGAGTGGCCATTTTTTAACAACAGGGGGGGGGGTGGTGGGTTGGGGGGGACAAAAAAATTTCAGACTCCTCTTAGGGGGAGACAAAAAAGTTTTTGCCAGAATAAAAGGGGGGGGACGGAAAAGTTTCAGACCCCTCGGAGGGGGGGGACGGAAAAATTAACGCCGCACACATGCGGAATTTCACCAACCCCCAGTTGTTAAAAAATTACCACTCGCTTACATGTACAGTAAAATTTCGTTATAACAAACTACTTGGGACAAGCAAAAATATTCGTTATAAACGAATTTCGTTGTATCCAAACATCACCTTAGACAGCCTCCATAACCTACCATATATCCCCTCTAAGGCTTTATTCCTTTTCTATATAGAATCAGCCAATTAAGGGATACTAGCTGCTTAGAAAAGTTCATTGAATTATTCACAAATCTCTGCAAAATACACACATGTAGTATCAAATAGAATAGTCTATCCTTCCCCACAGTTTCAACACAGGGTATAGGAATTTGTGAGGGATGAAAGGTAACATCTCCCCTACTCCCCTACATTTATAGAAGCATGTTTTAGGGACCAAGTAGGCATACAGAGAGACAGGTAGGAGGGGGGAGATGTCCCCACACAAGCCTTAACACCCCCCCCCCATGTTCACACCATACAAAGAGGCAGGCAGGCGGGGGAGATGTCCCCACACAAGCCTTAACACCCCCCATGTTCACACCATACAAAGAGGCAGGCAGGCTGGGGAGATGTCCCCACACAAGCCTTAACACCCCCCCCCCCCCGTGTTCAACTATGACGCTGCAAAAAGGGGTAAGTAGGTGGAAGAGATGTCCCCACACAGGCCTTAACACCCCTACCCCGTCTTTCTTCCCCCTTAGGGCTGTACAAAGAGGCAAATATGTGGGCAGAAGTCCTTACACAGGGTGGTTTACCCCCTGAAAACCATTATACAGCTATTGAAACATTCGTTATAAGCGAATTCAGTGTGTCTGAAATTCGTTATAAAGGATTTATTTAATATAGAAATGTATGGGATTGAATTGGGAAAGTGAGATTTGTTTGTTGTAAACGAAAATTCGTAGTAACAGGATTTGTTGTAAAGGAACTTTACTGTATTAACGAAATTGACTGGAATAGCATCCTCCATAATTCTTACGTTTGGACTAGAAATGGTTAACTGTGGACATATTGTTCCATTTGAAATAAAGGGCCTACTTGTGCAATTTGATTCATCTGTGAAGTCACCACAATCGTTTACACCGTTGCATTTCTGTGGGTCACTGTAGCAGATTTCTACAGTATTGCACTTCCATGGCTTCTCAACCTCACTGCATTCTGGCCCTGAAACATAGACAAAACAAATTTTAAACATGTAGTTTAGTAGGCAAAGCCTCACTTCAGCATGAAATCGGGGATGCCGCAAGTCCTGCAGGAATCAAGAACTTGTTACTTCAACGGTTGCATGCCATTGGTGTCGGCTAATTCTCAATTAAATGAAACTAAGAAGCTACACACCATCTCTTTCAAATCTAGTCCATCAGGAATTTGGTTTTAAAAGGCACAAGCTTTGGCAAGCTTCCTTACCTGTTGCATCTAATTGCAGGACCAATGCTAGTAGGAGCAACACAGTCACATGATGCCGGTTTACTATGCCTGGGTCACCTGCAGGGAATGAGATAATGTACATGTGAATGTTTTTTGGAGTATTGTCACGCAACACCGCGATGTTGCGTAGCAACATCGTCAGCCATGGCTTGGGCCACGGATAGGGGTGGCAACTCCTATCCGTGGTCCTTGCCACATTTTTCTTGTTTCAGAAGTGAAAGAATAGGGTGAGGAGGTAATGAACTCAGACTTGTCATGCACACTCCTCCCCTCCCCAAAAACCTATTGTCATTGTTATTTTGTCTACTTCTAGGGTCTCCTGGATAGGAAATAGATGTAGTACCATGAAACCCTGTGTATAAGCCGCACCTGCATGTAAGCCGCACCTGCACCACGGGTCTGAAAATGTCCTCATTCCTTCCTTTAGTCTATATAAGTAAAACCCCGCATATAAGCCACACCCTGAGTTCCTGGAGATGCTACAAGCCGCACCACAGGTCTTAAATTCTTTATAAGCTGTGGCTTATATACGGGGTTTTAAGGGATGCATAATGAGACATCTGACATGAGTAGTATAATGGAAGTGGGATGTGTAAGGGGACATGAGTAGTGTAGTGGAAGTGGGATGTGTATGAGTAGTATAGTGAAAGTGGGATGTTTACGGGAGATATGTATAGTATACCAACCTAGCAGCATATATTATTGACCAATCAGAAAATTCCCTTCATTCAGTGCAGACATTTTAGGGTGTTAGATAACACCTGGCACCCATCTGGCTGCTGGCTGTTATCAGTCCTTATCTTGCAAGGTACCACATTAAGCAGGGGTCCCCCCCCCCCAAGGATCCCATTACCCAGGAATAGTGTAAGTGGGATGTGAGTAGTATAGTGTAAGTGGGATGTGTAATGAGACATGAGTAGTATAGTGGAAGTGGGATGTGTATTGGGACATGAGAAGTATAGGGTTGACCCGGGATCCATTATCAACCAATCAGATAATTCCCTCTATTCACTGCAGATTTTTTTTGTACATTATGTAACACATGGTACCCATCATGCTAGTTGTTATCAGTGCTTATCTTACCAGTTGCCAGATCAGGCAATGGCGGACCCATATAACGTCCATACTAAACCCTATAGTGAAAGTGGGATGTGTATTGGGAAATAGGTAGTACAGTGGAAGTGGGATGTGTATTGCGACATGAGTAGTATAGTGGAAGTGGGATGTGTATGGGGACATGAGTAGTATAGTGGAAGTGGAATGTGTATGGGAATATGAGTAATATAGTGGAAGTGGGATGTGTGGAAGTGGTACCGGTATGAGACATTTTGATGACGTGAACATAATTCTACACAAAAATCTGTAAGGTGGTGGGAAACATTAGATTACTGGGTTTAAACACAAAACATCTTTCATCTGCTACTTTGGAAAGGATGATACAAAGTTGTGCTGCAGGCCAAGCTGGGGGCCCTGCCCAGGGGCCTGAGTCCTGAGGGGTTTTCAATAGGCAGATGCATGGTAAGCGGTGAGCCGTGAGCATCATAGCAATAGGGAGCCTAAGTCTCGTGATAACCCATGTTGTAAAAAAAATTCTGGTTTGGAACTAAAATGACCAATATTTCAATTGGCCTGCTGGGCCTACCATATATGAAAATTTTAGGCTCAACTCCCATTCTTTCAAAAGTTATCCTAGACCTAAAACATTCCCATATCCTTCAAGCCTGCAGACGATAATACTGTGAAGAATGGGCGCTCACGTGATGTGATTTTGTCTCCCTATAATTGCTATGATGCTCACCGGTACCAGTAATACTTAGTCGCACGCCCTATTAAACGGCTAAGGCACGCCTGTCAATTGCAGGTTGCCAACTTCTGAGAATGGAAATGTGGCACGCAATCTTGCTCTTTAGCTATAGTGCGAGACCATTTAGGAAAAGGCACACGCTGATTACTAGGCCAGGGATGCCACTCACTGATCCCCAAAAATTCGGAAATCTTCCTAATTTTCTCAATTTACAATAGGAAACACCCATAGGAATGAAAATAAAAAATTCGGGATTCCTAAAAAGTTAGGAAAAGTGGCATCTCTGCTAGGCGCACTGCCTATTCAATCCCCTCTGACCTATTCCAGATGCTCCAGACGTGAGGATGAGTCTGGGACTGAGCCTTCCAGTCTGAAGATGAAGAGAAATCTAAACTAGTGCCATTGAAGTGCCTTCAAGTGGAGAGGTACAGTCTAGTGTGGGGGTTTCCACACCGTCTGCCGCTCAGGGAGCTCTGTACGACTACCCAGCTAACCGGGCCCTGATATATTCATTCAGAGGCCCAGCAATTGATGTCCATTGAGTCTGCAGAGGGTTCAGCCTAGTCTTCCTGGGCCCCAGATATCACGTTATAAAAAGCAAAGGCATGGCATATGATTTTACATTTCAAAACAATACACAACAAGTAGGTAGGTCCTACAGTTAAGATATCAAAGACCAACCTCAGTTAAGACTAGGGACCCAGTTTTCATTGGGGGCTTGGGAAACTACTCTGAAAGTTCCACCACCACAACACCATGGCCACCGCTTACCATCGCTCCTTTAGTGATGGTTCCGTCTATGTACGACGTGGGAGAGTGGTAATAGCAAAAGTTTCGGTCCTGCGGGGAGATTCCCCGCGCACCCTTTCCCCTGCCCCTATCCTTTCAAGATTCACAATGGAGATAGATATCGACCAGGAGATTACTTCCTGAAAATATGGTTACCCTACGCCCATGCTAAGATATGAAAATCAGACATTTTCCAACCCTCTCCTCCTCATAATTTCCAAACAAAGATAGTTTTTCGTCGCATACTCAATGCTTCACTCAGCGGTGTTTAACTCCTGTATCTCAAGTGATAGGATGAATTTAGGTATCATTTTTTGAAATATTGTAGATATGAACATAAGCTCTGGTTCTTCTCTGCTACAATATTCAGATTTACTTCTAAGTATATAGGTGAGGCATATGTAAACAGAGTAGTTTCAACTTCCGGTCCCCAATCGTCTAGGCATTTGCCACTAGTGGGCACATGCCTCGTCATTGGCACCCCCTACTAGGAAAGCAGTAGGAAAGCCTTGAACCCCCCCAATACACCGCCATCTGCCATTCCTTCTCCAACGGGACGATTCACCAGTCCTACAATTTTATGGGGACGGAATTTGCACAATTTCCACTCTACACACTTATTTTATGCCTATCCTGGACTTTTAAAGCTCTCACAAATAATAAACATCTGTGATAGTGCTTGTGATATACATATAAAGACTCCAGCACGGGACTTGAGCTCTCTGTCACCGAAGCATCGCAGTTCGCAATCCTAAAAGTGCTTGTGGCAGTGTGTCAGAGGTGCAGTCCACCACAGCCGGCAAATATCAAAACTGCGACCCACACACTGATAAGCCGCTGCTGCTCGACCCACCACAATACGGCGGCCGTCAGGACAGACCGAGGGACAGTGTCACAAAAGTTGACAATACAGATGCTGTAAGTTTAACTCAACCAGAATTTTCAAAGATAAGGCGTATGTGTGAAACAAATGTGATCGACCCTACAGTCAATATTGCCCCGGTCACATTTAGGGAATACAGGGTCACTCACTGGCCGGATTTTGCTTTTCCGGACATGGACCCACATCTTGCCTACATATACAGGGCTGTTAAAGAAACCGGCCTTCCAAATGCTTTGGCAGCACGCATACCACTGCCAACTGGACTCAATCTTGACAACTGGTCCATACTGTTGCAAGGAAAGCCCCACAGACAATCACTTTTAGGCTTCCTGATATATGGCTTCCCTCTAGGATATATGGGGCCTGTATCTGACACACTAAATGTGCCTAACCATTTCAGTGCTACCGAACACGGCAGTCATGTGACCGACTTTATAAATAAGGAAAAGGAGCTCGGTGCACTAAAGGGGCCATTTGCTGCACCCCCCTTCAGGTCGTGGGCACATGTCTCACCCCTTATGTCTCGTCCTAAGAGAGATACTGAGGTGAGACGAATCATTTCAGATATGAATTTTCCATCACAGTCTTCTATCAACGCATACATATACAAGAGTACTGTCAATAGCGTTGTATACAATCTTAGCCTGCCGATAGTACAGGAGCTGGTAGACAGGATTGCAAAATCACGCACTGGCACATATCTCTCCTCTATTGACATCTCCAGGGCATACTGCAACCTGAATTCCTGCCCTGGGGACTGGCCCCTGCTGTGCCTACAATGGTAATCACAGTATTTCCTTGACATTAGTGTACCATTTGGTGCATGCACAAGCATGTCCCATATGCAACAAGTGGCTGACACCATCGTAGAGCTACTGGCGGATAGGGGAATATATTCGAGGATGTATCTTGACGACCTGATCATAATATCACAGGATAAAGACACAGCACAGACAGACTTCAAAGTTGCAAGACAACTTGTAGCCTCCCTGGGCCTCCCAGAAGCAAAAGACAAACTCCAGGCTCTGGCCCAGTGTATCCAATGGTTGGGAGTAGAACTCAATACTAAGGATATGACAGTAGCCATTCCAGAAGGAAAGCTGGACGAGCTGAAAGGAAAGATCAAGTATTATGCCAGCAGGAGATCATGGACCAAGAGACAGTTGCATGACCACCAACTACATAAATGTAAACGCAGCAATGCGTGCTGATATCAGGTGGTTCATGGAATTCAGTAGCAGCTGGAATGGCAGGGCAATGATTACCTGCAGTACTCCACCAGACCGCACAATATTTGTGGATGCGTCTGGATCGGGCATAGGTGCATCAGATGCATCGGCGCACAAGGCGCATACTGCAGGACCAAAGCCTGACGTTAATCCCATCAGTCATGTATGCACTGGGTATCATTTCTCCACTTATTGTTTCCAGATCAGGTATTCGCCTTTTACCAGAGAAGAGCACAGCTGCGGCAGACACAGGTACGTGTATTCGATGCACCCTGGACCAGCCAGGGCCTGGAGTAGAGGGGTGACGGCCTGCACCACTGACTGGAGGCAGCAGGGTGCAGGCCGTGACACTGGAGGAGGGTGGACGGGGTCAGGTCCTCCCTTTATGCCTTGGGAGTGTGCCTTCGTTTTAGAGAATATTTCTGATTCATTCTGATTCTGTCTGCGATTAGATAACCACATATCATTAGGGAACATGTTCAATATATCGGGGAACGGTAAGCACTTTTAACTCCTGTTCAATGTTCTTCATTATTAACATGTAAACATAGTGTATATATCATAGGAGTATATATTCAGATTGCGACCTCATCCTTAGGTTAACGTAGCCACCTGGTGTTTAGTGCAGTACTATAGAGGATGGAGAGCCTTATTAGCTTGGAAAAGTACCTCTTTTACTACTGTTAGAGTGTAAGAAGACTAACTCTAGCTAACCCTCAATTTAGGCACCCTTTCAATGGAATTTTTTCATAAAACGTACCCTTTTCCCCATCATATTTTGACCCCTTTCCCAGCCAAAATAATAGATTTTGCTTGAGAAAAAGTCAAGAATCTAGGAAAAGCAATGACCTCTTGATATCAACCCTAACTTTGGTTCTAGTTGGAAAAGGATCCCTTTTAACGGGTCCGGGCAGATCCGTTCATGGGGCCCAAAAGGTACCCCCTTTCACGCCAGTTTGTGTACGCACATGGTATCCATATATATAATTCCACAAGTGCCCCCCTGGGTACATATGCCTAGGCTAGGGACTGGTTGGCAGATCCATAGAACATAGAGATATACCCTGGAGATATATAGCTCTAGACCCCTAAAATCGACATGGCGACATGGACTTTTTTTGGCCTAGTGACATGGGACATGAACCTTTCTTTAAAATCGACATGAAGACATGTACTTTTCTTAAAATCGACATGGGGACATGTGCTTTTCTTAAAATCGACATGCAGACATGGCCATTTCTTAAAATCGACATGGGACATGGGGACCCCCCATGTCAGGCCATGATCAAGCCAGGCCCCAAATTAGGCACTTACCTACCCCCAGTGCATGGTTCTGCTGCAGTGGAGGTGTGAAACTGTGATAAAGCTGAAACTGGGGAGTGCTAAACTCTCCTTTCTTTGACAGCTCATTGTGTAGCTATTTATTTGAGGATCTTAACATACATGGGCTCATTTTAAAGGGATTGATTAGGGGTTTAATATGAATCTATTTGAGAAATAATTGATGCAGGCAAACATCTTTTCTTCTCATAGGGGAACAGGATGTTTGCCAGACCCCACAAAAATGTTAGCGTGCCATTCGCTATCACCCCTCCAACAGCTTCTCCATGTTAGGTCCTTGTCTGTTTGCCAGAATTCAATCCTATATATAATATTTATATAGCAATGGATAGAGCTGATAGAAAGAAGTGGATTTCCTTTTTAAATGAAGCCTTTATGTCAATTTAAAGGGAAATTCTGACCAATTAAAGATCTCATATCAACTCCATAATTTTGCACCAATTCTGTCAGATCGCTAAATGACAGATGATATTAAGTCAAGATAAAATCCCTTTAAATTGTTAAAATTTGATATGATACATTGATTTTCAACCTTTTATTTAGAACTCTTCCATACTTGAAAAGAAAATAGTCTAAAATAATAATTTAAGAGATGTAGCCACTCCTGTATCCAATATGCTTGATCACAAATCTGGACCCTATTTGAACTCTTAACACTGGCAGAATTTTGGGATTGATTTGGGGTCTTCGATCAGTCATAACTTCCGTTATACTTGGCATAAAGACTTCATTTAAAGAAGCAAATCCACTTCTTTTGATGAGATCTATCCATTGCTTAATAGATAAAATGCATGGGACAAAGTCTTGAAAACTAGCCTTTTAGGCACTTTGATAACCGCTCAGTGGAGGGTGAGAAAAGCTGGCAGGCAGCTTTGACACTTTTGGTCAGGTGTCAGTGTGGCTGTCATTCGCAGCCTTGCGGGTATCACAGATTTTGGCTATTATTATTCTGTTTCTGTAATATTTTGATTGTTGGCTCTAGAGTTTAGATATTGAGCTACCCAACAGCAAAATCTGGGAGGAAAAATTCCAATTATTAACCGTTTTACAAGAAGTTGAATATGAAGGTGATATTCAAGCTTTGAAAAACATATCAAGCAATGGAGACACCAACAAACTAACACCAGACACAGCTTCAGGGCATAATAATCTCCCAGGATATAAAATTTCATCTTTCTATGACTTTGCCCACTAATACTTTTAAGAGGACCAAAATATGATGCAGTTTACAGATTTCCTAAAATTGATGGCCGTGCATGTCACTGCAATTTGCCAATTTTTCATGAGCATTTTAAGGCCAATTAGAATAGTCTTTGAAGATATCCAAGAATATCCCTGGACAGCTGAGATTACAAACATTTTGGAAATCTAATTTTTATGAAGATTGGTTCAGGAGAACCTATTTTTCCAGTCACTTACAAATTGAAAAGAAATCACACTATAGTGACTGCCAAGCAGGTGGCCACTGGCACTGGCAGTGGTCACTGCATGACTGCACTCACATCACAAAACCTGACACCTGTTTCTACCATTTCTATAGTGCTACTTGCCTTAATATTTTGGACACTTATTTTCCTTATATCTCTGGTTCTAGATAAGATAGACAATCAATTCCAATTTTTTTGGAATAGTCTCAATGAGCTTGATTGAATGGGTCTAAACAGATTTTTCTGTTTTTATTTTAAAAATTTTGTTGAAGTGCCTAGGCTAGGTAAGTGCCTACCCAGATATACTCAGCGATAACAGCCAAATACAGCTCAACACTCCCTATATCTGTCACAGTGCAAAACACCTGGTACTGCAAATTCAATTCTGAGGGTTCTATTGGACAGAATTACACCAAAGTTACACCAAATTAAAGGGGAAATATAGCTCTAACTCACTGGTACACTATAGTTTACTGCATTTTATATTTTTTACCCATTCAGAGAGCGAACATTTAAGTGATTTTGGTGATTCTGTCAGACAACCCTGTTTGAGCACATGAAGAAGTCATATTGTTTTTGCCAAGCAGGACGAATATACAGAGTAATTCTTCTTGAATTTTTGTTTAAGAATGATCTGGTGTTATAGAAATTGATTTTAGCGATTTTTGGCGATTTTTAAACATCTAGAGGTATTATTTAACAGAAAGAAATTAATATTTAGACTTTTTAGCTTGCCATAAAAATGTCTCTATTGGGAATATCAACTTAATTCAAAAAGCCTTTAAACACAAATATTAAGCCCTTTCAGTTGATGCATAGATTGTGAAGTTCTGTTGAGGTCTTGATTTTTGGCTGTCGCTACGGGGCTGTGTACAAATGACGTCATGCATTTTTTGACTATTTTGGACCCCCCTCCCCCCCTTGTCATGTTTCGTCATACAACACTTGACCCCCCCCCTCAGCATGACGTCATGCAGAGAGATACCCCCCCCCCCAAAGTGCATGAATAGTGAAGGCCTATAGGCTATAAACAAATTAAAATGGTTCAAAGGGACATATAATGGGTGTGAAATGGCAATAAAGGATAAGATACATGCAAAGTGAAAAAAGAACTAGCACTGATCAACAAATGAACAGAGAAACATGCCAAACTCTGTCAGCTTATATAATGTATGGGTCCCTATATGCAGGCTGTACCATTTCGGTGCCTTATAGTTATACACAGAGTACTATGGTAGTGATCATACACAAGTATTTCCTGTCACAAAAGGGCTTAAAAACTGTCTAGATCAATAGTCCAATACAGTTAATAGCCTGCCTTCTTTGCAGCGAAAGCTGTACACTTGTCAGCGAAGAGAAAATTGAGAACAGTTATTATTAAGGATCATATAGTTCAAGAGGTTGAATGTATTGACATATTGAATGTATTGATTTAATCTGTAACTTGAACCATATAAAAGTGTACTAGAAATAGGTTTCAGGCAGAACACTGAATTTAGTGAGTGGCCTAATAGAAAAAAAAATCTCCCCAAGCATCCCCTCAGTGAAAATAGCAACAGGGTGGTGGAGAGCTCCAGGGGAGTGTTCGTTATTTATCAACAGTGGGATTCCGGGATGGGGTGGATTGGGGGAGGAGCAAAATAATTTTGACACCTCAAGGAGGGGGGCGGGGGGAATATCACACCTTTTCAAAAAGAAGCCTGTGGATTACTATGGATGCTGCCCTGAGGCAACAGCAGCAGTTCAGGGGTATTTTAGGTGCATCATTTTAGATCCTGAGGGCAGCAGTGGCCCTTTTCAAAAAGGGTTAAATTGGTATAGGTAGGATAGAGTAGTAGTGCCCCCTTATAGTGGCCTGACATCACCTTGATTTTACACTGACATTGATGGCAGTGACACTCATTGAGTGAGATGTCTGAGGAATGCATGCATGTAGCCTATTGTAGGGCCTATAGGTAAAACATTTATGCCAGATGAATGCATTAAACTTCTCTACCTTTACAGATCTTTTTACAAAAGTTTTTGTTCTTGCCAAAACCAAAGCATATTGTGATTTCTTGATGACATGATGTCATGCAGCCAATGACCCCCCCTCCCCCCCCCTTGTCGTGCTTGGTCATGGCAAGTGGGACCCCCCCCCCCTGCATGATGTCATTTGTACACAGCCCTAGCTTAGAAATCTAAACTCTCATCTCTGTACCGCCGTGAGAGTTTAGAAAATCTCATGTTTCCTGGTGGGTGACTGCTGTGTATCTGCTCAAAGACCGCAGATTTGTGGCCACTTAGACTTTGAATTTCTTAAATTTTTGAAGGTCTTTCCAAAGACTAATATGTTAGGTACACTTTCACCAACTTTGGAAACTGGATGGCTTATAATAAATATTCTAGAGCACATTTCCTGCACACACCTCTTGTCATTCTGACACCTTCCCAGCTGAGCGGGAGAATGATGGAGGTATAAATAGACTTGAAAGTAGGTTAGAACTCTGCTTTTGTCCCTCCTCCCTGAAGAGTTCTTCACCCATCTGTAAACATCCGGTTTTCTAAACTCTCACGTCGGCCACAGAGATGAGAGTTTAGATTTCTAAGCTAACACAGCCCCTACTCTAGCTAGGTACGTGAATGAAAAGGCTGCTATGAGCGCGGACCATGTCCTAGAAAACTGTGACAGGTTTGGGAGGTGTGTGCAGGGATAGGTCTCAGTGATTAGCTTTAAAATTATAGAAATAGTTGATGAATAAGGTTCCTGATATTTTATCTGCCAAGAAGACAAGATTTCCTTTGATTTAGTGTTTCAATTTTGTATGAACTCTAATTAGTTAATTAAATACCACCTTAATTAGGTCAATGTTTTAGTAATCTCTCATTCATTATATGATAGAACTTAGGAAGTCGAACAAAAACATATAGAACAGCAAGTACCGTAATCTCCCGCGTATAAGACGTGTCTTATACGAGGGGTTTTAGTTCTCCTTGGATCCACAAGGGGGACACCAAGACCTTTCTTTTGATATGTTACATGCCATAATGGTCATAATAGGGCATAAGGGGGCCCAGGGGGGTCCAGGGGGCCCAAGCTACACATAGGTTTTTAAATTTTGAAAATTCACTCAGTAGAACCAAAGTTATGAATTTTTCATTTTTTTGAGAATTTTCCAAAACTCTAGGTGCATCTTATACGCGCACTGCGTCTTATACGCGGGAGATTACGGTACATAGTCTTAACCTCATCTCTAACAAATATGAAGGAATTCTATCGACGAGCACATAGGTTTCTAGGATCAGCCAACTTAAATTTCAGCTAATTTTGATGGTTTTTCTCAACTTTTTATATTCATAAATTCATATCTCTGACCCTAGTGGTCGTATCAGCTTCATTTAAACTGCATTATATCCGTAAAGTCATTGGCTCTCAGGAAATATATGGTTTGCTATGATATATCTCTTTTCAAATTATGGCAATAATGTAGCTAGGTACATCACATGAAAATTAAGATAAGGAGTTAGACCTAACCCCTGTGTCTTAGTTGTGCAGGAGAGTGCAAGGATTTCAAATCTTTTGGAATCATGTTGATATCTTAATTCGTTCTCACAGAATCGCAGAATTAGCATCTAGAAATCTGACATTTTTGTCCTAAGTATTCAGGCAATTTGTTGTGACCTTCTGGATCCCAATAATGGGCCAATTAGCCATAATAAATGAAGAAATGAAAGGGAGGTAAGTTAGTAAAATGTCAATTCAATTGGAATGAACCACAATATCAGCATGAAAAAAAAAGCTATCTGACCCGGATGTTTACCTGTACGAAATTTTACCTTGACCTAATTTTCTCGTGACCTATATATCTGACCTATATTAGTTCATGACCTAGATTCTGATATGATCAAATATATAAGAACAGACGCTGTAAAATATGAAGAAGTAGACATTCTGATAAGCTAACCACTGGTATTTGACCCTAACATTAATATCTAATGGGTTTCCTATTGACCTAGTTTCAGGCCACCCTATATATTTGACCAACATTAGCTCATGACCTAGATTTTGATAACACGATCAAATAATTTTTTCCTGTGTGCTAGCAAGTTCACATGGTCGGGAAATCGTAAAAAAATCAGTTAATTGCTCCCAAAGTTGGGGAGCCTGTGAAACAAGTTTATCTTAGCAGGTATTGTAAGTGTCACACCTGTATGATGTACATGTGTCATGCAGTGATGGTTTTAAAACTGCCAAATCACCATTTCGCACCTTCACACAGGAAAATGTGATTTTTCGAATTTCTTTTGCAGTCACCAGCTGTACTATTCAGTCCACATGCACAAACTAGACCTTATATGAAACACCATGAAATATACTATTACTTTCTTTTAGTTTTATTCTACTTTTTCATTTTGGACAACTTTATTAAATGACCTTTTCAGTCATCCACTTCAGAAATCTACAAAAATGTCTAGAAATGCACCAATTTCCCCGAAAATTTTTTATATAGGTAAAATAAGCCATGAAATACCAAGATAATTTCTTATATGTGTTCATTTATTCTTTGTTCTGTAAGAATATGCCAATTTCAGTGCAGTTTAATTTCCAGTGCAGCAATTTGATGGGTCACAAAAAAGGCGTCACAAATGATGGACACTCCCAGAGGAGTGGTGCAGGCATTGTGTGATGTACCTAACGTAGCTAAAGGTCACAGACAATTCCTCTTTGTAGAGTTTAATTTCATGACGAAAATTTGGCCAACCTTGTCTCACATAAACCTCAATAACTCACCCAAAAATGACCTTAAAATTACAATTCAAAAAGCATCCCAGGTAGCACACAAAAATTTGCCAACGTTGGCCCAATGTTGGCAGGACATTGGCAAATGGTCGGCCCCTGGCCGACCATTTGCCGATGCTAATGTTTGCCGACCAAAAGCCAACGTTGGGCCTACATTGGCATTTGGTTGGCACCGTCGGGCCTACGTAGGCAGGATGGGCAGCCTATGTAAAGCCGATGGTTGGGCCAACGTTGGCCCAACGTAATGCCAATGTCTCTGTGCTACCTGGGATGTTGCTTCTCACATATGTGCAGAAAAGACTGTGCCAAAAACCAAGAGCTCTCGTGTTTAAAATTTTTAGTCACATACCTACTCTAGGCTAGCCTAGGTACTAAGGGAGTGGTCATTATTTATCAACAGTACGGCAGTAAAAAAATTTTGTGCCCCCCCCGCGCCGGAGGCGCGGAGAGTTTTCGCGCCCCCTCTTTGATCTATAGTAGCGCGCGGGCTTTTTTGCTAAAAAGAGGGTAAATTTTTTTAGCCCCCCCCTCAAGAGGGTTCAAAATTTTTTTAGCCCCCCCTCGAGAGGGGTCAGAATTTTTTACGCCCCCCCCTCAAACCCACCACCCCCCCCCCTGTTGATAATAAATGACCACTCCCTAAGTCTAGTGTGAGAGCCAGATATTTTCAGCCCTGTAGCTTCGTTCAAGCTACAAAATCAAAGTATTAAGACATAGTCACATTAGATGAGCTTACCAGTAACCATTGTTTCCGTACTAACTACGTGGTTTGTCGCAAAAATAGCATTTTTGTCAATCGCAGGTTCTCAATCCACAACACTGAACCTAAACGGCCTTGACCTCAACAGAGACTTAGCTGGTTATTTACGCGTCTCTCAGACAGCGAGCACTCTCAAAGCAGTTTCCTCATCCTTATCTACTACTTCATATGTATGAGAATCTGCTCGAAGAGTGGCAGCGCCAAAGGCCGCAGGGCCAGTATCAGCGTAGACGAAAAAGTTTCCAGAAGTGCAAGGGGCGAAGCACACTGCTGCAGCTACCCTACACCATATTAAATCACAGTCAGTAAATTGGAATTCTGCTAGATCTATATGTAAGTAAGAAGGTATTTCCAGCTGCACATAGATAGGGTAACTTGCCCAGTTCTCGGACAGTTTTACTTTTGGGAGACTACTAAACTGGCCAAACTCTATTTCCTACATTTAGGCTCAGCAGGATGCATGGATAGGGTCCCTTGGATCCCTTGCCCTTGGTATCATAATAAAAAGTATCCCTAGCTGAAGCCTAATATTTATAGTTGTTATAAGGGGTTTTGTATAGACATTCAAAAATGCCCAGTTCTCGGACGGGTGTACCAGTTCACGGACAGCCTCTGTATTTTAAAGATATCTTTACAAGCTGAAGAAGGCTCACCACCATTATTAGATATTGATGAACTAGAAGTCTTGATGAATTTGTTAGTATATTCACTCTAATTTTGGTTTTAGAATATCAATTATCAAAATTGTCAGGAAATAAGCATGTCATTGTGCCCAATTACCGGACACCGCATTTTCAATGGTCCAATTCTCGGACACAAGTTTCAAGTGATACCAACAGAGGGCACCACACACTTTGAAATTTATCAATTTGCCATTGAGAATAGACATCAACTTAGAAAACTTAGCAAAAATCTAAATTTTTACCCTAATTTTTCATCAAACTCTGCCGCTATAGAGCGTTTGCGACAAACTTGTAGGGATCTCCCGAGGTCTTCCAGTTTCGGGTCCTGAAATGTTGGCATGTATGATGATTCTTGGACAGGTCCAATTCTCGGACGATTTTTTGGAGTTAGCTAAATGTTATTTCAGGCCATAAACCCTATTTTATTTTGATTTCCTCTCTTTTATTGCCGTTCATTCTTAGGAATGAACGGCTATAGGAGGGGACCCATTCTTAAATACAAGCTCTCATAGTGGTGCTTCCTCGCTCTCCATGTATAATCCTGTCCATAGGTACAGTATTGAGTATGCCTATACCTGGATTAAAATCTTCAAAGCAGTCAAGCATAGAAGTGGTGGTGGTGGTGTTGCTGGACCTGTTATTGTAGACCCTGGGGACAGAGTGGTGGTAGCCCTGGACACCTCAGGCAGAGCCATGGTATATAGTATATATAGCCCCCCCCCCCACCCACCCACCTCTGAATGGTGGTGGTGGCTGTGCTCCTGGGGTGGCCCCATACCTGCCTAGCACCACCTCCCCCAGCACCATGTGGTTCTCTTCTGCTGGTAGTGCATTTCTCAGCACCACTGACTATTAACCCACTAAAGGCCACCTACATGTATATTTATGTATACATGTACACATAAGTATGATGCAAGTTTTTAGGAGTTTTAAGTGGCGTGGCATTGGATGATTTGGAGTCTTGGGACCGTTTTCCATGTGTGTCGGCCATCTTGGTTTTCGGAAACACAGGGATCCAGGCCATATATGGTCAATTTTGATCTTAAAAAGTTATCAGATGGATGTTAGTGACCATTGGGACACCTCAACTACCCAATTTTATTGTTTGCCATGTGTGTCGGCCATCTTGGTTTTAGGAAACACAGGGATCCAGGTCATTTGTGGTCAATTTTGATCTTCAAATGTTATCAGATGGATATTAGTGACCATTGAAAGACCTCAACTACCTAATTCTATTGTTTTCCATATGTGTCGGCCATCTTTGTTTTAGGATACACAGGGATCCAGGCCATACATGGTCAATTTTCAAAAATTATCAGATGGGTGTTAGTGACTATTGGGAGACCTCAACTAGCCTATTTTTTTTGTTTTCCATGTGTGTCGGCCATCTTTGTTTTAGGAAACACAGGGATCCAGCTCATATATTGTCAATTTTAATCTTCAAAAGTTATCAGATGGATATTAGTGACCATTGAAAGACCTCAACTACCTAATTCTATTGTTTTCCATATGTGTTGGCCATCTTTGTTTTAGGATACACAGGGATCCAGGCCATACATCGTCAATTTTGATCTTCAAAAATTATCAGATGGGTGTTAGTGACTATTGGGAGACCTCAACTAGCCTATTTTTTTGTTTTCCATGTGTGTCGGCCATCTTTGTTTTAGGAAACACAGGGATCCAGTTCATATATTGTCAATTTTAATCTTCAAAAGTTATCAGATGGATGTTAGTGACCATTGGGACACCTCAACTAGCTAATTTTATTGTTCTCCATATATGTCGGCCATCTTTGTTTTAGACAACACAGGGATCCAGGCCATATATGGTCAACTTCGATCTTCAAAAGTTATCAGATGGATGTTAGTGACCATTGGGACACCTCAAGTACCTAATTTTATTGTTTTCCATGTGTGTCGGCCATCTTGGTTTTCGGAAACACAGGGATCCAGGCCATATATGGTCAATTTTGATCTTCAAAAGTTATGAGATGGATGTTAGTGACCATTGAAAGACCTCAACTACCTAATTCTATTTTTTTCAATATGTGTCGGCCATCTTTGTTTTAGAAAACACAGGGATCCAGGCCATATATGGTCAACTTTGATCTTCAAAAATTATCAGATGGATGTTAGTGACCATTGGGAGACCTCAACTAGCCTATTTTATTGTTTTCCATGTGTGTCGGCCATCTTTGTTTTAGGAAACACAGGGATCCAGCTCATATATTGTCAATTTAAATCTTCAAAAGTTATCAGATGGATGTTAGTGACCATTGGGGGACCTCAACTACCCAATTTTGTTGTTTTCCATGTGTGTCGGCCATCTTTGTTTTAGGAAACACAGGGATCCAGGCCATATATGGTCAATTTTGATCTTCAAAAGTTATGAGATGGATGTTAGTGACCATTGAAAGACCTCAACTACCTAATTCTATTTTTTTCAATATGTGTCGGCCATCTTTGTTTTAGGAAACACAGGGATCCAGGTCATATATTGTCAATTTTAATCTTCAAAAGTTATCAGATGGATGTTAGTGACCATTGGGACACCTCAACTAGCTAATTTTATTGTTCTCCATATATGTCGGCCATCTTTGTTTTAGACAACACAGGGATCCAGGCCATATATGGTCAACTTCGATCTTCAAAAGTTATCAGATGGATGTTAGTGACCATTGGGAGACCTCAACTAGCCTATTTTATTGTTTTCCATGTGTGTCGGCCATCTTTGTTTTAGGAAACACAGGGATCCAGGTCATATATTGTCAATTTTAATCTTCAAAAGTTATCAGATGGATGTTAGTGACCATTGGGACACCTCAACTAGCTAATTTTATTGTTCTCCATATATGTCGGCCATCTTTGTTTTAGACAAGACAGGGATCCAGGCCATATATGGTCAACTTCGATCTTCAAAAGTTATCAGATGGATGTTAGTGACCATTGGGACACCTCAAGTACCTAATTTTATTGTTTTCCATGTGTGTCGGCCATCTTGGTTTTCGGAAACACAGGGATCCAGGCCATATATGGTCAATTTTGATCTTAAAAAGTTATCAGATGGATGTTAGTGACCATTGGGACACCTCAACTACCCAATTTTATTGTTTGCCATGTGTGTCGGCCATCTTGGTTTTAGGAAACACAGGGATCCAGGTCATTTGTGGTCAACTTTGATCTTCAAAAGTTATCAGATGGATGTTAGTGACCATTGGGACACCTCAACTAGCTAATTTTATTGTTCTCCATATATGTCGGCCATCTTTGTTTTAGGAAACACAGGGATCCAGGCCATATATGGTCAACTTCGATCTTCAAAAGTTATCAGATGGATGTAAGTGACCATTGGGGGACCTCAACTACCCAATTTTGTTGTTTTCCATGTGTGTCGGCCATCTTTGTTTTAGGAAACACAGGGATCCAGGCCATATATGGTCAATTTTTAAGTTATGAGGTGGATGTTACCCGGACCAGAAGGCAGTATCTGCTTCTCCTATCAGTAGCTACTGAGAATATGCTGATCAACAACTGCATTTTGCAGTAGGCACTGCTGAAATACTTCTGAAACAGCTGACTCTACACTGCATTTTCAGCATAGACTCAGTAGTGTACTGACTATCAACTGAACATGCACTGCATTTTCAGGCTAGAATCAGTAGTCTACTGACTCTCAACTGAATGTTAATGGGTCAGGTCGCCAGAAAGCAGTAGATTTCCCCCCCAGAGGTCAAGAATGACAAATTTTAGAATTCATTCACAAAACTTTATTACCTTTAAAGAGGTATGTCTCCCCTATTCAAAACACTTAAAAATACCGCTCTAGCCCTAACGGTTCAGTTTTTATCGCTTGCGGAATGAAACTTGACTGAATTGTGTAACGTCCGGTACCAAAATAATTAGGATATCATGATACCATCATTATATACTCCCCCTGTGGAGTGGGGACCTTCATGTGAGGGCATGAAGGAGCAGAATAACTTCATTGGGAGTCCACAAGGAGAAATCTCCTTCCATACTAACAGTGGGCATACCAGATTCGTAAAAGGCGACAAACTTGGGGTTTCTTGTGTCTTGGGGTGAGCATGTGGGCAGCTGGTGTCCATATGCGCGGGCCTGGGCTTACATGCTTGTTTTTTGCCATGGGATTCCCCCTCAGTGAACCACGTCTGAGTGATCAAAGGCCGTGGTTTGTCTGGCCCTGCCTATGGGACCAGGCAAATAAAAGAACACTTGCTATCCTTCGAAAAGAGTAGGGGAATGAAGCCCCGGTAGCGGTTTTCCCCCTCGACCCTCCTCATAGATTCGGTCATTCATCTCATAGATTCGGTCATTCATAGATTCGGTCACTGCTGTGTCGGGCAAGCAGCATATAAATACCTGTCCAAAAAGAAAAGAAAGGACTTAATGTCCGAGAAACCTTGAATGTCTGAGTTCCTTGATGGCCCCCGGACGTAAAACTAAACAAACAAACAAACAAACAAACAAAATCATTATATACCCCACTGTGACTCCTAAACCAGTTTGTAGGAGCCCACAACATATATTTTCAATAATAACCAGGAAAACTTGCAGTATTCCACAGATTTTAGAAAATATGAGCATTGCGATCGTGACAGGATACCAAATTCGCGACATTTTTCTCAAATGCTTTCCTAACTTTACCATAGTGTTGCCAATAATGCTCCAATGGACATGCAAATTACTACATAACATCTTCCATATGTCTATATTCTAGAACATAACTCCTTAAGCCATACATGGTACCATTACCTCTGTAGTATGCATCCAACAAACTCAAATAAAAGTACCGGACGTTACACGATAGAGCGCAAAACATGCATTTTACCATGACTTAGAGAGACCATCTGGAAGACTACTAATATTCCTCCTATCATCCTTAAACTTCATAAATAGGTACAAGACACTTGTAGCTTTAGTTTCAGCTGTATACAACCATATATTTCACACATTTTGTCATCCTACCATCCATAAGAAATTTTTTTTCACAAAATTTTCAAGTTTTCTTGAGATCATAGACCATAAGTCATACACAAATATGGTACAGGTTATGTTAAAAAGCTTATAAATTAAGAGTCAAACATGTTTACAATCAATATCAACAGTAATATGGACCATTTCATCACTTGGGCTAAACCAGCCTGGCATGAGCTGGATATGGAATAAAAGTACCGGACGTTACACGCGCGGCTGCAAAACATGCATTTTACCATGACTTAGAGAGACCATCTGGAAGACTACTAATATTCCTCCTATCATCTTTAAACTTCATAAATAGGTACAAGACACTTGTAGCTTTAGTTTCAGCTGTATACAACCATATATTTCACACATTTTGTCATCCTACCATCCATAAGAAATTTTTTTTCACAAAATTTTCAAGTTTTCTTGAGATCATAGACCATAAGTCATACACAAATATGGTACAGGCTATGTTAAAAAGCCTATAAATTAAGAGGCAAACATGTTTACAATCAATATCAACAGTAATATGGACCATTTCATCACTTGGGCTAAACCAGCCTGGCATGAGCTGGATATGGAATAAAAGTACCGGACGTTACACGCGCGGCTGCAAAACATGCATTTTACCATGACTTAGAGAGACCATCTGGAAGACTACTAATATTCCTCCTATCATCTTTAAACTTCATAAATAGGTACAAGACACTTGTAGCTTTAGTTTCAGCTGTATACAACCATATATTTCACACATTTTGTCATCCTACCATCCATAAGAAATCTTTTTTCACAAAATTTTCAAGTTTTCTTGAGATCATAGACCATAAGTCATACACAAATATGGTACAGGTTATGTTAAAAAGCCTATAAATTAAAAGGCAAACATGTTGACTATCAATATCAACAGTAATATGGACCATTACATCACTTGGGCTAAACCAGCCTGGCATGGGCTGGATATGGAATAAAAGTACCGGACGTTACACGCGCGGCTGCATTTTACCATGACTTAGAGAGACCATCTGGAAGACTACTAATATTCCTCCTATCATTCTTAAACTTCATAAATAGGTACAAGACACTTGAAGCTTTAGTTTCAGCTGTATACAACCATATATTTCACACATTTTGTCATCCTACCCTCCATATAAATTATTTTTGGCAAGATTTTTCAAGTTTTCACGAGATCACAGACCATAAGTCATACACAAATATGGTACAGGTTATGTTAAAAAGCCTATAAAGTAAAAGGCAAACATGTTGACTATCAATATCAACAGTAATATGGACCATTACATCACTTGGGCTAAACCAGCCTGGCATGAGCTGGATATGGAATAAAAGTACCGGACGTTACTGCACACTATTATATCAAGCCTGCTGGTGCTATAGCAGCTGGTATAAGGTACATGCACACACAGATCACTTGTACACACATACTCACAGAGTCACACATGAAAGAACACATCTTAAAGGAACACCTTCATCTGGGCAAATCTGGTCATCACTTCCTTCCAGGAGTCGACTGGTAAATTGTAATGTGGGGACCGTTTACCCTCGCGTGTGGGTTCACCAACTTTCATGATGACGTCATCACTGTCCAAGTCCATGATGTCATCAAGGCGCGGCCATCGGAACCTTGGGATTTTTGGATCCTCTTGAGACATGAAGTGCACAGTGTAGTCCCATTCCTCTGGGAAGGCAATGACTTTGCCGACGTAGCATGAAGTGCCGTACACACACGCAAGGTAGTCTCCGATGACATACTTTTCAGGAGTGGGGATAATGACATGTCCCTGGTCTGGCTGGTTAACCTCCTCTTCTTCCTCTGCTGGGGGCTCAACAAACTGGGTGGGGAACAGCTCATGCTCCTGCCATCCAGCACACCCACGTTTGGAGACACAGTCAACCCAGCAACACTCGTTAAAGCAGGAGGTCTGTCGCACTGCGATGGTGTGGTCAGCAGCTAGTGGCACAACACCGTGGACTGACATGGTTCCAGGCACGGTGTTCTCGCACACCAGCTCTGGTACAGCGTCACGGCATCGGGCGACGTCAGTGACAGAGACACAGATGTAGTGCACAGACCCCTCCAACTCATTCCCTTGCTCAGCAAAGGAGGCAGCGTCAGTGATCTTGATGTTGCGCTTGACTGCCAAGTCCGCATTTCGCTTCGCTGCAGCACCGACGCCATCGCACGGCCCTTTGCCGTGGCCTGCCTCAAAGTACGTCCAGGTTGCACGGAGGCCGTTGAACAGCTGTTGGTGCTTGCACAGTATGCTGAAGATGGATTTGTTGCGATACTGTGAGCTCGGGGAGTCGGAGCAGTAGTGGATGGTGGTTACCTGGGGCAGGGTCTGGGCGACATAGACACAGAGGACTTCCAGAAAGGCAAGGATGGCGCCGGAGTCATGCTTGCGGTCGTCAGTTACCAGTGCTACACACCAGTGTGTGGTCACATCTCCTTCCCGGTGGTGAATGACGGCTGGATGGAGTGTGACTGGCTCCTTGGCGTAGTAGACGGCTTGGGGAGACTCCGGATAGGTCACCATCCAATTCTCCGCGAAGTCCATCTGGATAGTACACTCTGCTGGAGACATGGACTGACGGAGCTTGCGTACGACGCGGTGCTGGTGTTCTGCACGCATGCTGTGCTCCCGCATGGTGACGAACTCTTTGCCGAGGTCGGTGATGAACTGTTCTCTTGTAATAACCTCCTCCACTTGTCGGAGCTTCATACAGGTCTTACCATCCGGGCCGTACGGGACACTCACGCGCTTCCATGTTTCAACGCGGATCCCCGGAGGAAGGTCTTTGGCCCGGAGGTTCGCAGTGAACTCCTCAACGGTGGTCGTCCTGACGAGATCATCAGGGAGCACATACCACATCCCCACGGCACGGAGTTTGAGCGTGAAATTTTGGTGTTTGAGACACAGGCAAACACTGACCATGTTGAACTTCACAACCTTGATGTACCTGTGCCTCCGTCGCACATCGTTAAAGTATGTCCGGCCGCAGGGGTGGTTAGGGTACTCCTTCTTGAATAGCTCATAGAGGTATTCGGTGAATTCAGTTAGGATGACCTTTTGATGCTTTTTCTTTTTGATGGTGACTGTGTCCTTTTTGCCTGGCAGAGTGTATGAGTGCTCAGGTCGCTTCAGGAACTCAATAATGCGCTCCTCCATTCCCAGGAACTTCACTGTCCGGCAGTCAACCTTTCGTGGTCCAGACAGTAGGCAGCTGCGACTGAGTCCAGTGTCCATCATTAGCTGTGTGGTCAGTCGATGTGACTTAAGGGTTTCTGCTGGGAGCAGGGACTTTACAACCTCAACTCTTTTCATCCGGGGTGCGGTGGTCAGCTCTTCCATGACAAGGCTATAGAGCTCTAACCTCCGGCGATCAGTAAGGGCACTGTCACGTGGTCTCTCCTCAACACGGGGAACTCCTGCGTCCTGTGGAGCGCCGTCGCGGGGTTCAGCATCGCGGGGTCTCTCCTCAACAAGGGGAACTCCTGCATCCTGTGGAGCGCCGTCGCGGGGTTCAGCATCGCGGGGTCCCTCTTCAACACGGGGAACTCCTGCGTCCTGTGGAGCGCCGTCGCGGGGTTCAGCATCGCGGGGTCTCTCCTCAACAAGGGGAACTCCTGCATCCTGTGGAGCGCCGTCGCGGGGTTCAGCATCGCGGGGTCCCTCCTCAACACGGGGAACTCCTGCGTCCCGTGGAGCGGTGTCACCATTTGCTCTGTCTGCGCATGATGGTGACCCAGGAATGCGGTTATGACGAGGGGCAACAGTCTGCTGTGCTGCCTTGGCAGCTCTATGTGCTTTGCGTGCAACACTTGTCTCCTGTTGTGTCCTGATATTGTCAATCGCAGACTTTAGGCGATCAATCTCCACCTCCATTTCTACTCGGTGTTGTGCCTCTAGCCTCTCTGCCTCCTCGCGTTCCCTCCGTTCTCTGGCTATACGGTTGTACAGCTTGACTTTTCGTGGTGTTTTGTTTGGCGAGCTGTGGTTCAACTCGCGGGATAGTACATCATTTTGGGTCGTGTCCTGGGGCTGTGCTATAGTCGTCGTGTCGGCGGATCTAGGGATGTCGGGGGGCAGTTGCTGGGTTGTTATCCGTGAAGATGTCCTCCGGGGCCGTTTGCTGTTAATTTAGAATATTAAAGTTAAACCCTACACATATGGATGCTTCAAAATATACAAAAATGGAGTGTTGATAAAATTCATCTAATATCTATCATACACCACTACTATTTTGTATTAGACCAGGATATTATAATAGGTTCTACAGTTAAGGAAGGAAGGCAATGCCAGGACCACAGCAGTAAATTTCAATAGCAAAACTACAGATCTAAGCTTCAACCACAGGAGCAAAAAGCAAAGCAGCACAACAACAAGGAAAGCAGCACAACAACAAGGAAAGCAACACAACAGCAACCGAACTATCCCTTGTTTTCTAAACTATTACTATTACTTATACCTCATTCATACTACGTTCATTTTGGCCCGCTTGACCACGCCTCTGCAAATCATTATCAAAGTGTCAATGTAGGTATTGTTATGGACAAAGTTATAAATTCAGATTTTTAGCAATTCAAAAACCTTTACTAGCCACATGTAGTTTGTATAGCATTTACTTAATGATAACATTTTACATGTATTATTGGAATATCATGGGATGAGAATTCACACACATAGCTTTTAACTTACTCAAGGTCTGCTACCATACGGCAGTGACGGGTTGGCCGTGGAGTGTCATCGTCGGAATCTGATAAGGGAATTGGACTTGGGGAACGGCACCTCTTCCTTCCTTGTTTCCGCTTGTCCTCCTGAAAAAATTCAACAAGAATTTGGGATTAAATTCAAAGTGTGATTACATGTGTGTGATTATTTATAATTCATCTCTTAATGTAAGATGCTGAATAGATGTAGACTTAGTTCAATGCACACCAGTCAAATAAGTCAAAATGGCTTTTTAAATGTCAAATTTCTTACCTCGGGAGGTTCCTCCTCATCAGGCGAGGACATGGACACGGGTTTGTATTTGACCGGCTTCTTCTGGCCTTTCGTCTTGCCAAGGCCCTTCCCCTTTGACGTTATGCTTCTCTTGGGAGCCTCCTTTTGTGCTGGTGTTGAGCTGGCCTTACCTAGTCGTCCCCTCCCAGGTGTGAACAGGGCCACCTGAAACAGAGAATAATTAGTTCCATATTTTCAAAATTTCATGCAGTAGTGGTAAGAGGAACAACACGCCACGTTCAATCACCTTATTTTCAAAAAATGAAATCATGTGTGTGTCTCATGGATCTCAAATATTAGAAGGTAAATGATGGAACTACATTACCTGTAGACGGGATGTATTGGGGGTTGAGGTTGTGTCACGGCCTTCCTCTGATGTACCTGGTTGCGGATCATCGTGCACTGCAGCTTCTCCCAGTTTGTCCCGTAGACGCTTCTTTGCAACTCGCAGTCTGGTAAGCTCCCTTTCGTGCTGCTTCTGTGCTTCCGTGTGAGCTGCCTTCATTTTCTCTCTACTCTGCTTCTTGCGAGAGGCTTCATCTGCATTGTGCTTGTCCTATCCCCTTCTTTTCCTTAGACCGTTGTCTGGCCTCTTTCGATATGACCTTTCGATCCTTTTTCTGGTCCGGAGGCAGCGGCTTCCGGCCCATCTTCTTAAAATACAAGGAATGATTACCATAAGAACGAGTTGTATCAAAGTAAATTATGCAGTATTATACTCATAGGGCTTGATAAAGTTGAAATTGAAGTATGTAGTGGGGATAAATCAACGTTACTATCAAATACTAGTACCATAGGGGCATATTGTATCAAAATATGGGGGGTCTACACCGAGCCTTTGTGATGGTTTGGATCGAAAATGTGAAATTGTAACGTCTGGTACCAAAATGATTATTGCCCCTGACATGGGTAAAACAATCCTAATGTATGGAAATTGTGGCTGGGCTACCTCTAAATATATTCTACTTACATGGAAACACAGGATTGCCAGCATATCACCCCTAATTTACCACATTTTGGGGTATTTTCTAATTTCCGAGACTTACGGTAACGTCCGGTACCAAAATCCATTTTGCTCGTATTTCACCCACCAAATGAATATATATTGTGTTTGTAATACTTGGAAGAGGTAGGGGGCATGCCTAAGAATAACAAAATACAGTAGAACATCATTTCAAGCCATATTTCTGGTTTCGGTGAGGGTTAAACGGTCCAAATCGAAAAGGTACCGGACGTTACATGAGTCTGTACTACAAAAAAGGTAGAATTTCTATCAAATCAGGTTCACAAACCACCCCAAGCAATACACACGGCTCCATTCTTTCAATTTACACCACTAAATGCAAGATTTGATCCAAAACAACTAGAGTGTAAGCATTTTGGTGCGCCGAGAATTTTGGTACCGGACGTTACCGTTTGACATCGAAAACATACGGACATAGTCTGGGGCTTGCCCGGTGCAAAATTCTCGGCTGACACCGACAATGCCGTGTTATTTTGATGGATTACATCCATATCAATCAAAATATAATCAATTCAACCACCTATGATACATAATCGATACACAAACATCCTTTTCTATTGCAATCGGGGGCTTAACTCACCTTTTTTGGGGTTTAGAAGAAAGATTTTGGAGGGTTGCTTTGGGAAAATCTTCATAAACTTGTTGTGGTCTGACGCGGAATTAACTGGGTTAAAGTTCCCGGATGTAGGTTACAACCTCCGGTCGTCTGACGTCATTTGACAGCGTCTTCTTTCCCGCCCTGATTTTTTAGGTACCGGACATTACACGATTCATATTTTGTGTATCGAAGCAAGTTTGGAGGGGTACGGGGGGATTATGGATATTCTTTTGGTTGACGATTGAAGAAAATGATGTTTTGAACATAGTTTGATCCGAAAAGAAACTCAATTTGTACTTATTTAGCTGTGAGGGACAAAAATGTAAATGTAACGTCCGGTACTTTTATCAGAATTATTTTACATGGGTGGCTCTCACACGGAGGCAAATGCCAATACACACACAATTTTTTCAGGATATTTGGTGGGATGGACAATATTCCTATGGGTAATAACAAAATATTTGTTGCCCCTTTTTTCACTGAGCTATTTACGATTTAGATTTTGGTACCGGACGTTACAAATTATACTTTTCCATATTCCGAATCACCTGAGGAAAAAAATACACTTACTAAGATGTCCAAACATCCTGGAAATGATACCTGTGATCATATAGGATACAAAAAGTGACATTGGGATACTTCAGGAGTTCTTTATTCAACACAGTACACTTGTAAAAATTACAAAAATTACAAAAACCACAATTTTGGGCCTTTTTTCGACTTTAGCGGGTCACAACTCTGGGAATTTTCAACTAATTTCAACAAATCTTGGTTTTTCTGAAAGCCCTAAGTGTTTTCTCCCAAATGAGACCATGGAAGACAAGATTGGTTCACAACTTTTTATTCCAGAGTCATGAGAGTCCAAAATGACCTCAAAAACACCAAATCTACTGGTTTCTGGCGACTTGACCCTAATAGATACCAAAATTGTCACACTCTGTGCAGCAGCATAGATGCAGTAGTCTACTGACCATCTACTGGTATCACTCTGTCCATTCATGGATTATTTACTGGGCTACTGACCTGATGTTTCTGAGACAGTCCAGCGTAAATGTCAGTATGGTTGTGAACAGTAATCAAAAGATTCAGTAATGAAATTCTGAAACTATCCAGTGTTTGTGAAGAAAAGCATACTTATACCTTTGTATATTATTATGTTATTGAGTGCCAGTAGGGGGCCTAATGGATAAACATGGATGTTGGGGTGTATACATAGTATACATGTATGTACATGTATCATTGATAATTACAAAGCTAAAATAAAGTGCAAGGGATTCTACTATAGCAGCACTTTATCAGACAGGTCTACTCATACACTCTTGCTATGGTAGAAGTTACCCAGTACTACTGAATCAGTACTGCCCCCTCCTATATGAGTTGCATGCACTACTAGGGAGTATTCACAGCTCCACATAGCTGATGGGGTGGTGGCTCAGGGGGTTAATGCGTTGGTGCAGTAATCAGAAGATCATAAGTTCAAATCCAGCAAGGACCACCTAGAAAGGCATTGGTAGTGACAGTACTAAAACAGCGGCTGCTTCTTTTATGCTTCTACCTGCCCCCAGCAGTAGTCTTCAGTATGGTCTACTGCTCACCTACCGCTATAGCAGCGGTCATGCAGTAGTGCTGATTGAACACTGCCCCAACCCCATATATGGTCATGCAGCATTAAATAAGTAGATACTGTTCAAATGCTGCCATCTAATTTACATAATTGGGACAACTGATTCAATACTGCTTGCATGCTGCTAATACTACTGTTCTGCTACTGAACCACCAATGCCATGTTCTGTGTGCTGAGGTGTAGAATGCCAGGAGATGCTGATACAATACTGTTACTGATGCTGCTTTCACACTGAATCACTACTGTCACACCACACTGTTTCTCAGCTGCTTTAATACTGCTTTTCTACTGCATTTTGGTCCGGGTAGTAGTCATTGGGATACCTCAACTACCTAATTCTATTTTTTTCAATATGTGTCGGCCATCTTTGTTTTAGAAAACACAGGGATCCAGGCCATATATGGTCAATTTTGATCTTCAAAAGATATCTGATGGATGTTAGTGACCATTTGGACACCTCAACTACCCAATTTTATTGTTTTCCATGTGTGTCGGCCATCTTGGTTTTAGGAAACACAGGGATCCAGGTCATATGTGGTCAATTTTGATCTTCAAAAGTTATCAGATGGATGTTAGTGACCATTGGGACACCTCAACTACCTAATTCTTTTGTTTTCCTTGTGTGTCGGCCATCTTGGTTTCAGGAATCACAGGGATCCAGGCCATATATGGTAAATTTTGATCTTTAAAAGTTATCAGATGGATGTTAGTGACCATTGGGACACCTAAACTACCTAATTCTTTTGTTTTCCTTGTGTGTCAGCCATCTTGGTTTCAGGAATCACAGGGATCCAGGCCATATATGGTCAATTTTTATCTTCAAAAGTTATCAGATGGATGTTAGTGACCATTGTGACACCACCACCACCAATACCACCACCACACTACTCCCAACCCTCACACACATTCCTTATTTGCATATTTTAATCTACGCATAGGTTTACTCCATACTATAGCAATGGGACAGGATTTTACATGGAGAGCGAGGAAGCACCACAATCAGAGCATATATTTAAGTATAGGTCCATTCCAAAGGCCATAGAGTTCATATATAATGATCTTTTTTCCTTGGATCATAATAGGAATATGCACGGCATTACAGCATTGCTGTGTTTACTTTCCTGAAAGTATGTTATAGATTAATAAATTGCAAAACACACAACATATGACGGGCTTTTAGATTCCGTATTAAAATAATATTTGTTCTGAAAATTTTGATCTAATATCATATTAAAAATGTTGTAAATCAATTTTATACTTCTTAGAACATGATATGAATATGCACGGCATTACAGCTTTGCTGTGTTTACTTTGCCGAAAATATGGGATAAATTTCTAATCCGGGAAACGCACTGCAATTTAACTGCTTTTAGAATTGATATTAAACTCAGAATTGATCGTCAAATTGAAATATGAAATCCTAATATCTTGATCATAGATGACAGATCCTAAATTGAATCCTCTCAATTGCATCCTTAACACGGGCTTCTTGATCATAGATCTTAGATCCTAAATTTTCAATTGAATCCTTAACATAACCTCCTAACCATTGACCCCTTGTATTTAATAGATGTCTATTCCCAATGGCAAATTGATAAATTTCAAAGTGTGTGGTGCCCTCTTTTGGTATCACTTGAAACTTGTGTTCGAGAATTGGACCATTGAAAATGTGGTGTCCGGTAATTGGGCACAATGACATGCCTATTTCCTGACAATTTTGATAATTGATATTCCCAAATATACTAGCAAATTCGTCAAGACTTCTAGTTCATCAATATCTAATAATGGTGGTGAACCTGCTTCAGCTTGTAAAGATATCTTTAAAATACAGAGGCTGTCCGTGAACTGGTACACCCTTCCGAGAACTGGGCATTTTTGAATGTCTATACAAAACCCCTTATAACAACTATAAATATTAGGCTTCAGCTAGGGATACTAAGGGGCCCTATCCATGCATCCTGCTGAGCCTAAATGTAGGAAACAGAGTTTGGCCAGTTTAGTAGTCTTCCAAAAATAGAACTGTCCGAGAACTGGGCAAGTTACCTAGTGTCTGTCACTCTGACTCTGTGTAAAAAAATTATTTACCGGTACTACCGGGACGGGTATGGTACCGGTGTACCGGGTAGATTACAAAATTCTGTCGAATTGGCAGACCTGGCGAACTGCCGATCTGTCGAACTGTCCCATAGGCCCACAGCCTACCACTGGTATCAAAGTGGTAGGGCCCTAGCTGTACCCGGTACTGGGGGGCGTTGCATAAGCAGTGAGAAATTTCTGTCACAGTCATTTATGAGGATTTTTGGGGTTTTCTGTTGCATATGATTGTCTCACACCCAAAAACACTTTTGTGAGGATTCTCAGTAAAACCCTCACCAATGTGAGGAAAACTCTTCACTAATGTTAGGAAATTTCTTAAGGACTTTTCCCCTTTGCCATTATGAATACAGTACATCGTTTAATCAAATTATTCTTTAATTTAAAAAAATCAGCCATTCCATTTTTACCTGGATAACCCTGTTTACCTGTGATGAGACTCATTTGACCAAATTACTATCTGACCAACTTCATGCTCGTTTGACCTAATTAGTTTTAATCAATGCCAGGTCCTGGGTGCCAGGTTCTTCTATTGTTTACCTCGGTTAATAATAATTACCTTCTCTGTGTCCTAATTAACCTATTTTGCAAACTTTCAGTAATTATTACTGGTCATTATGCATTTTGACCTGATTAGCTGTAAAAAAAGGTTCAGGTACATTTATAATTTTAGCTGATTTATAGGCTAATTAATATAACTCATTTGAGTTGATTATTCCTTGTTGGCTATTTCACTGGTTCTGGTTTCAGATGACCCTAATTAACCTTTATGGACCATAATTTCACATATCCAACCAAATTAGCCTATTTACATAATTACACAGATTTCTTTATTACCTGTTTTTCCTATCAATCTATGTTTATCTATGAATAACTAAACCCACCATCTACACCAATTTTATGTATTTCACCATAATTGATCCTTATGTGCATTACTTGCCCCTCAGTAAACTATCATTGAAGAAATTATGGGCATAATGTCAATTATTCAACAAGCAAGAGCCGAAGGCTGAACCTTACATGTGGCTAGGACAGGGTCAAGGCTGATCCTAGAAAAGACCGTTTAGTGAGAAAATCTTGTCACACTTGTGCCAGGATGAAAAATTCTCACATGAAAAATTCTCACATAAAACCTCACAGCAGTGAGGGTTTTATGTGAGAAGTAATTTATTTCAGATGTAGTTTGCTTGAAGTCCATTCAATCCCCTTAAAGTTTCATGAAAAGATAGATTTAAAGTGTAGCAATGCAGTGTACATGTAATAATTACAGTAAACACCATATCCATAAAGATATACTGATGTGCATGTTAACCTTTTGTTGGACAGTGTCCCCCCAAAGCCAAAAACCCTTGCAAGAGTGAGAATTGGGATCTATGCAACAGGAACTTTGGTGCAAGAGAAAACCCTCACAAACAAAAACCCTCACTGACACACCAGTGAACATATTTTCTCACTGCGTATGCAACGCACCCCTGGGGTGTGTGTATGTGTGTGTGTGTGTGGGAGGGGGGAGGTAGACAGTACTACTACTAGAAGGGCAGGCCTACTACTAGGTGGTACCACCCTAAATATGCGCTGCGACCCGAAAAAATCCACTATCGCTGACACTTGACAAAATATTTCAAATACTTAAAATTTCCTCAGAACTAAGCCAAATATACCAGATTTTAGCTTTTGAAATGGCAAAAATCATACACTAGGTCTGTTATAACAAAGTGCAATCAGATTTTTCGCAAATCGCCATGGAAACCACCGATGTGATTTTGTGGTCTGCCACCTGAGTCACTACACATCTATCATAGGTCCCTTTGGTCCCCAGTAAATGATCTAAATTATTTTCATTTTTTCCAATTTTTTTTTAAAAAATATTCTCCGAGCCTCCAGGATAATTTTAATGCCAATATATACACAGACAGCCTGTTTAGACCCATTTTATAGCCCTAGAAGTGAACATTTTTTTGGTTGCCATGGTTACCACAAAATTCCTTCATAAATACAATATTTTAAGTCCCTATAGTCAGAAACAACCCTGAAATTCTGCCTAAAAAACAACATTTTTTTTGTAATTTGGGCCTATTGAGACCATGGTCTGGTGTGCGCAGGCACAAATTGCTAAAAAAATGTCCCGTTTTAGGGTATCCATCTTCAATCGAATGTAGCGAAAAATCTGATTGCACTATGTCCTGGCAAATGTACCTCCAAACATGCCTCAAACCATCTATTTTATGCCAGAATATCCCACTTAAGTCTCAGGAAATTAGGGAAAGCAGTAGAAACAATAAAAATTCCCAATTATGGTCATTTTTGAAGCCGAAATGGCTCTTTTGGGCCTAAATTGGGCATAACGAGCAATGACAAGCTGTTATGTTGCCATGGCAACCAATAACAAACAATAGAATTCTGATCAATTAGGCACCCTATCTATTGCTTGAACCCATACATTGATATCCAGTGTCAGAGGTGACATGTACCTTGTTAAAAATGTACCCATTTCTTCAAATTTAGCTAAGAACTGGAAATCCCCCTGATATACCCTTTATGGCCTGAACAGTAAAAAGCCAGTTTTGGGGCCTATATTCAATGAAAATCATGCGATTTTAGGGTCAAATCAAAGCAAATCTACAGTTTAATACCTGATTATCCATGTAGGAGAGGGCCTAAACACTAATAACTAATGATGATTTAAAAAAAAATTAGGGTTAAGGGAAAAAAATGGCACAGATTTCTGCTGATCCTTGCATAATCCCACCCCCTGTTAAGGTGGTACCACCCTAAATATGCGCTGCGACCCGAAAAAATCCACTATCGCTGACACTTGACAAAATTTTTCAAATACTTAAAATTTCCTCAGAACTAAGCCAAATATACCAGATTGTAGCTTTTGAAATGGCAAAAAATCATACACTAGGTCTGTCATAACATAGAGAATAGAGTATCTAGAGTGCGCACTCCCGAATCTGGGTCAATATGTTCATTATCTAGGTCAAGCCAGCTCCAAACTGTTACTTCACTTCCGGTTTTGATATTAGCACTGCAATCTCCATAAGGCTGACTTTGATGATGGAGATCTCTTCTTAAAATATTTAAGCAAAATGTTTTAAACTTGTAGCAAGAAAACCTTATGATATGTAGGAACACTGTATATAAATATAAAGCTATTCATCCAAGTATATCCAGAGAATTAGAACAATTTTAAGAAACGACATGTTCCTATTTCTATTCCAAATTCTTAATTGATATTTTCTGGCAGTATCATTGGTATCCAATTTTTCCGATTTTGATTATCACTATTTTGGTCTTGATTTTCCAATTATTTTGATCACTACCATTTCAAAATAATATCAATAGAAACCAGGCAACATTGTGATACTGTTGTTTTTGTGGAGTTTCACATCTAAATGATAAGGTAGTGATGGTACCACGAAAGTGATCTATAAAGATTAACAGTTTCTATTTATATACATGTACATGTATGAACAATTGTGAAAATCATGTATTGAGTCATTTTAAAAAGGGATAGGAGGACAATCCTAGAATAATATAGTCTAAGCTGCAGTATGTACTTTAAATTGTACTTTTATTTCATTTTTCATTTCTGCTCAGGCTAGTAATGATACAAACTTATTTACCATTATAGGCTCTAAGTTATCCTCTCCCTGCCAACCCCTTACCAACATCTGACAGAGGGGTGGCTTAAATGTTAACTTCAAAGGTTAGGATTAGCATGGGGCATCAGTCATCACACCTCCAGGTGTGGAGTGTTCACACCCATAGGTGTGGAGACTGAGCTAAAATTCATTGACCTGTGATCTGACACCCATTAGGCCTCAATCAGATGCTGTAGTAAGCTGGAGAAAGAGAGAACATACAGAGTCCAATGAGTCTACTGATGTTTTGATAATTTGCATGGATCAACAGATAAAAAGAGGTTTTCGCTAAGACTATGTACATGGAGTACAGGATACCATTTATCATTGCCAATGGGAATATTATTCACATGTGCATGGAACACCATTTCATATCTTGCTACATTACTGTAGATGTTCATATTGATTTATTAAAGTAAGCATGGAAGGTAGGTCGCTTAGATGGCATCTCTAGAATGAAAAATTCTCTGACCTACCAGGCTATTGATACATAGATACATGCACATACCATTCATACATACCGTTAGAACACTCCCTGAAAATTCCCTAATGTTTAATTAAACATTTCCAGAGAAAAGTAACAATTTATACATCATCACAAATTAATCCTATGTGGGCTCTTCCTGTAATGTCAAAACCGGAAGTCAGGTAGCAGTTTGGAGAGAACATGACCTAGATAACAAAGATAAGTCATGCCTGTAGTGCACCAGGCTCGGAGCTACCCTTCCAGTGTCTATATTCTATGGTCATAACAAAGTGCAATCAGATTTTTCGCAAATCGCCATGGAAACCACCGATGTGATTTTGTGGTCTGCCACCTGAGTCACTACACATCTATCATAGGTCCCTTTGGTCCGCAGTAAATGATTTTCATTTTTTTCCAATTTTTTTTTAAAAATATTCTCCGAGCCTCCAGGAATTTTAATGCCAATATATACACAGACAGCCTGTTTAGAACCCATTTTATAGCCCTAGAAGTGAAAAATTGACTGTATTTAGTGCAGGACTTTTACCATTCTACCTGGAAGTGACCTGATTTAGGGTGGTACCACCACTAGACTCACCCCGCTATATACTCTTCGGAGAACGGAGGTACGGAGGGCGCCTCGGCAGGCTAGCGTGGGACCTCAAGAAGTCCTCGTAGTCACATGGTACAGCTCATCTAGTCACATGATCTAGCATTAATCTCTAACCAGATAAATAAGGCCGTACAAACCATGATTACATACTCCAAGCTCTAATAGAATTTGAAAAAACGTCAACCCTAAAACTTTCCCTACACCGTAGAACTACTTTTGCCAAAAGTATTTGTTTATAAAAATTGCATCGAGGCTATTTCCTCTTGACAGTGACGCTTGCGAGTCTGCACTACGACGACTTCTTGAGAATCCCGACTTGCCGAGGCCTAGTTTGTGTCATTCTAGAGGGTTAGGCTTGTATGTGCACTGCGCTATGACATAACTATGGCAATGGCGCTGTGCTGCACCATTGCTGCGCTACACAGGAGCAGGCATTAGGGGTCATAGAATAGGGAGTTTTAGCAAAGCTAACGTGGACGTATCCGTACACGCATCTCCACTAAAGAGCTATGTACGTAAGAAATGTATCTAAGTGCTTTGCTACGTTATGGACGTACATAGCTCTATTGGAGTGCACACAATATGGTGACGTAATGAACATGGTTGCCTGGATACGCAGTACGGATATGTTCACGTCGGGACTGCTAAAACTCTGTAATATAGAGAAACCAGGGTGTCCGGCGATCCTACTTTTTCCTATTTTTTTTATGATTTTGCTATTTTTCCTACTTTTTCTCCAAAATACCTACTTTTTCCTATTTTTTTTATTTTGCTTTGGCATGTGCAATATAAAAATACCATTAGTTGCTTTGAAGCACATCTTGCTTGTGTCAGTACATGTTTATGATAACTTATGTCAAATGAAATGAACCCTCAAGTCTTAATGTGTGCCATGCATAGGTTATTGTAGTTCCCAATGAGGTACCTGAGGGATCTTAGCACAGGTATGGTAAATTATTAAGGAGTACCTGATTTTATTTACAAAACTATGGCATGTGAACGGTTTTCCTCTTATATGTTTTATCCATTTAGTCTCATACTGGCTAGTAACATTACTTTGGGTAGATAGCAAATTCTGTAATATCATTTGCATTATTATCTGGTACTCAAATTTTGCCATGTCTGTTGCGCTCCTTTAGTACTTGCAAGAAACTGAGTACTGGAGTTGTATCACTACTTCATTTAGCCTCCACATGGTTTATGAATAGTGTAGTTTTACTGTTATCTAAGATATCTATGAATCAGCATGTGAGTTGTATCATTGTAATTTGCAGTATTTATTGTCAGTTGCCTCCTGGCAACTGACCATTGTTCATTAATGTAGACGTCGCCAGGTTTTGTCCACTGTAGACTTGACCATGGCTTTAGAACCCTTAGACCCTTAGCTCATGAATATTTTGTTGATTCATAGGATTACAAAGGGACTGGCCTATCCTTTTAATATTGGCAATTAGTGCTAGGACAAAGAAAGTCTACCCACCCTGCATATAGGCGTGAAAACCCATGTTAACACTTTAAGGCACTGGTGTCTGTTTTTTATAGGGGTATACATAGGTTAGTGCATAGGGTTTATGATGCATTAATTCACACTGTGGTCCTTACAGGGTTAGTAGGACATGGCTCCTTTATCCACCCCCCTCCCCTGCCCACCTCCTCCTAATCAAATACTAATCAAGAGTATGGAAAGCCGGTGCCTCATTCTCTTGCCAATTGCTATTTGCCAATTGCTCAAGCAATGAGATTATAAGCATATGGAAGGCCGGTGCGCCATTCTCTTGCCAATTGCTATTTGCCAATTGCCATTTTTCAATTGGCTCAACCAATGCATCTACATTTCAGCAGTATGGAAGTCCGATGCGCCATTCTCTTGCCAATTGTTATTTGCCAATTGCCTCAACCAATGAGATTATAAGCATATGGAAGGCCGGTGTGCCATTCTCTTGCCAATTGCTATTTGCCAATTGCCATTTTTCAATTAGTTAGCATTTGATTTGATTACGAAAAGTGTTAGAAAAATGCATTTTAACTATATGCCCATACATTCCTATAATTCCACAATGAGATTCTTAGAGTATGGAAGGCTGGTGTGCCATTCTCTTGCCAATTGCTATTTGCAAATTGCCATTTGCCAATTGGCTTAACCAAGGACGGACGGTGCGCCATGCTCTTGCCAATTGCTATTTGCCAATTGGCTCAACCAATGAGATTATAAGCATATGGAAGGCTGGTGCGTCATTCTCTTGCCAATTGCTATTTGCCAATTGCCTTTTTCAATTGGCTCAACCAATGCATCTACATTTCAGCAGTATGGAAGTCCGATGCGCCATTCTCTTGCCAATTGCTATTTGCCAATTGCTCAACCAATGAGATTATAAGCATATGGAAGGCCGGTGCGCCATTCTCTTGCCAATTGCTATTTGCCAATTGCCATTTTTCAATTGGCTCAACCAATGCATCTACATTTCAGCAGTATGGAAGTCCGATGCGCCATTCTCTTGCCAATTGCTATTTGCAAATTGCCTCAACCAATGAGATCATAAGCATATGGAAGGCCGGTGCGCCATTCTCTTGCCAATTGCTATTTGCCAATTGCCATTTTTCAATTAGTTAGCATTTGATTTGATTACGAAAAGTGTTAGAAAAATGCACTTTAACTATATGCCCATACATTCCTATAATTCCACAATGAGATTCTTAGAGTATGGAAGGCTGGTGTGCCATTCTCTTGCCAATTGCTATTTGCAAATTGCCATTTGCCAATTGGCTCAACCAAGGACGGACGGTGCGCCATGCTCTTGCCAATTGCTATTTGCCAATTGGCTCAACCAATGAGATTATAAGCATATGGAAGGCCGGTGCGTCATTCTCTTGCCAATTGCTATTTGCCAATTGCCATTTTTCAATTGGCTCAACCAATGCATCTACATTTCAGCAGTATGGAAGTCCGATGCGCCATTCTCTTGCCAATTGCTATTTGCAAATTGCTCAACCAATGAGATTATAAGCATATGGAAGGCCGGTGCACCATTCTCTTGCCAATTGCTAATTGCCAATTGCCATTTTTCAATTAGTTAGCATTTGATTTGATTACGAAAAGTGATAGAAAAATGCATTTTAACTATATGCCCATACATTCCTATAATTCCACTGTATTAAACTTTAATATTCAATATAAGAAATTATAGAAATAGCTTTATTAATCTTTATAAATTTTAGATATTTATTTCATCATATAGATATCTTTGAAATTAATCATGAATGCCAACTGACATCACAGCTATGCTGTGCCTTCTTAGATTTCTTAGCATTTAAATTTCTTAAAAAAAATAATTTAACAATTATCCCCTCGTTAATCACATCTTCATTAAACATTCAGAGATATTGGCTTGTGGAATGAAAGAGCCAATTCTGACATATATGCTTTGAGCATTAGAACTAGTATTATTGAATTGTATTCCCTGGAATACAATTCATTCACATCTAACAGCCCACGCTAGAATTTTGTCCAAATCATACTCAGTGACCTCAAGGCCTCCATCTTGATAGCTTATTGAGAGTGCTCTTGATAGCTTATTGAGAGTGCTCAGCCGTGACCAGGCAGTGCACATGGCCTCCACACACCTTAGATTCCTCAAATGTATGCCTCCTTGTCATTAACCATGGCAATACAATTCATCTCAGCTACGCTGAGCAAATTTCCTTGAATTATCATTAACCCATCAAATACACGACTCCTCGTACTAATGTTTCACTCATAAACCCCTTTAACAGAATATGTGCAAACACCTGACTGATAGTGATCAGGGAGGTAATATCAAAAGGTGGCTACATGAAACCGTAATAAGAGACAAATGGTGTCAGTGTTGACTGCAATCTATATTTTAAACCATGGAGTGCCAATGTAGAAAACATTCAGAATTGTTGTCGATATGTTGTTATGATTGTCATGATACGTTTGGACATTGCTGTGCTTTTAGTTTTAGGCTATGCATTGCTGGTAATGGGTTAATAGATTGGTCGGGCTTCCCTAGCCCACTCAAAAGGGTATATATCTCCTCTTTCCTATCCTCTTGGATGTGTGTGGTGCACATATGCACGGGCACTGACACATACCTCTGTGAAATTGTGTAATGTGTTTGTCGCCATGAATCTGACCTTAGTTGTCGAAATGGCGTTAAACATCTAATACTCACTCACTCAAATAGATTAGTGACGGATTCATCTGACATCAAGTAACCTAGATCATTAAAGCCTGCTATAGAACTCTATAGAAACATGCCAAATCCCACAAAATTTCAAGAATCTTGGTTAAATAAGACAGATAAAAATGGAAATTTAGTCAAACAGTGGTGTCGTGTAGATCCAAGTTCTGCTTACAAAGCCTACTGCACACTATGCAACAAATCTTTTCAAATAGACAATACAGGTCTCCTGCAAGTTCTAGCCCATGCGTCAAGGGTTAAGCATACTGGTTTTGCTAAAGCCAGATTTGGAAGCACACAGCGCCACTTCGAAAAGAAAAGTGCTGGTGCAACAGCTAGTGCGTCTGTATCAGATGGTGCTGAACCAACCATAAGTGACAAAATAGTACCCAATGCAAGCACCTCTGCTGAGCCTAGTTCATTCATGGTGCAGACAGCTTCCCAGCAAGAACAGACTGCCATTGCTGAAATCATATGGGCCCACAAAGTATGTGAGAGCAACTTCAGCTTTCAGTCTTGTGAAGGATTGTCT
Organism: Acholoe squamosa; assembly: GCA_949317995.1. Lineage (NCBI taxonomy): Eukaryota > Metazoa > Annelida > Polychaeta > Phyllodocida > Polynoidae > Acholoe > Acholoe squamosa. The sequence continues at coordinate 24,121,039 of OX439042.1, forward strand.
GACTTATTTAAGAGAATGTTTCCCTGTGTGACATCACAGCACTTTTCACTGAGCAAGTCCAAAGTGTCATATCTGCTCTCAGATGGACTCGGACCATATTACAAGAGAGAACTTTTTAGTATGATCCGTGAAACTGGATGTGCTTTCACATTACAATACGATGAAACTGGGAATGCCCAAAACCGTAAACAATGTGATGTTCTGCTCAGATACTGGTGCCAAGACAGTAGGCAAATCTGCGTAAGGTTCTTAACAGCATTGATGTTTGGACATGCAAAGGGTGCAGATGTTGCTATAGCCATTCTGAATGCTCTGGAAAATGCAGGATTCTAGCTACCTCTGAATCAGTTGATAAGCCTGGGATCTGATGGTCCCAATGTGAACAAAATTGTATGGAATCATATCAATAAGCACATGATTGATGAGGGCCTCCATGGGCTTCTTCCCTTCATTCCTTGCAACTTGCACATAGTCCACAATGCATTTCGCATGGGACTAAATGAGTTTGGACATGATACTGAGCAATTAGTGCTTGATATCTTCTACTACTTGAAGTCATCACCTTGCCACAAAGAGGAATACAGCTAGGCCTTGGACTTGATAAGGAAACCTTCATCAAACATGTACAGAGGAGATGGCTCACCCTCATTCTAGCTGCTAGATGTTATATATCATGTTTCACATAGCAATGATACAGGTACAAACTGAGCACCATTTAAATATGTTCTGGAGTATTATCCTAATAGATTCTACATATAAGCTTCCCCCTCACCCCTCCTCATAGATTCGGTCATTCATCTCATAGATTCGGTCATTCATAGATTTGGTCACTGCTGTGTCGGGCAAGCAGCATATAAATACCTGTCCAAAAAGAAAAGAAAGGACTTCATGTCCAAAATCGAATGTCTGAGTTGCTCGATGGCCCCCGGACGTAAAACTAAACAAACAAACAAAAATATCAATTTTGAGGATAAATAGCAGGGCTCGACAAATCAGTTTGAGGACTGTGTGCCCATTGGGCACAACTTGAAAAAAATTCTGTGCCCAATTTTTTTTTGAGTCACAGGCATTGGGCACAGGGATTTGTCGAGCCCAGAATAGGTTTGTTACACATGCATTGTTTATTCTACATATGTCTTATTTTTTCTTATATTTTCCTACTTTAGTCCTACTTTTTAAAATTTTCAGTCATACTTTTGTCCTACTTTTTCAAAGGGGTCTGCCGGACACCCTGAGAAACTCTCTAGTATACTAGTAACACTGGGCAGAAGGTGCAGAATATGGGTCAGGCTTCTAGCCCGGGGCTCCTAGAAGTGAGGCTAGTCTCCAGAAGCAGATCTCTAATCTGCCACTCCGTACCTATGTTCTGGAGGGGCCCGTCGCAGTGGTCTAGTGTTATCCGACCGTGTGGGGCGAGAAAGGGCGGGAAGACAGAGCGCGGTGCACGTCCAAGAAAGATGATTCTAGAGCGTGCCTTGTGCTGCCACCTACCGCTGACTGGACAAACTACCTCGGCAGCAGACCTGGAGTAGGCTGGAGGTCTCAGTGAAGGAAATCCCACACAAAACCGGAAGTCATATACGACTGTGGTCAGAAGTGAATACTGCAGGCACACTGAATGGTGAATAACCATGTTGAAAATAACGCCAATAAATATAAAACCACTACACATTGGAAATAGTGAATCTACATTTTTGTTCAGTGCAGATTTAGGCAGAATCAGGGTGTTTTTACGCGAGAGTCCAGTGCTCAAAATTTTTGTGGTCAATTCATAGTTTAAGTCAGCCTATATTATGAAGGAAGGATGTATCTATTAATTCTGGGGTGATTTTTAGAAACTGAACATGTTCCAATGGGTGCTATCGCGTTTCGCGCTATATTAAATTATACTGCGGAACCAATTCCTTCTATGAGACCTAAAGCATGTATGGGGTATTAGCATGAAGAATGAAAATACCCCTCAAATCAGTTTTTTTCTATATAAATTATTTAGAGAAGGATTGTGTTTGCCAAATTCTATGGAAAATATGTTCATAGAAGGTGGAGTGGTCCGCACTTCATTGCTATACTGTGCTCTAAATTGCCCCCATCAGTTTTATAAGCAGTAAAGTATGTAGGCTATACTCATGAACTGAATGAAGACAGCGCTACACGGTCTATACTTATGAACTGACGAATTTACAGTGCAAAATATAGAACTTAATAACATCTACCGTCTACTTAAAATGAAGAATAACCAGCCTGAATATATTATTCACTAAGTAAAATCAAATATGCATTGGCTGTAGATATGTATTTGCAATTTATGTATATCGACATAACACTGGTAAAGAAACTCAATAAGCAGCCATGAGGTATTATTACGGCACCATTATTTAAGTTTAGATATATATTAAGCAACATACAGATACCATTCGTTAAGTAAAATTAAATATGCATTGGTTGTAGATATGTATTTGCAATTTATGTATATCGACATAACATTGGTAAAGAAACTCTATAAGTAGCTCTGAGATATTATTACTACACCTTTATTTAAGTTTAGATATTTATTAAGCAACATAGAAACATGAAACATGCCAGGAAAACAAAAAATATTGATGACATGAGGATTGCAGAATTTCTTAAGAGGCGCTCAAAAGCATTAAACCGTACAGCAAAAAATGCATTCCATAAAAACAAAATCAATGCAAGCCTTGAAAACCCCCGACAATATTGGAAAGAAATTAACAATGTTATTAACCCCAAATCCAATGTAGCAAACATTAATATTACTGATTCCGAAGGGGTACAAGTGGATCATAATCAAATGGCAGAATACATAAATCAATATTTTTCAAACATAGGGGCAAATCTAGCAAAAAACATGACTGAACCCTGGGTATATACACAGAATGTACTTCCCCCACATTTTAACTTTCGACTACCCACAGATGAAGAAGTTATCAAGGTCATAAAAAATATAAATATAAATAAACCCTCTGGCATACCATACATATCCACTGCAGTGTTAAAAGATGCACTAACTACGCTTCCACTTCACTTTAAGCACATCATTGACAACACTATCAAAAAGTCAAGCTTCCCTGATTTATGGAAAAATGCTACAGTAACTCCTATCTCTAAAGAAGGTGATAAGACTCAAGTCAATAATTATAGACCTATCTCCATCCTTCCACTCCCCTCAAAGCTTACTGAAAAAAAATATTGCATACTCAATTGTCTACACATCTAAAAGATAATAATATATTAACAGAGGATCAAAATGGTTTTAGAGAAGAGCGTTCCACTGTCCACAGCCTTGCAAAATTCACTGATCACATTTACAAAGCATTAAATAAAAACTCTGTGACATCCTGTATATTTATTGATTTTCGGAAAGCATTTGACACTCTAGATCATAAAATCATGTTAAAAAAACTAGAAAAAATTGGTCTCAGCCAAAATGCAAAAAAAACTATTAGAATCCTATCTTACAAACAGAACCCAATGTACTAGAGCCAATAACACCACATCAGAACCACATAAAATTTCTCATGGGGTACCCCAAGGTTCCACGTTAGGGCCCTTACTTTTTATCATTTATATAAACGATTTTGCTTCCTGTCTTAACCACATGAAGGCACAGCACTATGCGGATGACACTGCTATTTTTATATCCTATAAAGAACAAACTCCTGAGATTATTCAACACATCACAAATGACACATTTAACTTAGTAAGATGGTGTGAGGCAAACAAACTTTCACTGAATATTGGTAAAACTAAACTAATGACATTCGGTACCAAGACAATGCTCAATAAACATCCAAAAATCAATTTGCAGGTTCAAAACCAAGAAATTAAATACGTCCCCACGTACAAATATCTAGGTGTTACGCTGGATAGTCAGTTAACTTTCAATAAACACATGCAAGTCTTGTCTAAAAATGAATCTCACAAGATTTACTTGTTACGTAAAGTAAGAAAGCAACTTACAGAAAAAGCAGCCCTAGACGTTGTAACAAAAATGATAATCCCATACATTGATTATGGCGATATCATCTATAGTGCAGCCCCAAAAGGCAAACTTGATGAAATGCAACTACATTTAAACAGATGCTTACGCATCTGCAACAGATCCCCTCCCTTCTTAGACAAATTACAATTACATCAAAAATACAAGGTATTACCACTCTGGTTAAGAAGGGAACAACACTTTCTAAAATTTGCATTTAAAAGAAGTCTGGATAAAAACTATGTGGACAATAGACAACTTTGTACACGAGCACATGATAACAGGCTGCTAAAAACCTTCTTTACCCGCAGAGTCAAAGTTCAAAAAGGAGTAGAATATAAATGTGCTGCATTGTGGAATTCCCTTGGAAATGAATACAGAGAAATTGAAGAATATTCAAGGCTTGGTGATAGGCTGAGAGTGATGTATGATAAGACACTTAGGGAGCTGGATAATATACAGCCTCCATAAATACTATAATAATTCTCCACATACTTTACACCATCAAAACAAATTCTAAAGTGGAATAGATAATAAACCTACTGAATTCATGCTCTTTCACTTACTAACCACAGTTATTTATGGTACAGGCCATCAAACACCATTTAAATTGTGCAAAGAAGTTACTAACAACTAGTGATCTATATTTAACACATGTTATTGTACTTCAACTAAAGAAATATCTGGATTTAGAGACATTTATTGTCCACTGGATGAAAAACAGGCATGACCTAAGGGTGCATAGCCTATCCTATGTACAATCAAAACTGAATAAACATATATATAGGCCGAGCTGCAGGTTCATTTCAGTCTAGGCCCACTGGCATAGTGCAGATTATTTTGATAGGCCTGATTTATTTTTACCTTATTCTTAACAGGGTAGGCATATCATATCTGTGTAGTATTGGCCACTTGCAGCTAGTCTAGGTAGTACAGAGGGGAGTTATTGTTGCGCTTTGACATATCATCTGTATTAGTTAAGTTAGGCACTGACACCGCAAATGGCATATCTACCGCTTCAAGGAAACTATTCAGGGTATAATATTTTGGGACATTTCCTTGAAATCATCTAGAAATGTAGTATTGTATAACCCAGTATCCATGTTACCTACTCTCATAAATCTTCCATGGCATGGCATGTGAATATTGTGTACTTTTTGCAGTGATTTTTGTATATTTTCTACAATTTATCATAATTTCTCAATTATATTGACAGTAAACTGCAGCAAAGACACTTGCACCATATAGAGAAAGATCAAAAGAATAACCATGCCAGATTTGATGGTCCTAGAGGCACTGCTTGTCATGAAAATGACTCAAAGATGAAGAGGGCGGTGTCCTCGGCCAGAGACATAGAAATCATGCTGATTTTGGGTATTACTTGGCCCAAAAGGCATCCTATATCATGAGATAGAGCGGTCCAAGGAGCATAAAACCTAGGGGCCTGTGTAAAAACAACTATTGGATTATAAAAATCTCAATTATAGACAAGACATGCGCACAGCCCATTTATAGTAGGTCTCAGTGAAGGAAATCCCGCAGAAAACCGGAAGTCATACGATTGTGGTCAGAAGTGAATACTGCAGGCACACTGAATGGTCAATAACCATGTTGAAAATAATGCCAATAAATATAAAACCACTACACATGTTGTTGAACATTTGCTGCTTTGGAGGGCATTTCTCAAAGTGCTTACCCATTTTTTCAAAGGTTAGATTGGAAATAGTGAATCTACATTTTATTCAGTGCAGATTTAGGCAGAATCAGGGTGTTTTTATGCGAGAGTCCAGTTCTCAAAATTTTCGTGGTCAATTCATATTTTAAGTTAGCCTATATTATGAAGGAAGGATGTATCTATTAATTCTGGGGTGATTTTTAGAAAATGAACATGTTCCAATGGGTGCTATCGCATTTCGTGCTATATTAAATTATACTGCAGAACCAATTCCTTCTATGAGACCTGGAAACCTACCCCTGAATTCCACTCCCGCTACTCTCCCACTACATATGGTTATACAGACCACAGATGCCCAGCGTAGACCTGGAGCACCTACTTGGAGCACCATAAATGACGTCATGCCAAATGTTATTGTCATAAAATCAGGGTGCACCTTATATATGCGGGTTAGTAAAAAGTTATGTATACTTAGGAGCTGCTATTGATTCTAAATTATCAATGAGAACACACTGGAGAATGATATACAGAAATGTAAAAATCAATGCGCCTTTAAACTTGCTAACTTTAAACATTAAACTATGATATATGATGGATGTTGAAACAGCAATTTTAATTTACAAGCAAGTGATTCTCCCCAAATTCGACTATTGTTGTTTCCTTATTGATTCATCTACTAAATACTGTTTCAAAAGTTTTGAATCTTTACAAAATAAAGTCCTAAGGGTGTGTCTCAAAGTAAAGAAAGATGAAGAAACTACAGATAATCTCAGACTTTTATGTGAGGTGCCAAAGCTAGAAGTGCGGAGACAGGAGCTACTCACCTCTTTAATTATGTTATTGGCTAGCCAATAACATAGTCACATAAGGGGAGTCGATGCAATGGAATGTGGCAAAATGGGTAGACTTGCCCACATAAAAGTCCTTAGTGTTCACATAGGATTAGACTGAGACAAGTAGCTTGGACAAGTCTAAGGTACCTGGATCTAGGGGTTGAGGTAGCTTCGTTAAAAGTTTTAAGGACAAAACCCAGTTTAATATTTCAAATCTGAAAGAGGTATTTGTCATGTTACAAGAGGATTTTAGAATATCAGGATGTGGTAAAGTCATTAGTCATTATAATGACAAAACTCCTTTGTTAGATGGAAGTTATACATGTATTGGGATGAAAAAGTAAAATGCACAGATTGTCTTAAGGTGAGTTTAGCCTTAAGAGAAATAGCCATGTACATGCTCACACATCTGGATGGACCAGATATAATCCTCTTAATTAGGTAGTAATTATGTCATTGGCTTATTGGAAGAAGGAGAGGTTCCAGCTTGCTGCACAAGGGGTTGAGTGGGTTGTACTGTTTACCTGTGACCATTAACCCCTTCAGGGCCACCTACATGTATAACTGTAGCTATGATGCAGGATGTGAAGTGTTGTATTATATTTGCATGTAGCATACCACTTTTGCATGTACATGTAATTTCATATAGAGTCTAGCCCTTTGAACATAGAAACCAATAACATCTTAGGGCTGTGAAATAGCCCTAACCTTAAACATTTTGTTTACTAGATCCAAGAAACTACCCCCCTCCCCCCAACCCACGAACCAGAGGAGATAGGAAGATTAAGTTACCCAGAAAAAGTCCCAAGAACATGTTATACAGGAAAACACCTTACTACTGTGGTGTAAAGCAGTGGAATGCCCTAAAAGTACCAGAGCAACTCATTGTTAACAAAGATAAGTTTAAATAATGCTTAAAAAGAAATTAGGCACAAATCTTAAAGGTAAAAGAAGGCACTTTTGAAGGCAAGGAGAGCAAATAGAACCAGACCACCTTGAATCATACCCCGACCGCCCCCATTCTGTGCTAGCTTGAGAAGATTTATTGCAGGGTTCGCGCTAGCCACTCGCCAAATTACCAATGGCGAATCAAAGACATTTTGGCTAATTAAACTCCATTAAAATTCGCCAAATTGGCGAAATGTGGTTGAAGGTTACATACTAAGGTTTAACCAGCATGAGCAAAGGTGCCACCTTGGTGCAATATAGCCATATAATATATCATTTAAAAGCTAATTCCATGGAGAATCTCGCCACATTTAAATTGCATTATTCCATTAAACTAGTAGATGATTTTGTTTAGCAGGGGAGAACCTGTCAGTTGAGACAGTGTGAAAAGTTATAGGCTACACCAAAATGTAATGATAATAAAAAGCATCTACCATTGCTTTGTCAGTTAGTTTTGAAGGGTTTGCCTCCTGCACATATTTTCCTTCTGAAAAACGCATTTTCTTAGAGTATAATATTTGACACTAATGTCCTCGAGTGGAAAACATATGACCCCCCCCCTCCCCTTGAGAGTAATCATCCATTGTTTTCCAGTGCATGTCTCGTGCTGAAAGAAAATAATTTTTAAGCTACTTCATGATATCATGCTATTTATACTGAAAAATTGGCTAATTGATATTGAATTTGGCTAGTAAAAGTTCACAGAAATTCGCCATATTGGCTAACAGAAAAAGTGCCTTAGCGCTAACCCAGTATTATTTTTACTTTCTTTCTGGGGGCTCCTATTCAATAAATGTCCCAGGCAACCTTCACCTTTTCATCTGTAAATAACCATCTTTGCACTTATTGCATATACATACTTTTCTTGTCAGTCTGCCTTTCTTCGCAGCTAAATGACTGTAACGTGACACATATTAATTATGACTATCAATTATCCTGGATGTACCAGAAATAAGTTTAACATAAGTCAGTGAAGTCATTTACTACAGTACTGTTCAATATCATACTTATGAAGGATGCACCATCAGAAATTGATCGGGTAGACCACAGCATTCCATGTATTGTTGTTGTGAGCGATTAAATAAAAAAAACTTACATCATATGCAGTTAAGTCAATAAATCGGTCAGATAGAACATTGTTCGACTGATGATGACCACCAAAAAAAACTAAAAAAAAAAAACTGGTTCATCAGATACGGTACTAGATATAGTCAGTCTTCACTTGGTATTGAATATAGGATTAACTACTGGTAAGGTTAATCTTGGCTTTCATTTTCTTCTCTGTCTGCACATATGCGTGAGCTCTGACACATTCCCCTGTGAAATTGTGTAATGTAGTTCTCGCCATGAATATGACCTTAGTTGTCGAAATGGCGTTAAACATCTATTACTCACTCACTCTTCTCTGTCAAAGTTAATATCGTTCAACCATCTAACTCGGAAATTAAAGCCCAAAGCGAAATCTGAAAGGTGCTAGGTAGATTTCAGTTTGCCCTCTGCATGTGTACATATTTTCTTATCTAAACTGCTTGCTTTTGTTTCAGATTAAAATGGATCGTGCAGGTAAAAAGTCCATTACATTGAATAGAGAAACACTGAATTTGTGCATCGATCCGGCAGATTTCCGGGACTTTATGATACAAGAAGACGTCTTAACTGAATCACAGAGGGAAGTCATGCTGTCTGATGTAACACGACAGGGGAGAATTACAAAATTTCTAGAATACTTAAAATCACGAAAAGATGGCTTTGATAAGCTACTCAAGATATTGGATCACAAGGAGATGAATTGGGTCAAAGAACCCCTTGAAAGGGAGCGCAACAGGCTGATAGAAAACGGGGGTAAATATCCTTTTGATATTCTTGTGAAATATGTACAGGGATGTAAGTCTTCAGGATTTATCAGGATTTCCTGATTTCTGAAATTTTTGAATGATGTTTATTTTCCTTACATGAGTGGTAAGGAGGGCTGTTTGTGAAAAATAGAGGGCTTTTATATCAAGTAAGTATATGGCTTCCTGATTTTTGCCTATTCCTGACTTACATCCCTGTATGTATCGGTATGTGTACAAGTGCATAGGTATCAAAAAACAATTAATCATAATCTTTAACTCACCTAAACATTAACTTGATTACATATAAACATAAATCGAATGGATGGGATAAGATAGTGAACAAAACAAGACAGCTCTTTTGATGAAAAATCTAAAATGTGAGGTTTGGTGTTTCACGTTACTTTTCGTTTTGCAGAGAATTTTGCAGTTCTTGACAAATGCAACCCCGAGAAGACCGGGATAAGGTTGTCAGATAAACAAAGCTTTGAACTTGCCAAGTGTCTTGGTGCCAGGTGGAAGGAGTTAGCCTACGAGTTGGAACTCGGATGTGAAGTATACAGAATAGAAGCTGAGAACCAGATGAGTCCAAGCATGGTAGGAGTCAGTTTGCTGAACACATGGGGACAAAGAAGATTAAATGAAGCCAACCTCAACAACCTCCTCCCCATACTAGACGAAATGGGTGTTGATTACGATGAACAAAAGATCATCCGCTTGTTCTCATAACATTAAGGGTGTCGGACTAATCTATATACTAGTATGGACATATGCAAATACGTTTTATGAGGAAACTTTTTTTTTTTTTACAATACCATGTATTTGTGCTGTTAGCGTTTCTATCAATGCTTATCAATTAACTTCCAAGTGTATGATATACGATGTTTGTAGTTTGGTGATAGTGCACACAGCTGTTTCAGTTTTTTTACAAATCATCGTAATGTGCTATTTGCTCATTTGTACGCCTAATACCCTACAGATTTGTAATGACGGCACGTTTACGTATTTCTAATAACAGTTGTGAAAATGATGTTGCCAAATGCATTCATCATTTTTTACGTTTTATCTCTAAGAGAATATCTGCTGTATGCTTGAAAAAAACGAACAGGAAAGGAGATAAACTGCAGTCAGTGGCATATGCTTGTGAAGTGATACAAAGCATACCATTACCAGTATGAGGCATTTTGTGATTTTAAACGTCTTCTGATAAGCATATGGATTTCTGTGACGCACACGCAAGGATAATCCTGTGTATTTTTTTTTTAACATAATTATTGACAAAAGTGGCCTGTATAAGCGCCTGGGCACTTGTTACTTTTAACTGGGCTTAATCAAGACATTTTACTCTTTCAATATCGCTGTAAAGGCAGGTGCTTATTCAAATACCTGGTGCTTATACATGCCAATACGGTTATCAAGAATATATTCTAGTGTAAACATCTATAGTTTCATTGCACTTTCAAATCAGGTGATAATTCTTGAGCAAAAGCTAACCCAAATATTGACTGGTGTGCATGTGAACTTATCAAGTCGAATGCGTTTTCTTTTTCATATAGCGGCTACATGTATCATGTACCTTCTTTTGGTCGATAAGGTATATAATCGTGCCCATACAATTTCTGTGATGGGAGCACATCAGATCTAATGATTCATGTGAACTGAGGTTCAAATTATATGTTAAACTCAATTGCAAGTCTTGTATAATGAGCTGACCTGTGCATACTGAGTGCAGAAGATCACATGATATATGGCCATACAAACGTTTCTTCACAACTATAAAATACAATCTGTGTACATATATTGGTTTTGGGCCATCTTAGGCTATGTGACTAGTACTGCTGAGATTCGGTATTTTTGCACGTCATCTTGGACTGACTTGAGGAGAGTGGTTAGTAGTGGCACATACATTTACTTAAAATTGATCGTATGTGTACTTTGCAAGACATAGTCACCATAGTGTACAAAAAAAATGTGTCCAATCAAAGTAGTCAACAAGATTGTATTTTGATTGAAAATAGCGTGTATTGAATGCCCTGACTTTATACCCCATACATTTTTTAGTGGTGGTTATTCATATCAAGTGATAAATCAGAGACTGAACACAGACATGTGCTTTTAGCTGGGGGCTGCCATGTTGGATATCCCAGAATGCTCTCTGTTATGTTTATTCAAAATCCCTGTAGGTGGCAGTGCACCAGTTTCCCGCCACAGACATCACACTCCTCCTTTTCTCGGAAATCAAATGTCTTTTTTTTTTTTCTTTTTTTTTTTTTTTTGATTGACTTACAAATGTTAAGCAGTTTCACATACAGTTGTCATGATATGATATATAAATCAAGTTATCAAGTAGCTTTTACCAATACACCTTTAACTGAGCACGATGAAAGGTCTTCACTAGATCTCATTGTAGATCTTTAAGTTTAATCATTTTGTAACATAGTCTTTAAGATAAGCTGGAGGGGCAGTGCTTCTTTTTGGTCTCGCACTTTGCTTTGGTTTCGGAGTCGATGGTGCTTGTATAGTCTCTGCTCCTTGTGGAGTACTGTCCTTGGATGTTTCTGGCACTTCAGGTGCCTCTATGATAATCTCAGGAATGACTTGTGGCCGTAAATTTGCTTCAAAATTACTATGTCGCTCCATATTCTCCTCTTTCTCCCCCTCTCTATTGACATTCTTTTCCCTCGGGACCTCAGACGGAATGTACTTCTTCACATGACTGCTGTTCCTCCTATACCTCGCACCGTCACTAGTCTCTACAACAACTTGAGACCCTCTCTTGCTCACAACTTCTAGTGGCACTGTTGTGAATGGTGGCGACAACTTGTTCTCTTTTTCCTGGCGCATCAGCACGAAATCACCAGGACGCATGTCCTTGGGAGTTGGGAGTCTCTTGTTTGCGTTTTCCGTGAACTTCAGTTTTTGTTCACTGTCCCGATCACGAACCTCTCCATCGCTGATCGCTGATTTCAAAGATGGTAGACTAGTGCGTATTTTGCGTCCAAACAATAGTTCTGCAGGACTCTTTCCTGTGACACAATGTGGTGTTGTTCTGTACGCTCGTAAGAAGTGACGCAGTTCTTTCCTCCAGTCCTTGTTTTCTGCATGCGCTATTCGCATCGCTTTCAACAATGTACGATTCTGCCGCTCGACTTCACCGTTGGCTTGTGCCCATCTTGGTGTGGTACATCTATGTTTGACGTTGACCTTCTCGAGGTAGTCTTCGAATTCGCTTGACACAAACTGTGGTCCATTGTCAGTTGTAATCGACTCTGGTAGACCTAAGAGGTCTCTCAGATCCTCCATTACTTCAATAACCCTTCCTGATGTAGTCGTTCTCATTGTCTTCACGAAGAAGTATCTCGAGTAGTAATCAATGATAACCAATACTTGTTCCCCCGTTGGAAAAGGACCAAGAAAGTCTAGGGCGATGTGTTGCCACGGCCCATCTGGTAATTCTGTTGATACGACTGGTTCCGGACTGTTTGGCTGAGATACAACCTGACACCCATGACTCTGTCTGCAGAACTTCTCACAGTCTCGGTCCATACCAGGCCACCAGACTTTCTCACGAAGTCTTGACTTAGTCTTTACTATACCTTGATGGCCTTGATGTGCTAGATTTAGGACTTCGGTCCTCAGACTCTTCAGGATCACGATCCGTGTCTGTCGTAGTACGATATATCCAACGATCGACAACTCCTCTTGGCAGGCTCGATAGCCGACCTCAGTTCTGGAGAAGTCTCTGTCTCGAATGCACTCTCGTACAGTCTCTAGCTCTGCATCTACCTTCGATGCTTGCTCGATCTCACGTGCTGACATCGTCTTCGGCACGCTTGCTAATGTTATAGCACGAACATACTCTTCAGTGAGGTTCCTCCCGGAGGGTGACTTACACTTTGCCAACCTGGACAGCACATCTGCGATGTTCTGCTTCCCCGGGATATGCCGTATCTTGAACTTGAACTGCTGTAGCCTCAGCATCCAACGCTCTATCCTTGCTGACGGTTTGGACTTCGGTCCATAGATAACTTCCAACGGCTTGTGGTCTGTTAGCAACTCGAACTCTAGACCTATTAGATACAACTTGAATCTCTCACAGGCCCATACAAGTCCTAACGCTTCCTGCTCAGTCTGGGAATACCGTCGTTCCACATCTGTCAACGATCTTGCAGCGTATACCACAGGCCTATAGGAGCCATCACTCTGCTCCTGCACGAGCACTGCTCCTAACCTGACTGGTGAAGCGTCTGCAATGACCTGCGTGCGTGCATCTTTGTTGAAGTAGGCTAACACAGTAGATGAACATAGTCTGTCCTTCAGGCATTCAAATGTATCATCTTGTTCTTTACCCCAACTGAATGTGACTCCTTTTCGAGTGAGTCTCCTCATCGGTTCGGCAATAGTCTCAAAGTCTGGGATGAATCTGGAACAATATGTCGCTAGTCCTAGGAAACTCCTGATCTCTGTAGCATCTGAAGGTGTCTTGGTCTGTTTGATGGCGTCCGCTTTTGACTCTTCTGGTCCGATACCATGCTTACCTAGCACATGCCCCGTGCTGATCCATCCTAAACATACATTTATCTTTATTCAGGGTCAATCCTCTCTCGGCCAGAATGGTAAGAACTTTACCCAACCGCTCATCGTGCTCAGACACATCTTTACCATGGACCAAGATATCATCCGATATATTAACTACCCCCTCGCACCCACTTAACACCTGTTGTATGATATTTTGGTACATTTCTGGCGCTGCCGAGATACCGAACATTAGCCGTTTGTATCTATACAACCCTTTATGAGTGCTGAATGTAGTCAAATTCCTTGATTCTTCCCCCAACACAATCTGATGATATCCCATTTTCAAATCTAACTTAGAGAAAACACAGCTGCCGTTCATCTCTAAAATCAGTTCATCAATTGTCGGAATTGGGAATCTCTCCCGTATCACCGCCTCGTTCGCTCGTCTCATGTCGACACAAATACGAATGTCACCCGCCTTTTTAGGGACGATTACCATCGGTGACACCCATGTCGTAGGAGTGTCCTTCACTGGCTCAATAATATCAAGGTCAGTCAGTTCTGCCAGTTTGTGCTCCACTTTGTCTCTAAGAGCGAATGGTACTTTTCGTGAACTTTGAACAATGGGCCTTACACTATCATCAATGTGTATGTTCACTTTGTAATTTGACAATTTACCAAAACCCTGAAACAGTTCTGGGAATTTCTCCTCTACAGGAATGTCAATCTTCTTTATGTACTTAATCAACCCTAGATCTAGTGACAGTTTTTCTGACAACACATTACATACTCTAGGTCCATTCATCACAAGAATTTGCGCGGAAACAATGTTATCCTTAGCCCCTACTTTGGCTACGAACTTACCCTTTACCGGCAATTTCTCTGTCACATGGGCTTAACTGTGCTTTTCCAATGGCAAGGTATGTCTGAAAATCAATAATATTGACAGTCGAACCTGTGTCGATAATCACATTCAAATCGACACCATTTACCGTTACCTTGGTCCGGCCGTGTGCCACACCTACAGATTTCACCGACTGTTCCTGTAACACAAAAACATGGTCATCGTCAGAGTTATTTACATAAGAATCTGGTTCATTTCCATCAACCATTTTGACACTGTTCATTTTGCACATTTTCCCATAGTGACCCATTTTACCACAAACGTTACATTTGCGGTTCTCCGCAAAACACTTCTGCTTAGGTGGGTGACCCGATTCTCGACCGCACCTCTCGCATGGTTTAACTGAGTATTTACGAGTGTCTTTCTTAACAGAGTCTTTATGAGTCTCTTTCTTAACAGAGTCCGGTTTCTTTTTCCATTTCTGCTTCGCCTGAAGTTTCTGAACTGACTCGCTCGAACTGGTCGCTGCTGACATAGGTGCCCCGGAAGTACCCATCACTTTACTCATCGCGGTAGTATCCTCTTTCATCTGGACCTTGTCCAAAACCTGATCTAGCCTCAAGTTTTCACCCAGAAATGACAGTCTCAGTTCTATGTCCTTCATGCTGGCTATGACCATACATTTGATCATTTTATCTGCTGACCAATTATTGAAATCACACCTATCTGCATACTCCCTGAGACGTGCTGCATAGTCAAGCATACTCTCTCCCTCCTTTGCTTTCTGGCTCATAAGCTCACATAGGGCAAAGTCATTGGATTGCTTGGGAAGGAATCTGCTATTTAATTTAGCCTTGCATTTGAGATAATCTGTCCAATTGTCTGCTGTAATATCTGCTGGTCTTGTTATTTCCGGTAACACATCATGCAAATCTTCTACTGCAGTACCTACATACATCAGCAGGGCCATCTTACACATAGCACTATTCTCCTTCTTAGCTGGATCTATGGCATTGTAAAGCATATCTCTCTCAAATCTATCTAGCCATTTCTTCCACCTTCTTCCTAGGCTAAGCCTATCTCCAGCCATGTCAAATGGTTCTACTCTCAGCTTGGGACCTTTAGTAGCCATTGTATAAGTCTCTCTGAACTCAGGGTAAGTCTGTTATCCACAATATTCACAGTAGTATCATAAAGCAGAATGTAGGCCTATTCACTGACAGTCACTGAGGTAAGCAAATCTCTTCCAGTTCACTCAAGGTAGTACTACTACTATAGTCTGAACTCAAATGTAGGCCCAAACTTCCACCAACCTGAATACCACTGCACACTGGATTCACAGTCCTTCTCCTTGGTTCTAGTAGTGAAGTGTACCCTTAGTCATCACTTGATCCCATCCTCGTCGCCAGTTTAATGGTGGTTATTCATATCAAGTGATAAATCAGAGACTGAACACAGACATGTGCTTTTAGCTGGGGGCTGCCATGTTGGATATCCCAGAATGCTCTCTGTTATGTTTATTCAAAATCCCTGTAGGTGGCAGTGCACCAGTTTCCCGCCACAGACATCACACATTTGTTAACTCGAAAAGAGTAATGATAGCCTTTTGGTGCCCAGAATTATTTGAAGATTTTACATTATATCACTTAGTTGATAAGCCCATGTGTTATTTTTATCTTCTCTTTTGATATTGGCTCTGTATTACATTTCCTGAATACTCATAACTCAGTGAACACTTTCAGTTAAGGACATAGAATTTATTGGTCTATGGTTACCAAAACATTCCATTTGTTGTCATTTGGTAGTATTTGGACTCTCTTGTGTAAAATATAGCTCCCAATACATAATACTTGCAATTCTGAGGCCTCATTCAAAGCTGATTCTGCTTATATGTGTACTACCACTCAGGAGACATTATTTGATAGTAACAATGCATGGATTATCTCTATGGATAAGAACATTTCTTTTAGAATCTAATGGGAGTTTGGAACATTGGATGTATATGATCTAGCACAATATTGGTGTCATGACTGGTCTGAAACAAGGCGTCTTTTTGTGGGTTTTTGTTTTTTTCAAGAGCGGTTTATATTTTGTTGAATTTCTCTTCATGTTAATGTCTTAATGTGATAACTAACAATACTGTAAGGGACATATACAGCATCATAAAGAACAGATATTTGTATTCTGTTTCACAATGGTCAGTGAGTATTTAATGTTTTGGAAAAAGAAAATCTGATCTAAAAAGTCACAAAGGCGTTTCTGTATTTCAGTCTACGATCCCTCCATCAGAGATGTCAGGGTTTCAGATTTTCTCTGATTTCAGAGGTTCAAAGGTGATATTTTACTACAGAAATAATAAGATTTTTGTTTTTAAATGAATATTTTATAATGCTGATATTTCTTAAAGATACACCCAACCCTAAGTGATTATTTTTGAAGGTATTTGTCACTCTGATTAGGGTATAAACCCCCTTTTGAAGTGCCTCAAAAAGTTTCGCCAAATATCGAACTGACATCTCTGCTCCATTTTATCTTGCTGTCAGACTACTACACAGTTAGCACAACCAATTCCACCATCTTTCATATATTGTCATCAGCGATTTGTGTCACTTTCTTCTCGTTGGCTTATAATGAACACAATTTTGTAGCCTACAATTGCATTAACCGCAGTCTAGTTTATGAACTGCATTATGAAATAACAGACACATGTGTAGCACACTTCTTCCTTACTTCCCTGAATGTGATGAAAAATGGACATTGCAGATGTCAAGTATAACTATGCAGCTGGTATCATGAGATATGGTAACTACTCTCAGTCTTGTCATGCATTGCTGGAATCAGTCCAATTGAAATAAATTCTTGCCATATTTTTGTTAATGATATTATATAGGTTCATTGTCTTTTATCTGATGAAGATATCTAAATGGTAAGAGATAAGCCGTGATCATAATTTAAACCATCTGTAACGCTCCAATTAAGTCTCATGGTTAACATGGTTCTATATTGGGTTAATGATCCATTTTCGTCACCCAAAGGTCCAATTCGATGTCAGCCCAAAAAATGATCATTTACTTGAAAAGGTTTCAGATACTAACATATATATGTTCATAGTTGAGACTGACAATCGAATATCATGATTAACCCAGAAATATGAAAGTATCTTCATGTCCCTGATTCTATTGAAATTTCCTACGTTAAAGTGTAAATTGGGATTGTATCGCAGGCCTAATTAGTGGAGGAGGCTACCCCCCCCTCCCCTTCGGCTATAATAATAGAGAAAAAAACCATTGTTGGGTGACACTTCGAGTACCGTTATGTGGTGTTTACTGGATTGATTGATTGATTGATTTGTGTTTTACAGCACTTTAGCAGCACTAAGTGGCTATCCCGTGCTTCACAGGTTGATAATTTAACAGAGGAATGTGTCAGTGCCCGCGCATATGTGCACCACACACATCCTGAGGGGATAGGAAAGAGGAGATATAGACCCTTTTAAGTGGGCTAGGGAAGCCCGAGTGTTTACTGGACCACCCTTGTTCATTCAGCCTCAAATTTCCATCCAAACCAATTTCACCCTGTGAGGTGACCACTTTTACCCCCCATGGACCCAACTTGCAATGCCTCACTTTAGACAACTTTTCTCTATTTTACCCAATTTAACCTTTATAATAGCTTACTTACATCAACCCTTTATCATTGAACGAGCCGACACTCGGCTTGTTCTTTCTCAAACCAACAGAGGGAGAACTGTTGTGCCAAGGGCAGGACGCAACTTGCTACGTTGGACTATGCCCTGAGGGCATGCAGCGCCGCCCTCATGCTGACGCGTATATTTTTGGGACCGCCGCGCGGAATTAGGCATGCCCTGAGGGCATATTGCTGGCCTTTACATATCAACAATTGACCATTCCTAGTGTATTCCCTCGGGGCATCGTGTATCAGACCTGAGGGCATATTCCTGCTCTTTTGAAGTTCTGGGATTAACCAAAAACATGCACATGCCCTCAGGGCAATACCAGTGTCGTCTAGGCCACTGTCCACATTATGACTGACCAAAGCATGCCCTTAGGGCATTAATAGTGTATGAATGTCCTAAGGGCCTACTTTAAATACCAGAACTACACCATCCTTAATATCCTTAGGTATGGAATCATGCCCTAGGGGTTAATTATTATCTCCAGTGGATATTTCTATCCGTTACCCCCTGGCCGTTACCTTCAGAGAAGAGACATTCCCTGGGGCCATCATGGACTTAGCACTTATGCCCTGAGGGCATTGATGATAAAAATGGCCTTAGGGCTTAAGCTAACAGTTGTGTTATTTCATAGCCTTAATGTCCAGAATATGTCCTGATGATAAAAATTCCTGTATAGGGGGCCTAGTCCAGATCAGGCCCTATTATAAAAGGGCATCAATATAGCGGTAGGCTATGCCCAAAGGGCATCATGTCCCTCAGGCATATATTTTGGTCTACTTCCATAGAGTACATATCATTCACCGAGATAACTATACCCTCAGGGCATATTCATCACATCCATGGACTATAGGTTTATTGTAGGTCCATGCCCCCAGGGCATTATTAGTGATGCCAATGCCCAAGGCTTATCCTCCATAGAGTTAATTGACTAGTACATGCCCTCAGGGCAGCAAAAGTACGATCTATGTCCTCAAGGCATGTCCCTTCTTTTCTTCTATTAAAGTTCTATTGGCCACTAGCTGGTCTGGAGCTGGTTCTGGCGACACACACTACTGATAAGAGCTGATAAGATGGGACCAGCATGTCCCTGGAAGTGGGTGTTAACCAGGGACAAGGTACCCATCATGGTATGTCTTATCAGTGGGTTTTAGCTCAACCAGCGAAATTCAAGATGGTGGCTCCACTAGGCCTCCATAGTGAATCCTATAGACTGTAAATAACAATTCTGTGACAATTCTCTTGACATATTCTAAGGGCATAGCTAGGCCTACAGGGCTCTCATTATACAAGATCTCAGCACCTATGCCCCCGGGGCATCAGCATCGATGGTATGTTTACTCTTGCACATTATTGCCGTTCATTCTTAAGAATGAACGGCTATAGGAGGGGACCCATTCTTAAATACAAGCTCTCATAGTGGTGCTTCCTCGCTCTCCATGTATAATCCTGTCATAGGTACAGTATTGAGTATGCCTATACCTGGATTAAAATCTGCAAATCAGTCAAGCATAGAAGTGGTGGCAGTGGTGGTGTTGGTGGACCTGTTATTGTAGATCCTGGGGACAGTGGTGGTAGCCCTGGACACCAGGCAGAGCCATGGTATATAGTATATAGAGCCCCCCCCCCCCACCCACCTCTGAATACTATACTATACTATACTATACTACGTGCATGTGCCCTGGATAACCAGGGTGCTCCCTGAGGGTAGGGGGGCTATGCATTTTCCCATTTGCTGAGTTGTTTTTCTATCATGTCAAGTTTGGATGCTGTCCTTTTAAGTAGGGTTAGGTTGTCAGTGAAGATGTCTTCTAGTTTGATTTGGGTTGTGGAGTCTTGGTTGTCATGTATGGTTGGGCACATTTCTAGTAGGTGTTGTTGGGTTTCTGGAGTGTGGCTACACCCCCTACATTCCTGTGTGCGGTGCATTTTCCTGTAGTTGTCTTTCGCTCTTATCATTCTGGTTCTGGCCATGAAGATTCTCCTTGCTTGCTCTTTAGTTAGTTTGGTCAGGTAGCCATGGGATTCACAGCTGTATTTCCTTTTGTTTTCGGTCAGGTAATTGAACTTGCTTTTTTTTGCGCCGGTTGTGTTCATGCAGAGCGCTTGTTTTGCCTTCACTGCTTTCTTTATGGTCGTTTTGCGCTTGGTGGTGGGTAGGTCTGTTAGTATATTGATCGGGGTTTGGAGTTCTTCAGATGCCTTTTTGGTCTTCTGTATCCATGAGGTTGGTCTTGCTCTCGTGTTTGCTATTGTGATCTCTTCGCCTTGGGATTTAGTTATTTTGGTCAGGTAGTTGACCTGTAGTTCTAGGATTCTGTGTTCTATGTCCAGGATTCCAAGCTCATCATATATGCATTCCCTTGGGGTTGCTTGGGGTAGTCGTAGGATTCTTTTTAGTTGGTTGTCTAGGATTTGGTTGAGGGCATCAGTGTCTTTTTTCCTTGTGTTCCATGTCTCAGCGCCGTAGGTTATTGTCGGGATGATGCAGGTCTCCACGAGTTTCCAGATAGTTTCAAGCTCTATGTTGTTGTAGTTTTCATTGCCCGCTATGTATAGGACCGTTTGTAGGGCTCCCTCTGCTTTATTCTTTACCGTGTCTATGTGATCGTCTAGGTTATTCTTTGAGTTGAGCGTTTCGCCCAGGTACTTGTATTTGTCTGTTTTCTCTATTTCCATGTCGTTGATTTTGGGGTTGTCAGAGTTAGGCGTTGTTCCAATTTGTAGTATTTTTTATTTGTCTTTGCCGAATACTACTCTTAGGGTGTTTGAGACTTTTTCTGTTATCTTTAGCACTGTGTGTTGGTCCTGGATATTGTTTGATACAATAGCTACGTCGTCTACCCAAAGCAGGCATCTTGTGTATTCATCAACTGTGATTTCACCTGCATGTTTCAGGTTGTTAATTTTCTTTGCTATTTCGTCCATTAGTAAGGCATACTGTGTTACTGCTAGTACTCCTCCTTGTCTAATGCTGTCGTTTATGGCTATCGGTCGTGTTGGGCCGTGTTTTGTTTTGATGGTGGCTGTCAGGTTTTTGTTGAGTTTTTCGGTGAGTAGCCATGTGTCAAGGGCGCAGCCGTTTGATGCCATTACATCCATGATTCCTTCTAGCCATGCTTTGTCATATGCCTTTGTGACGTCTAGAAATGAGATGTATGTTGGTTTATTGAGGCTTTTGTTGATTCTGATGGTTTCCTTAAGTTTTAGTATGTGGTCGACTGTTGCTTGGCCTTTCCTGCCTCCTCCTTGGGCTGGTGTCATTCTTACTTGCTTTAAGATTCTAGTGTTAAGCATTCTTTCAAATACTTTTCCAGCGTTGCTGGAGAGGGTTATGCCTCTTTCGTTACTGCATTTGCCCTTCTTTCCTTTACCCTTGTAGATGCTTATTACTTCGCCTCTGCTCCATTCATGTGGGATGTCTTTGTCTCTTGCGATTTTGTTGAGTGCATCTAGGTATATTTTGCGGGTGTTACGGTTGGCTTCAATGAAGATGCTGTTGGGTATATTGTCGGGTCCGTTGGCTTTGTTCCTGTGTAGTTTGTTGATGGTTTTGTTGAGTTCTTGTAGGGTGAAGGGTTCAAGGGTGTCTGGGTTGGCTGAGCGTCTTGCTTTGTTGCGGTCTAGGATGGCCTTGTTGTCGGTTAGGCATTCTTCTCTTGGGGGTCTTGGTCTGTAGAGGTTCTCGTAGTAGGAAGCTACGTGTTCTTTGGCTTTGTCGGGGCATTTCAGGACGTTGTTGAGTTCGTCGAGTATGTCTGGGGTGTTGTCTGAATTTGGTTTAAGCAGCCTTTTTCTTGTTTTCCAGAAGTGGTTGGATTTTGTGCCTCCCTCATTTGTCATCCTTTTTGCTACGGTTGTTATGCGGTTTTTCTCTTCTGTTGAATATAGGTCTATGGTCTCTTTCTGGAGCTTGTGGAAGTCGTCCCTCCTCTCAGTGATTTTGTCTAGAGGTTCCTTGTCTCTTATTGCTTTCTGGTATCTTTTTTTTGCTGCTTTTACCTTTACTCTGCCTAATCTCTGTTGTTTTGTCTCAGGTTTATTTCTACGTAGTTTTATAGTTGCTTTCCCTATTGCCCTGTGCAGGTTTTCTTTGATAGTTGTGGTTAGGCTTGTGTAGTTGCTGCGTATGTGCGGTGGTGTGTGCTCCATAAGGGTGTTGAACATTGACCATTGTTGAGGGGTGCCTTTTTTCCATACTTTCCTTATGGTTGTGGGTGGCCTGGGTATTTTTGAGGGTATTTCAAAGGTTATGGTGTTATGGTCAGTTGGGTTTTTCCCTTGTAGGGTGAGGTCTCCGCTTTTGTCGACTGTGGCGTTCTGTATTGTTTTCATTACTCTTTCTTCCATGAGGATGAAGTCTATTATTGACTTTTCGTCGTTGTTCCTGCGGTTCTCTCTTGTCCAGTGTATACAATTTTCGTTGGTGTTAAGTGGGCGCATTCTAAGTTGGGTGTAGTGGGGACCTTCATGTGAGGGCATGGAGGAGCAGAATAACTTCATTGGGAGTCCACAAAGGAGGAATTCTCCTTCCTTTCTACCAGTGGGCATACCAGATTCGTAAAAGGCGACAAACTTGGGGTTTCTTGTGGCTTAGGGTGAGCATGTGGGCAGCTGGTGTCCATATGCGCGGGCCCGGGCCTACATGCTTGTCTTTTGCCATGGGATTCCCCCTCAGTGAACCACGTCTGAGTGATCAAAGGCCGTGGTTTGTCTGGCCCTGCCTATGGGACCAGGCAAATAAAAGAACACTTGCTATCCTTCGAAAAGAGTAGGGGAATGAAGCCCCGGTAGCGGTTTCCCCCTCACCCCTCCTCATAGATGCGGTCATTCATCTCATAGATTCGATCATTCATAGATTCGGTCACTGCTGTGTCGGGCAAGCAGCATATAAATACCTGTCCAAACAGAAAAGAAAGGACTTAATGTCCGAGAAACCTTGAATGTCTGAGTTCCTTTATGGCCCCCGGACGTAAAACTAAACAAACAAACAAACAAACAAACAAAGTTGGGTCATCAGGTTGGTTAGGAGTTTGCCATTTCTGTTTTCCTCCTGTCTGTGGTTGGGGTGTTCTATCTTGATTTTTGCGTTGAAGTCGCCTATGAGTATTACCTCACCTTTTTGGCGGAGTCGGATTGATGATGAGGCTATTGTCTGGTATTGTCTTAGTACTTCTTCCGTTAGGATTTTTTCCTGGGGTCCGTAGTATGCTGCTATGTAGAGGGGGTTGGGACGTGTTTCGACTTCTATCCAGGTGATCTCGTGATCATCATGATCGGGTATCACGATTTCTTTTGTGCTTGGGTAGAGGTTGTCAGCAATTAGGAATCCGATACCACCTCCTGTGCGGTTTTTTCTTGGCTTGTGGTACCATGTGTAGCCTTCTATTTTCGGTGGTTTTGTTGTCCTGGTCTCTGCTATGATGGCTATGTCGGTTTTGGTCATGTTTAGTATTGTGGATAGGCTGAGTTTTTTTGTGGTAATACCGTTAGCGTTGCTGTAGAGGATTTTTAGGTATTTGTCATGTGCTTTGGTTTTGTCGCGTATCGTGTGTGGGTTGTAGTGTGGTGTATGTTGGTTGGGGGACGTTCTGGGTCTTTTTCCGTTGGTGTAGGGGGGTTGGCCTATGTCCTAGTGGTAGTCGTGTCTGTAATGTCGATGGCGGTCTTCTCTTCTTTCGTGTCTGTCTTGGTTGTCGTAGCGTGGTCGGTTCTGATCATATGGGTAGTCGTCTCTCTGTCTTGGTTGGCGATTATCACTGTCGCGGTAGTCATCTCTTCGTCGAGCGTGGGGGTTTGGGTCACTTTCATGGTCGGAGGCCGGCTCATTGGATCTCCTTTTGCTGGCTCTTCTCTCCGTTTGTTGCCCTCGGGCTTCTCTATCTCTTCGTTCTTCTAGGATTTTTTTGAACTCTCGGATGGTTCTTTCCACGTTACTCTTTTCTCCACCGATTGTCATCATTTCCTCCTGGTCGTAATATTTGGCTCTGGTTCTGTTTCTTGAGGTAATGTCTGCTATTGTTTTGCCCTTTTGGCCAATGATGTGTTTCACTGCACTGCTAGCTACCTCTATTGATGCGTAGTATTCATACTCTTCCCACTTGATTTCAATATCGCGGGTTCTGTTCTTCTTGTCAGGTGTGTCGTGTTTGTCATGGTTGTCGTGTTTGTCATGTAGGTTGGGTTTTGGGTCAGGTGGTGTTGGCATGGAATTAATGATGAGGTTGGCTAGGGATTTAGCAGCTTCTTCCGCCGTGATGTTGTTTATGTGGTAGCCATCATTCTTTAGTCCTGTGAGGTCTCTGTAGATGTCGGTGGGTTCCATGACTATGGTTGCCATGTGGGTTATCATTAGACCTCTTTGGATCTCGGCCTTCACATCGTTGATGCGGGGGGGTTGAATCACTGATATCTTGGTTTTTGTTTGGTCTATGTCTTCAGTGGCTTGTTTTATCCTATTGGCGATGCTGCATCCTTTGTCGTTTCTTCTGAGGTTGTTTGTTCCTACGTGGAGAATGGTTAGGTCGCATGTTTCCAGGTACTTTCCCTTTTCTTTCATGAAGGTTGTGAGGTCTTCCGTTGTGTAGACTTTTGCAAGATCAATTTCGACTCCAGGGATGGGTGGGACGTGTTCACTAATATTGACCAGGTTGGAGTCTCCTCCGATGACGACTTTATACTTTTTCTGGTCTTTATTTTTTGCTTCCGTTTACTCCTGTTCTGCCTTCTGCTCCTGTTCATATTGGTTTTTGAGTAGTTCTTCTATGATGGCAGCCTTTTGTCTTATGATCTTCTTGGCCTCGTTTAGCTCATCCTCGTAGAATGATTTTTGCCTGTCGATTACCACTCTCACGTCTTGTGGTTTCTCTTGTGCGGCTTTTTTCTCTTTCTCTAGGAGTTCCTTGATTGCCTTTTTCTCCTCAGTCAGTCTGTTGATTGTTTGCTCTCGTTTTCTGGCGCTTATTAGGGCTTCTCCTTTGTTTTTCTCAATTGTGGCTTTTAGGCTCTCTATTTCGTGGCGCGCGGATATAAGCTCATTTTTTAGGGTTACGCTGGATGGGTCATTGGATTTTTTAGTGGCTGCTAGTTTTCTCTCTGCTTGTTGTGTTGCTTCATGGGCTTTACTGATGTTTTCTCTCATTTGCTGGGCCTCGTCTCGGGTGTTGTTTAGCGCGGCTATGGTGTTGGCCAGTTCTGTCCTCATGTTAGCAATCGTTCTTTCGTATTTTATTTTTGCGTCTTCTTCGGTCTTGACTTTCAGGGTTTCATACCTAGTCATAAGATCGGCTAGTTGGTGTGCGATCCTTGGGCATTCTTTGCACTTGGTGCTTTCTGTTTGTCTTATCTTGTATCTTGTTTTGTATCCGTGGTTATCTTTGTGTTGGTCGGCGTCGGTGTCAGTGTCTGTGGTGGCATTGTCGTTTCTGGGTTTGGTTGGGACGTCGACTAGTGTGTTATCCGAGTCATTATCGCTTGCTTCAAGGTCGAGCATGTCCGCGTCTTCTTTGGTGTCACCCCATGCTATGGTGTTGTCATGGTCACTGTTTAGTGTTGTTGAGTTGTCAGGTATGTCGGAGATGTCAAGGGTTGTCTGGTTTTTGCCGGTTGCCATGGTAAACAAGTCAGTTGTTGTGGGTGATAATAGGGGATGTATAAGAAAAACCTGGGATTTGTCAGTATTTCAGGAGAGTGGTCTTATTGGTTAAGTTGGTTGGTTGTAAGGGTACTTATCTTATGGATTTTGTCGTTGTCTTTTCTCGGTTATTTCAGGTTTTTCTTTGTGTGTCCTCGTCGGTGTGTCTTCGTATTTAGCGCGCTAAACCATGAATGGTGGTGGTGGCTGTGCTCCTGGGGTGGCCCCATACCTGCCTGGCACCACCTCCCCCAGCACCATGTGGTTCTCTTCTGCTGGTGGTGCGTTTCTCAGCACCACTGACTATTAACCCACTAAAGGCCACCTACATGTATATTTATGTATACATGTACACATAAGTATGATGCACTTTTTTAGGATTTTTAAGTGGCATGATGAATTGATGCACATTTAAACCTTTATGGATGGCATGATGCATTGATGCACACTTAGACCTTTATGGATAGCATGATGTATTGATGCACACTTGACCCCTTAGGGATGTATTGATGCACACTTAACCCTTTATAGATGGCATGATACATTGATGCACACTTAACCCTTTAGGGATAGCATGATACATTGATGTACACTTAACCCCTTAGGGATGTATTGATGCACACTTAACCCTTTATAGATGGCATGATGCATTGATGCACACTTAACCTTTAGGGATAGCATGATGCATTGATGCACAATTAAACCTTTATGGATGGCATGATGCATTGGTGCACAATTAGACCTTTATGGATAGCATGATGCATTGATTCACACTTAACCCTTTATAGATGGCATGATGCATTGATGCACACTTAACCCTTTATGAATGGCATGATGCATTGATGCACACTTAACCCTTTATAGATGTATTGATGCACACTTAACCCTTTGTAGATTGCATGATGCATCGATGCACTCTTAACCCTTTATGGATGTATTGATGCACACTTAACCCTTTGTAGATTGCATGATGCATTGATGCACACTTAACCTTTAGGGATAGCATGATGCATTGATGCTCAATTAAACCTTTATGGATTATGCATTGGTGCACACTTAGACCTTTATGGATAGCATGATGCATTGATTCACACTTAACCCTTTATAGATGGCATGATGCATTGATGCACACTTAACCCTTTATGAAT
Source organism: Acholoe squamosa (assembly GCA_949317995.1). Lineage (NCBI taxonomy): Eukaryota > Metazoa > Annelida > Polychaeta > Phyllodocida > Polynoidae > Acholoe > Acholoe squamosa. The sequence continues at coordinate 24,148,161 of OX439042.1, forward strand.
GGCATGATGCATTGATGCACACTTAACCCTTTATGAATGGCATGATGCATTGATGCACACTTAACCCTTTGTAGATTGCATGATGCATCGATGCACTCTTAACCCTTTATGGATGTATTGATGCACACTTAACCCTTTGTAGATTGCATGATGCATTGATGCACACTTAACCCTTTATGGATATCATGATGCATTGGTGCACACTTAGACCTTTATGGATAGCATGATGTATTGATGCACACTTAACCCCGTTAGGGATAGCATGATGCATTGATGCACACTTAACCCTTTATAGATGGCATGATGCATTGATGCACACTTAACCCTTCATGGATAGCATGATGCATTGATGCACACTTAACCCTTTAGGGATGTATTGATGCACACTTAACCCTTTAGGGATGTATTTATGCACACTTAACCCTTTATAGATGGCATGATGCATTGATGCACACTTAACCCTTGAGGGATGGCATGATGCATTGATGCACACTTAACCCTTTATAGATTGCATGATGCATTGATGCACATTTAACCCTTCATGGGTTGCATGATGCATTGATGTACACTTAACGCTTTCGGGATGGCATGATGCATTGATGCACACTTAACCCTTTATGGATGGCATGATACATTGATTTACACTTAACCCTTTAGGGATGGCATGATGCATTGGTGCACACTTAACCCTTTATGGATGGCATGATGCATTGATGCACAATTAACCCTTTATGGGTGACCTGCCACATTGATGCACACTTTAAGCATTATAATTAACCATGACAAAATAAATCACCACGGCTATGCCGTGCTAAACTGATTTCCTTAATCCATCAAATACACGCCTCCTAGTTGTTTTCCATGTGTGTCGGCCATCTTTGTTTTAGGAAACACAGGGATCCAGCTCATATATTGTCAATTTTCCATCTTCAAAAGTTATCAGATGGATGTTAGTGACCATTGGGACACCTCAAGTACCTAATTTCATTGTTTTCCATGTGTATCGGCCATCTTGGTTTTCGGAAACACAGGGATCCAGGTCATATGTGGTCAATTTTGATCTTCAAAAGTTATCAGATGGATGTTAGTGACCATTGGGAGACCTCAACTACCCAATTTTGTTGTTTTCCATGTGTGTCGGCCATCTTTGTTTTAGGAAACACAGGGATCCAGGTCATACATGGTCAATTTTGATCTTAAAAAAAAAGTTATAGATGGATGTTAGTGACCATTGGGACACCTCAACTACCCAATTTTATTGTTTTCCATGTGTGTCGGCCATCTTTGTTTTAGGAAACACAGGGATCCAGGTCATATGTGATCAATTTTGATCTTCAAAAGTTATCAGATGGATGTTAGTGACCATTGGGAGACCTCAACTACCCAATTTTGTTGTTTTCCATGTGTGTCGGCCATCTTTGTTTTAGGAAACACAGGGATCCAGGTCATACATGGTCAATTTTGATCTTAAAAAAAAAGTTATAGATGGATGTTAGTGACCGTTGGGACACCTCAACTACCCAATTTTATTGTTTTCCATGTGTGTCGGCCATCTTTGTTTTAGGAAACACAGGGATCCAGGTCATATGTGATCAATTTTGATCTTCAAAAGTTATCAGATGGATGTTAGTGACCATTGGGAGACCTCAACTACCCAATTCTGTTGTTTTCCATGTGTGTCGGCCATCTTTGTTTTAGGAAACACAGGGATCCAGGTCATACATGGTCAATTTTGATCTTAAAAAAAAAGTTATAGATGGATGTTAGTGACCATTGGGACACCTCAACTACCCAATTTTATTGTTTTCCATGTGTGTCGGCCATCTTTGTTTTAGGAAACACAGGGATCCAGGTCATATGTGGTCAATTTTGATCTTCAAAAGTTATCAGATGGATGTTAGTGACCATTGAAAGACCTCAACTACCTAATTCTATTTTTTTCAATATGTGTCAGCCATCTTTGTTTTCCCCAGGTCCAGACAACATCCCTTATGAGTTCCTACGACAGCTACCAGAACCCTCGAAACAGTGTTTGCTTGGTATCATGAATAACATTTGGGAAACAGGTACCTTTCCACCACACTGGCGAGAGGCCATAGTGCTTCCATTCCCAAAACCAAGCAAAGACTTGTCAAACCCAAAGAACTATAGACCCATAGCTCTAACGAGCTGCATCTGCAAAACCCTCGAAAGAATGGTAAACACCAGACTGGTCTGGTACCTAGAAAAGAAAAAGATCCTTAAGACAGAGCAATGTGGCTTCAGAAAGGGTCGCACGACACAGGATGCCCTAACTACCCTCGAGACCTATGTACGAGATGCCTTTATAAATAAGGAGCAAGTGGTAGCAGTCTTCTTTGATCTGGAGAAGGCATATGATACCACCTGGCAATATGGTATCCTTAAGGACCTCAAAGATGCAGACCTGAAAGGTCGGCTGCCTGATTTCATCAACCAATACCTATCAAACCGTTGCTTCAGGATCAGAGTAAACAACATCCACTCTGATGTCTTCAATCAGGAGTCTGGAGTTCCACAGGGAGGCATTCTCTCAGTGACCCTATTTCTATTGAAGATCAACAACATCGTCTCTAAACTGGAACTGAAGCCAGAGATAGGCCGAACATTATATGTTGATGATTTCTTCATGTGTTTCCGTGGCAAGAGCCTGAGAACCATTGAACGACACCTCCAACTTGCCATAGATGAAACAGTGAAGTGGGCAGACCAAAATGGCTTCCGATTTTCTCTAGACAAGACATCAGTTATGCACTTCCACTACCGCACTACAACAGACAGACAACCAAATATTGAAATCAACAACAAACGTATTTCTGTAGTGGAAAATACCAAATTCCTTGGGCTAGTCATAGATCGCAAACTTATCTTTGATAAACATATTAAGTACCTCAAGGATAAATGTAACAAAGCTTTCAACCTACTGAAAGTAGTGGCACATCCATGCTGGGGTGGAGACCAGGACACACTCCTCAAACTATATAGTGCACTGGTCCAGTCTCAACTGGACTATGGTCTGTGTATTTATGGATCAACCTGGGCGACATACCTAGCAATGGCAGAGCGGATCCAGAGCCATGGACTACGCATTTGTTTGGGAGCATTCAGAACATCCAGAATTAAGAGTTTGCAAGTCGCTGCTAGAGAACTACCCTTAGCCCTTAGACGAGAGAAACTCTCCCTTGAATATGCTATCCTGATTGCCACAAATCCTAACAACCCAGCCGCAGCATTGTTGACAAACCCCAAGCACAAGGCAAAATATGAAGCAAAGAAGAACCAATACATTGCACCCCTTCGGGTGAGGGTATCCCACCTATTAGAAGAAGCGGGAATGTCTCTGGATAATGTACTTAATGTAGAGTACCCGGAAATGCCCCCATGGACATATCACAAACCAGAGGTCAGAATGGACCTTACCGCGCTTAAGAAAGGGGTAACATCTAGCACCACATATCAAGCAGCATTCAATGAACTGTGTGATAGTTACAGAGATCACGTACCAATCTACACCGACGGATCACATATGGCAGACAAAACAGCATCTGCAGCCGTTCTAGGACCCCATGCCTTCAAAGAACGCCTGCCAGACGAAGCCTCCATCTACACAGCAGAGCTACATGCGTTATACCTAGCACAAGATCACATTGAGACATCAGAAGGCAACAACTACCTGATTGTATCTGACTCCAAATCATCACTGTCAGCAATGCAGCATAGCAAGTGGACACACCCTCTCGTGAAAAGAGTGTTGGAACGACACAATAGTCTTGCTCTAGCTGGAAAGAAGATAGCGTATGCTTGGGTACCAGGCCATGAAGGAATCCATGGCAATGACCTAGCAGACGTTGCTGCCAAGGATGCAACAAATCAAGTTCCAATAGATATGCCTCTACCATCAGAGGACCTCAAACGGAAAATCAGGAAATACATCCACCAAAAGTGGCAAGAGTCATGGGACGCTGAAAGAGACAATAAACTCTACAAAATACAGCCCAAGATAGGCACAACCAAGAAAGCCAAATGCAAGAGCAGAAGAGAAGAAATTGTCATGAACAGACTAAGAATAGGCCACACCAGACTAACGCATTCACACCTGATGAAGAGAGAACCCAGACCGCTTTGCAACAGGTGTCAAAAACACCTGACGGTGGAACATTTCCTTGTGGAATGTAGCCAGTGCCCCATCAGGGCACAATACCATCAATGTACAACACTGAAAGAGTTATTTGATACCTGCAGACCGGATACAATACTTGCATATGTCAAGAACCTGGGATACTACAGTCAAATTTAAACAGTAGAAACTTTCTTCCATAAAACCTTTAGGCACAAATAGCCATCACCAGTAGCTGACGTGCCGTAAAACACTAACTAACTAACTAACTAACTAACTTTAGAAAACAGAGGGATCCAGGCCATATATGGTCAACTTTGATCTTCAAAAATTATCAGATGGATGTTAGTGACCATTGGGAGACCTCAACTACCCAATTTTATTGTTTTCCATGTGTGTCGGCCATCTTGGTTTTAGGAAACACAGGGATCTAGGTCATATGTGGTCAATTTTGATCTTCAAAAGATATCAGATGGATGTTAGTGGCCATTGGGACACCTCGACTACCTAATTCTATTGTTTTCCTTGTGTGTCTGCCATCTTGGTTTTAGGAAACACAGGGATCCAGCTCAAATATGGTCAATTTTGATCTTTCAAAGTTATGAGGTGGATGTTAGTAGTCATTGGGATACCTCAACTACCTAATTCTATTGTTTTCCATATGTGTCGTCCATCTTGGTTTTCGGAAACACAGGGGTCCAGGTCATATGTGGTCAATTTTGATCTTCAAAAGATATCAGATGGATGTTAGTGACCGTTGGGACACCTCAACTACCCAATTTTATTGTTTTCCATGTGTGTCGGCCATCTTTGTTTTAGGAAACACAGGGATCCAGGTCATATGTGATCAATTTTGATCTTCAAAAGTTATCAGATGGATGTTAGTGACCATTGGGAGACCTCAACTACCCAGTTTTGTTGTTTTCCATGTGTGTCGGCCATCTTTGTTTTAGGAAACACAGGGATCCAGGTCATACATGGTCAATTTTGATCTTAAAAAAAAAGTTATAGATGGATGTTAGTGACCATTGGGACACCTCAACTACCTAATTCTTTTGTTTTCCTTGTGTGTTGGCCATCTTGGTTTCAGGAATCACAGGGATCCAGGTCATATGTGGTCAATTTTGATCTTCAAAAGTTATCAGATGGATGTTAGTGACCATTGTGACACCACCACCACCAATACCACCACCACACTACTCCCAACCCTCACACACATTCCTTAATTGCATATTTTAATCCAGGCATAGGTTTACTCCATACTATAGCAATGGGACAGGATTTTACATGGAGAGCGAGGAAGCACCACAATCAGAGCATATATTTAAGTATAGGTCCATTCCAAAGGCCATAGAGTTCATATATAATGATCTTTTTTCCTTGGATCATAATAGGAATATGCACGGCATTACAGCATTGCTGTGTTTACTTTCCTGAAAGTATGTTATAGATTAATAAATTGCAAAACACACAACATATGAAGGGCTTTTATATTCCGTATTAAAATAATATTTGTTTTGAAAATTTTGATCTAAGATCATATTAAAAATGTTGTAAATCAATTCTATACTTCTTAGAACATGATATGAATATGCACGGCATTACAGCTTTGCTGTGTTTACTTTGCCGAAAATATGGGATAAATTTCTAATCCGGGAAACGCACTGCAATTTAACTGCTTTTAGAATTGATATTAAACTCAGAATTGATCGTCAAATTTAAATATGAAATCCTAATATCTTGATCATAGATGACAGATCCTAAATTCAATCCTCTCAATTGCATCCTTAACACGGGCCTCTTGATCATAGATCTTAGATCCTAAATTTTCAATTGAATCCTTAACATAATCTCCTAAACATTGACCCCTTGTTCAATTATGTGACACATTTCACTTCCTTTTCATAGATGAAAATAGATTCAGATTTGAGTAAAAATTATCTGCCAAAGAGATACTAAGGCCACCTGTTGCCAAAGCACAGAACCACAATGTCTACAGCAGTACTTGCTGTAATTCTGCATCTACAGCAAAACACTCAGTAATTGAACAGTGGGTGTTGCTGTATTTGGGGCTACAGCAAATATATGAGAGTATATCTACAGCAACACTTGCTGTAATGTTGTATTTACAGCAACAAAGTTGATACTTGTACAGCAAAACTTGCTGTATTTTAGAATACAGCAAGTTCTACACTATGATCACAGCAAAATCTGCTGTATGTATACATTAACTTAATAAGGCTATACACTATCCATGGGAATAGCCCTCACTGCCTGTATACCATCTTGTGGTACACCGACCCATATCTTGATGCCAATCGGGATGCCAATATCCTCCCGGTGACCATATATCTACATAATTTGTGTATTATGACAACATCCGATCTCGCCTATGTAGCAGAGATGTTTATTCTCTTTCCTCTGCACAATGGTGCCATAAAAACATTAGACAAAGAATAAATTCATTTATGGTTGTGTTTTCCCTCAAGTGGAAGGTGGGCCTCCCTAGCCCACTTAAAAGGGTCTATTTCTTCTCTTTCCTATCCCCTCGGGATGTGTGTGGTGCACATATGCGCGGGCACTGACACATTCCCCTGTGAAATTGTGTAATGTAGTTCTCGCCATGAATATGACCTTAGCTGTCGAAATGGCGTTAAACATCTATTACTCACTCACTCACTCAAGTGGAAGGGACTTAAATCATTTAGATTATGTGAGTATCCTTTTCTACAGCTCCTTAGTTTTTGACTTATATTCATACATGCAGTAGCTGTATTCTGTTAGCACTGGATAACATCAGCTGCAGGGTATCAGGGATGTTCCATCCTGGTTCTCCTGTGTGGTCTACTTCCTTTGTTTTATTACACAGAATAGTAAACCACATCATACCCCAGTGGCTGGCAGAGGATCCGTCCCCCTGTTTATATAAGGTCACTGTACTGTCTGTGGTCGACTGACACAGTTAGCACCAAGTATTATAATTACACACAGGACCTATTTTGCCAAATACTTCTGGCTTATATCAGCCATTGATACACATGTTGATAAGGAATGCACACCTTCCCTACTTCCGGTGGACATATCATGCTAGAATGGAATGTCCTTTAATCTGTAGTGATGAAATCGGGGAATTATGTACACTTTTTAACATGAGAAATTTCGATATTTCTATGAAAAACTTCATACCCCAGATTTGCAATTTTTCACCTCCCCCATAATTTTCTATATCTAAGGATGTGACCTGGATGCATTGTCTGGTTACAGGGCTATGTGTAATCCTGTTTTGACAACATTGACAAGCTCAAGTGTTTGTGGATCCACAATCTGGAATCAGACATTGTCTGCTCTACAAGAATCGATACTGGGTATACAGGGGTATTTGTGTGGTTACGGTGCTGGGACGAGCAAAGGAACTGCTGGCATGGTAGATCACTGGATGATTACTAATTGCATGGGTGGTCAGTAGATAGGTTATCATTGAATGAACTATAGATTGGATGAAATTATAGTTGGTTATCGTTGGATGGATGGTGATGTGATGGATGATGATAATTATGTTTGACAGATGGATGGATGCTGATCTGGTGGATGATCGTCATCATTAGACAGATTGTGATCATCATTTAACAGATGATCATTATTGGATAGATTATGATTATTGGGTATAATGATTACTAAACAGAACGATAGGATTATTGTACATGATGATCATCACTGTATGGATGGTGGTGACTGGATTGGTGATGTTAAACATTAGTCCAGTGATGACCATTCTATAGATGGTCATTGGATGAGATTGGATGATCGATGTCCACCATCATTCAGATGATGATGATCGCCATAGGAAATTCGGCTAACACAATAGTGCTGAATAATGTTTTTGCACATAAGCAACCGTTAATGCTTCACATTTTAAGTACTGTGACATTTAGTAGAGATTTACAATATTACAATGACATCTATGAAACAAACTCCTGTTTTCTGACAGGATGATACACCCTGAGCCGTTAGTGCTAAGTAGCACAACAAGGGAAAGGAGTGAAATTGATCTACAACAGTCTAAGTTGCCTTTAAACAGCAACATAGGGAGAAAATGGAGCTCAGCAATGCATTGGGGACCTCGTGTTACTTTCTTTTTATCATCAAATTATCTTCGTGGTTTTAGATAATTATTGTTTTTTTCCGCTATCCATGACCACTCCATTCTTTTGTGTATGTAGATTGTGAAATAGAAATGAACTGCAATCTTATTTCAAGAATCTTAATCGATAAAACACTGATCAATTCTCGGTAGCCTATGCTGTGAAACTTCATTTCCCTTCTGTCAGCAAACATTGTGCTGTGTCTTTTTTCCACGCCACTTCTTCCACTTGATACTATTCCTGTCCCATCCACTTCAGGGCCATACAAGACACCCCACTCTGTCTGCTGGCTTCCATGTCCGGTGGGATGGGGTTCTAATAAAGCCAATATCGCTTCTAAATATAGCCCGCTGTGCTAAAAATAGCACCCCTCCCTTTGGTACAACTGTTGGCTGAGCTGCTCCCTACCGTTCCACGAGCTGAACCAATACTGCTCAGTCTCAGGGGGTTGAGTGGTTATGCCTAGGACTGATGATGAAATGATGAGATGGTCAGGCCTTTATGGCAATACACAAGTGGGCCTCCCTTATGTGTCGTGTCTATTTGAGTACCTTATCTCCCTACATGGGTAGGATGGTAATACAAATATCTAGGTAAAATATAGGTGCCGCTACATAATAGCCAACATTAATATGTCTAGCCTATATTTGCCGGGAGATACGGGCTTCCCTAGCCCACTTAAAAGGGTCTACTTCTTATCTTTCCTATCCCCTCAGGATGTGTGTGGTGCACATATGCGTGGGCACTGACACATTCTTCTGTGAAATTATGTAATCTAGTTCTTGCCATGAATATGACCTCAGCTGTCGAAATGGCGTTAAACATCTATTACTCACTCACTCCGGGAGAGAAGGAAGATGTGGAACTAGTTTTTCTTTTCTGGTAATTAAACGTACCCGTTTATCGACAGAAGAGACAGAGACAGAGAGAGACAAAGAGAGAGCGGTGGTCCATTGTGTGTTCCAGTGTCTTTAATTCAGTGTTACAAATGTATATATTATGATGTATATTGCTGTATAGTTTAATACGTGTAGGGTGTGGCCAGGAAGAATTTGTTATGCTGCTTTCAGCCACACAGTACATTGCAAGGTGTCCATAAACTTCTATGGAAATCACTCCCACAAAATTACCACAATAGGTGCTACGAAATTTATATAGGGCCTAAAGTACACTTTGTCAGCAGAAACCCCCAAACATTGTCGACGTGGACAATTTGTGTCCTGTGACTAAAACGTAGCATTACAGGTATAGGGAACAGAGCCATTGCTAGTACCAAACAAATTAGCTAGGTGGCTCACATAGTCGGGGGCTAGATCAGCAGATGGCCTCTTTGTACAGTTTACTTTGGTTGGCCCTTCCTAATAGTCTATATGAAGCTATATTCTAAAAATCTATACCTTTGGATAGCAAATACTGTAAACCTAAATAATAGAAGCTTTATATAGGCTAAGTACTTCAGATACAAGAGAAATTGAAGTTTTCTAAGAGGGCACATATAATTCAGGCTGAGTAAAACCAAGCCATTGTCTCCCTATCAGGCTAATCCCCTCCATTCACACCTAAAACAATGGACAGGTACTCAAGGCGATTAAGATAGAGGCATGGGCAGCCTATCAGTCTTATCAAGCCCCATTGTTTTCTGTGGGTGGAGGGTGAGATAAGAGATTACCCACAATCCTCTGCCAGATCCAAGATGGCCGTCAGGGGGCAGTTACATAACTGATTTCAAGATGGCCACCTCCATACAGGAATGGCTCTGTTCCCTTGTGTGGATAGCGTCCAGCCTCCTGTTGCTAGGTGTGTCGCTCTTTAACGCTAGCGCTGACTTTATGGCCCATGGATCCGGGGATCCAACACAGACGCATTGGCACAGAGCAAACCAGTCTGCTGTATCAGCGGAAAGTTTTTAAAGGCTGGGTGGAGGCAGATTTGAATAATTTACGAGATGTATGTGTCCCTGACTCGTCATGGGAAAAGATCCGTATAATCACTCCCAATACACCGGGGTGGATAATAGTAACAGGATCTTGCTGGTATAGGACAAAATATACTTTCTGTGTTCCAGCTTAATAATGTAATATGTATTACTTCATGAGTATTCTACAATTGTGTCATAGGCCGCCACATTCATATTTGAATGAGGTCGTAAAGATTATTTATGAAGCCATCATTAATTTCATGTACACATATAGCATGCATGTGGGACACACACGTGTACAATGTATACAAACAGAGCGACCAGAATTGACATGATAACCCCTCCCCCCGACAAATAATCTGCTCTGATCTGGCACGTGCAGACTACTGAGCATCCAGTTAATCACATTCACAGTTGGCTATCAGTAGAATACGGTCAAGAGACACTACCATTTACATTTAAATGGACTGATAATGAATCCCATTATTACCTGGAGCTATTCACTCAGACTGTTCAAATAGACCATCCACTTGAACCTTTATCTCAGTCCAAAGTGTATTTATATATGTGACATTTACTGGGATAAGGGGTCTTAGAACCCCATGCACTAAGCCTCATTTTCGCAGATCGTGTCACATATGTTGTATTGTTTCCTGAGAGTTGTAAACAATCTGCCCATAGGCTTTGTTTGTGTTGATACATACAATGTTTCAGATGGACAATACTTATCAGTATAGTGTCGATAGTGCATTAGGTAGCAACGGATGGGTTCAATGCACCCTATAAGAATTGATGTACATGTCCACATATATGTACAAAAACGTATCCTGATCTTCTGGTGTACACTTTGTGGTTCTGATTTATTATAATTGAATATTTCTTTGGTAGGGTATGGTTCGGCTACCTCAAAATATAAAGTATAGAGCAAATACTAGATAGAGGCCTCAATACCTTACTCTCACCCAGAAAGAATACTCAACAATATAATGAAAACCAACACTGCAGTTCTATCTGGCTAATTGCTGACTGGGAGACCAACTGCCAGATGGGATAACCTAGACTAATTTACAGCCCATTAATAATAAAGGCGAGTTCAAGGGTGTAACTGCATACCAATTACCATGTAGACCTCCCAACCAGCTATCCATGGGTGCATCACATATCAATTATCGTGATGTACTGATCGATTCTCCAGGCAACGGGTCGCCTCTGCAAGATGATATTACTATCAATACGCATTCATTAATAGGCTAGGGTTTTAAGTGAACAACCTTATGTGAAGGTCGTGAGCACGTCTTTTCCAGAGGGACGGATAAAGATTATGCTCAATAACCCACTCTCATTGTGATAACGATCCTATATGTACTATATTTCTATGATAGAACCATGATTTAACCAGGTTTCTCAATTAGAATAGACGCACCAGGTCAGGTTCATTCAATCGATCACCAAGCTAGCCAGGGTCTATCATTATTTTGTTGTGTCAATTGTGTGGAGTTTTTGTGTGTGTGTTTTTTTTTAAGTAGAAGGGTCAAGAAGCTAGGACCTTGTTGGTAATCGGTTTTAACCAATGTGGGAGGGGATTATACCTAGAACTGCATCTATTATTTAGGCCACTCCAAAAATAAAACGTGTTTCTCATCACCAAGTCATGTAAAATGTGACGATCGTGAATGACTGTGTGTACGAAAACTGCATTCTAAAAGTAAAGTTATGATTGGCATTATAAAAATGTGAGAATGTCTATTATTGATAGCCAGCTGCATTCTCGGACTATATATATGCTTTTGGGAGGCTTTCATTTGGTACCAAATTTGACTACCTTGGTTCATTTCTGGTTACACTTTTCTCAGAAAATTCTCTAAAAAATATTCTCAAATGACAATTTTGTCATATGTAGAGATGAAACACATAAGTATGGAAATATTATAGAGACATATATCAGAAGAGGAGCAGAAAAGATGATATTTTTATTCGTAAATCATGTCATTAGCGGATGTCCTCCTCAGAGACAATTCATACTTTTCAGAACAACAATGCAATACATTCATTTTATTACATGTACATCGAAGTATCTATGCTTTATCAAGGCATGTGTGTAAACGAATAAGTTAAAGACAAACATTTCAATCATTCATATTTCAATAGTATCATCGGACATTTAAACATGCATGCCAGATATTCTTAAACTAGACAGCACAATATAAATTATTTTTGAAGTCATGCATGCTATAAACGGTCAGTCAAACTACTAAAGTTGACATGCTAAGACTGAGTTATCGGTTGATGTAGTTGGCAAATTGATAATGACTTAAATAATGGGCAATGTATAAATATTATATCTCCGGTTGCGCTTTTTAAGTGCTGTATGTGCCATGAAACAACTGAGATCCCAAAAGAAATGTCGCCATGAGTATATGATTTTCTGTGCACATGTTTCATACGGACAAATGACAATATGAACATAATATCCATATATTATATATACATAATTCCATCTATTTACACTTCATATATATATATATATATATATATATATATATATACATATATATATATATATATATATATATATATATATATGCTACTATATTTCCACTTCAAATAAACACACACACACACACACATACACATATATATATATATATATATATATATATATATATATATATATATATATATATATATATATATACATCCATTTCTTAGCACCATCCTATAAACCTATACTGTTATCCCTCTTTATCTGCAGTCACTCAGACACATCTCTTGTTGAAACCGTAGACGTGTAGGACATAATATCCGCCTGCCAAGTTCCTCTGTCCGTAAGCCACAATCCATCGGTATAGTGAATCAATATTTGCCCTTCTGACCGCCTAGGAACATGTGGTAATGGAATATTCTAGACTTTCACATAACAGGACACCCTTAATCTATATAGTAAGTCTTCGTTGCTTTATAGAGCAAACTGATTTAAATGATAATGAGGATCGTGGTGTCGCTTTGACGCTTTAATAGTTGGACTAGAATGCATTAGAAACATGTAGAAAAGAGTCTTAGACATTGATAATCTTGCTTATATGTGGATCAACACGGTAAAAGGTATGCCCACGCACCCCCTCGCGGGCGTACCTTTTATCGTGTTGATCCACATATCTATCATTCAATTTGCGATTTTACGCTATTCCTGTAAACTGGTCTTCATTTACTATATTTAAGCTAATATATTTGGATGTGGTATAACGATGCACTATGGAACCTAGAAATATAGCCTTCATTTGGCACATTGGCCTGAACATCTTTAACTCATTTAAAAACCAATTTGTTTCGTGTGAGCATACCGCTTGAGCTAGCCATTTTATGACCGTTTAACCGTTTGACTCCTTCAGAAGTCGACCCCAAAGTGTTTGTCCTTGAAGGTATGTAAGTAATGGCTTTGACTCTGACCGCAGATAACCGCAGTTAGTCTCTGCAGTAGACGCCAGCCACTTGCTACATGCTCATACAGCATGTCCGAAGCACCCTCCTACAACCCCTCAAAGCTAGAAACGAGCTGCTCGCACTGCGGGCCATAGAAAGCAAGATACTGCTCATTAGCTTAGTTTCTACAAGAACATCCAGCACCAAGCTCTAAGCTGCTCTCAGCAAGTTATGTCGCAGTTAAGATTCTAAGAGTAGCACTAGAACATTTTTTATCCATCTAAATCGTTTTGAAAGATTGAAGAGGCCTGGAGCTGCTCGGGATACAGAGGAGCAGCTCAGTAGAGCTGAGTGGGTCCCGGCCTAGACCCTGGAGCAGCCCCACCTTCTGCCCTGTGCCGAGGTCATCAATAATGCTGACAGCCGCAGGTACAGAGAGTGGGGATTTCTCCAGGGTGAGCCGCTCAACCACCGACTCACCAGCTGCTCTGACGTACTATGTCCAGGGGTGCCCGACCACCAGGTGTTTATATATATATATATATATATATATATATATATATATATATATATATATATATATATATATATATATATATGTATTCCTGGAGTCTAATGACTTCCCCATGTCATACTTAGAATTTATTACATAAGCCAGGCCGCATATAATCACACACCACAGACTGCCAGTTATTCATGTTTTGCGTACATACCTCGTAGTAGGTGGCCTAGGTATCAGAATGACAGTGACTATAATACAATTAGGTTTTCTTTTGGTGTGGGTCATATCGTGAAATCAAAGATCAATTATATCAAAGTATTGGGATAAGACATTTTGATAGTTGATCGTAGATAGGCAATTGTTAAGGTGATACACAATGCCATCTGAAGTCTATTAGTTACACATCCTCACAAATATAGAAACAATAAATATCTTTACACTTAGTTCACCCCGTCTTGGCTAGAGGTGATTTTTTATGCTCAGACTGGCCCGGGATAGGATCCGGGAAAAGATGTGATCACAGCCCAGAAGGGGTTACTCAGCCGTCCTCCCCCATCTCTTTTTCACCCAGTGACCCTGCTTGGGCCCACCCCTTATCCTGGGTCAGCCCAGGGCGAAGGGGCTCCATATGGGCCAGCCTACTATCACGTATACACCCCATGACTCACCATACAGGCCGCCTTCCCCATGTACCCCATCTATTGTATACTGTTTCTATTATAACCAGCCAGCCTTTTATATCTCAACCCCACAGACTCTCTATGGGGGTCCTGTGGTCATGGATCCATGTGCTACACGATGGTGTGGTGTGGGTCTTGGTTGGCACAGTTTGTAAGAGGCAAGTGGTATTGTAGTACGGTGGGGTGGTGCTATAAATGTATGGGGCTGACGTGGTCCTTCTGTGGTACACAGTTCTCATAACGGGATCTGGAGATTCGGTGCTTGTGGAGGGGAGGGGGCTGTGGTCTGTGATACACATTGGTGACTCAAGCCGATGGAACCTACTGGGAGTGAGTGTCAACTTCAAGTTTCCGTCCGGCTTTTATCATATTGTTCTCTTCCCCTTAAACAGTCCTGTGGGTCTGTATGTCATTTTTATGTCAGTGGATCATTTATATAAGCATTACGGCGAATAGTACAAATTATCTTTCTTTTTTCTTTGTCTTCAAACCCTCTCGTCTCCTTGAAGTTGATATGTACATAAAGGCACTGCTCACACATACATGTACATGTATACAAAAAGGAACAACTAATAATGTCAACTATATCACACATAATGTCCATAAACCACCACATAGGTCTATATAAGACTCGGTCTGGTATATATACGACCGACACCCCTTTTGTTCATGCAATAAATTATACATATATACCAGTTTTGTGTCCATCGCCAAGACATTATTGTCTCATACCGTCCATAAATAAAACACGCAGTCTCTAGCATCATATGGCACCAAAGACCACTGATGTGTGATATATGTTTGACCCGGAATGAAGCGTGTACCGTCCCCAGATAATCTCTTCCCATTGTCCTATAGAGCTTGGAGGGAACTGGAGGCACGCCCCCCCCCCCCCCCCACCACGAATGCCGCTGATCGCTCGTCACCCCGCGTTCCTAGGCAATCCTTTTTGCTAATGGTATACGTGGGCGAGACGGAGACTGGGGGTATTGTCTATTAAGTAACAGAGGAAATCATCCTGTAGTTGTGCTGTCTTCACTCGGTGGGTTCCTCTTCCTCCAGAGAGGGTAATAAGGATGACCGCTTATTCGTGCCTACTGTGGAGGAGCGGGGGGAAACTGGACGCAGCACTGCTCTTAGGGTGACTGGTGGGTCAGCAGGACCGGCCAGCCGCGTTAGATCCTCCACCCACCGGGCTGTCTCCTGTTTGGATGTCGTGGAAAAGGTCATCACGGTGCCCTCACAGTTCCTGGGTACCACTTCAAATTTGTGTTCCCTAGAGAGCCTTCCAGAGGGTACTACTCGGTAGCTGAAGTTCTTCAGGCTGAAGCACCCACAGTCTTTGCCTACTCCTTTATCTTGTGCTACCACTGCATAGCTGTCGAAGGAGTCATACACCTTCAGAACGATTCGTACCTTGTGAGTTTTACCTTTTATGACTTGATACATATTGACTTTTCCAGAGAGAGCAGGCAGACCCTCAGTCACCTGCCCCCGTGGCAGAACAGGGGGGAGATTCTCCATGTTACTGGCGATCAGCTGACGCATCTTCTCTCGACCTTCCTCTGACTCTGCTTACAATCGACAGCTGCGTTTCAATAAATAGCTGGTTCCAATCTGCGTAGTATATTGCTCTTTCAGCAAGTACCTCCTGTAAATCAAGGATCTGGTGCTGATCCTGATATCCTGCACCAAGCCGCCTTAGACTGGATCCTTATGGACCGTAGTCCCGTGTGGAGGCGTGTGCTTCTGGGTAGAGGCCGCGGGGACTGAGTGTCGGCGCGCAGAATGGTTGTCGTCTGCTTCACTACTACCACGGACGCCGGATATATGAACATGTGCCAGCCCTCTACGTCACAGGAGGCTTACCTCCTCGAGCTCTGATTGGCCCACAGCTAAAGGGTCTTTCGGAAAGAAGTGATTGGCATGTATTCCCGTGCAAGTTGCCCAGCTATTAAAACTGCACAGCTTAGATATATATATATCCATCATGTGTCATTGCGATTGCAAGATAAAAGTATGGGGGTGAGGGTGTCTAAAGGGGAAACAATCGATCGGATGAAAAAAAATGAGAAGTGGTATCTTATGTTGCTTAGCCGGAATGGGGGTGATTGAACAGAATGTTAGAAGGTATCTAGGGCATTTCTCAACATGATACGACTACCCACAACCACTACAATTATTCATATAGCAGTGAGCACTAGATTTAGTACTGTATTGGTATTGGATCCCATTACGATTTAAAGTGTAGCAATCCTGAAACCGCTATGTGAAGAAATGCCCTTCTGTGATATAATGTATAATACGATAATTACGAATTATTCGCTGGGATTCAGTTCTATAGGATTTTTTTCCTAAACGGAAGAACGTATCAGAGGCAAATTGTGGGGCTTGGTATATGGGATGTCCTGTTACCTTTGCCATTTTCAAGAATTCCTCTGTGAAGTTACAAATGATTCCGAATAAGCCGACACGGAGTTGGAACTACTGGTGCGTTCGTCAATTGTGTGTTGTCGGCATGGTGGCGATCAGCTGTTGGGGTAACACAGTAAGAGTGAGTAAGCACTGCATGTATGAGTCGGCCTACACCTGGCTATGTTTTGGGATCAGTAGACAGGTTGAATCAGAACAGGTATCGGTCGTTGTATCTAATGTAAAGGGAATGTCATAGCTTAGGGCCTACAGTAATACCAGCCATCGGAACTTTACCTCATCATTGTCCAAGGAGCTCCCTCTGACCTAGGCGTGATTAATTTGCTATTAGTACTATTAAATTTAACCCAGAATTGAAGCCTTCTTCAGTAGACTGTCTTCATCAAAGGTGGGCCTTGGTGCACTATGTGCCCATATATCGTAGGCATAACCGCCATATTATATGAGTTTTAACATCACAATCTGTCATAATTATATCGAAGTCATGGATAGAAGACTATATAGCAGATCTCTGTTTTTGCATAGAGATATAATGAACAAGTAATTAATGGATAATTCATGACGCGTGAGTGTTTGATAACACCCACAAGTCATGAATTATCCATTAACTACTTATTTTATTACACGACAGCCATTGAATTTGAAAATGTTTAATTTACCTGATATCCAAGCTGAAACTCATCGTGCAGGAAGGAGAAGCAAGCGCCGCTGTCGCCATTGTTGTGACTCGATGAATGGTCATGAAACGCAAAGGATTCTAAAGATTTGGGACCATGACGGATCACATGCTTAAAACCCATAGAAGTATGGATCCCATAGATGCTGTAAGTGTCCATATTTAAAGCTTCCATTGCTTAAACTTAACGTAAAATCCAATTTTCCAATAGTAAATGCAGCCCGGCTTGTGAAGCCATGTGAGTCGTCTTGTTCGGCGTGCCAGGTACAGGGAGCAGTTATTATTTTCATTGTAAGTTCAACCATGGCAAGTGTCTCCCTTCGCCTTGCACACAGAATTATACATACATTTGATAAGAAATCGTTATTAATATGTTATTCTTTCATTATTAAATGTTTTCATAGCTTAGTTATGTCCTGTTGACTTAGAATAGATATGTACAGAGAGTGCGGCAAACAACAACAGCTCTATTTTAAAAACAATGCATGCTCCCAGTCCAAACCAGAATGAGGTCCGACCAAGAAGACACCGCTTCGTGGAGAGAATGGCGAAGGAGAACCGCAAGCCGGGCTGCATTTAACTCAGGAAAATTGGATCTTACGTTGAAAATAAGCAATGGAGAGGTTAAATATGCCACTAGAATCATCTATGGATGTATACTTCTATGGATTTTAACCATGTGAGCTGTCATCGTCTCAATTCTCCAGAATCCTATCTGTTTCATGACCATCCATCAAGGCAGGCCGAGTGGCTTCAACTATTACCCTCCCTGCACCATCGCCAGCTCGGTCTAGAGGTAAGACGCTCGCTTTTGAAAATGGCAATGGATAGGCTAGGTTCCGGGATGAACCCTGGGTGGATCGATAGCTTTCACAATGTACATTTTCTGTATATCCTCAACCCAATCAGCAATGGAGCATTGGGCCATGCTTGTCCATGCTTGGCCCAATATAAGCCGACATTGGCCTAATATAAGCCAACATTGGCCCAATTTATCCTCGCTACCTGGGAAGGCAGAAGAACAGGGGGTGGACATGTAGGTAGGACTTCTATAACACAGTTCAATACACACACCCTAAGTCTATACATGTAGTGCGAGGACCTATTTTATAATTTACAGAGACAAAGCCAGACAAAGGCATACCCCCCTCTCGTTGCCTGTCTTTGTCTGTCTGTCTGTCTCTCTCTCCCTCTGTCTGTCTGTCTCTCTCTCTCTCACTCTCTCTTTGTTCTTGTTTTTGTTTTTTGTTTTTGTTCTTGTTCTTGTTCTTCTTGTTCTTGTTCTTCTTGTTCTTGTTCTTCTTGTTTTTGTTGTTGTTGTTGTTGTTGTTCTTCTTCTTCTTGTTCTTGTTCTTGTTCATGTTCTTGTTCTTGTTCTGCTTGTTCTTCTTGTTCTTCTACTTGTTCTTCTTGTTCTTGTTCTTGTTCTTGTTCTTCTTGTTCTTCTTCATGTTCTTCTTCTTGTTCTTCTTCTTGTTCTTCTTGTTCTTCTTCTTCTTGTTCTTCTTCTTCTTCTTGTTCTTCTTGTTCTTCTTCTTCTTGTTCTTCTTCTTCTTCTTCTTCTTCTTCTTCTTCTTCTTCTTCTTCTTCTTCTTCTTCTTCTTCTTCTTCTTCTTCTTCCTTCTAGTGTACATTGCGCATTCCTCAAGTCAAGGGTAGAGCCGGGTGAAGATTTCACAGAGATCTCCCATGGTCCATAATAATTATATTGGAACTGGCTAATGGATAAATTCAAAGAACCAGAAAATAATGATAATAGTTGCCATACACAGACAGCAGGTGGAATGATGGACCATCTAGGGGCTTAGAGTAAATGGAGGAACACCACAGTAATTATCAACATTGCCGCCCATCTGCTCACACAGCCATGTACGTGCATGCAACGTTTAACAGTTGTCAAACTCCAAACTCTCATCAGGTTTCAATAGACCAAACAAATTAACCTCACCCGTCTTTATGTATATTTATACTAATTGAACCTTTACGTTATTGCATGTCCTATACACACTGAAAGCTGCCCAAGGTCACTTTGATGATATTTTTCTACCACCAGGGGGCCCTAGTATACAACAATAGGATATGCAATGTTTACTATGTGAGCTATCTTGAGTGTGTATTAACTAAGTAATGTATGGGCTAACAGGCACCAAATGGCATGTATCGTAGGAGTGGCCATAGGCCACTCGTTACGATATCCTACGATACATGCCATTCGGTGCCTGTTAGCCCATACATTACTAAGTTTATTACACGATTAATCAATAAAAAATCAATAAATAATCAATAGAATATCAATAAAAACAAGTTGAAAGCAAAAATCCTTCCCCGGGACTCGAAGCCAGCCATAGTGTGTGTACACGATCAGTACATACACCTCGGCGCCCGGCAGCGGACAGCGACAGCGCCCGTCTCGGCTAGCCTTGGCAGCGGCACATGGCAAAAAATAGTGTACATACACCTCCTCGCCCGGCAGTGGACAGCGACAGCGCACACGGCGAAAGAAGATGCATCTCGCTGTTATGTTTGTGTATAATACACCTCGTTGCCTGGCAGCGGACAGCTACAGCGCACACGGCGAAAAAAGATGTGCCCGGGATTCGATCCGCGGACCTCTGACGGCTGAGCGCAACGTGCTAACCGCTAGACCACCGCGTCTCCTCCCTTCACTGCGTCTAGCGGGTATGTTTGTGTAGAATACACCTCGTCGCCTGGCAGCGGACAGCGACAGCGCACACGACTTTGTATCATATCCAGACGTGGTTCGAACCAAGCGTTTCTTGTCAGTCCCTGTGGCGCAATGCATACAGAGTTGGATTAGGGATCTGAGACTGCAGGTTCGACCCCTACCCTGGCCATGAAAATTTCGTGGGTTTTAACATGTGACATGTGACATGGACAAGGAGTGCTGATATCCACCCCTAACCGTGCTGATATCCACCTCAAAGAGTTCTGATATCCACCAAGGATCTGCTCATAAGGGGTCGCACAATATGCAGGAATATCAGAAAAAGCACCCAAAATCACAAAGGTCGTGTAATAACTATAATTACTCTTGGTCAAAATTGTCAAAGACAAAAGCATGTTTAGTAATTGACACATCTTTTGTCAATCAAACCATAGTCATAACCATGGGGATGAGCTAATATTCCCTATACAAACAACTACATGTATGCCTCACCAAGGCATCATAAGTCAGCTGTAAGTGCACTCAATGGATGCTTGGATGTGGCGAGGGAAGGGGATAATTATGCAAATTTATGCAAAGATCTTAATTAATGACAGTATAATCATTCACAAACTCCTCTCTAATCAGTTCAGAGAGGTACTCTGTAGTGATCACCAGGGTGATCACATGTGATCACCTAAAAGATCATGGGGTACTCCCCCTCGGACCATCAATAAGATGACAAATAGTGATCACTAGAGAGTACCTTTTTAAGCCTTATCTTTTCAGTGCATGACAAGGAGACAATCCATTTCGTGTGACAAATGATCTGATGACGTCATAGATTGATCGTCATTTGTGGCGATGACCTCCAGGTACCGGTGTAAGACTGATGCGGGGACTGATGGCACTGAGTGATGTGGGGGGGGGGGGATATAAAGCTTTGCCTGCAAGAGCTAGAGGCATAGGTATATCGATCGATTTTGACAATTGGGTCGCGGGGTGGTGTGGGCGGACAAGGATTGATGGAATCCTAATTGCTATTATAGCCTACTCGTGTCAGTATAGAGATAGTATAGTTGATCCCCCACTGATTCTCTGTCACCAATTGCAGAATCTATAATGATAAGCCCATGCTAAACAAAAAGAATGGTACTGATGCGTGTGAAAGAGGAGAGCCCTCACACATACACACAATTATGGCAAAATCTATAATCCCATGCTTAACAAAAAGATAACGAGTGGGAAATATATGACATTTGTTCGGGCATTTTGGTAAACAACAACATAATTTTGATAAAAGTACCCCAGTCAGCAATGGAGCATTGGGCCATGCTTGTCCACGCTTGGCCCAATATAAGCCGACATTGCCCCAATATAAGCCAACATTGGCCCAATGTATCCTTGCTACCTGGAACACTTCCATTGGTCATCCCTGTGTTGCAACACCCATATCATCACCAATAAATATGAGAGGGTTCTGTTTCATAAAGTTTAAGAACCAGTTCTTGTCAAAATCGTGTTTCAGAACTAGGTTTCATAAAAAATCAGAACAACATTCATGAAAACATGAAGCAGTTCTTGAGACTTCATGAAGTGGTTCTTGAGCCTTCCTGAAGTCCTTCTTGTTTTCAAACTTGTCAGATTTACAAGTTTAAGGACAACTTGTTCTTGAATTCTTCTATGTTAAAAAAAACACATACTATACCTTCTTTAGTGATTTATTTTGGTCATATAAACCATGAATTATACAGAATAGTTAAGATTGTCTTCCTAGGTATATGTTAACAGAGGTTTTTTGTGTTAGTACATAAAATGTCATACCAAACATGAAACATGAAGTGCTTCTTGAAAACATGAAGTGCTTCTTGAAAACATGAAGTGCTTCTTGAAAACATGAAGCCCTTCAGGTTTTAGGCAATATGGACTTATAAATAGGCCCATATCTGTGCTGTACATAGGCCTAGGCCTACAAACAGGAAGTAGTTACTGCACATGTGCAGTGGATCTTTGTGGAAGGCATGCTGAGGGTAAGTTAAATCTATTTAACTAAACATTATCTACCTGTAACACCAAACTATGGCATGGGAGGCATATAGGAAGGCACAGCTCATAGGAGGGTTTCTCAGAGATCAAGGGGATGTACAATTTCTGCAGGTTTTTGCTAAATTTCCAAAACAAATGGACAGTTATTGGTCAGTTTTCATAAACAGAGGTTATCTATCTCATTGTGGGGACAGCGATGACAGTAAAGCACTTTACAGCTCTCAATTTGGTTGAGTGACTTTGGGGGCCTCCTATACTTTAACAATGCAACCGATGTACCCCAAAGCAATTTGCCAGAATTGGACAGGATCTCCATAAAGCATTTAAAAGATCTCTGTAACAGAAGTGATAAACTTCCTATAAAATCAAGAGCCGTAAAGCGCCTTGTGGTCATCGCTATCCCCACAGTGTATCTGCAGATTTTGTTGGAAAGGCGCTCAAAGAAATTGAATTCCCTCCCTGGCTTATGACTATGCCCTGCAGTGTGCAGACCATGGGGATTTAGAAACACTATGGCTTGACCCATCTTTTAGGGGGTGTTTGAGGGGCTTCCTACAGAAAAATGGGGTGACAAGTAATAGGAATATGCTCACCACATATCAGCTATGTTCAGTGAAAAAAACTGTGAAGATCAATTATCGATTCTAGAGCATTTTATGTGCTATGTACTCATGAAATAGGAAACGTCCTAAAAGTGAAACATTTAATGCTCATTTCCTCTTGATCCAAATTATACCTGTAGAGAGTCACCTACACTCATATATCCTGTGTGAAATCAGCAATGGTCCTAATGATTTTTTTTCTTGATTCTAATTTTAACACTGTTTTACATTCAGGGTAATCAAGATGCCCCGTACAACTGCTATCAAGTTCAAAAAGAAATTTACGCGACGGGAACTTGCCGCTGCAAGAAGGAATCAGCAGCCACTCAAGCGAGTTAGGAAAAGACGCCCAAAAAAGTGCAAGAAGCGTATTGACCCTTTTGTCGAATGGCCTGATAGAGAAGATTTTGAATCACGGTTCAGATTGCCCCATGCGGCTGTGCAGAAGCTTAGCGACCAATTTGCAAGAAGTGGGTTTTGTTCCACGAAGGGTGACACTCGCGGAGGTGGAATCAAAATCCGCAGCAGGGTATGTATGCCACTAGGTGAAAAAACCTCAAAAATACTTCTTTCAACGTTCTTTCTAAGTCCTCAAACATTTCTCTTAATGTTGAGAAAAATATTTAAACTACATTGAAAAACATTTTTTTAACGGTGCAGAGATTACTCCTTAGAAATCTCCCACTTGGGATTCCCCCACCGGAAATTCTCCCCCCCCTTTGAAATCTCCCCTCCAGGAAATCTCCCACCAAGAAATTACCCCCCCGCCCTCTTATTTTAGGGAAAGTACTGGGAAATAAGAAGGAGGATAGTTTTAGGGCTATGTAGGGGAATAGAATTAGGGATATTCATACAATTAGATGTACGAGTTAGAGATGGGGTAAGTGTTGGGAATACAACCATTGGTCAAACATTCTACATGTGTGTCTCATTCCCAGAATTTAACAGCAAGTTTGAAAGTGTTTTAAAAACATTTCTATAAAGTTTGGATACAAACGTTTCTATCTCAAAGGTTAAAAAAGGTTTCTGCATACGTTGGATGCAAACTACACTCATTTTTGTCAATTTCAGGTGTGTCTTGCTTTGCGCTACATAGCTACTGGTGCTAATTATAATGTCATTCGTGACTCTCAAGGCTTTTTGTCTAGAGCAACAGTTTCAAGATGTGTGAATGAACTTGTTGGATTTCTCAATGCAATTTACAGTGAACACATTTCCTTCCCAGAAGTGAGTAGTTCCAGGGAGTTTTGTGTTGTAAGATATTCATATTCATGAGGACTATCAAAATACTAGACCAGCTAAAATCCTTTTATTGATGTAGATATCACAAATGATGAGGTAAAACAAACATATCAAAAATGACATTTTATTCAATCTTAATAATATTGAATCTCAATGACAGACTTCATTTAATGGGTACCCAACAGGGGTATTGATAACATATATGTTGCTTGTTTATGTTTCTACAGGATGAAGCACTGTACGAGACTGAGGCAAAGTTCAATAGTGCCCACAAGCTACCTGGATGTGTTGGAGTCATAGATGGGACGTAAGTAGATAATCACACGTTTCAAACAATCATGCATGTTGCACTGCTGCAAACCATATTCATAGAACTAATGTACTAAGATACAATTGTATTTCATTGTAATAGTACTTCAAGTTTGCCTCATCTTTTGTTTTTCAGTTATATCCCAATTCTTAGGCCCTACTACAACGAAGGTGCATACATAACAAGGCACCACCATCATGGACTTAATGTCCTGGTAAGTAACATGAAAAAGTCATCAAGTTAAACTTATTTTTTCAAAATAAACTTAGATACTAGATTCTTAACATCTCACAACATAGGAGTTGATTTTGGATATATGGAACATACGTTATGACAAAATAAAAAAGCCTTGGCACTTTGTGTCCTGGAATGAAGTACGGCTTAACCATGTCAGCGGTTGCCCGATTTGCTGAGAAGTGCAGCTTGTAGCAACTGTTACTATCAACTGTTGATAGCTTCTGTAAATAATAAAGAGAAAAAATCTATGTATAAGTATTTCTTTTTCAACTGATAATGCAGAGGAGTTAACATGAGTAGGTCAGTCTCCAGGGAAATCCTAGTATGGCAGTAATACATTAAATTTAAGGGATTAAGGTCTTCATCAGTTTATACTTTTATAGCATTTGGGAGAAGCTGGAATACAAGGCATCAGTGGTTACAATTATGATTGTAGCAATAATATTCACCCGGGGGTTATATTCACACAGGGGAAAATGATCACCATTCAGAACAGTTGAGTACCTGAAATATAGAAAAAAGCTTAATAATTTAGTTTATATATACCACATTCGTCAATGCCCATATTTGTTCAAAGTGTCCTTACAAATACAATATATATTATTTCATTGTAGATATGTTGTGATGCAGAATCAAGAATCACATACATGAATGCAGGTTGTGCTGGTGCTATGCATGATACTCATGTGTGGGAGATATCTGATCTTTGTATCAGTGCAGCACACGACAATCTCTTTGGTGAATTTTACGTCATCGGTGACAACGGGTGAGTTTCTCTCAATATTAATAACATTGAAATGGCTTAGTGGTTATTCTTTAATTCTATGTATTATTCAACCGAACCTACTAAAGAAAATGATATTCTTATATGTCAATCTTTTAGATACCCACTCTCTCGCTGGTGCCAGATCCCCTTGGAGGCTGATGAAATTGCTACTGCTTCTGTGAGAGAAAGGAAATGGCATGATCGCTTGGTCTCCTGCCGTTCCTTAGTTGAAAGGTGCATCTCACAGCTGAAAGGGCGATGGAGGTGAGCTCAACAGCCAAAATAATTATCTGAAAGGTTTACCAAACAGTTGTTTAAGGTCTGCAAGATGTGCAAATCTGCAAAGTGTACAATACCATAATATATATATACTCAATCTTTACAATCAACCTTCTGATACAAAGCTATTATCATAGCACTTATCATGGAAGGAATATCGGTTATTTTTTTTGTCATTTGGTCCTCACAGAATTTTAATATATTCTTCTGATAAATGTTGTTTCACTGAACACATGGTATCTAAATACATTGATCTTCTTTCTTAGATCAATCTCACGCCAGGGCAGTGGCATTGTGAAACGGCAACCACTTCAAGTAGCTGAATTGGTGCAGGCCTGTGGAGTCCTCCACAACCTTGCTTTGGATTCAGGATGCTCTGAGCTATCACCTGAAAACTATGTTGATCCAGTGTATGAGGATGCAATCAAGCACCAGGCTCGGGTGCGCTTTCGTGAAGCACAACGCCGCATCCCTGCTGCTCGTGTCCCAAGGGGAGGCCCTCCAAAAAACCCTGCAGATCGCCTAAAAGGTGGTCGAGAAAAAAGAGCTGAACTCATCTACCACTGCTTCCGGGGAGCAAGACCAATGCACCTTGGAGCTTCACCAAGGAAATAAGCAACATTCCATAGTGAGCAAAACCTATAATAACACATGCTCTGAAATCGATTTCCATACATAATAGATCTATGGCTTGAAGAAATAAAGCATTTGTAAATGAAATATCATAAAACATGTTACTTTCTTATTGAACAAAAAATATTGGTGGGAAAATTAAGCCAATCTCACCAATCTATGGGCCATGTTGCTGGGGCCTTCCTTTTTCTATCGGACCGTCTTGGAGAGGTTTGGGTGGGAGGAGTCTTTTCCCCTCCTTGCACACCTTCTATCTCAAACAGATTCAGGAGATCCTCACTTCGCATGGATGTGACTGAAAAAAGTCACAAATAAAATACATTTTCATTGGTATTATAATTCAGTACTTGGGACCTGGGCAAATAAAGGAATTTCTTACAAAACTAGTTTTGCTGTATCTAGAGCATTATGATACATGTTGTGGTAGACAAGGACTGATTTGGTGTATTGTATGTGGCACCTATTAGAGATATAATTTGTTTAGCATGTCTAAATAATTGGGCTAATAAATTTGATATGAAGGCATTCATTTAGTACTATAGAAACATATTTGAGAAAATTGGTATAAAGCTATTTGTTTCTTATAAAGGAGATTTTATCATAACATAAGCCCAAGCTCCACTAGGCGGCATGGGGCGGCAGCGTTACAGGCAGCACAGGTTTTACTTGTATTGGGGTACACTTTCTGCCTGCCAATCAAGGAAAGCGGCATTTTACATGAATGTTGTGTCAATATTACAACATTCACGCACCTATGTGACCTAGAACAATGGATTTTGGTGTTTCGCCTGTGATGCTGCCACCCCATGCTGCCTAGTGGAGCCCTGGCAATAATTTGGTTTAATGGAATTTCACTGTAACTAACCTCTCCCATCGTCCACTGATATGGCGGTTTGTATAGCTTGGTTTTGAGTTGGCTTCTTGTTTACTATCATAGAATCCTTTAGGGCAGAAAGAGATTCCTTCATGTCAGCCATACAGCTGGAAATAGATTCTTTAACATTGGCCATATCAATACGAATCTCTTTTGTGAAGGCATTGAAGCAATCAGTATCCACTGGTACTTTTTGAGAAATCTGGTCGTCCCTGAAGCTGGAAATAGTAGCTTTCACATGGTTGATATCACTGTGGATCTCTTGTGCAAAGGCACTGAAGGTTTCAGAAGTGACGTGTTCGTTGGAGACCTCAGTTGCAAAGAGGTCAAAGTTTTTTTTCTGGTTTTCTGTCAGAGTATCCTTTAAGCTGGAAACATAGGTTTTCAGATTATTAATGTCACTGCGAATCTCTTGTGCAAAATTATCAAAGGCTGCAGTATCCACTAATTCCTTTTCAGAAAACTGAGTTACCAAGGCTCCAATTGTTTCCCTCTGGTTATCTCTTATAGTATCATTAAAGCTTGAAACAGAAGCTTTCATTTTCTCAATATTGCCTTTAATCTCTTGTGCTAGGGTACCAAAGGCTTCAGTATTGAATGGTTCTTTGTTGTCGCGCTGAGTTGAAATGCTATCAACTTTTTCCTTCTCCCTTTCTATCATACTATCCGTCAAGTTGGACACAGAAGTTTTCAAGCTGCCCATGTCACTGCGAATCTCTTGGGAGAAATCACCAAAGGCAGCAGCATTCACTGATTCCTTTTTGGAGAGCTGAGTTTCCAAGGCTCCAATTGTTTCCTTCTGATTATCTCTCATAGAATCCTTCAAGCTGGAAACAGAAGCTGCCAGGTTGTCAATGTCGCTGTGAATTTCTTTCGCTAAGGCACCAAAAGCTTCAGCATCTGCTCTCTTTGAAAGGTGATTAACCAGGATATCAACAGTGTCTGTTTGCATCTTCAGAGTCTTTGTTAAATCATTGAGAGAAGCCTCAAGTGATTTGCTCTCTTTCTTTTTTATAGTTGGCAAAGCATATCTGTTGGATGCATTGTTGCTAACAGTGCTTACCTTTCTTGTAGCCACATGATTAGCATCTACTGTAACCACAGCTTTTGCATTTACTCTGCCCAAATGACTGTCATTTACTGTGTCCACATGATTAGCATTTACTGTATTCTCCGGACTCACTACACCATTGTTATCAACTATAATGATCATGTCTTCTGTTG
The DNA here is from genome assembly GCA_949317995.1 of Acholoe squamosa. Lineage (NCBI taxonomy): Eukaryota > Metazoa > Annelida > Polychaeta > Phyllodocida > Polynoidae > Acholoe > Acholoe squamosa. The sequence continues at coordinate 24,176,945 of OX439042.1, forward strand.
TGACATCCACTGTAGTATCCTCGATAACCTCTGCTGCTAAAAAAGAATGGTCAAGTTCATTACACTCCCACTTGGCAGAAAAATGTTTTTGATGACAAAAAAGGTTCAGCCGATGTTTTTCTCCAAAAAACATTTTTTGACATTTTTTTAACCTGAAATAGAACGCGTTTATTTCAACTATATTCAAGAATGTGTTTTTTTTAAAGAAAGTGTTTTTTTTTTAATGTTAAAGAAATGTTATTAAAAATTGTTTTAGTATGGTTGAAAAAACAAACGTTTCTATTTGGTTGAAAATTGGTTGAAAAAACGTTCAAAAACTTTTTTCTACGGTATAAAAAAGCGTTTTTTAAACGTTTTGATTTGATTTGGGTAAAAAAAACGTTTTTGCCAAGTGGACCTCCAATTTCAGTCTAATCAGCAAGTTTGTGTAATTGTCCAAAGTTGACAAGAAAAAAATCCAAAACTACTCACCAGCATTTTCCTCACCATGTGGAGTACTTTTACTTGAAAATACTTCACTAAGGACCTCTGATATTGTTTCTGTGTCAGGGAAAAAGATTTGCATATTCAAGCAAGTGTTGCATTTTGGATAGAACCCCACATCTTTGATCAAGACATAAATCGTAAAAGGTTATGAAAGATTGATATTTGCCATTCAGATCCCTTAGAAGATCAATCATTTGACAAGCCATTTCTGAAAATGGTGAAGTACAGGACCAAAAATATGGGTTGAACGGACAATTCACAAGTGGTTGCACATTCGCTGTCCCCTCTGTCTTCTTCCCGACTATGCATCTGCTACAACACTGCAGGCTAAGTTCCTCACCTTGCATTTTATGATCTGAATTAGTTGTTGTAGGTGCAAGTGTGTCTTCTAATTTTCTTGTACTATCATAGCGGATGGCAATGTAGTCTATTACATCTTCCATTCTGTTTGTATTTTCCACAATCTTAGCATCTTTGCAAAAGAACACAGCAAACTCTGAATTAATCCATGTGATCAAATTGGTCAAGTCCTCATCATCTAGTGCCACCCTCTTCTCTACCACAGAACAGAGAACAGGGTTACAGATTCTAAATGCTGTCCATTCATTAACACTTCTAGGGACTTTTTTCTTTTTTTCTGTTAAAATGTGTCCATTAAGAAATGTGTGTATATCAGAGGTCATCCGTTTTGCGTATTGCACAATGTTGTCTCCCTTTAACAAACGGTTGTGCACCGCTCCATCTGGAACATCATGGATAAGACTTTGTTTAACTATGGATACAAAATGTTACATACACACTTTGATGCATTGTTTGACTCAAGGGGTAGGGGTTGTGGGTTGGCACAGTTAAGCTTAGGTGGTCTACCCAACGAGGACTCATGAGTTGCCTTGTGGACACATTGATGAACAACTTGGTGGGTGGATCACATTTCCACTGTCCGTTCAACCCATACATAATCAGAGCAATGGCAGGACTAGCCCAACGGATGTAGAGTTTTTAATGGGAGTGCCAACTGGTGTATCAGGTATGCAACTAAGTTTAATTTCCCTGTGTCAATCCTTCATAGAATCAATATACTGACCCTGTTTTTTGGACTCAGAGCTATAGATCTGTCCAACTGTTGCCCCAGATTCAGCATCGCTTGAGGAGTGATTGATTTCTTCTGCTTAAAAAAAATATAAAGTTTCATCAAATTTAAATCTTGGTCCAGTAAATTAAGTAATCAAGTTTTTGTTTCTCAAAATTTGTCAGTAGAGAATAGGGTACATTCACCCTATTGAAACAGTTTATCATTAGTGTTGAAACAGTTTATCATTAGGAGATAAGAAGGAATGGTTCCCACTTTGCTGAAGTCAGAGTGCATTTTGTTATTTTCGAATGTGATTTATAACAGATAATGCAAAGTCGTCTTTTTATTTCTTAAGCATCAATTTTGTAAGGCGTGCTGTTATCCATGTAAGGCGTGCTGTTATCCAGGATAACAGCACGCCTCTCATGTCCTCCCATGTCATATGTTACATGTTAAAACCCACGAAATTTTCCAGGCCAGGGTAGGGATCGAACCTGCAGTCTCACATCCCAAATCCAACTCCTTATGCACTGCGCCACAAGGACTGACGAGAAATGCTCGATTCAAACCACGTCTTGATATGATACAAAGCCGTGTGCGCTGTCGCTGTCCGCTGCCGGGCGAGGAGGTGTATTATACACAAACATAACCGTGAGACGCAGTGAACGGAGAAGGATCTATAATGACTGTGCACCTCAGGGGGTAATGTCACTCATTTTCCCTTGGTGTTTGAGCATGTCTATACACAAATAAAATGCATATATTTACACCCATGAACAAAAAATGTCCAATTTCACCCTATTCAGACCACAAACCCCTTTAGAGGCAGGCTCTCTGCCACTTCTCTATACACCCGTGCAAGTGTATTGAAGTTTGATTCATGAAAAAACATCTATTTACCTTTTGTCTTCATTTTTGACTGTCGCTTCGGAACGATTGCTGACCCTCCTTCAGATTCGTCTGACGATGTTTGATGGATCTCTTTCACTATAGAAAAAGATTGAAATTAATTTTTGATTTTAAAATCATGTTATCCTAAGATAAGCACTGTCTGGGAATCTGTTATGGTAATTCAAATTACTGTAATAAAATGCAGTGAAGCATGGCCATTACATCAAATTGGGAGAACCATAATTCATGGTATTAAGCCATTGAGTTCAGACATGCATTAGGGTTAAACTAACTATTTGCTAAAAAGTCTAGGTGACATCGATTTCAGAAGATTCCTTCATGTATTACTGTAATTCAATAGAGGGCATTAGGGTAATTCCTTGCATGGAGAACTAAATTACCCTAGTACCCAACGTATGAGACAATCTAGCATATAAGGTGCACCCCAAACTCAGCAACTTCCCATAAGGTACACCTGGACCAGAATGCATATTTTGCAAAACCTTGCTTACAGGGCACACCCCTAACTCAGCAATTCCCTACAAGGCATAATCCCACATGCCACCTCCCTAACCAGCATGCCTCAAGGCTGTCACATTCACAGCTCTCAGCAGCAACAGCAAGGAGAGTGGATTCCTAACTAGTCTTCATTGTGTCAGGCTTTAGTAACAGGAGGAATTCAACATACTCATGACTCATGATAAGCATCTGGACAATCTGATGACTGGAGGGCTCAAAACACATTGAGAAATCGGAAATCCCCACATATAAGGCACACCCCAACTCAGGCAGATCCTTTAAGGCCCATCTGAGGCCATCCCCATATAAAAAGCGGTACTACAGTATTAAGTTCTTTAAAAAAATATTGTTAATTCAGAGCTGGATAACTTACCACCAAGTGCCTTTCTTTCTTCAGCCTGCCGTTTACGGTCCCTTCTGTGTTCCAAGAGTTGCTTATTCTGATTGTCTCGAGCCTCATCCTGTTCTCTCTTCATCATAGACATAGTTTTTACTTGGCGTGACTTCCTTGCCCCTTTTTCCTTGTAGCCACATATGGCTGTTTGAGAATATAAAAAGCAGGGGCTTACATCCTCAAAATCATATACAATGTACTGATAGACTTTATAAAACATGTAGTGCACTGCTGCACAATAGAAGTGACCTTGCGTGCATTATAGGAGTACAGTGCACACCACAGCAGGGCCCTGCTCTGAAAGTCAAGATCTCCGTGCATTATAGACCTACAGAGGGTTTCGACGTGAAGAATGTCGTTGTCTATTCTCTAATTATAAAACAGCTGCACTATCAGTTAATTTTGATTTAATCAACTATTTTATCAAACACATCAACTGGTAATTGATACTTAGGGAGTGATCATTTTTTAACAACAGGGGGGCTGGTGGGTTTGCACGCGGATGCGCGAAAAAATGTCGGCCCCCCTGATGGGTCAAAAAAATTTTGACCCCCCCATCAGGGGCCGAAAATCATGCAGGCTTTTTCGCTGAAAACAGGTGAAATTATTTTGACCCCCTGGTCAAGGGGTTGAAAAAATTCTGACCCCCCCTCAAACCCACCAGCCCCCCCCTGTTGTTAAAGAATGATTACTCCCTTAATGTCTAAGAAAACAATGACTTACTATCAATGTACTCTTTTCCATAGAAAAGATATGTAGCCTTTTCAGCAGCAGTACAAGTTGGGACCGGTCCACCAGCAGCACCTGAGCGACCAAATTGTTGATGATATTCCCGTGTCTGTATGGAAATATAAAAACATGCAATTGTCTTCCTTCTTCATACAATTGCAAATGCTTTAAAAACTAATTTGTAGGTCATTGGGGGAAAATGTGCCTAAAGGAGGATCTATAATACTGGTTCTGGCCACGAGGGGACAATATAAATTATGGGTAAAACACTACACAATGCCTGCAGGAGACTTAGCAGCAATAAACATACCATGATTTTAATACATGTAGTTCAGAGTAAGAATTACTAGCCTTGCAAAGTCATAATGGCAATAGACAGTGTGTGAGATTCTCTTTTTACACTTTATTAAAAAAGGCATTATTAGATCGCTGGTCATTAGGTAGAAATTATTGACTACTTCAGCCCAGAGTACATGTGAGGTACGAGATGAAGCAAAATTTCTGAAATAAAATGATATGGCTGAGATTGAACTGAGCCCTTCCAGGAGAATCAGCTTGGAGAGTGGCGTCGCTATCATGATTTTGCTGTGGTCAGGAGGCACAGCTTGATAAGGAGGCACAGTTTGCTGTGATAGAAGGCACATTTTGCTGTGATAAGGAGGCACAGTTTGCCATGATCAGGAGGCACAGTTTGCCATGATCAGGAGGCACAAGTTATCACCAATGGAATTGCCCCAAACTCTATTGGCGAAGCCACTAGTGTTAGCAAAAACTCTATCTTACCCTTCGTTTTAATTCTGATTTTAGATGGTGCAGCTTTTTCCAAATTTTCCATCTATTTCGGTGTGGCCGGTTGTTATCAAAATTTAAGCGATTTACTGCTTGTGCAATAGTGTTGATACAAGCCCTCTGTCTTTCTTCTCTGTCCAGATTTATGTAATTATGGAAATCGTCTTTTAAGTCATCCCTGAAAGTAAGATTAACACAATACAGTAAAAGAAATGAGCTCCTCCAAATAATGAACACACTGAAAACATGGAAGATCCAAAACTAGTCAGCGGTGACCACTTTAGGTCCTCAAGTTGACGATACCTAAAACTACAACTTTAGATAGTCAAAATGATGACTTTAGGTTGTCATCCTGACGACCTGAGTCATCAGGTTGACAATACTGACAGTACAGAGTCATCATATGGATGACTCAGGTCGTCAGGATGACAACTTAAAGTCGTCAATTTGACTACCTAAGGGAGTGGTCATTATTTATCAACAGGGGGGGGGTGGTGGGTTTTCGTGCGGACGCACGAAAATTTTTTACGCCCCCCCCTCGACGGCAGTCAAAATTTTTTGCGCCCCCCCCGCGCCGGAGGCGCGGAGAGTTTTCGTGCCCCTCTTTGATCTATAGTAGCGCGCGGGCTTTTTTGCTAAAAAGAGGGTGAATTTTTTTAGCCCCCCCCCTCAAGAGGGGTCAAAATTTTTTTAGCCCCCCCCTTGGGAGGGGTCTGAAAATTTTACGCCCCCCCCTCAAACCCACCACCCCCCCCCTGTTGATAAATAATGACCACTCCCTAAAGTTGTAGTTTTAGGTATCGTCAACTAGAGGACCTTAATTGGTCACCGCTGACTAGTTTCGGATCTTCCACGTTTTCAGTGCATGATTATGTAGGGGTCGGCGAAAAACGTTTCTGGAGAAACCGAGAGTCGTACCCGGGACCCTCCAACTTGCAAGCGGAACCTCTACCGCTGAGCAACTCCCCCGTCTGACATTCTCTACCTTCCACCTACGCCTGGATCGATGTGATACTGATAGAGGACATGTGACTTCCCGGTGACCCGCCCCTGCAGGTCGGTCAACCGGGCACGGGGAATCACATAGTCATGTTCCCCTACAATTATAAATATCTCTCTATAACTAATGAGCACATGAATTACTCTTGGCAGTATTGTAAAAAGATTGTGAAAAGACCTTTCACCCTGATTGTTTCATTGATTGATTTTTTAAAATCCTAAGGCCCTTAGGGCCTCTTGGGATTGCTTTCACCCTGAGAGCTAGTACATCATACCTATTGTTTTAGAAAAGAAATTATTGGGCATCACCTCAACTGAAAATACTTACTTCCACGGGTGTGCTGCTGCATATAGCTCATCAATTTCGTCGTTGGCGAATTTTGGACTATTTTCTGTATCGTCAAACTCATCCTCCTCGTCTGATGTTGGCATCCATGCAGGTACACCCTTTGCAACCTTCCATGCTGACTTTTTGGATCGTGTTCCCTTTTTCTTAGTTGGTGGTGGTGTTCCCTTTTGTGATGAATTAAGAGATTCTTGAAACAGACTTTTTCCAGTTGGTGTCTTAGCTCCTGACATTGCTGGTGTACTTGTAGACTTTGGAATTCCCACAGACTTTGGTGTGCTTGGTGGGGTCTGCTTCTCTGGTCTGATATTTTGGCCACCTTTTCAAGAATTTAACCAGATAAATGATATCTTTTTTTGCAAAAATGATATCTTTTTTTCATCACATTGGAGTATTATATGGTAGAATATTCTTTAGCTTTTGTTATCTTTGGTACTGAGTCTGCTGTGGCTATGGCCATACACTTATGTCCAGTTTTAACAAAGCAATAACATAATCCTTCATGACAAATTTTAGAGGTCTGGTGCTGGCCAATTGGGGTTAGAACAAAAACGTTTTTCTATAATGTTTTTTTACGTTATTTAGAGTCAACATTTTTTACGTTAATCAAACGTTTTATTTCCGTTTTTAACCGCCCTTTGTTTGCTGGGGCCCCTTCCTAAGATAACTCTATGTCTGCCTTTGGCATTTCCAACAAACAACATCCTCTATACATAATCTATGATCTGTTCATCGTATGGTTGTCATATTGTCCCCCATATGTATTGTTCACCACTTAGTAAAATTGTCTGTTATACTATGATTGACATATCATCTGGCATAAATTATGGTCATCATATTGTTTGCCATCTGGTCAGCATCATTACAGTAGTGAATAGTGATAGTAAAGGAAATACATGACTTACCAGAACAGGCTTTCTTTGGGGAGTCAACATATGGGACCAGGGTACGCTTGCTGTAAATAGGAAGAATTCCAAATTAGAAAATGCATGATGCCTGGTCTTGTTGAAAAATTTTTCACTCTGCAGGATATTTGGTCCTGCAGTATTGAAAGACCGGCAAGATTTCTGCAGGACTGGGTACCTGATATAAATTTGTGCAGACTGTAAATAATTTACTATAAATCCTTATAGGACACCTCTAACGTACAGGATGCACCCTACATAATGCACCTAGGGTCAAATTTTTGGTACAATCATGGCAAAATATTGTGTCATTATCTTACACTAATTAGGTCAAGGTTATTTTAAACGTTCAGGCCTACCTCACTTAAGCCAGGAACCATGTAGAATCAGTGGGGATATATACATTTACTAACCTGTCACTCTTTTTTCTAGCCGTCCTCATCTGTACAAGGAGAAGCTGCATATTACGTTTCTTCAATTCTTTTGCTCTCTCCCTCTCTTCTATGTCCTGTTCCGTTTCCTTCCTCTTTAAGGCTAGAAGTTCCTGTCGTTCTTTTTCAAGCTCCTCATCTGAGAACGGACTCATCTCATCATACTCCATGCTGTAAAATGATTGGTGTCCATAAAATATTATAATACTATAATTATCATGCACAACAATCACCACTCCCTTATTGGGTGAGTGTGTAATGATTTCTTTAAAAAAAACAAAAACTTATGACCCTCGAGATGGGGGTATGAAAAAATTTAGCCTGCTAATATAGTTCAAAGAGGGACATGAAAATTCTCCCTGCCTATGGCATGGGCCAGAGGCTAAAATTTTTTACCGCCATAGGGGTGGTATAAAAACTTTCAGCTTGTCTGCACAAAATCCCACCACCACCCCTGACCACTCCCTAAGGCCTATTGATGGTGACATTTCCACTATACTACTCGAATGAGCCAAAAACTCATTACTACAGTAATGCTTTGCCGATACACACTATACTACCGAGACTGAGGAGCGGCTGTTCTATGTGGATTTTGTCAAAACCCCAACTAGGTGTCAGTAATTTATACTTGCAAGCATATGAATGCTATAAGGGAGCAATGACACACATCTATATATGTGACACGATCTGCGTTGTTTTAAGTGTCACCGGCGAAAAAGGGCAGGTTTGAGGAAGGAATGGATCGAAATATAGGCTTTTTTTGGGACAGGGGGTGGGCTAAAATTTACAGCTCTGGGGTCAAAAAATTAGGGAAATGGAGGGTGGGGGGGCTATAATTTACAGCTCTGGGGTCAGAAAATTAGGGAAACGGACAGGGGGTGGGCTAAAATGTACAGCTCTGGGGCCAGAAAATGAGGGAAACAGACAGGGGGTGGGCTAAAATTTACAGTCTAGGGGGTCTGAGAAGCGATGGAAAATGGAGGGGAGGGATCAAAATTACAGACAAACAGAGGGGGGGGGTAATTTACAGCTCTGGGGTCAGAAAATTAGGGAAACGGACAGGGGGTGGCCCCGGTGGGCTAAAATTTACAGCTCTGAGGTCAGAAAATGAGGGAATCGGACAGGGGGTGGGGTAAAATTTGTAGTCTAGGGGGTTTAAAAAGAGATGAAAACGGACAGGGGGAGGGGCTAAAATTTACAGTCTAGGGGGTCTGAGAAGCGATGGAAAATGGAGGGGAGGGATCAAAATTACAGACAAACAGAGGGGGGGGGTTAATTTACAGCTCTGGGGTCAGAAAATGAGGGAAACGGACAGGGGGTGGGCTAAAATTTACAGCTCTGGGGTCAGAAAATGAGGGAAACGGACAGGGGGTGGGCTAAAATTTACAGCTCTGGGGTCAGAAAATTAGGGAAACGGACAGGGGGTGGCCCCGGTGGGCTAAAAATTACAGCTCTGAGGTCAGAAAATGAGGGAATCGGACAGGGGGTGGGCTAAAATTTGTAGTCTAGGGGGTTTAAAAAGAGATAAAAAACGGACAGGGGGAGGGGCTAAAATTTACAGTCTAGGGGGTCTGAGAAGCAATGGAAAATGCAGGGGAGGGTGTCAAAATTTACAGCTCTGGGTTCAGAAAATGAGGGAAACGGACAGGGGGTGGGCTAAAATTTACAGCTCTGGGGTCAGAAAATGAGGGAAACGGACAGGGGGTGGGCTAAAATTTACAGCTCTGGGGTCAGAAAATGAGGGAAACGGAGGGTGGGGGGGCTATAATTTACAGCTCTGGGGTCAGAAAATGAGGGAAACGGACAGGGGGTGGGCTAAAAAAATTTGGGAAACGGACAGGGGGTGGGCTAAAATTCACAGCTCTGGGGTCAGAAAATGAGGGAAACGGGATAGGGGGTGGGCTAAAATTTGCAGCTCTGGGGTCAGAAAATGAGGGAAACAGACAGGGGGTGGGCTAAAATTTACAGCTCTGGGGTCAGAAAATGAGGGAAACGGACAGGGGGTGGGCTAAAACTTACAGCTCTGGGGTCAGAAAATGAGGGAAACGGACAGGGGGTGGGCTACAATTTGTAGTCTAGGGGGTTTAAAAAGAGATGAAAACGGACAGGGGGAGGGGCTAAAATTTACATTCTGGGGGGTCTGAGAAGCGATGGAAAATGGAGGGGAGGGGGTCAAAATTACAGACAAACAGAGGGGGGCGGGTTAATTTACAGCTCTGGGGTCAGAAAATTAGGGAAACGGACAGAGGGTGGGCTAAAATTTGTAGTCTAGGGGGTTTAAAAAGAGATGAAAACGGACAGGGGGAGGGGCTAAAATTTACAGCTCTGGGGTCAGAAAATAAGGGAAACGGACAGGGGGTGGGCTAAAATTTGTAGTCTAGGGGGTTTAAAAAGAGATGAAAACGGACAGGGGGAGGGGCTAAAATTTACAGTCTAGGGGGTCTGAGAAGCAATGGAAAATGCAGGGGAGGGTGTCAAAATTTACAGCTCTGGGGTCAGAAAATGAGGGAAACCGACAGGGGGTGGGCTAAAATTTACAGCTCTGGGGTCAGAAAATGAGGGAAACGGACAGGGGGTGGGCTAAAATTTACAGCTCTGGGGTCAGAAAATGAGGGAAACGGAGGGTGGGGGGGGCTATAATTTACAGCTCTGGGGTCAGAAAATGAGGGAAACGGACAGGGGGTGGGCTAAAAAAATTAGGGAAACGGACAGGGGGTGGGCTAAAATTCACAGCTCTGGGGTCAGAAAATGAGGGAAACGGGATAGGGGGTGGGCTAAAATTTGCAGCTCTGGGGTCAGAAAATGAGGGAAACAGACAGGGGGTGGGCTAAAATTTACAGCTCTGGGGTCAGAAAATGAGGGAAACGGACAGGGGGTGGGCTAAAACTTACAGCTCTGGGGTCAGAAAATGAGGGAAACGGACAGGGGGTGGGCTAAAATTTACAGCTCTGGGGTCAGAAAATTAGGGAAACGGACAGGGGGTGGCCCCGGTGGGCTAAAAATTACAGCTCTGAGGTCAGAAAATGAGGGAATCGGACAGGGGGTGGGCTACAATTTGTAGTCTAGGGGGTTTAAAAAGAGATGAAAACGGACAGGGGGAGGGGCTAAAATTTACATTCTGGGGGGTCTGAGAAGCGATGGAAAATGGAGGGGAGGGGGTCAAAATTACAGACAAACAGAGGGGGGCGGGTTAATTTACAGCTCTGGGGTCAGAAAATTAGGGAAACGGACAGAGGGTGGGCTAAAATTTGTAGTCTAGGGGGTTTAAAAAGAGATGAAAACGGACAGGGGGAGGGGCTAAAATTTACAGCTCTGGGGTCAGAAAATAAGGGAAACGGACAGGGGGTGGGCTAAAATTTGTAGTCTAGGGGGTTTAAAAAGAGATGAAAACGGACAGGGGGAGGGGCTAAAATTTACAGTCTAGGGGGTCTGAGAAGCAATGGAAAATGCAGGGGAGGGTGTCAAAATTTACAGCTCTGGGGTCAGAAAATGAGGGAAACCGACAGGGGGTGGGCTAAAATTTACAGCTCTGGGGTCAGAAAATGAGGGAAACGGACAGGGGGTGGGCTAAAATTTACAGCTCTGGGGTCAGAAAATGAGGGAAACGGAGGGTGGGGGGGGCTATAATTTACAGCTCTGGGGTCAGAAAATGAGGGAAACGGACAGGGGGTGGGCTAAAAAAATTAGGGAAACGGACAGGGGGTGGGCTAAAATTCACAGCTCTGGGGTCAGAAAATGAGGGAAACGGGATAGGGGGTGGGCTAAAATTTGCAGCTCTGGGGTCAGAAAATGAGGGAAACAGACAGGGGGTGGGCTAAAATTTACAGCTCTGGGGTCAGAAAATGAGGGAAACGGACAGGGGGTGGGCTAAAACTTACAGCTCTGGGGTCAGAAAATGAGGGAAACGGACAGGGGGTGGGCTACAATTTGTAGTCTAGGGGGTTTAAAAAGAGATGAAAACGGACAGGGGGAGGGGCTAAAATTTACATTCTGGGGGGTCTGAGAAGCGATGGAAAATGGAGGGGAGGGGGTCAAAATTACAGACAAACAGAGGGGGGCGGGTTAATTTACAGCTCTGGGGTCAGAAAATTAGGGAAACGGACAGAGGGTGGGCTAAAATTTGTAGTCTAGGGGGTTTAAAAAGAGATGAAAACGGACAGGGGGAGGGGCTAAAATTTACAGCTCTGGGGTCAGAAAATAAGGGAAACGGACAGGGGGTGGGCTAAAATTTGTAGTCTAGGGGGTTTAAAAAGAGATGAAAACGGACAGGGGGAGGGGCTAAAATTTACAGTCTAGGGGCTCTGAGAAGCGATGGAAAATGGAGGGGAGGGGGTCAAAATTACAAACAGAGGGGGGGGGGGTTAATTTACACCTCTGGGGTCAGAAAATTAGGGAAACGGACAGGGGGTGGGCTAAAATTTACAGCTCTGGGGTCAGAAAATAAGGGAAACGGACAGGGGGTGGGCTAAAATTTGTAGTCTAGGGGGTTTAAAAAGAGATGAAAACGGACAGGGGGAGGGGCTAAAATTTACAGTCTAGGGGGTCTGAGAAGCAATGGAAAATGCAGGGGAGGGTGTCAAAGTTTACAGCTCTGGGGTCAGAAAATGAGGGAAACCGACAGGGGGTGGGCTAAAATTTACAGCTCTGGGGTCAGAAAATGAGGGAAACGGACAGGGGGTGGGCTAAAATTTACAGCTCTGGGGTCAGAAAATGAGGGAAACGGAGGGTGGGGGGGCTAAAATTTACAGCTCTGGGGTCAGAAAATGAGGGAAACGGACAGGGGGTGGGCTAAAAAAATTAGGGAAACGGACAGGGGGTGGGCTAAAATTCACAGCTCTGGGGTCAGAAAATGAGGGAAACGGGATAGGGGGTGGGCTAAAATTTGCAGCTCTGGGGTCAGAAAATGAGGGAAACAGACAGGGGGTGGGCTAAAATTTACAGCTCTGGGGTCAGAAAATGAGGGAAACGGACAGGGGGTGGGCTAAAACTTACAGCTCTGGGGTCAGAAAATGAGGGAAACGGACAGGGGGTGGGCTACAATTTGTAGTCTAGGGGGTTTAAAAAGAGATGAAAACGGACAGGGGGAGGGGCTAAAATTTACATTCTGGGGGGTCTGAGAAGCAATGGAAAATGGAGGGGAGGGGGTCAAAATTACAGACAAACAGAGGGGGGCGGGTTAATTTACAGCTCTGGGGTCAGAAAATTAGGGAAACGGACAGGGGGTGGGCTAAAATTTACAGCTCTGGGGTCAGAAAATAAGGGAAACGGACAGGGGGTGGGCTAAAATTTGTAGTCTAGGGGGTTTAAAAAGAGATGAAAACGGACAGGGGGAGGGGCTAAAATTTACAGTCTAGGGGCTCTGAGAAGCGATGGAAAATGGAGGGGAGGGGGTCAAAATTACAAACAGAGGGGGGGGGTTAATTTACAGCTCTGGGGTCAGAAAATTAGGGAAACGGACAGGGGGTGGGCTAAAATTTGTAGTCTAGGGGGTTTAAAAAGAGATGAAAACGGACAGGGGGAGGGGCTAAAATTTACAGTCTAGGGGGTCTGAGAAGCGATGGAAAATGGAGGGGAGGGATCAAAATTACAGACAAACAGAGGGGGGGGTTAATTTACAGCTCTGGGGTCAGAAAATGAGGGAAACGGACAGGGGGTGGGCTAAAATTAACAGCTCTGGGGTCAGAAAATAAGGGAAACGGACAGGGGGTGGGCTAAAATTTGTAGTCTAGGGGGTTTAAAAAGAGATGAAAACGGACAGGGGGAGGGGCTAAAATTTTCAGTCTAGGGGGTCTGAGAAGCAATGGAAAATGGAGGGGAGGGTGTCAAAATTACAGACAAACAGAGGGGGGGGGGTTAATTTACAGCTGTGGGGTCAGAAAATTAGGGAAACGGACAGGGGGTGGGCTAAAATGTACAGCTCTGGGGTCAGAAAATGAGGGAAACAGACAGGGGGTGGGCTAAAATTTACAGCTCTGGGGTCAGAAAATGAGGGAAACGGACAGGGGGTGGGCTAAAATTTACAGCTCTGGGGTCAGAAAATTAGGGAAACGGACAGGGGGTGGCCCCGGTGGGCTAAAAATTACAGCTCTGAGGTCAGAAAATGAGGGAATCGGACAGGGGGTGGGGTAAAATTTGTAGTCTAGGGGGTTTAAAAAGAGATGAAAACGGACAGGGGGAGGGGCTAAAATTTACAGTCTAGGGGGTCTGAGAAGCGATGGAAAATGGAGGGGAGGGATCAAAATTACAGACAAACAGAGGGGGGGTTAATTTACAGCTCTGGGGTCAGAAAATTAGGGAAACAGACAGGGGGTGGGATAAAATTTTGGGGTCAGAAAATTAGGGAAACAGACAGGGGGTGGGCTAAAATTTACAAACACGTTTTTTGCCAAGTGGGTCTATTTTCGCCCACATAAAACACTATGTAGCGTCCTTAATACTGGGCAGAATTTAACAAACAAGCATTCAAAATGATGGCAGAAGTCCCCTCGTTCAGAATATCAAGTCAGAAATACTGAGGGATGCTTAGTTCGTCAGCTACGGACGTTTTTATATGCGGTACCCTGTATCGGCGTCCATTTTGCAAGAGCACACACCTTAATCTGATTATAGTACTGATATTCGTTTCACATAGACATTTTAACATAGAGAAGCATTGAAGATGAAAGATTCCTTCATATATTGATACTTACACTTATTTCCCGGAGATTTTCCTGGGCAAAACCATGTATTTTGACTGTCTGCCAAGACTCCTTGCTTGTGTCTTTGTTGTGTGGTGCCTCTAGTACTGGTGCAAGCTAGTAACAAGCTTCAGCAGGCATAGTTCACACCTAATCCACCAGATGGCAGCACCATTCACGAAGTGGTTCAGGTTGATTTCCCAAACCACTTCATGATAACATGAAGTGCTTCTTGAAAACCTGAACAGCTTCATGGCAGTACGATTTTCTCCTTACTTTATTTTTTAAATTTAAGCAAAATCATGCAATTCGTGGGGGTGAAGCCCTAATAAGAAGTAGTTCTTGTTTTAGTGATTGATTTTTTTATGAACACCAACCCTGTATGCACAAAAATGATGGATCATCAAAATGGCCAAGAGGAAATAGGATTGTATGTATGGTTATAACTATAAGGCATATCTCATATGGGGTTGTAGAAGGAGTGTGACGGGTGCGTGGGCAGGCTATAGGCTATAGTGCTCGGACTGGAATTGGCATTCTCAAAGAGACCGATTGCGCCTGTAAGAGGACACCATCCCAGAACCAGCAATTGCGAAATCCATTCACATACCTCGAAGAATGATGTGTGGGTTTGACAGGTTGAGGTACATGCCGAGATGCGTGGGTGTCGTGGGAGGGGCAGTAAGGGCAGGTCTGAGAATAAAGAAGCTTTAAATTGCATGCAGGGGGGGGGGGGGCAAAAATGGCCTGAGCTGACATGGACATATCCTAGATTTTTCCCTTGTAGCATTATTGGGAATGGAACACTGTCGGTGTATGGATTTTCGGTGTGTCTATTCTAACGAGACTGTGAATTTAGAGTCTGTCTTTCGTGTATGACATCGTGTTTTTCGCTACGACTGCTCAGGATGATTATCACAAGCGATATTTGCTGAAAATATTAATAACAATCTTTCTCTGGCACAATTGTAGCACCATGTTTAGATTTTTACTGGTATAATGGAGAGCCAAACAACATAGATTTTTCCAAGTACAGTGTTATAGTACTGCATATGTGAGGAAAGGGTTAATGTAGCCCTATGCTACATAAACCGGTTGGTAATCCTCTCTGTCCCCGCACTGAACATCATTTGCATGCGTTCTAAAAACAAGGAAAATGTGTCATTTTTCTCACAAAAGCAGTACCCTCTGATTTAAGAAAATAGGGTCTTTTTATTAAATAAACTCCAGGTATTTTTAAAGGGCTATTTCACCCCCCCCCCCCCCAATACATGCATAGGGGGTAGCCTATATTTAATGGGTACATGACCTGCTAGATATCATAGCCTTGGGGGAGGGGGGTTTAGTGGAATAAAGGGTGTTTTTAGAGAACCAGAAATCCATGTTTTTGCCCATGGAAAATGGAGTGTATTTGAAAATAGAGAACGCAGGTGACGTCCCCTTTGCATACTGAGTGTGGAGACCAGATATCACATTGTGATAATGGAATTTAAATGTCCCAACTAAAATACCTCGCTGCATAGGTTGCGGCGTCTGAGAGTAAGTCAAGTTGGGGGCGCCTTATAGGCGAGGTATTATACCACGGAACAACTAGACTGCCCAACATTAAGCCCCAGGTGCGACTTATATGGATGTGCCTTGTCAGTCACGTACTGCAATACCCCCACCTTGCCAGGCAGTTGGCTGGTTCCACCTCAGGCTCATACTCACAGACGGCAGGGTGTGAGTCTTCACGTCAGGAGCCACCCTTCTCCAGTGCCTGGGGTATCGACTGTCTATTGACCTGCATAATCCTGTTTAATGGATAATTGCCCCTGGTTCCGGAACCACTATAGACGACCGGGTATAGCTTCTGAACCTCCAGACAACGTTGCTATGACGACCATATTGGCATGGGAAAAAGGAATGGATAAAACAGGGATTTGGGCGTGGTATGGGCGGATATTGGGAGGTATTGGTGCTCCCGGAAGTATTGGTACAAATGAATGGTATTATGATTATAACATCAACCTAATATTTGGATTTAGCGCTGTGCTAGACAAAGAAACGTACTGTCTCAGTCACGGTTATAACACGACTGGGCCAAGTCACTGTGCATTATCCTACATGATGCATTCTGATTGGTTTACAGCCGTGCATCTCAATAGGAGGATATAGCACTGTGGATGAATGGCGCCCTTACTGAATTAATTGGCTACTGTCTGTTCTTGATTGGGTGCTACTGTAGGGATGATTGGGGCTGATACATTTCATGTTGTTTGTCTTTTGGATGGAGGTCGTCTGGGCAGCCTAAATTTCCATAATGTGGCCAAACAAATGTATTTGCATCATTTCTTCAGCAATTCTATAAGAAGTTAATGTGTTATAACGGGAATAGAGCACTTGGCCATGGCCGTGGGCGTGCTCTAGGTGTCACGGTACTAATAGGGCCAATGACATTCTGATTTCCCCCCCCCCCATCTTCCACCATAAAACTGGCGTCAATGGGGTTCTAATTTAATGGCGTTCATAAATAAAGTCTTAAATTAAAGCTGAAATCATTCTTGATTTTTTTTAGCATAGTCAACCATAACGGAGTCAGATCCGTTTTTTCACCAGTTGCCATGGAATCCACCATGTTGAATAAATTAAATGATACAGGTGCCCCTGACAAGTCATAAATGTGACCTTGGACCCCCCAAATTGTTACCTTTCTTCTGGTACTAAAATTATTAATCTGCGATAAAAATAAGGTCCCCTGGCACTGATTATACCAAGCAAAACACTGTTTTTAGTTGGGACTATTTAGCTGTCCTAGGTTTACTGGGGCGGAATACTACTGTGACACCTCTAGACTGTATTGAGACGTCGAGGGGCCTCATATGCTGTCCCGTGCTTTATTCCCTAATTATTTGATTTGTTTGAGATTTTAATATCCTATATACTTTAATAGAAATAGAACATTGTTTCACTTTATAAAGGTGTTTAAAGCATTTTAACTCTGAAAAAAAAACGAGTTCAACGTCTAACCAACATACGGGTAGATAAGAGAGAATTGGATAGTCTGACAAAGTATTTCACATTCTGCATATTACATGTACAGATCAACACTTTAATTATCTTAATCAAGAGTGTTCTCTTGTATTTTCTCTTTGTAATTAATTATTCAACTTGAATTATACGCCTATACCATACCGGGATACCAAGAAGTGAGAGCACTAAAGCTATAAGACACTTATACAACATGTCCCATTGATGTGCTTCATCTATTTTTAGCCATACGTTGGGTGCGGGTGTGTCAGAGGCTTATTGGCTTCGCCATCTGATAGTGCCCCTTGCAGGGGGCATAGGGCTTAGAATATCGGGATACGTGGAAACACACTAATATGAATATCCCCCTCGGTGACGGGCCCATCCAATCAACACTGACGTCTACATGTAGTACGCGTGGGTCATCAGGCCTACTCATGTTCGTCGGCTGAGCAGCTGTGAGCTGGTACCTGAAGGGTTGAGTAGCTGCAGAGTAGCTCATCACTGTGAGCAGAGGCGTCAGACTGCTGCTCCCTACGTCACCACTAAACTAGTTTTCTTTACTTCTAGTTCTTTTTACTCAGTATGACATATGAATATGTTATAAATTTGGCAGTGAATGTAGGTAGTGTCCTTACAGTCAGATTCCCTTATCATTACCCCGCCCTATTAAATCTTATACATTGTATTTGATAAGCAGCTTTTGTGGAGTTCTAGTTTTAGCTTAAACTCAACCATACCTTACCTTTCATTACTATATAGTGAACAATCATTTTTACAGAGATTTCTCAATAGTGAACCGCAATAATCAGAGCTGAAACTTTATACACATACCATTGTTAACTGTTGGCTATTGAATCTGGGTATACACAGGAACTATGAATCACTGTATATCAGATAGCCAAGGTTCCCAGTACTCTTACGCAGTAATGAGAATGCTATCAGTGGTAGTGCCAAAAGGTGTGGAGTGGTGTGGTACATGGTGCCTACTGTGGTCACACACGTGTCTACCCTGATAACCTCTCCATACAAATAAACCATCTCAGACTGGGGTGGATAGGAAGGTAAACAAGCCACACATACAGGGCAGATAGACAGAGTGAATAAACACCACAGTGAGCCGTCAGCACCTCCTTGGACATTGCCTTGGGAGATTGGTCAGCCACATATAGATCTACACCCTGTATACACACACAAAACAAATCTAAATATCTTAGGCTGTTTGCCTAACATTTGTTGGAATTGCTAAGGCAAGTTGGGAGTTTGCACATCTCCAAATCACTGAAGTTTTCTTGGGAGTTTACGCCTAACCCTTAGGAGAAATCAGCTAAGTTGGGCATTCTTTTTAACTTGCCTTAGACCTTTTCACTAACTACATGGACTATTTCAATACCCATAATACCCATTCTTTTATTTTGATCCAAATGATAGGTGTAAACTCCACATGGATTAAGACACCCAGAACAGAGCCTCTCCATTTGAGAAGCAAGTTTGATACCTCATATCATTTTCATTTGCAACCACTGAACTTTCCAGAGAAAAGGTGTTTCCATTCTTCTTCCTTGCTCCATCAATAACATAATAAACCTATAGGCTGTATTCTGTTAAGTCCTATGCCAGATTGAATGGTGAAGGCTTTATCATGTCAATAGTCATTAGAAGTGCCATTAATTTCACATTTGTAGGCCTTTCCATGATAAACACTTCCCACAAAAGTCCTCATGCAAACCACACTGCCACCTGGTGTAAGGAAATCTACTAACCCTTAGATAAAACTCCTAACCCCTTAGACAAAAAGACCGCTTTTCTCTCTTGGCTATAAATCAAGTCAGCTTGCCTGAATAGGTTAGTGAATACAACTAACACGTTAGTAAAATATTACTGACATGTTGGGTATTTTGCCTAACCAGTAGTTTTGTCTAAGTTAAATTAGTATTTGGTCAATTGCAGCGAAATGGGGTCACACAGGGTCCATTAAGGGCTAAAAATTAAAATGCTTGGATTGTTTTGAAATTTTTTGTCCAAAATACTAATGAACTGAAGGACCTATCCTAAAAGTTGGGAACATTAATATGAATAATTGTCAATTTTAGCCTCGATTCAGTTATATAGCATTAGTTCCTATGGGATTTTGATCTAAATAGGCTCATTTTTAGTAGTATAATTTTTCCACCTTCTAGTGGCCAGATTCATATGATATCTCTTGTCTATGATGCTGGGCATTGTCCCTTTATACTAGTTATGTGTCATAGTCACATATCTTCTTTATTCAGGATATCTAAGGCATAATGTATGGTGTGGCACGTATGGTTCCATGTAGCATGTACGGTTCTATGTCACATTTAAGTGTTTCCTAGAAAAATTGCCTGGTAAAATTCTGTCCTTATTTCTGTTATTAATACCTTATATGAGTAGAATAATTCGAGAATGACATAGGTTGATACTATACAGTATTAAATTTATGAGGATGTGGAATGTGTGGCATGTATGGTTCCTCTAAAACTACCCCACTCTTACTTTGTTTTACACCTCTCTGAATAGCAGGTTACATGTTTGGTGACCAGATTTCCTTTATTTCCCATCTTGAAATGGGCACATGAGAGATTCCATTTGCCCTCATTTATCTAATTTATATGGTATTCTACATCTCTTATAATGCACTGAAATTTGTGGCACGTATGGTTCCACTTTACCTACACCACAAGGTTTTTAGCTATAACTCCAGGCAGATAGGGGGAATAGTTCTTGAAGTTATTATATATAATGCTAAATATTGGGGGCTAGTGAAATAACAAAAGATTATACATTTCCAATGCATTTTCTCTTTACTTTGCCCCATACCAGTGGGAGCACTATGAACAAAATGTTCAAAATACCTCATAAAAAGCTCTCATTTTGTAGTCTGCTACTTTAAATATTAATGATACATGGCCAAAACCATAGTTTCCAAGCAAAATCCCGACCTTACACACCTAATGGAAATGAAAAATATCCAAAACCTTCAATCTTCAGTCACATTTACCCCCTTCCCATGGTGAAAAATGGGTTTGTCCCTATCTCAGTGCAATTGACCATTCACTAATTGGGATTTTTTTCTGTGTACACGTGTTGCTGTTATCTTTGAGAACACAGACCAGGAGGCCATTTCTTAACACACTATGACTGCTGTCCTTCAAATCATAGTGAGGAGCCATGCAATAATGCCATTACAGTATTATACACTAGTGGTTACTAGTGCCTGCACCAGTACGACTGCTCTACCAAACCTTATGTAATTACTGCATAGGTGCAAATCATACCGATAAGTCGTAGTACAGTCCCTACGATCACCTGCACTTGTTACTGGGATTCTAAAATAGTAGTGGCGGTGTGTAGTCGTAGCACCTTAAGAAACGACCTCCAGAACAGATATGGGATATGGGAAACTTTCTCTAAAATTGCCACTTAAAAGTTGTGTTATTTCATCTGGATTTTGTTTAAAATGTCTATGAATAAAGTGCTAATTGTCAGTTGCTACCATATCTATTCCTCTGTACGCTGCTTGTTGATTATACTGGTATTTGTTTTGAATACAAACCTATTGCATGACTTTGTTGCTATGTAATCCTATCCTTTTGATATTATCGCATGTATCGAAACCATGTGCTATGTCTTTGATTTGCTCCAGGCAGGATATAGCTGTTTACATCGTTACCATGTAAACTCCCAAACTAAAGTCACGTTGTATGAATGTGTTAATAGATAAAATAACCAATGTAGATGGGTGAGAATCACCGGGACTCCGGCCGGATGGTACATGTACATGTGAGAAAATGGGTAGAATTGAAACATGTCCGTTGTGACAAAATTCATGGCAAAAGAGGCAAACAGAAATAAAAACAAGGCCTATATCATGTCAGTGGAATACTGTCATATGTGGATTACTTAAAATGAACCCAATTTGATGAATATGAATGCATGAATAAGGTTTAGACGTATATATAATATATATATATATATATATATATATATATATATATATATATATAATGGGTCATTCCAAGATTTACTGGACATGTGGTTCCTTGGAGATATTATAGCAAATGAAACACTTCTACACCACCAATAATATTTTTTTCCTTAGTGGAGGGTCATAGCTTAGATTTCCATATGGTTTGGGTGAGTCTTGGAGTATAATTTATTTTTTATATGCACTTAATTATGAATTTTCACAGGCGGAACAATACTGATAGAGTCCATCTAACCTGGTTAAGGAATATCAACAGTCTTCTTATCATATGTGACATGTACAGGGAATAGGGACCTTAATGCACCTTGCACTAAGGCCCTATTCGCAGATCGTGTCACATATGCAATCAAGAGGTACCCTGGGAGGTCTTCCATAAAAAATTTTTTTATGTACTCCGGGAATTACCCATGCCAGGTACATATAAGCGATTTCAATGCACACCGCGATACAGATATATACTGGATGGTCAAAGTTATATTTTCATAGTATCAACCTACCACCTTGTATAGTGTTTATAGCATTTCTTTTCAATTGTAGACGTGTCTGGCTTATGTGAAAAGAGTACTTGGTGTATGTAAAGATACATTTTAGCACAATATATGAATAGGGAACGTTACTGATGGCTACAAGCATTTTTGAGATGATTAGAGGTCTACATTTCTGGTGCCAACCTATTATCTTTTATGGTGTTTCTATCATTTGTATTCAATTGTAGACATGTTTGGCTTATGAGAAAAGACTATTTGGTGTATGTTAAGATACATTTTAGCACCATATGGCATGTGCGCTTAGCAACAAGTGTACAAAAAGTTGTGATTTTTAATTTTTCAAAGTGATATAAGACACCCAGGATAGGCCTTATGCATGTTAAAATGACTCTATATATGTATTACAATCTCTTTTATGTGATGCCAATGGTAAATGATAATGCATAGATGAGCTGAGATGATTTTTTGAGAGGTTAATGAATAGGGAACGTTACTGATGGTACATGTGATATGGCCTCTACACAGGTACTGACTATGCAGTAATAGTATTATATATCAGGCTAATTTTAATTATTCTGTACAGTAGCTGTACTA
The DNA here is from genome assembly GCA_949317995.1 of Acholoe squamosa. Classification (NCBI taxonomy): domain Eukaryota; kingdom Metazoa; phylum Annelida; class Polychaeta; order Phyllodocida; family Polynoidae; genus Acholoe; species Acholoe squamosa. The sequence goes on from OX439042.1 coordinate 24,199,283, forward strand.
GAAACAAAGGACAGTGAATATAGTAATTGTATGAAGGATTTTGAATGAGCTAGGCTAAAGTTAAGAAATGGGAGAATAAATTCCCAAATTTTCAGAATTTCCAATTTTTCCGCCAATGCATAATTTCAAGAGTTTTCGAGCCTCACTTTAGCTTTTTGGTACACATAAAGCCATACATTGTACCAGTCTGGCCACAATATTTGGTGTTTCTAGGAGTCTTATTAGTGGTATTATTCATGTTTGATTGATTACGATCAGTAACATTCCGCTTTTTTGGAAGGTTTTACAGCACCTGTGATAAAAACTGACATCTTAGGAGTTGGATCCTTTAATGAACCTTTTTAATAAGCCAAGATATAGGGCTATCAATAAAATATAATGTTATCAAGAAATACCGAGTTTGTTATTTCCAGTCCCAGTCCCCCCATGTCCAGTAAATCTTGGAATGAGCCATATATATAAATCATTTGGGAAGATCAGTAAAAAAGCACCTCATATGGTCATTAGCCTAGGGGGCACACATGTTCCGGTCATGGTGGACATACCACAAATTATCAGCAGAGGCAGAGCAGTTACAAAGGGTGGGATGAGTTCCAGAACCATTCATATGGGAAAGACTGGTGGAAAATGACAGAGCATGTGAATCACAGAACACCCTAATTCCATGTTATATCAAATCATCCCTTACACCTCAGACATTAATTCTTCATTTTAATGTAGATAACCATAACTTACTACGGTCTATTGAATTCTATAATTCCTGCTGCAAAAAGTCTTTCATATAATTTACCCCCACATGATGGGCTATAGCCTACGTATGACTTGAAAATTCCCACTCAATAGATATCCTATTGACCTCCAGAGCAGCTCAGTGAGCAGCTCATGTTGTATAAGATCTACCTGTAGGATACACCTGAACTAAGAAAATACATCGTTATACATTACACATCTGTTGTTGGTAACGGCCGTAAATGGGCGTTCGGGTTTCCCAGTGGTCAACCTCTGACTCAGCACAAATCCTTAGCACCATTGAATGCCATTGTTGGCTTACACTTGTATGGACTATTCAAGGACGGATGCATGCAGGTGTATTACTATCACTACCATCATACATCCTCTTTCATGTTATGAATACAGAGTATGTGTAGGTTTATTGCTGTAAGTCTAGCAAATAAAATCCAGTCAATTAAAAAAGAATTACTCCAAATACGTTATTTTTCATTATCTGATGGAATTGCTTCTCATGGCAAGGCAGACAAAGAACCGGACTAATGAGTCCCCTGTGGACCTCTTCGATCACTCAATTAGCCATGGTCACTATTTGAATTACATAAGACTGGTTCAAAGTCCGGGGGTTCAAAGGCAGTTGCCTACCACCATGAGAGCACCGCAAACACCCACGGTCATACAGTTTCTTCTGGTGACCGGGAAGACATGGTCAGCAGTTTTCTTCTTATGACATTCCCGTCACTCCTCACGGGCAGTCATCAGAACACCTTATGACTTTCTCTCACTGAGAACAAGGGGTTGGAATAGAATTTACCCCCACATGCTAGGTTATGAATCTAAAATTGATACCTTTAGGGAAAAGAATAGAATTTTGCCCCGCAGGCTATCAACATCTATTCTTTTCCTTATAAGTACGAATTCTACTTTTAGCCCAGCGGGACAAAAATCCTTTTATATTCCTTATAAGAATCAATAGCCCTGTGAGGAAAAATTCTATTCTATTTCAAATTGGTTAAAACCATGTACACTGAAAATATAAGCCTTTATAAAGGTGCTCTGTATTGATGACTTAAGGTCCTCTTTCCACGTTGATGACCCAAGGTGATCACCTGGAGTCATCACTTGGTTCTTTTCCGACACCGGCGTTGTATACTAGGGCCCCCTGGCAGGGGGCCCTATTATACAACATCATCAAAGTGATGACCCAAGGTTATCATGATGATTAACCTGGGTGATCACTTGGATGATATGTTTCTGCCACCAGGGGGGCCTAGTATACAACAATAGAATATAGCGGCCCTTGGGGTTAGCTCATGGGTGCAGACATATCCCTACCCCCGAGATTTCTTCAGCAAGACACCAGGTGGCTACAGGTTATTTAAGAGCATGAATGCTTCTGTCCATGCTGCCTTTGGAACTTGTCATACAGTAAAACCTCATGTTTAGCTGCACCTTTGTATAAGCTGCACTCTGACATTAAGAGAATGATATAGGTAAAACCTGGTGCCTAAAATGGTTGTCATTCCTCACTATCATCTAAATATGTAATGCTCCATATGTATGGTACCCAATGAGGCATAGAAGATGGACAATCAGTATCTGATCTATGATGTCATAGCCACCTGAAACGAGGCCAAACCCCCAACCATAAGTGGTGCTATTGGAAATGACTGGGAATTAGACGCTTATAGTGTGTGTGTCGAGGGATTATACCTATATACAGAGACCTGGGTATGTGAGACTGGTAGTGCGAATAAAAAGGAAGTAAAAGTAAGACCAGGGAGTGGTGCTTGAGGGCCTGTGGGAGCAAAGTCCACGGGGTGTCCAATGTAGGCACAGTCCCAGTGGGGAGTACACCCGTATAGAGTATTAAATGACCAGCAACGAGTACACCCCTATAGAGTATTAAATGACCAGCAACAAGTACACTCCTATAAGGTATCAGGTATATGCCAGGGTACACGGTCCAGTAAGGAAAACACTCCTATAGAGTATTAACCCAGCAAATTGTTGTGACTCCTCGTCAACCTGTGTGAAGTGGCTCACACATGTCGCTAGATGGAACACGACGTCGCTATAGCACAAGATCACCAGGAATAGCAATGGTGGTGATCACATGGCCTCACCTCAGATGGCGAGGATGGTGATCACTCAGACTCACCAGGGATGGCGACGCGGGTGATCACTCACCTCGCTAGATGAAACACGCACCTCGTCATAGCACATGTTTACCAGGGATGGCGAGGATCGTGATCACTCATCCTCACCAGGGATGGCGACATGAGTGATCACTCATCCTCACCAGGGATGGCGACATGAGTGATCACTCACTTCGCTAGATGAGACGCACACCACGTCATAATGCACATTCACCACGGATGGCAAGGATTGTGATCAGTCACCTCGCTAGATAAAACGTATACCTCGTGATAGCACAGGTTCACCACAGATGGTGAGGATCTTGATCACCCACACTCACCAGGGATGGCGACACGAGTGATCACTCACCTTGCTAGATGAAACGCACACCATGCCATAGCGCATGTTCACCACGGTTGGCGAGGATCGTGATGACTCACACTCACCAGGGATGGCAAGGCGGTTGATCACTCACCTCGCTAGATGAAACACGCACCACGTCATAGCGCAGGTTCACCATGGATGGCGAGAGTGGTGATCACTCAGACTCACCAGTTATGGCGATGCTGGTGATCACTCACCTTGTTAGATGAAAAGCTCATGATCATCGACATTGGTCATCATGCAGCCTCACATCTGCCAGATCAAAGTATGTTTTGCCAGAGAAGGTATTGCCATATGTATCTTCCCTCTAACCACAGACAAGGTGTTCATGTTGATATTTCCCTATGTATTTTTCCTGTAACCAGAGAAAAGGTGTTTATGGATAGTTGCTTTCATTTTAGAGATACCTCTATCTAAATTCAATTGATATTCTCTCTATATAATCTTGTTTGATTCAACTCTGAAGTATTACATGGAAATCAGTGTGAAACAAAGCACATTTGATACGTATGGGACTTATACTTCATGCCCACACTTCCTAGATAGGCTACATGTGGAACAGTGGTGCTGTCTCAACACCTTTGGCAATGGTGGTGATAAGTTGCCACTGTGAGTGAGAGTGAGTGACAGATGATGCAATCCTCAGAGAGCATTGACTTGGAGTGACACAAATTCACGCATTGAGTGAGACAAAGGCTGGCAATGGTGGTGATAAGTTGCCATTCTGAGTGAGAGTGAGTGACAGATGATGCAATCCTTAGAGAGCATTGACATGGAGTGACACAAGTTCACGCATTGAGTGAGACCAATGTTGGCAATGGTAGTGATAAGTCGCCATTATGTGTGAGAGTTGATGCCAGTGGCATGGGAGTGGTACATAATCACACAGTGAGTCAGATCCATGTTGGCGATGCTTGTGATAAGCCGCCATTCTGAGTGAGAGTTGACAGGCAGTGGCACATACTCACGCAGTGAGTTAGATCCATGTTGGCGATGGTGGTGATAAGTCACCATGCTTTGTGAGGGATGACAAGGGGTGGCACATACTCACGCAGTGAGTGAGATCATGTTGGTGACTGTTGTGATAAATTGCCATGCCATGTGAGACTGACACACAGTGGCGAAAGATGACGCAGTGAGTTATCACTCAGAAAGGAGTCACCATTGATGACCAATCATGGCGACAGATAACGACAATTTGCTGGGAAATGTCCAGCTATGAATACACTCCTATAAGGTATCAGGTATATTCTGGGCTAAATGGTCCGATGGAGATGGGATATCAGCATGATGGTGAGTCATGAAAGGTTAAGCCCCTATAAGGTTGGGTTGTCTGGGAGACTAGCAGCACTGGTAGAGAAGGTTACATCCTTATAGGCAAAGGTGCTCTAACTGATCCATGAGAGTAACATCAGGGGTTGAAGTCCAAATAGTGTAAAGTTGGGTAGCCGGCAGAGAAGGGGGTATATAAGGCCAGTGTAGGAGCATGAGTGCAGGAATTGTGCAGAAGCCAGTGGGATCAGCAGTTCATCCTGGAATCAAGGGGAAAACATTTATATTTGGTAGCTTTTACTATGGAGTTCAATTATAAACTCTAAGGATTGCCACACTGCTACTTGCTGTCCATACTGGAGTGCTCTCTGGGAAATTACAATTACTTTGGGAATCACCTAGCCACTACCCAGCCTACAGCAATGATAGACTTTTGGTGCCCAGAATTATTTGACAATTTTCTAATTTTTTATCACTGTTGTTAAGTACCATATACTATTCCTATCTTCTTTCTTGATATTGGCCTCTTATGACATTCCTGAATTAATTTAGACTTTCAGTTCAGATATGAGGTATCAGGTCTGGCCTTAGGTCCAGCTTGGTTGCCATAGCAACTAAATATTCTATTTTGTTATCATTTGGCAGTATTTGAGCCTATCTGCTCAAAATCTCCATTTTCCTATATTATAGTTAAAACCTAACTAAGCAAAGGTTGTTCCTACTTGGAAATAGATTGTTTTGCTAGAGAACCATGAAAAGAATTTTATTGATATGAAATATTTCTATCAATGAATACCATAGAACAAAGGATAGCTTCTACTTCTTATGTGATCATTGTTGAAATCTAACCAAGGAAGACTAGTTTGGTACCATGTCAGACCCTTGCTCTATGGAAGGCTGACACTCTAATGGGCCACATATCTAACAACCAAATTTCATACTTTGACTCACTGTTCTTGGAATGATAGAGATAGAGCAATATGGATAGTCTCATTGGAATTGTGAGGTCATGGCCGTTCTATAGAGGGTATAACTTTGCAGATTGGACCAGTAGAAGTATGTGAATGATGTTTATGCTCCCATGTATATGTATTTAAGCCCAAAACTGCGCTTTAACGCGCGCTTGGGCACCTAGGGGTTAACACAGGAGGTTATAGGAAATGAATGAGTGTTCCTCATGTGCTCTCTCACACTGCTTACACATTGGAGATTTTAGGAAGTGGAGTTGACTTGTAGACATTGAGTTGAGATTTTCATGCTCTGGTATTATACTAGACTTGACCATGGGACTGAAGGAGTGATGGGCTGATGTCTTAAGCCTGCATGACTTGTCAATGTGACTGTCTGGTGTTTGAATATTACAGTGGTTATGAACTGGAGTTATGATGCATCAGCTGTTATGAATTGGAGTTATGAGGAGCCACTTATTATTTAAATGGATTGTAAACTAATGAATTTGCCTTCCCGCTGGTATCAATAAACTTTGGAGATGTTTCTACCCATGTGTCTTCTTTGCAAATGGGCAGTGGGACTTAGACATAGTTGTACCACTTGACGCTAGTTTACCTTCCCCTTTTGAACGAGCATTTGACACTGGAGGCCTAGATGGAGTAACATAGTAATAATGGTGAAAAACTCGGGCGATACGCAATTTTAAGAGTACAGTAGTATTTCCAACTACATGTATACCACATATTCCCCTCTTTCCCTTCCTCCTGGTATAGCCCAATATGAAATTCCCTGTCAATTAATACGTGTCATTTTCTGATATATTTGGATCAAGTTTCACTTCCTCAAAACTGCCAATATATAATGGATATCCTAGCAGACTCATCTATTGTACGACTAAAAGAGCGTGTATAGAATAAATTTGTTGTTTGGGGTATACAGTGCTGGCAGTAGTTAATGGAAGCAGACGACATTCCTCCCATGTGATTCACCAGCCTGGCGGAGACTATATGCCTGGGCTGTGGGATCCACGCCAGTTACCACTGCCAGCTAATTCATACAGACGGAATAATCCCCATCATCACCTTCCCTTGTTTGTATATACAGTAAAACTTCGTTATAAGAAGGACCTCGGGAAATTGAATTTGCTCCTTATAAGCAAGGTCTCCTTATAAACAAGGTTTGCCACTGTAGAGAGATATTTGTGTCACGAGCCCTGTACCTACCAATACAACCATTTAACAAAGTGAACCAACACATTATATTTATCATCTGCATATATTGATATGACTCTTGAATATTATATAACTGTAATATCAAGAAGCTCTGCTACCCCCTATCCCTCCCAAATCCGCCCACCAACCCTTTGAGGTGATCAAAGGACCTAAGTGCGAGTTATAGGAAGCCCTGCTACCCCCCCCCTTCCCGAATCCACCCCCAAAACCTTTGAGGTGTTCAAAGGACGTGGGTGCGAGTTATAAGAAGCCCTGCTACCTCCCAAATGCACCCACCAACCCCTTTCAAATGTTCAAAGGACATGTGTTCTTAGCCAAAATTAGCTCCTTATATAAATATACAAGTTTATGGAGTATTTCCCTCCTTCTAAAAGGATTTTGTTACTATAGGAATGTATGAAAATGAATCTAGAAAACAGAATTTGTTCCTTATAAGCATGGTCTCCTTATAACCGAGCTTCTTATACAGAAGTTTTACTGTACATGGACACCATCCCTATGGAAGGGTATGACAAAAATGTGATCATGTAGGACCCCTTCCAATTCCGGCCCCATTTAGTCATATTCATCATTTCCACCTATATCCTTAGACTTACGATAGTTTGTGGATTATGATGTAATTGTCATTAAATATATCACATATGACAGGTGATATCACTTATCAGTGCGTAGCTTTTCCTTTTTCTATTTCGAATTATTTAGACACTGGCTCATTTGCTTATCATAGCCTTATAATTCAATAACTAAATAAACGTCACCCACAAAATATTTTATGATTTTCTTCATCACAATGTACTGATTCTCTGCAGAATCTATAAATAGCGAAACAAATGCCATTGCTCATTCTGCTGTATGGTATCGGCGCCGTCTCAGAGTCTCGGCTCTGCCGTTTGTTGCACAGTGGCACCACCCAATATGCTGTGATTGGCCAGGCCATGTTGATATATCTGGTCCAATGCATCATGGATGGTTTGATTCACAAATAACCAACCATAACCCCTGCATTGCATGTTTATAGTCATGGCAGACCAGCTGGTTATCAGTATACCAGACATACCTATATACCTGAAACATAAGGTGTGTATGATTTATCACATCTAGATAATTATGAACGTTAAGAGTTACACAGAAATGAAATACAAATTGTATTGCATTGATGTTTTGATCAAAATATACTAATAAAAACACATTTTATTGATATTGGTATACGCAGATGCATCATTGTACAATATATTCATACAAAGGTTTGGCACAGGGTTAAGTATACAAAACATGTAATTACTTTGAACATGATTTTGTGTAATGTGAGCAGCTTTTGAATTGTAAAAATTATGAATTTCTGACCTTTTTGTGTGACCCTCATATTCCTCAATGTGTCAAAAAGTGACACGAGACTTCGGCAAACAGCTAAACACTTCAAAGATCTTTAGCGAACTAAAATACTAGGTACATGTTTACATGTGCATGTATATAAACATTTATCATGTCATGTATAGCACCGCCTACTGGTTCAGCCAAGGTCTCAAGACACGTCAAGTGCCGGTCCCCAAAGCAGGCTGCTTGACATTCACCCTATTTATGTCAAAATTAATAGTTACAAATGTATTATTACATGGCCTTCACAATTACATCCCACAAATTTAGCACTGACATTGCATGGCAGATGACATGACTTCAGCGTCTACCATAACATGGTTATTCTAGTACCACTCAGTAGCTTTTATGCACATCTCGCCGTGCATTGACATGTAGCCTAGGCAATCATCAATTGGGATGCTCACGGCATTACAATGTACTCTCCTGTGTTGAAGTCCCAAAGTTATTAGTAACGTAGGGCTCTTTCACTATAAACCCTTACGTAGACTTCAAATCTGTTCCTGATGTATTATATACATATGGAAAACCTCAAAACCTCAAAACCCTTACGTAATCTTCAAATCTGTTCCTGATGTATTATATACATATGGAAAACCTCAAAACCTCAAAACCCTTACGTAGTCTTCAAATCTGTTCCTGATGTATTATATACATATGGAAAACCTCAAAACCTCAAAACCCTTACGTAGTCTTCAAATCTGTTCCTGATGTATTATATACATATGGAAAACCTCAAAACCTCAAAACCCTTACGTAGTCTTCAAATCTGTACCTGATACATTATATACATGTGGAAAACCTCAAAACAGAGAGGGGGTATGGGTCACTAATTCACCCAATAACAAGAAATGCGGTTGTGACTGCGTAAAAAAATGCCTCCCGCCGTTAATGTCGGTATACCAGTGTTTGATGACATGTCTCATAAAAGCAGACATAAAGAAGATTTCACAATTGTCAATTTCTCTATTCAGTAATTTTGTATTGTGAGACCTCATCACATGGGGCAAATGCAATCATCATAGCACACTCCCGTACCGCTTCCCGGTACCGCCGCTATGCGGCATGGGAGGCGCTAAAAAACAGCTGTTTCTTAGCAGAAGGTCTAATCGCTTTAAGGGCCATATATCTTATTGTGGCAGCGCTACAAAATGCAATGTTTTTTCGAAATAAAAACTTTAATTTCTATAAAATGAACATAAATCCTTAAAACAGCTGGAACTGTCAATCACTAAAATATCATAAAGCAATATATGCATGTGTATTAGAAATAGTTATGGTAGAACACTATGTATTTAGTAAGTGATGCAATGATTAAAAAAAGACACATTAATCACTCTAGTTAAATAATCGAAAAGCAGCAATAGCACCCCTATCGTTCACAGGATGTGCCATTTCGGTCATAAAAATAATGGAAGCGGAAATGGTTGATGGTACACTTAGTTAATTAGAACGGTGTACATGGTATGTGCGTCTCTACAGTTCCGTCTGTATACGAGAGAGTAGAATACATGTCTCACCATTTACTATTTACCCTCTTCTGTATGCTTTATGTACGCATACTTTTATCTCCGAAATTACCTTGTTTCAAGAGGCATGTTTCAGTAATATCCCGCTAAAATATGCAATCAAAAACAATCATGAATTTTTTAGATCGTCAGTTTTGCTGATATAAGCCCTAGGGGTCCTTAAACTTGCAGATATACTTGTGCCTTTTTACAGGCGATCTCTCTTTATTTTCCATTTGCTAAAGCACTATTGGTAAAACAGAATTCTCTCATGTATACATGTATGTATGGTAGTTGACGTCTAGAAGCAGAGTCAGTAGCGGATCCAGGTGTGACCTTGCCATGGGGGTGGGGGGCTTGGTTAGACTCTAAACTATAGGAAATGTGGTGATGAACCCTGGTTGTGCCCCCCCCGACCTAATTTTTTGGGTTGTGCATCTCTAGACCACCCCTTCTGGATCTGCCCCTGATGGTATTGAATCATATAACATGAATGGGTTGAGGTTTTATGGCAAGAAGGTGTCTTTCGCTGCAATTGTAAACTATAACAGGAACAAGATGCATATAGAAATCATTGCGCTTATCGCCCCTTTACAAGTTATGAATATGTGAAATAAGTTAAACAAGAGGATTTTCATTCTTATGGAACACTGCTTCCCTTATATATCAATGAAACACACATAACAACACAGATAGGATCCACTTTGTAATCTAGGACCCGGTATATTGCTCAACAAATGATACCATATACACAATTCTTGATGATGCCTAGACATGGAGCCTGATGCAAACGAGCGATCTAACAGGCTAATAAGCAAACGGCATCATTAATGGGCATCTACTGGGCCTAAATAGGCCTACATAGATTTGTCATTTGTCCCACGCATTGCCCACTACAGGAGACACACTATAAAAGCTCGATGCAGCAAGTTGGGAACCTGAGTGTTTTCCAGTTTTGGAGGCAGCTGTGCATGTAAAATGCCTTCATTCGAGGGACATTTTTGTATATGCTGCAGAAGACAAGTCTTGTGTATGATTCTATCTCAAAAATCATAACAAAATATGCAAATAGAATCATTTGCTATGCATTATTCCCTCATAATACATGTCAGACTAGACAAAATGCCCTCTGTAGGTCCCATATGGGCTGGAAAAGCTCCATGCTCATAAATGCCTTCATCATTTTCAAGATAAGAATATCTGAAGACCTGAACAATGTGAACAGGTCCATGGTGCAAAACCCTTTTGTTTCTATTAAATTCCATCATCAATTGTTGTTTTGACCTGATGACCCATTGAAAACCATATTGAAATGCTATTAGAACCCCATATTAGGCATGTGAGGCCTATTATAATGCACTGTTGAGCTATTTAGCTGTAAATAGCAACAAAGGCGTTGTCGGCACCAAAGACTGGAATCATAAGATGTGGCTAATTCTTCTCACACTTATTGTATCACTTAGATATTTCACATGCCTTTAGAGATAATCAAGTAGACCATAAAAATGGATAATTCTGGTATCAGTGCGTGATCACGCATCAATATATGGTGATCTATGTGGTCCCACATCAAAAACCAAGCAGAAATTTTGCTGAAAATGACAGTTTTTGCAAACTAACAAAAATCACATGTCTCCCATAGTGTTATAAGCCACCATAGAGGTAGGGGAAAAAAGCATACTCATTTATAAACTTGATGGGTCAGTATTATGCACTATCTATCAAAAACTGATGGTTAGAATATTTTTTCACAAAATATATAGGGTCAAACTTTGAAAAACAGCAATTTTTTTAAACTAATGATTTTTAAATTTATAATTTGTACTTCCGTGGTAAACTGTGCACTATATTATTGTAATACCATCTACCCTGGCCTGAAAGCAATAAGTTTCATCTTTCATTTGCTGCAAATATTGTGTAAATCCGATAATTTTTGGCTAAACTACAGCATTTCTTAGCGAAAATTCAGGAAAAACTAAGTTCTAGGTTCCCAACTTGCTGCATCGAGCTATAATCAGCTCGCGAACTGTACCAATGTCACAATAATCATCACGGAAAATGACCACTAATGGCGTAATCAGTAATAACTAGCACACTGACCATGAATTTACCCCTATAGATCAGAAAACTTTCGGAACACCATACAAGTCCAGAATATATAGGCAGCCCATTAAGTATTCCAATTTTCTCGGTAATTATATAGGGACAGGACGAATAGAAAAGCCTCTCTCTCTCTCTCTCTCTCTCTCTCTCTCATTAAACGGTTTGGCAAACGTTTGTTTTACATATCTAACGACATTTCTTTTTTATTATCATTATTCTTTTTTTCAAAGCATCACTCATAACATGAACAGGGAGACATTGATGCCATGATCTACCCGATGAGATGTTCCTGCAGGGTCAATCTAAGACACTGATGCGTACACAGAAAAAGAAATCCATGTTAGTTGGGCTAACTCAACTAAGTTGAAACGGCCAAATAATCTTAGTTAGTACATATGACTAATGTGTGACTAACAATATCTAGTTTATGTTAGCCACATTGACTACCCAAATCAGTTTCTCTCTCCAAGCACAATCTTGAACAAGGTATCTGCTGGGAGTTCCAGGCAAGCTAACTTATCTTAGCCACTGTCACTTAGTCACTTTGACTAAGATCCCTTTGTCACTTTGACTAAGGTATAGTGGCATAGTGTTGCCTTTACACACCAGGTGGCAGTGTGGTTTGAAACAGGATTTTTCTGGTGGCTTTGTACCATCAGTTGTTTGATAGATGTCAAAATGATGGTGATTTTCAAGCACTGTATACATTTGAGGCTTTCGCAATTCAATATAACTTCAAGCTTGACAAAATATATCAAATAGGTTGATGATTTGTTAAATGAACTAGGTAGACAGGTAGTTACACCTTTTCTGTGGGAGTCTAGATAAGTAAAATATCCAGATGTAAATGCTTCTTTGTGGGGAACCCAGAGAAACTTGACTCAGTGGTTCTAATAGAAATGATGTGAGGCATTTCACATGCTTTCTAAATGATGTTACAATGTTTTGTGGGATGTGGATCCTATTCCGAGGTGGCAGGTCGTCCCATGGGTGCCGCCATTGCTGGAGCTTGTTACCAGCAAGTTCTACTGATAGGAGCTATCAGATGGGTATCAGTTGGCCCCCGAGAGGGCCGCAGTGAATCATTGGGATTACCTCACTGGATAATAAATAGTCCATATATAGAGCTTACACTCACTATTTGATTAAAACCAAAAGTATTAGATTGCAAGCTTAGTCAAAACCCCCAAAGAATCTTAGTCACAATCAGGCAAGCCAAGGCAAGTTGGCCACTTTGACTAATTGTTAGTCGTATTTTACTAAAAAAACAAACTTGGACACTTAGAAACATGCTTTTGACTAGGTATTATTAGAAAGTTAGCCTTTTTGACTAACATCAGACTAAGATTTTGAACATTATTTTTTTTTCTGTGTAATAGGGCATTTAACAACTAGTTAAGTGTTCTTACTAACATTGAATTAAGCCTGTAAATTCTGTAAATTTTAACACGAGAACTTTCTGATAAGTGCATACATGAAATGTTGGCTCAATTGATTTAAGAGCCTTCAGAGCGTTTGATCATTATTTACTTATATTATTTCCAAACAGACAGATATATTGTCTTAAAAAATATGGTACAAAACATCTATTTTATACCATTGACAAGCACATCATGTGCATCAGGTTTCATATCAAAAAAGGGCATCGCCCTCTATTTAGCCTGTATAAATAAAAGAATTACAAACAACATTCAAACGTTGAGCATGTTATTTGTTCCCTCTCTCTACACCTGCGATTTAGGTGCCTAAAATTGCAGACTGTCAACCGAGAAACTTACATACAATCAACAGATGATAGATGCAGTAGTACTAACCAAAATTATTTAAACCAGGAAATCCGTTCACATTTTTGTGTGCACTCAAAAATATTATTTCTTTTTGCATTTGAAAACGTTTATCCTTAGGTTAAGAGTGACATAAGAATTCAACCAACAAATATTTTTTCAAACGTTTTTTTTTTCAGAATTCAGGAACGTTCCAAACATTTTTCAACACTGTTTATCTAAAGAAAAGTCTGTTACAAACTTTTTTAATCATAATCTTTCCAAATGTTACCAAATATTGCACTGAAAACCCGCCGCTATTGGAAAGTCGTCATATATGACGAGTTTAGGGTCGTCAGGCCATTATGACTACCCTAATGGGCTATCACAGGCAGAGGGGAAAGAGGGGTTTTATGTGCTAAAGTTGGTTCTCAAAGGGAAGCTATAATACAGTCCAACTCGGGTTTCCACCAGTTATGATTTATCTCCTTCCAATCTCCACTCGCTGATTTAAACTGTCTATTTGGGGAATGCTATCAAGACTAGCGTCAAGTGATAGAACCATGTTTAAATCCCACAGCCCATTTGGAAAGAAAGCACAATTAGGTAATTCATCTCCAGGGGTTTTATTAATTATATATATGCCAATCCAAAGGTCAAATACAATTCAGACTCCAGCGATGATTTCACATTTCAATTTGATAACCATACCCAGCAAATTGTCGTGATTCCTCGTCAACCTGTGTGAAGTGGCTCACACATGTCGCTAGATGGAACACGACGTCGTTATAGCACAAGATCACCAGGAATAGCAATGGTGGTGATCACATGGCCTCACCTCAGATGGCGAGGATGGTGATCACTCAGACTCACCAGGGATGGCGACGCAGGTGATCACTCACCTCGCTAGATGAAACACGCACCTCGTCATAGTGCATGTTCACCAGAGATGGCGACATGAGTGATCACTCATCCTCACCAGGGATGGCGACATGAGTGATCACTCATCCTCACCAGGGATGGCGACATGAGTTATCACTCACTTCGCTAGATGAGACGCACACCACGTCATAACACACGTTCACCACAGATGGCAAGGATCGTGATCACTCACACTCACGGGGGATGGTCACTCAGGTGATCATTCATCTCGCTAGATGAAACGCACACCATGCCATAATGCACATTCACCACGGTTGGCGAGGATCGTGATGACTCACACTCACCAGGGATGGCAAGGCGGTTGATCACTCACCTCGCTAGATGAAATGCGCACCACGTCATAGCGCAGGTTCACCATGGATGGCGAGAGTGGTGATCACTCAGACTCACCAGTGATGGCGATGCTGGTGATCACTCATCTTGTTAGATGAAAAGCTCATGATCATCGACATTGGTAATCATGCAGCCTCACATCTGCCAGATCAATGTATGTTTTGCCAGAGAAGGTACTGCCATATGTATCTTCCCTCTAACCACAGACAAGGTGTTCATGTAGATACTTCCTTATGTATTTTTCCTGTAACCAGACAAAAGGTGTTTATGGATAGTTGCTTTTATTTTAGAGATACCTCTATCTAAATTCAATTGATATTTTCTCTATATAATCTTGTTTGATTCAACCCTGAAGTATTACATGGAAATCAGTGTGCAACAAAGCACATTTGATAAGTATGGGACTTATACTTCATGCCCACACTTCCTAGATAGGCTACATGTTGAACAGTGGTGCTGTCTCAACAACTTTGGCAATGGTGGTGATAAGTTGCCATTCTGAGTGAGAGTGAGTGACAGATGATGCAATCCTCAGAGACCATTGACTTGGAGTGACACAAATTCACGTATTGAGTGAGACAAAGGCTGGCAATGGTGGTGATAAGTTGCCATTCTGAGTGAGAGTGACTGACAGATGATGCAATCCTCAGAGAGCATTGACATGGAGTGACACAAGTTCACGCATTGAGTGAGACCAATGTTGGCAATGGTAGTGATAAGTCGCCATTTTGTGTGAGAGTTGATGCCAGTGGCACGGGAGTGGTACATAATCACACAGTGAGTCAGATCCATGTTGGCGATGCTTGTGTTAAGCCGCCATTCTGAGTGAGAGTTGACAGGCAGTGGCACATATTGACGGAGTGAGTGAGATCCATGTTGGCGATGGTGGTGATAACCTGCCATTCTGATTGAGAGCTGACCGGGAGTGGTACATAATCACACAGTGAGTCAGATCCATGTTGGCGATGCTTGTGATAAGCCGCCATTCTGAGTGAGAGTTGACAGGCAGTGGCACATACTCACGCAGTGAGTTAGATCCATGTTGGCGATGGTGGTGATAAGTCACCATGCTTTGTGAGGGATGACAAGGGGTGGCACATACTCACGCAGTGAGTGAGATCATGCTGGTGACTGTTGTGATAAATTGCCATGCCATGTGAGACTGACACACAGTGGCGAAAGATGACGCAGTGAGTTATCACTCAAAAAGGAGTCACCATTGATGACCAATCATGGCGACAGATAACGACAATTTGCTGGGTAAGAACACGTCTTTAACCATGAAGATACCAATGAACTAGACTCGGTCAATATTCAAATCAATCATGCCAAAGTACTTAAATCACAGATAATAACTGCACCACATTTCATCAATAACATCGTATAACCAATCGCAGGCGTGAGTGATTTCCATCGACGTCGAATATCTCTAATTTCACACAATCATAAAACATTTATAAATTCCATAACCATCAAGTGTCTTCACAGCACATGACTACAAAGTGTCGCTTAATTCCATAATAAAATCACAAAGTGTTATCAGATTTCGCAATCATAAACTGTAGGTGTCTTCAAATTCCATCATAGCACAACCAAATTAAATCAACCACTCCATGTTGAGATGTTAAGTGAGCATTGAGAATATGATAATGGGTAGTGAGAGACCAAGGGAAAAGCAAATCAAATCTAAATCCTTCTGATGTGTGGTTCCTCTATGTAATAATCAGATCCTCTATTGTATGCCTAGGCCTCCAATTGAATGAAGTTAAAACTCCAGGAAGCACCCTAGACAATGGCCAAATGCTCCTGTAAATGCTATTCAGAGTTTCAATCGATTCCTACTTGTGGGCTGCTGAATATAAATATCTTCCCCTTTAATTCCAGGTCGAACTGTGGATCCCTGAAGTTCTGAGCACAATTCGTGCCCCTACCCTTCAGTTCCATCCTTATATACTCCCAGGCTACTGGTGGTTTTGGTCTTTTGTCACCCTACACCTTTTGGACTTTAAGCCTGGTGAGATTCTAACAGATCCACCTATAGAGGACACACCCATCAACTCATAAGGACATAATCTCTACTGCTGCCACCGGGACCCCCAGACCTACATGGACAAAGTCCACCACACCGACTCAGCCTTCACAGCAGCGCCTGGCACCCTATAGGACCATTACATGTTCCGCCCACTCTGAGCTTCCGAGGGCCTAAGGATTACAGTGGCATTCCTTACCTGCTCTCGGTGGCATATCACATCCAGAAGTCCTCTCTCCCTATAGAATATACTTTATAACAAACATTCATGTATTCTACTGAGATATACCCAAGGACCACTTAGTATGGAGGAACCCCACATTTTTTCCTGGATTACTATTATAAATCCACAAACAATAGTGACCAAATTGCTGCCCTCTTTAATTCCCTATAACTCACTAAGTCATCACACTGACCACATTGGCTTTACCAGTAGTCTGTTTATATACCATAAGAGGGCCCCACTATGCATTCCTGTAATATTTTGATGTTCCATTGGGTGTATAGAGGCTCAATATAGACATTTTACTTATTGTATATTCTATCATGAAAAGGGGAATAAGAATCATTTGATAAAAAATACTTGTAGAAAGATGGGAATGTTTTAGTAGGAATATAGAAAAGCAGATAGATCATTCGGGTAATAACACCTCTCTTATGGCTATAGTGCTAGTGCTATAACTCCTTACTCATTGAGTTTGAGTTCCTCCCTGCTCTGGCTAGGCTGTGCTGGAAAGTCTCACAGTGGCGAAAGATGACGCAGTGAGTTATCACTCAAAAAGGAGTCACCATTGATGACCAATCATGGCGACAGATAACGACAATTTGCTGGGTAAGAACACGTCTTTAACCATGAAGATACCAATGAACTAGACTCGGTCAATATTCAAATCAATCATGCCAAAGTACTTAAATCACAGATAATAACTGCACCACATTTCATCAATAACATCGTATAACCAATCGCAGGCGTGAGTGATTTCCATCGACGTCGAATATCTCTAATTTCACACAATCATAAAACATTTATAAATTCCATAACCATCAAGTGTCTTCACAGCACATGACTACAAAGTGTCGCTTAATTCCATAATAAAATCACAAAGTGTTATCAGATTTCGCAATCATAAACTGTAGGTGTCTTCAAATTCCATCATAGCATAATTCCAAATTAAATCAACCACTCCATGTTGAGATGTTAAGTGAGCATTGAGAATATGATAATGGGTAGTGAGAGACCAAGGGAAAAGCAAATCAAATCTAAATCCTTCTGATGTGTGGTTCCTCTATGTAATAATCAGATCCTCTATTGTATGCCTAGGCCTCTAATTGAATGAAGTTAAAACTCCAGGAAGCACCCTAGACAATGGCCAAATGCTCCTGTAAATGCTATTCAGAGTTTCAATCGATTCCTACTTGTGGGCTGCTGAATATAAATATCTTCCCCTTTAATTCCAGGTCGAACTGTGGATCCCTGAAGTTCTGAGCACAATTCGCGCCCCTACCCTTCAGTTCCATCCTTATATACTCCCAGGCTACTGGTGGTTTTGGTCTTTTGTCACCCTACACCTTTTGGACTTTAAGCCTGGTGAGATTCTAACAGATCCACCTATAGAGGAAACACCCATCAACTCATAAGGACATAATCTCTACTGCTGCCACCGGGACCCCCAGACCTACATGGACAAAGTCCACCACACCGACTCAGCCTTCACAGCAGCGCCTGGCACCCTATAGGACCATAACATGTTCCGCCCACTCTGAGCTTCCGAGGGCCTAAGGATTACAGTGGCATTCCTTACCTGCTCTCGGTGGCATATCACATCCAGAAGTCCTCTCTCCCTATAGAGTATACTTTATAACAAACATTCATGTATTCTACTGAGATATACCCAAGGACCACTTAGTATGGAGGAACCCCACATTTTTTCCTGGATTACTATTATAAATCCACAAACAATAGTGACCAAATTGCTGCCCTCTTTAATTCCCTATAACTCACTAAGTCATCACACTGACCACATTGGCTTTACCAGTAGTCTGTTTATATACCATAAGAGGGCCCCACTATGCATTCCTGTAATATTTTGATGTTCCATTGGGTGTATAGAGGCTCAATATAGACATTTTACTTATTGTATATTCTATCATGAAAAGGGGAATAAGAATCGTTTGATAAAAAATACTTGTAGAAAGATGGGAATGTTTTAGTAGGAATATAGAAAAGCAGATAGATCATTCGGGTAATAACACCTCTCTTATGGCTATAGTGCTAGTGCTATAACTCCTTACTCATTGAGTTTGAGTTCCTCCCTGCTCTGGCTAGGCTGTGCTGGAAAGTCTCACAGCGGTCATGGCAGACAAATGACTTAAAACAGGCCTGTCCATCTCTCACTATGCCTATGTAGTGATGGATTTTAAAGAACCATTGCCTCGGTAAATGTGTAGGGGCGTGCTTTCTATCTTCCCATAGATTCGGTCACAATCATCCCCCCTCCCCACTAGACTAGGGTCCGGGCAAATACGCTACAAGGGTAATCTCACTTCTGTGTGGATACAACCAGCAGGACCTCTCACCCTTGAGCGTCGGCCGTAAGGAAGGCACGAGGTGAGATAAAAATTCAATCAATCAGTGTGCCTAACAAATAGTAGATCAGTGTACTCACATAGTTCTATGTAAGGTTCTATTAAACCTATGATAGTGGGTTAGGATCCCCCCCCCCCACTGAATAAATACTAATTTATGGGTGAGGGGCTGAATATGATTTACAAACAAAAAAACAATTGGGAAATCTATAATTTCTACTCAGGTTAATGTGGCTTTAAAAGGGTGGCCATACTGATGACTTTATGTCATCAGTGACGACCCTAAGTCGTCACTATGACTACCTCATGATGACCTAAAGCTGTAGATTTAGGTATTGTCAACCTGAGGACCTAAAGTCGTCAGTATCGACAAGTTTGGGTTCCCGTAGGTTTTCAGTGTGCAACTACATTACGATTTTATGCTAAATGGCAAGTAGGGGCCTGAAAGAACGGACAATTCCTTTATGATTGTTATTGCTACTTGGAACTAACCTTAAAGTAACACTCTAAGTCTACAGTTTCAGAGATGCCAACATTTGGATCTAGGCTTCCTGTACAACTTAATAAAAAGATAACTGCTGGGTGAAATTTAACATTTTCCGGGACTGTCCCGGACGTTCCGGAACTGTTGGCATCTCGGCAGTTTATAAACAGTCTATATAACAGTGTATACAAGACAGAAAAAACATAGGTCTGTTAGGGAGTGGTCATTATTTATCAACAGAGGGAGGATGGTGGGTTTGTGGGGGGGGCGTAAAAATTTCAGACCCCTCCCGAGGGGGGGGCTAACAAAATTTTGACCCCTCTTGAGGGGGGCTAAAGAAATTTACCCTCTTTTGAGCAAAAAAGCCAGCGCGCTACTATAGATCAAAGAGGGGCGCGAAAAATTCTACACGCCTCCGGTTTGGGGGAGGCCGCAAAATCGCACCACCCGCCCCCCTGTTGATAAATAATGACCACTCTCTTAGTTATCCCTATATTCAAGTCACGAACATATCACAGGGACATCTAGTGGGGAAGAGGTAAACTACAGTGATCAAATGCCATGAGCCTAACCCTGAGTTATAAATAGGGAATTGAGAAGAGCAACAAGTCGATCGCTATTGTTTGGGGAGTTACAATAATAATTCTGGAAATAATATAAAGACGCGGGGTTCCTTCATACTAGATATATCCCCGTAAGCATACATGAATGGTTACTATAAAGCATGATCTAAAGACAGGAAACTTTTGAATGCGATATGTCATCAGGAAACTGCTAAAGAATGTCACTATAAGTCCTCAGTCACATGAAGTCTAGAGTGGGCACGGTGTGTGATAGCCCTATAGGATACTGGAGATGGCTGAGAAGGCTGAGTCATTGTTTT
Source organism: Acholoe squamosa (assembly GCA_949317995.1). Lineage (NCBI taxonomy): Eukaryota > Metazoa > Annelida > Polychaeta > Phyllodocida > Polynoidae > Acholoe > Acholoe squamosa. The sequence continues at coordinate 24,219,995 of OX439042.1, forward strand.
GGACTTGAGCCAAGTAGTTCCTGGGGGTCTCGGTGGCAGCAGTAGAGGTGATGTCCTTATGGGTGGGTGTGTGTGTGTCCTCTATGAGTGATCTATTAGAGCACTACCAGACCAAGGTCCAAAGGGTGTCGGATGGCAAAAGACCAGAACCACCGGCAGTCTGGGGGTATACAAAGTCCAAAGGGTGTCGGATGGCAAAAGATCAGAACCACCGGCAGTCTGAGGGTATACAAAGTCCAAAGGGTGTCGGATGGCAAAAGACCAGGACCACCATTAGTCTGGGAGTATATAAGGCTGGAACTGCAGAGGTGGGGTGCAGACTGTGTACCAAAGGAAGGGATTCACGGTCTGTCCTGGAATCATAGGGGAAGAAATTTATATTCGACAGTCCACAAGTAGGAATCAATTGAAATTCTGAATAGTATTACTGGAGCTTTGGTCACTGCTTTGGAGTGCTCTCTGGGTCCACAACTTTATTCAATTGAGGATTTTAACTTCATTCAGTTGAGTTCAAACTTCATTTGATTGAGTTTCTAACTTCATTTGATTGAGGTTCCTGGATTAATTCAATTGAGTTCTTGACTTCATTCAATGGGGTCTTGACTTCATTCATTTGGAGATCTAAACACACTAACTAAGGTATCTGCTTGTAACATACATAGAGGAACCACACATCTGAAGGACTTAGATTTGTTTAGCTTTCATTTGGTCTCACTACACATTGTTGAGTTCTCAATGCTTACTTGAAACATCTCACCGTGGAGTTATTGATTTAATTTTAAGTTATGCCATGATGGAGTTCTAAGGCACCAACAGTTTGTGATTGTGATATTCATTTGTGATTATTGGTTTAACCTGGAGTTATGCCATGATGGAATTCAAAAGTTCATGTCATTTGTGATGTCATATGGAGATCGACATTCATAATGAAGTTTAGGCATTTCAAATTATAATTGAATTTGTGTTTGGGAAAATAACCTCGCATTTGGACTTGGACATGAGAATGGAAATTTGTAAAGGTTTGTAATTGTGTGCCTGCGCGCACCTGTAACCACGATGGAGATTGTTTCTGCCCGGGATTGGGTATGTGATGTTATTGATGAAATGTGGTGTAATTATTATTTGAGGTTTATAGATATTGACATCGCGGAGTTGGAGTTTGACATTGATTGGATTGGATTCATTGAAACTCTTCCTGTTTTAAAGGCGTATATTTAGGACTTCTAAATTGAAATGTAAAATCAACGTTGGAGTCTGGATTGTATTTGACCTTGGATTGGCATACATATTTCGATTCAATAAAAACCCTTGGAGATGAAGTACCCAATTGCGTTTTCTTTCCACATGGGCTAGGGAATTTAAACACAAAGCTCTACCACTTGATGCTAGCACGAGATCATTCCCCAAGAATATAATAACATCGCGAGTGGAGACGGGATTGAGGATAAATAATAAGCTGTGAGTGGAGATTGGAGTGAGGTGAAAACATAACTGGTGGAAATCCGAGTTTGATCATTGCATTGTAGCGATCCCCATTTAAAAGCTAGCTAAACCCCATCATAAAGGTTCACCCCATTCAAGGGTGCACTATATTTCAGCTAAACCCCATTCAAAACTTATCAACAATAACAACCTTTCACCTCCTCCATCAAACAACCCCCAAACATTATAAGCATACCACCTCGCTTTCCCTTCGCCTGCCATAGCCCAACCCCATACCACAGTATTCTCCACTCTGCTTTACTCCCATATCCCAGGGGGGCCACTCTAAAATTTATGGAAACCATGTGCGTACATCACTCTGTACTTGGCAACCCTTTTAGCGTGGCAGAATCTCACAAAAACACCCCCCTTCTGGCTGGTTACCCTCCAAAAATGGCAAGATTATGTACCCTTATGGCAGGACAAACCCTTAACTTAAAAAAACTGTGCCCCTTTCAGCGTGTTTCCCCTTATTTAGGTCAGGATCAAAATATGCCCCCTTTTAAATGAATTTCCTATAAAAATTGTTTGATTTTTGGGGCCCAAAACCAACCCCTTTTAGCCTAAATTGTACGCACATGGTTATTATAGATCATATAGGGAGTGGCCCCCCGGGTCCCATATGTACACACTGATGCAGTTATGCAGCTGCTAGGCCTATATGTAAGCCTATGCTATTTTCTCCATCTAGGCTTACCTGATTTCTTTTTTTTTTTGAGACAATGGATGCAGAGTAATATAGCAATCCCACTGAATCATTTGGCATTTGGTTTTCTGAATTCCTAAAGTTATAGTGACCCTTTGAGTAGAGTCAGTACTTTTATTAGTGGTTTATTGGTGTTGTCTAGTCCTGGGCCTAGTATAATAGGTTTTATACCATGGTTATCACGTTCTTGAATGATTTTACGGTGCCTGGAGCGGATATTGAAGTTCGAATAGTATGCGCTAAACAGTTGGTGGTCAGTCAGGATTGGTTTTTAGAAGATCGGAGATAAGAGATAAGAAAAGGGTCCAATTGAGGCCTTCTACTCCTGGCCCCTGGTTTACAAATCTCTTTATTATCTTTAAGAGGTAATTTATATTAGTAAAGAGGCTGGTTTTTTTCTATATTTTTTAATTTTAAATTCCTGATTTGTTTTAGATTTTCTGCAAATTTTCCTTCATCTTATCAATGGTTTTGTGACTTTGAGAAATTCCTCTCTCACTTTCTAATAACCAGAGGTTTAGAGCCCCACTGCCTCATCCACATGACCCTCCCGCCACCCAGGTAGCACAGAGACATTGGCATTACGTTGGGCCAACGTTGGCCCAACCATCGGCTTTACATAGGCTGCCCATCCTGCCTACGTAGGCCCGATGGTGCCAACCAAATGCCAATGTAGGCCCAACGTTGGCTTTTGGTCGGCAAACATTAGCATCGGCAAATGGTCGGCCAGGGGCCGACCATTTGCCAATGTCCTGCCAACATTGGGCCAATAATGGCATTTGGTTGGCAAATGCCACTGGTCGGGCCTACGTAGGCCCGATGGGCAGCCAACGTTGGCCCAACGTTGGCCCGATGCGTCGGGCCAACGTTGGCAAATTTTTGTGTGCTACCTGGGCAGGGGAGGTTTCAGAAACGACTGACCTAGGCCTGTAAATGAACCCATGTTGACACTTAAGATGAGACGACATGACAGCAAATTGACAGCAAAGAATTTAATTCGATATTAAAAAAACCATAGCATTAGAAGCTTAATGGCTACACATGATGAATCTTGACATTATATTTTATCATGTACCTTTAATTCGCCATGATTTGACATGTATATGTAACATGATTGATGATATAAAAATCGAATCAAGCGAAATTTTCGCTGTTATGTTGACTGCGTAGCGGACAGATTGTTTACTGTCTCGCTGAGAAACCAAGATGGTGGAGGACGGATTATGTCGACTCACAACAAATAACATTGATTTTCATGGCTTTTAAAGGTGAATACATTTTATTTAATGGTGGAAACCATGGTATAAATGCCATAGATAACAAATAGAGGTGCACATGGTGATTCAATGGGCTAGATAAGAAGACACTCGGCCCACGGCCTCGTGCTTCTTATCTGCCCCTAGAATCACCGAGTGCACCTCTATTTGTTATATATGCCCTTAATAAGTGTGTTCCCAGGAATGGATAGCCTGAAACTTCCAGTGCAGAAAGAATAAGGGGAGATCCTAACAGGGGATCCTAAGAAAAACCTCTGCTTAGACCTCTGCTCGAAAACCATGCTTACATTAAACTAGAAATGTGTTGCATGTAGGCAATTCCCATAGTATAAGGTAAGCTGGTATTCAACGCAGGTGATGTCCCCTCTTGATGGAGAGTGGCTGGCGGGGCATGGGACGCTGTGGACGCTCGCCAGAAAAGCGCAAGGTGTTTGGCGGGAAAGCTTGAGAATGCCGGATAACCAGAGATGCCACTCACTGGCTGACAAAAACCAGGAAAACTGGACTTTGGACATATATTCACAGGAATTCAAAACAATCTAATACAGAAATCTTGGAATCAAAACCAGGAATGCCTGGTAAACCAGGAAAAGTGGCATCTCTTAACCCTCCTTTCCTCGTGCTCCTCTCTTTTCTCCCCCTCTCTTTCGTTTCTCTCCTTCTCCCGTCTCTCTTTTCCCAGCTTTCTTTCTCCTCTTTCTGTTGCTCCTCTTTATTTCTTTTTTTTTATCTCCTCCTGCTCCTTTCTCCCTCTCTCTTCTTTCTCTATTATGCTAGCTTTTATCCTTCTTCTTCTTTTATCCCCATCCTTTTCCTTCTTTTCCCGTCTCTCTTTCTCTTCTCTCTCTCTCATACTTTTCCTTCCTCTTTGTTTTCCTCCCTTTCCTCCTTCTTACTCTCCTCTCTCTGCCTATATCATATCTTTGTGTACGTCTGCAATCAGCTGCCCGGGATCAGCTGTCCCCTCTTGCAAGCACCCAATTGTCCTCCCGATTCCCTCCTGTCCTCAATTGCCATCTTTAAATCGCTATGTGCCATCTCCATCACGCAAGTTCGTTAAAGGTAAATTAACTGTTGTCTGTTATTACTAAGAGGTGCTTCTTCTTGACAGCTAATCTTGTTCTTGGTTACTTGCATTCTTAAGCCTAAAAAAGAATTTGTAAGTTTTCGATAACATGGTAAAAAAAGTTGAGGTAGGGAGGTCGGATTTGTTTTTTGTTTTTTTCAAGCTTCTTTTTTTCTTACTGAGGCATATTTTGGCCAAGATGTTGAATCTTTATAAAAAAAAAACCTCACAAATAATGCATTTAATCTGCAGCCAATTCATAGAAAGCTTGAGTCAAAATCTTGGAATTTTCATTTGGACACAGAAGTATGAAAGATTATGAATAAATTATGAAAAAAAAAGGGAAATTGATGACAATTCTTTCAAAAATTCTGAGGTCGACCTTGCTTGGCTGAGATAGGTCGGGTGACCGGAAACCAAACTTTTTTTGGCCTCATCATCAATTATCCTGCCTTGTGTCAACGCCCACTCTCTCTGGCTTACAACATATATACGCCTGGATGAACAGATGGTGCAAGAGTTTGCCACTAGATGCTTATAGTACTTCCGGTGCTTTGACTAGGGCACCCCCCCCCCCCACCAATGGTGCTATATCATTACTATAAAATGAATCATTGAGCACTGGATATCCAACAAACTTCAAACTTAGGGTCACCTCCCTGGCAATGTGTTTGATAAGAATGACTAGCAACAGCCTCTAGGGTGATGTAGGTCGGTCCATAGGTACATGTAGTACCTTTTGGGAGAGCAAGTACATATAGTTAAATTGCTTGCAATACACTCTATCAGTCTATGTATGTATTTAGAAAGATGCCCTATTTCACATACAAAAAATAGACTAAAGGTAAGGGTAGTGCTATTGTATACATCTTTAGTAGTAGAAGTGAGTTTAATTGTATAGGCAGCATGTTTGTGACAGTTGCTGCTCAATACGTCTACTTCAAAAGCCTGGCCTTTGGCACCCTCATACACCCTATACACAGTGTGCAGGCTGTAAGAGAAAGCTGTCAAAAACTGCCCCATCTAGGGGCCACCGACCATCGCAGATGGACTGTTAGCACCTAGTGGCAAAGGTGAGAACCACCTGTTTGTCGAGCCGTATAGGTTTAAAATAATACATGGAGTATACATTTCCTCTTCAGAATTTTTTTTAATGGTAAATGGGGGAAATCCTACTTAATTTTTGGAATCCTTCCAAAAAAAAACACGTTTTCTTGCCTCCAAAGATCAACATTTTTGTAGAAAAGTGATGTCATTGAGCCCAGGCACAGAAGAAAGATCCCCCCAGGGTTAGCATTTTTGATTAAATGAAGTGTAAAGCTTTCACCACCCCACCCCTGCCCAAAGTGGGAAAAATTAAATGTGTGATATAGATCACAGATGGCCCAGCATTTCATTCATTGAATCGATATTACTATAGCCTATGGGGCCATAGGCTATTGTAATGAATTGGCTCAGGCTACGCACAAAGAATACAACAGCTGACTGTGTATGGTTTAGGGAACTTGTATTATATGTGTATAATAGCGTATAAGAAAGGCACATAGGATCAGGAGCGCATTTACCCCAACATCATTTCTAAAGCCTGGGCTGTGGGGGGAGGGCTGGCATGCCCGCACTCAACCAAGTGCACAGACAGACCGGCGAGAGGCCACCCAGCAGCACAATATATAGGTGCTGATTAATACATGAAAAAACAATTCACAAAACTAAATAGCTGTGGAGCACTAAATTTGACATGACTATTTCTTAAATTCGACATGTAACACAGAATTTAGTGACAAAGACATAAGAAAGTAGTAATTTAACGACATATGACACGGAGCTTAGTGACAAAGACATGGGAAAACAGTAATTTAATGTCGTGTGACATAAAGCTTAGTGACAAGGACATGATCTTATCTTAAATTCGATATGTGACATGGAGACATGGAACCTAGTGACAACGACATGGAAGAGTGACATGAGACATGATCTTATCCTAAATTCAGCATGTGAAAATAGTAATTTAACGACATGTGACATGGAACCTAGTGACAAGGACATAGAAGAGTGACATGAGACATGATATTATCCTAAATTTGTCATGTGACATGGAGACATGGAACCTAGTGACAAGGACATGGAAGAGTGACATGAGACATGATCTTATCCTGAATTCGGCATGTGACACAGAGCTTAGTGACAAAGACATAGGAAAATAGTAATTTGATGTCGTGTGACAAAAAACTTAGTGACAAGGACATGATCTTATCTTAAATTTGATATGTGACATGGAGACATGGAACCTAGTGACAAGGACATGGAAGAGTAACATGAGACATGATCTTATCCTAAATTTGGCATGTGACACGGAGCTTAGTGACAAAGACATAGGAAAATAGTAATTTAACGACATATGACACGGAGCTTAGTGACAAAGACATGGGAAAATAGTAATTTAATGTCGTGTGACATAAAACTTAGTGACAAGGACATGATCTTATCTCTTATCTTAAATTTGATATGTGACATGGAGACATGGAACCTAGTGACAAGGACATGGAAGAGTGACATGAGACATGATCTTATCCTTAAAAAATAAAAAAGAAAAAGCTGTATACATACATCAATTTAATTCCACCTAACCTGCATCAGGACAAAGATAGTTCATATTATTCTCGGTAGAGGGAGACCAAAAAATGCGTTCTGCGGTCAAAACACGATAAAATTTATCATCTCAATTATAAGCTAACAGCAAATATTCTTTATTGATATCGATGAAATATATAAAAAATACAAAAGAAAAAGCTCTATACATGAATCATTCAAACTGTTAAAGAAAATATATCAAAAAATACAAAAGAAAGAGCTTTATACATGTAATAATTTAGTTCCACATAACCTACTACATGCCAATGATAGTTCATATTGTTCTCGGTAGAGGGAGACAAAAAAATGCGTCTTGCGTTCAAAACACCATGAAAATCTATCATCTCAATTGTAAACTAATGCTGTAAATTCCTCTAATAACTCAGCAAATATTCTTTGTTGATATCAATGAAATATATCAAAAAATAGATAAAAAAGAGCTCTATCCATGAATCACTCAAACTGTTAAAAAATCTATATCCTCTAAAACTGAATATCTATTTGTTCATATACTTAAAAGTGAAACACCACATCTGTGGTTTCACTGCTGAGGTGGAGTATATAAGGAACGCATTGTCTAGGGTTAATTGGAGAGGTCCGGCCCTCATGTCACAAACCTCCACGCTTCTGCAGACGCCATTGCAGTGTCTGCTGCCGGCTTCACTGCGCACAGAATCACAACTATGCTTGCAGCACGACATGACAGTCCTTCTAAGCATGACACGACAGTCCTTCTAAGCCGTCAAAATCCACTGTCTGTCAAAATCCACTGTCTGCTCCCACTGTTGGGTTAAGCATACATGCTCCCACTGTTGGTTGAAGCACCATACATAATGGCCCTCCTGTCTCTGTGACGCTGTTCCCTAGAGAGAGCTAATCTGAAATCGAATGTGTACCTGGTGTAACCCAGATGCCTGGTTAAACCCAGAAGACTCAATCCTCCCTCAATCCTCTCTCAATCCTCCCTCAATCCTCCTGCACATTCATCTCAGTTGAGTCCTCTATAGGGTAGGGTGGGGTAAGATGCCCTTAATTTACAACTGTGTCATTTCTAAGGAATTTATTGCTACTTACGGAATATCTTATACATTTATCAAAGGATGGAATAACATGTTCTTCATTTGCAAAAGCTTGTCAGCCCTGCTTTATAGAATGTTACGATAAAGCATGTGTGAAAAAAAGTGGGCCTTTTACCCCATCATCTAGGGGCTGGGGAAAAAGGCCCACAGCCTTTAGGGTAAATGGCCCACATGCACATAAAAGAGCATCATAATTGGAATAAATGCTCAATTCAAATTCTTATCATAAGAAAAGATACTAAAGATAATCTTCATAAGCTACAACTAAGATTTGGACGTTGTAAATAACCTAAAGTAACGCTTTAGATATTTCATATTGAAGTTCAAGGAATGACAGGGTAGGATAAGGTGAAATTCCCTATTAACAAGTAAATGAACTACCGTAAATCCCCGGTCATAAGCCGGATTTTTTTTCCTATTTTGGGCCCAAACCGGCTTCTAAATTTTTCCCAAAGTCCCCCCCGGCTTATGACCGGGTTTTTTTTACTATAGAATAAAGAGAAAATGGGAAAAATTTGACACCAAAACCGGCTTATAAGATTTCCCTGAACTCACCCCCCGGCTTATGACCGGGGCCGGCTTATGACCGGGGATTTACGGTAGTTCTAAGAAAATAATTCCCAATTGATGCATATTTTCCACAATAATCAATGGATGGAACAAGGTATAATAATTGTGGTATAGGTTGTCAGCCTAGTCTCATGGAATATTCCATTTCAACGTTTGACAAAATGCAGGGCATTTTACCCCAGATGTCGAAAGGCTGGGGTAAAAGGCTCACACCGATGGGCCAAAAGGCCCATGAATCCAATGCTAAGATAATGTTTACATAAAAAGCCCATGTAGCTGTTGGAATAAAAGGGAAGGTGAATAAAATGTATCTTTATGGCCTACTCTTAACTCCTTTACCTTATAGCACCTCAGCTAATAGTTTTAACCCCTTTAACTTGCTATCGAACAAACCATACACATTTCAGGACCCTTTTATTTCTAACTATCTTAAATTGAACATGATGATCTTAACAGTTATAAAATATTGAATGTCTGATAAGTCGACTATTTCTCTTCCAATCACAATTAAAACCTGCAAAAGAGGTCTCCTTGAGGTAATCTTTACTTCCAAGTGTTGAATCGGTGTATACAACCACTACCTTAGACATGAGGGCTAAAGGGCCTTTTACCCCAAAGGGCATCTTACCCCTTCCTACCCTACCAAAAGCACAGGAGAGAACCTTGTGACATGAGCACCACTTGACCTCTTTTGTATTTAAAACCTAAAGTGATATAATTTCTATTTCCAAGATAATCCTATAAATCATACCTTTTGAATTTAATCTATTATTCTATTATCCAAAATAATAGGTATTTTCTGGATATTCAAAAAATATAGGTCTTCTTTGGATATTTTTTTGGAAATATCCAAAGAAGACCTATATATATATATACTACTAAACGTCTCCTTTTAGCCTATAGTAATGCATAAAATAAAAGGCCACGAAGTCGAAGTGTCCCGAAGTAAGCCTGTAAGCAAGCGTTGCTAATGACAGCAGTTGATGTAGCCTTGTCACTGTTGCTATGGAGATGTTAGTCTTGTTGCACAATAGTCGGTATGTTCGACCCCTGGCCAAACTGACTTGCCGTGTTATTGGATTGGCTACCAGTCTGTGACATAAATGGGTCAGGGCAGGTTGTTCTGTAAGATACAGAGCCTCAGACCTCTGTTTGTATCCCACAGTGCACCATTAATTTTTCCCTGGAAACAAGGAACGACTTTTCACCACTTTGACACGAGTAAATTTGGTGAAAATTTGGTTCAGCAGAAATTCTTGTGAAATCTTGTGAATTTCACGAGTTCTTCACATTTTATTGTCAGATGCATGTAGGCCTACATGTGAAAGTCATGTGAAATTCACATGAAATCGCATGAATTTCATGTGACTGCTGAATTTCACGTGAATTGCTGCTCACAAATTCATGTGAATTCACATGATCAATAACGTGAATTACACCAAATTTTCTTGTGAAATCACGTGAATTTCACGTGAATTCACAAGAAATTGTTTCTAGGGTTCCTATGCTACAAACAAATGTCACATGACTTCCTGTGATACATGTCGGTATGTTCGACCCCTGGCCAAACTGACTTGCGTTAGTTACTTGAGTAACCTGCCGGGTTATCGGATATGCTACCAGTCTGTGACATCATAAATGGGTCAGGGCAGGTTGTTGTGTAAGTTACAGAGCCTCAGACCTCTGTTTGTATCCCACAGTGCACCATTCCTATGCTACAAACAGATGTCACATGACTTCCTGTGTTACATGTGTCTGGAGCGGTATTCATTAGCCGCACGCCAGCCACGCGGCGGGCGCCACAGGCGCACCTCCTCTCTAGCTGGAGTGCGAGCACGTTCAGGTCGGGGCGCGCGCCGATGGCTGGGCGTGCCGCCTATTGAATACCCCTTGGGTCTGGCCTTACTCAAGTAAACCCAGTTGGTAATTGGAGTGGAACTCAGTAAGCCAGGGGTCGAACGTACCGTGTGTCTGGGTCTGGCCTTACTCGAGGCGTTCGGGCAACGGTTTTCCAACGATATCTATTGCATCATGGGTAGGGGTGACCTCGAACGCTAACTACCCCACCTCAGCTGGTTCCCTCCACCCCCTTCCACCCCAGCCATGTCTGGCTAGGTACCAGTCCCTAACTATGCTTGGGAGGCTAGTAACTTGACTCAGGGATCAACATTGACCCACATGGGGATGACCAATTCCGACCTAGCGGGATATATTATTGACCAATGAGAAAATTCCTTTCATTCAGTGCCGACTTTTCAGGGTGCATTATGTAATACCTGGTACCCATCAGCTCGCTGTTATCAGTCCTTATCTCACAAGGTATCTGCTTCAGCAGGGGTCGGCCCACAAAGGAACACGCTAAGGCCATATAGGGGGTGGCCTTACAAACCAGCATTGATCCCTCGGCCGTACTCCGAACGCACCGACTCAAGTAAACCCAGTTGGTAATTGGAGCGGAACTCCCTTTAAGAATGACACCAGCCCAAGGAGGAGGCAGGAAAGGCCAAGCAACAGTCGACCACATACTAAAACTCAAGGAAACCATCAGAATCAACAAAAGCCTCAATAAACCAACATACATCTCATTTCTAGACGTCACAAAGGCATATGACAAAGCATGGCTAGAAGGAATCATGGATGTAATGGCACCAAACGGCTGCGCCCTTGACACATGGCTACTCACCGAAAAACTCAACAAAAACCTGACAGCCACCATCAAAACAACGACCCAACACGACCGATAGCCATAAACGACAGCATAAGACAAGGAGGAGTACTAGCAGTGGCACAGTATGCCTTACTAATGGATGAAATAGCAAAGAAAATTAACAACCTGAAACATGCAGGAGAAATCACAGTTGATGAATACACAAGATGCCTGCTTTGGGTAGACGACGTAGCTATTGTATCAAACAATATCCAGGACCAACACACAGTGCTAAAGATAACAGAAAAAGTCTCAAACACCCTAAGAGTAGTATTCGGCAAAGACAAATCAAAAATACTACAAATTGGAACAACGACTAACCCTGACAACCCCAAAATCAACGACATGGAAATAGAGAAAACAGACAAATACAAGTACCTGGGCGAAACGCTCAACTCAAAGAATAACCTAGACGACCACATAGAAACGATAAAGAATAAAGCAGAGGGAGCCCTACAAACGGTCCTATATATAGCGGGCAATGAAAACTACAACAACATAGAGCTTGAAACTATCTGGAAACTCGTGGAGACCTGCATCATCCCGACAATAACCTACGGCGCTGAGACATGGAACACAAGGAAAAAAGACACTGATGCCCTCAACCAAATCCTAGACAACCAACTAAAAAGAATCCTACGACTACCCCAAGCAACCCCAAGGGAATGCATATATGATGAGCTTGGAATCCTGGACATAGAACACAGAATCCTAGAACTACAGGTCAACTACCTGACCAAAATAACTAAATCCCAAGGCGAAGAGATCACAATAGCAAACACGAGAGCAAGACCGACCTCATGGAAACAGAAGACCAAAAAAGCATCTGAAGAACTCCAAACCCCGATCAATATACTAACAGACCTACCCACCACCAAGCGCAAAACGACCATAAAGAAAGCAGTGAAGGCAAAACAAGCGCTCTGCATGAACACACCCGGTGAAAAAAAAAGCAAGTTTAATTACCTGACTGAAAACAAAAGGAAATACAGCTGCGAATCCCATGGCTACCTGACCAAACTAACCAAAGAACAAGCAAGGAGAATCTTCATGGCCAGAACCAGAATGATAAGAGCGAAAGACAACTACAGGAAAATGCACCGCACACAGGAGTGTAGGGGGTGTGGCCACATTCCAGAAACCCAACAACACCTACTAGAAATGTGGCCAAGGGGCTGTGTACAAATGACATCATGCAGGAGGGGGGGAGGGGGGGTTCCACTTGCCATGACCAAGCATGACAAGGGGGGAGGGGGGGTCATGGGCTGCATGACATCATGTCATCAAGAAATCACAATATGCTTTGGTTTTGGCAAGAACAAAAACTTTTGTAAAAAGATTTGTAAAGGTAGGGATGTTTAATGCATTCATCTGACATATATTTATTACCTATAGTATAGGCCCTACATGCATGCATTCCTTAGACATCTCACTCAATGAGTGTCACTGCCATCAATGTCAGTGTAAAATCAAGGTGATGTCCAGGCCACTATAAGGGGGCACTACTACTCTATCCTACCTATACCAATTTAACCCTTTTTGAAAAGGACCACTGCTGCGCTCAGGATCTAAACCTGAACTGCTGCTGTTGCCTCAGGGCAGCATCCATAGTAATCCACAGGTTTCTTTTTTAAAAGGTATGATATTGCTCCCCCCCCCCCCTCCTTGAGGTGTCAAAATTATTTTGCTCCTCTCCCAATCCACCCCCTCCCGGAGTCCCACTGTTGATAAATAATGAACACTCCCCTGGAGCTCTCCACCACCCTGTTGCTATTTTCACTAAGGGGATGCTTGGGGAGATATAAAGGGGACCTCCCTCTAAACTTACTCTCCACATCTTTGTCTGTATGGAACTCTATCGGACTCACCTTATTTGCAGATTCTACAGTAAAATGCTGAGGTGACTCGATTGCTTTGTAAGATCACAAATTGGAACTATAATTGCAATCGATAGTCTCCTGAGAATTTGTGATGCTTTCTGAGTTTTTTTTTCTATTAGGCCACTCACTAAAATCTGCCTGAAACCTATTTCTAGTACACTTGTATATGGTTCAAGTTACAGATTAAATAAATACATTCAATATATCAATACGTTCAAGCTCTTGAACTATATGGGATTTTCTCTTCGCTGACAAGTGTACAACTTTCACTGTAAAGAAGGCAGACTATTAACTGTATTTGATTACTGATCTAGACAGTTTTTAAGCCCTTTTGTGACAGGAAATACTTGTGTATGATCACTAACATAGTACTCCGTGTATAACTATGAGGCATGAAATGGTACATCCTGCATATAGGGACCCATACATTATATAAGCTGACAGTGTTTGGCATGTTTCTCTGTTCATTTGTTGATCAGTGCTAGTTTGTTTTTTTCACTTTGCATGTATGTTATCCTTTATTGCCAATTCACACCCACTATATGTCCCTTTGAACCATTTTAATTTGTTTATAGCCTATAGACCTTCACTATTCATGCCCCTTGGGGGGGGGTATCTCTCTGCATGACGTCATGCTAAGGGGGGGTCAAGTGTTGTATGACGAAACATGACAAGGGGGGAGGGGGGGTCCAAGATGGTCCAAAAATGCATGACGTCATTTGTACACAGCCCCCAACCATACATGACAACCAAGACTCCACAACCCAAATCAAACTAGAAGACATCTTCACTGACAACCTAACCCTACTTAAAAGGACAGCAGCCAAACTAGACATGATAGAAAAACAACTCAACAAATGGGAAAATGCATAGCCGCCCTACCCACAGCGAGCACCCTGGTTACCCAGGGCACATGCACATAGTATAGTTCCACAACTTAACCAATACGGCAGGCGAGCGATTGGTCGGCGACGATGTAGGATGTTCCCGTAGTTGGCTATGTGCTCTTATGAGAAAAACAGTGTGGAACCAGCGAAACACACCCAGGGCAAACTGCAACATCATGCAAGTGCTGTCGCAGAACACAATGCCTAACTGATAGCTGTAAGAAAATGCAATATTGCATGGCCTGAGACTGAACTGTCCCAAGTTGAACAATTTAGTGTCATCTCATTTGTTGCCTCTCTGTCTACTTGTAGTAGGCTTTGCTGAAGCCTACTACAAGTAGCCTTCCCATGCTAACCAATCAGACTGTCATCTGAACTCTCTTAAGGATGGGATGGGTGTGCACATGATATGCAGGATGGGGGAGGATGTGCGCATGATACACAGGATGGGGGAGGGTGTACACATTATATGCAGGATGGGGGAGGGTGTGCGCATGATACGCAGGGTGGGGGAGGGTGTGCGCAAGATACGCAGGATGGGGGAGGCTGTGCGCAAGATACGCAGGGTGGGGGGAGGGTTTGCACATGATACGCAGGACGGGGGGAGGGTGTGCACAAGATATGCAGGGTGGGGAAGGGTGTGCGCATGATATGCAGGATGGGGGAGGGTGTGCGCAAGATATGCAGGGTGGGGGAGGGTGTGCGCATGATATGCAGGATGGGGGGAGGGTGTGCACAAGATAAGCAGGGTGGGGGAGGGTGTGCGCATGATACGCAGGATGGGGGAGGGTGTGCGCAAGATACGCAGGGTGGGGGAGGGTTTGCGCATGAAACGCAGGGTGGGGGAGGGTGTGCACATGATACGCAGGATGGGGAGGGTGTGCATAAGATACGCAGGGTGGGGCAGGGTGTGCGCAAGATACGCAGGGTGGGGAAGGGTGTGCGCATGATACGCAGGATGGGGGGAAGGTGTGCGCAAGATACGCAGGGTGGGGGAGGGTTTGCGCATGATACGCAGGGTGGGGGAGGGTGTGCACATGATACACAGGATGGGGGAGGGTGTGCGCAAGATACGCAGGGTGGGGGAGAGTGTGCGCATGATACGCAGGATGGGGGGAGGGTGTGCACAAGATATGCAGGGTGGGGGAGGGTGTACGCAAGATACGCAGGATGGGGGGAGGGTCCCTAACATTTATACATGGGCCGTTTACACTATTCATTGAGACGAAAAGTCCCGTAACTACGGCAACGGTCCGACGTCCGCACACCGGATGCCGGGGACAAAGTGGTGCTCTGCGCTCAACGCTCCCGGTTTTGTAGCATAGTAAAATGTCTACACTGGAGCCCTGCTTAGGTTTTGATTGCATATTACAGCAATTTAGGCTGCAATAAATTCTTATTTCTACCGGGATAAGAATTTTCTATGCCATTAAAATGGGTGTGGACCACTAAATTTGACATGGTGACATGGCAATTTCTTAAAATCGACATGTGACATGAGAGGTTCTTAGAGGTGACATGGGACATGGGGATTTAAGTGACATGTGACATAACCATTTCTTAAAATTGACATGTGACATGGGGGACCCCCCATCCACACCCCCATTAAATTCTACCCTGTAGATAAGGGAGTGGTCATTATTTATCAACAGGGGGGGGAGGGTGGGTTTGAGGGGGGGGCGTAAAATTTTCAGACCCCTCCCGAGGGGGGGCTAAAAAAATTTTGACCCCTCTTGTCTTGAGGGGGGGGGCTAAAAAAATTCACCCTCTTTTTAGCAAAAGAGCCCGCGCGCTACTATAGATCAAAGAGGGGCGCGAAAACTCTCCGCGCCTCCGGTGCGGGGGGGCGGAAAAAATTTTCACTGCCGTCGAGGGGGGGGCGGAAAAAAATGTCCGCGCATCCGCGCGAAAACCCACCACCCCCCCCCTGTTGATAAATAATGACCACTCCCTAAGAAGGCTGTAAGTGCTAGATTTTTTGAGGATTCAGACTTTGAATGGTGCTCATAGCACTGAAGCATAAAAATCTGTCCCCCGGGGAAAATGGCGCGGCCCGTGTACACGTGACACGTTACCTTGGAGAATCACTACGTTACGTGGTTACCGTCCGCACGAATCCCAGCGCCGAAGGCGCTGGTATAGTATAGTTCGACGATATATACCAAAACGACGCGGACAATTTGAGCGGTCTCGACTGAAGTCTCGCTGCCGCCGGTTCCCTCGATAACTACGTGTTGTCAGTCATAGGCTCTCAGACTGCAACCAGCGAAAGTGACCCAGCGAGTTGCAATGCTTTGGCCGTTGGTGGCGCCACATGCGCCCGGAAGTGCGTGGGTTGAAAAAAGTAGAAGTTGCGTGACAGGCAGCATTACAACAGCTATTTATCTATTTATCCGCTATGGCCGCGATAGGTAACACGTTTTAAAATGACGATTCCTGAATAAATTATGCCGATAGGGCTTAGTTCTCTCGGATCTGGAGAGAAAAGGGGTCAGGCTACACCCTGAATTTAGTTTGGAGAGGATCTATTGAGAATTGATGTCTACAGCAGGGGTCGAACACAGGGAACATTCAAGTCAATTTTTGGTGCAGTACTATTATGGCTACAGCGCAAATGGTCACGTTTTCAGGAAATAATTCTCCTCAAAAAGAATTTGTGAATATCGCTAAGCTGTCCTGGGTTCTGAGAAAGTAGACTTCATTACACTAACTATCAGGATGTGTTTTAGTTAGCCCCCCCCCCCCAGGACATGACAGGGTCGATCATGAGGGCACTTTTTTTTCAAGAGAAAATATTGGTTCCTCTTGAGGGGGGCTGTACATTTGGTTACAAAGCCTGAACGTCCGAAAAAAGATCAGCAGAAAAACGGAAATAAAAGATTGTGGATATATAACCATAGGCTTATGCTACTGACAGCAGTTTGACAGTGACAGTCAATCACCATAGGGGAGGGTCTGGGAGTGAGCCGGAGGGTCTGCGAAAGGGAGAAAAGGGAGACGCTGGGTGGGGGAGAGTCTTGGAGTGAGACGCAGTGTCTGCGGCAGGCGTAAAAGTGAGACGTGGGGGTGAGGGGGAGGCTATCGGAGTGAGACGCAGGGTCTGCAGAAGGCGTAAAAGTGAGACACAGCTAGGGTGGGGGGAGGATGTCGGAGTGAGACACAGGGTCTGCAGAAGGCGTAAAAGTGAGACACAGCTAGGGGAGTGGTCATTATTTATCAACAGGGGGGGGGTGGTGGGTTTTCGCGCGGATGCGCGAAAATTTTTTACGCCCCCCCCCCCTCGACGGCAGTAAAAAAATTTTGCGCCCCCCCCGCGCCGGAGGCGCGGAGAGTTTTCGCGCCCCCTCTTTGATCTATAGTAGCACGCGGGCTTTTTTGCTAAAAAGAGGGTAAATTTTTTTAGCCCCCCCCTCAACAGGGGTCAAAATTTTTTTAGCCCCCCCCTCGAGAGGGGTCAGAATTTTTTACGCCCCCCCCTCAAACCCACCACCCCCCCCCTGTTGATAATAAATGACCACTCCCTAGGGTGGGGGGAGGATGTCGGAGTGAGACGCAGGGTCTGCAGAAGGCGTAAAAGTGAGACGTGAGGTGGGGTAAGGGTGTCGGAGTGAGACACAGGGTCTGCAAAAGGCATAAAAGTAAGACGTGGGGTGGGGGAGGGTCTTGGAGTGAGACGCAGGGTCTGCAGAAGGCATAAAAGTGAGACGCAGGGTGAGGGTAGGGTGTCGGATGGGTCAATTGTTTTTATGCCCCCTCCCTCTGGAGGGGTCTGAATTTTTTACTCCCCACTCAAACCCAGCATACCACCATCCCCCCTCCCCGTACACACTCCAAGTCCCCTGCATCTGATTTCTATGCACTCCAAGTCTCACTTCTACGCACTCCCCGCACCCTGCGTCTGTGTAAGACATGCCCATGATATATAGAATGGGGAGAGGGGGTATGATACTCATGGGGGGTGTGTGCATGATAATGAGGGCACTTTTTTTCAAAAAAGTAAGACATGGGGGGAGGGTGTTGGAGTGAGACGCAGGGTCTGCAGAAGGCGTAAAAGTAAGACGTGGGGTGGGGGAGGGTCTTGGAGTGAGACGCAGGGTCTGCAGAAGGCATAAAAGTGAGACGCAGGGTGAGGGTAGGGTGTCGGATGGGTCAATTGTTTTTATGCCCCCTCCCTCTGGAGGGGTCTGAATTTTTTACTCCCCCCTCAAACCCAGCATACCACCATCCCCCCTCACCGTACACACTCCACGTCCCCTGCATCTGATTTCTATGCACTCCAAGTCTCACTTCTACGCACTCCCCGCACCCTGCGTCTGTGTTAGACGTGCCCATGATATATAGAATGGGGAGAGGGGGTATGATACTCATGGGGGGGTGTGTGCATGATCATGAGGGCACTTTTTTTCAAGAGAAAATATTGGTTCCTCTTGAGGGGGGCTGTACATTTGGTTACAAAGCCTGAACGTCCGAAAAAAGATCAGCAGAAAAACGGAAATAAAAGATTGTGGATATATAACCACAGGCTTATGCTACTGACAGCAGTTTGACAGTGACAGTCAATCACCATAGGGGAGGGTCTGGGAGTGAGCCGGAGGGTCTGCGAAAGGGAGAAAAGGGAGACGCTGGGTGGGGGAGAGTCTTGGAGTGAGACGCAGTGTCTGCGGCAGGCGTAAAAGTGAGACATGGGGGTGAGGGGGAGGCTATCGGAGTGAGACGCAGGGTCTGCAGAAGGCGTAAAAGTGAGACACAGCTAGGGTGGGGGGAGGATGTCGGAGTGAGATGCAGGGTCTGCAGAAGGCATAAAAGTGAGACATAGCTAGGGTGGGGGGAGGATGTCGGAGTGAGACACAGGGTCTGCAGAAGGTGTAAAAGTAAGACGTGGGGGGAGGGTGTCGGAGTGAGACGCAGGGTCTGCAGAAGGCGTAAAAGTGAGACGTGAGGTGGAGGAAGGGTGTCAGAGTGAGACACAGGGTCTGCAAAAGGCATAAAAGTAAGACGTGGGGTGGGGGAGGGTCTTGGAGTGAGACACAAGGTCTGCAGAAGGCATAAAAGTGAGACGCAGGGTGAGGGTAGGGTGTCGGATGGGTCAATTGTTTTTATGCCCCCTCCCTCTGGAGGGGTCTGAATTTTTTACTCCCCCCTCAAACCCAGCATACCACCATCCCCCCTCCCGGTACACACTCCAAGTTCCCTGCATCTGATTTCTATGCACTCCAAGTTAGGCACTGACATAGCTGCCGTGCGTGGGTCTGCCGTGCGCGGAGGCTAAAAGTGTGATTTAGCAAAAATGGAGCAGCTGAAGTTGACATGTCTTTACTTATTGATTCGGAAGCTTTTTACAGGTGGATTTGGACAATTAGGGTATCACTTTAACGGGCTTGAAGAGGGCTTCAATATGCATGTATTTGTTTAATAGATTGAATAGAAATAAATCATGTTTCTCCCAGGTGAACTCAAAACTTAAGTTCAGGAGCATTTTATGGTATGAAGTATGCATCTCACATAGTTAAAAATGGCACTCACACATTCCCTGGTTAAATAAGGTCTAGAAAATGTCTAGTTTTCTTCTTCCTAATAGGCAGCATTATGTTTTTTAAGCAACTACAAAATCATGACCTATTAACTCTGTGAGAGGGAGTGAGAGATTAGCTCTAACACCTCCCCCACTGCAGCACACCTATGGCCACCACTGGAGGTGGCCCCTACTGGAGGGCTGACTACCAGGACTTCTCTGACTGACTAGTAGGGCTGTACTTTGAAGTATGAACATCAGTCAGAGGGTGGGGGAAGGCCCCAGGTACTGCTCCCTGAGGCTGGGTGAACCCCATTCTAGTCAGGTGAACATTGCCCTAGCCTGGGCCTAGGCCAGGAGATCTCTGACTAATAGGACATCAGTAGCCCCCCTTAAATATGGATGGGAGGACAGGAATGCATCATTCAGCAGCATCATGCCTAGAAGACAAGACCCCTTGAAGACTACATTGAAGGATGGAGGACGTTGATTCTATCATTCATCTAGCTAAATATTAACAAATGTTGACTCATTTACAAAAAAAAAAAAAATCAGTAAATTTGACCTTTGACTTAAAATGACCTTGACCTGACCTAGATCAAGGTCAGGCCATAGGTCATTGGAACCACCCCTTAATGACCTTTTCTCAAGTTTTTATTTCAAGTTCCTAGTGTTAATATCTTCTGCGAAACAGTGATTTAAGTGTTCCAGGCATTTCTGACCACAACTAGCATGATCACAAAATTTGAACCCTGATTAAACTCTTAAGTATGGGTTATTGTGGCAGAATATTGGGGTCATTTTGTGGTCTTTGGATGGTCATAACATCACTTTGAATTAAGATAGAGACTTCATTCAAAAAGCAAATCCACTTCTTTTCTTGAGATCTATCCAATAGTATGCAGATAGAAAAGATAATATAAAGTTTTGAAAAACTAGGTAAGTGCCTATCCAAGTCTCACTTCTACGCACTCCCCACACCCTGCGTCTGTGTAAGACGTGCCCATGATATATAGACTGGGGAGTTGGGGGGGACAAGCAATTTGAGGACTCAAAGTTAAAAGTTCTGTATTTGAGGGCCGTTTACACTACATGGGTTGTTGACAGTATCCCAGCGCCGAAGGCGCTGGTAAGTTACGAAGCCAGGGGTCGAACGTACCGAGTACGCTGTATGAACGCTAGATGTCAGCAGCGATTTACTCTTAAAAAATTGTTTATATTTGTGTGTATGTATCTTGATAAGAGTATTAAGACCACCCCAGATGATTATTCATGTGAATACAATACTTCTATTTATATTTTTATTTTTTTTAGCGTAGGCTGTGAATATCGACCAATAGGAAAAAGCGACTGAACTATACTGCGAGACTGTAGCTGAATAGTTTGTATATGGCCGCCGATCGTTCTCTGAGGGGTATGCTTCACATCCATTTTATGAATTAAAGCCATTTATATATAATTGTGGGTCACTGTATGGCTGTAAATATAGGCATTAGGTATTTCGTATATCACATAGCAGTAAATAGATCCAGACAGCGTATGGTACTTGTGTGAGATCAATTAAAAGTGGTTGGATAACAGTCAACAGTGACACTCACTCGACTCGAGTCACTAAGTAATTGACTGAACCTCCTCAATCATCAATGAGGTTTTAGAGAGTGATCATTTTTTTTTAACAACAGGGGTAGCGAAGTCAGCCGAATCTGGCTGCCCACTCCCCTTATCTGTCACAGTGCTGGACAGGTGTTGGTAAAACATTGAATCTGAGGGTTCTACTGGTCAGAATTACTTCAAATTAATATCAGATTGAAGAGGAAACATATCTCTATCTCACTGACATAGTATTCCACTTCTGTCACATAACTTTTTGCTGATCATGATGGAAAACAATTGGTTGATTTTGTAAATTCTGTCAGACCACACTGTAAGAGTGACTAGAACAGCCATGCACTTATTGCAGAAATACATAGTTATTGTCCTTTCTAGACAAAGCTAGACATGATTCAATGTAATGACATTGTGACCAACATTTAGTCCTACATTTTGAGGGGATTTTGGATGATATCAACCGATTATTAAGAGCAGGGCGGTCTTGGAAACTTGTACAACTAATAGATCAATTTTCCTAAATAAATATTTGTTACAGAAGCTAACAGAACCAACAGGGTTATTCCTCAACCTCTTTTTAGTCAGAATAAGGTCAGCTTATACAGCAATACTGCCAATAGGGCTGCGATTTTCTGCGATTTTGAATCTACTGAATGCATGATATCAAAAAATTAATTTTTTTTTTAAAGTTGTTTATTGGGATGAATTACATTTACAAAGTAAGTGCAATTGTAACCTGGTGCCCACGCATTGTGATAGTTATACCAGGCCCCCATATATTTCAATATTTAGTAATGTCAATGTGGATATATAATCAATCTGTAACGGCCTCGCGTTTGCTAATTCACATCAACAGTATATTATTAATACCGTATCAAATATGTCAATAACAAAGTCAGCGATCAATTAAATAATGAGATGAGATCTAAATATTCAATAATAGTCACTCAGAGTTTTTACATATAACAATTCGGGTAGTCTTTCTTAATAGCTTTTTTAAATTCAGATAGGGTCTCTATGATTGTGTATTTTGCCTTTAGTTGATTCCACCTTGCGCAGGCTCTATATAAGGAGCTTCTGATTACAATAGGTCTGAGGCTATGTGGTATTAACAATCTTTTTCCTTGATGAAATCGAGTAGGAATGTCTCTATTATCTACGAGGTTTTCACGTTTTGACAGGTAAAAGGCATAAAATAAAAGATGTTGATCTCTTCTATCAGCGAGCTCCATGCATTTGCTAGCATTTTAATGAAATTTTTAATCAAGTTTCTGATTTCAGCTTGATATTTAAAACCTTTTCACCTTCAGTAATAAATTGTCACTAAGATATGTTAATCTCCTATTTCTCAGCTTTAAGGTGGTATTTTTGGTTAGTAGATAGACCTTTCCAATCAAAATCTATGAGTTATTATGTACAGTGATGTCCAATTACCCCACGTGCAGTGTATGTTTAATGGTCGGTCTTATCTGGATATTTTGATGAAAATGTGGGGTTGAGAAATGACAGAAAGATTTTCACATCGCCAATATATAAAGTGGCAAAGAAATACTTCTAATAGGAGTATCAACTTCATTCAAAAATCTATAGATTGCAAATGTTATGCCCTTTCATTTGTTGTATGATTTCCGTAATTCTGTTGAGGTCCGGATTTTTGGCTGACTTCGCTAACAGGGGGGGGGCTGGTGGGTTTGAGGGGGGGTCAGAATTTTTTCAACCCTAATAATATGCGCCAATAATTGGCACCAATATAGATACTTATTGCATTCTTTGTTGTGTCTAGAATAAATCCAAATGTTAAAACTTGAACTTGATGGGGGAGGGGTCAAAATAATTTCACCTGTTTTCAGTGGAAAACCCCACGCGTTGCTATAGACTATAGTATAGCCTATAGAGCTTTTTCAGCGAATGTGTATTCACAGCCTTGGCGGCCCTGGTGGAGATCCCAAGTATAAACAACAGCCAGCACCCTCACTGCAGTCTAGGGGGAAGCAGGCATACTTCCACTTTCACATTAGATTTTTAATATTTATATAAATTGGACCAGAATAATTCTTAGTTCCGCATACTCTCCTAAATCTCTACTGTTAATGGTGAAAAGGATTTTTTGATGAAGCCAAAGGTTTGGGGGTAAACTGGGATATTATAAAGGGTAGTAGATCGCTCCAGTAAAGCTAGCCACTCACTCTCACATCTCACACACACCATCCTTCCACTTCCACATAATATTTTCAACATTTAAGTATATCAGGCATTCACCACTTTTAGTTCTGCATGCTCCCTCTATCTCGGTTTTTATTGGAGAAAAGGATTTTTTAATGGAGCTACAGGATTTGGAGAAAAATCAGGATTTTATACAGGGTGGTAAAACACTACAGTAACTTGAGAGAGGCAAGCCACACACTCACTGGTTTACCCCAGCTGAACCCGTATGGCACATTCTATTTTTTCAATATAACATTTTCATCATTTATAAAAATGACAGTAATAATTTCTAGGTCCGCATGCTCCCCTCAACCTCTTCTTTTAGGGGTGCAAAGGATTTTTTGAATAAAATACAGGGTTTGGAGAAAATCAGTTTTTAATACAGGGTGGCATATTGCCACAGTACATTCTCTATGGCAGCGTGAGTGGTGGGAGATCTCCAACACCATCATGCAGTGTAAACTGACGTCACGTGAAAAACCCTTATTGTATAGGCTAAAAGTAAGAGGGGACGTTGGCGCACGAATTTTGTCCTTCATTGGGAGGGTCGAAAAAATTTTACCCCCTCGAGAGGAGGGTCGAAATCTTTTTTGCGGGTCCGCGTGCAAATCCACCAGCCCCCCCTCCCCCCGTTGTTAAAAATTGATCACTCCCTTAGAGAATAAAAATCATTTTCATTGTCAGTGACTCGAGTTATAGTATAATCTATATACCGGTAGATCTATATCATCATGATGTAATACATGGTCGCTCAAAATTGTCAGGATGTCACACCGTCACTTTTTTGGAAGGATGGTCGATGGAGCGCCACTCCGTCACTTTTTATGTATACATGGCAACATGCCGCATCATCATGCCAATGTACTACCATAATCTCCTGCGTATAAGGCACGTCTTATATGTGAGTGAGTGAGTAATAGATGTTTAATGCCATTTCGACAGCTGAGGTCATATTCATGGCAAGAACGACATTACACTATTTCACAGGGGAATGTGTCAGTGCCCGGGCATATGTGCACCACACACATCCTGAGGGGATAGGAAAGAGGAGAAATAGACCCTTTTAGGTGGGCTAGGGAAGCCCGATCTTATATGTGAATCAGAGGCCTCCTTTGTCTTATACAATCATCTAAAACTCAGGGTGTGCCTTATAGGTGGGGTACTTTTCCCATAGGACAGTATCAAACCTACAAAATTCAGGCCCTAGGTGAGCCTTATACTGTTATAGGTTTCTCTTCATCTCAGGGTGCGTCTTTAACACTGACGAAATCTACCCGGTCTACGAACAACAAGCTCGCAACACGTCTTTAGATATCCAGCCGCTTATAACATTAATAATAATAAAATATATTCAAAATAACTGTTTTTGAAATTTAAGGCAAGACTAGTTCTATGGCGTAGGGACAGTATCATTAGGGTTATTGTTTTTTCAAATTCTATAAGAGCTTGGGGTATGTTATGGTTTTAACCGCATCTCTAGATTTCTATTTTTAGAACTATAAGGGGCCCCTGTTCTGCAAAGTTCGTAGACCAGTTAGAAACGTAGCAGGTCCGCATCTTATATGCTAGATGAGATTATGGTAGGGGGCGTTAAAAAATTTTCGCGCGTCCGTGACCGTGTTGATAAATAATGACCACTTCCTAAATTAACCCCTCCATCACAAGCTTCACGAGAGTCACTTTTTAGGCCTATCCATGGCCATGTAAATCCATTTCCTCTATCAAACACAGAGTACTGTATAACCTTGCTTATAAGCCGCACCTGCGTATAAGCCGCCCCCTGACTTTGGAAAGATGCCATAACAAAAGCCGCAACAGGGGCCTGGAATGGTTGTCATTTCTTAGTATTGTCTATATTAGTAAAACCCCTCGTATTAGCCACACCCTGACTTCCTGGAAGCACTATAAGCTGCACCAGGGGCTTGAATTCGTCTATTAACCGTGGCTTATATGCAGGGTTTTACAGTTTGTTTCTATATACTAAGCGATATGGTGTAACACACAAAAACAGCTGCCTAAAATGTTATATGACTTAATATGTATATTATGTTTATTATTGTTTAAAGTTCCAGTGTTGATTTTCTGCAAAGGGTAACAGAGATAACCTTCCAAGATGATGGAATTAAATCTCACCCGCGTGGACTATCTCCAGGTAATTATCTCAGAAATAGGTGTTGGTGTGCTGAATATCCTTAAGGGGTAGAATTACCTCCATATCATAATGTTAGTTGACAGCTATTTTCTAATTAACATACGATTAAATGATATGGGGTGTATCATTTAGTGACCTAAATATATGATAAAGTTGCAAGTATTCCGTTTCTTGTAGGTCGGAATTACGTCTCCAAATTCTATGGATTTATTGCCACCTGGAGGGAAAAAAGATACTACACAAAAGGTAATGTGTTTCAAAGTGATTTTCATGTCTAATATTCAGAAATTTTCTGAGCTACAGTACTTTAAATGAACGATGAATGTACGACAGTAGTAGATGTAACTTTGTTACAGGCCTTTGATGCATCAATGTATTTGGTATTCAATACAAAAACGAAACTAAGAGAGATATAATTATAGTATTTTTGACTTATGATCATTGTCTGATGGGTTTATCTTTATAACCTTGTTTACATTGATAGGGTATTAACCAGGTAAGTTAGCTGTGAAGTCGTGTCATTGTTTCTGAATGCCTACTGTTAAGAAATTACTAATTTTATCCTTACCTATGAGTCACAGTGTATACTTGAGAATAACATTTTACAAATGTAACAAATGAATTCAGGGATGGAAGTGTTTTTATCAGGAATTCCTGTTTTCTGAAATTTGTGAATAACATGTATTTTCCTTTCACAAGTGGTAAGGATGGCTGTATCGAAAAAAAAAGTCCTGTACATTTCCATATCAGTACATGTACGGGCAATCATTGTGTCCTGGTAATATTGAGTACCCGATATCAAATAGTCTCCTTTTAGTTTCATATTCCAATCAGTGAAATCTGAATAAAACCATGCCTGACTTCCATCCCTGCGAATAGAAATGTTCAATGGGATACAGTATATTTTGAATTCTATGTGGCATTTGAGATTGTGCATAGGAAAGTTTGCATATTTGTGTGAATACTGTAATTAAGGGATACACATTAAAAACAACACACCCATATCAATACTGTGAGTCTGTCACTTTAATGAAGATCTTCATCATGCATATCCACACTGCAACTATACAAGTAGATAGTAACATCCTATTGTCCTAGGAGAAGGGTGGGGGTGAGTAAGGGGCTTACCGTAATCGCCCGCGTATAAGGCGCAGCCCGCGTATAAGGCGCACCTAGAGTTTTGGAAAATTCTCAAAAAAATGAAAAATTCATAACTTTGGTTCTACTGAATGAATTTTCAAAATTCAAAAACCTATGGGTAGCTTGGGCCACCTTAGGCCCTCCTGGGCCCCATTTTGTCCTATTTTGACCAAGTGGGCATGTAAGATATCAAAAGAAAGGTCTTGGTGTCCCCCTTGTGGATCCAATGAGAACTAAAAACCCCCGTATAAGACGCGCCTTATACGCGGGAGATTACGGTAGGTATTTTTTAGCGCCTCCCACGCCGCATAGCTGCGGTACCACGAAGCGGTACGGGAGTGCGCTATGATGATTGTATTTGTCCCATGTGATGAGGTCTCACAATACAAAATTTCTGAATAGAGAAATTGATAATTGTGAAATCTTCTTTATGTCTGCTTTTATGAGACATGTCATCAAACACTGGTATACCGACATTAACGGCGGGAGGCGTTTTTTTACGCGGTCACAACCGCATTTCTTGTTGAGGAAATTAGTAGATCTTCCCTTTGTTGAATTCCTAATGACCAAGGTAGCATTCCACCAGGCGTTCTTCCACGTTTGTAAACCCCATAGACTAAGGTTGCTGTGAAATCTATCCTTCCTTTCTAATAGGACTTTAACAAGATTAATTTTTCAACTCATTTCAATTAACACTTGTACCGATGCATGCTGTTCATGAAAAGGACGAGCTAGATCTCAATGAGAGCAGCGCCTCCTTCAGGTCCTTCAAGAAGGGGGACAGGCCAATAAATGCCGTATGGATTTACAATATTAACACAGTTACCACAGATCCACTGGGTGACAGTGCTACACCCCTTGAACTTCACTCTGCCTTGCAGATATGTGTTTGCAGTACTCTCACTCATCTTTTGTTCAATACCTCTTCACTACACTCTTTAACATTTCTAAATAACTGGCTGAAACTCAACATCACACATACATCACAAGTTGTCATGCTGTCCATTCTCCAGTCTAGGTTCATTATATTACTTTTTTTACCTTTGCCTCAACCCTCTCTATTGAGTAGTATGTTACACGTCTCTCAGAGAACTTTCTTTTACATCACCTATATATACTGTAGGTGTTTAAGGTAAACAGAATTTTTTTTTATTTAAGATAGATAGTAGCAAATCAAATATAAATTGTTCCATGGGGAAAACAGCATAGTTCCTAATTTGATTCAATGCCAATACAATTAAGGGCTAGATTCTCAAAGTGGAAAACACATTTACTAGTGACGTATAAAAATAAAGAAGAAATTGTAAATGGGGGGGGTAATCTTTCATCACGCATATCATAAATAAATGCTCCGATATCGTTGTGGAATTAAAAGTGGCTTAACTGAAAGATGAAACACGCTTACAGTTCTATCTCTCTCTCAACAGATAGCTATTGCGGATCATGATGGAATTCTCCAAGTTTTTACGATGAAGAAAGGTGAACCGCAGGTGAGTCATAGATATGTCTAGGATGAAAGAGACAATTCAGTCTTGTAGATATATACTAGAAACCCCTCAGAACTTTCTTCCCTCAAACTGTATCGGTTGACACCGTAACCTTTCATGATATATTCTAACTGGTTGTAGCAAACTATCTAGATCTAAATACTAGTTGAGTTAAATATAAGTAATCTGGATTACCCGGTATTTCTTTTGAGAAGATAGTGAAAATATGACTATTATGATCATTCATCTGTCTATAAATATCATGTATACTGGGAGTAATCAGGATGTATGACTAGCTATTGTCAAGTCATGCCATGAGACCACCTTCCCCAACACATATGTGCATTCATCGATTTTGCACTTTCCTTTCTGTACTATCTCTGTATATAAGTCTGATGCTATCTCTCTTTAATCTTCGCCTCTGCTGCTCCTCTCCCCTTCCTTCTGTGTAGTATATCTTCAAGTCTTTGCCTCTAACGGCAGAGCCAGCCCAGGAGCAACCAAAAGTTAAAGGAAAAAAGAAAGCCGCCATCCAGGAACAATCTGAGGTGTCTTGCATGTATTCAGTAATACTTTTGTCAACCGTATGAGTGTGCTGCTTCAGTGTCGTATTTTTAACCCGAAAGGAGTTATACAAGCCGGGAAAAACTAGGTCATTTTCAGTGCCTACTTCCGGTTGAAAAAAAGAGGGGAAAAACGAATTTCTTTTTGGCAAAAGAAGGGTCATATCATACATTTTTTTCCAATCTTGCTGATAGAACAATAGGTAAATATGTTAGGCTTACCCTGAGAGAGAGATTTTATTCTTATCTGCAGGAGATTAGCCAGAATCTTTATCAAATCACGTAAGGGTAGGTGCCCATAGGAGGTGTGAATGATCAACTTTCGCGCATTTTTGGACAGAAGTGGTGCGAATCATTGCATTCTGGGTAAAAAAAAATTGATCCAACGTTAATGAATTTGCCAACATCCGTTCCTTGTGCGCCTCCGAGATGTCATAATCTAGGTACAAACATGGCGGTTATTGATTATTTTTTTTTTAAATTTAGTGTTATAATATAGAAATATGATAAAGAATGGCAAAAGGATATGATTTGAAACGATATGTATTATTAAAAAGATAAAAAAATTATGTGTTCGCCCTGTCGTTAATTCGCATCCCAAAGCCTGTGGTGGTACGAATTGACCCAAATACCCATGGAAATTGGGTCGGGCATGCGCACAGAAAACCAAAATCCAAAATGGCAGACAGCAAGACGATCGAGTTGTGGGGCTATAACTGCTGGATTATACCAAAATGCATGGATTACATGTTAAAACTCGTTAATTTCAAGTTAAATCGATAGAATCTAGCGAATTCTCAGTTAAAAATGTTACTTCAGGAAGAAGGGGTTTGGGCATGCGCAGATAGAACCAAAATCCAAAATTGCGGACAGCAAGACGATTGACTTAGGGTGCCATCGACACTGCTGGATTATAACAAAATGGAGGAGAATTACACTGTCTCATGCCTTTTTATGGTTAATATGGATCCTTATTCAAGACCTGCTGCTGTTTTGCAATGCTTAACTCGCCAAGAGAGGAGTTATTCACCAATAAAACATACGAGCGATAATGGATGCATTCTCCATAGTCTTAACCATTGACAGTGATAACGCTCGAAGAAAACATGAGGTTAGTATCAGAAGGGGCCTAAAAGAAGAGATTAACTGCCCTTTCGGGTTACTTGCATTGCAAAATGCTATCCTATATTTTTCTGAGGCATTCATATTTTGATTGTTAAATTCAGAAGAAATTGTTTTCTTGTTCGTCCCCAAAAGAAATCAGTACCTTTTCCATTCCGCTTTGCATATAGAATGTCTATTCTGAGGTGACTAATATAGATAGACCTGTTGTTGTCAGTCCATGTGTCAAGTATTATTGGTAGAGATTTTGTTTGAAGAGAAAACTTTTATTTCATCAACCAAAGCGTGTGTTTGGAAACAATTTGTTAAGGTTCTGCAATGGTCATTTTCATACCAAAAGCATGCATTCTGAATGAGTACCATATATGTACATGCATGTAAATTAGTAACTCATTTTTTTAATACCAAGTAGCTTGAGATATGACTCTGTTGAAATGGAGTCTACCGTAATCTCCCGCGTATAAGGCGCGTCTTATACGCGAAACAGACCGTGGATGGGTCTTATACACGGGAGGCAAGATGCCTTGAGTTGTCCCACTAGAAATGTCATGAGATTCATTAGGGCAATTTTGTGCTAGTGGTCTCCTTTATGTAGAGAAGTAGTTGACATTGCAGATTTGACATATTTAGCATTTTAGCTTCCATTTGCCTGGAGAGACAGCATATAGATAAAATCCTACTGGTATGCAATTAAACGAGAAACTGGCAGAAATTAAGTAAAAAGTTGATGATCAATCTTTACACCTAAAGATGTAAGAAATAAATTAAGCAAAGCGCGACAAAACAGTATTTTTACTTGCACATTACAATCACATAGAACCCAAACAAGTAAAACAATATTTTCTTTTCTGAATCTCAAAAAGGTTCCTGGCTATGTGCATTACTTTAGTAGCATAGGTTGCAGGATATGTTTCTTAAATGAATAAATAGATGATAACCATTACAAGTAATGGTAGTCTCACTTATGTTGTAATGAACACTCTTTCAGAATTTGTCTACTGATGGACTACAAAAAAAAAATTTAAAAAAAATCAATCAAATTCTAGGAAACATGTAAGATAAACCTGCCTCATATAAGTCGTAATTGTGATAAGCTTTCTCTCTGCAGCATGCATTCAAGACATTACCAGCTCCTCAGAAGTACAGTCGTCTAACACTTGGTGGCCCTGTGGGAGGAATACGTGATCGCATTTTCTCGGCTGCCGGTGCAGAAGTGCGTGGTTTCACCAAAAAGGGAAAGCAGTTCCTCACCTTTAACACCAACATGACAGAGAGCATCAAGTCTATGTAAGCCACATGGAAATAGACTTACCATTAAAAACATGTATAGATGCCGTTAAACATGGATTGTGTGAACAAATATTTCATAATGAGGTAGTTTTCTATCAATATTGGCAAGAAGATAAAAAGGAGTTAGCAAAGATCTCAACTCGCAATGCTAGTATACCCTAGATCCACCACTGCCGGTCTCCATTCTTGCAATGTTAAAACAGGACATGCCATTACTGTCAAGGTCTTTTTCAGTATTCTATATGTATATGATCATGGTGTAATATATACTAGACATATCCATTACTCTGATATGTTTTTCAGGTATGTGGAGAGTTCAGACTTGTTTATCTGTGGTAACTACATCTATAACCACTACCGGGACTGTAAGGACATCAACTACTACCTTTGTGCTGATGTGATCAGTGACGTGGTGTGTCTACCGACAGACAAGGTGCAGGAGATCACACCCGTGTTGGCCTGTCAGGACCGCGTGCTGCGTGTACTACAGGTAGGTGATCGGGTTTCTCAGCACACCTAAGGTATTTGTACCAGGCTCATTAGAACGTGTTAGGTGGCAAACATAATGTCTTAAGAACTAAGCTGTGGGAGAGAGACAGGTCAGATGGAAAAACAGCAACTTAGATTTAGAGTGGGAAGTACAAATGTAATAGTTTCTGATGCAAAATTGAGAGAAAATGGAGACCATATTAGGAAATTCCGAGGGTATCTACCAGTTTTTTTTTGTTTTTTTTTTCATGGGCCATAGCGATAAAGTGTATATCATCGGTTTATGATTGTGTCTTCTAATGTATCTGTCATGTTTTAACAAAGGATTCAGAGCTACTTTATGAAGTGGAAGTGCCGGGACCTCCACAAACGTTGAAACTTTATGGCAATAACGGAGGTGAGTTAACATTCATATTCTGTTGAATGTGTATATAATGTCAACAACAAAGACAGCTTTTATAATTTATAACCAGGGGTAGGTTAATGTAATTAAAGCTATGTGGTCATCACAAAGATGTCATCTTATATTCTCATTGTGTTTAAGCGCCAGATTAAATCTTTACACTCGGGTGCTGCTTATACGCGGATACGGCTTATATGATTTGAATCGATATATGTACATGGTTTTATTTAGTGTAAAAGTAAAGAAATTTACTCATATCTTAACAGGAGATGATGGTGATGAGGTTCTCTATGGGACAAACGACGGAAAGGTTGGACTTGTTCAACTAAATAGGTAAGTTACTCTACTTAGTCTAACACAACTTGATTTTTGCTTTCACTTGTTTGAAATATGAAATGCAGAGCACATAATTATCCGATCTTCACCATAGTTGATTACTCATATCTGTGCATGTCAATGACTTAAATGGAAATTGTTATATCAATATCTATCACAATTGCAGTGCATCTCCTTCACACCGCTGGGAGATTTCTAACGATAAAAGGAATGGAGGTAAGGAAAAATAGGCATCACAACATTTAAAAAGAAATGTGTAAGAAATTCTGTTGTATAAAGATCATTGAATAGTTTCTAAAGAATGTTTATGAATACAGTAATTGTATCATAGGAAAGATAACAGGTTTTTGGCTCGTAGACCCAAACAAAACAGTCCATTGCTTAAAACGTTTCAAGAATTATAGCATATCATCATTTTCCTTCACGCCAGGTGTCCTTTGCCTTGACAACTATGATATAACGGGGGATGGCGTGCTGGACCTGATCGTTGGACGGGATGACGGCATGATGGAGATCTATGGGTTTGATGAGATGGACGAGCCTATCCTCAGACACACACAGGTTAGAAGGCGTTAAGTTTTGTCTTGGATAAGGTGTGCGATATTGACTTGAAATACCAGGTCTCATAAACTAAAACACGTCGTTACGATCTGATAGGTGTTCTTGAGAGAATTCTTAGGAACAATCCAAACAAAAGCAAAAATATCATCGGCTTTAAAAGCGCCCCACATTTAGAATAGTCTCCAACCATTGTAGATTCCAGCTACCAAATAATTCATATACATGTACTATGTTACAGACAAGCACAGAAAGTATTACAGCAGTGAGAGGAGGTGTGGTGGCAAGTGCTGGCTATGATGAAATAGTCTGTTCTACATATGCTGGTAAGTCTCATAATTTCATATAGAAGTAGATATACCTACCTGTAGTAGTAAATTCTCAAGGAGACAAGTACTATGTAACTCTAAAACTTACATGCAGAAGTAGTTGACCATTGACACAGCCAGTGATTCCAACAGTGAGATATTTGTCGTAGGTCACTCATAGTCAGTGTATCATGCGCTCACTCCTGTCACCTGCCATGGTAATGGGCGGATCTCAATAATACAGTTATCCGCGCTATGAAAATTCTGAAATAGAGATATTTAACTCGAAAAGCGAGTTATAAGGAGACACCCTGGGGCCCTGCACTTTCAGTCATTTTGGTGGTGCGAACAAGTTTTATAAAAGATGGAAATTTTATATATAAGAGGCAGAATTACTTAATGAATTTGTAGTGCCATTAAAGGAGAAGATGTAGGGGTCTTGCAGGAAAAGGTATTTCATTACCAAGTTTTGTAAATTTTGAGAAATTGTCAATATTGTACAGACTCAGTTGGTTGGCAGCCATAAGACGCTTTTTGCCTCCAATGGTGAAAGTATATGATGTTGATCCATGTATCAACTTTCCCGCCTTTTTTGGCAATGTGGTGCAAATAGCACAGTTTTGGCAGGAGTTATGCGAATAGTGGCTTGGTGGTGCGAATAACCTGGGTCACTGAGTGCTTGACTCCATGGCATCCCCTGTAAAGGACAGTGTGACAGTCAAAGGGAGTGCTGATGCAACAGGATGAGTGCACAACTCATGGGAGCCAATCACAGGCTTTTCACTTTTTGAGTTATCAGCAATTTACATTGCTGCATTATATTGTTCTGTGAGTTGCTTTCCCTAGTGTGAGTTGTAATGACCTGAAAATGGTTTTATAGTAGGCCTATGAGTAATGATTGGTTAAAATCCTAAATCAGTCATCTAAGGTGATGTATTTTGTAGGCTGGGTGTACGGGTTAACAACCGATGTAGCAGTCAGGGCATCTGGTCGAACGGAAAATAACATGTCAGCAGAGAGTACCGCAAAGATTGAAAATCTTAGGTGGTACACTTGAATACCAGATGGCCTTTCTTTCTTTAAATTGATATGTATTTTTCAAGCACAAATGAACACGCTGATACACCTCTGATTTCAAATTAATATTCGCAAATTATGCACTCTATTAGATTACGCTTACAATAACATTTACAGTCTGTCCTGGTTAAGACCAAGTGTCCATCCTTGCCCTGGGCATAGAGAGAAAATGCTGCAGAGTTTATATTGCACTAGCATATTGAGAGAAAACTGTCAGACGCAAAAGAAGAACTGAAGTGTAGCAGTAACGAAAATACGCTATCATTGCTAGTATTCTTATTTCTTATTCTGGACAGATTGTCTATCTGCCTCTTCGCCATGAACACATTTTTTATTTATTTTGCTTTGCATTTTACCAGATTCTATTACCCTCAGTGTAACATAACTAAAAGGCCTCTCTGTTGATTCAAATTGTCGGTCTTGATTATGCACATGCACACTGCCCTTACGCAAACTTCAATATATACAAACTCCTCTCAATCTGCACAGGAATCATCGCTGGTGTGCTGTGTTGTTTGAAGACTGTTGGAACTACTTCCACTTCTACTGGTGTATGGCTCTGCTTATATGATGCTTCTACATACCAGTAATAATTCTGAGCGCAGATCAACTTTTCTCTGTAGATTCATAAGTGTTGTCACCTCTCACCCCTCAGGCTGGGTCATGGCATTCACCAGTGAGCCCCAGACCAAACAGATAAGTGCTGGGGGCCAGATAAAGATAGACGAGGTGGTTCAGAACAAGATCATCCACCTGAAGTAAGTGACTGCCCAGCATGCTAAGTTGTAATACCTGTATGCATTAGCTGTATATGTACTACCGGTGTACTAATCAATGTTAACAGGTTATGTCTGTATGTGAACATGTGGAACTATACTAATTAATCATATCCCATCTGTGTCTAACCTGTGTGGAAGGGTAGGTGTGACTTAAGCATTTATCTCATGTTGGATACATTTGATCTATGATTCATGCCCTCGGTTAAGCACACTAGCTGTTCTGACCAAATGTCTAAATTTCTAGATTTTTGATAATATCTATAGTTCCAACCTGAAATAGTGTGAGGTATGCATCCACACCATAGCCTACGGCGTTGCCACTGAATTAATACAAATCTATTTATTAAGGGTTATTTGAATTGGTCTGCTTTGCCTCGTGAGATAACCCTCAGACAGACCAATTCTCTGTTCAAACCCATTTCTCAAGTCATGAGAAAAGTGTTGAGTCATACCGTCTCCTTTGTTGGTTTTACCTAATACTCCAGTAATACACTTATGCCCCACTCCGTAGTTTCCAAGGAAATATGGTTCTTGTTCTGTACTCTAATATTAAACTTTGGCCTTAGTATAGTACCGGTAGATGTTTGTTAGGTGATGGTAATAAGTGATGTGCCGTAGCAGGAGATGATCACCCATTGAACCGTAAGGTAAGTTAACAGTAAACCTACACTGACATGTTGACCACGCAACAAGCAAAATGACAAAGACCACTTGTTTCTTCTTTTTCTGGTATCGTAGGATGTCCCGGATCAGGCCGTCCACAGCTTGAAGGGCCTGCTCCCCCCCCTTCGGTGGAGTGGTTTCAAAATGCTATCATCTGACAATAACTGAAACAATCGTGTGTTTTTCTTTTTCAGATGATGGTGTAAATACTAAAACGTGAGGGATTGGGCCGCCGACATCTTACATGCCATTACGCTGTGTGCCCGTCTGTGTCAATGTCAATTTCTAATCTCTTCTCTATCCTAAAAAAATAGCTACAGTCTATTTCAGATCAGACCAGCCAAGCTTGTTATAACACAACTCGAAAAGCTCATGTTATAGCATTTAGATCCTATGCGAACATTATAAACTGACACAAAGGTTTGTTTGTAAATAAAGGTTCAGTATTCGCGGTGACGTCGGAGCCTTCCTCCCGTCAATATGGGCCCTCCATGGCCAAAGCAGAGCCAGAGGACCTTCACTATAATAAGGTCAAGATAGCAAAAGCTGAGTAAGTGAAATTCACCAAGGGTAAGAGATGATAGGCTTGAGATCACCTCGTCACAGAGAACCACCAACCCACCCTGCATGGTTCACAGGGATGCCTGCGGTTATGGGAAAGGATTGTATACATTCATACGATTAAGGCAGCCCCTCCCCCAACGATTTTAGATTTTTTGGATAAGCTTGAATGTTAAGATATACGATTAAAATGATTGTACTTTAATAGAGTGATATACGAGGTCACTAGGAATGTACATGCCCCTTCATAATTTTCACCTGTCCATGGTTCACAATGATTACAGCGTGTATATATTCACTATCACGGCCACTGCAGTCACACACACTAAGGAATGGCAGGGTAGGAGGTTACAGGGCGTAGTACATGAGTTCATACTTAAGAAAATACCTGTACATTTTATTATATCAGACAAACCACTGGTAGTACCCAATGCTTAATGCATAATTTCACCAGGTAAGTCTGTGTTGGAATCTTATTTTGATAATAGTCTTGCACGCTTGTTTCTTCACAACTATCTTCATTTGAGTGTCCATGCTTTATCTATATGCTATCTTTTTTCAAACATACAATCATAATCATTTAACAACTAATCAATTACAACCCTTCTATTATGTGTGTGTATAAACATGTGAGTTATCAACTGTTTTGTATCCATATGAAATCTATTTAACATAAGCTATCTGCCTCGAACAGGATTTATGGAGCATTTTATAACACTTAAGAATATCTATAATCATTCATATAAATGGGGTATTGTAATCTTTGCCAAATTAAAATCTTTATCATTGAATATTGATATACTGGATTAAAAACTGTCTTGTTTTAATACCTGAAAGCACTCATTTCGTCCACAATATCACTGTTAGATCAGAGATAGAAGAACTACAGAAAAAGGTTCTGTCAGAGCGTGAAAATTACCAAGTGACTGCACAGAACAACAAGGCCATCTCAGCCGTGCCGCAGTTCAATATCAACGACAAGTTTGTCCTGAACAGGGAAGATGCAAGCTACACTCTGAGTCTGGAGGTTCAAATGGCCATCGACAATATTCTCCTGCAGGTGAGGATTATTCTGTTGATCTATTAATTATGTGCAGTAATTGCATAAATTTGATTCATCCAGCTTTTTGCAGGATCTTCAATTTCTCTGAGATCATTCTATAGACTATAAATTTGGTACAGAAAGGTGACTCAAGTCTTGAAATAAACTATTTTTGTGGGGTACAACCGTAGGCACCTCAAATCATTACTATGAAAACGCTATCAATGTGTCCATTGTATCCTTTCTCCTTTTAGAGTGATGTACCGATTGACCTGTTAGATGTTGACAAGAATTCTGCCGTGGTCAGCTACAGTGCCTGCGACCCAGAGGTGTGTATGCTATAACAATTATGAAACAACCACAGTTAGATCTCATGCATTTTCAGCTTGATCCACAGTCACGGTTACACACATTTAGAGGTTTTTGATTGGTAGAAAATGTAAGAAAATTCACCTCTTTTACAGCAACAAAATTTCTTGCTGGCCACATACCGGTGTCAGGCAAACACTACTCGGTTGGAGCTGAAGATCAGGTCCATTGAGGGTCAGTACGGGACACTTCAGGCCTACATCACACCACGTGTACAGCCCAAGACCTGCCAGGTCCGCCAATACCAGATCAAGCCGCTCTCTCTCCATCAACGCACGCACGTCTTTGATGAATCGAGGTGAGTCAAATCATTATAAACCATTTAGCATATGTATCGTCATAGTGGATAAGACCTGATACCAAAGTGGACAAGGTATCAGCTTTTATAGCTCATCATATGAACAGGTTTTTTTTTTATAGAGAATAGTATCCTGGCATTAGGATAAGTGTCAGATAGTACTTATGTCATGGGCAGCAGGATGCTCACACGCCCTTTAGCGATTTCACGATTTTTCATGGCAACACCGGCAAGACATTCATTTTATACTAGCAAAAGGTAATATGGTTGATAACGTATTGTTACATTTGTCCTATCTGCTGTGAAGTACCTCGCGCTTAGGATCTGTGCCCCGGAGCTGCTCTCATTACCCCACATCAGATCTGTGCCCCGGAGCTGCTCTCATTACCCCACCTCAGCTGTAGCTCTTATGACTTGGTTTTAGGGATGCATGATGAACAAAATATTATGTGACATTTGAAAGTTTTTTCTTAGTGATGGTTTATACTACTAGTGCAAACTTGTGTAATGGTTCCCATTCTTATATAACTTCGGTTGGGTTCGAGATATGTTAATATCAAGCAAAACCAGACAAGTTAGCTCAGGTTAGTGCATTCGGCACATATTTATTCAGGAGTCACATGAGTTTGAAGTAGTGCTATAAGGATAGCTCGATGCTCAGCAGGTGTTGCACTGGCCGTAGCCAGAAGCCGACTGAACTCCCTACACAGTCCCAGGTAGGGACTGGAGCAGCGATGACCAGTGCTGCCACCACCCCATAGTGGCCAGAGATCGAAGCAACCTCTGGTCCTACTGGTGGTAACCACACCAACTGACCTGACCTCTTGAATAGGGAGCTAAAACCATATAAGACGCTCCACGAGCCCCTACACTTGCATCAATGGTGACATAACCTGGGAAAAGGGGTCTTTGTACTCCCTGCACTAAGCTCCCTTTCGCAGATCATGATTATTATCCTTCTTGTTATTCAGTGACCTTAGTCACTGAATAGTTGATTGTATGGTAGATCAATGAATTTCTACGATATGCTTCTGGGTCTTAGAATTATTTTGTTTTTGTGGCCCATAGGCTTAACCATTGCACTCAGACCATAAATAACAATAGGCGCTCTTCGCAAGTCCAATGCCCCTAGATCTTCGGATTTAGGCTGCTTCTTTCAAAGTTTTAAGGTGAAAAAGCAGTTAAACATTTCAAATTCAATAGGCCTTTTCTCATTGTTATAGGAGTGCTTTGAATTGTCATAATGTATTAGATCATTGATTGTTGTGATGACACAATTCCTATGTGCTAAATGAAACCTCTCCTACCTCACATAGACGCAATAGAACCACCCAAGGTAGTTACGGACGCCTCCAGCCCCTCCTAGCACCCCCATAACGTGTGCAATGAGCTGGAACCTCTCCGACCTCATGTATTGTAATACATTGAATTATATACATGACCAATGACATAGCTGCCTCTGGGCCATGTGGACTCAGCAGTGTCAGTTAGAAAACACATTGATATACTCACTACATGCATTAATGTTTTACTATTTATGCCATACGATAACCCTTCACAGGCAACATGATGCTCTATTAGTTATGCCATATGATAACCCTTTACAGGCAACATGTTATTAACTCAAAAAGAGTTATAGGAGACAACTATGGGTCCCCTCATTTTCAGTCATTTTGGTGGTGCGAATAAGTTTAAGATGGAAATTTTATATATAAGAGGCAGAATTACTTAATGAATTTGTAGTGCCATTAAAAGAGGAGGTGTGAATAGGGCAGTTTTGGTGGGAGTTATGCGAATAGTGGCTTGGTGGTGCCAATAACTGGGTGAGGGAGTGCTGATGTCAGACCACAAGCTGGACTTGCTCAAGGCTATTGTTTTATTTCTTTTCGAGTTACAAGCAATGCAAATTGCTTGCCTATATTTCTTTTAGTTTACCATACATTCAAAATACATTAATGTAGCATTAGCCATTTAAGGGTGGTGTGATGCCTTCATTCATAGTTAGCCCTTTAGGGGTGACATGAGGTATTAATGTAACATTAACCCTTTAGGGGGCGACATGATGCATTGATTTTCTATTAGCCGTTAGGGGGCGGTATGATGCATTAATCTACCAGTAGCCCTTAAGGGGTGACATGATGCATTAATGTACCATTAGCATAGTACATAATATGTAGCACATTGAGCATATATGTCACTGATAGCCTCAGGCTTAGCCTGTGACCTTAACCATTTTACTGACGTAGCTGGTTTGATTATCAGCCAATGAAAGAAATCCCAACTATTCACTGCGGTCCTCTCGGGGGGCATTTGGTACCCATCTGATAGCTGTTATCGGTGATACCACTGTTAGTCAGCTTCAACAATGGCGACACCCATAGGACAATCAGCTACCTCGGTTTACCTGGGATTCCAAAACCTAAAATCAGATTATCTTTGTGCCCTAGATGTGCAAATAGGTACGTATATTGAGGCTGAAGGGAGTGGGTGTCAAATGTTTTATTTTGTATTTTCGATTTCTTGTTATGGTTTGTTGCTTTATTCATTTTAGAATTGATATTACCGATTATTTGATATACCGTAATCTCCCGCGTATAAGGCGCAGCCCACGTATAAGGCGCACCTAGAGTTTTGGAAAATTCTCAAAAAAATGAAAAATTCATAACTTTGGTTCTACTGAATGAATTTTCAAAATTCAAAGATCTATTTGTAACTTGGACCTCATGGACCCCCCTGGGCCCCTATATATCCTATTATGGCTAAGGGGGCATGTAACATATCAAAAGAAAGGTCTTGGAGTCCCCCTTGTGAATGCAATGGGAGCTTAAACCCCCCGTATAAGACGCGCCTTATACTCGGGAGATTACAGTAGTGGGAGTGAGCCTTTATGCAATAGAATCACTGGTCTTCCAGTATAGTAAATTGATGTGTTACTGAACATAGTGATATGAATGCAACGTGCTCTCTTTTTAACTATATCCATAAGGGTATAGTTTCTTTCTTCTTGGTATGAAATAAAATACAATACATGTATCTAAATGATATAAAGACACATTGCTCTGCACTTTCTGCCCTCCACAGGCCGTACAATATGCTCAAGCTGACAGGGCAGTTCAGTTTAGCCGAGATGCACTCGTGGAACTCATTCTGCCTACCGGAGTTACCGGAGCGTACACCGGCGGGTGACCACATCACCTTCCACTTCACGTCCACCTTCCTGGACACCATGCTGGAGTGTTCCTACAAGAAGGGGGAGGCCACCTTCAGGTCAGATAACATCTCCACTATTTCCATTATCAAGGATGTTCTCACCAAGGAGGCTACTAAGAAGAAGATCAGACTAGACATTACCTATGGTAAGCTGCTGGTATTGGGATGTCAACAGACCTGATTGTTAATAACTTATACTTTACCAGAAAAACTTGAAGGTCCCCAAATGGAATGTTGATTGGTATATTATTTTGCTCATATTGAAACTATGTTTCCCTAACATTCATCTTCTGTGTTTAGGTGAATAGTAGTCGCTCTGAAAGCACCATTGAATATTTCAGTAGTTATCTAAACGCACATAGATTGAACATATATGTCTTAATTACAGAAATCAACGACGACTCTGTCATTACCACATTGAATCTCATTCACCCCAAACTGGAGTACCAGCTACTGCTTGCTAAGAAGGTTCAGCTTATTGAAGCACTCAAGGTAAGAGAACTACCTCTTGTACATAGACAATGAAAAATATCCAGAAGTAAATACTTATAAATGTATCCCAATTACAAATAATACAAACTGAACTGTGTTACTTTTTAGGAGCTGCAGGTTCATGAGAATGATGTCTCATTCCTGGCCGTAGAATACAAACAGATTCTGGAGAACACAGACAAACTACAACAGGAGTTCAAGAAGCAACCTTGCCACCTTGAAAGACTTTATGGTAATCTTAATAAGTGCATTTTCTGATCCAATATTTCACCTGCAGACTATTTGGATTATTGCATCTCTATTGATATTGCATTTCTATTTCATGTAACTTAATGTATTTACCGATCAAAGAGGTCATGTAAAAGGTTTACTTTAACAGATAAACCCCCATTTCACATCATAATTCAATTGTGGGCCTTGTATTGTTTTTAAAGTTATTACAGCTCGACTGCCACATTCTGTTGCCCTCGTAAAAGTTGTCAGATTTCTGTTCGAGCAGAAATCTGACAACTATGTTTCTAGCAACTGAATAACAAATGAAAACCTATAAATTTCTTTAATTTCAGGTATGATCACCGACCTTTTCATTGACAAATTCAAGTTCAAGGGTCAGAATGTGAAGAGCAAGGTGCCCATCTTACTAGAAGTACTGGACAACTACGACTTACCGCATCTCATAGAGTTCTTCCAGTCAACAAACTGAGAGGAGGATAGACTTGGTCACTGTGCACTGTCAGGTTCAGCGTGCCTGCCTTACAGTGGTAGCTGCTATATGTCACATATAGAACACTTCTTATAATCGTTATGATCACCCCATACAGAAGGGCTAGGAGTTGAAAGGCACGCTGTATGTTATTTTATAGATATAAAGGTACATCTTCATGTCTCTGGTTATGTATAGCGCACTTATCAACTGTCTTTTAAATAAACTCATCTCCGGAGCACTACACAGAGCATGACTGTAGAAGGTCTTAAAGGA
The DNA here is from genome assembly GCA_949317995.1 of Acholoe squamosa. NCBI lineage: Eukaryota > Metazoa > Annelida > Polychaeta > Phyllodocida > Polynoidae > Acholoe > Acholoe squamosa. The sequence goes on from OX439042.1 coordinate 24,262,923, forward strand.
CTGTCGTGTTGAATTCCAACATCCCGGTACTGTGAAACAAGTCTCACATGGATATTCCCCATCATGCCGTCCCCATACATGTCTAACGTGGAACCGTTAATATCTAGTGACATTTGAGACAACGCAACAGGTGACATAGTAACATGGGACATATGACATGGAGATGCTCACAGTGACATGTGTCATTTGGAACCCATCAGTGAAGGAATATCAGTCTTTTGGAGAAGAATGTATTTGTAGTTATGATTTTGATACGTGAAATGTTTACATCGAGTGATCTGTGTGTTGCATGCTTACGCCGAGATTGGAAGTGAAAGAAGTTGTGGCGTGACTACATCGGTATCTCATCCATAAGAAACTTGTACAGACTAAGAAACTACTCACAGGTTGTAGTTTGTTGAAGTGTAAATACCACAAATACTGTGACATGTCCGTTCATAGATACATTCATAACTTATAGGATATGAGATTTAGTGGCTTCTGCTCGAAACGTCCTCATTGAAATTGGTGAAATATCTGTATAAAGAATCTAATCCTGTTTATTTTGCCGTATTTATTATTAAATGTTATTCATTGTGTTGTGACTGGTTTTGCCGCTTTTGGCATGTGCTGAAAGGGAAAGTATGAGTGCTTGAATAGTGTTTGAATCTATACATCACATTCCGTCCATGTAATAAGTGCCATCAGTTAGCTATTGATGAAATGGGTTCTGTGGATATTAGTCATTCATGTATTAGGGAACTAAAGCAACCACTACATAGCCAATATAACGTAGATGTGCAGTATAGTATGTCTGCTTTAAATGAACTACAGGGAAGTGTGTCTTGGTTGCTAAAGGTTCTGTTTCACAAAAGGGACGCCTTATGTGGATAATCCCTTTATCAAAAACATCGTCTATACCATGATTGGCTCTAGCAACTTGAATTAAGAGGTCAAATTAACGAATCATGATTGGACCGAGGACATTGAATCGACCATTTGTATGCCTTATTTAATGACAATTGGTCTTTAAGAAATATACTTTATGTTTTATATTGGGGAGTTGCTTCACCCCAGGCTCGTACTTGTACCAATCTTTATCATATAACATGTAGTATACCATAGGACTACAGAACACGATGACTGTTCATGCACTGGTTTGTTGTATATCTGTGATATAATAAATACGTTATAAAATGACTAGGTGTGGACCCTGTTGTCATATCCTGATAGTCTCTAAATAGGTATGACTATGATCCATAGCACAAGACCTCATATCAGTTGGCAGTAAAGGATGATGTTTATTCCAGCATATTGTACAGAGTCTTAAGTGGTGATGTGTGTACAGTCATGGCGCATGGTGGTCTCGGTGAGTCCACAGGACTCAGGGTGTATATAACCTGGGTGCACAGGGCGACCCTAGTGGTGGCGTGTGTAACTAACATGTGGTACAAGCGGTAACATGTAGCAGTCCTACATGTAGTGCATTATAATAGTGTTTTTTTTAGCGATGAATGATATGTATTAATAAGATGGCTATTGTTAAGGAGTTGGCTATATAACACTGTGATATCAATGCCATCGATATTTGTAAATCCCTCATTAGATAATTTAGACAATCAATCTTTACATGCAAAGTAATTATTTAGATGTATGTCGGGGGGGGGGGGTATGGGAGAAGCTATAAGCCGCACTCAAGGTTTAAACGTGAGTGTTTTTATACTGTTCTATAGGGTTAGTTAGCCCTATATAAGCTGCACCCTCACTGGGCCCGTATCAGCCTTCAGGGTTCCCACCATTTACAGGGCATGGTTTTAACTGACTTTTACCTGACATTTATCAGCTTTTACCTGACCAAATATTGGATAATTCACGGGGTTTACAAAAAATTTCATTGGCTCTGAAGTGAGGATGTTAAAGAAATTTTGCAAATGTGCATGAAATCTTGACAATCACTCCCTTAAAATAGTCAAAATACCATTTCTAACTGACTTTTCCCAAAAATATCTTCTTAACTGACTTTTAATTGATGGGTTTAACTGACTTTTAACTGACCAGTGGGAACCTTGGCCTTATCTCCTATACTGATAAGAATCCTCATGAAGGGTTAAATTTAATAGGAAATGTACTAGAAAAAGGTATTAACACCCTTATCAGAAAAGATCTAGACATCATAGAGCAAAATGAGTTACAAAATCTGAAAGATATTAAATTTTAAAAAATTTGCATCGCATACTTGATTCACTATTTTCTAATCCTAATATTATTACGAAAGAAATCTGCAAAAAGGTTACTTTTTCTAGTACATTGCCTATGTAAATCGACCGTTTTCCAGGTCCCTAGCAAAGCTTAGCAACCAGAGTTCTGCTCCTGAGAATAACTTGTAACAGAGATGCCACTTTTCCTAACTTTTTCGGAATTCCGATTTTTCCACAGCGATTTCTGTAGTTATTTCCTAAATGTCCTGAAAATAAGGACGATTACGAACGTTTAGGGATCAGTGAGTGGCATGTACTATAAATCCACCTAAGCATGGAGAAGTTACGGTAGTAAAACTCCAGTACGAAGGTGTGTAGGAGACGTTCCACAACTTCAACATTCATAGCATGACCACGCCAGATGGAGTGGAGGGAAAAGCTGTGCATCGGCCGGGAATCGAACCCGGGCCGCCCGCGTGGCAGGCGAGCATTCTACCACTGAACCACCGATGCTCACAGTTAACGCTGCAATAGATTACATACAGTTTCCGTAGGTCTGATGGGTTGGTGGCTGGTTGCCTCACTTGTTTCATGCTCCAGGTAACAGCTAAATGATTTTTATGGAGTAAATCTAATGGATGCACTTGAATATCACAGGAAAAGAAATACTTTTTGGTACTCATTTCTTAAAGGTACACAGGCGAATCATCAAATGGTGTGGTGACCTCCGGGGCTGACCTATATTAAATCACTGATAAGAAGAAAGAAAAAAGAATATGACCCACATACATTTTCTTTCCTAATTGTATTGTTTTTTTCTCTCTTTTTTTTTTTTGGTTAGTTATCAGCGTAATAAATTCAAAAAGACATAACATAGTTTAATACAATCTTTATTCATATCAAGAACATGTCAAGACTACAGTGGTGAGGTCTGGTTGATGAAACTTTTTACAATATTGCCCAATAGAAGCACAGCCTTTTTAAAAAAACAAACCTCATATATATATTGCCCTTCTGATTAAATATCCTCAAATATACATATTATCATATACGTACAAATCTTGTCGCCAAATTAAAACTATGTTCAATCATTCTTCATCATACAACACTTTTGTGTTAATTCAATGTGTGTGTGTGTGTATATGTATCAGGACAACCAGTTTGCACCATATAGATAGATTAACAAAAACAAGTGAATTTTAATATATCATATACATGTATGGGTATGTGTGAGTTTGTAATGAACGTAACACAATATGAAAGACCAGGGAAAACTTGTTTTTCTCCAAACAGCCAGCAGGGGCATGAATGGTTATTATTGCCGCGCCTACATATGCTAAATCTTACTGTTTATGGTGATATGAACACATCTAGGGCTGTTTCTTGTCGTATAATAGACTGAAACAATAATCAAGCCTTGTATATTACTAATTGTGAATAAATCCCTCCAATATGTAATGTACATATAAAGGGTTGAATTCAAGAATGGAGTCGTGTAAATACACTTTTTATTTTGTAAAACATGACGACGTCTGCCCTACTACACCGCATTGAGTGTAGACGTTTGTTGATGTTCTAGATAACAGTCACACGAGGGAGAATTGGTCATTAATTGAAAGGGATAATTAACAAATATACATTAAGATATATCTAACAAAATATACAACTACTGTGACCAATTGCCTATGATAAACACAGTACATCAATAGGCCTAATGGTTTCATTTTAGTTTTTGAAATGTACGCTTTGATGAGTCTGGCTAATTAATTCACAAAACATAATCCAAAGAAGTCCTGTTGGCTCTATATACATTTAATTTGAAAATATTTACGGTCCTTGGGAAATAGTCTTCAAGCAGAATATTGTCAAAGGGGGGGGGGGTACAATTTCTTAAATTCTTTTTACACTAATATTTCACCGTTGTCAACTATTAGACGAGAATAGCATAGAGCACGTTGGTCACCAGTCTACGTGGCGGATCTACGAGTTATTCACAGCTATTTACAAGTTTTATGTACAAGGTTTACAATAAGGTCTTGTTATATGGGCCCTATTCAATCAGTATTGTTAAACATGAGGCGATGCTCTCCTCCTAAGGATAGGTCAGGCCACCAGTTTTATATTGAGTCTTCAATACATAGATCAAAAGCAAATGCTTGTCTATTTTTGATATCATGATATATGACAATCTACCATGGCTAAATGCCTCATATGCCTTAGCCATAGAATATGAAGCCAAGGAAAATTGGGGGCTTTTTTTATACAGTTTATACATCCCGGACATACGAGGTGATGTGAGGTGTACTAAATAAGTAAAAGAATATAGTTACACTTGTTCCTATGGTATGGATCATACTTGGACCCAGTGCTATCATTATCATACTAATTAACAATTTGGCCTTGTGACCTAAGGTAATGAGACAGAGTAGACAGGCTTTTAGTTACATTCAACACTGGAGGTGGAGTGGGGTATATAAACACGGGCACCTAGACATTGTGGTATGACTATGCTTGGAGTATCTAACACACGCATCACCAGTCAAGGTTCATTGCTCCTGAGATTATGAGACACTTAATGAGTTTTGTATGACAAATGAACGTTGGGCACACTGCTTTCTTCAGCTCAGTCGTTAAACCACGATTATATAATTACATCATCAGAATCTATACCATATACACCAAAATCACACACTTAAAACACGAAACAAACCACTATCTGACTTGTATGTTCAACATGAGTTTACGTTTGTGCTGGGCGAAATTTCTCTCTTGAACGCTGTACTATAAGTTCAAGTTATAAATCTAAGGTTCTAGTCTTTAATATGGCTGGCTGATCTTTCTATCTCCACAATTTCTATCTTTTAGGAATGTATAACCATCACAACTACCAGGTGGAGGTATGGTTACAATGTTCATACACTTGTTTTAGAACAAAAGATTTACCTATCATGACACAAAATCGTAATAGGATCATTATCCACAAGGATAACAACACAGAAAACAAAAGAAATTCACTTCTCTACAAAACATAAGGTGTATGTATGGCCTTGTATGCTAACAGATAGGAATAGGCCTACTTATATTTTAAGGACCAGCACTGCATGTCAGTCCAAACCCTGACACTCAGTGACAACGCCTCATATCACATCATAGCTCCCTACCAAGGTATTCCTCATCCTCCACCTACACTACCGTAGTAATCAGAAAAGTTAACAGGAATCGTCTGACATGTAAAAACACAGAGAAAATCTTTTACTTACCCATTTATACAATATATCATTTAATCTTTTTGCATTTCTGAAGATCGTTAAAAACACCAGGATACCATATATTTAGTTTCTTTCAAATTGGTAACACTCTTGTATGCCTTTCAGCTTTCATCAGTGAAAGATATATAGAAAAATACTTAGGCACAGATAATTTAAAGTTTGCGCTATAGTTATTGAGTTTGTGACCTGTGGTTAAAAGAATTACCAGTAGTCCCATGGCCCCTTCTCATACACACTCGGGTTTTCTTTTTTGTGAGGCACAACCATTCAAGTGACCATTCCACTGACATCAGCTACCTTGTATTTCCAACTTCAAAAATCTAGAGCTATTTTATAGTTAAAACCTATTAAGTGAAGGCATTAATGTGAGTAAAATACCTAAACAAACTATACTGTCATTCAATTAATAGGTATGCGGTATTGTGATTTAAGAGGTAGTCATAGAAAAAGTGATTATTGGGTATGCCCAGATTAGATTGTTTGTAAAAAGTTCCATAAATGTAACTTTAAATTACATTGATATTGCTATATACAGGCTCATAAATCATAACAGCGGTTTATATAACTTTACATGGTATTTGACATTCCTAGAGTGGATTCTGTTAAAAGAAGCTGATACTAACGCTGAGTGATTATGCATACACTCTTATAACTGCACTAGGGTTACTCTTTCTCTCTCTTCCTCGCACTCAAACTCTCTACTTGAACACTCTGTTACAAGAATGTGATGGTAAGTCTTGGTAGTCGTTTGGAACCTGGGTCAGAAAGACTATAATCACACCATATCTATATAATACTCAATATAGTACATCTATAATGACAAATTACACTGCCATTATACATATAAACTATATACATGTATAGACACACACAGTTATGTTAGGGAAGTAGAATTGCTGTTACACAGTACCTCGTAAATCTTGCAAAGGAAAAAGAAAGAAAATTACAATATACAAGCCAAATCAGTATTTCCCTCATGGTTATTACCTCCCTATGACTGTTATATCCCCCCTATTGCCTAAGTTAGTTTAGGGCAGGTACTTCAGGTGTCGCTGCTTGTAGGATCTCAGCAAATGGTCCATTGAATCTCTTGGAGCTACGTTGGGCATGGCATAATTATCATGGGTGGGAACTTTGGCAAGTTTACTTTTGGAAGATGGGCCTCTTCAACCAGCCTCAATGGAATATCTCATTGTAAATTCAAAACTAAAAGAGTAAAAACACACTTGGTGTTACACCAAAATGAATCTCACCCTCACCCTTTACACTGATCTAGATGAAACACTTTATAACTATTTTTCATGTCCTTAAGTTTGCCTCAACTATTCCTCTAACAACGCACTGCACCACTTTTAGCACATATACCAATGGTATGTCGTGGGCCTCTTGTGTAAAGGGCTCCATTGAAAACTCCATAAGCTAAAAGCAAAATACCATAATCTTAAGAAAACCAAAACAACACTGAATCTGTTGCACACTGTTGAATGTATACTGAAGTTAAATATACAGGCCCCTTTTTCTCATTCTTATTTTCATGTTACAATATCCTCAAAACACCCGCCGCCATACTGATAGTAGACTCTTTTATTATTGAAGCCAAGATGAAGTTAAGGCCCCAGAGTCTTTTTTTTTACGTCACAGGTCCCTGTGAAAATTGGTTATTGTTATATACATATATCATCATAAGTCCCACACAATTTACTCCAATCTTGGAAATGACCGACCTAACCTTAATTTTCCCATTAAAACTTGTAGCACCACATATATAAATCGTCATTTTCCATTAGGAATTGTGCAAACTAAATGACGTGACCAAATGACCTAGTTTTGCACCAGCATCCTAAATCGTCAGAAGACATCTCTCAATAACAGTACTAGTTCAGGACTATAATTTCATTTTCTAACTATGAACGTGGTCCAAAGGTACCTCACAATGAAAAATTAGCCTATTTCAGGTTGCTCCTTATGCTTGTTCAATGATGCTCTACATGGAATGGCCAAAATATGCACACGCGAAACCATAATCACTCTTAAAATGCCATTTACATTGTTCAAGCTAAAATAGAAGTCTCAATGGTGTATATACTTATACTTATTATGTACATAGAGAAACCTGTGATAATTCACTTTATCATTTATGTATACCGTAGATATATTTATAACATCACTGTTTAGTCCAGGGATGAAAGTCACAGAGCACAAAAATCCCTGAAATGGTCTAATATATTTGCCCCCAAAACCTGGGTTTCTATATGAATGTATAGGACCCAAGAACTTCAAAATCCCTGAAATCAGGGAATTCCCTGAAGACTTTCATCCCTGGTAGTCCATCCGCCTTCACTTAACAGCCAGGACTCTTCTGGAAGCGGAGAGAGCAAACATCCACTCATCCTTCAGACATCATCCATTTTCCACCCTTTTTTTTATTAAGTAGCACATGTCCGTCCATAACTTTGTGTACATTGTTTGGCCATACTCAGTCTGTGAAACAAACCCGACAGAAGCGTCCAGCACTTTGATGCTCAGGAGTTATCATTACTTGTCCTTATTCTCCTTACACAGACATATGAGGCCCAAGGTTCTTAAGGTCCAGTTCGCTCAGAGAGGGTTTGTAAGTTTTATTCTGTGGTGTAAGGAACGATTCACAATGTCCTAGCTGACACAGTGAATGCAAAGTCATATTGTTATCCAAGTGATTGATCAATATGTTTGGCGTAAGCATGGAATCAATCTGAATGTCACCGCTGACATGCATTACCTTACATTTGTCTTATAAATGAGTTGAATGCATATACACCCATATGTATAACATTCACATTCTTACAAACCAGCTAACAACTTTTCACATTTAAGATTAACACACACAAATGTCCTAGGGTCATTTTATGTATGAATTCACTGCTGTCAGCTAGGTCGCTGTAGCATCCCTTTGAAAGCATTTCTTCCTTATAAATCAGGCCATGGCCATACACTAACAGTGTTATTTCCCATAGTAGCTAATCCCTATCACATGACGTATACTCCATATTACATGACGTATAATCCATGCCACACCATGTCTAAGTGTCATGTCATGTGATGCACCTTTCATGTCATCTGATGTCTAGTGCATGCCATGCGATGCAAATTTCACGTCATTGCCGATACCATATGACACCCTGTCACATGGCGTGCAGTCGATGACCCCAGACAACCTGTCCATGACGTAGGAGGTGTCCATGACGTAGTCTATGTTATCCATGACACGTAATCCATGGTATGTCACACACTATGTCTGTATGACACGTCCTTCTGAAGCATACATCCATATAACAATCAAACTTAAGGGTGACATGGTCAGCATCCCTTGTTTTCTGCCTACACAGACACAGCATCTTCCTGCGACACACCGCCTAGCTCACTTGGTTTTGGAACAGCTTTGCCATGTCGAGGACCTTTGACTGTCGGTTTGCTGCCGAGTTGCTGCATTTTACAGCAGTTCGCAATGCGGGCTTTGATTCCTGTGGAAAGAAAATAGTGTTTGATTAGTTTTAGAGATGTTAACATTACTACAGGGTAAGGCAATTACAGGACTTAGTTTTGTATTTTATATCACTAAGTTTGCTGGAGATTTACTGGAAATAGGCTTCAGGCAGAACACTCTGCATTTAGTAAAAATCCATTACTTGAAGGTTATGAAAGTTATTCCTTGAGCACTTTACAGGTACCGATATATCGAATGTATATAATCAAACTTCAGAGTGTAGTGTAAAAAAATAAAATATACTAGTTATAATTGGAATGATTAGGAGTGTCAGTAGCCTTCACCGAAATGGAGTACAGAGGGGAAAAAAGAAATATGGATTAAAGTATGTTTAGAGCATAAGAAGGTTTTGAAGCTAGTTTTCAGTAAGAACTGTGTAAGAGTGTTTTAAATGAACCAAATTAATGGAAATCAGGGAGAGGGCCTATGTACATAGCTAGCCAAAGGGTTTAGGACGATGGGGCGCTGCTAGAGGTATATAACAAATAAAAGGGAGGCATGTTTTATACAATTCTTGTTCTAGGCTTGGACCTATATTAGTCTAGATACATAATTTGTATTGCCACTTATTTCACTAACAATGCTTAAGGTATGCTAAACATAAATGACGACCATGCTGCAATGTATTCTTTAAATTATGAATACATGTGTACGTTTGTCAGCTTAAGTACAATAGGTACAATGAGGACAATATCTGTTAACTCATTAATATTACACAACCAATAAGTGAATATAAACGTCATCCACACCAACATTTCTTGGGATTTCCTTCAATGACACGGTTGCTATAATCAACTTGTATATTTCTTGATAACCTTCACTAACACAGCGAATTTTTCTACTTTGATCGTTAAACATTTCAGATACTTTTGTAATAAACATTTAGAAAATGAATACAAATTTTTACCACAATTTCTCATGCTGAAATCATGCATACATTCCCTCACATATTTCATGATATCATGCAGACACTGCATAAAATAAAATACTCACAAAATTGTGAAATTGAGAAAATAAACCACAATTGACTTTTAAACATCAAATACCATTTGCTCTAACATGCTAACATTTCACTGGTACCCCAGGTACATTTCTTGTATATATTTCACTACTAACGTCAGAAGTAATGAAATAATCAATGTGTTTACTCTGGCATGGTGGGATTCAAGTACTCCTTGCACTCGAATGCACAATATATCAGACTCTTAAAAGGGGCTCTACTCCGGTCTGTCGCCTTAGTACAATATTGTTTCAAACGAGTACTTCCCCTTAGAATACAATCCAGAACCCTTCACCTTATAAAGCTACCAGCTATATTAATTGGATTAAGTGTAATTTCAATGTACAATGTTAATTACCACCACCACATACTTTATCATTATCAAGCTTTAAGTAATACAAAAAAGAATAAGAAAGAAAACCTTCACCACCATCACAATTCTAAGTACAATTACTATTTGATATCGAACTAAGACACAAACCACTAGTGCCATGTTTAATTGGCATTCTTTACCAATGTCCCTCAAAATGCACAGTTAACAATTAATTACCTCCTCTTACTTTCACAGCAGGTTTTAGTTTGATAGTATCTACTTTTTTTTTAATTTTGTTTGAACAGATATGTGCTATACTTTTTGAGTGAATCAGTATTTAGGGTTATTTTTTTCAAATGTATGGCAATGTGTCTTTACCAGTCCAATTCATCTAATATAACAATTCAATTAATGCCCGATGCCTAACTCTAAATGGCAAGAAGAGGCTTTGAAGCTGAGTCGTACAAGGTTCGAAAAGCTATTAATGAAGGCCAACAGAAATACACTTTGATACAGAAAACGCACACAAATGGAGTCAAATCATATGGCTGTGAAGAGTAGTACTTGGCAGGAGATAGATATTAAATGTGCAATGAGAGAGACAGAATCATGCGTTCTGTTGATACAGTGTGCGGGGACAACTAAACTACAACCCAGACCCGCCACCTACAGGCCAGAAAGGAAACAGAAAACAGTAGCCGTCCCTAGGTGGGAACACCGAGACATACCTCCTTGGCCGCTTCATCAATGGTCAATGTGACCTCTTTACCCTTGGTGCTGGCATCTCGCTCCTTCTCAGCTATGTTGGAAGTTTCCTTCTTTTCTTTAACCTCCAAATCTTTTTCTTTCTGGTCCCAGTTGGCTGTTTTCTTTCTAGCTAGTGTGAACCATGCTGGCTCTGAGGCCCGAGTCGGAGCAGTTTGACTGCTAGGCCTGCTTGTTTTTTCTGCAGTGTTGGCAGTGGGCGTTGTTGGCTTGTCCTCGACCGTGTCCCCATGTGAATGGGATCTTTGGATCCCTGCTGAGGACTTCTCGTTCTCCTTGTTAGCACCTTGGATGACCGGCTGGTCTGTGAGTGTTTGGCTACGTACCCGGTTCTTGACCACAGGGGAATCTTTTTTGAAGGAAGCTTTTTCATCTGCCTTGACCTCTTCCTTCACTGGTGTCTTGGGCTCAATCTTTTCCACTTCTGGCTTTTGAGATTCAGCCGGTTTGGCCTTTTCAATGACAACAGTCTTGCTGGAATCAGATTTGGCTGGGGTGGATGATTTAGGAGTTGGGGTTTTGGGAGTTGTGGGTTTAGTTTCTGTTTGAGAAGACCTCTTCTCTGCAACAGGTTCTGGTTTTGTGGTGGTAGAGGAAGAGGCAGCTACAACTGGGGTTGTTGGTTTAACCTCTGGCTCCTTGGGCTTTACTGGCTCTTTCTTGACAATAAGTGGCTCTTTCTTGACAATAACTGGCTCTTTCTTGATAATAACTGGCTCTTTCTTACTAACCATAACTTCCTTTTCTTTGGGCTTAGGGACTTCAGTGGGCTTAGGAACAGCCTCGACAGGTTTCACCTCCTCTGCTTTGGTTTCACCGGGACCTTGATGGGCAGATTTTACTTCCACTGCCTTTGGCTTAACTTCACCAATTTTAGGTTTGGAGTCTGAAATTTTGGGCTTGTTTTCCGAAATCTTGGGTTTATTTTCAGCTATTTTTGGCTTACCTTCAGGGATTTTGGGCTTATTATCTGAAACCTTTTGAGGGGTGCTCCCTAATGCCTTTGGTTTGGGCTCTAGGCCTGCTGGTTTTACCTTTGTTTCTAAGACTTTGGGCTTTGAATCTACTACTACAGGTTTTTCTTTGCTTGCCTGACTCTGAGTTCTCTCAACACTAGCACTTTTCTCACTGTCATCTTCATCAGGGATAAGCTTCTTTCGGGAGGGCTGTTTTTTCAGGCGGTTCAATACCTGGGAAAACTCGTTCGCTCCACTCTCCTCTTTGGGCTCAGGACTGCGTGATGCCTCCACGAAAGAGTTGCGATTTGTAGATTTTCTGTCCCCAAATATTGTGAGGCCTGCATCTCCTGCAATGGTCTGTCGTTTAGATGGATCCCGGTCCCCAACATTCTCTCGCAGCCGAATCGTGCCCAAATCAGCGATTTGTTCCCGTCTACCAGTTTTTCGTAGCTTCACTTGGCCAAATGGCTTTTTCTCATCGGGCTCTTCCGTTACAGGTGCCTTTTCTGGCTCACCCTCTTCCGAACTCTTTTGTGGCTCTTTCGTAATTTCAGCCGACTTTCGCTTAACATCACTGTCTTTCTTTTGCGGCTTGGGTGACTTTGGAGGGGGCACTGGTGAAGTCCTTGGTGAAGTCTTGGGTTCTGACTTAGGGATGATGATAGTAACAGGTTGGTCTACAGGTTTTGCCTTTTCATCAGGCTTCTCCTCTGCCTTTTCACCGACCTCCTCATCCTCCACATCAGCATCTCTGCTTGAGTCTGTGCAGAAAAAGGGGTTCAGTTAAGAAATGGGTTCAACAGGCAATTCATAGACATGGAAACTATTAGAAAGTACACTTGACAGACCAGAATGTGTACGTATCAAAGCCTTTGGAGGAATAGAAGCCAAACAGCTGGATAAGAATTACAAGTGCATCTCTATGCATAAAGAAGAATTTGTGATGCAATCCAAGTGGTAATATAGGTATCCCACAATAGTAAAAACTCCATGCATATATCCCTTAACTTCTACATGCGCCGAAAGAAAGACCCCTTGAGGCTTTATTCAAAATAGTGGTCATGCTAATCGTCACTTACAAACCCCTAAGCATGGGATAAAAGACTGTTGGGTAGTATTTTTCATAGATAACAAGTGTGAAAGAAGTCTGCAGTGAGTCTGCCCCATGGTACCTGACTGGCGTTTGCGGTCCACTGGCGACTCAACATCAGCCGTCACTTGGATCTCCACCTTGCCTTCCTCTGACTCCTCGTGTAAGCTGTCATCCACTGAAGACAGATTGTCCTCGCTGCTCGTCAATTCTTTTACCTCTACTCTTGGGGAGTCCTTCTTCTCAGGCTTGGCATCGGTTTTTAGAGACCCAGATGACCGATTCTTTTCATCTCCTTTTGTTTCTTCCTTCTCTTCAAGTTGTGGAAGGGTTTTCTGTATGACAATCAGATATGCTTAATTAGAGATCTTGATAAACTACAAAGACGTACAAGATGTCGATGCAGCTAATTCGTTTTGTAATAAGGCCTTTTCATTCGAGACTTACATTAATAGATCCGATAACTCTAAAAACAAACATGCAATGGCAGAATTTCTTACAAGGCACTGACATGTCTGTTTCTATATGCACCGAAAATCCTCACGTAGAAGACACACCTCTTGTAGAAGCGACACTCCCATCTTGAGAGAATGCTATAAGGCGCATATTGGACCTAGTTTTTGAAGCCTTGGTGCTGTTCTATAATTATAATAAAATCCTGACGTATATGACACAACATGAATTCATGAATATTCTATATAAGTTGGACTGTTGGCCTTCCTCACAAACACGCTGTGCCTAATACGCAAGGGTTTGTGGTGTTTGGGGCGTCTACTTACAGGTGATTTGGCAGGCCGCGTGTGCCGCGTGGACGGCCGTATCCCCTTAGGTTTAACAGATATTTTGTGTTTTGCCAAATCACTGACCAGTGACGTTGTACTCGTCACTACATTCAGGTCTAGTGCTTCTTGTGAGTCTGTCACTGAAAAGTAGGAAACTAGATAGAATCAGAAAGTTAATAAATGTACTGTCACTATGATGTTATATATTCTACATGTCTACTTAATTAAAATGTTTTATCTAATTATCACGTATGTTTTAAGGATCCATGCGTACATTAAGAAATAATTTATCCATTTCTATAGATTATCAAATTTGTACATCACACAATTAGATACTTACTTGCACTTAAATTTTGTCTTGAGGAGTGTACTACCGTCGTCCACTCTTGCTCAAAGACATTCTAAAATAGAGGATGGAAGGTCGGGGTTATGAGTATTAGCAAGATATTCATTTATATAGATCTGATCATCGAAAGGTTAATCATCCACTATTTTATAATGTTAGTTCTTGGGCATCGTGTAACGTTTTTACATGTTTGAGCTTACATCTCATGTATCTATTTAATACTAAAGTAAAAGGAGAGCAATTTTATTCACATGGTTTGGGAAATAACATTTATGGTGCAACATACACATACCTTGTCGTCTAGTTCGTCCTCTGAGCTATACATACTGGAATCAACGCTGTGTTTACTATCGTGTCGTTTGTCTATGGGTTTCTGAAATGCAACATTATACTTGCTGTTTACCAAGGATGGTGAGAGTAGGAACAAGCAAGGGCATCATGATAGATTGATGTGGTATATATACAGTTATCTACACTTAGTTTAAGTACACTTGAATGGCCCTTTGCCTCCATATTAGATATTCACCTATCTGGATCATTTAATCAAGTGAACCGTTCAAACAATCAGGGGCGGCGGAACCTCTTCAAAGTTGGAGGCGGGGGGGGGGGGGGCAGCACCCAGAGATATTGGGGGGGGGGGGCTTTCAATTAACTGGGGTAGGTGACAGTGACATGGGGGTCAAATATACGGCTATTACTACGGTAAGATGACTTTAGTAAGGTTTGTATTGTGTTTAGAAATATACTGAAGGGGAGTCTGGGGAAAATTTTGAAATTTTAGAAGTAAAATGGTGCATTCTGAGCCCACAATAGGCCTACATTTCTCCATATTTAGCACAAAGGATACATGAAAATGTTTGTAGAAGTTTAATGATGTTGATAGTGATATTTTGTAATGATTTGACCATCAATCTAATGAGCAAAAGAAAAAGTTCCCTGAAATGTTGGGGGGGACATAGTCTGCCGACCCCCAACTTTTATGTTGTGGGGCCGTGGCCCCCCTGCCCCCCCCCCCGGTTCCGCCGCCCCTGAACAAGTGAACTTACCTTGAAGTCGTTGAGCACGTCAGCCGTGGACTGGGTCACGGGACTGCTCGGGAGACCTTCGTCATCCTCGTTCCGACGGCTCTTGAGCTTCTGGAACAGCTCGTTCTGAAATTAGAAAGAAAACGTATCAATAAGCATTGCTTTATCGGCTTTATCAAAACTTTGAAGATTGGTTATCCATAGATTCAAAATGTACTTTGTTAAAATGTATCGGTATGACCCTAAAACTGTTGTTATCACAGTATTGGTATAATTTTGATAATTATGTATATATTGGGCCATATATGGACATAATATGGCTCTAAATCGGCAGACCTACTGGGCTAGACGGTCTACTGCTTTCTACATTTTGCATCACGACCCCATGGAGGTTGAACTCTCATACACTCATTTATATCCATTTCATGTATAAGGCGCACCTTATGCGCGAGGTATTATGGTACGTGTGATTTTTCTTTATTTGAGAGGCCGACAATCCTATCTAGCTACATATCACCTAGTTATCACAACTCTCATATAAAGCAGCAATCAAGAAGTATGATAAAAATGAGAATACATCAAACTAAGCATCTCTTCAGGGCATTTCAATTACAATGCCATTTGATGTACATGGGCCGCTGATGCATGGTTTATGACTTTCAGTCATTTTGACCTCTTGATCATGTAACCTGACCGACGCGCCACCTTGCAGTGAAAGTCTACAAGCGCCAGCTGCCAGGGAGCATGGGATTCTCTCCAACAACTATAGACAAAGGTGCATTCGAATTGGTCAGCACTGAGGGTTATCACACGAGGTGAGGCCGAGTGTGATAACCCTCAGTGCTGACCAATTTGAGTGCTCCTTTGCATTTATCTCAAGTTAACTTAGTCAGATATGTCCAAAATTCCATTTATTTGGAATTAGAAATGATTTAACATCAGTTATTTGACCATTTTGGATGTTTTCCCTGGCAGTGTGATATGGGGGAGGGTTATCACACTGGGGTGTGTGATACGGAGGTTCTTGGTTAAACCTATGGGGCTCTTGTATTCAACTTGAGATAAAAGTCAAGATCACCAGGACACTAGGGTAAGGAGATCTAGGGCATCAAATACTCCACTATTATGATACAAAAATATGCCTTGAAAGTGCTCAACACAATCCATCCACACGATGCCAATAGATCGAGTAATTGTAGTGTATTCCTTAGGTTATAACTTATATTCGTCACTGACGGTACTTGCTTATATATGAATGTATGTATACATGGTCAGTACGAAATATGTTTACACATTCATATAAGTACCTGATACTCTCATCATCAACTTGAAGAATGCAAACAGAACACGTAGGAATTCACCTCTAATGGACCCATGACTTCCAGGACATGACACAGACGATGGCCATTTAGGAAAGGCAATTACATGTACATCCACTTATTACATGTACATGCACATAAACAGCATGGCCAGTGGCCAGAAGGCTGTCTCACCCTCAGCATGGTCCCAAGGCCACAGACTGACAGGTGGTTGTGTTTTATATGACAATAATGTTAGTCAATGCCCTTGCAGGAGTAAAAACTGACAGGGGACAGGCTCTTGACTCCTACTTCTCACTTCCATAGGGGAAGGAGCCACATACTTGGTATAGAGATGTCTAAAAGGTGGTCAGTGCACCTACACTATGTGGTCACCAACCACACGTCCTCCACCAGGTGTCGCCATGGACGCTACCATCTGGTCAGTACCCCAGGTATACCTGTGTGTAGGGGGGTGGGGCATTCTCTGTATGAGTGGGCTCATCCAAAGCTTTTGCTTCAGTAGATCACAGGCTAATAATAGTAATATGGGGCAAGCTTTAATTGACAGTTCAGGGGATTCTGATAGAAAGGCCTAGTGAAATCTATGGCTACAGAAGAGATTTGTTTGAACAGACACCCCGGTACATTTATGGGGGATTCTCATGTGCAGGTTTGGGTAAAACATATGAACCAAATACCTCCTAAACACACTGGCCGATTGAAAAAAGAAACAAGACGTAAACTCAGGACCATAGCATCGGAAAGCTATATAGGTCGGCCTGAAACAGGGTCAGTAGAGAAGTACTTCTAATGGCATGGAGGTGATGAGGTAAAATACAGAGTTAAATGTCCAGACCAACCAGCTGTCACAAAGGATATATCACTGCCAATCACATCTGACACAACCTAATCACACACCAATTATACATGTCTAAGGTGTTAGCTGGCTTAGTTCTCACCATGCGATAAGATAACACTATATAGGAATCTGACCATGACAAATCGCCAATGAAAATATGCTTCTAATATATGTGGCCTTGGTTTGCAGTAGGAGGCAAGAGCAACAGGTGTTAAGGTACGTATTCAGAGGGATGGGGATATAATAGCATAAACTCAACCCCTATACACGTCTTCTACCACAAAAAAAACAACAGAGCTACAGTGTCTATGTGGTACAATGTATATATGTGTGTTGTGCTTAATCTGAAGTATAGTGGGGTTAATCATAAGTATAGTGAGGCTGATTTGTCTTTTCCCAATAATCAAATATTTAGGTGTGCCTCTTATATAGTATTCTCTTTTTTTATCCATTTTATTAATAAACACTTCATTTCCCTAGTATCACATACTATATCAAGTATTCCTGGCACACTGACAAGTAGTAGAAGTCCCAAGGTAATACCCTTATCTGAGACCACAGAGTCGACAGTGAACATGGGTGTGTGACACAGAATCATGCAAGTCAACAAAGTGGGTAGACTTATTGAAAAAGCTTATCACGTTCTGTGGCTATGCCTAGATGTCATTGCAAGGTCACCAGTGACCTAAGGCACTGTGAAAACATACCTTTACCAGCATGACTTGTGCTGACACCTACACTTTAAGTCATTGTAGACTGCGTTAATTTATTTGTATGGAAACAGAAATGGTATTAGAGTTTCCCATGGGAGAGGCAGTGGTCCGGAACTGGTAACCAGAGTAGGATACACTATAAGGATGTGACCTGGATGTGCAGGCAATGTACCAGACACATATACAATGTGGTTTGTGTCACCTCATACTCAATTCTATAGGAAAAATCAAAACTAGGAGGTGTACAAGTATGTGTGTTAACTTGTAAAAGGCCATGTATTCCACTTTCTCGCTGGCCCTTTTCTTAAATTCTACATGTATATGCCTATATCATTGTGTGATATTTCTCTCTCAAGTTTCACAATTTAAGTCTATAAGGTGATACTCACGTTAACTATAAAAAAGGGTTCTTTATAATAACCTGTTTTGGTTGTCAGTTATGTACTATGGTCGTATTCAAAAACCCTAACCAAAAAGCACATCAATTAATAGTTGTTGTTGTTTTTTTTTTGTCTTTTTTTTTCAATTTGGGGTAAAAGGATAGTTACCAAAGGAATAAGTGTCTTCTCTGCCCTGCTTACACACCAAGTCG
Source organism: Acholoe squamosa (assembly GCA_949317995.1). Lineage (NCBI taxonomy): Eukaryota > Metazoa > Annelida > Polychaeta > Phyllodocida > Polynoidae > Acholoe > Acholoe squamosa. The sequence goes on from OX439042.1 coordinate 24,281,637, forward strand.
TCACAAAAAGTGTACATATACCCTCCAAGAAACCAGGCCGGGTCTGCCTACAACACACCAGGCAGTGTATGCATAGGTGGATGTGGACTATACGTCTCCTGTGCATGTACCGTATAGGCGCTAAGGGGTACTGGTATATGGAACTGGATGATTGTACAAGAGGGATATGATATTGTAGTTCTGATATTGGGCAGGGGTAGGGGTAAACAGTATCTTGTATACAGGCCAACGCTGTGACTAACAGAGCATCTACTGACTATGTGTAAGGCAGGAGCACCAGCCAAATGATCCAACCGTAGTTACCCTGCTCCATGACCCACTCCTCCAGGTCAGTCTGACCCATGACCATAGTACTGGCGGATATCTATACATGGACATAATGTTTGACATGAGTGGGGCACTGGCAGAGGTTCCTCCTTGTCCCCCTGTCAATTTCTAAAAATGTCCAAATGCTCCAGTCGATTTTTTTTTCTCTCTTAAAAAAAAAAAACAACCCAATGCCCCCAGTTGATTCTTTTAAGAAAATGTCGTTGTCTCATGTCAATGAAGGGGCAACGTTTCTTTTGGGGGTCTTAGCTGAAAGAAGTACATTCACACATCGCTTAATCAATTTTGAGGTAACGCTACCTGGGATTATTACACGATTTCTGTGACTCAGGGTGCTCTTTTGGATATTCCCATCCTGATAACTGTCGTTATTACACGACTTTTGTGATTTTGGGTGCTTTTTCTGGATATTCCCATTCTGATACCTGTCGATATTGCAGGTTGTAGGAGTGCTGATATCATGGATATCAGCACTCCTTACATGTCCTAACATGTCATATGTTACATGTTAAAACCTACGAAATTTTCATTGGTTAGAACCAGGTCTCTATAAGTCAATGATATGATATAAAGCTCGGGGAGATTACATATATCTAGTATACATTCAATGTGTGAAAATATACTGCAGTCTGGGTTGTGACCCCCCCCCCCCCACTCCCTACCTCTGACAGCTTGCAGTATGCTGTGCGCGACTGGCCTGGTTATGGGTCAAGGTGCTGGATGCGTTCACACTACCACCAAGCCAGTAGCTGCCGGGCGCCGAGGTGTATGTACCAATGGTCTAGTGGTTAGCGCATTGCGCTCAGCAGCTAGAGGTAGGTGGGACGAGTCCCGGTCCGGGTGTACATTTTTTTTCGCAGTATGTAAACACACTATGGCAGGCTTTGAGTCCCGGGGAAGGGGAACGATTTTTGTTTTCAACTTTATTTATTGATATTCTATTGATTATTTATTGATTTTTTATTGATTAACCATGTAATAAAGACAGTAATGAATGGGCTAACGGGCACCTCATTCAGTGTATCGTAGGATATCGAAACTCATGGGCTTCGCCCACTCGTTACGATATCCTATGATACACTGAATTCGGTGCCCGTTAGCCCATTCATTACTCTTAATATTGCACACCATGATGCATGCATCATGACCTTTGTAAGGTGTGCTGATATCCATGGATATCAGGCACCCAGTACCTGTTATCCATGGATATCAGGCACACCTTACATGTCATATGTCACATGTTAAAACCTAGGAGAATTTCATTGCCAGAGGTAGGGTTCGAACCCATACCCTACTGATCCCAATTCCAACTCCCTATGCAGTGTCCCACAGGGACTGACAAGAAACATAGTGTGTTTGCCTGTACATATACAATGTACATAGTAAAAAAAGAAAATAGGGGGTTCCCAGGCTAGTTTCCAAGATATATAATCTTGAAGTCTGAGTGACTTTGTTACAGGATTACATAGTGTTGGCACACATGTTTAGAGAAAGATGTCTTAGAGTAACTAAATATCTCTATAAATTGACCACAACATAGCTTGTAGTGTTACTGGTCCAAAAATAGTATTTTGAACATATGGTCCCAGGCATATTTCAAAGGGTTTTTGCATTTTAAGTAAAAAAGTAATAAATATGTTAGGCATTGATTACTTGTTCAATATGTGACACGGGTACTTGGAATATCTTGAAATACCTATTCAAGAAATGTTTGATGAAGCTGCATTCTAGAGGTTATGACATGGGCTCACAGTAATCATTCCATGATAACTGATGGCACGAATTCTATTAACATTTAGTCTTTATGATCTTCGTTTAATCACCCTTCCTGGTTAATAAAATCTTGGACATTAACGATAGTCTAAACCAGGATAGACAGCTCAACGATTTCAAGAAATCCTGGTCACTGCACTCAGTTTCTATAGGGAACGTCACATGCGTTCTCTCACACTCCCAAAGACCTCTGATCCTTTTCTTCTCATGACTCTTAGGAAAAGGGGTAAACTCCGCTGTTGTTTTTTCTTCAATGAAAAAGAGGGTATTATTTTGTCTGAAACCCCGTGGAAAAGGGGGTGATTTTCAAAATGGAGAAAGGCAGTTGATGTCCAATCTCGGGATACACTCTATGTCTGGGATGTAGGTCCTACATCACGACTGTCTATTATCAAGTTTACAAAAATAACTTTGGTCACTGAAATCACTATTTTAGTCGGGATAAATAAATAAGCATATTGCCACATATATCATTCAAATAACACCGAAGAAATAAATAGAAAGCACTGTTGGATTTTAATGTTAAATCCTCTTTGTTAAAACCACAACCGGCTAGGCTGGAAATGGCCTCTTCCTGTGTGAACTCACATACTTGGGTTATGCCAACATCCCAGGCCAACAGCACCACACTCCAAACAATTAAACTTAGGAGGCATAACACCATTTCCTTTGTGCAGGACATGTGATGAAGGAAAGTGCCCAGAACTATAGGCTCAGAAACAATTTGAGACTGACAACTGTCCTTATCCCCGTGATATAATGGGCATCAGGTGTAATGCTGACACCATGGCATGTATCAGGAAGGGGTGCATGGTAGCTGAGTCAGGGTGAGGTGTAAGACCTCTGTCACCGTTATCTAGGAGACAGGAAGCAGGCAGCTAGGGCACGGCACCATGGGTACCATGCCAACAGTTATAATAACACTTACCAGAAATGTCACTTATGTGGCTTTCCTACCACCGCTATCTCCTGCTGACTAACTTATGAGTAATTCACAACGTGTTGATAGCTTTCTAGAATATAGTTTTCTAGAAACATTCTGCCTGTCTGTACTTTCCATTCTAATACTTTTTTTTCAAATTGCATTTGAGTATAGGATTTTTATTGTAATGTGAATGCTTCCTTCTTAACATATTTTGGCACCAGTGGTGCTTAAAATTATTTGTATTCTGAACACTGCTTCCAATATTAAGCCGGCGAGAAGTTATTTTGATGGCTATCAACCATAAACTAAAGAATGGCTAAACTGTATGTATACATACAGTATATGGTTGTCCCCCCAGCCTTATGCGCTAAGATAGTAAGGGCATATATAACAAATAGAGTTGCACTAGGTGATTCTATGGGCAGATAAGAAGCATGAGGTCCATGGAATCACCATGTGCATCTCTATTTATTATATATGACGTTTATACCAGGGTTTCCACCATTTTTTTAAGTAAATACCCTATAAATTGAAGAAATAAAAATCCAAGCGATACGTCTTGTTCAAGCTCCTCCGCCATTCTGGTTTCTCGGCAAGACGACCAGAATGCCTGGACGCAAATATTACGTCAATGTGTGTCTGAGGGGTATTTTCATAGTAGAACCGCTGGTAAGCAGTTCGCGCAACGGCCAGAATACCCTTAGAGCATATGCCAACGTGACAACTTGTGTCTCGCTGCGGTAAACAATCCGTCCGCTACGCAGTCAACATGACGGAGAAATTTCGCTCGATTCGATTTTTATATTGTCAATCTTGTCAAATATAGAAGTCAAATCAGTGCAAATTAAAGGTAGGTGCTAGAATATAAGTGTCTACTTTCATCCTCTATACGCATTAAGGTCTTATTGCTATAGCTTTTTATTATCGAAATAAATTGTTCACTGTCAACTTGCTGTCATCTCGTTTCAATCCAAGTGTCAACATGTGTTCAATTAGCGTATACTATTCGAACGTCTTTATCCGCTCCCGGCACCGTAAAATCGTTCAACAACGTGATAACCATGGTATAAAATCTGATATTCACCCTTCATTACAATGGATAATGCGGTTCAGTACCTCTACAATTGATGAGCCTATATATAGGACTGCGTTCTGAATCTGATATAAAGTTACTAAACTGCACAGACTTTCAAATTTAGGGAGCCAAACAGACCACAATATCCATCTGGTGTCACGTTATCTTCTATATTCTGCAGAATCCCCTCTGTATTCCCCAGCAAAAGAGCTTTCCAGCATATCTCACTTCAGACTTGACCACATAATGTACGTATGGGGGCGTAAACTACTATGTAGCAAAAAAAAAGTATCGAAATAACCAGAATAACCGCATCCTGTACAGTAGTGTTTGATCTGTTGTCTAACTAGATAGGACAGAGTCCATGCCTCATCCTTCCTGACTACTGACCTCCATCCCACCCTTACCAACCCCAATGTCCCAGTATCTATCCCCTATATTGAGGCCCAAGCCTGGCCAGCTGGCATGAGCATGGCTATTACAGCCTCGTACAGGACCTATTACTGATCCATACACTCTGACACACTGGTCATATTACTGTACCCCACACCAGTAGGACATGGTTCCCAATAACCCCACTGTAACCTCCAGTAAGCTGCCCTGGAGAACACCCCTGTGCCAACAGCTTCAATATTATCACACTCCTGTACATTCACACCCCTAGGGGTGTATCAGTGTTGGAACCTGTGATGTCGTGTATCTCTTCCCCTCAGTTAGACATCTCCGACTCCATGCCAACTTTTTCCCTCTATGTGATATCATCTGTTTATTCGCCACATGGTAGGATTTAGTTATGCTACTTTTTTTCTCCCCCTACCCATTCCCATTGATTCCATGCCTCCCTTATATGTCTGCTGCCACTGTGTCAGTAGCCTTGTGTGGCTGTTTGGTGTAACTTTTACCTAAAGCTAAGATCCCCACAGTATCACATCCATGACATAGATGTGGTTTCGTATGCTATATCCTGCACTACAGGCGGCCAATCAGTCTGCCATGGATGGTATTCACCCCTCCATGACATATATCATACAGCACTATATCAAGCCCACTGATACCTAGTCTCAGTCAACTAGAACATATATGTCTTTTTGCTGGCTATGTCTTTTTGCTGGCAGCACACGACAGAAAGAAGGATAGCAGTCTTCTTTTACAGTTGAGTGTTATATGGAAACAACTTGACAAAGGACAGGCACATAAAATATCAACTGTGATTTCTCCTCTAAACGGCAGAATGAAAACGCAAATTGTATGCCGTCGACCAGGAAGTGCAATATCAAAAGTAATTTCGCATAAGCAGCTACGCATTCTTCACATTTCCTGTTCTCACGGTAGATGGTCTCCAATGGTAAGAATACACAGGATTGGTCTACCAAAACTGAGAGGAGAACACGCAGATCCAGAACTGCTCCAATCTACACCTCGTAAAGTCTCAGTGGTGGTGGGTCAATGTTAATTTTGCAATGCCACAATTTATTGCACAGATGATGAAGAGAACTGAATCAGCTGTAAACTGGACGATGGTTATAATCATCCTATATATGTATAGGTTAATGAATTTGAAGGACATCAAGTAACTTTATATCTGTATATATCAGACAAAAACTAATCTGTGAAATAATATTTACAGCAAGGCTAAAGGTTCTATTACAAATGCCTCCATACCGGCTCCATACACAATCATATCATGCCTCATTATTCTAAAGGTATATACGTTTATGCCTGTTTTACACCTATGCTTGAGTAATATATAAGCTGGAGAGATCTGAGTGAGAATTTGAGAAAATTCCATATCTACTGAAAACCCCCTGGAAATTCCTATTTTGATGTTTATTGGAAGACTCAGAAATCACAATATTCAGGGAAATTCCTGAACACTTACATCTCTGAAGTTGTACCTGAGATTCACACAGGTTGTCGTCTTGTCACAACAACGCTTTTTAAAGTTTTTTTGGGTTCTTAATACACTAAACAAGTATCTGTATTAATTAATGCTAGCTTCTGTGCGTTGCAGTCCTTCCGCTAGCCCCCTTACATGCAAACCATGTAACTGTTTCTTAGTAAATAAGGTATGGCGACGCCAATTTTATGAACATAATACAATAATATAAAGTCCTTTGTAACTACATCTGTTGTCTCTCACATGAAATTTAGTGAGTATAATAATGAGATGATGATGAGATGGGGTGAAAAAAGATGACATTACTGGGCTATAGCCCAACATAAAAATTTCATTATATTCTGCCTTAATTCTTCTTTTAAAAATGTTAATATCTTCTATTCTTGTGAACTCAGGTTTGAGTTTGTTCCAAATCACAATTGCCCTGTAATAGGCACTACGTGTTACAACACCTTTAACAGTATTAGGCACTATTAATCTATTTCCATCATGAAATCTTGTATTCACATCTCTCACATCATTATACTTTCCACTCATATATAAGTGGTAAGCATAAGTCAGTAAATGAATATTCCGTCTGATATATAATTCCTTGCATCCACTGAGCACATGTAATTGGTTGGTATTAAACAGTGGGTCTTTTTCTAATTTAACCTTATAAGCAATACGCAAGCCTTTATTTTGATATAATTGAAGCTCTTTTGATTCCCCAACTGCCTCCCTATCCAATATAAAATCAACATTATCAAAAACTGGTAAAATCATACTTTTATAAATAGTGACAGCAGTATCATTATCTATATATCTTCTAACCTGTGCAAATTGAACCAACTTTTCTCTAATCCTATTTGTGGTTATCTTTCTATGTTCTACAAAATTCAATTTAGGGTCTAACGTTAGTCCAAGATATGGAAAAGATTCAACTTTTCAAGCATATAACCATTCATATAACAGGGGTGTAAGTCAGGCAAGGGCAAAAATCAGGAAGCCATACATTTACTTGATACAAAAGCTTTCTATTCTTCCAAACAGCCCTCCTTACCACTTTTATAAGGAAAATAAACATCAGTCAAAAATTTCAGAAATCAGGAAATCCTGATAAAACCTGAAGACTTACATCCCTGATATAAAAAACTGGATTTATATTCCTAACATTATTAAAAATCATCAATTTAGTCTTCTTTTCATTGACAGTTAACACATTATCAATACATTTTGAGATATATTATCAATAGCCTCATCCATACAATCAGAGTCTGGTACAGAAATCACAGCATCATCAGCATATAAGGTAACTTTTGCTTGATTATATACAGTCGGAAGTGAATTTATATAAATTGAAAAAAGAATAGGACCCATTACAGATCCCTGAGGGACACCATATGTGACTTCTTCATCAGTAGACAATTTGCTATTTGCCCTCTGAAAAAAGTATAGTTCCTAGAGGACGAGCCTATTTTCAATTCCTATACTAATCCTATATAATGGGTGTCGACTATAGTCGACGCTAGGCCTGCCATGGTGTCGACTATAGTCGACACTAGGCCTGCCATGGTGTCGACTATAGTCGATGCTAGCCCTTAATGGGTTAATAGTGTTAACTTAAATGTCAAAGAGGTGTTCACATATTGCAGTCATCGTTGAATGACGTTTCCTATAACAGTGCAGCATTGGACATAATAGTGAGTTATTCTCCATATAATTCTTCAGCCTATCACAGGCAATCTTCTCTAAGATCTTACCTGGTATAGGCAAAAGACTTATCGGCCTCAAGTCATTTACATCTGTTGAATTTGCTTTCTTTTGTAATGGGGCAATAGTGCCCGTTTTCCAGTCACTTGGGAAGGTACATCTAGACAAACATTTATTATACAAACAATGAATTACATCAGATATAGAAAGAAAGGCATCTTTTATTACAAAAAAATTCTATGTCCTTGATAGCAGAAGGTTTATCAATATGTATAGTCTTCACATACTTCATGAGATCAGTGAGACTAATAGGAGCTAGTGTATCCATATCATGTGCCGGTACACCATAGGGTGCTTCATTGTTAACAAAAATGCCACTAGGGGGTGGGGGGGGAGAGCGCCTGAGCTAAGTTCTTACCAACATCTGAGAAAAAATTATTAATAAAATCAGCACTTTCATTATGTGGTACATCAAGACCTGTAATCTTATTCTTCAGTTTAATAAAAATGGAGTTTGTTTTATTTGATAAGAGTTTACATATAGCTAATCAGAATTTAACAGGCTAATTTTTCCTAAACACCAATAATTCCTTAATCTTGGCTTTCCTACTATTAAAAATGAGACCTTCTACTCTATTTCTATGTGAGTTTGCTCGGTGCCAATCATCTAGATCAATCGACCTCTTTGCCTTCCTATATAAAGCATCTCTTATAAAGAGATTCTCAGAAGGACTTGCTCGGATGATTTGAGGTTTACTTATAACAAATTAAAGAGTCACAGGTGTGGCAACAGCTGTGATGAAAACCAATAAATTGTTAAGGGGTTGGGGGAGCTCACATCCTTATAACTGACATCCCAAAACATAATGACGTCAATGCATATTTTGAAAGCACTGCAGCCAGGTATTTTGTCCTAATGTGATATCAAAACACATGTTACCGATTTAACATGGACACTGCTAGTTTTTTTGCCATCAGATGAGTTCATGACGAAAAGAAATATGGCACTTCTGTACTTTATCGTAAAAATGAAAACCACTTTCCCATTGCCACACACCACCCAGAACTTGAATAGTTTACACTCAAAACAAAACAATTCCTTAATTACGTTTTATACAACGCCAGACATATACCACTGGACACATCAGAATGGGGCACTGATAAAAGGACGACAGTATGCCAGCACATGCGTGGCCATTACTTAGATTTTCTATAGAACATTACGAGAAAAAAAAAGAAATAAAATAAGTTTGTGCAATCTAAGTTTCCCTTCGTCGGAAGCACACATACATATACCGTGGTATCCACGTGTTTTACCAGACACAAATTAACGATCCTTTCAAAATATGAAAGTAGGAAACGTGGTGCACCCTCTGACTCAATGTTGGCATAGGAACCGGTCGGGGATACCCGCATTATGGTATACCCCATGACTGTCATGACTATGGAGCACATGACTGCCATGTGCGTTTCCACATGGCAATCTATGTGGCACTTTCTTTTTGAACTATTGGCGAGATATGACTGATTGGTGACATATTACTAATTGTATGGAACCGAACATAATATATCTCGAGTCTACGAGAGAAGAACTTGTCATCATCCCCTTGTAATATGTTGGGTGTTGGTAAATTTATATCATGAGAACAACAACCTCTGGAGCCTAGGCAGTAAAAAAACTGAAGTGGCCATGCTTGTGGTGATGCTTGTATATATAGACAGGGTGTGGACCCACCACAATAACATACCAACTTCTCTGTTACCCTACTCTCACCCCAAACACACATACAATCTCACCCTATCCCATGCTACCTTTCCCCAGGAAGAACTCTCCCCCAGGGTAATCGGCATCTCCAGCTGGGAACCCTCCTCTGAATCTATCTTATACTATATTGTATTCTGAATCTCTCCCAATCTTACTCAGTAGGCCCCAATTGGAAAGTATGTGGCTGACCTGAGGACCAGGCCTTAATGAAGTTCCCTAAATAGTAACCCATAGCTGGAGGCGCTACATATCATTGTTACAGCAAGCAGATCGTGTGGTGGTGTGTACAAGCCCTGGTAATACCATAACTTGTATACATAAAAGTCCATGGTATATATGAACTCCTACATGGTATAATCACTCATAATAATGATTTGACATGTGTTCCCTCTTTGGCAAAAAACTTACCAGGAATTTGGGCTTCCCAAAGCAACACATCTTCATGGTTTTGTTGGGGCTGAAGTGGTAAAAAGTGTCCTCAAACAAGTCGAGGTATTCTTGTCACAGGTAATCCAAAGGGTGGGATCCCAGGGATCCAGTCAGGTGTCACACTACCTGGGTCTGTCACCAGGAAAGGGAGGGTCACCTCCGGGCGTCGTCCCTTCTTCCCTTGGCCGAAACCAACATGATCTGGCCCTGAGTATGACTAGTTAATATGGACACTTCTGCTGTGGTGGAGGAAAGTACACTGGGGATCCGCCAATGGTGGTGGTGACCCAAGTGGTGCTATAAGTGGTGGCAGTGGTGGGCTGGTCCTCCTGGTGTATACTCCTGTACAGTAATAGTAGTTGTAGTAGGTCCTGGCTGGTGCTAATAGTGGTGGTGGTGGGAGTTTTGGTGGTGCTACTTTTGGAGGTGGTGGTGGTGGGAAAGGCTGGAATTCAGGAGCTGTATATATGTGTATGTGGACTGGTTCTACTCTGTTTGTCAGACAGAGAGGGCACTTCGACACACACCCTTCTCACCACACATACTTACCCACCCACACAGACATGGTATCTCCAGTGGAACGTCCAGCTCAAGGAATATCTATAAGTGACGCCACACGTCCATATGACGCCACACCTACTCAGAGCTGCTCAGCCACGTGAAGTTGCTCCATGATCCAGACTCAGAAACATCCAGTATTTATAAAACTACTTGAAAATCATCCATTAATCTCTTTACATAATACGGTTTGAACACTGTAAACTACAACGTTCATTGAGCTTTTGATATTACTATCTAATATTGGTAATAATAAATCCCTCTGTCGCTAAATGGCCAGAAAGGGGTAAGAGTGAGGGGTGGTGGTGCCAGGTACCACTCTGTGGCTCTTCATGACTGGATGAACTTGGTGGTGCAGCAAGAAGGTGGTGCTAGTGGTGTATGTGGTCTCGGTGGTGTTCGGGGTTTCTGCAGGTCCTAGACTATGATCCCTGGATCCATAAAGTATTAAAGACCTTCTTAACCAGGATGATCTGTAAGTTGACTCTGATCACCGACACCTAGGAGTCCCTTCTCATACACACCAGCCTTCCTCAAGGGTTTGAAGGAGTCGACTCCTCATGTGTGAAGCGGGTAGAGTATAAGACCACTCCCACTTGCCTGTCTCCACCCTCAGCTACACAAATACAGACAGGTAGTGACTGTAGTAGAAGTTGTGCCCGTCACGAGCTGGAGGAGAGGCCTGCCACACGTCCTACATACTGAGTATACATACCACCATAACCACTTGTAGCACCTACACCATACACACCTTCACCTTCTAATACACGTGTACTACTCCTTAAGTGTGTATATAGATGGTCACTGGTCACTAAACTAACCATAAGTAACTCACGTGCCTCAGCACGTGGGTATGTCCAGCCACACCCACTCCTGTGTGTATTCCTCCAGTAGGGTATACTGCATGGACACCTCTCCTGTGTTAAAAGTGAAGACTTCAATGGGCAGGTGGGAGCCCCGTTAAGAATGGGTAGTACATGCCCTGGGTTGTTCAGTAGGGGCTGTATTAAGGGCTAGGAGGTGGGTGGTGGTGAGAGTAGGGCAGGTACAGGAGAGAAGGGGTGCCCACCGTGCCCACTGGGCTGTTACCTGTATTTCTACCTGAGTATTTCAGAGTCAGCCAACCATGACGCTTCTGTGTGCCTTGAACAAATCACTGGGGGACTCAATTCAGGAAGGGTATATTCGGAAACAGTTCAGCTTTAACATTCCCAGAGGGGGCGTGGTGTGTGTAGTTACTTGCTTAAGGCCAGATTTACGAAAGGGCTTCTACCGACCTAAATGTGATGAATGCCTATAGTTAATTGTTTGGAGTAAGTATCGGGGGATTCTAAATTATACAGCACTTCTCACAATGTTATGTCACATTATATGTACACGTTCTTTAAAATCAACCATCTTAACAACTAAAGGTCAGGGTTACTAAATGGCCATGTGGGACCTTGACCTTTTCTACTTGTAATTCGTATGCTGAATAAAAATGATCAACAGCACATGACCATATTTTCAACTTTCTCTTTATTTCATACTGAATTACGATGTGGGGAATATGTCACAATTTACTAAGTGTGGTTTCCAAGCCTAACGCATCATGTCGCTGCGTATCTACAATAAGGCTGTTTTAAAAGAAGACATTAATGAGTTATTATGTATCAGCTAAAGGTCAGAAGATAGGGCATGTATTAAATGTAATATGTGTTCATGGGTAGGCTTTGGGCATAAAAACCAAAGCTTCAATGGACTTTCCCAACATCTACAAGATGTTGAATCCCAGCAGTAGGCTTGCTGTTTCGTGTTTAATTCTGCATGGATCTGAGAAAATAATAACATTTAAAGAGTAACATACACAAGCAACTGGACAATTATAAATATACACGAATTTAGAGTGTGTTTTCGCTCCTACAGTCTGTATCCTTTACAACAGACATAAAACCTTGAACCCTTATTACACTTAACTACCCGGTAGGTGTTGCTGGGTTACAGTCCAGCATACATCCCAGGCATACATTCCCCTATGCGACACATGGGGCGGGCTTTTGGAAGATTCACACATAGTCACATATTGAACTTCAGACAAATGACAAATATTGACATAACACAGGACAAGAGGCACGCGTCACACTCTGTAGGGGTCATTTGTTAAACAGACAAGAGTGATAATTTAGCTCCCCTATGTGTAGAGGTTATACACTGTTATATAATCAACCAAAACCCCGTGCCAAATCCACTGTGTACTAGCTAGACCATATTGTATTAGATCAGGGTAAAGCTAAAGGTCCAACACTTTCTCTTGTAAGATTCATCATTTCAGAATTCTATATGCCTAACTCCATGCACTGTTAATGTTTGATTTGGGAATGATTCAGTAACCTTGGTACGTTATGTTGCTATGGTGACACCAGCTGCCGCAACATGGCATCAGGACAGGTTACCATGGTAACTGTGATCACCAGGGGTCGCCAGGGGGTACAGTGCGATCATTTCTACAGTGGTTAGGATGACTGTGGGGAGGCCATAGTTTGATGGCGAGATATAGGGTCAATGTTTTAGGTCTCTGCTGTAGAATAGATCCAATCTACATTTCAGGACTTTTTTCTCTTCAGTTTCATTGTTTTTAAGTTTTTTGTTTCAAAGTCCATTTGTAGATGTCTATTGTGCACAGATGCAGAGTACTTTCCTTTTATACATGCAGCGTGTATTTGTTCTCTCTTATTATCTCTGTTCTAATGCTAGTAGCAAACTTTGTCTATAACTCTCTGTCGAGACCAGGCCTCTGAAGGCATATTGAATGCGTCATATAGAGGTTTGAAGTTAGTCTACACCGGGTCTTTTTTCCAATAGTTAACAATACTTACTGGCACGTAACAAAACGGATGTATTTCTCACATCCTAGAACAATTCCAAGAACAGCATCCCCTCGATGTGACTTAAGAAATAAACCACACAAATTTGTATGGAGATACGCTGATAAATGGCTCCTGTCTTTTGTCACTGGACAATAGTAACTTTTGAACTTTGTGTTCAAGAGTATTAAAATATAATCACAAGAGTAAATGAACAATAATATTCATGATTTGGCAAATGTCCATGGTCTACAACACAGTCTGCGACTGCAAAAAAGATCCACATCCAAATACTGCTCTATTAAAGACGAACTGTATCAATAACATCATGCTAGTGTATCTAAGTATAGCTCTTATTTATAATTAGCTGTGACATGTTGTACATGTTGTACTTTTAGTCATTAGACATCCTCGATAATAATAATAATAATTTAGCAATTTGGTATGCATGGTAACGGGACATAACACTCAGCTGTGCCAAAATAATCAGTGCGTGCCATACCTGAACTAAAAGACAAGTCCTACTTTGCACATGTTATATTAAGTGAGAGTTGATGGGAAAGTTTCATGGGTCGTTGTTGCTTTGTATAACACTGATACTGCACATGGGCAGTGCTGAATCGTATAAAATAGTTTAAATTATTGTATAAAAAATGTATAGACACAGGGTCAGGAGAATCGTTATAATTCCTCTATTTTGTACAAGTGTTTCTCTGACATCATTCGCGACATTAATATAAAGGTTTCACAAAAAACGAACACGATAAACGTCTGAGGAGTCATATGGTAACTGATGATAACGTGACACACCGCTATGTATTAGTCAGGGCTATTTTACAGAATGGTAATATATTTGTGTTTATACACGAACTGCTACCAAGAGAAAGACATCACAATGGAATAACACAAACCACCGATATATACTAGTATGCGGTTGTCCTGCAATAGTCTATATCTAACTGGAGGGCACCGTCAAGAAATTATCACGCTTTCAAATGAACTAATTTATTAGCAAATCTCCTGCAGGTCTATACCGATTTAGCTGGTTTGATTATCAGCCAATGAAATAATCCCAACTATTCGCTGCGGTCCTTTCGGGGGGCAGTTGGTACCTATCTGATTACCGCTGGTAATCAGTTTTAGCCATGGCCGCGCCCATAGGACAATCGGCTACATTGGTATATATGCTGTTCTCTTACAGAAAAACTGAGGTACATGGAAACTAACATAGATATTTTCAACGTAAATGGTGGGAATAAGGGATGACCTGGCCAATGAAAGAAACATGACTGTTTTATGATAGGAATTTCACAGTACAGTAGGTTCAACTCAGCATAATGATAACACTAACACATGCCAGTATGACACCATCATGCATACACCTCTCTGGATCACTTTTCTGAACGCTCTCTGACGTCTGTGTCTCCACCTGGCGTGTTAGAGGCTAACTACTGAAAAGTTGGCCCAGTGAAAAACACCAAACCAAACACAGATCACCATATGCCTAGTTATAATCTATGCAAGAGCGACAACATAATTATGATTAAATCATACAGTCAGACTCTAGCTTATCCTGCCCTTAGATTGTTATATACCTCTTCTCGCATTTTCGCACCTATCTGATTCACTGATTGTTTGATGCACTGCACATCTCATAGGAGAGCACTCTGTCATAAAACTAATGGGTAAAGATAATTGCACGTGCCTAGAACGGCACCCTCTTTTTTTTCTTTTGCAAAAAGAGAAGAAGTCTGACCCAAAATTGCTGTGGTTTTGTCTTCACCTATAGTTACGTCACAAGCCTAATCCAGGGGTTTGTGTCCTTGTTCTGGTCACATGAGTATTGTGATCCCTTTAAGTCCTCTCCATTGTGTGTTAATAGGAACACAGCATGAAATGGGCCAATCATGTGCATTTACCCCATTCTGTGCCGCCCTGCTGTTTGTACTGAATGCTGTGGTACCATTACAACCACGCCCACAATATGTCCCTGTGGCCACCTTTCTACATGCAGTACCTGCGGTTCTTAATGATAGGCATCAACCTATTTTCCACTAGTCACCTGAACGTTATTCTATGGGGTCTGTATCAAACAGAAATGGATAAATGCATCTTTCTATAATGGTAATGATACATATGTATTACACATCTTAGCTCCTGGGAATATAGCAGTTGTAGTATACTATATAGAACTAGAGTGGCAGTACGGAAGTATATAGTGGGGTCTATCGAGGAAGACAAGAAGGTAGTTATTGTAGTTCCAGTGGCGTAGAAAGCAAATCTTCATTGGGGGCCCAGCTGGGGCCTGATCGCAACAGCCTTCACTTGCTGGCTTAAGCACGATAACACTTATCCACGCCTATATTGGAAGCTATATAGAAGAGTTATTTTGGTGACTTTCAGATCTGAATTGAGGTTCAAGCCCTCATTTTCCATATCACATTATCATATTGATCTACTTTGAGATTGCTTCTTATGATTGGGTCTTGGATATTTCTGGGCGGCCCAGACATTTTCAGCCACCCCCTCCCTTGTGATTGGGGGGCCCAGATCCCCCTGTCTTCCTTCTTCCTACGCCACTGCAGTTCACATAACAATAACGACAGCGAAATGTGGCCCCGTTGGCATGGACCTTCTAATATCAAAATAGAGCATCCGCGATTTCCATATTGAAGACCTACTCCCACCATCTCGGCTTACTCTGATAGTTCCAAGGATTTCTATCCACACCATAAGCCGAATGAGGAGGCACACAGTATTTTGTATGGAGGCATCATGTTCACCACGCCTTACTGCCGTAGGCTGATAAGGTATAACGGGAACTGGGTGCGAGGTACAATGTATGGTGGGTGCTGGATGGCATTGAAGAGTGTAAGAAAGCCTGCTGGCTATTACCATTTCCATATCATATGTACTAATGCCTGCAACATGGAATACAGTTGGTGGTCAGTCGGGAGTAGTTTTGAGAAGATCGGAGATAAGAGATAAGATAAGGGTCCAATTGAGGCCTTCTACTCCTGGCCCCTGGTTTACAAATCTCTCTGTTTTTCTTTAAGAGACAATTTCTATTACTAAATAGGCTGAATTATTTTTCTATTTAGAGAATAGACAACGATCTTCTTCACATCAAGACTGTCTGTTGTCCTATAATGCACAAATGCATCTGAGTGCATTATAGGACAACAGGCAGTCGAGATGTGAAGAAGGAGTCGTCTATTGTCTTTATAAAACTTTGTACATTTCATTTCAATCACTTAAGTACCCTATTAAGGTATGTGTAGACCAATTAATGGCCTTGGACTTGTTTACAGCTATGGTGACCTTGCTCAGGTGTGCACTACACTCCTATAATGCACTCAAGGTCACGTCTATCGTGCAGCAGAGCACTGCCAGCCATTTTATAAATTTCATCAAGTCATTTCCTGATTTGTTTTAGATTTTCTGTAAATTTTTCTTATAACTTATCAATGATTTTGTGACTTTGGGTAATAGAAAATGAGAGAGAATTTTCTCAGAGGTCTAGAGCCCCACTGCCTCTGCCCACATCACCCTCCCGGTTGGGGAGGTTTCAGATACGACTGACCTAGGCCTCGAATATGAAAATCAATATCCATAATGTTGACACAATTATATCACTATTACAATCATCTAATGCTCTAAGCTGTGTAACTTGGATTTCTTTGTACATACGTACATCATGTACCTGTTAATGAGCTTGCTCCTGCACCTGGAGACATCTGACCACTACAGGTAGAGGTAGTGGTTCGGTGCATAATTAACACATTTATAGTTCTACGGTTGCCGGGTTAGTGTCTGGAGGCAGCTATTACCCTACAAAGGTACTAGCATTGAATGCAAATACTGGTAGGTTACATAATATCGTCCAGAATGTAGATAATGTAATAAACAAACCCCTTTCCCTGGCCAATTTTGCATCCCCACCCCGTTCCCTCCAAAATCTGCAACTATACGGCGATGTACAAGAAGAACAGCTGAAATTGCATTTCACACTAGGTCTGTTTGCTAACTTAGTCCTGCACTAATAGAACACTAATTACATAATATACCGTGCTAAATGGAAGGTGTGGTGCATGATGAGGACTATGGCCTTCTCACCTGAGCCTACTCATCACCTGTACAGGTAACATACAGAAGACAGGGGGGTACACAGGTGTGTACATACCCCCACCCCCATGTACTCCAGGTGCAAGGCTTTGTGTATGGGTGTGACGGCAGGAAACAGGGACCAACAGGATGATACATTGTAGTACCATATAGTCTATATGTACATACAGAATTTTCTCCTAAATGATCATTAATTCTATTTATCTAACCTTATGGTTACATCAAATTGGTTAGTGTGAAAGTCACTGAAACCCACGGAATATCAAAGGACTTGATCAATATCAATATCAACATCAACCCAATTCAGGAGAAATTTCGATTATCAACATGACATTCCTCACCCTACCATAAGGTTCATACTTGGCTACACTGGTTTTGTAGGATATGATGCACATTATTGCTTATGTAGTGTCTGACCCATTATCTGTACCACCAGCTAGGCTGTACCATGGAAAAGCAATAGAGGATGATACTGTAGGCCTGCTGGGGCCCATTGTCTGGTTATTGATCAGTACAGGAATGTCTTTTATCTACGTGGTCTCTACTTGGGTATTTACACTTACAGTGTGCTTGCCAAATACCTATACGTAATGTTGTATTACGATGAAGGTACATTGTATTTTCATTCTAACAATCTCAGTTTATATGTGTATATTCAGACAGGAGACATCATAGTGGTTACTTGTGACAGAATACATGGCAATGATCATGATCTATGGCTCATTGTCTCATGATCTATGGCTCATTGTCTTATCTCAACACCCAGTGCCATTTTCCCTACAATGTACTGTTATACTGCTATGATTCACCTGACAACGTTAAACATAGTGAACCCAATACAAGTTATTGACAGGTGCAAGGGGCAGTTGCCTTTTCCCACTTAGTACATTGGTCTAAGCACAGCTGCGCCAACAAACCTAATTTGTTTTTACCATGCCGACTTGGGCTAGTCTATTGGTATTTCGCCTAGTGAACGTGAGAATAGCGGAGTGTATAGTGTCTGGCAATCTATTGCCGCTCTAACGGGACACGGCGACCCTTTTGGGGCTGTCTGATTAAATCTTGTTAACTATGGCTGTCTGGTTCTTCGTTCTTTGTCGGTAATGTTACATACTGCATATGGGCTCAGTCTCTAGATTAGAGGAAGGACATAGCCTACAGAATACATTGTTTTAGCACATTGCAGTAGTAAGACATGCACCGTGGTGAATTAAAAAAGTCGATTCTCAGTCGTACATAACATAGCATTTCTTAATACATAATGGTAAGCCACATCAATAATTCAGACAATCTACACAATGCAATATCTACTCTAGTTCAATTAGCATCCTTCCCACGGCAACATTTGTAACTTAAAATGTTGCCTCAACCAACCTGCATCTGGGAACAAGGGACGCTCATTACCTGACATGTGTAATCGATCAATCGACCAACGATCAATTGAAGTTAATCAGTGAGTCATGATTCAGCACGAGCCACCAGTCTGCAGTCAGAGGTGGGTAGATTCATTGATTGACCACCTTCTGGGCGGCATGCATCAAAGTATCCATATAGAGTAATTGGGTGGCCAGATCAGCAAACAAAGTTATGTCAGATTGAGGTTATGTCCACAGGTTCAGTAGAGGACATGACTTCACAAGGTGTAGGATTTCAGAACAGAATACTATATATATTATGCACCTTTTAGTGTGGTAATGTGATGTATTTTGTACGCACTGTCTACCTTAACAAATGGTGACTTGCACTGGCACCTACATAATACAGTGACTCATATATGGACACTGATCATATGGGCCTTATGAGGTGAATTCTGGACTTATCGTGTTACAAGAATTGTAGCTATATTAAATCTTGTTGTGACCGCTCAGAGAAGTTTAGAAATGACTGAGACGCGACAATGTAAACATATGGCTGGCCATGTATACATGTTACAATACTAGATTACAATCGATCAAAATGTAATTCACTTTGGGCACTTGGATTGATTGAAAACAGAGAGCTGTGCCTGTACTACAGCTGCTACTGTCTGGTTGTGAGATAGGAGGTCAGGCTGTTTCACTCCTGTATTGTCTCTGTATTTATATGGAAACTGAGAGCAGTGAATATACCTAGTTTATGTATAGAAACATTGACAGTACTGACAGTAGCTGAACTATATATATATATATATATATATATATATATATATATATATATATATATATATATACAACAAACATTACAGGCATCAGACAGTCTTCGCCTGTACTCAATGTATGGAGAGTATATTGATTAGCAGCAAGCATCTTTCTAGACACTAAGGATGTGATTGTATATACATGTATGTGAATCTTAATTTCATGGGTGAATTTCCTAATTGCAAATCTCAACTTATTATTGTGTGACATGTTCATTGGTTTAGGTTGATAGATATCTTGATAATACACGTTTGTGTGCGCGATGAACAATATGGCATGGACTAAAGGCAATCCTTCTGGTGCCCACGAGTTCGGTGGTCAGCTAACCTGACCCACATTTCATATACTACTATCATACGTGATATGACGTTAAGTGTACAAAGAATATGGTTCTTGATAGGACCTAAGGTCATTCATGAAATTATTAACTCATCTTTTTGAATAAAGGGGGAGAAAGAGAGAGAGAGAGAGAGAGAGAGAGAGAGAGAGAGAGAGAGAGAGAGAGAGAGAGAGAGCAAAGGCTGTCACAATTACGGCTATTTCAAGAGGCTTTGGGAGGGCATTGATAATCAAACAGTCTGTTCAATAAAACATAGGCCTATAATCAGTATGAATACCAATTTGAACTCTAAGAGTCAACTAAAATTCAAGTTCAATCTGACCTTCAAAGACACAAACAGAACCAAAGTATTCAGTTATATGGGATCTAGAGGATATATAGGACAAACACACTGGCATCTACCAAATGACTTTACCCCTTATGAGCTATTTATAGAAACAATAACCAGTCGTCCTCCTGTATATCATCTACCCCAGGAGGAGGGATGGCCATGGTCGGGGTACCTCTGTGCACTCAGGACCCCTCCTCCAGTGTCCCCGGATGATAGGTTAACCGCCTCATGGCTGTATGCAAAACGAAGTGGGGTGAAACATGGTGGTGTTTACCCACTCCTATCTCGTGTCTGCACACACCCTCTCCAGTCCTAGAGCCCTACAGCTATAGGGTGTATAGGATAGGTCCGTGTGGCCCCGCCCTCAGGGCCAAACACTGTTCGTCATACATATTTAATGTACACTATGAGTAGCCTTAGGGTGTGCCTGTATGGCTACCTCTACACTTATCAGGCTAATGCGGGTGTGTGTTGTCCACAAGATATGGGTGAATAAAATCATATTGGGGCCCACTGCAGTCAATATTAACTCTACCTCTGTTCGACTCTTCTCACACACAGAGGTTGGATAGAACTGAAATCTTCCCTTTTTCATTTATAGAGTCTGCTATTAACCCAAATAACCCTAAAGTGGCAAAAATTAATTAGGTGACTAATATATGACCAATATGCCCTGTTCAAAATTTCGGACCTTTATCTGTACCGTGTCCAGAGATATGAGGGATTGCTTACCGTCCTACATGTAGGACAGTAGGACTTAGGACTACTGTCTTTTGAAATTTGTGTTCTTTTGGTTGCCATGGAAACCACAATTCCTGTATGAGAGAGCCGGAAACAAATAAGCTTATATATGGCCATTTATGCCATACAAAAAATTTCAATGCTTTAGCTAGTGTGGATCCAGAGATTAGCACTGTCCTACATGTAGGACAATAGGACTTTGGGCGTCTGTCTCCTCTGAAAAGGACCAAATCTTTACCAGATGTAATTTTCTAGGTAGTAGGTATTTTGGGACATGTGTGTAATGTCATAAAATACCTAAGAATACCAGTATGGAGCATTTTTGGAAGCCTTGGGCCTAGAACTATAGGATGCAACATTTTACTTCCATATCTGTTAAGTTAACTTGCGGATATAGACCTCTTCCCAGGATGTCACTTAGGCGTCCTACATATAGGACAGTAGGGCTATCTGGGTTGCAACCTTCATCCTGTAGACCCTACGAACTCTCTTATAGCAATGACATCAAAATCCTCCATGGTGTGATGATAAGAGTAAGGATATGTGAGGAATGGTTGTATGAGATATTGTTATCAGTGAAGGGGTGAAATGGCCAGACTCCTGAGTGTCAACGCATGGATGACAACAAATTCAGCGTCGATGCACCACATGTATTGGCAACCATCGTGGAAGCAGCATGACCTATCACTAGTATCAGCTTCACCCCCACCTCGCCCTCCCCTCCTCACCCTTATATCACCACACCTCCAGACCCCTCTTAACCTACACCAGATAACACTCACCTTGTCGGCTTGGACAGCTTATCGGGTCACTTATCGAGTATTTATCTACGTATCCAGAGGTATTTGACAACGACTGCCGCCGTGTGTTGCCCCCAATGCTTTGGTTGGTTGGATGCTGCTGCTGCTGCTGAGGCAGCCCAAGCGTGATGGTTCAGATGGAAGCTGTGAGAGGGCGCTCGCGTCGCCTTATTATCATCCTCCTGTACAGGGTGTGGTGCTGCCGGAGCGGCCATCCACCTGCCGCCATCTGCTGCTTCCATCTGCTGCCGCCATCTGCTTCTTCATGCAGCAGCAGCTAGTTGGCAGGGCAATGCCTTGTGTGTACACATGGGCCTTGTCTCCTTTTTCTATTTGATCTGCCCTGCTTCACACTACAGTGTTTGATATGATGTTGCCAGAGAAATACAAGGGAGGTGAAATAAGGTTACAGGGTGCACATGGGTGGAAGACAGAGATCTAGAAATCCCTGATCAAAAAGAGCGGCTGGTCCTCTTTCCAGGGTCCTCTTGCAATTCATCTTTAATTTCTTTAATTCCTATCTCGCTATGCTGCCTGTCGTCATACTAATTGTAAATCAATATCTAGGGGTGTATTGTTTTGAGTTGTTAAATTATAAATTGTATGTGTAGTTCCTTCCTACCCTTTCTAGTCTCTGAACCTATGGAAGTTGTCAATCAGCACCAACGTTCGAGAGCAGATATATACTTTCAAATATGAATATAAATTTCAAGTCTATAGTTGGAAAATACATCAGCAAAAATATCTGCAAAACATGTACAAATGTATTCAATGACGGAAAAAGGCAATATTAATCATTGTTGGTCGTATAATATAGTACTATATAAAATTACATAGGGTTATGCACACAGACTCATATAATGACAGCAGTTCATATTTAGGTCGAGCAACTCACGAGCTGCATACCAGCTCCTCCACACCAGACATAGATATTATTACTATGAACCACGAGGGTCTGTAAATGCTACTCTTCATCTAACCTCCCCGTAGGCCATGCAATGGGGGTAGGGGTCAGACTGGGGCAGGGCTTCAACCACCCTGAGTGGCTCACGGGAGGTCGTGAGCAGCTGGTGACCCAGTTACAGTGACAGTAGGTCAATTGGCGAAAAGTGTCCCTGGGATGCTAATGTAGAAATGGAATCATTATCCTATCACCCACAGCCAACCACTACTTCTACCGACCTGAGGGTCTGCATGGCCACACAAATACAAAACGGCGCCATGCCACAGGAGCGTCTTATAGTTATACAAGATGTGTTCGGAAATGCCATCAGCCACATACTACGCATCTGGCTTTGGAATCCATTTTATATCTACCTAAAGAACGTACAATAGAAAAGATCCATTATTATATACATTATCTATACTAGAATGGGGGAAGTTGGATTGTGGTTGAAATGCATAAATAGCGTAGTAACTGTGCAGTGGATGAGTAGCTGCACATAAGAAAGCAGAAATCCACGAACACAGCCATAGCAAAGTAGGGCGGGGCTCCGTGATTGCTTGGCGATGAATGAGTTGGGCTGGGAGGGGTGGGTGGGGGTAGGGGTAGAGTGGGAGGGTGTGGGGAGGGCGGGTGCAAAACGGTCATGGCGGCAGAACTAGGCCAGGGCTTGTTGACATGCGACATGTCAGCTCGAGTTTCGTCCTGTCGCAGGTAAAGTGGGCTCAACACTCGACATGGGATCCATGTCCAATGTGACATGAGCCATGATGCGACATGTATCTCCTCCCTCCAGCGCTGCCCCCCCCCCCACGAGGCTCGGCCTCTCCCATGGCTAGAGGTAAACCGCCATTCGATGTGCCCCAATTCCATATACTACTCACACTGCCCGAGGACTGGGAGTCTGTGACCGGGCTATTTCATGGCGAGTAGGCATGCACGGTATTGGTATTTCAACATGTTCTTCTAAAAGGATGCAACCATGAACATAAATAAGCTCTCCTTAATATAGTGAAGAAGGTCAATGATACTTCTGATTGAGATTATGACGACTAAGAGTATGCCATCGAATAAAGGGGCTAAATGTCAAGCACTTAGTGGGTGTGCAATCAATTAATTTCACTCTACATGTAGTACGCGTAGGGTCTATGTGTCCGGATAGGACTACAGTGCATCAAAATGTAGACCAGGCTTATCTTATCTAGCCGCTTAACAAAGATTCTATAGATACTAAGAGTTCAATATAATGGAGTGAGATGATACGTATATGGATACAGACAAAGAATCTTCACCTTGTACAAGATTTGACCAGATTTTCACATGCCCTACGGCAGCTATACATTATACACTAACCCCTTGTCTATTATGTCTGGGTACCAGGGTTTGGATTTGGGTAAAAGTCTGGTACAGTATGCATTTCAGCCCAGGGAAACCCCGGATACAGGTCCACACCAGGCCACGCCCACAAACAAACCACCATGCCATATTAGGGCATGCTGCCGCCATATATGGGTGCTACAACACCATATTTGGACATGCAAAACATACGGACTGAGGGCTTTTGGGACGATTAACACGGAATAATCAATATAAGAACAAAGGTTGTAAAGATAGTCAGTGTCATATGATGTCCAGTGTACCACTGTGATACAGCACCATTTTGGGTTCTGCATGCCCAAGAGCTGATAACAGTGTTGACGTAGATGACACTGCTCTCTCGGCAAGTTCAGGGCTGGCTTCCAAAATGTTCCCATCCTATTTAGATGATAGGTACATTCAAACCGTAAATAATGTTAATAATAATATAGAAGGGTACATTTGACTACAAGGATAGGTTTGGAAAGACCAATGATAGGTAAACACAGTTACAGGTCTGTGTAAGTGAAGAGGTACCTCTCGTACACACCAGACGGCCCCACCTTAATGGTACGTCTGGTGCAGCTGCAGTAGTTCATATCCTACAACATGCACATGGTCATGTCAACCCTGGACCAAAGCATGTAGTAGTACTACCGTTATCAATGAAGGTGCTGCCATCTTCTGTTCAAGAAATGTATTGCCACTGGGCCCTGGACATAAAAATTCCACTTTATAGTTCAACATAGCATCGCTAAATGTCACATGATATGGGGACCTCAGTAGAACATGGAATTTATTTAAATGTATTTTACTGGATTGACTCTAAATATAGGCCAATATTGTCTTGATATACCAAAGTATCTACCAACTGTCCATTTCTGGGAACAAAGAAACGTCAGAAGGTAGGATTCCCACCTCATAGGACTGCTCCATTAGTTTACGGACATTCACACCCTTTTTTTTCTCAGTCTGGACAGGTATCTAGAAGCTGTTTGTCCACAATAGCTAAACAGGTATTTATATGTTGCTTGTCAAAGGGTAGCTAGTGTTCTTTTATTTGCCTAGTTCCATGGTCAGGGCCAGACAAACCAGCAACATATAGAAACTACAACTTCCGAGCGCAAGGTTTTCCCTTTCCTGTCTCAACTTTAATGCTGATCCCAATGAACTTAACTTGCTTCAATAGACATTGGACCAGAAGTGGCAACAAAAAGCAACATCCAATACCCCATAAGACTCTACATACTGTTGACGTCGAAAATACATCTCACCTCCTAATGGCATGAGAGTTATTGACTGAAAAGTTTTTACCCTGCGATATATTCAAAAATGTATAATGCAACTATTGTGGACATCTGTTTAATCGCTGCG
Source organism: Acholoe squamosa (assembly GCA_949317995.1). Taxonomy (NCBI): domain Eukaryota; kingdom Metazoa; phylum Annelida; class Polychaeta; order Phyllodocida; family Polynoidae; genus Acholoe; species Acholoe squamosa. The sequence goes on from OX439042.1 coordinate 24,307,108, forward strand.
TCTTCAATGCCACAAAGGTTACTAGGGAAATAAAAGAAGCAAGTGTTGAGGTTAAAGAGAATAGGGATCAAAGGTAAATTTTTACCTGTGTATGATTCAAGTTTGCAACTTCCTGAACAAGGCTTTGAAACGTAGACCTTCCAATGTCTGACCATTTTCTGTCACCCTCCACCCTTTCTTAGGTGAAACATGTCTGAGGATGTGTTTTTCTTTTCTAACGGGTCGTTTGAGCATCCTTTTCAGATACAATTATTTTCCCCGCACAATCTCTGATTTCCGAACCAATTGATTGATGTATCCAGATGCAATATGAAACAGTATACCTGCAAGTCAAACTTAATCGTCTCACTAATAGTCGAGGTAGTCAATAGCCTCGACTAGATGCCTCCAACAATATTGAAACTATACTACACGGATTACCAGACTGTATACCTGGACACTACGTAAAGGGCTACAAGCTGATAGAGTTTTTTGTTGAGGCCAACAGAGGATCAATGGTCGGTGCCTACATTGATGCTACCTTGTCGATAAAGTCGATGATAACAGTTTGCTGCTATATGGACTACCAAGGAGAACTTGGCCTTATTGCAGATTTGGGGAACCAGCTTACATCAAACTTTCACGGAGGCCATCAGCACGGGCAGAGGCAAAAAAAAAAAGACCTGGACCACTCCCTTCTGAAAACAAGCATGTTTCAGCACGGTGTCGATCAATTATTGAACCCAGAGCTGCAAATTTGTTAACTTGCAAGAACATTTAAGGTACGTTATTCTCCAAAATTAATAACATAACCTCTAGCGCCAAACCCTCCCCCGGCACCCAGTGATGTACTTTGTGTCACAGTATCAATGCCTGCACTACAAAGGGGAGAGTCATGTGGTCAATATTGATTGATATCTCCCACCCCTCCTCTTGGTCTACACTGAGCACAGAGATAACAATGTGGCGCATCAGTCACCAATCTCCACCTTATCTCTAACCACAGGCCCCTGGTACACCACCACCCCAATCCCAACACTCTCAGCACCCAACTTCTATTTGGGTGCAGGGTGCCCACTGTGAGGGCTCAATCAATAAAGGCTACATACAGCAAATCATTCTATTATAGGGGATGCTCTTTTTACCTATTTTTAGTGTTACTTTTATCGCCTGATAATGTGAACTGATGGTATTATATGCAGCAGTGATTGACAAAAAGCAAATAACATATATGGGAGAATCCACGGCTTTGCAACCAAGAGATTATTTTGATTAACCATATCATTAATCAAACACGTTGTTTTTATGCTACTTTTTATATGTTTGAAAGGAATTATCAATAATCACGCATGTAATGATACATGGTCGTGTCATAATTCAGTACTGTAGAACACTATCTACCCTGTATTTTACACTAAGATAAACTCAAGCCAGGGGTATTTTAAAATTTTGGAATTTTGGGAAACTTACCGTAGGGTACCGGAGGGAAGTTGAAGTAAAACTTCTTATTTTACCGAGGGAATACGGGGTATTGGAGGAACAGATGAGATACGACCGAAGCTGGTCACGTGACGACAGACTTGAAAACCTAAAATCTATGAGTAGAAAAACACACACAATTTTCTGGAAACAACCAGATTAGACATTTCAATTTTTTATATAATAATAATAACCTCGAAAGAATACGGGTAGGGTGGGAAGGGCATCTGTTCCTCCAATACCCCGTATTCCCTCGGTAAAATAAGAAGTTTTACTTCAACTTCCCTCCGGTACCCTACGGTAAGTTTCCCAAAATTCCAAAATTTTACCTCGGGAATACCTCGGGTATTTCCGTAACCGATGAGATGTTGAAAGCGAATGTGTTTTTCTAGTCATAAAGATTTTTGGCTATTATCAATAATTCTCAATTATTATCAATTTAATAATTGACCAAGACCAATACAGAATCAATTCAACACCTTTAATTTTCTGACCTTTACCAACTTGGTTAAAGCACAGTACACTAGTTATCTGGAGTAGTCAAATAACCAACCAATGCAATTAATACACCAGATAACCCATACATTTGAACGTTCAACAAATCTAATCTGCTAGTCTCAGCAAGTTAGTAGCTACATGCTCTGTATCAACCTCGATGGGCTTGTTGTAGAATTTCCGATATGAGTCAGCTGACTTCCACCCTGCCAGGCGCATTACGGCATTCAAGCAGGATCCTACCTTGGTGGAAGCTGAAGCTGAAGCCCCACGAGTAGAGTGGGCCTTCCAACGTGAAGTGTCAATCTCAGCCATGTCTAGAGTGGCAATGGTCCACCTGGCCAGGGTATCCCTACTGATTCCGTCATGAGGCGAAATGTAACTCATAAGGAGCTGCAGTGGATTTTCAAGAGGTGGGAGGTTCAGCTTCCTCCTAAGTCGTTCAGACTTTTCACGGACCTTTTGCCTCCTAGTGAGATATGCTTTGAGGGTGCTGACCACACAGAGTTTTTCATTCAGGATGTAGGGTCGCAAGACCACAGTGTTTAAAGGGTCACCGACTCTGTTAGACTTTAACAGAGTACTGAGTCTGAAGACAGCATTTCTGTCTTCCCAAGACAGTTCATCTGTCCTTAACGCTAAGATTGTCTGCCCTCTTTGAGATGTGACAAGCAAAATTAAGACCGCTAGTTTCAACGATAACTTCTTAAGTGACAAAGAACTGTTATCCCCCCAACTTTTGAACAACTTGAATACCTTTGTAACGTCCCAAAACGTGTCATACCTTGGTCCACTAGGTCTATCTTCGTATGTACCCTTCACCATATGGCAAATGTTTGGATGTTGCCCAATAGGCGCCCCATCTACCTGTGGTAACAGGGTTCCCAAAGCACACCGTGCCACATTCATAACTCCGTGACCTACTCCCGAGTCATACAAAGTTCTCATAAATTTACACACTTGTGGCATAGTGCCCTTCATCCAGTTATAACCCCGTTCAACACAGAAAACTATCCATTTGTTTATGTAAGTCGTATAAAGTTTCCTTGTAGATGGTCTCCAAGCTTTTATCATAAGGTCAATGGAAGCCTTGTCATACCCTTCCTTTTGGAGGCGTCGCCTCAGAAAAGGAAAGCTATAATTGGTAGACTTCCTATGAACTGTAGGCTTGTAGGGGCCCCATGAGGTAGTAGGTTGTTCTTTCTCTTGCGGAACCGTACGTAGTCCACCGCATACTTGTGGGCTTTTGCCTTCCAGGGTTGACTCTCCCAATCTGGCATCACGAGGATTGCCCTTGCTCCTGCCCTCAATATGCGTTGAAGCACCCGGCCTGCAATGCTGAACGGAGGAAAACAATATAAGAGCTTATTAGGCCATGTGAATGAGAAAGAGTCAACTTTCCATGCTTCTGGTTCTGGCCTACATGACACAAAACATTGAACTTTACAATTTGTTCTAGAAGCGAACATGTCCACCTGAGGCCTCCCAAACCTTTCACAAATGATTTCAAAAATTGAGTCATTTATCTCCCACTCAGTCTCATCTTGGAAATGGCGTGACTCATGATCAGCGATGACATTATCCACTCCCGGCACATGAGCCGCTGTCAACCAGATCCCTCTAGACTCACACCAGTTCCAGATGTTTCTTGATACCAGATTACACATTGGAGATTGCAGCCCTCCCATATGTCTCACATATGCAAGTGCCGTGGTATTATCTGTCATGACCCTAATATGAGCCCCTCTCACTTTACACAACGATTTTAGCCCATATTCTATTGCCATGGTCTCGTGGATGTTGGTGTGGAAGTCCACCTCAGAGGGAAGCCATCTGCCATTAGTTCTGACATTCCCCCTGTGTGCACCCCAGCCGTCATCCGATGCATCCGTATACAATTCAAACTCTGGTGGACCTACATCCAGTGCCTTCTTAGCAGTTGGTATGCTGGCTTGCCACCATAGTATGTCCTGTATAGCATCCTTGGAAAGTACCATTTTTGCATCAAAATTCCCTTTTCGGTAGGCTAACCATTCATTCTTGCATTTCTCAAGTCCTTTAATATGTGCAGGCCCATATTGAACTCCTGCCGAGTAAGCTACCATAAGACCTATGAGAGATGCAACCTCCCTGATTTTTGGTTTGACTTTCCCCAGCAGCAAGTAGGAATCTGACATGAATTTGTCTACCTTCTCCTGAGTTGGATATATAGACATATCCACAGAGTCAATCCAAAAACCCAAGAAGATCACCTTTTGCGAGGCTACAAAGGCTGACTTATCTGGGTGAATTACAAAGCCTAACCCATCCAGGGTTTCACACACTCTTCTGATAGATTGCTCACAACCTTCTTTTGACTCATGCATGATAAAAGAATCGTCAATGTAGGGGAAACAGATGTGTCCCTCCTCCCTTAGCTTTGTGAAGGGGGGAGTGAGCAACTTAGTGAATACTCTTGGTGCACATGAAAGACCGTTTGGCATCCCTACAAACTGGTAGAGGACCCCATTCCACCTGAACTTCAGAAATTTACAATAATCTTCTCGTACAGGAATAGAGTAATAGGCATCCTTTAAATCTACACTCCCCATAAAACAATTAGGGGTGACAAGGTCCACAGCAGTTTGTAGGGAGGCCATCTTAAAATGCTCATACATGACCTGCTTGTTCATATCTGTCAAATCCAATATAAGCCTGTAATCCCCATTGGGCTTGGGACGCAGGAAAACATTGGAGATGAATTCGCCCTGTTCATGTACTGTAAACTCAATAATACCCCTAGCTACCATTTTATCTACTTCCTTATCCATAAATGCCACCTCTACCGGATCAAGTTTATATGGAGGAGGCACCCAGTCCTGGGATGGTAAGGCATTAAAGTCAATGGTGACACCCTGAGACATGGCTAAGATCCAAGGGTCCTTGGTGAGTTTAAACCAAGCATCAGCACACTTCAGAATGTTACCCCCTTGAAAGGATTGGACAGTGTTATGTAGTGGGAAGGGACTCACCTGCCCTACTTGGGCCCCTTCTTGGAAAAACCCTGTTGGGCTTGCTGCTGCTGACCTTGGCCCTGCGGACGAGGTGCTTTGAAGCGGTAACCCTGGCCTTGTGTCTGGTAATTCTGAGAGTAAGTCTGCCTGTAGCCATGAGCCACTTGAAATCTCGGCTGAGCGTACTGATGGCGCGGAGCAGGGTAGCGGCCCCTAGGGCCCTGGACATAGTAGTGGTTCTGTCCATAAGGGTGTCTAGGCCCCCAGGCTTGAGCAGGTGCTGTGCCCATGACCTTCTGCCTCTTCGACTGGGAATGAGAATCCTGCGGCCCCGGGCGTTTGGACGCTAGAACCTTGTCTGAGATCTTCTTGTCTTCCTCAGCTTGTTTAATACGAGCCTCCAGGTTGCCCCCAAAAAGCCATTGTGGGTCCCCATCAATGTTGGTCTTAGTGAGCGCCTTAGCATAGGGCTTAGCAAGGAAAGGTTTTAGCAAGTCCCTCCTCTTCACCGATAGCCCATTGCATACATTGACCAGTAGTCTGGTTGCCTTATTAAAATCCCTTCCAAAGGCATCCAGTTGTTGGTCCTCGGGCCCTTTCTCCAACATCATCGAGCCTAACGGTGCCATAGCTGCAATGGCAGAGACCACCCCTTTCTGCAGGGTCTGAAGAGATACATCCAGCATACGGACTGCCGCATTCTTGGAAAGTGCCTCAGAGTTGAAAATTGCTTCCTCTAACTTAGGTGCTACCAGTCTCTGCACATTTGAAGGCCTTGGAAAATCTTTAGCCGCTTTCTCTAAGTCCTGGGCAATATAAGTCTCTTCAAAATAGGAATTGATGGCATCGGAGAGGGCTTCATGTACGGTGGGGCCTTCCTTGGTTAGTTCCGCTTTTTCCCGTCTGTAGGACTGGATACTCTCAGCTAAGCTTCCAGTTAGCCCCTTGAGATGGTCTAATGGAGGTGGCTTAGCCTTTGACGACTGTGCCTCAAAATCACCTTGCACAGAAGCCACTTCCTCCTCATCATCAACGACTGACAACGCATGTGTCTGTCCATGTGGTCCTAGCACCACATAACCCTGACCTTCCTCCTCTACTGGTTCACACTGGTAGGCCATGTGATCCATACCATAGGCATAATCCATCGGCTGATAAGGGTCCTGATAGTAATCATAACCCTGCTGGTAGTAGGGCATAGGAGGAGCCCATCTTTGAGGTGGCTGCTGGACCAACAGCACAGGAGCACTGGGAGTCTCAGTAGTTTGAACTTCAGGCTCCTTCTCAGAGCTTACTGAACTCACAGTGTCTTTCTCAGCACCCTTATCCTTAGAATGCCTAGATGAAGATCTAGCAGAGCTGGAACTTGAACTAGAGTTCTTATGTGATTTCTTCCCCTTCTCCACAGCAGTGGGACTGGACTGAGATGTACTTGCCATCCTGGAAAAAGACCAGAAATAAAAAGATTATAGACTAGCTGCCGATCGATATGTACTTAGAGTAGGACAAGATACATGTACCTGGAGCAGACCCGCTTAGCGGCAACGGCGAAACTCGCCGAGCGCTATGTACTTAGAGCAGGACTAGAAAACGTGTACCTGGAGCAGACCCGCTTAGCGGTAACGGCGAAACTCGCCGAGCGCTATGTACTTAGAGCAGGACTAGAAACAAATACCTGGAGCAGACCCGCTTAGCGGTAACGGCGAAAACTCGCCGAGCGCTATGTACTTAGAGCAGGACTAGAAACATGTACCTGGAGTAGACCCGCTTAGCGGTAGTACAACAGCCAACGGCGAAACTCGCCGAGGTGTACTCTAGGTAGCTCCGGACGTGTCCTACTTCAGGTACGCACGTACAACGGCGCTGGTGCCCGGCGAGCCCCAACGGACAATTTTTCGATCGTTATCGACCAAAACTGCCCTAAATACGTGCAAACTGAAGGCAAAAAGGTGCCATAACATCAGGGAATGCTCCAAAATCCCTGTAAGATCCCTGTAACGAGAGAATTCCAGCGGAATTCCTCCAGGAATTTGTAAAATGTAAGATCTCTCTACAGCCCGCCGACACGACGACTGTCTTTGAGAGAACAAACTTTATTTTCTAGCTCTAAAAAGGTACCCCAGCGGCGTAACCTTGGCTAGATGTAGAACAAGAACAAATACCCTAAAAATAGGGCAAAAACTGCCCAGAAAAGGGCAGTAAAACGGGTAAAACCGATCAAAAACTCACCTGGAAGTTTGAAACCGTCTGCCAAACACGGACGCTCGATCCAAACTGTCGTCACGTGACCAGCTTCGGTCGTATCTCATCGGTTACGGAAATACCCGAGGTATTCCCGAGGTAAAATTATAATAAATTGCCGATTCTCTCTTCTTTACTCAAATCCTTTTATGTGTGAGAGTATGATAAAAACATGCGCCGTCTTGACTTGAACTTCTCCACATACACTCAAGATGGCCCAGAGCGAAATCTCCTGTCAACTGATACCATTTGGAGTATGTGATAAGATAAGTGCATTTCTGTTCTGGATTAGATATACCAGGCCGCTGATAAATCTACTTCAACACTGTAATTCAATCTAAGACACATTTATCAGAATACCAAATGACCTCTCTATGATATATCCACCAATGACATGGAATGCCCTGAGAGCCTTTCACAACGTGTCATGCATCATGAAATGCTTCTGTTGCAGTACAACTCATTCACTCATTGTAAAGTTTACAATATTGCCATTAAACGAGCAATTACATCAAATAAATGTTTGGAACATTAGAAAATGCTTATGACAAGAGACTTTTCATACTCCTTATTACGAGATTTGACTGTATATGATAAACAGTTATTTATTACAAAGTTCCTCGTGATATCGGACACCAATTACAGTAAATCACGAATTACTTAAAACAAGTGTCCCATGGTTTACCCATGATAATGTGCCTTTTTAGACGCATTTCGTGACATGCACCATCGTTAGAAATAATTCATGATGTGTTACATGTAAATAATGGTTGGTAGAAGCAATTGTGTCTAAGTTCTCCTTTTAGTTTACAGCTAAGCCTCAGTGCCAAACTTTGAGACATGTAACACTTAATTCCCCGCAATCCCAGATTTCCAGTCCACAGGTAGCTGGCTTAGATCCTTATTGTGAAATAACCCTAACAGGCGCGCCACACTTGGAAAAGCTCTCCTTATAGGTACTTTGGGATATATGCACAGAGCAAAGGTTGTGGGCGAGGTCTACAAGCTGACTTCAGTAAAAAATGCCTATGCCAGAGGCAAATTTTCATCTCTTGACATACATGATACACACAGTCAGTTGAATCACCACTACGCACTTTACCGAATTTAAACTGCACTTTTAAAAACTTTCCATCTTAGCTCACTTTACCCGTTGTGTAAATATGTACAGAGGGGATATAAAGACGTTCGTGTTCTAAATAAATGTTTGCACCTAAATCTTAGTCATGCTAGGACCCCGTCCTTGAGGTTATTTTGTATTTGCCCTCATTCTCCAATCTGGTTGAGATTTTGAGACCATACAGCTGTAATTTGGTATCATGTGATACTTAAATCATTAGAACAAATACTGTATATGTGGATCAACACGGTAAAAGGTACGCCCGCGAGGGGGTGCGGGGGTGTACCTTTTACCGTGTTGATCCACATATGATCGCAAGTCCCTACTCTCTATGGTCATCCTGTTAACAGTTATTTCATCATAGTTTGACCCACCTTGGTGTTTATTGTAACCTCCACATGTATCTAAACGTGTCTTATCTTCCTTTGAAATCACCGCATATCAATAACAGCACATTGTGCTTTATATCTAAATATTACAGGGATACCCTTTATACGCCCCATACAAGGTACACACATGAGGTTATATATCATGTTAGGAGATGTGTATAATGCATTTATTAACGGGTGCTATTCACGTTCTGACTACACGTCCACCTGTTGGTATAGTAAATACAGTGTTTGCCTTTTGGCTGTTCACCATCCACCTCCATCAGAATATAGGGTGATGGGCCTGGCCTCTGTTAACGCCCCAGGTACTGATCTCCCCCTCTAGGTGTCACCCACCTGAATGCCAATGTTAGAGTGCCTCCATGAAAACCATGGCAGATATTGCTTTTAGACTGTTGTTAAAAGTGGCAAAATATGCCAACTGTATACCTCGGTACGCCGTAGTTGATGATGATTCCATTCTAAATACAGTTTTATCGTCCACACATATATAACTGGTGATGGTAAGGAGCATTGAGACAGGGTTTATCACTTGGGAGTGGTGATTACCCACAGTGATGGGGCTGTGTATACATGCCATTACTATATATAAGACAGACTGTTATTATTATACATGACAGAATGTAATTATTAGACCCAACTTACCGTTGCTAGGCCAGGCACGGCCTTGGTACGGCCTCCCTTCTTCCACATGATGAAAGTGGTCTAGACACAACAGGTATTATGGTCCACACCACTGGGTAAGGAAAGGTAAGAGGCCCTTCTCCTGTACACCAACTCCCTAAGAGGCAGCTTCCAAACACAGCCTCAAAGGCACTCTCCTGGTAGCCTATCCCTTAAGCACACATCTGTACACACACAACTGCCAGTAGACTCTCCCCCATCCAGCAGGGACAGGGGTAGAGGTTCCTCCTGTGGGTGGTAAAAGTTGTCTTATAGTTCCTCCATGGTGGAATCCTGCATGTCAGCAGCACAGGAGCTGCAGGTAACACTGGTTCTCATAAAACTACCGTCCCACTGACTGGCTCCCACCTCACTCACTAACTCCCGTGGAGGAAATCAATTGTTATGGGCGCTCACACCAGGGGAGAGTGGTGGTGGCAGTGGTGGCTTGGTCGGGGTATTAGGGAGTGGTCATTATTTATCAACAGGGGGGGGGGTGGGTTTGAGGGGGGGGCGTAAAATTTTCAGACCCCTCCTGAGGGGGGGGGGGCTAAAAATGATTTGACCCCTCTTGAGGGGGGGGGGGCTAAAAAAAATCACCCTCTTTTAAGCAAAAATGCCCACGCACTACTATAGATCAAAGAGGTGCGAAAACTCTCCAGCGTGGGGGGGGGGGCGCAAAAAATTTTGACTGCCGTTGAGGGGGGGGCGTAAAAAAATTTTGTGTGTCCGCGCGAAAACCCACCACTCCCCCCTGTTGATAAATAATGACCACTCCCTTAATAGGCGGGAGTGTGGTCTACAGTCCATCCCCACCATGAGTGGCACCACCGTCACTGTATGTATATGGACACTTATAGTAAATCATAGTTTAGTAGGCATACAAGGGCCTAGATATGTGTTAATACATGATAAGTAGACATGAGGTTTATTGAGGTGTAAACCCTTGCTACTGTGATGAATAATAACTGTTTATAGGGCGTGGACCTATTATGGCAGCCGTGTTTTAAGGTACATGCCAATGGTTGTAATTTATGATATCGCCAAGCTGACATTAATGATAGAGTAAGTAATTATCATACACATTTATCGCATCAATTACCTGTTACAATAATCTTCAATTGCATAAAGAGCAGGTACATTGATTGAAAAAGTATATTGTGTACATGTCCTACAATATGACAATCAGTAGGCTGTTTTTACAGATAAATCCTAATATGGACACATTCGTGGTTACATTGTTAGATGGGTTTTTCGCTAGTGTATTTATGGGGACCGCCTAAAATGTTGCTCACGGCCACATGTTCTAGAAATGAAGTTCATGATATAGTCCTCATGTTAAAACATTGATTTTTTTTTAGCATTTCCTGATTTTATTATTTAAACTGTCGCCTTTTCATGTGCTTGACAATGACACAATAGCGACTCTCTAACTGAACTATAGGGGCTGCTTTAGGCCTTCAGGTATCATCGATATTGCACGATATCACTGTGTATAGATATCTACTGGCCTATGGGCTTAGTGAACCCATGGTATCTATATCGAATACAATCAGAATTACTAATGTGATGTAAGTGAAATGCAGTATGATGTTATATAATTCTATATCACTGCATGCATGATGTTCAAATCTAGCCACCATGCACACCTGGGCAATGGCCTTATGGTTGACATATGTTTGATGGGAGGCATAAAAGGATGGGCACGCAGATTTCCATCATTATGCAGAGATATGGATTTTAGAAAGTCCTATCGCTACTGTGGATTCGGCTTGGATAAATCTATATAATCTTCACGTACATTGTTCACAACCACAGGGCAAATTACTATACCCGTATAGCCTGAACACATGTCACCAAGGCAGGATAAACACGTATCATTGTTTCCCTATATGGCTTAGTATGGACGTCCTGTGTGTCCACCATTTTGAATTTCGCTGGTTGAGGTAAACCCAACTGATAAGACCTATCATGATGGGTACCTTGTCCCTGGGTAACATCCACTTCCAGGGACATGCTGGTTCCATCCTATCAGCTCTTATCACTGCCTGTCGCCAAGAACCAGCTCCAGTCCCGCTTACAGTCTATACCAGTACCCAGGCGATTTAAATTTGTATACGACACAACATTGGGTGAACAACCTGATCTATAGGAGGATTGAATTGCATACACATGCATCACATACTAAATGTGACTAAGTCTAGACTGAGGGAAATGGTCTGAGGGGAAACTGACTCCCTCATTCCACCTGAGGTATTGGGCACACACTGGTCTATTCTTTATGCAGTACCCTGGACAAGGCTTCACCTGAGTTGTTCTTCACAAAGTAACGTGTGTATTAACAGGTCTGCATGAGACAGGAGTTGCTCATCACACACTAAGGTAAGAATTAAGGGTGCTAAAACTGGAAGCCTGAGTTGCTCATCGCAAAGGGCGAGCTGGTCTACAGAATACCATTATACAAAGCTCCGTGTGATCAATTCGTCACAAAGTAATGCAATGAGTTGCTCATCATGCACAAAATATAAGTGCACTGGTCTGTGTAGAGCCCGAACACCTAGACACACGTGTGTTACAAAATGATCAATAGATCAAACCCCGTGTTCCGTTCTATGAGCCAGACCTCGCTGTGCCCATTGATCCAAACCTGACCTACATATGAACGTGTATACACACCTAAATCAAACTCAACCTTTGTATTCTCTATGGTGAAACCTGGACCAAGTGTTAGCCAGTACACTATAAATCATTGGGAATGTGAATACCGCCATATAGATACTGATATAGGCGTATGTACCGGATACACGTAATTTAAAATGTTAGAAATACAGTTTGTAAGTATGAATGATCCAAAACATGCTTTGTACTCCTAAATGGAGTTGCATATAAATATACACGGTAGGTAACTAGGAAGCCCACAGGCCCATATGCCGGCATATCTTTACAGAGGACAGACCTCAGAACATTCTCCCCTACCTAGACTGCAGACAATCTAGAATCCAGTACCCTCTAGGTCAACAGAAATGGAAGAATTTCCCCGTATACAACTGCCATAAGCACACCTCAGTTATTACGTTACCTCTCAGTAAAATCAACAGCAGGTGAAGGTAAACGACTCATACATGATGAAAATTCTAACAGCTGCAGTGGGCGGGTTCTATATAATTCATATGTTACGGCTGTATTCCATGCCTTATGTCTTAATGGGACTGCTTGCATGCAATGCTATCTGTATAAATGTGAACCCCATTAGCAGATCTACTACACTGTGAAATATTTGCATTAATTGATTATACTCATAAATTTACATTTCATGAACTTTTTTGTATATACTTTATCTCAACATCGTATGCGAAAACAACCCTAAGCAACGAGGAAACTGAACACTCATCATAAGGAGTGGCCTCTACCATATATAAGTGAACAGCCACCAGTTTATTCACATAAAAAACTAACTATAGATGATTCATAGGTATGTGGACGCGTGGTTATGTGGTTGTGTTTTGTATATTGACCGTGCTTAATATTAGTGGTTGATATAATTGGTTCAGGTCCATAGAACTAGGCCCCCACTCTAGCTTTAGCCAACTTTCATTGTAAGCATTGTCCTCCAGGGTGGAGGGGGTGTTAAGTACATAGACCAAGGGTGAGTGGAGGGGGGTTTAAAAAGGTCCCCCCGCGGTGTGCCATACACTGAAAACTTAAGCTTATACGAAAGTCCTCTGTGCAGAGGACCTTGGGCCCTCTTTCAGAATTGATGACCCTAAGTCATCAATTTGAAGATGGGGTCATCATTTTGGAGACAATACCTTTTTTTCCACCAGGGGGCCCCACTATGCTGTAGTGTAATGTATAATTCATACTCTATGTCATCCTATAGATGTTAGTTGATTATGTACTTATCTACATCACGGATGTTGCAATAGACATTTATATTTATGCTGGATTGGAAATACAGCAAGACATTTTGCTCAAGTATTTTGAAGGGAGTTATGGGGTGGTCTCTATATGCTTGAACACCTTTTATGTGTCTGAAGACTTAATTAGAATTGCAAGGACTAGAAACTGTTGTTTACATATAATACCAGTCACTTAGCCTATACCAGAAGGACAATACATCTAATAAAGGTCTGGCTATGGTGGGGGTATTCTAAAGTTAATCTACTTACTATTTCATAATGAATGGAAATTAAAAATGAATGTCACTGAATTGACTACCCACACCTATCATATTGATGGCATCGCTTCATCATAAAAGGTCCTCAAATTGAGAACATTAGGTCCTCAAATTGAGGACTTTAGTGAGGACCCGGTACTCCCCCCAGGACCCATCAATTTGAGGACCCATAGTCCTCTGCACAGAGGACCTATTTCACCAATAGGTTTTCAGTGTATCTGGGTGCACGAAACAAAGGGAGGGTGCGGACAGAACACAGATTTCCGGGATCAATATTCAGATCCGTTTAATGATAAATCGGAAAATTTTCCTTTGTGACGATTGTTTTCAGCTACTCTATTAATCCCACAAGGATAAGTAGTGCCTTATTCAGTGAAAGCGGAGTCTGAAAGTAATACCCTGGTAGATATAATCATCTCGGTCCTTGCTAATTGGGGATTTACTAGGTTAGGTTATTTTACAAAGAAATAGAAATAGTATTTTCCTTTGAAGGTATTGCCCAGCAGTATTTGCATACTGAAGGGAAATGGGATTAAAGCCTCCTCTTACATTTTCTTCAGCAATTAGTCTGTTTCATATATATATATATATATATATATATATATATATATATATATATATATATATATATATATGATTTAAGTATTATGTAAGACAGATGTCAAACTAGATATCATTGATATGTGTTGTTGAATCACCGAATTCGTAATGTTAAAAGAGCATTGTCCGATGTGTCTGACATTATGTTAAACCCATAGTCTGTTTCTGACCCACAGCACCATTCACTGACACCCACCTGGTTCCTAATAGGATCTACCACCCATCCCCCTACAGAACAAAGTGTTCCAGCTCACCAACCCATGTTATAATTGTCAATGATTTACATGTACCATCAGCCTGCACACCACGGATTTACCTCTATATGTACTCTACCCACATCCAATAACCTAATACACACGCACATACACAAACCTGCACCCCATATCCCCTAGCACATAGCCCTGGAGATCAGTGTGGTGTATTGATGGCCCTGGGTTGCCATGATTCTGTATCTGGCCTGTATAACCCTACAGGCCCCCGCATAAACAATGCCATGTCCTCCAGGTGTCCCTTTTACTTTACAACTCCCTTGTTGACAAAATACAGGAAATCTTTAAGATATATCAAGCCCCTTCCGAGACTAAGTTCGGCTGTTTTCAGCTTGGATTTTCAACCTGCAGGTGACTAAGTCCTTATTGGGAATAGACATGGAACAAGAATATAACTCTCAAGGTCCAATGCTAAATAAACACATTCGGGTCAATGCACATATATTATCTCTACTGTATACATTAATCCGGGTCATGACTTCAACCTGGGACCTCGACAAGTCTTCTGACTTCCATACATTTTAGTTTCAGGTCAGGTAATTTGACGGCAGGAATGAATCTCCCTGGAATCCCCCCCCCCCCTCTCCTTCCAACACCGAGAAGGGATCTCAGACCAACGCCACGAGACATCCCACCGACATGCATTTACAGAAGGCAATCCTCATGGGAGCAAGCATTGGTTCTCCCTAAGCCATGTCTGCTGTGGCAATTTTAGGTACCAGGGTAGTCTGTGTCCTTTACTGGATGCTGCCCCCTGGAGAGGGTTGTAACAGGATTAAAACTGTACTGCAACAAGTCTCCTCCTACCTCGGGCCCCCAGGTGAAGCTCCTAGGAGGGAACCAGTTTGGAAAGCCGTCATTATCACCCACAATATTATCCTAGTTAAAAGAAGCTAGGGCTGAACTGCAAAGAATGTCACCAACCATTGACAAAAAAACAGATTTATTTAGTCTCTTTTAATGATGGCTAGGAATAGGTCAATTTCGGCTAATTATTATCTATTTCATCGGTAGGAGGTGGCTTGTTTTACCCACTGTGTATACCACAATCAAGGGGATATAAAACGTAGTACCTTCAACAAGGTTAGCTTTCATAATATTATTGATTTGTCAACAAAATGTAATGCCATTCTAACCACATATGACTATTTGAGTTGAGCAATCATATACATATGCAGTGAATAGCCTTTTTATGTCTCCAAATTTATGGCTTGGGAGCATTTAACGTGATTTCCGGCCCCACCTTAACAATATAGATGATGTAAGGTGTCATACAATACACCTAAATGTCAGATGGACCTGTCAGTTTCTGATTTTATAAATGTATAATGACTTATAATTCATAATCTTATATCTGTACAGTAGGACCATTCTGTTTACTACCTGTTCATATATAGGGCCTAGATAGATATGACTATGCAATAATTTGGCCTTTGCAATGTTGGGAGACTGGACATCAATATTGTGAAATGTTGTGCCTCCCGTATAAAGATATCCAAAAGACGAATATATATATATATATATATATATATATATATATATATATATATATATATATATATATATATATTGAGTGGTCAGACACAGTAATAATACCAGACCCCCCTAACCCAGTGTACTTCTGGTGTAAAGGCTTTCCTCTTGCACCATTCAGCATTAGCTGGCCATACAAGGTCATCATGTGGGTTTACAGGCTAACACAAAACCTGCCTGAATTATGAATAGACATTTCAAAACATCAGGGTTTATACCTAACAGTAAATCATTAATGAAAAGCAAAACACTACATGGTGGACTCACTTTCCAACATAAGCTCAGTCTTTTGCCCGTGATAATTCAAAATATGACACTTTTATCCATTGTAGATCTTATGTGAACTTTTTTATCATAAAACGACCGAAAGTTTGGTCCTGCTTACAATGATGCACTGTACATGCCACTATAGTTACCATTGGAGAAAAACAGTGTATTTGTCCATGAAATAACCCAGCGTGCAGGTGAGTGTTCTGAACTGTATTAGACTACAGGTTACTGGAGGTGCCTGCAGGTAAACACAATATCCACATTGTAGTCACCTGTTCCAGTTGTCTAGTGGTATACCAGAGGGCTAGACTATTGAAGGTACTCTAAAAACAACTAACAGGGTGCCTTGTCTTAGTCATACACCAAGGGTATGTTAGGCCAGCCAGCATACAGTCCTTCTCTTCTCCTAATATGTCTTTTTCCCCCAATACCTCCAACATATAAAAAAGTGGCAGGTGTAGGTAGGCACAGCAAATATAATATATTTTCATATATTATATGAAAAAGAAGCATGCCATGACCAAGTTATCTATGCAATGATCTATATTACTAGGTCAAACAGTAGTCTACCCTGCATGGGGGTGCTGTGTCACATGGTTTATTATGTCCCCATGCAATGGGCACCCAACATGAGTTGAGTTCTCTCTACTATAATCATAATACCTCCAACACTCTGCCTCTCTCAGTCATATTGAATGTTGCAAGGCGAACTTGAGGTTAGCCATGTTTTGGTGTCAGCACACCAAAATCAAAGATTCTTCCCAACCCAGACATTAGTGTGGTCATGTCTTTAAATGCTTTTTTTCAAGGCAGGTAATTCAATGTGAGATGCTCACTCGGTGAAGATATTCCACGGTTATCTTCAGATATTTCTTCTCAACCTAGTGCTATTTTTCTATCATGCACATATATCTAGTGCAGTATAAAACCGAAGTACAGGCCCAATATAATAACAAAAAACTTGGCTATAAACACCGAGGAGCATTAGTCCACAGATAACTGGTACATCAATTTTTATTATCATGCTCACTCTGCTGAAACTGTCAACTAGTGTGTCTGATAAAAGATAAAGCAAGCCCTGATCTCAGGTACTGGATGAATATGACAGAGAAAATGCGTATGTTAATTGCACACGATGTCAAACATCGAGTAGAAATGTTGGATCTCGGATTTCTGCAAGGTACACTCTTGGAAAAATGTTGTCAAAATCCATCTAAAGTATACATGCGTCTGGTCCCACATTAACGCCCTAAGTCCATCGTTCCCTATAGCTCCTTTTGTTTATTTTTGTCATTCTCCCAAATATCAAGTAGCAATTAACATGCGCACATACTGTTTTAGATATGGGAATCCCTTCGAGCAGCCTGCTCAGCCATATGTGAGATGATGCATCAACAATGGAACCTTTTTTGCAGAGAGACACATTACATGGATGACAGAAATCCCTTTATACAGAAATAAGTCCCTGTCCCGCACACAGGCCCTATAACTGGGGAGTATCAAGCTGAGGGCCCCCTTTGTGCGTCCATTAGGCTTTCCGTCAGTTTGGACAGAAAGTTGGACCAGGGTCAGGGCCTGGGGCTGACGGCTCATGTCACCCATGTCAGTGTAGTCTAGGCACTGGTTCTCTAACACCTTCCGAGCTAGCATGTTGTCCCATGGGCGCCGCCATTGCTGGAGCTTCTTACCAGCAAGTTCTACTGATAAGAGCCATCAGATGGGTACCAGTCAGCCCCCGAGAGGGCCGCAGTGAATCTTTGGGATTATCTCATTGGCTGATAATAAATCCTGCTAAGTCTGTTATACAACTTCACACAAAGTGTATGTATCAAATGAGTTTAATATGACACAAGGCATAGGTTGTATATCCTGACGGCAGCGACAGAAAGCAATGATAATGCAAATTGTCCATTTATTACAATCTCCGTCTTTTTAAAGATTTAATTGGGATTCTCATATATACGATGGGTTTACACAGATAATTTTGACTTTCCAACAACGTCCAGAGCAGAGATGGGAATAGTATTGAAATATAATTACATTAATGTACATGTGAAACACTTCAGGACCTATTACAACTATCTAACATGAGGAGAATACAGGTAATACTGCCCAATAGTCTGTACCTGTAAGTAGCGACATTTGCAGGACAGAATCCACTTCCAAATGCAATAACTGTTGATAAATGACTGGTATTTGTACACTACGCACGACGCTTGCAGACCAACGTTTCCTTCACATTATCTGAGCTGAATAGCAATTGCCAATAAATTACCACTTTTTGTTTCACCTTCCTACTTCTTGCTCTGTTATAACATGTTTTCCATGTTCGTGTGATGTGTTTTTATTATCCTGTACTAAATAATCCCCCATTTGAAATAAGTGGGATAATGAGGATGGATGTGGAATCCTTTTTGCGTGTTTTGGTCATTTATCCATCTGATCATTGATAACAGGGAAAGAACTTAAGAGGCGTAGTAGACGCAAAGACTGTTAGGATATATGTCTCTCTGCCCCTAATGCAGTGAGTACTTGCTGAATTGTTGCATTAACCCAATCTAGGGCGTTGCCAAGGGACAAGTCCAATCTCAGATGTTTACTTCTAACCAATTATACGAAGTACAACAGTTGAGAGAGAACGAATATTTTCTTGTACACTAGGACCCTCAAACTATGATCTCATAGCATGCTATTGGTTCATCTTACCATTAGTTGGAACTGTACACATGGATGTTAAAAATAGGAATTGCATTAACCGATATACAATGAGCTATGGATGTTTGCCAACATTGGGCAAACATAACGCCTAGAGATAAAACTTCAATATTAGAACCAGCACTCTAAATAGACCCCCGCCAACGCTTTTCGAACACTGTAAGAGCATCACAGGTAGGGGTCCTCTCTAGATAAAGCATACAAATGCAGCAGAGGGAGTAAATAAGACAAGGGGACAATTTCAACTCTGGCATGGATCCCTGGAGTCACGACAGGGTCTTAAGAGTGTGGGAATGCCCCTCTGTCGTCCATAATACTCCAACCATGACGGTCTGTCCGTATATGCCTCTATGATAGTCCATGGCACTTGAATGACCTAAAGATGGTATTGTAGGGTATGGACATGGCGTAGAAGCATATTTAGGAGCTTGCACAAGCCACTTAGCCACCAGACAAGCAGATATGTATACAACCTTGTGAATAACTGCAGGAAGGATCCACGTTACCTTCAAATACACATCACTGAGGGGATAAAAGAAACCTCACCCACACATGGCATTTACTGTCAAATATATTGGGCAAAGATTTATGGCTGACAGGTGCCTAACATGACTGCTTGTCATTGAAGAGAGACACTGCTAAACAACACCAAACCCTATAATTGTAACAAATTACATGAACCCTGGCACTTATGACCTCAATGCCACAGTGGCCAACAAAGGAGAGAGAGACTTGTAGTTTATTTTTTGATAGTTCATCTTTAGTCCTCTAACTGACGTTCTATCACTATAAACATCTACACCAATTTGATATTTGGCCATTAGATGAGTCAGTGTGACATGAATAAGAAATGCGAAATGGTTTTGAATTAATCAAATTGGTTTGCATCGTTTTTACTGCAGTCTTGAACTTTCCTATTTAGTGCACCTTCACGTTAATTTCCCCCAATTTTTACACTCTCGGGAGAGATAGCCATTACTAAAGCGGAACATACATGTGCGTGTACCGGATGGTTGCAGGAGTAGGGTATTGTTATACCATGCGAAGGTATATTTTGCCCCTGCCCTTCAAACACCCTGAGAAGGGTCCGTTAACTGTGTCCACTAGCTACCATCAAGGTAGGGTGAACACAGTATCATACACAACTCCTCCTGTGATATTGCACTGGGAGAGACATGGGCCACATATCGGAAGGTAGAACCCATGTACAACATTTCAAGAGGACCTGTCCCGTCTTATTGTATTTGTTGAAACAAAAAGCGTACATATAGAAGTATGAATTTGCTCTTTGCCATTCACATGAGAACTGCAGTTAATCAAGAAGTACATACAGCCACCAATAAAACATAGGAATGATATATGTGGTCTTATCTGAAGTAGGACCCATCTGTTCCCTCAATCTTCTAATTGGCTGTGTAGTACTTAATGATTAAAGTGGTTGGCACGCTATTATGAATGTTTAAGCACTCCGACGGCCATTTAAAAAAAATGTGTCAACTACATGTATACGAATTCAGGAGTATTTGCTGCCAATATTTGTATAGTTTATTTTAACAAATATGAACCTGTGCCCTTTTTAATATAGATGGCAGCTTATCTCTGTTCCATACAACAATTACAGTAACAATGCAGAAATTGGCACCTACTTTTGGTTTTAATGGTAAACCTCTAGGTTAAGGACCTACATACATACTACTTGTAATAGGGTGATGAAACAGATTCAACTTAGTTTGTGTGAACGTGTTTCATCTGCCATTGTATGCCCTACATGATACAGTGGGCCTCCATGGTGATATCATCTCACGATTTTTGTAAACTGACCAAGCCTATATCATGATGTGATTAAAATGTCGGGTGTAGGTCTACATAAGGTGGAAACGCTTGGGATGAGGTCTGTTACCGTTCTTTGATATTTAGATATTCTTGCCAATTAAAACATAGACTGAAGATGTGACTACAGTCTGGTTCTGATGGCATCCGCTTAACAAGCCTAAAACATCTAATAGACTGTAAATTGAGGCAAAGCTAGATTACACTTCAAATGATGATTTCTTCACAGTAAAATCACATTCCTGAATGATTACACCGGTTCTCGAGTTCATGCAATGTATTTAAAAGATATTATCGAGTTTTGATAATAGGAAAATACTGGGTTAATTTTTGGCAAGTGGTTTTTCCGACTGGTTTAACTGAAACTCATATCCTAGGACCCTGGTCTGCGTGTACAAGGTTAGAGATGGGTGATCAAGAAGTACGGTCCTCAAACTTAAATAACGCTGTCGGCTGTAATTACAGAAACTATCATGACATGCCACAGAAAAAAAAGAACCCTCCAGTATGTGGATTCCACTCTTTAAATAGGCCATACCAGATATTCCATTTCCTATTTCTTGAAGTAACAAGCGTCTCTCCTGACATACTTAGAACTCGACTCAAATATACAGGGCAAGTTAAATATCAGGCAATGGGGGTATTCCAGCCTCTGCTCGCAATAACAGAGGTTTTGGAAACCTCAGGACCTGCAATGATACTATGGGATCTTGGGCATCATGCTTGAAAAATGCGATGGATCTTTATACTCAAGCATATTGCTTTCCACTCAAGGAGCTTTTGGTATGAGCCAACTCAAATAAAAAAAACGATATCTCTGGGGCAAAGCATGATCCGATATCTCTGGAACAGACAAAGTTTTGAAGGACCATTCACGAGTGATATCATCATTTAAGCACAATCCTACCCTCTAGTGTCAGCTAAAACAATGGCATGGGGAGGGGGTATTTTGCTTATCTTCTTCATAATGTTCTTTTTTTTGTCTTAGCAGGCAATATTGCCTTATGCTGTCATAGCAACACATCATCTCCGTCTCAGATCGAGTGGAAAAACTGGAGATTTGTTTTGCTAAAAAATACTCATGATAGTACTGATGACGTCATCCCTGAATGGCTCTCAATGACAAGTTTGGAGTACTTACCGTGAAAGGAGGTTGTCCAAGGTGTTCCATAGATCTGGCCGAGGACTGTAGACCTTCCAGACTGGTATCCTTAGTCCTGGGGTCCGGGGTAAAAACACTATCCGCGGACATAGACAACGTCTTGTTTGACACAAACTGACCCGATCTGAAATGTCAAAAGGGACGTAATTGTTAATAATATGTAGCTAATTATGTGATAAAGAAAAACCATAGTCCATGCTAAGTAGTAATATTGAAGGTAACCACAGCATTATAGAATATAGTCAGAAAAATAACTGTTGAATCTACCAAGGGTCCTCATAAAACTGAATAGTGAACCACAATAATCATATTGTAGTGAAGCAGTGTAGTTTCTACAATGAAACCCCAGATGGCAGTATGGTGGTACAAGAGATCTCCTTGGGTCGTTATTCTGAAGACGATATATTTACAGTTTAAACATATTCACAGTGCATCAAGCCCACAATCTAGTTCTGTTTTGCTAACAGCCTGAGTATTCTCAGGCGTCTGAGATGTGTCTCCAAAACCTTTGTTTCTGCAACACAAGTACTTTGCACTGATATACCCCATGCAGTTTTTATTATCTAAGAGACGTCACCAAAGACACGTTTAACGTCGTTTCTATGTTCTGTAGTCTGTCTAATCTATGCCTAGCGGCTGGCTCTCCCCATGTTGCGAAGTGTCCGTTCTGTGTGAAGTACCATGGGAAGTGGTATTCTTGTTGAGCTGTGGTATAAATAGTTTATGTCATCTCTCTTTAGGATACAACCACCACAAACCCCCTAGGCCATGCCAAGAAGTGGACCCTACACAACACCATGCAATCTTCTTTCCGGCAATTACCTCAAAGGGAAAGGTTCCGTTTCCCTTCCTGTGACAAAAGGAATACGCACATTATATTATGTATTTCAGGACCGTTTTGCCACTGTCTGTTCACGGTGAACAATCAAAGGGAAAACTTAAATCAGGGAGTGTCTATAGTATAGCTTAGTATGGAAATGCGAGTCATGATGACGTAGATGTATTGCAAGTTGGCATAAAGAGATGCAGTTAGAGGTATGCCCATTCCTCTTATGGCATATCATAATCATGATATTGATAACATGGATCATGATATTGATAACATGGGATTGTACCTTGGAAATCTCCAGTATGGTTATATCCTAGCTCTTTTCTCCAGGTGTTCCTCCAGAGTACCTTGAGTACATTCGCTGCTCCCCACCTATACTCCAGGTCCTACACAATGTATACAGACTTAGCAGATCATTTATTAGCCAATGAGATGATCCCAACGATTCACTGCGGTCCTCTCGAGGGCCGACGGGTACCCATCTGATAGGTCTTATCAGTAGAACTCGCTGGTAACAAGCTGCAGTAATGCCGGCGCCCATGGGACGACCTGCTAACTCGGAATACAGCTGGTATATTGTCCACTACCTTCAATATCCAGAGTGATACATCTAGTAGAAGGGGTTATGACCCGTGCCGTGGTTATACCGAGGCTGCAGTAGTGGGTGTAGAATAATATACTACTGAGGTAGGTACGCCTTAAGGTAAAGAGACAGCAACTGGTGGTCTGACAGGACCAGGAGGAGATTGGTGACGGTCAGGATCCCATAGAGGAACCTGCCCGAGGATTCAGGTGGGAGGGAGGGCGGGAGGGAGGGAGGGAGAGCTAGAGGGATGGGGGTTGGGCCATGGGGGCATGGCCGGTTACACATGCCTGCACACAAGGTTACTATTCCTACTGTAGCCTGGGACTATTTTTTTGTGTAACACATTTGTTGGTTTTCAAATAAATCTATACTTGTCATGTATTTTTTTGTAGTTTTTCTCACCTGTTTTACCGCCAATACGATTCATCCACAGGCACTTTAAATAAAAAAAGATGATGTGCCTACTTGCAGCAGCAGGAAAAAAATCCAGTTGAAACTGACCGTATTTATGTGACGATACACATTAAACTGATCAGAGGCTGTTATGTTGGTTCGGTATGCCCTTCAGTGCTATATCAGTATAATCTCTTACTATTTTGAGGACGAGTTTTAGTCAAGACATAGCTCCCTAGTTGATAGACTATATAGCACAATCCGATATATGCTATACCACCATTTTACATTTTAGCTCAATATGATCGCTTGAATTACCACTGTTTGCATAATTAATATTGACATTGATCGGTATTGTTGATAACACGTCAAGCACCACACATAGTACCTCATCTGTCTATGACACTAAGGCTGTCTATTCGCCTGATTGATTTTCCGACGTGAGGCATGGGGTAGAAATCCAGCGAGCATTCATCAAGGGCCCGAACTGGATCTCTAGAAATGGGGTAGGGGTTGAGGCTATATATAGTACAGGGTAGGTCACTGTTGGAGCCGCCATACTGGTACAGACTGCTTGACAGTATGCTCAAAGCAGACATGGAACATTGCAGTCACAGTGCAAACCCTATGGGCTCAAAGCAGATATGGAACTACAGTGACTGACACTGTCCTAACCTTCTCCCCACAACCTCTGCATGGAGAATGACTCAAGTTGGCATGCATGGCATTCGTTGATAAACAACCCAGCGTGATTACCTGCTAAAGTTACAAGTTGAGCACAGTCGTTATCCACGTATGTGATAACTATTAGTGAAAACCAGTGACGGATCCAGGATTTTGAAAATGGAGGGGAGGCGCCCCTCATTTAGCCCCTAATTTTGGCTAAATTCTAGGGTAAAAAAAGTTAGCTAAACTCGTGTAGGGGAATGTGATTTCCCCGGGCACGATGTGCTGACTCTCAGGGCTGGTCGTCGTGTAATCACATGTCCCTTCTCTGTGTCACCCTAGTCCAGGCGTGGGTGGAAGGTAGAAAACGTTGTACGGGGAAGTAGCTCAGCGGTAGAGCAATCGTCTGAAGGCTGAGAGGTCCCGGGTTCAACTCCCGGTTTCCCTAAACGTTTTCGCCGACCCCTACAATGGTAGGGAAACCGAGTGGTCCTGACCCACGGGAGGGGGGCTACGGAACTCGGTCCCTGGGCTGGTGTGACACGGCAAGCGCATCGACCGCCCGGTACTTGTACCGGCAGTTGACCAGGGAATCGGGAATGCCTCGCACTGCTTGATAAAGCCCAATCGTCTGGTTTGGAGGAGAGCCGGGTTGCTGGTCAGCGGTGGTCGAAGCTGGTTGGGGGCTGTGTAGGGGAATGTGAATGTGATTTCGCCGGGCGCGATGTGCTGACTCTCAGGGGCCGGTCGTCGTGTAATCACATGTCCCCTCTCTGTGTCACCCCAGTCCAGGCGTGGGTGGAAGGTAGAAAACGTTGTACGGGGAAGTAGCTCAGCGGTAGAGCAATCGTCTGAAGGCTGAGAGGTCCCGGGTTCAACTCCCGGTTTCCCTAAACATTTTCGCCGACCCCTACACTCTTAAGTACTGGGAAAAAGGGGGGCGCCCCCGCGCCCCAGCTCTAATCTGCCACTGTAAAACAACACTAAGTAACATTCACTTACATATATTCTGTATATATCTGTACAATGCAAAGACCAAACAGCCTGCACATGATAGATGGACAGTATTTTCTTCCTTACAGTACACAATTACTATTACTCTATCACCGATTTGTGTGGACCCAGGGTTGCCTTTGCTACTACAATGTACATGCACTCATCTGATCTTGAACAGATATATAGCGCGATTAAATTTGTGTTACCTCTACTACGCATGGCTGGTATAAAAGACCCTTTTGCAAAATGTAAGATCTTTATTCATTCATTCATTCATCACTTTTCCACCATGCTCACTTCAAACCGATTTATATTAACCTATATATCTCGATAATTTTTGCTTGAGATGTATCGTGTTTAGTTTAGAAAAGGGGTAGACTTATGCACACTGCCACAGAGGTTTTTATAAACAGTGTAATAGATAAAATAATAATTGGGGGAATGGAAGGTAATGTGTAAATGATGTCTCCTTGAGTGGATAGGTGCAACTAACGTACATACTTGTATCTATCCCTTCTAGGGCATTATCAGCAAGTTGCTATCAAGTCTTGATGCCCCTCCCGGCCACCACACATTCACATAGAGCGCATCACCTGACTGGTTGTTATGGGGTCTACCTGGATCAAATCAAAGGGGAGTCTGTAGGGAGGGGCGTCACATGCATCTGTGAGCAAGCAAACAATAGGAAAGTCCAGGAGAGCGCCCACGGGGTATCGTTTTTACCTACCTTCTCACACTACCCATCAAGTACCTAAATGTTCTGTTTTCATCACCTTTCAATGATGGACCCCCCCCCCCTCCTTTTCTGATAGTATTAGATGGGAGGTGTAGGGTGACGAGGGTATGTTTTTATTGCTATATACCTTTCTATTTGTGTCATGTTCATATATCAGGTCCTCTTTGTCAAACGTGTCACAGGAAGGTTTGTAGGTAAATGGGGTCCTTTATACTCCCTTGTGGTGCAGCTCTGAATGACTACTATGTGGGGGAGTTTTGCAATTGTTAATAAGTATGATAAACATGAATGCTTGCTATTCTCAGCAGAGATACACCTTTAGCTATCTAGGACTTCTTCTTTATTCATGACTTCTAACTATAATAAAACCATGGTGTTGTAGATTTTAATACAATAGTAGAGAATAGTCCTGTGAGACATGGCGTGGCGACTTGTAATCTTGTGTCTAGTTTCAGTTGGTGAGACAGATAGGGCATACTATCATCTGGGCTTTTGGTAGTATATAGCACAAATTCAACCTGAACTACCCACTGCAGCTAAGTACTAATAGTCTGTAGACTGTCCATTCTGCATGCACCTCACTCAGCTGCCACAGGGACCTGTATTATTCAATGTTCAATGCCATAGTCAACAGGTGTGTCATTATGAGTGCACACTGTCTCAGATTGCCAGGAGCCTGCTCTGCCTCCCCCCCCCCCACACCCAACTGCCAATCACTTGTAATAGTCTGTACCTCATCACGGGCCAGTGGTCAGCAAACTGGCCAGATCACTCCACCTCTCTGTAGAGGGGGAGCACAGTGTAAGTACCTTGGTGTACATACATGTTTTCAGTGTTCCACAAAATCGTTTATATAAAGAAAGGAGTAATCAAATTAATCTTTCATCACCAATAGTAGATACATATTCTGAGATAGCATTATTTCAATGTAAACTAAAAATTTTACACAGAAAAGAATGTAGCAGTTCCACAAGGTGGCCTTACACTTCAACCTCCTCTGATTTACAAAAATACACATATGGCAACACACACTTTAGCACTGATTTCTCCATAGAGATCTTTGACAGTGAATACTTTGTTCAAATACAGAAAATATGATCCAATTGTACCATAACCCACTGAGATAAAACCTGTACTACATATATATAGTAGTTTCAAAACAAACAATTCTAAAACAAAGGCTACAGGGATGCATTTCTGAATCTTAAAATGCTCTAATGCTAATCTGCCATAGGGCTCCAAATGATGAAATGTCTTATCTGCGAATAAAATCAAAAGTATGAGATATATTCTGAAAATTCCTTCACTGATAAGTAAAGTACACACACTGTTGTTATTACATTAGAATAGTGAGCAGGAATAGTCTATAGCAGAGGAGCCACAAACAAAAATAGATTGCAAGGCCTCCCTATCCCTTACACCGTGGCGACTGTGAACCATACACTAGTCTACTCATCTCACGAGTAGTACTCACTAGTCGCCGCGCTAAAAATATATTAGCTATTCGAGTTCCTTTGATATATGAACATGTTTATTATGTTAGAAAGGAGAATATGTCTATAGGTAGACCGAGGGAAGGGTAATTTAAACCATAAGGATTCCACCCTACTGCACCTATGCACACTTTACAAATAGCCTTAGATTGTAGTACACTGCCTTTCATTATTAATACGATTTTTTAGCATTCAAAAAAGGCGGTTTTCCTACATCACTCCAAGTACGCAGTTGTCAGTAAGAGATGCAAAGTCACCAGTGCTGTTAATGCTAATTACCACTGACTGCGAGATGAGGGATCTGATTGCACCAGGTAGAAATGCCAACACATGTATACACCCCATGTTGTTTGGACCTAGCCAAAAAGATAAAATTGCATTGGATGGGTATTTTGATATCAAAATCTCCTTCGTTTTTAATCATGCCCAAAGATAACATTTAGTAGGCCTACACTAGGTATATTCTATGGGTTTACTGAATTAGCCCCCAAGAGTAACTACGAAAAGGGAAAGGGGTATTGTATGTAAAACTAAGTGAACAATGACCAGGTGTTGTGTGTCACTATGTCAGGTGGACTAAGAACCTGACCCCTCTGTCACAAAAACAACGTAATCCGGGATCTAGTTCCTCACAATGTGGAGGATCCCCCACAGGAAGTCACTCACCGGAAGTAAACCATGAACATAGAAAGGGGACCATGACAGTGCAGAGGTTGGCACGCTCCAAGGGAAAGCCACACTAACCTGGGCCCATATATGGGCTTCATCTGCCTTATATGGAAGTGGGTGGGGGACATACATTGAATCAATGGGGCTAACACTATAGGTGGTGTGGGTATATAACCTAGAACTAGGCTAAGTCTCACTGTGGTGGTCTGGTCTCCTCCCATACTGTGATCCTAAGACGGATGCCGACACATAAGTCGGTAGGACCCAAGCTCTTGTGCACACCAGAATTATATGCTAGCACAATTCAGCCTGGCACAGTTGGGACTACATGTAGTCCTACAGGATTGAGCTACTATGCATGGTGCCTGTAGTTATAATCTTGGGATCAGTGGGGAAAATACATATCACATATACGCAGGTCGAATTCAGACATAGTCATAGTTGTTCTTAATCGTCTGTCTCTTGCCTTGAACTTTGCCTAGATGACATACCCATTAAGGAACTGAGTATACCATTCTCTACAATGTGAAAGTGACTAAGGCTAGTACACATATGTCCGTCGGGTATGATCCATAATCTATGCTAGTCTAACCTAAATATCTATCTTAACAAGATAAAAATATCATTGAATCTCCCTTTTATAAACTGGTCGCAGGACCAGTTCCCTCAGCTCCCGAAATCCACCTTGCCCCTGCAAATTTCCCACCCTTGAAATCCCGCCTCCACCCCCGAAAATCCATCCCCTAAGCCAAGTTAGTATTTAGGGTAAATGGTTATAGGGAAGGGTACCGGTAGAAGGACAGAGGGTTAGAACGTCTATTCCATTAACAATTTTATATACACCCCGTTTTTGGACTATACATAGGCAGGAGGAGGGGATTTCCACTGTGGAAAATCTCCAGGGAAATGTTTCTGGGTGGGAAAGTTTCGGGGGAGAATTTCCAAGGGGTGGGGATCTAGAACTGTATGTGCCACTTAAATAATCACATAAAACATAAAGTCCAAACATGTTCAGGCTCCACAGTACACATTTCAGTATATTTGGATGTGTACCAATGTGAGACACATTATCCTACCTACCATAACATATTGGTCTTTATAAGCGGCCGGCCGCTCATTGATTTCCTGCAGTTCATACCACCGGCGCTCATTCAAGACGGGCGCTTATTCAAGATTTAGATTATAGTGTATTTTAAAATTTCAAATCCCCTGTATCCCCGGCGTTATTTCAAGACCGGCGCTTATTCAGGACCTGTTGCTTAAACATACCAATGCGGTATATACAAGTATTTTGTGTGCACTGATCCAACCCAGCTTTATGGGTTTCTGACAGCTTTCTATAAAATTGAGTTTGATAAGAAAACCTTTGCTCTAGGTACTGTTTCTTTTCTATAGATTCTATGCAGCCGATCAACTGTGGGGTATACCATATATGGTGACTTGTGAGTGCTGCTAGTATTCCAAGCAGTAAGACTTGGCCCAGTAGTTCCCCCTGGTGTTACCTGGTAGAACTGTCTGTGTGTTATGTCTGTCTGGCCCTAGTGTACGTTCAACGAACCATTTATGGGAGGGGAACAAACTGAAGTGATAAATGATGTAACCCAAGGGAGGGAAGAAAATAGCGTTTTCCTTTCTATGGGACTATATTTGAACTTTTGATATTTTTGGCAGACCGACGAATGTGCATGGAACCAGGTATAGATGAAAGCCAAGAAGGTAGTGGTCAGTGCACTACGAATTTTCTTATAATGACCTTTCCGGTTAAGATAATAATAGTAACCCACTTCAATTTACAGAGGAAGGGGGTTGTACAATCTGTCCCTAGAGGTGGAAAAAACCAAGACCTTATAAAAATGCACATTGACTAGTTAAGGTAGTTGGTGTCAATATCAAATTCCGGCGGTTCTGTAATTAGAAGATAAAAGCCGAGACAAATTCTAGCAAGGAACTGGATGAAGTATATAGAGGCAAGGAATTACTGTAGCTGAAACGTCAAATGCTATTTAGACCGATTTAGACCCAGACAATCAAACTAAGGTTGAGGCATTGCAGTACACCAGTGAGCATGCCAGACTGCCCACTAGCAAAGTTGCTGAGCCGTCCGCCAGACGGGGCTGTGTTCACCAGATAAGCCCCAGAGTCAATCCCGTGGAGAGATAGCATGGACATCTATAGATCAAAACTAACAGAGAGTTTGTCTAACACTGAGGTATAGGTAATAGGAACATGTGGTACACAACGTATGCCCCCTCGTTATCACATTATTTACAAATACTTCAAAATGATTTATTTTAAGTCTACCCTTCCCTTTTAGACGCTGATGATCCCACCGGCTTTGATAAGGGCAACGCCATCCAATTAGTCCCGGTGAGGCTATGATTTTCAGATAAAAACCTATTCCCTCACTCTAAATGCAGTACCCTAACATGGAAAGGCTTTAATGTATAAGTACATGAGTGCACAATTTATAATTCGTCAGAGAATGAATGTTCTCATGCAACATTTCCAATCCTACATGTATGCACTGCACTGCTACATTCGGTATCAAACCCTTCCCACCATACTTAACCAAAGTTGCTGGTAATTAAATATATTCCTATCTACCGCGCACTGCTTGTGAGCTGTTTTTATCTATTGTAGTTATGTCAGGATGAGAGCAGCAGCACACCTCCTCCCCTCTTCCAGGGGCAGATCCAGGAATTTGAAAAGGGGGGGGGGGTCCAACCCTGGGGCCTATCACTCCGATGTCGCAAGCGCATCGTCGCAATGTCACAAGCGCAGCACCGTGATGTCGCAAGCACAGTGCCATGACAAAGCTAGGGGGTCTGGGGGCATGGCCCCCCCTAAGAAAATTTTGAAATTTAGACATGAAATGGTGCATTCTGATGTATTTCTAGACCCCAATCTAGTAAAGCATTTTGGTGTACCATCAGCAGTATAAACCCATGAACAGGGAGTGAAAATCTTAATACATTTTGATTCCACTATTGTGTTTTAGGGAGGCTTGGGGGTATGTCCCCTAGAAAATTTCTGAAATATAGATATCAAAGTCCAATTTCTAAAGCATTTTGGTGTAAACCTGGGGTTGGCAAGGTTTACATAAAGGGGATGCAAATCTTATATGTGGTAATGCTTTGTTCTTTGTGAGGTTATGGGTGCTGGTCCTCTAGAAAAAAAATATTTTAATATAGAGGTTAAAATCTAGTTTAAGGGATTCAACTGGCCTTAGATGTGAATCTAGTAATCTTAGATATTGTTGTGAAAGGGGGTGTGGGGGCCTGCCCCCACCCATGGGAATTTTTTTGAAAAATTGATGTCAAACCTTGAAGTTTCAAGCATTTTGGTGTACCCTGAGGGGTATATTTATGCACTGGTGGTTAAGGGAGTTTTGGGTCATGCCCAAAGAAAATCTTATAACATAATCATCAAACTTATATTTAAAGCATTTTGGTATAGGCAAGTGTTTTCAGCAAGGGAGCAAATTCATGTCCTGATACCATACATTGTTCTTTAATAGGGTTTGGACAGCTTGTCCCCCAAGGAAATGTTTGAAACATATTGGTGTCAAACACTGTAGTCTAAGGGTCTAAGGAATTGCTGTATCATTGGGTGTGAATCTAGTAGTTTTATTTGAAATTGATTTGGGGAACCCCACATATAGTATCCCATGCATAAGGCACACCCAATGCCTAGATGCCTATGTGGTCACTGGTGCATATTAGGGGTAGTTTTCAGTGGATTACCCCTAATCTAATGTAAATTATACCCTAGATCGCTGACCCATTTCTTTTTTAACCTGGCCTTTACCACTCAAGCTCAACCTATAGGGCTCACCCGGATGGGTTTAAGGTATAAGCTATGCCTTATATAATAATTATAGGTCTAAGCCAAGCATTATCTATATGTATAATTTAATGGTAATTTTTTCTGGATTGGCTCACATTAGAAAATGTTGAGGAAATTTTATATATTTTAGATGCTGTAGAGTCATAAATTGTACAATTTGCAAACAATAAAAAGTATATTGAAGAGAGATAGGAGTCTTGAATGGGGGCATACAAAGTGGACATCTGGGGTGATCCCAAAGGGGGGGGTCCACCTTCGGGGACCCCTATTTGGACATGTTATGGGTGGAACAAAAGGGGGGGTCCTGACCCCCAGGACCCCCCCCCCCTAGATCCGCCCCTGCAGTCTTCCCCTGCACTCGTATTGCCATCCTTATCGACCTGCACCCCCTGATATAGTATCAAAAAACGTCCTCCCCAAGGTGGAAGGTATTGGCACTATTTGGTCCCCTTTGTCGGTTTTTGAGAAAGCAGAGTCTGTGGGCATGTATTACCAGCCCCGTGATAGATGGTTTTGCCACATATGATGCTAATGGGAAGGACCATAGACGGTCAGCGCTACATCTATCATTCAGGAACTAAGAAGAAAGTAATACAGTATACATCACTTCCATTTTCCCTTTGACTGAATATGATAGATGATAATTTGTGATTACTTTAGACTATCATCTCAGATGATTAAGCAGGATTTTATGTTGGATATCACCTAAAATGAAATGATTCCATCTTCGGTATACATAGTACATGAAACTGTGTATGAACCCATGGAATACTCGCATTATAGCAAAGATGTCCATAACATGTTACAAGGCAGAAATCTCACAGGGGCTTCTGAATATGCAGGATTTAGGCCAGGACAAAACGTCTAGCGCCATGGCCCTTGGTATAACTTTTTAAACCATGGTCACACCTTAGAACAAAAGAATCTCACTCTGAATATATCATGTAACCTGGTGTATAGAAATGTCTCCCATATACACTACGTGTGACAAACCTGGACCATGGTTTAAAGGCGATATATCACGGCTTTAAGTGGGTTACGTGATATATACGTGGTATATATCACGTAACCCTTAAACCCATGATATATCTACTACTATAATCGGCAGCTGTATAGCATAAAGACCTTGGCTACAGGCATATCTACGTGTATATATATCCTCCATTGACAAATAAAAGGTTCCTTATCCATCAGCCTAGGCTGCAGTATGCCTTGCATGTCTGGGGTAAACAGTAGGATATAAATGAAGGAGGGTGGTATTAGAGATGCATAAATCTACCCTATATGTAATTGGATGATGGATGAGGGGAGTGGGTCCCTGGAGGAGCTGCTTCCTCCTGTGTGTGTCATATTAGAGCTGCTCACCACTTACTGGTCTTTCCTCCAGTACCAGCATACATCACGCACCCCATCGCCTCCCTGCATCGCCTCACAGCCACCTTGATATTCCTCATTAGACTTTTATGGACAGCACAGTGCATAAAATTATATTATGCCTCCTCTATCATGGAACTGATATACTCCCGATAAATCGCCATGCTGCACCAATGCAGTGCCGGCGAGTAGAAATCATGATGCCTAAGGAGCATAAACCTGGAGGCATCATTTGGCCCTTTAAATTTTCATCGCAAAATGATGTTTGAATAGTTTCTAGTTATCTAACAAGGATTCGCCTGAATTTAAATATTCACAGATCATTTCCTTTTCTGTAAACGGCATAATCCTTTCATTTTCGTGAAACCTTCAAGGCAAATCAAGATCCCCCCCCATGATTTAAATCATACTCGTTTCAAAAGTACTGCCTAGATATTAATGCACCTACATAATATCATTTCAAACTTACTGTTGATCCTAATTTTGTCTAAAGCTTTAAATGATGTGTCTTCTCTTGACAAACTGTCTTGCATCCTGTGATGGATGCCTTTTCAATATGATTATAGAGTTTCTCGGACGAAGCCAGTGATGTATGGGGTGATTTAGTCATTCATTCAATTGTCAAAGTATTTACATGATTAAAACGATGTAATTGGAATGACTTTCCACGTGGACGCGTTGATCGTACCAAATACGAGAGAACTTCTCATTACTGAATATTTTGCACCAGTGCTGTTATAATCAAACATGGTCTACTCAGCCCTAGCAGGGGCGTAGGAAGCAAATTTTTATTGGGTGGGGGCCAGGGGTCTCGGTTGGGGGGGGGGGGTCGCTGCTATATATATTTTTATATAGGCTTATATAGGGAACCTTCTTTTTTTTGGGGGGGGGCCAGGCCCCCCTGGTCCCCCCCTTTTCCTACGCCCCTGCCTAGTTCCTACTTCACTTGCATGCCTTTACCACAAATCTGTGCAGCCATTCAAGCTCTAATCAAATAACTGATTTCAGGCCAAACTTTAATCTAGTCATTTGTCAAAGGCTTACTTCATTCAGTTAGTGTCAATGCTGCAGTCAATTCTCAGAGGCGGCTTTCTGTGGACAATTTCTTACACATTCACCGAATCATATTGCTTAAGTAGCTTTTCTACCAGTTGATTTTCAATGAATTGGCTTCCAACTCGCTTCACCACATTTCTTTTCCCAAATCTAAGCATTCCTCCATTTCGCTTCTGCCAGAAGTTTGATTAAATCATCCTCAATTTTGACCTTCTAGTCTAATTTTTGCATTGCGTGACACCTGTTCTAGACACTGCCATGATGTGAAGTTCGGCGTCTTCACGACCAGCCCTTTGTCTCCGCCTTGCCTTTTAGACTGCTGTCTTCTGCACTTTAAATACCCATCAACCAATCCCATCCTCTTAGTCCTTAATCCGCTATCTACCAGGGCTACTTTACTTCTAAAACATGACTCTTCTCCATTCTAACTTTTTCCCATGAGGAGTTCCATAAAAGTAAGGCTTTCCCCTCTCCTTTACCTCCTTGGACCTTCAATCAGACTTTCTGACAATCAGTCAGATCAGAACCATCTGGGCTTCCTGACTTGAGCTTGGTGCAAGACGTCTTCCTATTTCACTCACCACTCGTGTCTCCTCTCCACTTCACCTTCCAGCCATTGTTCTTCTTTGGGTTAACCCTCAGACTCCGTTGTCGCTCCCCCAGCACCATTCACTTCATCCTCCAGCACCCCACGTGTAGGTAGAAGGAGGTGTCTCTGATTAATTCTCATGCCGTCAGCTGCGGTAGACACCCAGCCACCTCCCCACACCATCCACACCATTGGTGAGGCCATGCGTCCATTTCCCCAGGCTCTACCATGACAGGCTGCGAGGCGGCAATTCGGGAGATTGCCTTCAGTTGTAGCCATAGAACCTGTCACTGACACGTCTCCGTACTGCGCAATAGGCAGTGCGGCGCTGTCGTGTGGGTCCTTCAGTCTCCAATGTCGTGGTAGTAGTATAGGGCATGGGAGTATTACACAGGCACTACTGGGGCCTTTGAGCAATGTCTACCTGGAGCTGCGCTTACAAATGAACTCCTTGTAATGAAAAATACACCGTCAGCCAGTTATCATTAAACAACATCAATTATGGGGTATTATGTTGCTAGACTTTATGTATACACTTTTAGACGATAAAGGACTCGAGCTACTACATCTACATCATTGGATACCTACCGTAGATTCAGAGAATATCTTCATTCTTTGATGATTAATCTTAGTTCAAGTGGGAGTAGTCGTGTTAAAAATTATATTTCTGCTTCCATGATCCTATTATAAGTGTTTATACTGAACAGCACACCCCATAATGAGAATGGAAACAAGCTTATAAAGTTAAAAAAACGAATAAGATAGATTTAAGTTTGCGATTACAGCTAACAAAGGCCTGCACATTGAAACAATCATGGTGCTTATGGATGCTATACTACAGTCTACAGCATAACAATTTATCTCCAAACTTTTATCACATTGTATGTAGTATATACATTGTATCCAGAAATGTAGACACAGTTATACCACTGTGACTGTACAGTAAATTTACCATGGGCCAATACTCCCCTTGCACTAATACTGATACTTATACATGTCTATTTAGAGAGGGGCACCCCCCCCCCCACAATCCGCTCGTCTCTAATTCCACTCCCCAGGGTCATAGCCTTCCGG
This sequence comes from Acholoe squamosa, assembly GCA_949317995.1. Lineage (NCBI taxonomy): Eukaryota > Metazoa > Annelida > Polychaeta > Phyllodocida > Polynoidae > Acholoe > Acholoe squamosa. The sequence continues at coordinate 24,343,330 of OX439042.1, forward strand.
CAGGGCCCGGCAGCAGGAATCCATTGCTGTCGCCTGCTAAGGCCTTTGCTCTACAAGCAGTTATTCAATTTGCTCTCCGAGTTGATCCAGCCCCAACCACACAGTCCGCTCGCCTAAGATACTCGTTGCATTGATCTAATATGCACATGTGTATCAGTTAGTCCGAAAGATCGTATCTAGATGGACTCGGGGGTATCCCCACACCATGCATGCAGCTTCGCTATATATGTTGGTCCCGACCCTTGTTTTATTCTGTAACCAAATTTTCAAGTCATGTGGACATTGACACGCATAATTCACTGCTATGTGGCTTACTGGGCATACAGTCCCTGTGCAGCAAAGGAAGAGAGGGTGGTAAAATATATGTCCATCGTCATCCATGAGAAAACGTTGAGGAAAATACGGTGTCCGCTGCGGCAATGCCTGCAGAACGCTCAGAGGGCCGCACGGGCGTTTTTCATCTCCGATTCATGATTCAAACGAGCATTTTTACAGCCACGCCAATGCCGCCTCCTATTGGCAAGAAATGAGATTGTATTGACATCGTGGCAGCCCCAACTATATTGCTTTTACAAGAAAACAGTTTAAAACGTTCTGCTGCCGCCACTGCTGATGAATTGAATTTTCTTTTCCCCGAAGCAGAAGAGTATCCTGAGAGCAGTCTTCTCCCCAAAGATAATACAGTATAACATTGATCAAAGCATTATCTATTGTGGATGAAGAGGGCGATATACTGCATGGGGGTACTAAACAAAATATAATGCAGCAATGTAAATTGCTGATAACTCAAAAAGTGAAAAGCCTGTGATTGGCTCTCATCCTGTTGCATCAGCACTCCCTTACCCATGCAGGTTATTCGCACCACCAAGTCACTATTCGTATAACTCCTGCCAAAACGGTGCTATTCGCACCACATTGCCAAAAAAGGCGGGAAAGTTGATACAAGGATCAACATCATATACCTTCACCGTTTGAGGCAAAAAGCGTCTTATGGCTGCCAACCAACTGAGTCTGTACAATATTGACAATTTCTCAAAATTTACAAAACTTTGTAATGAAATACCTTTTCCTGCAAGACCCTTACATCTCCTCCTTTAATGGTACTACAAATTCATTAAGCAATTCTGCCTCTTATATACAAAATTTCCATCTTTTTTTAAACCTATTCACACCACCAAAATCACTGAAAGTGCAGGGCCCCAGGGTGTCTCCTTATAACTCGCTTTTCGAGTTAAAAACTTTATAATATATCATAGGCATTCTCTTACATTTTTCTTTTTACTCCTACTTTTTATTAATCGACCTATTTCATATTCCCTTTTATTTACTACTTGAAAGGTTCTCATTTATAAGAGCACCCGCTTACCTACTTCACTTCAATGGCATGTACACAGGTTTAAGTGCTTCTTATTCTTGTCACATGTATTCGTATATACAGTGCGTTTTGAACTACTGTAAAATAATAATGGCATACCCTTTTGTGAGTTCTTCTAATCATCCTCGTGCATTACCATAAAAAAGTAGGAGGGAGATGGGAAGTTCCAGGAAATTGTCGTCTGCAACGTTTTGCGTGATTCGTTTTCGCTCTCAATTAGGGAAGACAGCAATGCAATAAGAACAACATAAATAACAATTTCCAAAGACAAAACGACGAGAAAACAGCACAGAATTGGAGACTTTCCCCCCTTTTCTCTCTGCTAATAGGAACTACCTGAGATGACTGTGTGATGTGAGAGTTAGACCTCTCTATAAGACGGCCGACAGGAGACACTTTGCCTTGATGAATCTCACATGCCGGACGTGAGATGGGACTGGTCTGCAGGACTTGGAAATTGCCCATGGGTAGTGGTTTTTGTCTTGTCTCGTGTTTCAGTGTTGTTGTCGTGTCGTGCAGCCCTGCCAGTCCACCAAAGGGGTACAGGAGGACATGTATATGGGCAGGCTGTAAGGAGATATGGCAGTACCGTGATGTCCATACAGTCAGTTAGGGTTAGTTTTTAGTCTTTATATAAAGATCTTGGATTGCACTTTCTATGGTTTTGCACCCAATAAAAAGATGCAGCCGATTATAGAATAATATTGGGTAAATATGACAAGCACATGATGTGAATGGGCATTTGGTGCAACGTCTTAGGTGCCAGTATACTATGTTTGTAATCAGACCTCCTCCGGAAGCAGTGGTATTGATATAGACAACATCTATGTCACATTATTAGGTGCATGTATCTAAAAAGAAAAAGAGAGTTCAGTTGAGGTGCACCCTCCAAACAACCAAATAAAAAAACGGCCAGTACTCCCAAAAGCAAATAAAAAACTTACTTTTACCCATGTATCTCCTCATGGGAATACAAATGTACTGCCATATCACCCATCTTTCATATCAGTACTCAGAATATTTCTATTTGCTGATAATATTATCAGCACTGTGTCTATAAAAAAAGCAATGCAGCCCTAGAGCAATATTCTAGAAGCTGCAATTCTGCAGTCACTGCTATTGGGCAATGGTGCTACAAGCTGCTGAGAACATTGCAGAAAAATGGGTCAGGCCGACTGTGCTTTAATATGCTCAATGTTAGAGGCTCAATTTCTGAATGTCTGGCAGACAACCAGGCAATACTACAAAAATACATTGCATTAGACACCATGACACTTTGTATTTGAATTCTACAGATCAGGAAATACCAATCATGATGCCTTAAACCTATCAAAGAGCATCGATTCACAAAGCACGGTACGGTGTGGGCGTCCCTTCTTTGTGCACCCTGATCCCCAGCGAGTCTGGAATTCAGCAGTATAATTTAATCCTGGTGATTGGGTCTCGGTAGAGATTCCCATTTGGACTGCCATTAGACGGTGCCTTTTTGTATACGTCTGACAAAAATGGTGTATTCAACTACTATCAAACAGGACAAATGGTTGATATAATCTGCAATGTAACAAAAAGGAACAATAATCGTGATAGAGAACTACTTTTATATTGTTCTCTCTGTGGTTATTTAATATCATCTTCGTGAAGCCTGCTGCAAAAGACACCTTCTCCCCAAAAGGCAAACGCCATACACATTTCATTCTAAAGCAGAAATGATTGTTCTTCACGACAATATAATATATATAGTCTCAGAGATTGGCGTGGCAAGGACGAGCTGAAGATTGTCACAGGAGACTACAAGGTGAATTACACCCAGACGACACCTTACATGACAGCCAGATCGTATTAACCACTAGGATTACCTGAGAACGACCTCAACCTACAGACAAATGCCAGGTACTGAAAATGTCAAGAATTGCACCAAGATCCCTCTAGCAAACACTGGCAAAGTGTAACTGGGGTAAAACCTGCCTGATAATAACCATAGCCTCATGATTTGCTCTTAGTATTCGCAGACGCAATGCAACTTTATAAGAAACATCAGTTACATGTCATGAACGTATGGTATAATGTTGAAACCATTCTCTAAAGATAACAGTATATTATGCGGGGTCAATTCAACGTAGTAATCATACAAAGATGATATTAGTGTTACGTCCCTTTGAAACACAACACATGAGATGGTGCAGTGTATGCTAGCAAAAGCTTTATAAGCCCCAGGTTGATAGAAACAACTTCAGGATGATAATCAAACACGAGGTGGTCCACAGGAGGGGGCAAACTAGTCTAATTCCTGTTGAGTGCATTTAGTTAAAATGGAAACTACCACTGCGAAAATGAAATCATAGGTAATTTCCTTATCCATTGAATGAATCCGACCTAAAAAGCCTAGATTTCTGGATAGTGTTAGCTGAAGCAAAGACGAGGCGGCGTGCAAAAAGTGGGTTTCCTGCCTTAAATTCGATTGAAGTAAAATAACATTCTTTTGCCATGCCGAACTTTGTCTGGGTAATATCAATGGCTTTGGCACTGCTGCACACCATGTTTCACCAAAAGGTGGCTCCTAGGTCTGCATTTTTCCATACGTTGGAAACGATTTATGGATTATTATGTGCCAGAATATATTAGCATATTCAATATGACATTGTACAGTTCTAATAGTTTGGGTATTTCCCAACTTGGGTCATGCTACTACCGGTCACGATGCATGTATTTCATTACCAAATAGCATCCAAAATGGGCAATTCTAAGGTAGTATGAATATCTCATAACTGAGAGCCAACAGCGACAACAAAAACGGATCTTATCTTTTTAATTCCCCAGGTCGAAATACATGGGATAACATTTGTTTCAGTTCCGTGTTATTTTTTTCGCAAAGTGAAAATTTGTTGCACATTGTTATAAGCTGTTAATTTGCAAAGTTATAAAGTGCCACTTACTCGTCGTCAGGGTCAACGTCATCATCGTGGGCAGCTCGGAGTACATCAGTGGTGGACTTGGACTTGACGGCTCCTCCAGGGGGTATATCCTCCACGTCGTCCTCCCGGGACTTAGCCCGCCTCCGGCTGCTGAAGAACCGCCGCATCTTACGGAACGGATGCAGGAATTTCTTCCCCGATTTCTTTCCCGACCCATCTGTAAAAGAATTTAGAAAAAATGAAAATCATTGGATTGTTTTTATTTTCACAGAAACTTTTCATATGGTCCAATGGTGCGGCACGCGTTTTGAGTTCAATTTTATGAAACATCTTAGATTTCATTCAACCAAGGAAGGTGCAAGAAGACTGAGTGTGAAAATACGAGAGACTGGTCGTGATTTACAACGAGAATACTGTCTACTAGAATCATTCATTTTATCAGGCAAAACTGCCCCCCCCCCCTTCCGAGTCTGGCAAAACAGGGTCATGGAGGACAATGAAAGAGAGTCAGCAGTATAGCTATATATGCCTACATTGCCAGACTCCCTTTTAGTCTGAGAATATTGTATACGTTCCTTCAAGAGTCCAGCAAAACCGTTTTTCTCAATTTATATACAACATGGAGTCACGACATGCTTTATTCGTGAAAGGGGAATAGTTCTGGCAGCACAAATGGAGTCTATTTGACTCAGTATAAATCTTATGTCTAGCATGACATAGCTATAATGAGAGTACACTTGTACAAGGATCGACATATGGGCTCGATATTAAGATATAAATACGGTATGACAATGTCCCTAGTGGTGCAACACAAGGTTTCTACATTTGACCAAAAAGATCATCTGGTTTCCGGTTGTTGTTTTTTTTTTCTCTCTGGGCAAAACTCAAGCGCCATTCCGCTTTATAGGAACAATGGTAGGGATACTGCAGGTGATTTCTGATAATCGTTAATAAATCCATTGGTTTCACAGTTCACTACAATTAGATACAGTGTATCTCATGCAATTGAGCTATCATGAATAGCCAATGTTTGGTGCCACTGTACTCACTCAATGATTTAATAATAAACGTATCATACATGCAATATTAGCTTCTACACTGTATTATGATACTTTATAGACCACCAGCATTAGTAAGATCCGGTCTTAATCTTCACCAGCATGTTATATTCCCCACTGTACCAAACACATGTCTATATATGTCTACACACCTCCCACCATGTCAACAAACAGAACAGGTTCTCTGCAGGACTCACTGCGTAGAATGTTTTTTTTACATGAATCCTACCAAATCCCGGTGTAATGGAACGCCCCACACTGCCTGTCTATAAGGTATGCAGCCCACATGGCCTCCCCACCAGGAAAAAGGTGTGGTGCCTTGTGGGGCCTACAGCGTCATGACAGCCAGGAAATAGGCCACAGTATTAGGGGCTGTCATGGAGGGTGTGAGAGACAGGTAATAAGGTATGAAGATGAGTAAATATAGACAGGCTAATTTACATCATCTACATACATCTGGTGTATTGTCATAAAATAATATGTGTATTTATGAAGAAGATGATGAGAATGGTCTCACACCCCGTCTCACACACAAGTCCGATTCTTGTCTTCTTCAGAATTATCATGTTTTAGACTGGCATTTTTTAGGCATAGTGTATGTATTTGCCGCGGTATTCTACGAAACGCAGGTAAGGCCCCATAGATAGGGTCGTTATTTTGTGCAGACGACATTTTGCCTGTGTCAGTGGGTCAGGCGGGGCCAGGTAAACGCACCCTGTGTACGGAAACGGGACTAACCCTGGTCCGCAGTGCCCTTCATCATATGGTGGCTAATTATTGCCATGGTACATCAATGCAACCCTGGAGAAAAGCTCGTAAGTCATATATATACACTGTAAAAAAGGAGCTTAGACTTTGAACATGTTTAGGTCTAAACATGTTTAAAGTCTAAACATATTGGATAGGTAGGTGTACTCTTGGCTATCTATTTAGGATTTAAACACTTTAAGTCTAAATGCCTAAACACCTATCCTAAACATGTTTAGATGTTTAGCATTGAAACAGTTTGAAGTTTAGGTGTTTAGGATATCAACATATATATAATATTATGTTTAGGTATGAAAGACTCACTAGATGGCAGTCCTGTGCTCGAATGAAGTTTCTAGAAAGAGTTATATACCCTTCTCATCAAAATATATATCAAAAATCCTTTGTAAATCATTAATCAGGAATTCCATGTGAAAGAACATCAATGTTATAATTAAACATTTTGGACTGGTTATTTATATCCTTTATTGTTTGGATCAATGAGCAATTCTTTCCATAGACACCTTTACTCTGTACTCCAAGAATAGACAAAGCTCTCTCCATTTACCCATTCTGTTGTAATCTACATACATAGGGTTACTCCCTATGTTGGATAATGAATGTGATGATATTCCTTGAGAATATATATGATGTTCTGTCTGCCTACTATATATATAGATATAGTAGAATATGTGAGAGGATCTACAAAGTTCAATATCTATGGATACCATGCATATCTAAATGCAATATGATAATGCTAAACACTATAACCTCGAAACATTATCTAAGCATATCATATCTAAACACATTGGCTAACCTAAACATAAACACAGTAAACACTTTACAAGCCCAAAGATGGACCTAGACACATTGAAATCTTAACACAAAGGCTAATCACATTATTAGGCTAAACACATTTAGGTTTATAAAGTGTACTCAAAAACGGGACAAGAAAATGTTTAGCAATGTGTTTAGATTCTAAACACCTTTTTTACAGTGTATATATATTATATATATATATATATATATATATATATATATATATATATATATATATATATATGTATGTATATATATATATATATATATACATATATATATACATATATATATACATACATATATATATATATATATATTTATATATACATATACACACACACACACACAGCAAATCCACACTATTGGTGGTATCATTCTGCCCTTTATTCTTTAGAAACTCATGGGTGAATCACCATCACGAGGTTTTGAAGTTTACCCCAGAGATATGTCAATATGACTCTTTTTTTTCTTTTATATACATGTATTAAATAGTTCACAAATGAAAGAACCGTATAGACGTAGGTGGGCGTAGGCAGCCACTGAGGACATTTCTCAGTACATGTACATATGGCGATCTTCAAGTATCTTCCTCCTTAATAATTACTATCTTTTTCCCTGCACAGGTAAAAACAATAACACATCCGAAGTAGGGGAAGGTTGCCTAATTTGGACCGGCTCCTAAATTGGACCACCCTTATTTCCCCTAGTGGCAGTAATAGGAACTAGGTTCTAATTTTTTAGTCAATATCACTATGTTCCTAATAACTTCCAAAAATGTAATTTTTCTGTAATTTTATGCACATTTTTCGTGAAAAATGGTTTTTGGACCTCTTGATCTTATTTGCGTCACTGCTTACTTAAGCCCTCCTGGTTGCTAGGCAACATTTTTTTGTTCAAAATCCTTCCAAATTTTTAGATGTCATATTATACTTTAGACTAAAATGAAATTTGATAAAAACCATTGTCATGTTTTAGAAAACAAACTATCAATGAGAAAGATGAAAAGTTGCCTAAATTGGACCAGCTAGAGTTGCCTAAATTGGACCATAGCTGTAATATTGGATCCTTTTTAGTTGCCTAAATTGGACCACCCGGTGGGGCCTAGGCCTAGTTTTCTAATTTGGATCAACGTGTAACCTTTTTCTTACTCCAGTATGGAGCAAATTCACATGATATTGAAGGGAATACTAAGAGGACATCTGTATCAAAAGTTCCCTAGTTTTATATATTTTTCAATATAATGAAAGTATAAGGAAATACAGAACAATAGTGCATATTGGTCCAAATTAGGATATCAACTGGTCCAATTTAGGCAACCAGGTGCCTAAATTGGACCATTAGGCTTTGATTTTTAATTGCACACCCTGACTAGATAAATTCAAATTCCTAGTTATGCTATCACCATAAAGCTATAAAGTACCATCACAAAGTGTGTAAATTTTACATTCAAATTCATAGAAATAATCACTGGACAGGAAAAAGTTCTTAGGGGGTCCAAATTAGGCAACTTTCCCCTACTAATGAAGTCGTCTACAGGGTTTATATGATAATTCTTTGAGTAAACATTTGGCGATGTGTGCATCATGAAGGAAAGTAACATTCACTTTAGTATCCAATCTTCATTATACCATGGAGACTAGAGGACTTTTCCACTCTATGATTACATATGTGGTTTTAATCCTTCATGGGGAGTAATATCGAATGTCGTTAATTGTCAGAGTAGAATCTATAGGTCGATTGGATCATTCGTTTTAGAGCAATGAAATTGGAAGATCAAGACAGGCTGAAAACCTGAGAGCCTATTTCAATTGAATCATTCATTTTATCAGGCAAAACTGGACCCCCCCCCCGAGTCTGGCAAAACAGGGTCGTGGAGGGGGAGGGGTCCAGTTTTGCCTGATAAAATGAATGATTCTAATAGACAGTGTTTGCTACTTAATCCCTCTATAGTGCCATACTTTGAGATAGCGGACACATGTTGTACGTGGAGCAGAGCTTATCTTGCAGCAGCATAGTGAAGTGAAGAGCCGTGAGCGACTGATACTAAAAGACACTAGGCCAAGAAAAATAAAAGGTGTGTTTCCAGTAACATAGCTCAAAGAGCTAGGCCGGTAGGTCGGATTTTTTTTTCAATTTCTTTTTTACATTTATATAGGAAATGTTAGGGCACATATCAATGGATGTACCAATTCTTTGATTTCATTGTCAAATAATGATGGGAAAATGGCAACTATGAGAAAGGGGAAGAACATGAAAAGGATACAGGAAAAATCCTCAAAAAGTAATGAAAATGTCTTTAGAATATGAAAAAATGAGACAAATTTCTTCAAAATCACAAAAAAAGTTTCTTTTGCCCCTGTTTTGCTAGGGTCGGTCGGGTTACTGGAAACAAACATTTTTTTATTTGGCCCTATCAAAAAGATTATCTCGGGAGTAATACTACCAAAAACCTCTTAGGCCATTTCATCATAAATACTTTGCCGCCGCTGGAATTTATCCTTATGGAGTTTGGACCTGGTATATAGATGCCCTTTCTTTTAGGCCTGGGATTGAGGTCAAATCTACTGTCATGTGTATAGTTGGGAATTTCGGCTTCATTTAGAGATCATATACTCAGATCCATCCCCTAATTTCTTTTAAGTAAAAAAACAAAACAAAAAACTGAAATAGGCTAGGACAACTAGATGAATGGAACTTCTGACAGTATGAGAAGCTTTACAACTAATTTAACTTCTCTCTAAAAGTTTAGTAGCATAGTGTGTGCATCCGTCCCCGGTGAGCATGGTGGACAAATAACTTGGATGGAAAGATGCAAACTTGAAGCCGGAAATGATCTACCATCATTTCACATTCACAAATGCACTCAAATGTAGTAGTCCTTTTTGGCACTTCCGATCCAAGTAATGGTCTCTGGGACTAAAAGGACAATGGTAAAAGTGGGTGCTGCCTTTGGGGACCCGTCGTGTAATACAATACTCGTGCACAAGCCTTCATCCGGGGACGTCTGGGGACCTAGGGACCTGCCATTGTCCCTTACACAATATGTATACGCCCTCCAGGTGCTAACGGACGCGTTCGGAAATTGCTACAGCTTTGCCTGTGTCTGCATCCGCCAATTTCCATTCAGCAGCCATTTTTGGGTATGTTAACATCTAAAGGACACTACTTTTGAGTTTATTTACTCTTGATGCATAACTCAACATGACACAACATACATGAATCATACTTCTCTAAGCTGAGAATTACATCAAACCGAATAAGTCATAGTGGTAAAGAGAAAACGGGATTGTAGAGTAAAGTACCTCTATCAAATGGATTAGCAAAGGGAGGATATTTAATGATGATCGGTTACTCAGTTTGCTCACCAGTACCCTATAAGATAGTTGGCCGTTCATGGTATAAGTCAGCACGAAACTGGCCTATCCTTAAAAGGTACGTGGGGAAAATTCCCGACCACATAGGACATATCAGTGTGAGGCGAGCTAGTACAGTGGCCCAAGAAACAGCAATTTTACATGTGCAGCTATAAAGGATGATCTCATTATATCTCATTCTCCACCCACTACTTCTATGTCGATAAAGACACTTATCCCATCATATCAAGATGCACCACAGTGTGCCAGGATATCTTCTTTAATGTCAGTTCCACTAAAGCTATGTTTCAATCACACTTTGCACGAGTCAATGATGGGTCAATGACAAACGACAATGTGATTTATTCAAAACTTCCGCATTTCATTGATCCCGCCACGTCCATCTGACGTACTTCTGACAACACTCCCATATTGTGGCAGGGCTATGTTGTGATGCACATGATGATTATCTGTGAGGTCCCCCCGGACAGAACTACCCATAGATACCATGTGAGGATCATGTAGACTTCCTGGGTTGACTCAATGGAGAACACAAACTCTACAGAGCAATATATGCAGTTTATCTCTCATGAAACACAGTGGCGGATCCAGGATTTGAAAAAAGGGGGGGCGGGCCCCGAAAGGAGGCGCCCCGGCGCCCCCCTCCAAATCCGCCACTGAAACAGGAATTTGAGGGGATGCAGCTCATTTTAATCAATATGTCTACTTCCCCAATTACGATAGGGCACAAGCTGAATATAATGTCAATTCTTATAAAGTAATAATACACTGGATGCTAGCCATTTCAAATTGTGTTGCATTCATTGTAAATCACCCTAGTCTGGTTTAATACAATGTATGATCACGCATTGAGTATTGTCTCTTTGTTGATTTTTTTTTGTTCTTCGTTTTCAGTCCAACACCGCACCTATCACGTTACCAAGTGCTGTTGTTGATTGACCTCTATTCATATTGTATTGTGGTGTCAAGGATATTATACACCCCATCTCTCATAAGGATAAAATTCACATTCGCCTGTCAATTGCCAGCCCTGATCCAACTGATCCAAATACCAATTGCTTTCTGAATAATTATAATACAATGTGCCTGAACAACAAAGCACAACGTTTGTTATCTCCTGACCTTAGTGTCCATGAGGTCTTGGCCAGGGCCACCATGACCAGCACTTTTTCTAGAGTTCATGACTCTATAACAACTTAACGGGTCCCAAAGGCCGATTATCTGAGTACATAAGGTGATAAGGACAGCTGGATTTCTAAGTCTATTTAAACACCTCCCTCCTCAAACAGCACTTAACAGCTCTACCACCACCACAGACAGACAGTCTGTCTGTTACAGCCATGTTTCACCATATCAGGAGTCATATCTCACTAAGTAAATGAGCTCTATCCAATACTTCTCACTGCTGAACTAACAACTCATACCGATGCAGGTTCACGGCCCAATCTCCTACTACTTCAAATAAATTAGATGACTCCCTTCCCTTTATTTTCTTTTGTTACTATGATGAATTTGGTGCATTCCAGATAAATGCATATATATATATATATATATATATATATATATATATATATATATATATATATATATATATATATATATATATATATATTCCAAGTACTTTCAGATTAGATTTAAGTGGTACATCCGTATACATACTACTTTTTATCTCCTCATATCAATGTTACAGCAGCATTGTCATCCCGGTGTGAGTGTGTGATCCCACCTCTGTACATAAGTCCATGTGCACAAGTGGACCTGTAACCCCAGCACATATTGGAGGAGATTACCTCAGACACCTCCCTTATATAGCCTCGTCTGATACCAAAAGTGGCATCATGAAAATGCCTATTAAAGCTTCCAGCAAAGACTGAAATTTCTCAAGGACATCATAACAATGCTCAATGACACAATGGCAACTGACTTTGGATATCAATGTGTGATTGTAAGAGACCTTGAGGATACGGGACTTTATGCATGCCGACACTGTTATCCTATAGGACTCAGTATGGCGGCCTAGTGGAGCCGCCATATTGAATTTCGCTTGTTGAGGTAAAACCTACTGATAGCACCTACCATGATGGGTACATTATCCCTGGTTAACATCCACTTCCAGGGACATGCTGGTCCCATCCTACCAGTTCTTATCAGTGTGTGTTGCCGGAACCAGCTCCACACTGGCTAGTGGCCAATACACTGTGAGTGAGGATATGATTAGATTACTCCATTTTTTTTTATTTAGCATTCAAATGTATTCACTAGTAAAAAAAGGCATATACTCTTTTCTCCCCCAGATACAATTGTAGATTGGACAATACTCCATGCCTCAATGAGCATGTGTTACAGCCACCAAGTGCTGACTATTGATCTGTGTAGCTACAAGTATATTGGGTCATGTTACATGTTGAGGCTCAAGGATGCAACATGTTTTCGGGTCAATTATCTGGCGCTAATATTGAATATAGAAAGAAAGGACATTTTAGTGTTAACATACGACCGAATATATTCACTGCAAAGACCCTGATTCAAGCGCAAAACACAAGGTCTCCCATCTCAGAAGGCATATACCTAAGCCTAGTGTAGGTGTAGTTTCTCCTTTCAGAAAACACATGAATTTGAAAACCTTTTTTTTTTCAAGATTGAGGTCGAATAGCACAAGAACCATCTAGATAATCAAAACCATGATATTATTTTGTCATATTTTCTTTGTGAGATTTTGGATGGTGTTATCCTTATTCAATCGGCGTCAATCTAATGCAATCGCTTGAGAAACTCCTGGGGCACACAGCAAAGTCTATTGTTAACAATCATATAGCTCATAAGCTGCTCGTGCCACAGCCACAGCCCCACTGCAACAGGACAGGAGTGTCTCTTGGCTGCAGGCACTACCATCATCAGTTCACTGGCAAGGTTCGTAATGGCACTGAACACGACAGGGGCCTCTTTTCCACAGAAACCTGATAATTACCGCATTACACTGACGCCCAGAGATGCCACTCACCAGCCAACAAATACCAGGAAAACTCGACTTTTGGACACATTTTCCCAGGAATTTAACATAATTTAATACAGGTATCTTGGAATGAACACCAGGAATTCCTGGTAAACCAGGAAAAGTGGCATCACTGGACGCCTTCATGTCCTTAGACCTGGCTAAAAGATATCGATCACCCTTCGTCGTCAATTTCCTTGGCCTTTCTTTTACATATTCTGTAGAAATGGGAGGTGTTGTTGTTCTCAATTTCACTGCCTCTGCTCTTCTGTTTTGGGGTTTGTCAATATTAACCATTAATGAAAGGCTGGTATCATCGTTAGCGGTGTGAAGGATGGGCTATAATGAAAGATAACATGTCTGGGGGGGGGGGGTACTTCTGAGATGCCTGAGAGATCTTTGGGTGCGATATAAACAGTCAGATGATTGAGACAGTGCTTGCTCCTGGAGAGCCGGAGATTAGAACGTTTAAAGATTGTAATTTTCCTTCAGTCGAGGAGCTGTGCATGAACGGAGGCCCATGGATGGTGCTAAAATGTTTTACGGTGAGCCAGCTTGGAACCAAATGTGTCTACAAAAGTTGTTGTTTTTCTGGGAGCCATTTAGAGAAAAATGTTGGGTTTATCGGGGTAAAGTGGACAAAAGCATAGGGCACGAGCCACAGTTTATAGGCCTTATCAACGTCAATAAACTTTTTCTGTACACAATGTAACATACTTGAATTACACAAGAGAATACACAACTAGATTTTGAAAATTCTCAAAATACACCCCTACAATATCATCTTTGTTCAGATCAAGAAAATTATGCATGTACGCACAACTTTGTTATTATTCAATGATTAACTATACAATAACTAACATGAATTTCGTTAAGTTTTTATTTGGTATTCTATTTCTTTGACTCTATAGACCAACCAAGTGGTATGAATGTAAACATATAACTACAAGCTACTGACACATTTGTGTGCTGTTATTGCTCTATAAAATCCATGATTGCCGCCTTAATCTATGATCTTATATATAATCAACTGACACTTCATGTGTATGATCAATAATCCCTTTGCTCCGTTGATTGCATCCACACACCGAAACTCAATACCATGACCGCTCGTCGACCTAATACATCACCAAATATGCTGACGTCCAGAAAAGTCAATATAATACTGACGTATCCAATTTTCTCCACTCAGATAGCTTTGATCATGGCTGACTTTAATAATGTGCATTTACACCAGCTGGGACAGGGATCAATCTCAACCCCCACCCTCGTCATGCTGGTTGAGGGTGTATGTATATGATGAAGGCGGAACATGCAGCGTCACTGGAGGAACCAAGAAGTTTAGATACTATAGGAGAGGACAATGAGAGCATAGTCTATGGGTAGAGTGTGACAGGCCACCCCCCCCCTCTACCCCCCCCCCATGAAACTAGGTGCCCTTGTGTTTTCATTGTTGATTTCTATAAAGGATTAGGTGGTTTATGGAGCTGTGGTATTCCTTTATCAGGGTGATACTATAGGGAAGAAGGAACCACCTAGACCAGAAAATCCTGCTGAATCCATATTTTATTATTATGATTCTCAGAAATGATATTCAAAATGATGAGAAGTCTTTGCAGACACAACATGTAAAGCAGAGTTAGTACCTCAATGTACATATCCAAATGTCTGCCTATCTCCCAATCTGACAAGTATTCTATCTGTGCATTACTCTGCCTATCTCACATACTGCCTATCCCTTAGTCTATCTATCACTCATACTGCCTATCTCTTGAATCCAAAGCATATTGAATTAGGTAAAGCTATCTCGAAAAAATGCCTAAATACTAAAGCTTACTCCTCACTTTACCTAATCTTCTCTGGTCCTAGTTTCCCATAGTTTACCTATCATCAATCTACCTATCATTCATTTTACCTATCCCTCATGGTGACTATCCCTCAGACTATCATGATTAAACTGTATTGTTCATCTCTTTATTTAGGCCCTAATGGTTAACAGTACATTACTTATCATATCTACCATTTTGATCCTACCTATCCTTAACGATGCCTATCCCGAAGCCTACCTATCCTTCATTAGACCTATCCCCCAACTCTGCATATCCCTCATATTTGACCTACACATCTGTCCCTAGCAACCATGTTTTGTTTTTTTACATTTGCTCATCTTACAAGGTACTCTCTGTGCCTATCACTCAAACTGGATATTTTTCATACTACCTATCCCCTTTGCTACCAATCCCTTTGAATGCCTATCCCTCATGCTCTCCATATGGCTTTCTTACCATCTCAGCTCAGTCAGTCTAACCCACTCTCTCTATTCATATCTCAGCTTGTGTTTAATTTCTTCCACCTGTCTCCAAGTCTATGCCTTGTGAAATATACCTATCCCCCATTATGCCTATCCTCCATTCATATCATTATAGGTAAACTGAAAGATATGCAGCATGAATGATAGGTAGATGTATCAATAAGGTGGACCGTAACCAGTATGTTAGGTGATAGATTAACTAAGATATAGTCATCATAATGAAGGTGGGTTGTGACATAGGTAGGTTAAGAGAGTTGAGATGGGTAAGACAGCTATATAGAGAGCATGGGGGATAGGTAAGGATGGGTAGCAAGGGGGATAGGTAGTATGAGCAATTAGCAATTTGAGAAATAGGCATAGAGTACCTTGTAAGATTAGCAAACATAAAAAAGAAAACATGGGTACTAGGGACAGATATGCAAGTCAGATATGAGGGATGTGCAGAGTTGGGGGATAGGCACAATGAGGGATAGGTAGGCTTCATGATGGGCATTATTAGGGATAGGTGAAATTGAAATAGTAGATATGATAAGGAATGTACTGTTAACCAATAAAGTCTTATATGGCAGAAAAACAATGCAGATTAAGCATGATGGTCTGAGAGATTATCACTGTGATGGATAGGTAAAATGAATGATAGGCAGATTGAGGATAGGTAGACTAAAGGAAAGAAGGAACAAATAAGATAAGATAAGGTGAGGGGTAAGAATTATAAGTTAAGCCTTTTAAGAGATAACCAGATTTAACTGTAGATGATTTGCATTGAAGAGATAGGCAGGATGAGTGATAGGTACACAATTGATATGCTGTATGTGGGATAGGCAGAGCAATGCACAGGCACAGTACTTGTTTGACTGAGAGATAGGCAGACATTTGGGTATGTGGATTTATGTATTTAAATTACAATCACATGTTCTATATTTAAAGATTTCCAATCATTTTTAATATAATTTTTGTACATTTTCAAAATATTTCCCTCATCAAACCTCAATTTCATTTGGAATCCCTTTCATGAAGATACATGATGATAGCTCCATAAACCCCCTTATCCTACAAAGGGCCCAATACTGAACAAACAATGTCACCTAGTTTCATAGGGGGGGGGAGAGGGGGGTTGGCCTTTACTATAGGACTGCATGGAGTAACCTATCCTATACTGTACAATCCTTGGAGGAACTGTCACTCCTTATTATCTTATTGTATTTAATGAGCAAATTAAGACTCTCTATGGAGAAAGGCAATGTATGGAAACTGGTAAACTACAGTAATCACAACCATGAACAGTACAATTATAGATATACATGTAGTATAGCTGCATTTATTAAGTGAGAATACTCATCTTGTAAAATGAGTACTGGCAACCTATCATTATTGTCACTAGGTTATTAGATATACAAGGTCATTTTCGTTAATAAGGCATAACATTGTCACTCGTTTACTATACGATAACCTATGACCTTTTAATATGACTGTGTGGGGCTAGTATACTCCAGTATTGACACTCCAGTATTGACACTCTAAATATGATAGCAGCAGGTGCATTGAGATGAGACAATGGCTGGCTTTTAATAGCATGCCCTAACACAAAATAAAGATACATCCTTTTCCATTCAAAGCACGTACCCCTGTGTGGAAATACAGCTATGAAATTTTAGTCTCTAAATTGCTTTGACAAACCACATACACTAAGGCCAAACAAGTCAGTCACCCTGAAAGGTACTGTCCCTAATAGCTCATCTCCAAATGTATTAATAGTGGTAGCAAGCTATTCCCTCCCTCTACCGAGGCCATCACAGTTTTCTCCCCTTTAGAGTAGAGCCTAATGGCTAGGGTGAAGAGGCTAAGTGTCCAGCTCTGAATGCATTTGGGCTGCATAGAAGAAGGCCAATCCTATAAGGCAGACAGCCAGCGGGCAGCAGTGGGAGCTACTCATGGTGAGGGGAGCTGCTCGGGGGCTGACCTGTACAGTGGACGAGCAGCTCACCACAGTATCCCGAGGCAAGGCATGAGCAACAGGAGCAGCTCCTGGGTCTGGGCAGCATATTGGAGGAGCTCAGTGGTGGCAGATGGACGTGAGATATAGTTCAATGTATATAGGGCACGTAGAGGGAAGCCCCGCTGTGTATGGTAATGTAAAATGATAGGCGTGTTGTGGCGGGGCATGCATCTTGTATGTATGCCATGTATACCAAGGGTGAACAAGAGACAGTGTAAATGTATACAGTTTATGTAAAACAGCATAAAATGTGTATTACAACAGCCTGTAGCTCACACTGACAGAAAATGCCTTGCCCATGCTCCTATTCAATATCATGGAAGAATAGATGTAATTGGATATTCATTGAACAAGGAATCATTAAAAAGGATGATTCTATTCACATAATTTTAAAGTTCAAAACTACAGATTCAATTGAATGCTTTGCCTTCATAAAAAAGGAAGCCATATAGAGCATTGCCCTATCTCTCTCTTCCTTTCCGTAATCAATATCGTAGATGTGTCTACTCAGTATAAAGTTATACCCAGACCATAAAGTGGCCCTATAATCGACCTGAAATAATAATAATAAAAAAGACCCAGATCACTAAATCCCAGGATAGTGAAGAGCCCTCCGGTCCCTCATAAGTCTTGGGTCCCCCAAAATCCCTATTCCACCTCCTTCACCCATCCCCCTCCACATTCAGACGAATTGTGGGGAGTTATTCAGAAATGACAGCACAGAAGCATCAAGCAAATACAGGAGTCAATCGACCAGAAGCCGTAGATATGGACACTAAGCCTTCCACTGTCTGACTGCTCCATGTCCGCTTGTTCCCCTGGAGCTGGGATGGATCAGGCTCTGGATATTACATTAGGTGTCAGAGGGACGCCAGATAGCCCTGGTGTCAATAGTAAAGTGTGTGTATACGCCACCACAAGGTTGGGTGTAAGGTTGTGGCAAAGTAATTTGATATATATGAATTATGTTGATGCTTTTGTCATTTTATTTTTAAAATAAAGGCTCATTGAAAGGCTAATAAATGTTACCTTAGATGTGGTAACATGTACAACCTTTTACACAGAAGAGACATCGGTGAAACACGAGTGCGCCCAACAAGATATTAGACATGCACCTTCGTTATTAGCTGAACATAAAGCAGTCTCATCAAGTTCTAACTATTTCTTGATTGAATGATGATATCTCAATTCAACATGAAAGACATGGATCTGGACTTCCAATTACGCCACGGATATTATAGGTCAAGGCGGGGCAATTTACCTTCTAACCGCCACCTGATCCTCCAATATAAGGGATTTGCCTGCAACGATGACTGCCGAGATATGTGATTTGCTAGTATACTTGTACTTGACTATGGAAATCCCTTTTGACGAAGAGATACTCTGATCGCTCAAGCAGAGAAGTGTTGAACGTGAGAAAATAGAAGTGAATATCATAGAGGCCTCTACAGCCCTCCACAGGCGCACCATAGAGAGCAGACGACATTTTCTCCCTATATACAGAGAAATAGGAGAGGTAGGAGCCTGACACAGCGCTATTGCGCAGTTCTCTTGTGACTTTGATGGGAAACTACTTGGCTGCCAAAAAGATACTATACAAGAAGAATCTCCTTATCTGGGCTCGGCCTGCTCCTTTGCACATGAGGATGAGATAACGATGAAAGACCCCTATCCGTCCCCTGAAGGTCCATCCCACAAGGGATACTTGGTAATCAGTGGACTGCCTCTAACAAGGTTGTTTGTCATATGTTCGAGGGCTCTGACCGTGTGTGGAATGGATCCATGGAAGGGCATATCTTTTTGTGTTTTACACTCCATATCATAATTATGCCTGTAAATCACACGTATGTTCAATACCCTGGATCTTCCTGTAAAAAAGCCCCAAACTTCAGGCACAGTGATACACATATTATACATGTTTCATCTGGAGACGTTTGAGAGAACTTTGAAAAAAAAATCCTATCAGTGACATCAATTGTCGACGTTCACCACAACCTATATTAGGACTTCAATCTACTGACCTTGACCGTGGATATCATCTTCAAGGTCATCTCCGCTGGAAGCCATCGTACTCCACAGAAAAGGCCCTCAGCTGTAGGTCACCAAGGTCACGGGGTTACCGACCCACCTCCAGCCCCAGCATCAGGCTGTAAAACAAAAAGAACATAAACACATTAATGGGTGCACAATCACATCAATTTGCAGAGTTTGAGAGTAAGTGTTACTACTGGTGCTGGATTTGCCGACTAAAATAGAGTGCGGTTTAACAAAAACATACAATATAAATTAGTTTTGCGGTAAATGATTTTACATCGTTAAGCATTGTTAAGTACATGTTTTAGATATGTGATAAGGCTACTTTAATGTCCTACTGCTTACATATTATAATCACTGTGTCTATACACAGTAATTGCACCAGACTATGATATGATCTATTTTAGACCGATCCCTTTCAGTTAATATGTTGTAACACCAGAGAGGGGAGATCACCATCAGTCCTTCAGCATCCTCTATATGAGATAATTAGTTGCGACAGGTGATTAAAAACCTGTAATCAAAGTGCGTCACAGACAGTAACGCCTCTAACAATAGTACCCGCTATCCCTTGGAGGATTCGTGGTGTTCATTAAAACGAATCCTATCAAATGCAAACTTAGTTTTCAAATTGTCATTCATTACAGTATGATAGGAAACTCATGGGCGCCTATGGCGTTCTATAAATAGGCCATTGGAGTCCCAACTAACGCTTTTTGTCCCCTTTTAATATACGTTTACTATCCCATTCAGCCTTTTGTTACAAGAGTCATTTTATGTTATCCTTTTTTGGTAGTTTGGTTTCCTGTCTTTTTATCTTTAAATCTTTGGTTTCCATCTCCCTATATTGTGTAACTGTCTTTATACCAAAAGGCTTCCTGTATTAAAGATGCCACAACACCTGCACGTTCAATAGAATTTACTGCCCTTTGGGTGAGAGGTGATCTATAGGGAGTTATGACCCAGGCCCCTACATCAGGTCATGACAAGGTCATGTCGGTTTTACGAGGGCTTTGCGATAGGTCACAGCACGAACACCTCTGGATTGGAGCAAAATTGATACGGTGGGTTTCAGGTAACATGGGTAGAAAATCAGGTTTCTGTTGGAAATGTCCTTTTAATCATTATTTTTCGTGAACAATCAAGGTGATAAGTTTGCAGCTGCAGGAATAGTACTCGACTTGTTTTTTTTTTGTTTTTTTTTTTTCAAAATGACCTCCTGCTGTCTGTTGTGGTTCTTTAGCCTTAGGCGAACGTGTGGGTTGAAGTATAGGACGATACAGGTCAGCCGTCCACCAGACAAGTGGTCCGACACTAAAAGTAAGTGTGGTGACAGGAACTTGGTACCTATGTACGGGATGGGGAGGGTTAAACACCCCACCTCTTCACCCCTCAGCACACCTGGGGACGCAGGGGTTAAACCGAGTGACAGTGGTGAGGTACGTCTCGGGAGGTTATACAGCCATCGTCACTTGTATGAACAATTTATATATTTAGTCTATTCTAATCATCATTCTCAACAGGAAATTGTCCCCTGTCCTATCACCAATTATAATAATCTAAGGGGTATAGGATTGCCATTATTTCACACTACTAAGTTTATCTCTGTGTTACAGCATCTATCGTCCCTCTACCATAATTATTAAAATCAGAGTGAGTGAGTGAGTAATAGATGTTTAACGCCATTTCGACAGCTAAGGTCATATTCATGGCGAGAACTACATTACACAATTTCACAGAGAAATGTATCGGTGCCCGCGCATATGTGCATCACATACATTAAAATGAGATATCTTGAGCTAAAATATCCTCAGTAGTTTTGCTGTTATTGCTTGTCAAACATAGGTTGCTGTGTACAACTGAAAACGGGAAATAAGCTCTAAATGCATTATATCCCATCATAAACACTAGTAATGCAACAAATTGCAGTTTTGTGGAAAGATAACCAAAGAAATGTGATGTTTTTGTCATAAAATTGGTCCTGGAGGGATTTTTCTAGCTCTGTTTTCGGTTCTGGGTTCCTGAAGGAATTTAAAAAAAAAAAGTTTGTGGCGTAAATTCCCAATTGGAATAAGGGAGTGGTTTCCATGGCAACCAGAAATTGTCTTCTCTACCAATTTTCTATGTTTCCATGACAACCAACATTCCAAAAATGGAATATTCTTAGTGGAGATGGAATGATTTTAAGCATACCACTGGATTCCTTATGAATATATAAAAAATTGGTATAAAGTTTTTTTAGCATGTTTGTCAGTGTTTTACCCATATACTGCCCCCTGGTGACCAAAACCAGTACTAAAAATCCGCCCCAGAGGCGCGTTCACCCCCGTTGGGACACATATGTAGCAGATGATCTATATATCACAATCATGTTACACAGTAGAAATGCCTGGTACAAATATATTTACTCATATACTATACTGTATTTATCCTTATCAAATCTCTCTTGTATGAGATAAAGCAACATGAACACATTCACGCAAATTTCTGTCCCCATATGTAGAGCGTCAGACAGAGATAACATCCATTGAGATTTTCCAAGATAATATCTGTGTAAGCAATCTCTCTATATACATATTGTTTTCTATAGATGCCGGGCATGTACTTGTAAGACCTATAATGCTGTGCCTAGATCTAAACACCTGCTGTTCCCACAGGAACACTCACTGGTAGGTACCACACGTTACAACCACAACATGACACATGGCAGCAGTCCAAAACAACAATACTGCCACATATAGATGTCCTAGTTCCCCTTCACACTCAAAGACCCTATTTCGAGCACCATCTGGAACCTATAGGCCTGACATCAGTAGCTGAAACGTGTGTAATCCTTATTTTGTTGCGACATGACATTCCAATGTTAACAGTTGATTGAATCGGTGCCTATTAAAGTAATACTGAATGCCAAAAAATAAAATTTTCCCACGCGACACTAAGGGCATGCAGTGTTTCAATCAGTAGTTGCATGACACATCATTATTACAGACCAAATAAGGATCTATTTACTTTATGCCATGACAGATGCGAACGTCACTATAGATTAGTACTAGAGCTGCCGTATTCAATGGGGGGCATTGAATACAATATGTCCGTATTCAATGGCTAATGATCACGTGATTCATGTATGATAAAATAAGTTGATTTGTCTATCTAGAGTATAGATAACCCCGTAGGCCATGAAATAAAAGCAAATGTCCACTCCCATGGAACATTTTTGCATCATATTCACCGAGGTGAGGCTGTCCGTATTCAACGATGCCTTATAGGCAGAGTTGAATGCAGACAGGCCTCACTGAGGTAAATACGATGCAAAATTATTCCATGGTCATGGACATTTGCCTATATATTGTTTATGAATACAATCATGGCAATGTAAACATTTTCTGGCAGTGTTCCCAGGCTGGACCATTCCAAACAAGATGAGGCAAAGGAGTACCACAGCCCTCAGGCACAAGGTGTACAGAACGCTTATCGCAGACTAGGAGGGAAACAGATATTAACTCAGGGACTGCTGCTCAGCTGACAGCCATTATCAATTCAAAATACTGAATGAGTTACTTTTTCTGCATTCAAGTTTAAGCTGATCAAAAGCCTCTCGGTTTTATTTGAGTGTGTGCATTACAGATGTGACTGACTTAAATCCTGTTACAGTCTCATGGCATACCTCAGTCCGTTTTTAAAATTCACTGAAGTTAACTTATTTATATTTTCAAATATTCTAGGATATGAATTTGTGTACATAAAGGTGTCTATTACATAGACAAGGATCACCGTGCGAACTGAGGTACTAGTGTAACTGCAGTAACCCGATCCAACATGGCAGCTGGTAATACCACCAGTGTAACTGAGTGTACTAGTGTAACTGATTGGTACCATACTGAAATTTCACATCTAAATTACTTTAATTTCTATTATTTTATTAGCTTCATCTCGTCATGGGGATTTCAGAACTATTTGTACCTAAGCTCTAACTGTATTAGTTATTTTTTAATTGCAGAAAATAATATGGGATTTACGGGTCCTTGTTGGAGGAAATTCCCAGACTACATGTATTTGTATACGAGGCGTGGACCCCCTAGATCACATATTTTTTTCGATTTTTCATGCAAAATGATGCATAAAATGTCTAATTCAGTGGCAGATCCAGGGGGCCTGCCCCCCTTACAAAAAAAAGAAGACAAAAAAGAGGGAAAAAGTAGAAAGAGTAGAAAAAAGAGGGAAAAGAAAAGTGTAGAGGGGGCCCCAAACAGGCAGCTTGTAGTGCTCGTGGCCACATATATAGTACCTCATCAACTCTCACCAAGTCTTGCTCCCCTTCTAGACAATCTTGGATCCGCCACTGTCTAATTTTAGTAATGTACCGTAATCTCCCGCATATAAGGCGCGTCTTATACGCCAAACAAAATGCTGCTGAGTCTTATACGTGGGAGGGACATTGCCTTGAGTTTGGGGTGCGCCTTATAGGGGTGGTATTTTTACTATAGATCAGTACTAAATTAACAAAAATCTGCCCTTATAGGTGCGCCTTATACATTAAACAGTCCTCTCTTAGTTGGGGGTGCGCCTTATACGCGAGCTGCGCCTTTTACGCGAGAGATTACGGTATGTACAAAAAATAATAGGCATCTAGGGGCCCCTGGGGGTTTTCTCTCTACAGAAATGATATCAAAACGAATGCAAAGTCAAACCAAGTATGAAAAAATAATGGTTTCTAATACATACTGAAGAAATTTAGAATTCCCTTTTTACTATAGAATATATAGCAATCTAATGTAAATGCAGTAAATAAGGTATATTACACAAGGATTCCCATTATCATAGGAAAAAGATATTTATATTTCTGAAAAGCTCATGACTTCCTCTTAAAAATGGTTACCATGCCATGTGGCCACAAGCAGAACATTTTAGGTGATAAACTGTTTTTCTTTTTAAAAGGGACCATAAATTTGGTGAAAACCCATAGTAATATCCTCCAATGGACATTTGGCCACCTTCTGGTAATGTTACCTTAGAGTACCAACTGCCCCCCCCCCCCCCCCTCGAGAGGACCGCACTGAATAGTTGGGATTATTTCATTAGCTGATAATCAAACCAGCTACGTCGGTATAGTAGTAGGCTACCTATAGTGTCGTTACTTGTACTTTTTAGGTGACATTTCTCCTTATCAGAGGGCTGTAGTTACCCTAGTACAGGGAACACTATCCCAGTACTTTGTAGTTACCCTAGTACCTGACAGTATGGTTCATATGATAAGCTACTTTTCTCATTTTCAGCCATCCTGGTGGGATTCTGCAATTCCTTCTACCAGTTACTATCCAGATAACATCAACATCATTTATTGTCATACATTTGGACTTACTACCTTAACTACCTCCCTTTTACCAGAGTACAGTTACCCTAGTACCTCTGTTGTAGTTACCTAGCACTTGTTATTGTTGACCAACTTAGTTACCCTAGTACACCCAAATCCTAAAACACTAATTACTAGACCATGTCAGCTTATGGCTTTTAGTTCAGACTATTGGGAATTTTCTGATCCACACCTATACAACTCTCCATCATTCAAATCCACAGGAATACAATGAAATTTGCCCTTTTATTTCTCTATGGGACAGACCAAAGCTGCCATGTTGGATCGGGTAACTGCAGTTACCCTAGTACCTGTCTGCCCAGTGAGGGTGTAAGGGCCCAAAATGACATGACTATACATAGATAGTGAGGTTTTCTAAAAGGTAACATAACTACAGACAGCGTGGTTAACAAAGATGGGACATTCAGGCAGTGGAGTTCTCTATTATGGCACATGACTGCAGACTGTGGAGTTCTCTATTATGGCACATGACTGCAGACTGTGGAGGTCTCTATTATGGAACATGACTGCAGACTGTGGAGTTCTCTATTATGGAACATGACTGCAGACTGTGGAGGTCTCTATTATGGAACATGACTCAGACTGTGGAGTTCTCTATTATGGAACATGACTGCAGACTGTGGATGTCTCTATTATTGAACATGACTGCAGACTGTGGAGTTCTCTATTATGGCACATATCATGCAGACAGTGTAGATCTCTTATCATGGAACATGACTTTAAACAGTGGAGTTCTCTATTCTCTATCATGGGTGTGGTTGTCTTTTATGGAACATGACTACAAATATTGGGGTTGTCTTTTATGGAACATGACTACAAACAGTAGAGTCGTCTTCTACAGAAATGTGGATAATGGGATCGTCTGTTATTGGAGAAGACCGTTGACAGTGGACATGGAAGACATGTATGCATATTGTATCTGTATATTGACATAAATATAGATGTGGAAAGACAATATAGAGGTCAAATAGAACTCACTTTTAGACTTTTAAGATATCAATATGTGGGACTGGGTGTTACATGCACAGGTTATCGTCAGTTAGCTCTGTGTGTTATCTGTTTAAGCTCCCATAAGCTCACACTGAGATGCATGAAGAGGATCTAACTGTCACTACCAAGGTCTGATCACAAAGCTCCCCAATCAGGATCGCCGTGCATAACACAATATCCCTGCACAATATTCAATACGCTGGCACTTTTCTTGGTAGAAGTTTGAATCAGGGTGTTCTGGTTGCTATGATGATGGCTAGTGATGGTTCTAAGGGCCTGGACGTGAGCTCTCATGGATCAGCCAAAACACAATACCACCTGTCTACTAGTAAAGCCACCCACATGACGTATCCCCCCCCCTCCCCGCTTATCCATCATAATCTATCTTGACCTTTCTCTAGGAGGAAATGGGTAGACCTTCCTAGAATCATTCCTGGTTCTTCCTACAATAATCATTGGACCTAATATATTGGGACTTAAACCAGCTGCTGTCAAACCTGTCAAACCAAAGTTGGCCAGTTTTCAGAGGTTGTATTCAAGCTGCTACGCCAGGAAAAATAATTACATGCAGTAGGTTCCTGATGGTTTAGCCCCCTGCAGAGAACTGTTGACTTTCCCTGTGAATTGTAAGCTCTCAGCCAGTCCTTCTAATAGGCTTTCTTAAAAACATCAGCCTTTGTATGGTTGCCACTGTCAGCAATGGTAGGCTTAAGAGGGGCGGGTTTAGGCTTTGGCCTCAGAACACACACGTGCTCCAAACGGACCCCTGTCAAGACCAGAGTACTGCCTGCATCTTTAAGGGACTTCGATTCGTCTGGAGTCCCCTTGGTATAGGATTGGTGTATTTCCGGGCGCCCCTAGTTAGGGCCATTGACGTGGAACCCCTGGAGCTGGCTCTAAGGAACAGTATGTGCTCTAATAGACAACCATCCCTTCTGCTCGCCTTAAGCCATTTGCACATGGTGCGGCATCAGGGCCTGTTTATAATTTCTCCAAATTAGTCAAGAATTCTGGTTATCGCCGTCCGTTTCATTAACACCACATAAATAGGGAAATAAAGCAGGCATTTTGCTGTAAATGGCACAAGTGTGAAGATACAGGCGTAAATATACCTACATATATGCAAGGGGAGCACAATTTCTTAATGCACCATGCACTTTAGTCAGCACAATGCATGGATACAGCATGAGCGAACTATTCAGGGCTGCTGCATTCACGCATCATGTCGACATTATGAGATTAATACAATTCGAAATAGCGACAGTGTTTACAATGATGCACCAATGCAGCCAGCATCATGCGGTCATGAAAGGGTTAGCTGGGATCAGGTTTTCAACAACAAAACTATGGAGTGGAAGGTTGCATGTTATAATGGCTAATGGGTGACACAGGTAGGAGCACACTTGGCGGTCTTCTGATGTCAGGTGGGGTTGTGGGTGTGGCCGGGGTTAGGGGAGGTCAGAACATCAATAGCCTACCTTTGGTACCATCATAAGTAAGGTGATGTACATGTGAGTCAGAATGCACGATATCAATGTAAATGATCACAGAACTCTATATATAATATGGTAAAGCTAAGTCATTGAGGCGTGTGGATCAGAAAAGAAAACCATGCCTCTCAAAAGTGTCTCAACAGCTGGTTTGGATATGGGTAGAGTGGCTTGAGGTTGTCATTCGGCGTGCAAAGGATAAAAACAAGTTTAAAATTGCGAGAAAAGATAAGATACCCTACTGAAACAGTTTTCATATCGGTTGTGAATGATTTATTAATTCAGTGGGTATTGTTGGATCAATTCAAATTAAACCTGCATGTCCATTTTACAATAATAACATTTTTGGGAACTCAAAGCCTTTAAAATCTAAATCTTGAAGAGAATGGGTGGAGGATGGTTATATTTGGTTGGGTCGTTGAATGGGTTTCCATTGTGGTTTTACATCAGGATTTTCTTTGCACAGTTGAAATTGAGATTTCTGTCACGTGGGACAGCTCCTCCAACCCCTCAGTTCGATAGGGACAGGCGTGTGGGTCCCATATGATGTTTTTTTTTTTAATTCCTTCTTTTTTTCTATTTTTTTTCTGTATGGGGAGGGGGGATTTGCCGACTTGTACTGCCAAGCTCAGACGCCTGGGGAATGTCTAGTCTTCACGAGTGACAACAGCCAAGGTGCATTTACCGTCTAGGGCAAGCAGCAATCAATGGACGTGTGACTCGTGTGCATGGTATAGGAGGAGAGAATTTAGATTGAAGCCACCAACATCGAGACCTGAAGTTAAGCTTTATGTCGGTCCTGGATTAAGGTCAATTCCATGGACGCAAACATTACAGGGGGAGGTGTGATCTAAACGTCTGTCATTGTTCTATGTACCTAGCAAATGCTTAGGTAGATTACTGCCGAAACTCTACATCCCTCTAGAGAATTACATTCCTCTTGCTTCTCTAACACCTTGTTCAACACTGTCAGCTGAGCTGGTTATGGAGGTCATATTACACATACTTTATGATGTCACGATGACATGCTCATAATGCTAAATGCTCATTAGGTGAACTTAGGTCAGAAGTTAGAACTTTATCATAAGAGTATATTTCACTCATTTTATAAATGATTGGTTTCTGCTGCTGCCTGTCTAAAACAACTTTATATGTGATTTGAGGGGAAGATTCAATCAATATTGACTATAGTTACTGACATAGCCAATTCATAGTTTCCTTTTTGTGTGAAATATCTTTACTGTTGGCTGTGAATACGATATTATTTGCCTGTGTGTTGGGCAGGGGCTATTTAGATATTGACACAGGCATACATAGACTGCAATGTGACGGGCCTAACTCCCTGACTCAGTTGTCCAACAGCTGGCTGTACCCTGTCCAAACAGCCACCCTTTACACACACCCTTATAGTGGAGCACGATTGATCCCAAACTGTTTATATAAACCTCTACTACTGGAGAAAGGTGTAAAGAACACATGAAGCCCTGCTATGTTTACGGCTAAATGGTTTATCACTGCTCCCAAGGAGTATAAAATACATGTATATAGGAATTGTCTTATCATGAAGAACTTATATAGTGCACATATTTTTATTTTTGACTTGAATGGTCAATGATCCAAATTTGCTTACTCAAAGTGAACGTGTGATTGGTCTTTCTTCCAGTGCTTCACGATTTCATATCCCTGGCATCAGCCCGACATCATTACCAAGTATTTGCATTGCAATACTATTTTTGGACCCATTAAGGGACCATCAACATCAATCTTATAACTTATCAAACCTTATACCTTCAATCCAATTTGTTCCCACACAAAATGCAATGGTCTGCCAATGGTAATTGCCACGTTCATCGCAAGTCCTAAAATGTGAGAATCGGAAGAAATGTGTTTTTACAATAGCCTGTTGGTGGGCCGGAAACAGTTCTGGCAGTCGTTCCGTCACCATCAAGGCACTGAACAAGAACACCACGGAGGTGGTTTCAGCTGGATTTTGTACAGCTTTCTCCCTTTTTCTATGCTGGGAACGTGGGGATGCCGTGACAGGCTGACATGAGTCTGTGTCAGGACAGGGTCCCTATCCACATGGCCCGTGAAATTCTCTCATATGTGACCAACAGCTCACACACCATTCTGCACAAGTCACTCGCCGCCCTGCTATAACTGATGGACAAGTGGGTGTGAGGAGGGGTCAGCATTAGCCGTCAGGCATGCACTGACCTCTGTCATGTATCATGCATGGGCCTATGGCTGTGTGGCATGAACTGTGTCACGTCAAGTCCTTATAACCACCTGACTTATATGCATGTACCTATCAAGGAAATGAACTATTTTGAGTGATCCCATCTGGAAACATACAGTCATGTTTATTCTAGATATGCAATGGACAAGTGTTGTGACTGAGCCAACCACGATCAAACGGAAAAGCATGGACAATTACCATAGGAAAAGGCATGTAGTGACAGTCGCCCCTCACTCGACCACTTGGCTTGTTGGTACCTTGGGTCGACCATCCCACTCATTACAGGTTATTTTGACAAACCATGACTGCTGCTGTTTGAGGCATGCCTAAGGTCTTCATATTGCAGTTATTGGTGCACAATCAACTGGCAGTTACATCCAACTTGATAGAAGTTATCATAGGGCGGTACCAACATGCCTAGTGGTTCAGTCAGTGGTCGAGTCAGGGGCTTCTTGTGCCTACCCTTTCCTGCTAGTAGAATAAATCCAAGTGACATCTTTCTCATGTAAATCTGATGAGGTTTCACATAAGAATGACGTAAATTGCACGAGTTGTGCTGGGTTAGAAAGGGTATTCTCCCGGGGGTATTCTTTTCAGAACAGTAAGCAAGCACTCGAAATTAAAGGACATTGGCCATCGCTGCTTTACGCTAGGCTACCAATTTCCACCAGGAAAATACCTATAGGCCCATACGCATCTATGATAAGGCATCACTAGATGTCTATATGGCATTGGTAATAGCCATGCCTACGTTATCTCTATCCCTATCAGTAACACGACAATAACCTCATCAACTGCCCCTCCTGACAGGATCCCTGATATCATATCACCCCCCCCCCTCCCCTATTCCACTCCATTCTCTAATATAGAAACCGTGTAAATCCTATGGACAATACCTCCCTGGTGTCCCACGATCAAGCGGTACCAGTGCCAGTTGGTGTAGGGATCCGGGCTGCACTATTGCCCCATCAGCAGATAATCCCTGGATCACCTCTGATCCTCTCAGGACGCGCTCGGAAACATCAATATCTTAAAGAGCTCTAGTGGTAGTATTGATAAGGTGCATTGTGTAATAGAACCTGGGCTTAGGGGGGTGGGGATTTGGTAGCCGCTATTCACTAACTTTCAGCAAGTGAAGGACAATGATCTGTCAAAAGGAGCGACAGGCTAATGAGCCTTAGCAGGGGATTTTACACATTTTGGCTGATGGTTGATCATGGTATTAAAACACCATATTATGTAGGCTACTCAATGGATTTGAGATTTACGAATGCCACCCCCCCCCCCTTGGATACATTTTCTAATATGAGGACATGGGTCCACCTCCCAAAACAGATGTCATCATAGGGAAGAGGCCCATGTGCATATAACATTGGTCTTGTCAACGAACTACTGGCTTTATTCTTAAAATAGTATGGAAAATAAAACAAAAACTATAAGAACTATTCGAGCAAAGACTCTCTGAGTGACACTCAGTGTCTATTAACCTTTTGTAATCTTCCATGAATTTTTACTTCCTACGTCTTTCATTAAGACATTTAGAAAAATAAAACTTGGTCTATGACCTATAACATGGTTCATGAATCGGAGACCCATGACAAATACAAGGTCAATAACAAATAACCCTTTGTGTTTCCGCAACCCAAGAAAGATCCTCACTTACATTCAGTTGGGCGTAGGTGGACTTTTTTCCTTGACCCATGCCATCCTCCTTTTCTGAATGACACCTTGTTCTTTGTCTATTTACTTAAGGACTTTAAATAGTTGCTCTCAGATCAGTCAGAGACAGTCCATGGACCAGTTGAAAGCTGAGTGTATTCAGCCTCCAGCAACGGCTAATATACATCAGGCAGCAGTGAGTGGCATGTATTCATACACAAACAATCCCTGCGGACAAGGGCACTGTGTTCCACAATAGGCTATTAAAGGCCAACTGACAAAGGGGAATCTCCTTTCTGGTACTATCAGGGAGCAGGCAATAAAGGGCCCATGATAAAGTGAATATTTAGCAACTGTAGCAACTCTGGTTAACCATTCAAGGGCATTCTTGTACAAATCATGATGTTGTTCCCATGGCATCATCAGCCATGATTAAAAAAAGAGTGGGTATGATACATAGTAGGGAGTTACTAGCTCACCATACATTGCTGTATCATGACGACGTCGTGTATCGTCCTTAAGGGCTTAAGATCTATAATTGCCACAGCCTTATAAGACATTGATAGAGACTGACTTAACGTGCTGAATATTTTATAACCTAACCATCCAGTATACAAACTGCACAACTCAGCCCATCCATATTTAGACTATTGCTGCTGGTAACAGCACGTTACTGTAACAGGCTTAACCCTTTACAGAGACCAACATGTTTCAACTTAAGGTTTAATTGATCAATGATGTCGGTATCGAAAAAAATAACTGCTACCTCACCATTTGAATTCCTCAAAGGTGAGCATCAGTGATGGCTGTGTATTATGGCAGACCTTTAGTTGTCCCAATCCGAATTAGAGAAAGTTTTGGTTCTACACAATTATGCAATACAACAATGTGCTATATAAATCTAAAAGCGTTATTGTTCTCCATGATGCCTATTGAGACACCGATATATGCCATCCTCTGAAAGCTGAAGGGACTCCTCCTATATTCAAATACAAATTTGTCCTTACCACAATGAAGTGTACCTGTAGAGTATCCAGACAAAGGCTGACCATCAGCGACATATGGTTGCTCACCATCGGCAACTTCCTTTTTTTCTGATTTTGAAGAATTTTGTCTCATTTTTTCATATTTTAAAGACTTTTTTCATTACTTTTTGAGGATTTTTCCTGTATCCTTTTTGTGTTCTTCCCCTCTCTCACAGTTGTCATTTTCCCATCATTATTTCACAATGGAATCAAAGAATTTGATACATCCATTGATATGTGCTCTAACATTTCCTATATAAATGTAAAAAAAAAATCAAAAAAATCTGACCTACCGACCCTAGCTCTTTGAGCTTTGTTACTGGAAACACACCTTTTATTTTTCTCGGCCTAATACAAAACATATAGCATACAGCAATATGAGACTGTGTTCCACACTTATATTTTGAATTTAGCCATTTCCCAGCCATTTACAATGGATGGCTATACCATACTAGTCCCTATCTGGTCATCATATTAAGTGACCTTCCCTCCACAAAATGGGATGTCCCAAGAGTAAACATAGGTCAATTGGGGATCAGATCGATTAATTATTAACCCTCTGCACACCTGGAACTAACAAAGTATAGAGTAGGGGATCCCCTGACCTCGTGCCTACCTATTTATAGATCCTGACTGTGCTAGGCCTTACATAACACTAATACTATCAAACTAGGTACACGACCAATAATATAATATATATATATATATATATATATATATATATATATATATATATATATATATATATATATCTACATCGAGTGCATTGTATAATGTACATGCATGTATGAGACACCAAAACAATATAGGCAATATGGCCCCTCGTGGAAAAGATCCACCCCACATGTAAGGCGTACCCTGCTATTATTTATATAGGGCATTAGCACATTAGGCTATGGAGGCCGCCATTAGACCCCGACTGCACTATGACTAACACCTTTAGCCCCCGTCTCCGCAGTAAATGCCAGGGATGCTTCCCATTGGTCAATAATACAATAGCCATGTGCCGTATAGAACACATAGGCCTTGATTTGGGACAGTTTTAAGTCCTATTGTTTAGTATGTGCAGCCTGCAGGCGGGGGGGGGGGACCAGCCTCGCTGTGTCATATGTCCCCTGTTATATACAAGCCTACAAGGTGATAAAGTAGTCCCTGGGATAAGAGCTAATGAAATAATGACATGCCTGTATAAAATGTAAACAGATACTGAGGTAGTCATGCATCAAAAGCTACATTACAAGGGTATCTAATGTTTTCTAATTTTTTTCATGAGGATAACCCCTTGCTGGGCCTTATTATAAATCTGCCTGTTATCAGGGTGCGCCTTACCCGGGAGCCTTATTATAAGTATAAGGATTATAGCTGGTCTAGCTTCTTCAACTGAGGGTACGCCTTAACTGCAAGGTATTCCTGGAGGGTATTACAGCTATTTCCCTATCTATCCATCACATAGTAAACTTTGGTAAGTTTTACAGCTTTATCCTGCATTCTGTTCCGATGTTATCAGCCCCCCCCCCCATGTGATCATTAAGGGGCCCAGCCCCCCCCCCCCCCCCAACATACACACCCCTTGTCTCACCTCTGCTCCGGATGGCTAGATGAGGAGAACCTGGTTTATATTGGTGCCACCTGCGTTAGACTACGGGAGGAGTGTCCCCACTACTACCCACGCGGCGTTCACTGCGCCAGCAGCCGCTTCAACAACGGTCAGACGCCGTCCCACACCACAGCCGTTCAACCCAAACAAACTCTGCACTGTTTTACATGCCTTGTCCAGCCATACCTCACCTTGTCCGTGTCTTTGTGGTAAGTAGACCGTGTGTCCGTGTGGGAATGTGTCCCTGTATGTGTCTGTGTTGCCAGGTAAAGGCTCCGTTGGACAGCTAGAGGTGTGTTCCAGGGCCGTGCTGTTGGCTACATGCTCGCCGGCCGTGTTGTGTTATGGTGGTGCTGTGACGGCTGCGACTACTGCAGAGCTACGGAAGGGACTGTGTTCACTGGAAGCTTGTGGGTCTGTTCGGAAACGCTCTTACACTTATACTCTTTCACTGTGGCCACCCTCAAAAATATTTTCGTTTCCTGTCTAGAGGCCTGGTGGATTTTTTTTTTGTGCGAATGGGAATTTTTTTTCCTGAGTTCTGAAAAACAATTTTTTTTGGTCCATCAGCACAAGAATCTAGGTTTCCAATAATTAAATCTGGGAATGTGATGTCAAATTCATACCGTCCCCGCTTACGATGTTCATGACAAATGAAAATATTTTCAAAAAAAAAGAAAAAAAAATTCCCTCCCTCCCTCATGGGTCAGAAAAATCGCACCCTTTGGACAGGAAACGGACATATTTTTAAGGGTGGCCTGGTTAACAAGGGGGTTCGTTTTTTTTTCTATTCCATATCTCACCCCCAAAATATAGAGGTTCCGTTTCACGGATGAGGCAAGTTAATACATTGTTTTTCCAGACGGTTTTCTTTTTTTCCTGACCCAATTACCTGGATGTTAATAGAGGATGTTAAGGGCGGGCTGCATCAATATCCAAAATATGACCCCTGGGATATGACCCCCATCCCAATCTATCCCCATCGCCCTCTATACATGTAGTCAGGACCAGAGGATTTGGTGAGCACTTCCACCGGGAGGTCAAAATTTCCCAATATGGGGGATATCTAGTCAAAATCAGATACCGTCACAATTTGATTTGATTGATTTGTTTAACGTCCTAAGGCCGTAGGCCTCATGGGACTGCCTCATTGGTTATCAGACATTTAGTCCATTCTTTTCTCAAACTTAATTTGCGCGTGTGTGTGGGACACGGCTCGTAGCAGTGAGATACTGCTCGTGGCTCAAGGCCCCTCTTTATCGTGCTGCCTCACCCAGACGCTGTGCCGCAGACTGTTGACACATCATCTGACCGGTCCATTATCCTGCCACCGGCCGGACAGTCGTGGTTCTATACCAATCGGGCCAGCTTACCACGGACTGACGAGCATAGAGAGCCACTTTCCAACCTAGCTGCAAGATTACTCTTCCAGCCGGGCCGGAGGATCATTCCCCCAGCCCACCTGACCGATACTTGAGGGGAGGTGTTTCCCCCCC
This sequence comes from Acholoe squamosa, assembly GCA_949317995.1. Lineage (NCBI taxonomy): Eukaryota > Metazoa > Annelida > Polychaeta > Phyllodocida > Polynoidae > Acholoe > Acholoe squamosa. The sequence continues at coordinate 24,378,821 of OX439042.1, forward strand.
CGCTTCAGAGCTTCTCGAACATCTTCACTTCCCTGAGGAAGGTCAGAAGTTCTTTCTTACCAGTGCTGGTAAACACACTGTTCATGGACAAACCATGAAGGTGCTTGTCCCTACTCCTCTTTGTTGCCTGACATGAGAGCACCAGGTGTTCCATAGTCAGAGGTACTTGACATCGCTGACACATGGGTTGGTTTTCACCCTTCATGAGGTGTCCGTGAGTCAGCAGAGAGTGACCTATCCGAAGACGGGTCAGTCTTGTCGATTCCCTCCTGGTCAGGCCAGTGTGGTCATGCTCTTTGCCAATCGAAGGTTCGATGGCTCTGAGCTTGTTGTTGTGGTCAGAACTCCATCTTTTCTGCCACTCTTACTTTATGAACTCCTTGGCCATAGGGAGCAGGTCTGAAGAGGGGATGGGAGCCAAGCCAGGTTCCCGGCTCAGGGCTTTCTTAGCTGCATGGTCTGCAGCTTCGTTCCCCTCTATCCCAATGTGGCTGGGGAGCCAACAGAGGGTGACCTCTTTCTGGGCCTGAGTCAGGTGCGAGATAGATTGTTTCATCTGCTGCACCACTGGGTTTCGTGGGTCATGCTGGCATAGAGTTTGCAGGCATGACTTCGAGTCAGAGAATATGATGAAGGCATTGCGCGTAGACACCTTCATCCACTCCAGTGCACTTAGGAGGGCATGCGCTTCTGCGGTGAAGATGCTGCTCCTTCCATGTAGTGCTCCTTTCCGGACTCCGAAGGGTGTACAAGCCGCAAAGCCTACGCGGTTTCCGTCCTTGGAGCCATCAGTGTACACCTCAGTATACATTTGATGGCGATGGCAGACTTCTGCCAATTTCTCCAAGTACACCTTGTTTTCAGTTTCGCTTTTCTTGTGTTTGCTCAGGTCAAAAAGGATCTTGGCTTCTGCCTGTTCCCACGGAGGGGACTTGGCAGGTCCTTCCTTCATGACCTTTGTGATGGGAATTCGGGCCTCTCTGATCAGGGTTCTCGCCCTCACTGAGAAAGGCTTTGCCACGTTCTTGTTTCTACGAAAGACGCTGTGGTCCTTGTAGAAGATGGTATGGTGGGTGGGGTTTCTCTCATTTGCCTTGACTCTGATGGCGTATTGCAGGGACAGCTTGGTCCGTCGCAGATCCAGTGGTGGAACACCTGCCTCAACGCAGAGACTACTTGCCGGCAATGATCTGAATGCTCCCATGCAGAGCCGTAGGCCCTGGTTTTGGATAGGTTTTAGCCAATCCAAGTAGGACCTTGCAGCTGATGCATACACCACCGATCCATAGTCCAGGCGAGACAGGATATACGTCCGATACAGAGTCAGCAGAATCTCCCGGTCCGCTCCCCAGTCTGAGTGGGAAAGCATCTTTAGGAGGTTCATGGCCTTCTGGCATTTTTTCCGGAGGTATTCGATATGGGGTTTGAAAGCGAGAATGCTATCAAACACGAGTCCAAGGAATTTGACCTCCTTTTCTACCTTTAGTGCGTTCCCGTGCAGTGTGAGGGCAGGAGCTTCCTTGCATCCTCGTCTACGACAGAAGTGCACACAGGATGTTTTTGTTTCAGAGAATTTGAAGCCATTTTCCAGGCTCCAAGTCTCTAGGTGGGAAAGGGTTTGCTGTAATCTCCTTTCTACCGTTGCCATGGAGTTGCCCCGATAGCAGATGACAAAGTCATCCACATAGAGGCAGCACTCAACATTGTGGGCAAGGGTTTTTGCTATTTCGTTGATTTTAATGCCGAAAAGGGTCACTGAGAGGACGCAGCCCTGGGGGACTCCAGTTTCTTGGTCAACTCTCTTGGAGTGTGTGGCACCAAGTCGGACATTAAATGTTCTGTTTGAGAGGAAGCCTTCCATGAATTGTGGCAGTCTGCCTCGCAGTCACATTTTTTCCATGTCTTGGAGAATGCCAAATTTCCATGTTGTGTCATAAGCCTTTTCAAGGTAAAAAAATACAGCAACAACATGTTCTTTGTTGGCGAATCCTTTCCGGATAAAACTCTCAAGACGGACTTTGTGGTCAGTTGTACTGCGACCTTTTCTGAATCCAGACTGGTACTCGGTTAGAAGATGGTAATTTAGGAGCAGCTCGCCCCCTGCTGAAATTCACACATTTTAAGATCACGGGTTTGCCGTCCTCATTTATAATGGAAAGGGGACCCTGAAGGTAATGAAACTGACAACAGGGCATCTGTGGATCACCCCTCAGAGTGAGTTACCTGTCTTTTATCATTATAAACCGCTGGAGTTTTCTCTTCTCTCTGGAGTTTGCCCCCTTTGTCGGCCTTGCCAAATTCTTAGGGAGCGTTCATTATTTATGGCAGGGGGGGTGACAATCTGTCAGAATGAATACTTTAGAAAAAACTGACCCCCCTTCGGAATGGGATGAAAAAAAAATGACCCCCCGCTCTTTGGAATGGGTTGAAACAAAATGACCCCCCCCCCCTTAGGAATGGGTTGAAAAAAAATGACCCACCCCTCAGAATATATTGAAAGAAAATGACTCCCACCAAATTTAACTACGTTCAACTGAGGCTACATCAGGCCCATTCATTATACAAGTTGATATTAACAGCTTTTGAACCATTTCAGTTATGTGTCATCTTTTGAGCAGTCAAATTGTAAATACACTGCCGTTGATTGATTTACCTCTAGGTAAAATATCAATTTGAAGGTTCCTCCCTTAAGGAGCGGCTAGCATCGGCTACTACTGATGCAGCTAAAATAGGTATGTCTTAGCAAAATATTCCATGTGACCTACTCCTGACCAATGGAAGAATTGTTCTGATTGAGGCACTTGGTTCTGGTTTCTTTTTCAAAAATTTTGTATACGGTACAGAAATAAACTTTTGTAGCTTGTCTTTCTCTTTAGATTTCATTGTAATCTCAGTTTTTATATTAATTTGAAGGGTGTTATAGACATAATTCTTGTCAGGGTTGATCTCATCAAGGGGTGAAAACAAGAGTTAAATCTGGAAATTCTGATCGCGAGTTGCGGTGATTTTAGCATGTAACATTTTTTACTACCGTAATCTCCCGCGTATAAGGCGCGTCTTATACGGGGGTTTTAGTTCTCATTGGATCCACAAGGGGGACACCAAGACCTTTCTTTTGATATCTTACATGCCCCCTTGGTCATAATAGGACATAAGGGGGCCCAGGAGGGTCCGGGGTGGCCCAAGCTAAACATAGGTTTTTGAATTTTGAAAATTCATTCAGTAGAACCAAAGTTATGAATTTTTCATTTTTTTGAGGATTTTCCAAAACTCTAGGTGCGCCTTATACGTGGGCTGCGCCTTATACGCGGGAGATTACGGTACTGAGAACTTTGTTGGTGCCCTGTTCACTCTTGTGATGTGTATGGTGTAGCACCGCAAAGTGCTGTTTGTGGCATACCATACCCTTCCCAGCACCCCTTTAAAGGAAAGTATTTATTTTCATGATGATATCTTTTGAAACAATTAGCAGGGCGAGCAAAAGAACAAGGAACATTGTGTCACAAATTGGGCCAAAACAACAATCTCAAGAGCTGAACAGTGTTACACCCCATGAAAAACTGTATACATATACCATAGTGGTAGTGACTGGCCTCATCCATGTTTTAAAGGGGGCTTATCATGTTGAATTTTAATATGGGTACCTGCCAAAAGATCTTTCACAAATCTGTGGGAACCAGCGGAAAAATTGTGATGCCCTGATTAGTCAAGGAGTGGTCATGTGAGTTGGTAACACAGGTACCGGTACATCTTATCCATGCTAACCACCCTTTGACACACAAAGGAGTAAGACTCCCATCATATAACATAATCAAATGGATATGAATTAGAGGTAGCTGGTAACAAAATGTTGGACAGAATTATATCTAGAATTATTACTGAAAACCAAATAGTTAAAATTTACGAAGTGTTGCAAAATTTTTTGTTCCTTTGTCATAAAATTTGCATCACATTGGCAAATACTCCCCAACAGGAAACTACCTGCCCCTCGGGAATGGGTTGAAAAAAATGACCCCCCTCTAAGAATAGGTTGAAAAAAATGACCCCCCCCCCTCTAAGAATAGGTTGAAAAAAATGAACCCCCTCCTCTCTGAATACCTCCAAAAAAAATGACCCCCCCCCTTCATTTGGTCACCGCCCCCCCCCCTGCCATAAATAATGAATGCTCCCTTAGATAGCATAATTTGGTACCTCAGTTATCAACCCTGTAGAGTCATCACCATGCATGGCTGTGTCCCTTGTGAATTGACTCATGACAAATGGGCACAGTGTGGGGTTCACTATGATTCCCATTTCAGTGGCAGATGAATCGTGGGAGATGAACCCCTATGCCAAAAACCAGTGAAATTATAAAAACCCTATAAAACCATTCCAACCCATGCAATACAAGCTGTGTTTCCAAATGCACCCATAGGGGAAGAGGTGTTTTGGCGGTGCCTCGCTGCTGCAGTACATGCCTCAGCTGCCATAGGCAATGGGTTCCTGGGAAGACTATACATGTACTTCATATATATGCATGAAAAAGAATTAAAAGATAGAAAATGGGTGTTTCAAACCATACCCTGCTCTATGATGCATTTGACAATACAGTTTTGCTGACTTTCAGTACAAATTGCTGAGGTCATTACAGCTCATCAAAAGGCTTGTGTCAACTTATTAAATGCCTTAAATTGGTATGCATGGCCAGCTGACATCCAGTTCACCCATGTATAAGTGCTGGGATGTACCCAAATATGTGGGGGATGAGCTATATCAGGTGAGATTTGGGGGGGGGCACAAAAAAGGAAAAGAAATTGGTGTTATAACATTTATTTTGTAAATTGGGCTGGAGGTTCACCACAGAAAAATTCTCGCAAATATATAAAAAAAAAAATAGCCTTATTGTGATGAATTTTTGGGAGATTGGGCGGGGGTGGGGGTGGGGGTCCACCCTAAGAAAGAAGTCGAAAATAGAGAAACAACACTCCATTCCCCCACCTGGAAACGCGTGGGGACATCGCTGATCCACTACACCATCACCCCAGTTGACATAGCCCTATTTATTAGTAAATAATCGGCCCTATTGCAGGGCTGACAAGGGGCTTACAATCAGGCAATGTCATGTTTATGCGGCCCTTCGTCTGTAGCATTCATCAAATTATTTGATACACAATCCAATTAATTGACCATTGATAAGCCCTGATTCTACAGCCTGCAGTTGTAAAATACGTGTACTACCCAGGCCTACATCCGCCACTTGTTATCAAGGACTGCATTTACATATGTATTTAATCAAATGCTGAGTTTTAATTCCACACTCCTGAGCCACTGATGCAGTTACTATAAGCAGTGTAATGTTATGGTGTACCCAATGGGACGGCTCTGCCACCTACGATATGCGTATGACATACATGTACAAGGTCTGATGTCTATATAATAGCTATGGCATCCTAGGCCTGCTGATATCCAGTACATCTCGTGACTTCTAAGGCCTGATATCTATACCTACTGCAACTGACATCAAATGTGTGCTTATATCCAGGGCATGCTTGTGAATTGCAATGCCTATTGCCCAGTTTACAGTTGTGACAACTATGTACTGATGACAGTTCTATATCAATACCAATAGACAGATGACAGGAGGTCAATTGGGTGTATTGGCCCAATTGAAAGTGGTCCTGAAAACCAGAAATCCAAATGAATGGACCAACCCAAAACTGATGGCTTCAGCAATACTTTTTTTTTACTATAAGCCTGTTGCAATATCATCTACAGGGACCAAAATGATTCTTCGAGCATTAAAATGTCTGTAGATTGGAACTTGTGATACTGTCCACTCCCTGTCTACAGGGATACTGTAGGTACTGATATTGTCCACACTCTGTCTCTAGAGTGATATGAGATGAATGCCCTCAGACAAGACAAGTGATGGCATTAGCCTAGGTCTGCTGCTACTATACACATTTGTACATGGCGAGTAGTAGGTCTACAGGCATCCCGTCCTTTTCACAAAAAGAAGCACCAGACTGATAAACTCACACCAGCTGCCATGTGCAGCCAACCAGGCGACAAACCAGAACTGCTGTGCTTTCACTGATATGGTTATGAGTATTTCTGAAAAAAACTTGTTCAAAGATTTTGCTATAAAGCTGATATAGGCTCAAATTCAAATTAGCTTCATTGGGTGGATAACTTGTATGACGTCAACAATATTTGTTTTTGAGACACTTTAATTTTAGTGACTTCGGGTACATGTACATCAGACAGCACGGGTTAAGTGATACAGGAAGAATAGGAAAAAGTCTTAGTTACATTGAGATATTGTATCACCATATTATGGTTATGCCAAGAAAAATAAAAGCAGTGTTTCCAGTGACATAGCTCAAAGTGCTAGGATTGGTAGGTCATTCGTTTTTGTTTTGTTTTTTTTTACATTTATATAGGAAATTTTAGGGCACATATCAATGGATGTATCAAATTCTTTGATTTCATTGTAAAATAATGAAGAGAAAATGGCAACTATGAGAGAGGGGAAGAACACGAAAGGATACAGGAAAAATCCTCAAAAAGTAATGAAAATTTCTTTAAAATATGAAAAAATGAGACAAAATTCTCCAAAATAAAAAAAAAAAAGTTGTTTTTCCCCCTGTTTCGCTAGGGTCAGTCGGGTTACTGGAAACACACCTTTTTTTTAAATTTGGCCTTATGCAAAAGAATAATACGAATTAAGGGCTATTTTCTATACTATAAATATCGATCTTGACTCATAGGTTCAATAGGCCACGTACTGAGAAATTATTCCAAAACTTTGCGTGGCATTATGACGCATGGTTTGCTATCCTATTCTGGCTTCCATAATATTTTAGCGATCATATGGAGTTCCTAGTACAGGGTTCAAGGACGCAGTTGTGCGTTACTCCTACATGAACCAGATAATCATCATGGTTCCATTTTGCTGGTGTTCTACCTCCTATCCCAATGTTCCCTCATGTGCAATGCCTCCAGCAGGATGGTAGGCATTGCGCATGTGTATTGAGGGCTTTGTACTTGCCTCACCCGACGCCTAGAGGTGTGGCTGCCAGGGGCCGGGGCTTTAGCCACTTAATTGGCTCCCATTATGGAATATCGATCAGGACAGCGTTTTTTGTTATTCGGCTTTGTATTTTCACAAAAAGGAGTTTTACCACTGGGCCGTGCCGCTAGTGGTAAAACGCGTGAGGATCAGATACAATAGACATACTGTCTTGGCACGGTAAAGGGCTGTTCTTCCTACTGAGTTCTTTTTTCTCTATGGCTTTTCTTTTTTATAACTGTTTGATGTCTGTCCTTTAAGGACTCAGCGTGTAGATCTAACTAGGTTTGCTATGATCACTACCGTTACAATATTACTGTTGGGGAAGGGTACGCCTCGGAGGGTAACGTTGTGCTTTAGGCTTATACATACATGTATGTATATAATGTGACAAAATGTACATTTTGTCTTTTATGTGGTGTATTTTCTGTCTCTTTATTTTCATTCCTGGTTCAAAAAGGTACCCACTTAGACCGATTACAACAGAGGGAGATGCGGGATTTTTAGACAGTCATAAATTTCAATCTGATAGAATAAAAAGTTTACGAGCACTATAAATGGAGCTTTTATGTATCCAGACTTGCCAGCCATATAAAACTAGGTTAAAGGACGCGGACATTAAAACAGTTATCGTTGCTCTCAAAATGGAATCCCAATTTGTCATACCCCCTCACCCCTCCCCCCCTCGCACCCCTGCACATATCACCGCATCTAACCAAACAGAGTTGATTCTGAAGGAAATAGCCTGGTCTGCATTTCAGAAGTTATCCCTGTGTAGGGAGTTAGGGGTAAGGTAGGACATGTAGCCTTAACAGGCATTTGGAAGGTCAAATGCGGTAAGGGATTGACCTCTGGGACTCTCTCCCTGTCTTGTGTCAAGGGTCGCCGGAACCAGGGCGACAGCCACACATCGAGGTAAATGTCAAAGGGTTAAAATGTTAGCCTCTGAGATGAATACGTTATACCATCCGTCAGTATCACAAGTCAATGTTCTGTCTGAGGTATAGCCTAGGGACAGTGGCACAGGAAAAGGAGCGGGGTGGCTGAATATATAACCCCCCCCCCCCCACACACACACACACCATGAAAACGGATACAGTCAACCCTCACTTCCACGACCCTTTGATTCCTCAGATCCCTCATTACCTCAGACAGAAAATCTGGAACTACCTCTATGTTTTCTATTATATTTGGACTTAACTCCTCAGATAATTTACTTCCTCAGACATTTTTCCTTGCATTTTCCATATCTGAGGGAGCAAGGGCTGACTGTATTTATACATGCCAATAGTCTAAATGCCTGTATTATATTTCATACAAATGACTCTAAAGCAATCATTGATGATTTTCATAAGTTTAATAGTCGGAGACTCCACGGGATAATACCATACCGAGCTAGCCATGCTATCATCTAAAGGATGATTGTTCAGTATTGCAAGAAGAATGAGCATGGATATACGATATAACTAGAAAATTAGTACATTATCTGTCATCGCTCTAACTCATGTTTTATTTATCACTTGTTTAGTGATCAGTATCATAATCACGATCCATCTTGCATGTTTTATGAACATAAAAAATGGCTGATAGGTACGCACATGACTAAGTAATGAATAAAATTTCAGAGCACGGTTCCTATGATTACCTATTATTTCCCATCAAATCCACAATCTATATTGATAGGGTCATTAATATCCTCTTAATGGCTGATCATGTGAGAGAGCCTGGGTTGTGAGGGCATCATTTAGAGGTTGGTTATTTGGTTCACCTCTGATTCCCACACACCAAAAGTTGTAAATCATGACATGGTTAATCAATACGCTACAAGTCGTGGGTTGCATGACATAAACATGCTACTCGTGCAGTGAAACATCTGTTTTCCTCAACTGTTGAGTCATAGTCAGTGGAAAATGATACACCACAGAATTATAAAATAACTAAACCCATCAAGTCAGTGCTGCAATTAAAAATGAATTCAGAAACAAATGCCAATGTGAGTTGAACAGTCACATTCTAGATCCCATTAACACACACAAAGGGGGGAGGGGTGCTATATGTATGTATGTATGTATATATATATATATATATATATATATATATATATATATATATATATATATATATATATATATATATATATATATATAAATGATATTTGATTAGTTCCTGTATAGTTCCACAGGCCATTTGATATCTAATACTGATGTTTACTCGTCTGTATGCATCGATGATACTGAGCTGCAATATTAGATTAAAAAGAGATGTTGAGAAATCAGCATCCACTCCCTGAGTGCTCAGGTTCCAGCCATGCTTCAGAGTCAGCCTCAGCACAGCAAAAATAGCACGACCACTGGAAGTTATTTTGCATAACTGGAGATGGCCAACATTGATCATTTCATCGCAATCCTAGGTGGCTGGCGGGGATAGACTAAAAGTAATTAGATTTTCGCAATATTCTCACCACAGTCCCAAATTGATATGCTCTCTTCATATATACAAAGAAAATATGGGGGTCCCATGCATATTTTTGAGATACAGAGCCTTCAACCTTATATAGGATTATATAGTAATTTGTTACATAAATCCCCATAATGATGTCCAAAAGTAAGTAGACTTTCCTATAACCTCTTGAGCACTTAGATTATAAGCAAATCTTTGCATTAAAGGTAATACAGACCTATGGTCCCAGCCATATTATATGTTTTGGGGCACCCAAAAAAAATAAAGACAAGCTTTTAACACATGGGGAGGGGGCAGCTAAGTGGATACATAGAGAGGGCCCAAAAGCACAGACATCAAGGCGCAGTGGTTGCAGGTTTGACTCTCTATCAGAAGATGGTGGGTTCGATTCCTGCTGAGGGCAATACTAGAACCCATTTTCAATCAAACATAGGGATTGTATTGAAAAAAAAGAGAAAATAGTTACCTGCTGCAGATTTGAACACCATACCTCCAGAGTTGGAGGAGAATGTATTACCACTTCACCACCACGATTATGCTCCTGATACTGTGCTAAGACTGGCCTGATTTAGTAATAAAGTAGCAATTTATTGAAGATAGAGGAGCCTCCTACTGTATTCTGGAGGAACTACATCTAGATGTGCACAGAAAGTTGCCCAGAAGACACGCCTGGCACGAAGGACTTACAATACCTTTATGCTTCATGTCCCAGTATTTCATAACATTCTTGGACCATATTTATAACAGCTACATTTTGTATGATCAATTGCCAGATCTTTCCTAACTAATAATTGGCATCTTTAGTATATTGCGTAGATGGAAAGGTACCTGCTTGTCATTAGTGCCATTCGACATGATTATCACTCAGTTGATGTATGGAGAAATCACTAGTGCAATCAATTAAAAAGGGTGGTTATTCTACATGGTATCACATAGTGACAGAACAGGTAGATGGGTACACACAAATGTAATTGCCAATATTGTTTTGCAGTACTGGCTTTAACACTGGTCATACGTATACATTTTTACATATGACATAACTAATGGAACATTTCCTCAGGCAGGTTTTCGTCCCTGTCATGAAAACTACCTGAAATAGTATACTCGAATCATCATAGTCTACTACTAAGTTTGTTTTAGGACATTTGATTCACTGTGAACCTCGCCATTAAAGGGTCTTCAATACCTAAAGGTTATATAGATGTAAGTACAGAGTACCCAATCAGCAATGGAGCATTGGGTCATGCGTGTCCATGCTTGGCCCAACATAAGCCAACATTGGCCCAATGTATCCTTGCTACCTGGGTACCCTTGGGATGTGCTCCCATTTTGGTTTTTATCAGGTCCCTATAAATGCTCCAGCCAATATTTGAGTGTCTGTTAGTTCTCACTATCTTTCATCTGAAATAATCCAATTTCACTTAGAGGCTTCTCTCTACACAATAGAATGTTTTGCAGTTTTAAAGATACAGTTTTGTGAAAATGAACTGAAAACCCTCATTTTCATATTACCTGGTAGACACAATTTCCTTGAGAGTGTGGGCGTTTGATTTTTTTGTACGCTAACAAGGCCAATTGCTCTGTAGAACTAACTCAGTGAGGATGTATTGCCTCCTCTACTGTTCATGTCCTGGGGTCATCTAGATGCTGAAGCAGGGAGGGTTGATGGACTATTCCAGGGAGAAAGATAAAGACCAGGTATGGATGGTGAGGGAAAAGGAGACCTATTGTTAACAGTTACCCTCCGGATGGAATCTACTGACTTCCTTTAATTAACTCACAGGAAAACCTCCTGGAATGTTATATATGTCACTGCTAGATTTCCCCCCTCAGGCTTCAAAGTTTGATCTACAATTGTCAGCAATATTTTACTTTCTTCTAGATAATATACACAGTCCCGATTACTTGACATGAGCCATAAGCCACCTGTGATGAAAATTGCAACGCTCAACCTTTAGCCAAGAAGGTTTTCTTGCAATGTTGATACATTGTATATTATGAACCATAATATATAGATGTAGCAAAGATTGCCTATTGTTTGGAATTTATGTATATCAGGTACAAAGGTCGCAAAGAGCTGCGAAGTAATGCATTATTTATAACCGCTGTGTCCAGCAACTACTCCCGTTAGCCAATCTTCATAATCAAAGCTCCATGGTTTAAAGCTCCAAGTGTAGCAATAATGCAAAACGTTTAATGAATTTGTCACCTAGTTAAATATGGGAACCCCGCCCTTCAATTAAATCGTCTTTTTTTTCCTTATGTACAAAATGTACATAATTATATATATTCTAGAACATATCATAAAATATTTATCACACAGAATGCAGCCTAACTAATAACACGTGCTCTGTTTGGTGACAAGTGTTATTATTTTTTTTTTATGTTTTCAATTCACAGTTGGTGTTTTGTTAGTTAACCAGGACGTGGATGCATGCATGAATACGCAATGGATGACTTAAGCCCTTTGCTAATATATTCACAAAAGTCTGTCAGATGTTACATGCATTCATATACATGATTTCGTCGATACTTTAAGCATAAGACCTCGTGCATATATGGATTCGTGGTAACCCTCCCTGTTGTGAACAACAATAATCACACATGGGTCATTCTTTCTGGGTGATCAAGGATCTATTGTAGGAACTCACTTTTGCCCTAATGAGGCATACATGTACATGTTTGTATAAGGAATATTAGCTAGTCCCCATGGTTATGACTATGGTTTGAGTGACAAAAGAGGTGTCACCTATCAAATACGCTTTTGCCATTGATAATTCTGACCAAATAACCTTTTTGATCAATGAAAATTACAATGTGATGATATTTCTCACATCATCCATCTTATAAGCACTGATGATCCATAGGATTGTAAATACAAAATCAATATAGCTCACATAGTGAGCATTGCATATCTCATTGTTAACTCAAAAAGAGTTATAGGAGACGACTATGGGTCCCCTCATTTTCAGTCATTTTGGTGGTGCAAATAAGTTTTGAAAAAAATGGAAATTTTATATATAAGGAGCAGAATTACTTAATGAATTTGTAGTGCCATTAAAGGAGGAGATGTAGGGGTCTTGCAGGAAAAGAGATTTCAGTACCAACTATTGCAAATTTTGATAATTGTCTATATTCTACAGAGTCAGTTGGTTGGCAGCCATTAGACGCCTTTTGCCTGAAATGGTGAAGGTATATGATGTTGATCCATGTATCAACTTTCCCGCCTTTTTTGGCAATGTGGTGTGCGAATAGGGCAGTTTTGGCGGGAGTTATGTGAATAGTGGCTTGGTGGTGCCAATAACCTGGGTGAGGGAGTGCTGATGTCAGACCACAAGCTAGACTTGCAAGGCTATTGATTTATTTCTTTTCGAGTTACGAGCAATGCACATAGCTGCCCTATATTTGTATACTAGGACCCCCTGGTGGCAGAAAAATATCATCAAAGTGATGACCTTAGGTAATCATCATGATTACCTTATCTTAAGGTGGGTCACTACTATTGGATTTGAGCTTACTGCGCAGGTCCCTGCGCATATAAGTTATCTTCATCAGAATGAGACCATTTTTGGTGGGTCAGGTCGTCAGAAAGTGTAAGATTTTGCCCTTGAAGGCCCTGAAAAACTAATTTTCTAATTACTTTATATAACCTTAACAAAATTGTCAAGGTACATCTCCTCAGCTCAGAAGACCAAAAAATACCGATCTAGGCCATCCGGTTCCATTTTTATTGCTCGTTTTGTGTCATGTAACGTCCGGTACCAAAATAATGAAATATGGAGGTAATTGAAGTTGCTCTCAGTAATATAAGAATGTCCCATTATGCATAACAAACACATGAAATAACAAGGCCAATATGTCTATTATTGACTTCAATTACAGAATGGAACAAAAATCTGAGTTATGCATGCACAGTAGACTGCCTCCTAAATGATGATAAAAGTACCGGACGTTACGTAACGTCCGGTACTTTTATCAGAATTATTTCACATAAGCTGCTCTCATATGGAGACAATTGCTGGTAGACACACAATTTCTTCACCAAAGTAGGGGATGATAGGGCCCTTCATATGGGTAATAACAAAGATTTTGAAGCTTCATTTTTTCCATGTTTTATAACCGATTTAGATTTAGGTACCGGATGTTACAAACTACAGATTTCCATTTTGAAAGACACATCATGAAAAATTCTCACTTAGTAACATGTCCAAACCTCATGGAAATGATACCTATGATCATATACAATACAAAAAATAACTTTGGGATACTCTATAGTGTTCTTTATTCAATACGGGACACTTGTGAAAAATACAAAAAGTATAAAAAAAGAACAAATTTGGCCGTTTTTTCACTTCGGCAGGCTATAAGTCCTAAAGTTTTTGATGGATGACCACAAATTGAGATTTTTCTGATAGCCCTAAGTGTTCTCTATCAAATGAGTCTATGTAAGACAATATTGGTTCACAACGTCTTTCTCCAGAGCCATAAAAGCCCAAAATGACCCAAAAACACAAAATCTACTGCTTTCTGGCGACCTGACCCCTACATGTATAGGCCCTAAATGTGCACGAAAAATCTTAAGACATTTTAATCAAAATTGTGCATTTTTTGGCACTTTGAAATTTTGGCATATCTACATCTGGATTTTCCCCAGCATTCTCAGACATTCATTTGGGCCTTTTAATCATAGCCCTCACATTATGTAGACAATGCTGTAAAAGTGAGAGGATGCTTACAGTGATTGAGGGCAGTTATGCCAAGAATTCAAACATTTTACCCATCATGCAGTGCTTTGAATATCAATTTATATCAATTTCTACAATACTTTTTTATTTAAAATGACCAAAACTACAAAAATATGCATGGGACCTCATATCAATTTTTTTTTTTATTTAAAAGGAAATTATCTGTTCAATGTTTTGGTGAAGCTTGAGAAAAATCTAGTGGTTGAAAATATGGTAGCGACCCACCTTAAGTCATCAATAGAGAAAGATCACCCTAACTCATCAATAGTGATCACCTTCAGAGAAGTCTATATTTTCAGTGTATGATACAAACACGGTACAACTAGTGTATACCTGATTTCATCCCGGGTCCCTATAAAACCATGATTATCTTTTAATGATAACCAAAACACATACAGTTAACAATCAGCTCTGACATTGTACCAACAAGCAAACATGGTGGTTATGAATACTAATGTTGTACAAGCCTGCTCAGTGTCTGCATTCAGGGAGAGCAAACATCAGCATGTCAATATTATTGAACTCTAGCTATAGTTGCCTATATCACCAACCACAGATGTACGTGACTCCCATATCTAGGTATATATATATATATATGCACTCACCTGGCTGGTCCACAACTTGAGTCCACATGCAAAGCCATGTGGCTTAAGCAGGCAATGTGTAAGTTCTGTATGTAGATGTAATGTCCGACTGTAGTGCTGCTGGCCAAGGCATACAGTCCAGTCTGTATTGAAAGTTTATACATGGACTAGAGCCTTTTCAACATTAAGATGCTTTATAAGAGGCTAGAGCTTGACTCGACTTCCATATGCTACTAGGCCTATACTGGTCTTAGTTCCCAAGTTGCAGTCGATGGTCCTGCGATGATTCATTATTAATAGTTTCCATAGTAACGGAGTGAAGAGGTGGATTGTTGTGGATAAAGTGTTTGGGGGATAGCGGTCGGCGAGGTACTGCACCACTGCACCCGCCGCCCACTACATTATCAGAACACAAAATGTTTTATGGGTCTAACTGACATAATTTCATTGCTATGAAGTAGGTTTTTCTCTCTTTCATTTAGAACTTGGCTGGCAATCGTGACCTGACCCACTAATACCCATATGCGAGTTACATGCATAATGTCCAGTTAAGCCACGTGGGGATAGGGACATGATATCTAAATACATAATTCACGGTGCTGATCTGCATAGCCTACACATGTGGGTACATATTATTCTAAGGTATTGCAAGGTATATTTTGAGATGTTCATGTACTGTTTCAGTGAAGGGTAAGTTGTGGCATAACGGTAATTTTGAACCATTTGCAAGTTTATGTTCCAATGCTCTTTCAGTAGAGGGTCTTTACCGGGTGGTCTACCACAACACCTCCTTCAATTTAGATGGTGGTGGTGCTCGGGGTGGTGCTCACTGGCTAATCACTGCATGAACAGTCGATTTTTTTCTTGATCCTTCCATTACAATCTTGATAATTTATCATAGACCACCAGACATGGTTAATGATTATTTGGGTCTCCTTCAAGGTTGAACCAATCCGCACTTCCGAAACACTCGTATACAATACATATCTTTTCCTTGTACCCTCAGAATAACATGGAGAAAACGGCCTGACCCCGGGGCCTGACCACAAGACTTATGTTTTGTCTGTCCTTTTAAGACCACATTGTGTAAATCCACCACGCCGTGTTATGCTGCGTCATGGACTGGAGGCATCGTGTTCCCAATGCAGCACACCTCCTCCTGCTGTACACCAGCCTCCAGCACCAAACAGCTCACCTGCCTTTTTACAACCACTCTAGGCTGTTCCAGCTGAGTGACTCTTACCCTGTCACGGGCCATTGGATGACAGTCATTGGCACGCCATCCGACACGTGACGTCATGCATTGCGACTCACCCGTACGTGACGTCACTGGCTATTTCTTAACCATAACACCTTTGACGTGAACTAGCTTGAGCAGTTCCGGGGAGCAGTTTACATATGTCAAAGGGGAAACAGGGAGCTGCGATGTACTCCATTCAACCCCTATATCTAGATCTTTGGAAGACAGGGGGATCGTTGATGGAGGGGCAACCGCAAATGAGCAGGAATTAGTCACATTATCTACCTTAATTAACCCCTGCCGTTCCAATGTAAAGCCTACTGATAGGGTAAAGTATGAGTTCCAAAGCGCTACTTAGGCCCTACATCAATCTCATTCTACTCTCATGATTATCAGACACAAGATCGGGTTTATTTGTAGGCTATATACGTGTAGTACATTAAATTTCTCCATGAATACCAGTATCATACGCCCATGCATATTAAAAAGGGGGAAGGGCCTCCTGAGGAGTGGGTGTTGTGCCTAATTCTATATTTAATTTGGTTATCAACGATTCCGGGAGATGCTAACAAATAGGGTAATACCTATTCGGGCACCTCATTAATGGGCTCTTGCCGGATCTTTTCCCATCTTCCTTGAGTTTGAGTTTGAGTTTAACAAGTTTATTGGCAGAAATCATACATGTACGTTTTTCAGATCGGCCAAAACACGGCAACAGGAAAGAAATAGTGTAGCGCTCAATCAGGTTGTACAAAGTTACATCAGGCAGGCATCATTTTGGGTGTAGATCATTACGATATTACTAAAGACATAACTAAAGCCTCTTAGGGGCTGTATATATCACCATGATTTGCACAAGTCGATTATCCGCAGGCAGCATGTATATTACATCTTTCAAAAATAATTGCGTAGTCTATCAAGTGACGGTTATACACCAAATACATTCAGATTTTGTTCATGAATTCTTTCTTACTGCCTATCTGCTGAGTATTTGCATCCAATTTGTCCCAAAGGACACATCCCCTGTACAGTGGTGACTTATCATACGTCAAACACCTAGATCTGGATACCTTTAACTGTTTTTTAACATTGCCGCGCAAGTTCCTGGCAGGGAGTTTGACACAGTTTGGATCACAAGAAACATCATACATCATAGATAATAAGTTCTTATCACGTCTAACCTTTAGCATTTTCATGTAAGTTCTAACATGGAGATCGTATATAGATATATCCCGAGTATTAAAGATTCGAAGACATAACCGTAGGCAATGATTCTGCATAAGTTGTAAGCGGCCAACACTGGATTTAGGACCACTTTCATGTAGAAAACTTGCATGTTCCAGCACAGGTAGAACCATTTGTTTGTATAAAGTCAGACACAGCTTATTATCGACAAATTTCCTTAACTGTCTTAATTGGTACATCTTGTGGCGGAAACTAGATATTATTTTTTCGTTGTTTCTCCGAAAATTAAGACCACGATCAATGATAACACCAAGGTAATTGAATTCATCAACCACTTCAAGGCGCTTACCATCCAGTTCAGCACTCATTATACTCAAATTGTGTCTGGCATTAAGTAAATCACTTGCACACCATAACAACTTTGTTTTTTCATTATTGATAGTAAGCTTGAACAATTTACACCATTTACTGATACTATCCAGATCAGACTGTAATTTCCTTAGTACATGATTGGGGTCGGTATCATTGACATAGATAGCGAGATCATCAGCGTACAAACAGAATTTGCAGGATTTTATAACCGATACTATACTATCAATATATATTATAAATAATAACGGACCTAACACGGACCCTTGCGGGACGCCACACGTTACAGCCTCTTCAGCAGATACACGCCCATTGGCAGTAGCATATTGCTTTCTGTCCTTAAGATAAGAATTAAACCAGGATACACACTGTACAGATAAATGCAAATTCCTAAGTCTTCCTAGGAGGAGGGAGTGGTCGACCGTGTTGTGCCTAATTCTATATTTAATTTGGTTATCAACGATTCCGGGAGATGCTAACAAATAGGGTAATACCTATTCGGGCACCTCATTAATGGGCTCTTGCCGGATCTTTTCCCATCTTCCTTGTTATCTTTCTATATGCGCAAAATATGCTGAAACAGCTAAATGTGGCCTATCCATCAATCTGTGTAACTCCCATCATCTGTTCACATTAAGACTGTGTAGGGCCACAGACTGCTAAGAAAATGTACTCAACTTCCTGAGCCAAGATTAAAACTGTTGAAGTCAGAAGTTGGTGATGGATATGTTTTGTTAAGGGCGTCTTGTGCTTTTAGCACCTTTCTGTCAGTCAATGATGTATTGTGGTACAGTTTTTAAAGGGCACACTTGCATTAGAAGCCAGTTATTCAAAAGTAATATTTGACTATCGGCTAGGGCTACATTATAAAGGATATACATGTGTGGTTTGAAAGAATAAGGCACATTCCAGTCATATATCATAACATGCTTCTTTATCGAATCAAGAGATCGGCCTAGAAACGATACAACTGACAGATACGCCTATAATGGCTTCGAATGGGCCATAGACTTAGATCATTGTACCGTGTGAATCAGAATAAGGGTACTGTGGAGTTCTATTTGGGGCTGAGTGGTTATAACTACCCTATACACAGAGAGAAGAAATGGAGTCAAAGCATTGGAGGTTATAACTACCCTATACACAGAGAGAAGAAATGGAGTCAAAGCGGGGGTCAGCTGGACAGGACTCTATATTGACTCTTCTTTTATAGGAGTCATGGGTGATAGACTCCTAACTGCTGAACCCCATGTTTGCACCATGGAGTCCTACTGAATTGACTCCCTGTAAAACAAGAGTCACAGCGTGGTGGACTCCTGGAGGGGTAGCCACAAGGGTTGCAGCTCAATGTGGAGTCTAACTCAGCCGACTCCATATTGACTCCCTGCAATGTTTGACCTATTTACTACTACACAGAGAGAAGTCATGGAGTCACACAAATAGAAAAAGAGTCAATACAGGAGTCAGGGGATCTTCCACCAGAGGGCCCCACAATACAGCTTGTACAGTTTTGCTCATCATATGGTGTGTCATTTGGTTTAATTATGAGTATTACTAAACATCTGGGGAAGTTTGCATTAGGGTATCACAAATCTAGCAATTGTTCACACATGAGATATAAGGTGGTATGCTCAAATTTGTGAAACAGGTTAACAAAAGCTGCAGTATAGCAAAGACACCATCTCTGTGGCTATAATGTGAACATAAAGTTGTTACAGTGTTCCCTTTGGTCATACTTAAGCGACCTGGATCACTAAGGTAAAGTAAGAAAGAAAAAGATGTATCACAGTCTCATACTTCTTCTCTGGAATAAACATTGAAGTGCCCAATGAATAACCCAGAAACTATGAATTGCTCTTCCAATGACAGGGGCGTGGGAAGTAGTTTCAGAGTGGGTGGGACCAGGGGGGTTTTCTGCAATTTTTGACCTCCCTTTGCTTGACCTTTTAGTTTTGACCTTTTGAGGAGTTGGCCAAAAGCTTTCCACGCCCATGAATAAAAGATACAACATATCCTGACACCATTCACAGAGTAGTCAAAGTGGACAGTAAAACAAGCTTGACTCTGTATTCCTAGGGAGTCAGCATATTGACTCCCTATTTCTAGAGAGTCACAAAGGAGTCACAACGGGTGTCATCTGAGTGATAGAAGCTGGACTCCGGATTCGGAGTCACGGTGGCTCCATTTCTTCTCTCTGTGTACCTGATTGGGGATCAAACACTGCTAGTTTGGGGTGGTGCTAGGAGGGAGTGGTCGACCGTGTTGTGCCTAATTCTATATTTAATTTGGTTATCAACGATTCCGGGAGATGCTAACAAATAGGGTAATACCTATTCGGGCACCTCATTAATGGGCTCTTGCCGGATCTTTTCCCATCTTCCTTGTTATCTTTCTATATGCGCAAAATATGCTGAAACAGCTAAATGTGGCCTATCCATCAATCTGTGTAACTCCCATCATCTGTTCACATTAAGACTGTGTAGGGCCACAGACTGCTAAGAAAATGTACTCAACTTCCTGAGCCAAGATTAAAACTGTTGAAGTCAGAAGTTGGTGATGGATATGTTTTGTTAAGGGCGTCTTGTGCTTTTAGCACCTTTCTGTCAGTCAATGATGTATTGTGGTACAGTTTTTAAAGGGCACACTTGCATTAGAAGCCAGTTATTCAAAAGTAATATTTGACTATCGGCTAGGGCTACATTATAAAGGATATACATGTGTGGTTTGAAAGAATAAGGCACATTCCAGTCATATATCATAACATGCTTCTTTATCGAATCAAGAGATCGGCCTAGAAACGATACAACTGACAGATACGCCTATAATGGCTTCGAATGGGCCATAGACTTAGATCATTGTACCGTGTGAATCAGAATAAGGGTACTGTGGAGTTCTATTTGGGGCTGAGTGGTTATAACTACCCTATACACAGAGAGAAGAAATGGAGTCAAAGCATTGGAGGTTATAACTACCCTATACACAGAGAGAAGAAATGGAGTCAAAGCGGGGGTCAGCTGGACAGGACTCTATATTGACTCTTCTTTTATAGGAGTCATGGGTGATAGACTCCTAACTGCTGAACCCCATGTTTGCACCATGGAGTCCTACTGAATTGACTCCCTGTAAAACAAGAGTCACAGCGTGGTGGACTCCTGGAGGGGTAGCCACAAGGGTTGCAGCTCAATGTGGAGTCTAACTCAGCCGACTCCATATTGACTCCCTGCAATGTTTGACCTATTTACTACTACACAGAGAGAAGTCATGGAGTCACACAAATAGAAAAAGAGTCAATACAGGAGTCAGGGGATCTTCCACCAGAGGGCCCCACAATACAGCTTGTACAGTTTTGCTCATCATATGGTGTGTCATTTGGTTTAATTATGAGTATTACTAAACATCTGGGGAAGTTTGCATTAGGGTATCACAAATCTAGCAATTGTTCACACATGAGATATAAGGTGGTATGCTCAAATTTGTGAAACAGGTTAACAAAAGCTGCAGTATAGCAAAGACACCATCTCTGTGGCTATAATGTGAACATAAAGTTGTTACAGTGTTCCCTTTGGTCATACTTAAGCGACCTGGATCACTAAGGTAAAGTAAGAAAGAAAAAGATGTATCACAGTCTCATACTTCTTCTCTGGAATAAACATTGAAGTGCCCAATGAATAACCCAGAAACTATGAATTGCTCTTCCAATGACAGGGGCGTGGGAAGTAGTTTCAGAGTGGGTGGGACCAGGGGGGTTTTCTGCAATTTTTGACCTCCCTTTGCTTGACCTTTTAGTTTTGACCTTTTGAGGAGTTGGCCAAAAGCTTTCCACGCCCATGAATAAAAGATACAACATATCCTGACACCATTCACAGAGTAGTCAAAGTGGACAGTAAAACAAGCTTGACTCTGTATTCCTAGGGAGTCAGCATATTGACTCCCTATTTCTAGAGAGTCACAAAGGAGTCACAACGGGTGTCATCTGAGTGATAGAAGCTGGACTCCGGATTCGGAGTCACGGTGGCTCCATTTCTTCTCTCTGTGTACCTGATTGGGGATCAAACACTGCTAGTTTGGGGTGGTGCATGCAGGTAGAAGGGTAGATTCTGGTAAGCTGCAACACTATCTGCACTGTGCATTGGTCATATACTTTAGGAACCCTCAAAAATGTCTGTCCGAATAACTGAAAATGTTTTTGTGTTTGAATTTATGGCCAAAATATGGGGGGATCATATACTTGCAGTATGCCCCATAAAAAGCTTGTCCCCTCAAGGTCACATTAGGTTCTATGAGTTGGACAACAAAAAGCATCCACAAAACACCTCTTTACAAAAGGGAGTGATAATTTTTTAACAACAATGGGCTCTTTAGACCAGTATTTCGAATCACTCTTGCATGTGTTCCATGCACAACATTTTTCTGGTATTTTGGAACGCTTACATGTATAGATCTGTATAGGTATGTTGTATAGGTGGCTGTTTGATCCCTACCATGCAGTGAGCCTGCAGTCTCAGTTGTATGGTGTTAAAGGTATTGTTCCACTATTGATGATGACACATTTAGGACTTGGAGGGCTGTGATTGGTCTATATTAGAGTTCAAAATCATTGCAAACTTTTAAATAAAGCATAGATAAAATGTTTAACCTGTTGTGATTCAGAATATATGGAGTACAAGGGACAGCTAGGATCCCAACATATTTATTTAAAAGAAGTTTGGGAATTATCACTAATTGTGTGCAGAATAGGCCAAAATGGGGATGGGTTCAAACATATGCTCGTACAGAAAAACTGGGTTGGTGAACGACGTCTGGGTATGGCACCCAGAGAGGGGGGAAATGTGCCTCTTCATGATTTTGAGTGATTTGAAGTGTTTGAAAGGTGAAATTCCACTTTTATGGGTGCATGAGTTACATTAAATTATAGTGCAGAATGTTTTGGTGGTCCAATACCTAAAAGACCAAAACTCGGACATGCAGCAAGTTGGGAACCTGAGTGTTTTCCAGTTTTGGAGGCAGCTGTGCATGTAAAATGCCTTCATTCAAGGGACATTTTTGTATATGATGCACAAGACAAGTCTTGTGTATGATTCTATCTCAAAAATCATAACAAAATATGAAAATAGAATCATTTGCTATGCATTTTTCCCTCATAATACATGTCAGACTAGACAAAATGACCTCTGTAGGTCCCATATGGGCTGGAAAAGCACCATGCTCATAAATGTCTTCATCAAGATAAGAATATCTGAAGACCTGAACAATGTGAACAGGTCCATGGTGCAAAACCCTTTTGTTTCTATTAAATTCCATCATCCATTGTTGTTTTGACCTGATGACCCATTGAAAACCATATTGAAATGCTATTAGAACCCCATATAAGGCATGTGAGCCCTGCACTATAATGCACTATTGAGCTATTTAGCTGCAAATAGCAACAAAAGCGGTGTCGGCACCAAAGACTAGAATCATAAGATGTGGCTAATTCTTCTCACACTTATTGTATCACTTAGATATTTAATATGCCTTTAAAGATGGTCGAGTAGAACATAAAAATGGATAATTCTGGTATCAGTGGGTGATCACGCGTCCATATATGGTGATCTATGTGGTCCCTCATCAAAAACCAAGCAGAAATTTTGCTGAAAATCACAGTTTTTGCAAACTAACAAAAATCACATGTCTCCCATAGTGTAATAAGCCGCCATAGAGGTAGGGGGAAAAAGCATACTCATTTATAAACTTGATGGGTCAGTAATATGCACTATCTATCAAAAACTGATGGTTAGAATATTTTTTCACAAAATATATAGGGCCAAACTTTGAAAAACAGCGATTTTTTTTAAACTAATGATTTTTAAATTTATAATTTGTACTTCAGTGGTAAACTGTGCACTATAATATTGTAATACCATCTACCCTGGCCTGAAAGCAATGAGTTTCATCTTTCATTTGCTGCAAATATTATGTAAATCGGATAATTTTTGGCTAAACTACAGCATTTCTTAGCGAAAATTCACGAAAAACTAAGTTTTAGGTTCCCAACTTGCTGCATCGAGCTATAGTAATGGAGCACATGCCTAATTATGGCCTATATTATGTGTGATTGATACAAGCATCCACCTATACCATTTTGAGATATAGCACTGACTTCTTAATAGGAGTGTCATCGTTACCTACCAAATCGATACATCGTCATTTACAAAATCGCGATTATCACGTCGATAAAACCATTATATCGATACAATTATTTGTCCCTTGAATGGCTAGAACTTAGGCTTTCTAGATTGGAAAGAATTTCTTGAAAATTCCTATTAGAACCGAAGTTATGGTCAAAAGATTACCCGGTTTCAAAAATATAATGTATATAATACATGTATTACTCTAAACCCCTTCCTCCTACACAAACGCAATAGTCAGTAACATTTATTGAATTCTGCTGTCCTAGCTATAGCCATCTACAACAATCTTTTGTTCCTCCAATGCACAAGGAACATCTCTGAGAAACCATAGCCAGTCTCAAAAGTTCTGTGCATACCAAACTTGAATGTTGAATTAATGGTTCCTAAACATTAGACTCACCCTAACTTTAGGCTAATTGTGTATGGTGCACCTCAGGTACTATTTGCATGAGCCAGAAAAAAATCATTATGGGAGGAGATACAATTAAAAAGATGAAAAGAAAGGATTTGAAATGAAAAGAATGTATTTAGTCCTATTTAATGGTCTAATTTTCCTTCTAATTGGAGTATTTGAAAAATTCTTTCACTCAGAGAAAGCCCAGGTTATGGGTATTATGGTCTATTTTGCAATAATTGATACATTTGACATATCGAGACCAGAATGATGATAATCATCATCAACATAAATTGGATGTCAATGACACTCCTACTTCTTAAATGAGGTAAATGTTTAATGGCTTAAGTAAAAAACAGAAAGTGTCCCATTACAAGACTGTTTACCCATTGGGTCACTCAGGTAGAGTCTAAACCTCCATGATCCCCATGAGTGTATGTGTGGGGGAGGGGGCTATAGGGCACCTTGTCTATAGATAGATTTACCAGTAGAACTGCGTGACAACCCTATTAGCGTACTGGAGACAATGGAGACATGCCAACACACCCATCCAATGGGCAGTTCCAGAAGTTGCATCATGGAAAGGGCAACCGATAAGAACACATCAAAAGGCTCGATTGTAAGAAATCTGATTAATTTGACAGAGGCAGTCTTAGTCGTGCCGCCCTGGCACACGATGGAAGAAGTAGTCACAAATAAGACAAGTCTGACATTAACAGTGCCCCTTGATGAGGACATTGACGACAAACAGTTGGGTGCCACCCCGGGTAGAAATATCTCAGGGAGCCATTGTCAGTCTTAATCCAATGCCCTAAAGGGTAGAAACTGATAGGAGTAGTGAAACAACAAGACAAGACAAGATGCCGTTTCCGCGAGAACCCAACTCACATGCGAAGTCCTCATCACAAGTTTCTTCTTGTCTGTCGTGCTATCTTTGTTGATGTTAAGAAACGAATTTCGCGCCTAATATTGCACGCATGTCCTTTCACCTTTTTGAAATTGTCAGCTTTGGTATGTTCCCTCTATGTGATGTGTTATTTTCTATTCACAGTGTCCCATTTTTCATTGAAATACGACCCATTTGACCCACAAACCTTGCTTGTGGCAGGGCCTATTATGGTGGCATTGGCATGATTGGGGTTCTGTATAGGGTTGTTGTGCTTTTTGCTCTTTTAGGAAGAAATATGATGGTGGAGCAACCTTGTCGGCTCCCCGAGTCTACAATCCTGTCTGAATGTAAACCAAACCAATTGCAATCTATGGGACCGCATAATTTAATATCGCAGAGATCTATAGAGTTGGTATTATGAGATTTGAGTAACTCTCTATTCAATACATATGATGCAATACATTGTGTCCAGTGCCCTCCAAACCGCCCCTCCCACATACATGGAGCCTGACAGCCACTTTGCCTCCTTCTCTAACATTGGTAATGACCCTCCCAGACTGCAGGCCTGGTATTGTATGGAGGGTGGCATTGCTGTGCCCTCTGGCGGGCGTCTGGCTGCAGGAGCATCCATCATGGGTGGGGTAGGGGGGGACTGCAGATAGGGAGCAGCTCGCAGCAGCGCATGGAGCTGCTCCTAGAACATGAGTAGACGTGCACAGGTCCCATATACTGCAGATAGGGATCACCTCACAGCAACAGGAGGAGTTGCTCCTGTAGCACAGGTATATAGACATACACAGGTCGCACATACAGCAGATAGGAAGCGGCTCACAGCAACACAGGACCTGCTCCTGCAGCACAGCTAGACATACACAGGTCTTATACAACAGATAGGGAGCGGCTCACAGCAACAGAAGCAACTGCTTCTGTAACAAGGGTAGATATGCACAGGCCGCACATACCACAGATATGAAGAAGCTCACAGCAGCACATAAGCAGCACAGGGATTTGCTCCTACAATTAAAGAAGATGTGCAAAAGTCTCACATACTGCAGATAGGGAATAGCTCATAGCAGCTGTGCACTACTTCTGCAACGCGGGTAGATGTGCACAAAGCCCACATACTGCAGATAAGGAACAGCTCACAACAAAAGGAGCTGTTCCTGCAATACGGGTAGACGTGCACAAGTCACTATGCAGATGAGACTACTTAATCTGCTCTACCATTTTGAGTTTGAGCACTGGTTCAGCATACAATCTGCGTTGTGTACCTGAGCAACTGAACCGTCGTCTGTGATTCTTGAATGTCCTTAGGTCAAGAAAAATAAAAGGTGTGTTTCCAGTAACATAGCTCAAAGAGCTAGGGTCGGTAGGTCGGGTTTCTTTTTTTTTAATTTTTTTTTACATTTATATAGGAAATGTTAGGGCACATATCAATGGATGTATCAAATTCTTTGATTTCATTGTAAAATAATGATGGGAAAATGGCAGCTATGAGAAAGGGGAAGAACACGAAAAGGATACAGGAAAAATCCTCAAAAAGTAATGAAAATTTCTTTAAAATATTAAAAAAAATGAGACAAAATTCTTCAAAATCACACAAAAAAGGTTTTTTTGGCCCTGTTTGCTATGGTCGGTCGAGTTACTGGAAACAGACCTTTTTTTTTATTTGGCCTTAGCATCACAATGCAGTGACTCCAATTGACATGGATCAGAATTAGTATGGGATGCTTTTCAAGATGGAGAAGGGGATCTGTAGTTGAAGGCTGCTGATTGCCTGGATCTTACATGAATCAGGACCTTAAAGAAGCCAATTAGATATGGGTTTATGATGAATAGATTGTAAGCTGGCCACTTACAGTATATATAGGCCCTACTTCGAAAGGTATGCGTCTTAGAACTCTAAAGACGTCGAACACGGTACCTGATCATGGCTCATTACCACATTCTTTCCACATGGGGGGGGGGTGTATATGTCTAAAGAGACAAACACTCTGGTCTTGGATACATTAGAGTACATGAAGTCGTATGATACTGCTGGTGATCCGATATGCCAATTATGGTTACATGAGGTTGGTTTTGTTGAGTGGGCATATTCCAGGGTTGTTTATTATGACTCGAGGTATGCTTATGCATCCTTCTCTATATTAAGAACAGCTAAGATTCATTATTGACTGGCATCTTTTCGTCTGATAAAAGAACTAAGAACGTCAATTCTGCAACGCCTGTAACCAAAAGCATCCCACCCCCTTCTTGTGTCTGATTTTCACCTAGAATAAAGAAAACATGTTTTCCTCCTGCGGTGTCGAGTAATCGAGTTTGTCCCTTCCTCTAATCTCTTGCATCCATCATGGCGGCTCCAAGGAACGCTGCCGAAAGTGGGTTGGGAACCGGATGTGCTGCCAGGTACCGGAAGTGGTGGTGGTAGTTAAAATGGCAGGCTGCCGGGTGTAGACGAACAGTCTCCGCCCCCGGCTCAGTCTCTGTCCCGGCTCTGTCCCCCCACCCGACACCTGTCCGCTCTACCTGGTAGGATAGACGTGGGCCGAGGCTGCCCCCGGCTCCGCCCCCAGAAAAAAGGGATGGTGCCACGGGAATGGTGCCCTCTTGTGCTCTACGATAGGGGCAATAGTATAACTACAGTCGTTATCTGGTTAGAACAAGTAAATTTAAATGGCATGGCCATTTTCATTAACTGAAAAGGGTAGGGGTACACAGGGGTGGTGATTTAGGCGTAAAACAATTCTGACGGAGCATAAAACAAGTTTGAAACATTTTGAGGCCAGGCCTAATAAAGTTATTATAGTTAAAAGAGAGAAGGGGGGGGGGGGTTTAATGAAATTCTGCCCATTCTCAAAGGGCTAAAAAGGATCATTCTGTTGATTGATAATGGCCACTTTGGGCCTATTATGGATGACGTGGGTTACATGCACCGCCAAGGAGTAGAAGAATACGAGATTCGCCTTATCATACCCAGGTAGCAAGGATACATTGGGCCAATGTCGGCTTATATTGGGCCTATGTTGGCTTATATTGGGCCAAGCATGGCCCAATGCTCCATTGCTGATTGGGTAGGAGCCAGATTAGATATATCGGCGTACTACCCATTACCTCTCTGTCGGGAGCTAATTCGGTCAGAAAGACAGAGGCAACCAAACCTAATAATGTTCATGTGATCCTGCGATGAAAAATACTATATGTAATCCGCAATATGTGGTATTTGAACCAGGGGTATTTGAATTGATGCAGCTCGTTCACTGCTTCTGTTGTATTGGTTGACCCTGTAACAATCTAGATCTATGTTTTTAGGCAAAAAAAAAAGAGTTGTTTCCAGTTACCCGACCGACCCTAGCAAAACAGGGCCAACCCTAACGTCTAATCTTTTTGATTTTTGAGAATTTTTCATATTATTCGTTATTTTTTCGCGATTTTTTTCATATCCTTTCGTCAATATTTCTATGGGCCTCAAGTCCACAGGTTAACATGCATATCTTCCTTCACCTTTCTTATGTTTACATAGTCTTCCCATAAAATGTGGCATATCGACCCATATATTTCTATACAAAATCAAAAAAAAATCCGACCTACCGACCCTAGATTTTTGTGGCATGTAACTGGAAACACACAATTATCTTTTTTTGGCCTTATCTATGATATTTTACCCCTCATTCAGTATACAACGGGTGTATACACGTATGCCTTGTGCAATTGTATTGAGTGATAGGACGTATGGCACTATGGAGGGGGAAATCTGGAGAGACGGTAGACAAGTGTGAAGGTTCCCTCTCCCAATGGTGAATGGACTTCCCATTTCATTTTAAGCGCAACTTCATGTTCCATTCCAATCGGTGAACTGCTTTGACATTTTTCACAGCAGTAGACAAGTGTGATTTTATCGACAGGCTTTGGGTGTCCTCGGAGTGTCCCACTAGGACTTTACCACGGGGCCCTTTTCTCCAGCTGGAGCCCCCAGAGCACTGTCTTAGTCGTTCCAGGGGACATCCATCGTCCCATCCCTGAACGCTCATATGGCGTAACTGGCGTGGTAATCTTAGTATGACACATTTACTATAGAGGTCCATCGCTACAGGGACCACACAATCCAATCTCAATTAACCTAAAACAACTGTTTTATTAGTCTACATATACATGTAACCAAATCAGGCAGATCTCGCCCCGCATAGACCAGAGATAATGAGGTCAAAAGGTGGAAAATGCTAATTATAGTCATTGAGAGCTTTTTGGGTATTTACTTCCATTGTTATCTTCCCTTTCATGTGATAAAAGAATAAATGCAAAAAATTAGTAGAAATGATGAAAATTGGCCAAATTGATAAATGTCGCTGATTTTCACCCCAACAATTTTCATCGATATATCTACAATATAATCTTAATGAATCTTTTCAAAGAAAGGTATCAAATAAAGAAAGACAACAGATATTAATATCCACATGTAGCTTAACATTTTCTCTTTAAAGTGGTACTAGCTTTACTTGGCATATATTTGGTACATACAGACTAGACACTGATACAGTGGGGCCTCCCTACTTTCGGTATGAGTATACAGTGATAAAAAGACCTTTGTTTAGAGCTCTATTTCTCGGAACAAACGATGGCCAATTTATAATTTTGAAAATTCAGTAAAAAATTGACAAATAAAGATATTTTAATGAAACAAAAAGTGTTCTGAAGCTCTTGATGTAGTCTCTGTGAAACCAGTATAATCCTGAAATCCATTTTCCTGACATGTGCCTGGTTAGGTAAGGATGCATCACCAATAGGCCTGGCCTACATTGACATCGCCTTAGATTCTTGCCATACCTAATTCCCCATTTCAATGAACTACTAGCGCGCGATCTACGCACAGGCGGGGTGCCACATACTGTGCTACATACTGCATACTTTATTTCGCGTTGTACATATTTTCGCGGATTTCACGGAAATCCAAAGTCCGTGAATTCATGTCCAACGTGAATATTTGTGCAGGGAACTTGATGATACTGGTGTCTGTGTGTGTGTGGGGGGGGGGGTAATTTCATAACAAACGTTAATGGGGATTTCCTTTGGTCAACAGATCATATATATATATATATATATATATATATATATATATATATATATATATATATATATATATATATATCAAGTGTATTGGAGACATTTTATATCCACAACAAGAAAACGCTAAGATATAATACTATAGGACTCAATATGGAGGCCTAGTGGAGCCACCATCTTGAATTTCGCTGGTTGAGCTAAAACCCACTGATAAGACATACCATGATGGGTACCTTGTCCCCAGTTAGCATCCACTTCCAGGGACATGCTGGTCCCATCTTATCAGTTATTATCAGTGTGTGTCGCCGGAACCAGCTCCAGACCAGCTAGTGGCCAATAGGGCCCATTTATGTAACTTGTAGGAATAGGTAGCTGTTTATAGGCCTGTGATATCACTTCTTATGTCATGGCCGATACGACCGTCACTATAGATTAGTACTAGAACCGCCGTATTCAATGGGGGGCATTGAATACAATGTGTCTGTATTCAATGGGTGTCCGCCATCTTGGATTTTGAACAGATCTGAGCTGTTTTTCTTTATTTAAAGGCAAAATAACCCCCTAGGCCATGACATAAATGCAAATGTCCATTCCAGGGAATAAATTTGCATCGTATTCACCTCGGTGAGGCCTGTCCGCATTCAACTCTGCCTATAAGGCATCGTTGAATACGGACAGCCTCACCTCGGTGAATACGATGCAAATTTATTCCCTGGTCATGGACATTTGCTTATATATTCGTTAAAAAAAATACAAAAAGAAAAGTAAAAACACTTTTCTAATTGCAAAAATCCGTGAATTTAAATACACGTGAAAGAGCATTTTTTATGCATTCCGCGGAATTTTATACCAGTGAGGATATCTACGACCACAGTACTATCCATTATTTGAAGCACGTTACCTGCTTCCAAGTGGACGGTATAGTTCATAGCCTTTTAAGACTGTTATGCCCTACACAGAAAACCTAGGCCTAGTCAATGCAGATGAATTTATGTCATCATTCCTCAATGATCATTGATGAAAGAAAGTCATCATTTTGATCACACCATTTTTCCCACCAGGGGGCCCTCCTTTATAAATGATAATGTGACATATCTTATACAATCCACATCATTGTTGTTGTCAAACTGATATAAATAATTACCATAAATGCATTAACATGCATGTTTACAGTGGGGAAGTTATGCAAAATACATTGAAAAGGGCCCAGGGGCCATGTTGTAAAATAAGAATAAAACTAAAATAGGAACATTCAGAGCATAAACACCAATTCTTTGTCAATGGTCCTATCACAAAGTATGAAGATAGGCATCAACTGCTCTAACATACATAATAATGAGGCCTATTATCTCCAAGGAGAAGACCTACTCGAATGAATGAATGAATAGGGGTTGGGTGATGGGGTGGGGTGGGTGGGATTTCAATACTATTCTTTTATTTATAATTTTGAGCAACATTGTACTTAAATAAATTTGACTATCCAGGTCATTACATGTTAGCAGGTGAAAAACTAATCAGTATTGATTACCTGATGTAATTGTATTGATGACCTGAACTAACCACATACATGATCAAAGGGGTACTCTCCCATTCTGCATTAAATTGAGCACCCTAAATTGATCACTAACTACTAGTTTCTGCAAACATACGTTTTGAGTGTATTAGAGTTGGTACCCAGCCTAACTAGGGACGTCAACAAAATTTTCAAAATGAAAACAAAAATTTCTTTTTAGTGACATTCGATTAAGCCCATTGAGAAATTTCCAAAACTTTTGGAATTAAGTTTCTAGCTTATCTAGAACCAGATATATATAAAAAAAATAGTGCCCATAATTCTGAGGCAAGTAGCACTATAGAAATGGTAGAGATAGGTGTCAGCTTTTGTGATGTGAGTGCAGCTATGCAGTTCCCACTCAGCCCACTGCCAGTGGCCACCTGTGTGGCTGCCACTATTGTTTTTGTTTTTTTCAATTTGTAAGTGTCTGGGAAATGAGGTTCTCAGGATCCATGCTTCACAACCTTTAGATTTCTGAAATGTTTGAAATCTCAGGTTTTGAATGGTATAATTGGACAATTTCCTCATCTATTCCAAGTGGGCTTAAATTACTCCTGAAAAATTGTAACATAGCAGCATCGCTCCCCAAACCTGATGTATGAAACCTGACAGATTTTGTACCAGTCAAAAATTGTACTATACCACCTCACACATACATGAAATTTCATATAGGGTAGAGTGACCTTGGGTCTTCCATGTACCTTGAGTCGGCCATTTTCCTTGTTCTTGACTCAAAATTATGATAATAAATAGTCATTCTAATGGGTTTCAACTTATTTACCTTGATAGGAGAGGGGTAGATGTAGATGCTGCTACTCAAATATTTTTGGGAATCCAGTCCCATCCCTCTCTACGGACTGTATAATATGGGCCCAGGGGCAATATTTTCGCAGGATACAACTTGTTACATCGGTCTATGCCCTGGGGGAATTCAGTGCCGCCCCCCCTGTGGTGACGTGTATATTTTCGGGACTGCCGCACAGAATTATGCATGCCCTGAGGGCATATTGCTGGCCCCCCTAGAAATGCAATTTACCAATGCTAGTCTATGCCCTCAGGGCATCGTGTATCGGCCCTCAGGGCATATGCATACACAGGACTATTCCTGACCTCTGGATCTATAGACGTTCTGGCATTGACCAGAAAAATATGCACATGCCCTGAGGGCAACATACCCTCAGGGCATATTTCTTGCTTCTTTAAAGGAGCTCTGAATCGGCTACGTCCGACACAGTGCTAACGTCGGCGGACGTAGGTCCTCGATTCAGAGCGCCTTTAAAGCATGATTGACCAAAGCATGCCCTCCAGGCATGTAGTGCAATTCCACAAGTTGTACTTGTAGGCTATTAAACTACAAGAAGGACCTAAGGGAGTGATCATTTTTTAACAACAGGGGGGGGCTGGTGGGTTTGCGCGTGGACGCGCGAAAAAAATTTCGACCCCCCCCTCTCGAGGGGGTAAAATCTTTTCGACCCCCCCCCATAAGGGACAAAAATCGCGCACGAACGTCCCCTTTTAGCCTATAGTAACGCGCGGGGTTTTCCACTGAAAACAGGTGAAATTATTTTGCCCCCCCCTATCAGAGGTATTGAAAAAATTCTGACCCCCCCGGTCAAGGGGTTGAAAAAATTCTGACCCCCCCCCTCAAACCCACCGGCCCCCCCCTGTTGTTAAAAAATGATCACTCCCTAAGTATGCATACCCCCCACGGCATATCTCCTTCTCCCGGGTTCCTTCTACAGTCTACAAATGTTACTCCTCAGGGCATAAAGTTGATGATAAATGAAGTGGTATTAAACAAGGGTATGCCCTTGGGACATCCATGCATGCCCTCAGGGAATATTGGACTTTAAGCTAATCAGGGGGGAATTAGGAGCCTACTAGGCTGGGGCACTCTCCAACCTTCAACTCATATGACTATCAGTGCATTCCCTGGTGCCATTCCCTGGGGGCATCATTACACATCATCCATATATTATGGATGCCCCAGGGGCATGGTACAGATAGCAATGGGGGACAATGCCCTCAGGGCATTCATAGTAAGGATAATCGTACATGCATATAAAAAAAATTGATGATGCCCTGGGGGCATCCATGTACTAAACAATGCCCCCGGGGCATAGTCCAATACCCTATATAGGCCTACATGTCCTGGGAGCATCATCCTTTAATACCATGGATGCCCTGGGGGCATTTTCCCAGACTTGCCATGGGGAGTGTGGGAAAGGCCACGCCTCAGCCGCTACTGTCCGCGTAATTTTCGCATCACTCCCACGCGGCAGTCTGTAGGCCCCGAGGGCATAGTCCGATGTAACAAGTTGTATCCTGCAATATTTTCAGACTGGGAGGTGGATCTCTGACAACCTGCCAGCCACCTTGGAAGAGGAAATCAGCAGTAAATGATGAAAAATCGAAATTGATGATCTCTTGGTCAAGTAAGACAGTTAACTTCCAGTAAAAACGATTATTGCATTACATTCATGCAATGTCAAGTATCAGTTACCTATGAATAAGCCCTTCCTTTGTATTTGATACAAAAGTAGACACCCTGCTATGAGCATTTGATTCACAGTGTGATGTGGCCAAATCAAGGTACTTGTGGTTGACTCATGGTACTGATGATTCACCAGGTAATGAAGGCCTATATAGCCTAATAGACTTACATTATGGCAGTTTAACTATATTAGCTTGACAGCCTAAGACTTCATGATAATTTTCATATCCATAGTCAAGTGTCCCCTCCAAGTTTGCTTACTGTAGCAGAGACCCAACAATAAGTTATAGCTTTCACAGGGGTCCAGGTGGACGACTCATTGTCACTCTACCCTATTAGTCATTTAATACCCGATTAAGATGTGTAGGGGGTTATTTTATAAATGTGGGCAAGTCTTGATACTTTTTTCAGCCTTTGAAAATTACATTTAAATCAATTTTGGTATAACTCTGTCAATAATTGTTTTTTATAAACCCAGATTTCGCTGAGGAATAGCTTGAAATGTCTATTTTGAGAACAGCCAAAAATACATTAAAGTTCCTAGATCAGGGGGTGGCAGCGGGGAATGGACTCATATATACATGTTGGGATATTATTGACCAAAAATTAATTAATGGACCAATGTCCCGGTGCAATGTCTGATCAATTGGACGTTCTCTGTTGATTACACAATCATTTACTACAGGGAAGACGGTGGAGGGAAGACGTCTCAATGTGGTGCCATCTCACGGCATAAATGTTCAATTTGTCCTATACTTTGTCCCTTACCAAAGACCTATGCCCGGGCCCGGGACCTGTGTCACATGAATAATATCACATCTGAGGATATCTAAGCTTATAAGCTATTACAAAGCTGTCTTGGTTCTATTTTCCTTTCGATATGTCTGAATATATGTCTGAATCTATGCTACACATATGCCACAATGATCTCTATTAGAGATTAGAAGCTGGGTATGGGGCGAGGCGGGACAAGGTGGGCGGGAAGGCTCTTGACACTCATCGCCAATATGAGATGCAGAGTCTACATACTGTACACGGGTATCAGCATAAGGCAGGTCACATGATCACATTGGTCGTACGAACTGGAGGCGTGTCAGCAGTAGTTGTTTAGACTCTCTGAGTCTCAGAGGCCGTTGTTTTTGTTGTTCTTTTGTCTTATCTACTTCAGATACTGAGCGCTATAGGGAGGACAACGTAGGCCTAACCACAGACAATGTAAGTTACATTGACTCCCCTAGAAGAAATAGATACATGTAGTACATCATCTAGGCCTGTTTGGCACATAGGGTAAAATTGGGTAGTATCGTGCAGCTTGTTGTATCATGCATCAGCAATTAGAGAGACCAGGTTGCAAAACTTATGAAGATATTTCAAAGATTCTTTTTGCAATGGATGCATACGCCATATCTACTCATGTGTCAATGAAGTTTCGTCACCTAAACCATATGTACTCAATAAGCATAACATGTACAAAAGGTGAGTAAACTCGTCATCCCTAATGTGTACTTTATTGACGAATTCCCATAGAGATCAGTACAAATTGAAATAAGCCTTGTATCGCGCATTTTTGTTGTTTGTATCGCGCATAAGATATAGTAGGTAGAATAAAAACTTAAATATTATCTAAGATGAAGAAAAAGAGTCAAAGGGTAGCCAAAGACATGATGGCACACTGGTGTAATATTCAAGAGGCTTCTCCTTACCTGAGAGGTGTGACAGCAATCAAGTTGACCCTAAGTTGTTTCGTACCTAAATCACAGCTAAAGGTGTGAGTGCATGTGCGCGATATAAGCTCTATGGGAAAATACATTGTATTTGGGTTATATCGTGATTTGCGCGATATAACCCAAAGGTGCGTGATATAACCCAAAGAAAAAGCTCTGATTTAGTTATCTCATAAGTTAACAGGGGGCAGTTAGATCGTAGTTTTATATGCAGTGCGAGGTGCGCAAGGTTGGGCGCTATCAGTAGATGCCTTTACATTGGGGCTACGTCCACTCTGACTTATTCAGGGCCTTATCTTTAGGTTGTATTGTGAGTACCTGCGCGATACAACCCGAATTTACCCTATAGCATGTATACACATGTAAGGATTTCAGACACCCTAATAAATAGGCTTCTGTCTAGACTATAGAGCCTATGAATCAACGTACTGTACCTATAGGGATCTATAGTTCCGTCGCAGCCCCAGTTTAAGTTCTAAATACAACCCACATAAGCTATTATTTTCTTTATTCCTTCATATACAGGCTTGAATATAAAATAACGACACAATGGGATAGTCGACCTACGGGTCATGAAGCCATATCCCTCACACTGGAACCAGGCCCTGATCATCTAAAACTGAAGGTTAAGGCGCCATTTTTCAACGACCCACCAAACCCTGGAGGCAGTGCAGGGGAGGCATTCCCCCAGTTGTGGGACTATGAAGGTATGTATTTATCAGAAATTCCCAAAGTTGTTCATAGGTTTTGAATGTGGGGTGGCCTGCTCAGCTGCTGTCCTTCAGGTAACTGACGGATATCTGTTGCAACTTATTTATGAAAAAGTAAAATATCAGTATATAGAGATCTGGCTTCGACAAATGAACAATAGAGGTAATGCCTTTTATGTCATGGCTGATACGAACATCACTATAGATTAGTACTAGAACCGCCGTATTCAATGGGGGGATGGAATACAATGTGCTTGTATTCCATGGCTGTACAAAATCCAAGATGGCGGATGTAAATAGGATGCAGGCACAATTTAACCATGCAGGCCATGACATAAATGCAAATGTCAATTCCCATGGGATACTTTTGCACCTTGGTGAGGCCTGTCCATATTCAACGACGCCTTATTGACATTTACTTATGTATCTTTGCATGCCGCGTACATGTAGGCCTATGCACCCCTCTTTTTCAGCTACATCCAAAAATATCTTTGAACTTTCCATTGCCTTTCAGTTGTAGAGGCATTTTTCCTTGCAAAGGATGGCAAATACCTTGAGGTAGAGGTGTGTCCGTAAGTTCAATGTTTTCAATGTCGATGTATGTATACAATAAATCTTTGATGGCTGCATTATGCCTAAAGGTTCATAATGTATCTCTCCCATCCTTAGTCATTATGCAATTACGACGAATTCTCATATTGTACGTATACAGTTCAGATATGTATGAACATATGATGATGCTAATGTGGAGCTTGCACTTTATTGTTAGGCATGGACAACATCTGCTCTTGATACTAAATGGAACAAGAAACTGCATAAAGGTAATACTCTTTGACTGCCTGTTTCAGATACCTCAATACCCCTATAAGCTAAATGATGCCCCAATTTATCCTTAGTGTGCACTATGCAATTACATATATACATATAAATCACTTTTAGAAGATACTATAGAATATACAGTGAATGTTCCTGTACATTAAAGGGGAACATCTGATTATGTCCTTTCTATTGCAGGACGAACTGCCAATAACATACAAGGCGGAGATCACTAATAACACGTGGAGTGGGGAGGCAGAGATACCAGTAGGGTATTTCCCACCTGGAGTATCTTCTTTTAATGCCTACGCCATCCATGGGTCTGGAGAGAGTCGGCAGTATGAAGCACTATACGGGGCCCCACAAGGGAAACACGATCAACCAGATTTGTGAGTTTTTTAATAACATAATTATTTCTCAATGGTTCATATATTTTGAGGAAACACTGTTCTATACAGAATGATTGTCAGCGACCTTGATAGCATATACACATGTAATTATAACCGCTAGGGTTTTTCAATGATTTTTTTATCTTCATTTTAAATTAATTCAAATGGTAAGACAAAATTAATGTCCATAGGTTTGTATAATTATTCAAATGTAATGCTTGGATATAAGTCATCTCTCTGTATAAATTTACATCTACGATATGAACTTTTCTTGTTTCCAGCCATCGTCTTGAATACTTCCAAGCAATAGACTTTGAAAAACTTCTCTCCTGCAACACAGAGACTGATCTCTCTGAGGTCTGGAGGACAGCACTACAGAATCCCAATAAATGACGACTTAGAGAATGGGAATACATGAATCCTCCATGTGATAATTGTGATGAAACTCAATAATGATTGATAAAAAATAAGAACAGCTTCATACATAAACACAAAGTACCCAAGCCTAGGACCAAATCTATAAATAAAACAATATTTAAGAAACACTGAGATGCAATGAACAATGTAATTCACCCTTCCTGTTTGTCATCCATTTTCCCAGTAAGTTTGGTTAGTGTATGCCTAAGCCTACAAGCTTCATATCAAAATAATCAAGCCCCAATGATCTGAACATCAGACACTACTCATACAAAATGGTTAAGGCACAGGCAAAGCCTGAAGATATATGTGACATCTATGCTCAATGTGATACATACTATGTACTATGATAATGGTACATTAATGCGTCATGTCAGCCCTAAAAGGTTATGGTTCCTTAATGCATTATGCCAAACCTAATTGGAAAGACAAAAATCCACAGATTCAGCCAGTTGAGATATTAAATGTCATAAACCTTATTTTGACATCTAAAATATGAGAATAAAAACTAAGAGAAAATTCCATGATGGCCCATTAATTTGTAACATGGCGCACTATTCTTGCTCATGAGTGTGCCATTGGCCCATTGAAAAAAAATCCTTTCAAAATCCCTGGCAGGCGGTAAATGAGTTGTAAAGGTGGCAGGTTTGTTTGTTTGTTTGTTTGTTTAGTTTTACGTCCGGGGGCCATCGAGGAACTCAGATATTCAAGGTTTCTCGGACATTAAGTCCTTTCTTTTCTTTTTGGACAGGTATTTATATGCTGCTTGCCCGACACAGCAGTGACCGAATCTATGAATGACCGAATCTATGAGATGAATGACCGAATCTATGAGGAGGGTCGAGGGGGAAAACCGCTACCGGGGCTTCATTCCCCTACTCTTTTCGAAGGATAGCAAGTGTTCTTTTATTTGCCTGGTCCCATAGGCAGGGCCAGATGTGCAGGTATTAGATGATGTGTGAAGGTGGTAGATGGCGTGTGCAGGTAGTGGAGCATGTGTACAGGTGGTAGATGATGTGTGCAGCTGGTGGGTGATATCTACAGGTGGTAGATGATGTGTGCAGGTGGTAGATCATGTGTACAGGTGGTAGATGCCGTTTGCAGGGGGTAGATGATGTGTGCAGGTGACAAATGATGAATCAGGCAGTAGATGGAATGTGCAGATGGTAAATGATGTGTGAGGGTGGTAGAGGAGGTGTACAGGTGACGTATGATGAAACAGGCAGTAGATGACATGTGCGGGTGGTAAATGATGTGTCCAGGGGGCAGATGACATGTGCAGGTGGCAGATGACATGTGCAGGTGGCAGATGGTGGAACATAGCGTTAGCAAGGCAGAGATAGGATGTTGCATTAGGCTTGACTGGCTAGTGGCAGATGAGTTGTACAGGTGGTAGATGACGTGTACAAGTGTGTGCAGGTAGTAGATGAGTAGTACAGGCAGTAGATGATGTCTGCAGGTGGTAGATGACGTGTGCAGGTGGCAGATGCAGTGTGCAGGTGGTAGATGACGTGTGCAGGTAGTAGTCGATGTGTGCAGGTGGTAGTTGCCATTAAACATTTACAGTTGGTAGATGACGTGTACAGGTGGTAGATGACGTGTAAAGGTGGCAGATGAAGTGTGCAGGTGGTAGATGACATGTGCAGGTGGTCGATGACTTGTACAGGTGGAAGAGGATGTGTGCAGCTGGTGGGTGATATCTACAGGTGGTAAATGATGTGTGCAGGTGGTAGATGATGTGTGCAGGTGGTAGATGCCGTTTGCAGGGGGTAGATGATGTTTGCAGGTGTTAGATGACATATGCTGGTGATAGATGATGTGTGCAGGTGACAAATGATGAATCAGGCAGTAGATGGAATGTGCAGATGGTAAATGATGTGTGAGGGTGGTAGAGGAGGTGTACAGGTGACGTATGATGAATCAGGCAGTAGATGACATGTGTGGGTGGTAAATGATGTGTCCAGGGGGCAGATGACATGTGCAGGTGGTAGATGATGTGTGCAAGTGGTAGATGACATGTGCAGGTGGCAGATGACATGTGCAGGTGGCAGATGGTGGGACATAGCATTAGCAAGGCAGAGATAGGATGTTGCATTAGGCTTGACTGGCTAGTGGCAGATGAGTTGTACAGGTGGTAGATGACGTGTACAAGTGTGTGCAGGTAGTAGAGGAGTAGTACAGGCAGTAGATGATGTGTGCAGGTGGTAGATGATGTGTGCAGGTGGTAGATGACGTGTGCAGGTGGCAGATGCAGTGTGCAGGTGGTAGATGACGTGTGCAGGTGGCAGATGCAGTGTGCAGGTGGTAGATGATGTGTGCAGGTGGGTGTTGATGTGTGCAGGTGGTAGTTGCCATTAAACATTTACAGTTGGTAGATGACGTGTACATGTGGTAGATGACGTGTAAAGGTGGCAGATGAAGTGTGCAGGTGGTAGATGACTTGTACAGGTGGAAGAGGATGTGTGCAGGTAGTAGATGAGCAGTACAGGCAGTAGATGATGTGTAGAGTTGTAGATGATGTGTAAGGGTGGTAGATGATGTATGCAGGTGGTAAAAGACATGTTCAGGTGGTAGATGATGTGCAGGTGGTAGATGACGTGTGCAGGTGGTAGTTAACGTGTGAAGGCGGTACATGAGTGACAGTGTGCAGGTGGTAGATGATATCCAACCTCTGCACCACATCTAGAGGGAATACACAACCTCTGCACCACATCTAAAATGAATACACAACCTCCGTATAGTGGATACCCCGGTACATGACCTCTACACTACATCTACAGTGAATGCAAGACCTCTTCATGGCATCTGCACCGCACCTACAGTGAATACACGACCTCTGCACTTCATCTACAGTGAAATTGAATACATGACCTCTGCACCACATCTACAGTGAATACACGACCTCTACACCACATCTACAGTGAATACCGGTACACGACCTTTGCACCATAACTACAGTGAATACACGACCCCTGCATCATAACTATAGTGAATACACGACCTCTGCATGTACTTTATGTACAGTGAATATGCGACCTCTGCACCACAAAAAAAAAGGCTGAACCATCAAGGGGCCAGGAGTCCAAAAAGTTGGGGAGGACATCCACAAATTTATGTTATGCAGCAGGGAATCCATGGCTCTTTCTATAGGCCTAGTGAAAATGTGACGAGGAG
The DNA here is from genome assembly GCA_949317995.1 of Acholoe squamosa. NCBI lineage: Eukaryota > Metazoa > Annelida > Polychaeta > Phyllodocida > Polynoidae > Acholoe > Acholoe squamosa. The sequence continues at coordinate 24,420,245 of OX439042.1, forward strand.
GGCGGCCTCCACACTCACAGCATGTGTGTTACAGATTACACGGAAAAGGGGTCTTTATCAATTCTTTGAAAGTTTGTGTATATACGTAATAGAGAAAAGCCAGGTGCGGGTTAGGCTGAGGAACTCTGCCTCTTTTACTCCTGTAGAGAGGCAGAGAAAGCTGTAGTTAAAACCTGGAGGAAAGGGTTGCTAACATGGGCTTGTGAGCACTTTTTTAACCAGTAATTAGTATAAGTAAAGAGATACTTAGGGGCTGAGTACAAATGACGTCATGCAGGAGGGGGGGAGGGGGGGGGGGTCCCACTTGCCATGACCAAGCATGACAAGGGGGGAGGGGGGGTCATGGGCTGCATGACATCATATCATCAAGAAATCACAATATGCTTTGGTTTTGGCAAGAACAAAAACTTTTGTAAAAAGATTTGTAAAGGTAGGGAAGTTTAATGCATTAATCTGACATAAATTCATTACCTATAGGCCCTACATGCATGCATTCCTCAGACATCTCACTCAATGTGTGTCACTGCCATCAATGTCAGTGTAAAATAAAGGTGATGTCCAGGCCACTATAAGGGGGCACTACTATTCTATCCTACCTATACCAATTTAATTAACCCTTTTTGAAAAGGGCCACTGCTGCCCTCAGGATCTCAAATGATGCATCTAAAATACCCCTGAACTGCTGCTGTTGCCTCAGGGCAGCATCCATAGTAATCCACAGGCTTCTTTTTGAAAAGACGTGATATTCCCCCCCCCCCCCCCCCGCCCTTGAGGTGTCAAAATTATTTTGCTCCTCCCCCAATCCACCCCCTCCTGGAGTCCCACTGTTGATAAATAACAAACACTCCCCTGGAGCTCTCCACCACCCTGTTGCTATTTTAACTGAGGGGATGCTTGGGGAGATGTAAAGGGGACCTCCCCCAGACTTACTCTCCACATCTTTGTCTGAATGGAACTCTAACGGACTGACCTTATTTGCAGATTCTACAGTAAAATACTGAGGTGACTCGTTTGCTTTGTAAGATCATAAATTGGAACTATGATTGCAATCGATGGTCTCCTGAGAATTTGTGATACTTTCTGAGATTTTTTTTTCTATTAGGCCACTCACTAAATTCAGAGGCTTCTGCCTGAAACCTATTTCTAGTAGGCCTACACTTGTATATGGTTCAAGTTACAGATTAAATCAATACATTCAATATATCAATACATTCAAGCTCTTGAACTATATGATCCTTAATAATAACTGTTCTCGATTTTCTCTTCGCTGACAAGTGTACAACTTTTGCTGCAAAGAAGGCAGATTATTAACTGTATTGGACTATTGATCTAGACAGTTTTTAAGCCCTTTTGTGACAGGAAATACTTGGGTATGATCACTTCCATCCCACTCAACAAAAAAACGTTATTTGACGTCAAAAAAATGTTTTTAACGTTTTGAAACATTTTGCCATGATAACATGCCATAGGGAAACGTTTTGAAACGTTTTGCAAAGTTTTTTGTTGACTGGGATAGTACTCCGTGTATAACTATAAGGCACGGAAGTAGTATATATATAGGTCTTCTTTGGATATTTCTAAAAAAATATCCAAAGAAGACCTATATTTTTTGAATATCCAGAAAATACCTATTATTTTGGATAATAGGATTATTTTGGAAATAGTAAAGGAGGATTGAAGGAGGATTGAAGGAGGAGGATTGAGAGATACATTCAATTTCAGATCAGCTCTCTAAGGAATGACGTTACTGAAACAGGAGGACTATTATGTATGGTGCTTCAACCAACTGATGGGAGCATACACGCATCAACCAACAATGGGAGCATCAGCCGTTCTAAGTTAACAAGCTCGCACGAATAGTCGTGATTTTGTTCACACTGAAGCTAGTACCTGGAGCTACAGGCGTGGAGGTTCGTGACATGAGGGCTAGACCTCTTCAATTAACCCCAGACATTGCGTTCCTTATATACTCCATCTCAGCAGTGAAATCATAAATGTGGTGTTACACCTTTAAGTCTATGAACAAATAGACATTCAGTTAAGAGGATATAGATTTTTTTCAACAGTTTGAGTGATTTAGGGACAGAGTTTTTTCTCCTTTATTTTTTTGTTATGTTTCATTGATATCAGCAAAGAACATTTGCTGAGTTATTAGAGGCATTTACAGCGTTAGTTTACAATTGAAACGATAGATTTTCATTTTCATTGGATTTAAAGCAATTCTTGTATTACGATGATAAATAAAATATGTGATGTACAGATCATTTGACACTTTGATTGAAGTATTATGCTGTCTATAAGTGAAAATAAAAATGAAGTGAAACAAGTTGTTTGGATATAATACATTTTATTATAATAATGTAATAGAACAGAGTTAAGTATTATTATAAAATCATATCATTAGGACATATGTGTTTCTTTACGCCATTGTTCATATATTTTGCTGTGTCTTAATTGGAAACATATTTTCGAATAAGGAGTATCTTTGAGTTTGTTAGATTCTTTTAATGTAATATTATATATTTTTTCCAACACAAGTTGTGCAATCGGATCTCCACAATTTATTTTATATTCTTTTTCACCAAAATTTAAAAAAAGGATATGAATTTGTCCTCTGTAATCATTGTCTATGATTCCTGCCTTAACATTTGTATACTTAAACCTATGCCCACTTAATGGTGCTATACGTGCATAATACCCAGTAGGGACAGCAACTTTGATGCCTGTTTCAATTAAACATTTTTCTTTGGCTGGAATTATATAACTGAAAGCACTATATAAATTAAATCCTACAGCGTTAGTTTTTTCTTTGCTTAGAGGAAATGTATTGGAATCATATCTAGTATATCCTAAAACAGGTTTGTTTCCCATTTTTTTTATTGACTGTACTTTAAGACTATTAAGAAGTGTGCATTCACAGAGACATTTATATCATTCAGAGACATTAAGAAGTGTGTTTTACCTTTAGGATTCTGTTTTTCTTATTCTTCTTCTAAAATGTACAGTATATCAAGATAGTCAAAAAGTTCTTTGTCTTGAATGTCTTCCATCGCAGTATTCAGTTTATCTAACTGATTTGGTTTTAACATGAAGTGGCTTTCAATGTTCTTTGATGCGAACAGTAACGTATCCCAGTTTAATTTGGTGACAGTGAAACCTTCTATTTCAATTTTAGAGTTCATGTTAACGTTCGAACTAAACAGATGTTTTATTTGATCCATTTTAGATGAGAGTTCTGTCCATTCTTCTTCGAAAATTTCGATCTTTTGTTCTTCTTTTACATCCAAGTATACGAGTGTGTTGTCTTCGTGCGGCACGTCATCGTACATAACAACTAAATCGAGATTGTAGGAAATGTTATAACATCCTCGCAAACACGTTTTCACTTCACCTTGATCCGTGTAACTATGTGCTCGCACTGTGAAATTGGTTTCATACCGATGATGACTTTCTTCTGAACTTGTTTCATCTTCTGAGGTTGATGATTCAATGTTATTCATTATAGTTTCGTTGTCAGCCATTTTTTTTGACGCAATGAATTATGTTGCTACGTTATGTTGTCATAGCTACACTTAGTAACGAGTGTTTACTCGATTTGTAGCAACCGTGTTACACAGAGAGTGGATACCAAAGACGATCTAAATCATAAATTTCTGCTGGTATTGATTCATTTATATGTCTCCAGCCAGGAAAATAAAGAATTAAGTCATCATTTATGAACAGAGTGGCAGAGAATGAGTTACATATGTGTTCTAGTATACTTTGAAATTGACTTCTGAAAGTGATTGTTTGATCTAAAAATAGTATATTCGCAGATTTCAATGACTGGATAAAATTTTTATATTCTTTAGACTTAAGTACTGTAGTAGTTTCATTGATACGACTATTTCCATGGAATATTATTGAAATCTTGCTGTATCTTGAATTATCTCGGGTTTGCCATTTAACTCCAAAGTGATCTGTGTAATACATGACATTGATTAATTTTTTTAAGTTTTTTATTACTTCATTTAAAAGTGAAGAAGTTTGAACTTCATCGTTTTTCCATTTATTTAAAAAAAGTTCTGCTATTTCATTTTTTAAAATAAAAGTAATTATTTTAGTGTTTTCATATGGAAAAATATTATTTCGAGGTGAATGATCATTGTAATCAGAATCTTGTAAAATATAAAGCAAGCATTCATCTACTTTTGCTTTGTTGTCCATTATGTTTTTTTTGGTTGTATGATTTTTTAGTTTATCATAGAGATTGTGTGATTTTTTAGTTTATCCCAAGGATATTTTGTTTGTTATATTGTATGCATAAAAAACATAACTCGATTTTATTTAATTTATTTATTAGGGATAATTTCACATCGAGAGATGGAGGGCATTTCATTGATTTTATTAATGGTTTATATGATGTTGATTTCTTTTTATTTTTAATGCTTTTTCATCATAGGCTTGTTCTTTAACTGCATCGACTCGTTTTTTCTTTAATTTGATTTTTCTTCATAGGCTTGTTCTTCAACTGCATCAAAGAATTGTTCTTCATCTGCAGCCTCTTCATTGACAGGGTTTTCTCTTGATGGTTCTTCATCCATTTTTTCAACTGGTTTTTCTTCAGTTTCATTAGTTGTTTTTTCTTTCCCTGATCCGAATCCTCTTTTGTTTCTTTCAGTTACATTAAGAACAGACACTTCTTCAAGGTGAGGGATGCAAATTCTTTCTATGATGATTTGAGCTATTTGATCTCCATGTTTTATTTCAAAGTTTTTATTACCAAAATTGAACAGTAGGACGGCAACAGTGCCTCTATAGTCTCCATCTATTACTCCTGCACCAACATCAATAAAATGATGAACTGCAAGACCTGATTTAGGTGCTATGCGACCATAGCATCCTGGAGGTATAGCAAGCGTTAAATCAGTTTTCACCAACATTCTTTCTTTAGCAGGAATAATATAATCATAAGCACTGTATAAATCAAATCCTGCAGATTCTTTAGTTGATCTTGTTGGTTCAATCGCTCTTTCTGTATTTTTTATATAATATATCACAGGTTTACTTATAGGATTTATATCAGGCGTGGTAACAGGAGTTTTGCATGGTGTTATTAATGCTGTATTTCTGTTATCCGTAAGTGTTACATAATAAGACTCGTGTGAATATGCCATTTTTGTTGATATTGATATATAAAGATATCAGTAATAATATGAAGTTATAACTAATATCAGTAATAATATGAAGTTATAACTATACTAAGTACTTATGACTTGCTTAATGACTTGTTATGATATAGTTATCTAAGCTTATTTCAGCGATATTTAAAGCGATAATATAATATAATGTTATAACTATAGTATGTATAATACTAAGTACTTATGATTATTGCTATACTACTTGTTATATGATATATAGTTATTTAGTTCTTAGCTTATCACAACTATATTAAAAGCAGTTATAAACAGATAACAATATTATGTTATGATAATAGTAAGTTGTTACAATTGTTATATCACTAGTTATGATATATAGTTATTTAAGATCATCATAAGCAATCTTATGATTAGATGACAATGTGATAAAAAATTATAACTATATCAAGTTATTACAATCTCAGCTTATCACAACTATATTAAAAGCAGTTATAAACAGTTAACAATATTATATTATGATAATAGTAAGTTGTTACAACTGTTATATCACTAGTTATGATATACAGTTATCTAAGGTTATCATAAAGATATTTTAAGCAATCTTATGATTAGATGACAATATGATAAAAAATTATAACTATGACAGTTGTTACTATTGTTACTGTATTATTTATTATAATATTTAGTTATTTAAGCTTATCACAAGATATTTAAAGCAATCTTATAATCAGATAACATGATAATATATTATAACTAATAAATTGTTATGACTAACTGTATTGTAGTTATTAAAGCTTATCACAAAGATATTTAACATTTTAATTAAAGCCTGCTTGTTCACTTCCTGTTCTTTTATCGAATTCATCGAAGATAATTTTCAAACCATCTTTTCTGTTCATGTCAGACAGAGCTTTTATGAGATGGTGAGTTGCACTGTATTTAGATGTTTGCCACATTTTTAGCACTTGGAAGGCATATTGAGTTAAGTCACGTTCAGGTTCATAAGAAATATTTTTTATATCTTTATATGATATATTTAAATAAATAGCGATATATTTCCAGTCTGATGGTATTTTTTCGCTCAATTTGCTCAAGAAAAGATATATAGCAGTGGAATCAGTATGGTAATTTTCCAATAATTTTTCGCCAAAATATTTTTGAGTGAATTCTATTAAGTCTCTTCTGCTAGTTTCTAGAAAACTTGTTTCTAGTTCCTCCCATCTCTTGTATGGAGGAACATTTCTCCACCATTTTTTTAACATTTCTAATGCCATTTTGCATGGTTTTTTAGACTTAAAAATATTTTCTAAACGGTGATCAGGTATGCCTAGATAAATACCTAGTTTCATCCAGTCTGTACCTAACAGTACAGATATTTGTTGTAAGACTTGATCAGAATAACCTAAGTCTTGATTGAAATAATAGGATGGCAAAGGCATTTTGAAGTTATATGTAATCAGATGTAAAGTTAAGATTGGTTATGTTAGCTGTATCACAAAGTAGTATCGGAAACTGGTTATGTTAGCTGTATCACAAAGTAGTATCGGAAACAAGTATACTATGATGCAAAAACAGAAATAATATAATATGTATAAGGTTATATATGATATATAAAAAAGGACATAATATTACAATATGCATAAGTTCATATATGATACAGTAAGTAAAAAACAAATATATAGCCAGTAAAGATATCGTAAAACTTGTATATTTAATGTTTGTGATTTGTGTTTTTGTTTTTTTATTTACAGAATTTGTAATAATATATTTTTTTATTTTAAGCATTTTTTATTGCTGACTTAGAATACTTTTCCACGAAGCAAGATAAAAATTTACTTTTTCTCTGTCTTCGATAGTGTATCTACTAAAGAAATTTGGATTAATGTTTAACATTTCATGAAAGGTAATTTCTCCGTTTAAAATATCATTCACAGTTATATTTTTAATTTTCAAATCTTTTTCTATATGACAGGCTATCATATCAAATACACTTTCAATTAAAGCATATTTTTCCATGTTTTTACCTGAATAGTATTCAGGGTGATGATCATTATTTTTATAATGATGATCTAATGCATTTTCCCAAATTTTTTTGTCTTTTTCATCTTTAAGACCTTCAGTAGAAAAGAATTTTAAGGTATAACCTATAGCTTCTTTAACTGATAATTTTGATAAATCATGCATATTTAATCGTTTTATAAGACATATTTTTTCTGCATAATTAAAAACTGTTTCTCCTATAACGAAAAAGGCTGCAGATATTATTTGCCTATGCTTGAATACTTGTTTATAGTGTTCAAGGAGTATGTTTAAGAAAGCAGAATTGCATATAATTTTTTCTTTTTTAGCATTAACATATTTGATTGCTATTTCGTCACTGATGTTCTTATTTTTTAAAAGATTTCTTATGCTGTATGTTTGAAAACTCATTTTGAATTATATAGCAGTGATTAAGTATACCTAATCACATTCATGTTTTTCTTCATAAAACACTTCATCAGGTATACTTCTATATATGTTTAATAAACTCTCACGAGGGAGATCTACTATATCTATATCTTCAGCAGCTTCTTCATCCTTATCATTACTGTCTGATACTATAGTGTTTATGTAAATCGGACCTTTTCTTTTCCTGTATTCTCTCTCCATTTTAGCTATGCCATAGGCTTTTCTATGTGCTAACATACTCATGACTTCTTTTTCTGTCTCTTTTATTTTATAAGAGAGAGAAGAATTTTTTTCTTCTTCTTTTATTTTGTTTTGATATTCAGTTTTCTCTTTTTCTAACGAGCAAATGTATGAGTGTTGATGGTGACAAATTTTTTCTAGGATTTCATTACGTTCTTTTTCATAGTTTAATTGAATCTTTAAATAATCCATATTTAAAATATAAGTTATTGTTTATAGGATCAGCGTGATATTTTTTAATCAGTTGTAAGTTGGAGATGTGGTATTTATCTCAGTGATTTTTCTTTGTTTAGGTATATGTATTACAACATATCTATTTTTAAGAGAGGAATTTATGGTTATTATATCAGTAAACTGATTTACTCTTGAGCTTTGGTTTGTTTGAGAATTATTTGAAACAGACTGTCCTAAGTAAGGATAGGACCAGCTTTTTCTCTCATTTATGTTTGTTATGTAACAAGTTAAAAAACTTTGTGTTTTTTCTCCATTTCGAAAAATGTTGCCAGTTTCTGTACAACATAGGAATATTTCATCTCCTTTTTGTAAAGGAGAAGAATATTTTTTTTGTGTTTCATTATATATGATACCTGTTATAGCTAAGACAAACATAACTAAAATACTACTTGCTTGTATAGCTGGTAGTTTCTTTTTAGTTGCATTATTGATTTTACTTAAAAGGTTTGATTCCGTCATTTCAATTTTTTGGATTTTAAAGTGTAATTGTTATTTAAGAAATCGTTTTTAGGTAAGCAGCTTTGACAAATTTGATATGGGAAATGAGCTTCTTTTATCACAGGTATTTTTTTCTTTTTGAAATGATTTATTATTTTATTATCGTTCCAGTCTGTATCAGTCGTGAAACTAGATATTATATCTTTCATGGACATGTTGTTAGCTCTTTTCTCAAGATAATATAAACAATATTGTCCACAAGTTGTAGAAAATAAACCTTGTATAGCATGAGTTGAATATTTATATTTTTCAGGTAATGCTTTAAGAAAACTTTCACGAAGAGGTAGAAATCCATATGAATCAAAATATTCAGCTAATTTATTAGGTTTTTCATAATATAAAGCTACCCAATGCTCACCAGGAGAATCACTGTTGTCAGTGTTAACTATGTAACTAGTAGGGTAATACGTCACTTCAGGTATGGTATCTGCTGAAAACACTCCATATTCTCCTTTTTTTTCTTCTTTTATGAGATTTAGATAAAAATTTATTTCTTTTCCATTCATTTTGTTAGGTTAGTTAATTCAGACTTAAATTTTAGCATATTACTTGAGTCTAATCTCATGATCTCATCATATTCTAAATATACAATGGCCGCTACTCCATGATCTAATTCTTCTTCTAATTTTATTACAAAACCTAAAGTACCAGTTTCAGTTAATTCAAAAGTTTCTGATGTTGCTCCGTCTTTAGAAATATCAAAGCAAAATAATGTTGTTCCCTCTTTAAATTCGTCTATGGTTACATTTTGTGCTTCATTTCTGAATATATCTCCTGTAGATTTAAGGAGAGCAAGATAAGCCATGTTATACATATTATTTGGAAAATCTAATTCATAATGATAAAAAGGAGTTCCTCCATCGTTTACTTTAAGTTCTATTTCTTTAACTTTAAAGTTTTCAAATTTAAATGGATTACGATTATGAGTGCCTGTAAAGCCATCTAAATGCACGAGACCAATTATGACTCTTTTAGGTAAAGGTGTGTTATTCACAACATGTGAAGCTTGAAGAATAGCTTTTTGAGGACCGAAAGTGACATATTTCATGTCTATTTTATGGATAGGAATATCCCATATAGGTAAATTAGTAGCTCTTGCTTCTTCTAATTCTTGATGAAAATCATCTGTTAATCTAACTCTTTTCACGTACAAATTTATTTCTTGTACATCTATAATATATTTTTGAGCTTCTACTTTTGACATTAAACAAAAAGTTTCATCTGCTCTATCTAATTCAATAGAAAGAGGCAAGTCCCCAGGTAATAATTTAGACTGTGAAAAAAGACTGTCATGTATTCTTACATGCACTTCAAACAATGTTCCGTTTTTTGTTTTTTCATATCTTTTTTTAGCTCCTGCATTGTGAGCTGTACCTGTTAAAGTGTTAACTTCATTGAAATCTTTATTGTCTTTTATGTAAAAACTTAATGGTCCTAAACATTTAGCTGTAAGAGGATCATAACTTAAAGTAAATTCTATTATTGATTTGTAACCATATAAATCATTGCTGTCTGATATTCTTATTCCTCCTACGAATACTTTTACATTCTTAAACATAGTAGCACCAAAATAATTAACAGGAAAAACTTTAGCATTATCATTTATAGTTCCATCGTTAGCTGGAGCGTCAGGTACTGTTTTATCTGCTTTCAATATTTTTGCTTTTATGTAAAGGTAACTGTTATGTAAAGAAACATAATCTTTTTTGTTAGATTTTAATGTAAATTGAACAGTGTTGCTGTTTGGTGAAGCTGTAGGATCTATTTTTTCATAGTATGTTTTTATTCTTGTAGTATCAGTAGGAGGTATATATTTATAATCCAATTCCGAGCTTATACAATGATGTAAATTTTCATTTAAAAAAGACATATTTTTTGTTTAGGTGTATCTTCTTATTTTTACTTAGATAATATAAAAAGATCAAGTTATCGGTTTATCTCAAGCTATTTATTCTATCCGAAAATATCACCATGCCTTCCTTTCTTTTTTCTGTTTCTCTTTTTTATAATTTTTGGCTGAGGAGATAATTTCTTTTGATTTGAAAAGTTTGAAATAACTTGAGAACCTAAATCAGACAAACTTTCTTCAGCTTCTCTTTTTATAGCCTTTTTTATATTTTCACCTTTTAAAACATTTTTTGCAATTTTTATTCCTCCTTTAAGAGCTCGTTTTCCTATTGCTTTACCTGCACTTTTCACCGCAGGAGTAATGAGAGGTACGACTGTTTTAAATAAACCTTTTAGTATGCCACCTATACCATATCCTCTTTGATTTCTGCTTCCTATGAAAGGAGTTAGTGTATTATATCCACTTCCATATTGATTGTAAAATAATGGATTTTTATTTTCTCGTAAAAATTGCCTGTAAAGAAATTTTTTATGAGCACAATTCGAATACATTTTTATTTATTTTCCTAGGATTTTTTCTTCTTTATCTCAAATGCTTTTTCTTTATTTATTACTATTTTTTCCATTTCGTGTCCCAATCTTTCCCATAATATTTAGGGTTGGTTTTTTTTTATCTCCCATATCGTGTTTTACGTGGTGATGCTTTAGACGAACTTTTTTTCTTTTTTATTCCTCCAAAAATATCTTCAGAAGGAGGGGTAGAGGACATAGGTTCTATTTCACTTTCTTCATCGAATTTTTGTTCAAAAGAAGTTGGTTTTATTTTCTTAATTTTTATTTCTTCTCCTATTCCTCCACTTGCTTCATCTTTTTTATTTTCTTCAGATTCTGTGAAGGTTTTTTCTTCTCCTGAAGGAATAAATAATTTTTGTTTACCATATTCTGGAGGATAATTTAAATTATCATCGTCCACGCTGTCAGAATCTTTAAATAATGATTTTTCAATTGGATCATCGTAATCATTTTCTGAATATTCATCATCTGTTGCTTCTATGGATTCTATCTTTCCTTTTTCAATTTTTTTATGTATTTGTCGTTGTCGTTTTTTTATAATGTCTATATTTTGATCTTCTATAGGATATTTTTTTATTTTATAAGCGTCAGCATCCTGCTTGCTTTTTCCTGGTTTATTGAGAAACCAAGATTTAGGTATATGTGGAGATAAATTATACCAAAGTTCATTAATGCCAAGAGGTTCTTTTTTTATGCTAGTATTAGAAAAAAATTTCATTATGTCTATCACATTAGAATTTTTTAGCAGTTTTCCGTTCATTATTATTTCACCCTGATCATTCCAAAAAAATTGTAAAGCTAACATTTTTTTTAAAATTTCTTTTATGTAAGGTATTTGTGCTTGTCTTATATGTGATAATATTTCTTCTATAGATATACCTGTATGAAAAGATTTTTCAGATTGATTTTCTTGAAAATAAGAAAAAAAAGTAGGATTTTGTTTAGATATATCTTGATTAGTACTTAAAACTTTATATGGTTGAATGTTATACATTTTTTCTGCTAATATTTCTTTTTGTCTTTCAAGAATAGGATTTTTTTCATTTTTAGTTTCTTTCGTCTTAATTTCTTCTATAGCTCTAAGTTTTTTATATGTAACTAAAGGAATGACAATACTTTTTTTGAAAGAATCAGTCATATTATTGTCTACTTCCTGCTAAACCTCCTAGTAAAGTTACGGCTAAAGGAATAAGCATAGACAAAAAACCACCTTTTTGTTTCAATACTGCTTTCCTTTTTTTGTTATTCACACGTCTATTTACTAAAAATCTTAAAATTTTTTATGCTTTTTATGTTTAGCATAAGAAAAAGGACTTAATTTAATGTTTCCTTTCAGTACGTTATAAATGCACTGACATATAGCATCTATGTCTTCTTTTCCTGCATATTCTATCAGAAGATTTCTTCTTTTTTTATTTTTAGTGTTACTTAAGACCGTAAGGAAAGCTAATTGCCTAGATAAATTAGGCCTTTTGTTTCTTTTAGTCTTTTTCTTTAAAATTCTTTTTTTCCCTTTCCTTTTTAATATAGGTCTTTTTTTTAATAACAAAGATTTCCTTTTCTTAGGCATTTTTTAAAACGTAATAAACAAAACTATTTTTTGTCTTTTATATCATTCTTTATTTCATTTATCACACGTACATTTTTTAAGTTTTATTTGGAATATAAACATCTTGGCCTACATCAAAAATATTTCCTCTTAATCTGTATTCTTGTGGAGTTTTTTGATGTCCGTCTATTAAGAGATAAGAATGTGGTTTTCTAGTTGCTTCATTAAAAATATTGATAAAAGTTTTATGATTTTTTGGTAATAATTTTCTTCCTAATATTTGAGGCACTGTTTGATCTAAAGGAGAATTAAATATAACAAGGTAAGTAGCATTTCTGTTCACAGTTTCTTTCTTTCCCTTCAGAAAAAAAATTTTGAGATATATATATCACATTTAAACCTTCATGATGACAAGTTTGAGTAAATAATTTTCCTATTTCTGCATTATTACTGCTTTCTTTCATTAAGTCATCTAATATAATAAGTCCATTTAAGTTCGGTTTTATGTATTTATCAAAAGAAGAAGGAATACCATTAATGAAAATAACGTCTTTATCTTGCATTATAGAAGGTTTTTTAGGAGGTGTTTGACCATAACACCAAATAAAATAATCTATGTTTTTGTCTAATATGCGATCACTGTTTTCTATTAAATTATGAACAAAAGTAGTTTTACCACTGTTACTAGGACCTGCTACTATCATAGAAAAAGGTATTCTAATACATGCATTGAAAATAGGAAATTCTAGGTACTCCATTTTTTTTTTTTTTTTTTTAAATTCCTTCAATTTTAACTAGTTCTTCTTTATAAAAATTACCACTTAATATTTCATTGTTTTTATCAATTAATACATATGTTGCAGGCCAAGTTCTAAGAACATAAGCTACTTGAAAAATTTCTTTTTTCCAATGAGAAGAATATCCTTTTCTGAAAGTAGTTTTATATTTAGTAATTCTAACTTTATCTCCAACTTTAAAGGGTAAATGATGTTTTTTAGAGAATAAATATTTCCCGTATTGTTTTATCCATATTTTTTTTTCGTTTGCTTTAGTTACTTCTGAAGGACTTATACCTAAAGTTCTATGCTTACTGTGATTATAACTATATACTAAATTTTGAAGTACATCTATATATCTCAAAGTCTTTTTGAAAGTAAGATATTTATATATTTTATCTTGTATAGTACGATTGAATCTTTCTACTATTGCACTTTTAGTGTCTTGTGATGTACTGAAAAATTTAATGTTATTTTCTTTTAAATATTTTCTGAATACACCTTTAAATTCACTTCCGTCATCAAATTGTATAATTCTAGGCTTAACTTTGCTTTTCATTAATATATTTTTAAAGCCATCTAAAGTGACGGAAGCTGTTTTGTTTCTTAAAGGAAAAATATAAGCATAACGAGAAAAACAATCTATACAAGCAAGTAAATATTTGATATCATCATTTTCATTTTTTAAATTAAATATACTAATTAAATCTATTTGCCATTGATCATTTATACCTTTCACTATAGTTTTTCTTCGTAAAAACCTATGTTTTATTTTTTTGTGAGAAGTATAGGTTCTAGTGTTATGAAGAAAAGCTGATACATCCGTATGAGTTATATTTTTATTTTTTTTCTTTGCACTTTCATATAATTTATTTGCAGAACTGAAAGAGGCAGGATCAGACGGATTGAAAAATATTTCTTTTAAAATATTTTCTTTGTTTTTAGTTTGTTGGTTCATATTTTTTGACACATATTTCCTGTATTACATTACAGAGACGGAAATCCGATATGCATGGTTTCGTTCTAATATATCAAATAATTTTTATACATGAATAGAACGATACATATAATCACGTGATTTTAAACCATCTCAATGTAATAGAAAGTGTGTCGATATATTATACTGTCAGATTTCACGGTTATCCATGAAATTTTTTTAATTTTATTCATCCAATAAAAAAATGTTTACTGATTAACAGGCATGTAAATTGGGATGAAGCCACTTGGTTTCATGTTTCCATCTACATTAAATATCAGACTTTTGTTTCCTGTTTTTGTTTTCCTTGAACTAGAATTAATTTTAGTTTTATTTCGTGAGGTATTAGATTGCTGCTTGTTCACATTTCTCTTTCTTTTAACCTGCACCTTTTCCTTTCTTCCTGCTTTTTCATTTTCATCTTGACTTAAGTCATCATCACTTGTATTATTTTCCACCCTGCTAGAAGTCTTATTCATCTTTTTCTTTTTCTTGACTTGTATTTTTACTTTTTTTTCTTCATATTCATTTTCGTTATGACTTACATTATCATCACTCTCTTCTTTTCTTCTTTTCAAGTTTTCTTCTTTCTTGATAGGACGAACAATGTTTGATTCAATATTTTTGGTGGAGTCATTTTTTTCTTCTTCTGAAGACATGCTGTTCGAGTCTTCATTTTCGCTCAAATCTTCCATGACTTTTATACTGAAATTTTGTGCGGATTTAGCTTTGCTTCTTAGCTTTTCTTTCATGTATTTATTGTAACAGGCATTACATCTCAGGTGATTTTCATCAGACGTAAAAAAATGATAAGATTGAAAAGGTCTATGACACCTTATACATTCTTGTACCATTGACTCTGCACATTTTAAACAATATTTTTTATTTTTTACTAAATCAGCATTTTTACCACAAAATTCACATTTAGAAACCATTTTTTATCATAAAAAATTGAAAACGAAAATATATAAAGCTAATTAGCTAAGTTATTCATTTATCTCAATAATATTTTTATAATATTATTTTAAAGGTAATAAGGTAAGTCATTCATTTATCTCATTAATATTTTCATAATATTATTCACTGCTATCATTTTCACTTAATTCCATTTCACTTTCACTGTTGCTATCACTACTTAAATTTTGTTCTTTTTCTTTCTTTTTTTTTATTTTTTCTTGCTTGTTTTCTTTCTTCAATTTCTTAACTTTTTCAATTTTTTTATATATTTTATTTTTCATTCGAAGAAGAAGGTCAAACTCTTCTTTTTGAAGAGATATACTTTTATCTTTAGTCAAGTCATGAAAATGTAAATATATATTTCCTTTAAATTTATTTATATCTATTCTTTTCCTCCGACCAAAAGCCAAAGTAGGGTATTTTCCTGATTTGTTCATTTTTTCTTTTATTATGCCTTAGGCTTTCTTTCTAATATTAATAAGGTGAAAGTTTTTTCAAGCTATCTCATGATCTTTTTTTCTTTTTTATTTCTGGAAAAGGTATTTCGTTTCTTTTTCTTTTTTTCTTTCTTTTAGGTATACTATAGTGTCCATAAGCAAGAGATTTTATCCCGCTATCACATAAATATCTTTTATCTTCAAAAGGAGAAAGAGAAATCTTATGTAGGGAAATGGTATACACTTTATGTTTAAGACTTACTATATTACAGAATTGATCTTCTCTTATTTTATTTTTAAATAAGACTTTTTTAAAGTTACTATGTTTTATTTCTTGTATACAACTTTTTTTTATGCCTTTCACTTTTTTCTCTTCTTCTCCAGTTTCATAAAGAATAGAATACATTTTAGGTCTTAATGCTATAAATTCTTTTATTTTTTTCCCTCCTGTTTCATCTTTGAATTTTCCTAAAACTTTCATATTTTTAGAGGAAAATAAAGGATGACTTTCTTTAAGATTAGAAAAATCAAAATAATTTTCAATATTTTTTATCTTTTTTAAGAAATGTTCATCTTTAATATAATAAATGAATGAGTCTGTATCTGTGTATAACAATTGAATAATGCTTTCTGAAAAAGCAGGTAACATGATATTATAATGAAAATTAAACATCCATAATTTTGATAGTTCTAATACTGTAAATCCTATGTATATAGGTTTATTTAAAAGAATTCGTTCTTTGTTATATTGTATACCTACGAAGTCTTTTTGAAAGATATGTAGTGATTTAAAATTTGGTTTTCTTATAAGTTTTTCACTTACTAAAGGATTAGAAGTTAATTTCATAGTTGATCTTTTCTTAACATTTTCTAACGTTTTCCCAAAAGTGCTGTTAATTAAAAGTTTAAAAAATTCTTTGTCAAAAGAAGAAGTAGCTAAGGTTCTTTTTGTTGTATTAAAATCGATGTATGGTTTCATCCAATCTTTTTGTTTAAATGAAAAAACTCTATGTATTTTTTTAATTTTCATTCCTAGGTTTAGATATAGCTTTAAGTTACGGTAATGTATAACATAATTTTCCTTTTGATTTAAATTACATATTAATTTTTTTCCTCCTTTTTTATATGAAATTCCTATGTCTTTGAGTACTTGTTCAGCATAAGTGGATAAATCTTCCTTTTTTATTTCTAATTTTTCTGGTGCTAAAGGAAAAGAATTATGTCTATCATGAAGGTTTGCAGGATAAGATAGAGTTACTTCCATAATATAGCCTGTTTCATTATCGTCTGGAATGTTACATATTTCTAATTTATTTATTTCTTTTTTTTTCTAACCATTTGAAATCAGAAACAGGTAAAAAATCTGCTAAACATTTTCCATATAAATTATTGCAATCAATATAAAAAATATGTTCATCAGGTTCTTCTGCTATGGCATACCTGTGCGAAACATTAGTTATCCCTCCTCTTACACCTGTTTCTATGAAATTGTACATTTCTATGTCCGAAAATAAATCTAATTTAACCCCAGTATATTTCAACATGGCTTGATAACTTAAGCTTGGTGAAGTAAGAAAATGTGACGGATCTAATCCATAGTAATCTAAAGCCTTTTCTCTGAAAGATTCGAACACGTCACATAAAAGCAAAACGTCTATTTTTAAATATTCTCTCAAATAATCTTTTAGGTTCTTGCATTTGAAAGCTTCGAACATAAAAAGAGCATGCTGGTAATCTTCGCTAGAAATGTGTTCTTTTGTTAAAGAAGAATAAAAATATTTTCTTGCAGGCAATTTTTTTTCTTTCAAAACACTCCATGAATTTATATAATCATAACACATAACTCCTTTATGGATAACATAAGGTAATAATTTTTTATCTTTTAAATGCTTCTTTGTTTCATAGAAGTCATCAGTTCCTTTTTCATTCATTAGATTTGCTAATTTAGCTAAAGAAGTAGGAAGAAATTGAAAAGAATCTATGAAACGAAAATTTTCAAAACTTAAAGTCAAAAATTTTTCTGACGATTTTGCTATAACAGATATATTTTTCTCGTCCACATATTTATATAATTTTTGAATAAGAAAATGAGTGTCATAGTTCATGCTATTATGAATAACAATAGGTATTTTTAATTTATCCATCCTTAAAGACGTATAAGTAAGATTACATCTGTTACAAGCATAGTTTATGTCTCTCCCTTTACCTTCTCGCCCTATATGAGAATGATCTACAACTTTACGTATACCTTTACGAGTCAATGAAACCCCACAAACGTAACATTTTCTCTGCTTAGCTATATGAGAAATATCCTGAGGAGTTAATTTCATAGGTTCTCTTTTATGGTGTAAAATATAAGATATTTCAGCTCTTTTTTGATATAAATAAGAGACAAAATTTGATATGACATTTTTTCCTACATATATGAATGGATCTTGATTGTATTCTTTATATTTTGACACCATTATAGCACCGAAAGCATTTAATTTATGTTCGCTTTCACATAAAGATTTACCTTTATAAATTGGTTCTTTCATTTTATAATTATAACATTCAAAATCTGCATAAATGATAAAAGGACTTTTTACTTTATTTTTGAAATCTGAAAAATTAAGATGTGAACCTGTAGGTGGCATATAGTATCCTTGTCCTACGTAAGGATTTTTATTACAATTCTGAGTTATGTGGGACTTATATTTTTTTTCTGAGCAAAAAGATATCAAGCATTTGTAACAAAAATATCTAGTTTTTTTCCAAAAAAAAAGGTCTTATAAACTTATGTAAATTCCTAATCAAATAGTAGTGATCATCAAATAATAATAAATCAACATGTCTTCCTTCAGAAACAGTAGTCGAATTAGTAGAAATATACATAGGGAAAGGTTGAATAATCTTTTGCTCTGTTTCTAACATACCAAATACATTTATTGTTAGATTGTTCTTTTTTTCAAATTGTGATATTTCATTTAATTTCACAGGAAAAGTAATAAAAGAAAGATTCAATTCATTTAAAAAAATATCATAAGATTTTGCTAAATTTGAATTATTTGTTACTTTATGTAGACCAGCTAAAACAGAATAAAGAAAGCATTTATTACCAGTTCCTTTTATATTTAAAATTGATTTTTTTTTGTCTATTAAGTCTTTAGTCTTTTGTCTTTCTTTTCCTCCTTAAGGGTTATATTTAAAAATTGAAATTCTAAGAACTTTGATTTTTTTAAGAAACCATCCTGATCCCATGTGAAGGAAAGAATCAAAAAATCCTAATATAATAGAAAAACTAGACCTGATTGTTTCTTCTAAATTCAAAGAATCAAACCCAAATTGAACTGGACTTAAAAACCATGGTTCTATTTGAAAATATTCATTAGTTTCTAAGTTATATTTTCCTAAAATAACGCAAAGTCCTATCTGAAATTTAACTCCACCTTCTTCTTTCTTTACTTTTAATATTTTTTTCTTCACTTTTTTTAAATTTTTGAACAGAAATAAATCAGGATCATATTTTAAAGAATTAGGAATGATATCATATTCTGTGATAAGATTTTTTAATGCTCTACGACGATAAATCATTAGACTAGCGGTCTGAAATGTAAAACCAAAAACACTGTTCCGTATTCAAATTTAACAAGATCTCCTAAGTCATCACAGACAGTTATTTGAATTTCTTGTATTTCATTTCTTTTAAGTTTTTTATAATATGGAGTAACAAAAACTTCTGTTATGTCATCACCAAAGCTTCCTGTGCATCTTATTGTTCTTAAAAGTGGAACTTGTTTGTTTCCTACTACTTCATTACAAACTATGTTGCTATAAATATAAATATTAGATGCTATGTAATGCAAATTAGGAACCCCACCCGCTATGAAATTTTCATATTCATTTGGTCCTAAATTTGATGCTATTTTTTTATATTCTTCAAAATTTTCTAAAGGAGGTCCTATGAAAGACACAGTGTTTCCTTCTTTTTTCTCAGCTTTTTCATGTAAATCTAATCTTAACAAAGAAGACAAATCAGAAGAAAAAGTTACTACGTCTCCTTTTCCTACTTTAAGAATAGGTTTTAAATTTTGTGGTTCTATTTTCATAAAAGGTTTTCGCTCTTTTTTAAAGAAAACATCATCAGGATAAATATCAATTTTTTCTAAAACAGAATTTATAGTTCCAATAAGGTTATTAATAGAATTATAATTTCCATAAGGAATTCTTTCTACTATGAACCTTTTCTCTAAGGTAACATCACTTGCAGAATTTGCTATGAACACATTTTTTTTAAATTTAAAAAAATTTCTTTCCACTATTATAGTTCTATTTCGTTCTGGTCTTTCAGGAAAATTATACCAAGAAATAGGTATATTAACTTCCACCACTCCAACCTCCCATTCCCCTTTCAATGTAATAGTTGAAGGTAAATTTACATAATAAGAACTTGTTTTGTTTTCCCTAGAGGGGTGAATAGTATTAGAAGGTAAATTCACGTAAAAAGGAGAGGAAATTGACATTTCTTTTTTTACTTATATGATATATACTTTTTTGATTATCTCAAAGAAATTAAACTTAAAAAAATATTTATTAATTTCATAATTGAAAACATTATATAACATCATAACATAACACTGTTATATTTTTCAACATTTTTATTTTCAAGTAAAGCCATTTTAGGTAACTTGTCTTTCTTCAAAGAAGAGCATGATTCTGATTTTTTTGATAACCATAATAATATATCTTTTTCATACCTATATATTGGCTTCTTTTCAAACCATTTAACATCGCAATATTTACACTTTTTTATTTTATGATTCGTTTTCATAAAGAAAAATTCTAAACATTTTATATGAACAGGTTGCATACAACAATGAATGTAAGTAACATTTGTGCTGTTAGAAGAAATTATCAGCTCTGAAGAACAAAGTTTACAAAACATATAAAGAATAGACATTTTATGTTCTTTTTTTCTTATTTGATCTCTTATTTTTTTCTTCAAAGGACTTAAAACATAATCATTAGGATTAACATTC
Source organism: Acholoe squamosa (assembly GCA_949317995.1). NCBI lineage: Eukaryota > Metazoa > Annelida > Polychaeta > Phyllodocida > Polynoidae > Acholoe > Acholoe squamosa. The sequence goes on from OX439042.1 coordinate 24,440,937, forward strand.
AAGTAATGTTTTTTGTGAGCAGGTTTCATCAATTCTATTACATCTTCAAAATATGAAATTTCTAAAATAAAACATGAAAAATCCTTTATTCTATAATAAAAATCTGTATATTTTAAAAAAATACAGCACATTTTAATAATTCTGGGCAATAACATGACATCAGATAAAACAATCTTCATTATTTCTTCTAAAAGATATGAAGACTGAAAGAAATCAGAGAAAAAGCATAAAGCTTCTACTCTTATTTCTTTTAAAGATGAAAATGGCTGAATCAAAGAAAGCGCTGTAAATATATGTTTAGCTTCTGTTACACTCATATAATTCTGAACAGGGAAACTGACATCTATTAAATCATCTATTTTACCACCAGTGAAAGTCAACATAGCTTCTAAGTAATAAACACGACTTAAAAGCAAACCAACATTAACTTTAATTGTCATCTTTCATATCAGCAATTTTTTTCTGATATAACTTACTGTGAAATCTCTTCTCAAAACTTGACACTTTATATCTACTCAATAAATCCTCTTTATTTCAACCCTTATCCAACAACAAATATGGTAAAGGCATATTATCTTCAATAGACTTTATATATCAAAACTTGTTTGATAAATATGGTACAGAATGTTCTGTTTTAAGGTTCTTAACCTGAAATGTCACAGTGCCTAACTAAACACCGAACTTACAGGTTATATACTCTTATGTGATAAAGGATACCTGTTAGAAGTTATCACACAGTAGTTTTTTTACATGCTTATATTTCTTAAACTTTAATAATAATGTAATGCATTTTTTATAGTTTTTTTTCTTAAGCTTCTGAATTTTTTTCTTAGCCATGAACAAAATTCAGGACTACATATTGGCTTTGCTTTTTTCCATTTCATGCCACAATCATAACATGCTATACCTTTCCGATAATGAGTACTGTATGAAGCAAACTTAAAACTACTGTAACATTTATAATTAACTGGACAAGCACAACACAGCATATATGTTACTTTTAATGTTCTAATTTTTTTATTTTTATCAAAAGTATGATATTTCCCACACCCTCCGCAGCGAAACTTAACAATTTCTGCATTAAGGTCTAAATCTTGTAACATATCAGTTATTTTATTTTGTAGTTCATTATCCGAATAACAAAGATAATCACAATAAGCAGATATGCTGTGTTTTGTACAAAGCAAATCGTCTAATATGTCAGAACGATTAACTTTTAGAAGATCTGAAGCAAACCAAAATAATTTTCTACTGCTTACATGAAACATAGTTCCGCAATAAACATAAACTTTCAATGCTTTCCCTATTTCTTTGATTTTTTTCGTAGTCCTTTGATATATATAATTAAACAAAAAATCTGACTGAAAAAAAGAAGCAAAAAATGCTAAGGACTCTATGTTTTTGATTTCATTAAAACGTTCATAACAAGCTTTTTTTGATGAAATATTTAAGAAGGAAATGTATAAAAAACATTTCGATACAGATAATAATGAATGTGCAGGTATTTCAATGTTTAATTTTTCCATCAAAGGTTCACGATAAAAATTGAAATAGTTTTTAAAGTATAAACTTCTCAATGAAAGTAAAAAAAAGTTCAAGTAGAGTTGCTTTTCCATCTTGAACCTATAAAAACAAGACGGATTATTTTAAAATATAAAACAAACATTGAAATTCTTGTATGACATTTTCATACTACATATTTATGATATAGGCTGCACACATGTTCAAATATAACATCATATAAACATTAAAGTAACTTTTCTTGAAGCTTATGTTTTATTTCTTGTGAATTATTTAATCCAAATGTGTTGACGAAATATGCTGAATCAAAAGGAGAGGGGAGCCAAAAAGTTTCAAGCAATAACGGCATGACATCATGCTCTTTTTCTGTGCAGTGAAGTACACTCCCCCTCCAAAGAACAGCTCGTCAGTGCATGTTTCACAAGTGATTTTTTTACATATTTTTGTTCTTGTTTTTGTAGGAACTTTCGTCATCAGCTTCAAGAAAAGAGATCCTGTCTCTGTGTCTTTCTTTTGAGGGAAGACGACAGAAACAGGCAAGCGAGACAGAATTAAACGTTGAAGGTAGTCTCTCGTATTAGCCTGTTGTATAGAATCAGAAAAAGGCTCAGTGACATTGACAACTTTGGCTGAACTTTTATCAGGAAGAGTGATGTTGTTGTCGTCTTTCACGACAACTTCACTAGGAACTAAGTCACTGTCTTGGAGAACAGCTACTTCTTTACCAGCAACATTAACTTCGTTACTGTCAATGATTTCGTCCTTGTCCCCTTCGAGAATAACTTCAACTTCACGATGACTGTAGTGGTCATTGTTGTCTTCAATACCACCAATTTCCTCATAGTCAACGTGAAGTTCATTGTTATCTTCTAAGGAGACAACTTCATTCACAACTTGATAGTCATCTTTTGACAACTCAAGTCCAGAAATCTGAATAGCTTCGTCTAGTAAATCTGAAGAAGCTGGACCATAGTCGCTTTTGCAAAGCTCAGAAAGTTTTTTTTTCTTTACTAGTGGAGGCATAACCTCCAGATCTTCTTTTGATATCATTCTTTTAGTAGGATAAGCTCGACTCGGTCTTACAAGAAGAGGCATTTCCTCTTCAGGCTTCTGAAGAGAAGATGTTTCTTGTACATCATGAACATTTTTAGCAAATTTTGTTCCTTGAAAAAATTGGTTGTTTAACTTGGACAAAATAGGTTCTGGCTCTTGGTTTTCACGTTCCATCTGTAGGTAATAAATAAAATAAAATTCATAACTAAAATTTTAAGTCAAAAAGTTAAGTATAAAAAAATAAAATGTCACTCAAACATTATGCTAAGCAACTTTTATATAATATTTATTTCATTATTTTTAATTTTTTTGGTTTACAATTTTTAGGACCTCTTCTGTCTTTAGTACACCTGAGAATAGCTGCAGAACAATGTTGCGGACATTTGGCACATTTCTCTATATTTTCAGGTAACATATTAGTTTGTAAGACAATTAAATGCTTATATATTCTATCACATACTTTAATAGAAGATTCTAAGTTAGCCCTACACTGTTCTAGCTGTTCTTTAAATAAGTTAGCAAAAGGTGAAAACTCTCGTAACGAATTTACTTTATCGTCTACATCTATATCTATTTTTTTCTCATGCTTCATTTCTTCATTTTTTTTAAATTTTTTATTCGTTAAACCCTGCTCTTCACTATCTGAATCGCTCTCAGACAATTCTAAATCTTCTTTTAAAAAATTAAATTCAGGATCAGAAGAAGTATCTTGAGAAACGCTTCGTTTAGGTTTAACAGATTTAGATTTTCTCTTTTTTCTTTCTATGTCTAAAGATTTCGAATCATTATCCTCATTTTCACTAGAATCTGACAAATTCTCTTCACTGAAAACATTATCAGAAGCTGGTAATATTTTTTTATTCTTTTTTCTTTTCTTAGTCTCTACATATTCTTTCACTTCCTCGTTCTCAGAATCAAAAAAAATAGAAACAGGTTTGCTTCTCATATTTTCAGAAGGAAAAAAATCTACACTTTGATTTTTTGTGTGAAAAGTTATATTAAGATTCAAAACTTCTGAAATACATTCTAACAATACACTATGAGAAGAAATAAGGTCTAAAAGAATTTTTTCTTTCTCTTGATTTATACAAAATTCATACTCTTTTTTGTAGGCTTCTTCTTTTTTTAACAGAGACAAAAGAAAAAACCAAGTCTCATCTTTCATTAGATCAAATATTTTCTCTTTTGATATAAAAGACTCTTGCTTCTTCCTTTTAATATATTTTAAAATGTAATACAAACAATGTTTCTCTTTAAGCTTAATTTCATTCCAGTAAACTCTGTTAAATTCATTATTTTGACTTAAAATAAAAAATATTGTTAAAAGAATTTCTGAAATCAATTTAATTTCTTTCATTTTTATTATCTGACTTTTCCTTTATTATTTCGTCTAACACAAGTTTTATCTCAGAACATAAAAATAAAAAAATATTACAATCTTTAGTTATACAATTCCCTTTGAAATTATAACCTAAAGTAAAAGTAATATCTTTATTTGAAATTCTTATGACAGAAACATTGTTCACATTATAATCTTTTAATCCTTCATAATTTACCCAAACAGATTCATATGTGTTAGACTCCTTTAATTTATATGAATATTTGTCTTTAAAATGAAATCGTATTTTTAAAAGAAATTCTATGACTTTAATATTGTTATTTTTTATGTCAATTTCTACACTTATTTGGATATTTAATAATGATACTTTAATTTTATTGTAATTTATTAAAGAAAAATGATTCCAAAAGTTTGAACAAAAAAAGGAAATAAACTTTTTAATGTTGCTTACAATAAAGTTAAAATCATTTCTTAAAAATATATAACAACACCCATTTTTGGTAAATTTTAAAGAAAAATCTTTTTTTAAAATAACAATAGAACCTCTATATTTAGAAATTTTCCCCTGCAGCTGATATAAATTCTCTATGTCTAACTTAGCACAAGGGTACGTTCTAGCTATTAAAACAATATTATTAGTGTAATACTGAATTGACATAAGAATTAAAACCAAAAAATATGCAAACCAATTAGTTAACACCGAAAGAATGATATATTAAACCATAATAGAAGCAAGCCAGCTATATAATTTATTGAATAACTAAATAAACAAGACAACTGAAGCACGTTAACTGAATGACTGATATAAGCTAACTAAATAAAAGCAAGTAAGCAAATAAATAAAATAAAATAATAACCTTATCCAAATTTAATCAGCAATCTTGATGTTGCTAGCAGATCCTCGTCCTAAATGAACTGTGAATAACCTTGTTGATACAGTAAACTGTAAACGACCTCGATGTTAGAGCAAACTGCAGACGACCTTGATGTTACACAGACTAAACGACCTTGATGCTGCTGAGTCCTTAATCAAAAATAAGAAGACAGCACAAGACGTCTATCTGAAAAGAAAAAAGACACTTAATTTCTTTAAATTATCAGCATTATATCATTTCATATATAATCAGTTTCATGTCATCATCTAATTATCGTTATTTTTTCAATATGATATATATAAATTAATCAGTTTCATATCTTCATCTTGTTATTATAAAATAATAATCATCATTATTATAAATCATTATAATAAAACATTATAAATAGTAATTATAATGTTTTTTCAATATAATCTTTTAATAATAAACTCATTTAGATTAAATTTTACATTATAAACTCATTTAGATTAAATTTTAATGTAAAATATAAATAACAATTCGTCTTATCTATGACTAAAATCCAAAACAAAAGAAATTTACCTTTGCTTTTTACAGTAAAACTTTCTGACTCAAGTTCAGTAAGGTCACTCTCGGATTGAGTTTGGATTAAGTATTGATCTGAAAAAATAACATTTCATAAAATCTTTAATATATAACTCGAGTTCAGCAAGGTCATTCTTAAATTATTGAGTAAAGTATTAACCTGAAAAAATAAATTTTTATTGAGAAGATTAAAACTAAATCTTCTTAAACTTAAAACATTATTATTAGAACTTGGTTTTATATTCAAATAAAAAAAGTATTTTTCTTTTTTATTTAGTAACAAAGAATAGGTTAATAAATTTACCTCTGTGTACGTAGAAAATATCACGGAACAGATAATTAATTATCAATCTCGTACGGGTCAATAATCTCTGACACGCCTGTATATTTTGCCTTGCTAGTTGTCCTCCTCTATGTTCCTCGTAGTTAGACACAGAGTTTCCTCCACTCATGATACACTAAAACAAAAAAAAATAGGAATTCTTTAAAGTAAACTAAGCTCATTAAAGTTCATTAATTGAACAGGGTCTATTTTTTTAAAAGCAGTAAGTAAAAGCATTCAGTTTTTCACTACAGTTTTCGCGCAAACACACCAAATAACTATATTTAGTTTGTGACTGTAGTTTTTACTCGAACACTATAAAATAATTTATTTTTACTCTAACGCATAAAAAAACTTGAAATTGTAGTTTCTTCTTGAACGCATAAAATTTGAAGTTTGACATTTTAGTTTCTACTCGAAAGCGTTAAGTTAAAAAGGTCTAACTATATAAATCACCTACCTTACAGTTTTCCTTTTCCTAGGTTCGTTATAAGCTGTAGCGTTTTACATGCTCCTCTCCTGTTCTGCTTTTATCTGAAAAGAAAATTTTGATTCATTATTAAATATCCACTCGAACACAACTAATTTCAATATTCAGTTTATTGCTACAGTTTTCACTTGAACGCATCAGTTCAGTTTATTACTACAGTTTTCACTCGAACGCATCAGTTCAGTTTATTACTACAGTTTTCACTCGAACGCATCAGACAATTTTCACTCGAACGCATCAGGCAATTTCCACTCGAATGCTTTTACTTAAATGATCTAACACACCTTCAACAAAAGCAATAAGATATTATTTCAATCTCTATTCGAACGCTACAACCTTCCAGCTCATAACCTTATTTTTCACTTGAACGCGAAACATAAAATTACTTAGTATGTTAGTTTTTTCCTCGAACACAATAAGTCATTACGCATGCGTCACTCTGTTATAACAAAATGGCTGACTATACCTTCCGCTTTAGGTAAAACCATCTTTAGCAGCAGTGTTTTCTCCGAGAAATCATACTTTTAAGCCCTATCTAGACCTTTCTGATTTATTGTCTTATTCTATGAAAAACATAAAGAATACCATACTTTTGTATATCAAAAATATATCATAGTTCTAGAGAAAAATGTATTTTCCTAACGCATATTCCGCAATCGAAAACAAAATACTTCTTACAAAAATTTACCTAGCCTTATGTTTCTTAGTTAATCCGTTAGATGTCTCTTTCTGTTTCTACCGTGTCTAATGAAATACTTTTGGTTCCTCTACTCCTGTCGTGTCTCATCAAATGTTTATGGTTCCGCTATGTGTTTCTTTCTACCCGATGAGGGTTCAAGGGCAGTACCGCTTTATCAAGGATGAGGGTTAAATTGCACATAAATTTGAAAGACATTTAAAAGAAATCATCTGAATTTAAGGAAAATTTATTTCAAATGAAAACTCTAGTGAAAGCCGAGAAGAGAATCTCAGGAAAATGAAATATTTATAAGGTGGTATAACGTCCGTCCCCCTCCTGATCTCGGACCACCATATAGTGATCCGCAGTAAAAAACAATCATAGAATATAAATATGACACACAGGTCCTTTGGTTAAGCGCTGATAAGTTAATGAAAGCCGAGAAGAGAGTCTCAGGGAAATGAAATATTTATAAGGTGGTATAACGTCCGTCCCCCTCCTGATCTCGGACCACCATATAATGATCCATAGAATATAAATATGACACACAGGTCCTTTGGTTAAGTGCTGATAGGCAATATTAAAAAACTGGTGAGCACTATTGAATCATTAGGCACAGTTCAGACCGAAATATAGGTAGATACACACGCAAACCAACAGAAAAAAAACTGAATTGGTCAAACCTATATTTCATTCATAAAAGATGAAAATAAAAATTTATAGTTATAATGCACGATTAGAATCATTATAAGCTGGTTTTTAAGGTGGTTAAGCTACAATAAATTATAGTGAGAAATATTTTGGTGGTCCGAGACTTTACGGCTAGGTAAAAAATTTGAAAACTACTAGATAATACAGGAACCAGTATGATTAACTTGAACTTCCGGGTTAATTTTGCCAGAAGCTTCTTCTTCAAAATATAATATTCTAAGACCTAACGTAGGATTTACAGCTTCAAAAGCGGAAAATCATGTCAAGAAACAAGGATTATTTTCTTTTAGGACCTAAAAGATGACAAAGTTTCAGCGAAATCCTCTCATACCATCGACAAGCTGAACTACTTCGTTGTTATCTAGACATGGAAACTCGAAACAGGTACTTATCTATTTTATCTAAGAAGACTATGACTCACCCTACTTTTAGTTAAAGGCTCATTGTCAGTCTTTTCTTATTCACTCGTATTAATACCTTTTTCTACAGCTAAACTAGTTAGGTTAAAGAAAGATCTAGGTTATTCTCTAGTTCATCGTCATCTAGCTCACAGTGAAGATGTGGACTTATATCCTAATATTCGTTCTTGTCCCTGCTTGTCTAGGAGTGGAAACAAAAGAAAATTGTTCATGCTCTTTCTTAGAGGATAGCATTATTTCCTGTCAGAGTCCTAATCTAACATGTTGGATTCAAATGGAACTGACACACAAAACTTTAATCACTTCAGAAATCAGGACACAAAGTAACAACCAAACGCAGGAAATACAATATGGAAGAAACCGATTCCCTTTCTTAGAGCAAGTTTCCTCGAAAGTTGCTCTCTATTCTTGTGAAGCAGGGACATGCAGGTAATTTAAAAGCATTTATTATCCTATTTTACTGAATAGTAATTCGTCGAAATTTTTGCTCTTACACTCTAAAATAATATTTCTTAACCAAAAATACTAATCTCAGAGCAATTTTCTGTTATCAAAGCTCATGTGTAAAATGTAAATTCCTAACTTTTTCTCTGCTAACTAAATAAATAAATATGTATTCAGCTTTGGCTTTAGATCATGCTAAAAGTAGTGCTATTGAAAATATGAGATCATAGACTAGAATCTTTAATTCGACGCTGTCCTGGCACCGTGCCAAATCTGATACTATAAAATAGATCGTAGTACAATTCTGTTATAACACATTGTCTATACCATCAAATGTTTCAAGGATAATTCTGTTATAACACTGATAAAGTTAACGTTCTATTTTAACAGGAAAACTCATGTCTACCTTCCAACAGAAGGAAAATATATCCGTCTCACAGAATATCATCTGATGAAAGCAAAATCAACCACAACAAAAACTTCTACTCTGTCTACTATAATCTATAAGTCTACTACCACCTACAAACCTACTGTCTACAAGCCTACTTCCACCTTCAAGCCTAGTACCTATATTCCTACTTCGATCATGTATAGAAGCACCATCTATATCCCTGCTTCCACTCCTGCTGCCTATACATCTACTATCATTAACAAAGAGGCTACTTCAAGGTATTTCTATATTTTTACTAATAATTGTAACCCTTTTATTTGTTTTATATGAACTACGACTTGTACGAAAATGCTAACAATGTCAAAATATTTTCTTTAAATCTTTTCGTCACTAAAAAAACTTTACGAGCTTAAAAATGTCTTAAGAAATCCAAAACTATATAAACGTTGTAATGTTTTCTTTAACTCTGTTCTAGTCATTGAAAAAAACATTATGACCTTGTAATTTTAGAAATATTTTAAGAAATCCTAAATATCATTTTCTCATACTTGTGCAGGGATTTTAAAATTCAAGGGTCCTGCGCATTCATATAGAAACCTAGGTTTTCAGAGTAAAAAATCAAACCATTTCAGGCATTTTCATGCTAAATGACTTTCATCTCTGTTAATTCATACTTGTGCAGGGATTTTAAAATTCAAGAGTCCTGTGCATTCATATAAAAACCTAAGTTTTCAGAGTAAAAATCAAACCATTTCAGGCATTTTCATGCTAAATAACTTTCATCTCTGTTAATTATATAATAAAATTTACCTGTCATACATTAATATAACATAACCTTTCTTTTCAGAGAAAAACTTACCTTAATTAAGACGTCTGAACAGCAAACCACAACTGCTCCTCAAGAAAAAGACTATCAAAATGAGGATACTATAACGTCTTCAGCGTCTGGAGAAGGATTTCATCTGGAAGATCAGCCCAGCACTCCTGCTTCTTATATACCAAACCATAAGGAGCTGTCAACCTTAAGCCCCGCCTTGAAGAGCAGCTCTCCCCTTTCAGCTGTACCAAGAGAGCACCAACTGACAACGTTAAGCCACGCCTTAAGGAGCAGCTCTTCCCTCTCACATACAGTAACAGATCAGAAAATGTCAACTTCAAGCCCCGCCTTTATGAACAGCACAAGAGAGTCTCTTCCAAACAATTCTATTAACTCTTCAATGGCATCTTCATCTCTTATTGTGTCTGTATCGTTTGGTGTAATCATTCCTTTACTTATGATAACAAGCATTGTTATAATATTAAAGGCTCGAAAAAAAAGAAACAGATCTCCTATATATAGACCAACTTCAGGTCAAGCTAGCACAAGCAGAGAAATTTTCGAGTTAATACCTCTACATTCAAACATACCATAATGTCTTACAAATAAAAGACATTCCCTACTACGTCTTATAATATTTCCTCAAGTTGAAGGGTATATTTACTAAAAAAACAGCATTAAAATTAAAGGTGCTTCTTATATACACACTGTCTTTTATACATTAGAAATTAAGGTAGTAATTCTGTTTATCCAAAGAAACAATCATATTTTACAGCTACGCTTGTTAATAATTATAAATCACTTAACCAAATTTATATATTTCATTATGTACAACTATATAATCTCATATATGTATCTTGGCTATAAGGTATATTCTACCCTTCTGTATAGCTTTTGAAATTTGTATGTATGAAACATTAGGTTGCATAATCTGATCTAATTTTACCATATGCCTTATACATAAATATACATATATATATATGCTTACTAGTATAATCTCTTGCATATGAAAGGTATTCTCTACATCAAACAAATCCCTTCTAAGTCTTATAGGATTTACTCAAATTGAGGGGTATATTTTCTGAAAAAAAACAGCATTGAAATTATGGGTGCGTCTTATATGCGCACTGTCTTTTATACATTGGAGATTGAGGCAGTAATTCTATTTATCCAAGAAAACAATTATTTTTAACAGCTACGCTTGTTAATAATTATGAATCACTTAACCAAAATTCATATATTTCATTATGTATGGCTATATAACCTAACGTATGTATCTTGGCTATAAGGTATATTCTACCCTTCCGTGTGCTTTTTAAAAGAACACTATTCATTATGCAATACGCTATTCTATTAAAATCTGTATGTGAAAAACAATAAACAATTACTCTGTTATTGAAAATCTTTTAATTATTGGAATAATCAAACTAAAGAACTAAGTACGTATGTACTGATACATAATTTATGTCCTTGTTTTGTTCAGAACGTTATCTGGAAGACATGATTAATATCCTTGTTTTGCTCAAGACATTATCTGAACGCAGTATTCTCTGGGAAAGTTGTGACATTTTGACCTTGGGTCTTTAGCTCTATAAGAAGTAATATAGTGAAAAATCCATCTTTAATCTTCTAAATACAAGACTCATAATTTTTTTTCTATTCAAAAATCACTTTTTTTTAACTTCAAGCATCGTTAACTTTAAAAAACTTATAAAAAATATATGAATTAAAAAAATTATCTTGAGATAATGATTACAATAATAACATTTATCTTGATATATATAGGATAAGACCTAAAGTGGTTAAGGGTGGGAAAGCTTCCAGTCTTCACCCTTTAAGACTAGCAATATAAAACTGTGTTTAATGCGCAATTCATAAGAAAACAGTGGAAAATAAAAATAAATAGCAAAAATAGAAATAAAAAGCTGACATACCATCTGCCATAAAATATTTAATTAAAAACTTCAATAAAATTTCATTAGAATTTCTCTCTAGCACTTTATTAATTATGATAGTATCGTAACATTCAACAAGTACAAAACATATGCGAACCTTAAAGGATTTCCTACCACATAGGAGACAAACACGTCTGTAACCAACATAAGAGTGCATCATACTCAATATTCATACGATATGTTTTATTTTCAATTATGATACACAGTACATAAAAAAATACTATCATAATATTCTCTCTTAAAAAATAAATAAAAAAGTCAAAAAAAAATAAATAAGACTTTATCAATGTAATATGATAATCTACAGCAAGAAATACAATAATCCATTTTCAGTATTTAAAGGGTGAAGAAAAATATATTGCTTTGTCCTAAGAAAAGATTCTTCCTATAACATAGAGAATAAACACCAGCTCAGCTAGTCTACCATAATACCTTACGTATAAGACGCATCTCAAAACTCAACTATACGTGAGATGTTATAATATGATCAAAAAAAAATCCTATGAGGTCAACATTTTACTTCATTAAGAGTTAATAACCATGTAATACGATACTAAATCAACAGGTGGCAGCACTATTCTCTTTTTACATAAAGCTACGTATTAGAACACCACTGTCCTATAGAAATATGCTGTTATATAAAGAAATATATCGATACAATATAAATCTTTCATACAATAAACTATAGCCTATACCAATAAAACATTAGGTAACATTTATTTATAACACATCTTCTCTCAAAACATTTATCAATGTAGCACACCCATAATCATAACACTCGTACATGAACATATAGAAATAAATTCATGCATGTATCATACTAATATAACTCAAGTCTAGGCTAACATTAGCTTAAGAGTTCGTAGATCTTCTATTTGGAATTTTTGAAGGTCTGGTCTCTCCAGACCAATATTTAATCCAAAAACATTCTCCTGAGATCTGCATTATACTTCTTCAATCCAACTTACTGGTATAATCCCAAAAAATCCTGAGAGGTCTACATAACACTTCATTAAACATCATCAAACAGTCTCGATTTATCAATAAAATGATATTCATCAGCGCCGTATATAATACTCTACTATATCAACAGGTGGCAGGACTATATACTATTTCAGAGTTTACAGCATAACGAAACTCAGGGTAAGGAAGGTGGGGGGTGTGTGTAATTGATCCCTAATGCTCTCATATTGTATGATTTGGTTAAAACGAAATTCTTTTATAACTAAAATTACACACTTTGTTATAACAGAATTTTACTGCAGTAATTTAACAACATAGAACCTAATGACAAGGACATGGAAAAATGTCATGAGACATGATTATATCCTAAATTCGTCATGTGACACTCAGATCAGTGACAAAGACATGGGATAATAGTAATTTGACATGTGACATGGAACCTAGTGACAAGGACATGGAGAAAAATGACATGAGACATGATCATATCCTAAATTCGCTATGTGACACTCAGATCAGTGACAAAGACATGGGATAATAGTAATTTGACATGTGACATGAAACCTAGTGACAAGGACATGGAAAAAAATGACATGAGACATATCATATCAGTGACAAAGACATGGGATAATAGTAATTTGACATGTGACATGGAGAAAAATGACATGAGACATGATCATATCCTAAATTCGCCATGTGACACTCAGATCAGTGACAAAGACATGGGATAATAGTAATTTGACATGTGACATGGAACCTAGTGACAAGGACATGGAGAAAAATGACATGAGACATGATCATATCCTAAATTCGCCATGTGACACTCAGATCAGTGACAAAGACATGGGATAATAGTAATTTGACGTGTGACATGGAACCTAGTGTCAAGGACGTGGAGAAAAATGGCATGAGACATGATCATATCCTAAATTCGCCATGTGACACTCAGATCAGTGACAAAGACATGGGATAATAGTAATTTGACGTGTGACATGGAACCTAGTGACAAGGACGTGGAGAAAAATGACATGAGACATGATCATATCCTAAATTCGTCATGTGACACTCAGATCAGTGACAAAGACATGGGATAATAGTAATTTGACATGTGACATGGAATCTAGTGTCAAGGACATGGAGAAAAATGACATGAGACATGATCATATCCTAAATTCGCCATGTGACACTCAGATCAGTGACAAAGACATGGGATAATAGTAATTTGACATGTGACATGGAACCTAGTGACAAGGACATGGAAAAAAATGACATGAGACATATCATATCAGTGACAAAGACATGGGATAATAGTAATTTGACATGTGACATGGAGAAAAATGACATGAGACATGATCATATCCTAAATTCGCCATGTGACACTCAGATCAGTGACAAAGACATGGGATAATAGTAATTTGACATGTGACATGGAACCTGGTGACAAGGACATGGAAAAAAATGACATGAGACATGATCATATCCTAAATTCGCCATGTGACACTCAGATCAGTGACAAAGACATGGGATAATAGTAATTTGACGTGTGACATGGAACCTAGTGTCAAGGACGTGGAGAAAAATGGCATGAGACATGATCATATCCTAAATTCGCCATGTGACACTCAGATCAGTGACAAAGACATGGGATAATAGTAATTTGACATGTGACATGGAACCTAGTGACAAGGACATGGAGAAAAATGACATGAGACATGATCATATCCTAAATTCGCCATGTGACACTCAGATCAGTGACAAAGACATGGGATAATAGTAATTTGACATGTGACATGGAACCTAGTGACAAGGTCGTGGAGAAAAATGACATGAGACATGATCATATCCTAAATTCGCCATGTGACACTCAGATCAGTGACAAAGACATGGGATAATAGTAATTTGATGTGTGACATGGAACCTAGTGACAAGGTCGTGGAGAAAAATGACATGAGACATGGTCATATCCTAAATTCGCCATGTGACACTCAGATCAGTGACAAAGACATGGGATAATAGTAATTTGACGTGTGACATGGACCCTAGTGTCAAGGACGTGGAGAAAAATGGCATGAGACATGATCATATCCTAAATTCGCCATGTGACACTCAGATCAGTGACAAAGACATGGGATAATAGTAATTTGACATGTGACATGGAACCTAGTGACAAGGACATGGAGAAAAATGACATGAGACATGATCATATCCTAAATTCGCCATGTGACACTCAGATCAGTGACAAAGACATGGGATAATAGTAATTTGACATGTGACATGGAACCTAGTGACAAGGACATGGAGAAAAATGACATGAGACATGATCATATCCTAAATTCGCCATGTGACATTCAGATCAGTGACAAAGACATGGGATAATAGTAATTTGACGTGTGACATGGAACCTAGTGTCAAGGTCGTGGAGAAAAATGACATGAGACATGGTCATATCCTAAATTCGCCATGTGACACTCAGATCAGTGACAAAGACATGGGATAATAGTAATTTGACGTGTGACATGGAACCTAGTGTCAAGGACGTGGAGAAAAATGGCATGAGACATGATCATATCCTAAATTCGCCATGTGACACTCAGATCAGTGACAAAGACATGGGATAATAGTAATTTGACGTGTGACATGGAACCTAGTGACAAGGACGTGGAAAAAAATGACATGAGACATGATCATATCCTAAATTCGCCATGTGACACGCAGATCAGTGTCAAAAACATAGGATAATAGTAATTTGACAACATGTGACATGGAACCTAGTGTTAAGGACATGGAGAAAAATGACATGAGACATGATCTTATCCTAAATTCGTCATGTGACACGCAGATTAGTGTCAAAGAGATGGGAAAAGCTATGTACATAAATTATTTAGTTCCACATAACCTAGAACAGGACAAAGATAGTTCATATTATTCTCGGTAGAGGGAAACCCGACAATGCGTTCTGCGTTCTAAATACGATGAAATCTAACGTCTCAATTGTAAACTATGAGCAAATATTCTTCATTGATATCAATGAAATATATCAAACAATGAAAAGAAAGAGCTCTATACGTAATTCATTCAAACTGATCAAGAAAATATAAAGAAAAGAGCATTATACATGTAATAATTTAGTTCCACATAACCTACATCATGCCAGAAATAGTTCATATTATTCTCGGTAGAGGGGGACAAAAAATCCGCGTTTTGAATATAAATCTATCGTTTCAATTTAAACTACCGCTGTAAATTCCTCTAATAACTCAGCAAATGTTCTTTGCTGATATCAATGAAACATATCAAAAAATAGAGGAGAAAAAACTCTGTCCCTAAATCACTCAAACTGATGAAAAAAATCTATATCCTCTTAAACTGAATGTCTATTTGTTCATAGACTTAAAGGTGTAACACCACATTTATGATTTCACTGCTGAGGTGGAGTATATAAGGAACGCAATGTCTGGGGTTAATTGGAGAGGTCCGGCCCTCATGTCACGAACCTCCTTGTCTGTAGCTCCAGGTGCAGCTTCAGTGTGTAAAAGATCTCGACTATTCTTGCGACCTTGTCGACCTTAATGCTCCCATTGTTGGTTGAAGCATGAACGGGTGATGCTCCCATTGTTGGTTGAAGCATGAACGGGTGATGCTCCCATCAGTTGGTGGAAGCAACCATACATAATGGTCCTCCTGTTTCAGTAATGCTCACCGTTCCTTAGAGCACTGATCTGGAATTGAACGTGTTCCATAATCCTCCTTCAATCCTTCAATCCTCCTTCAATCCTCCTTCAATCCTTCAATCCTCCTTCAATCCTCCTTCAATCCTTCAATCCTCCTTCAATCCTCCTTCAATCCTTCAATCCTCCTTCAATCCTTGGTGCACTTAGTTCATTCCTCTGTACCGAAAGCTCAGCTAAGAACCGTGTGACATGAGAACCACTTGACCTCTCTTTTGTATTTAAAATTTATGATATGATTACTATTTCCAAAAATAATCCTAATATCCAAAATAATAGGTATTTTCTGGATATTCCAAAAATATAGGTCTTCTTTGGATATTTTTTTTAGAAATATCCAAAGAAGACCTATATATATACTACTCACGGAAATGGTACATCCTGCATATAGGGACCCATACATTATATAAGCTGACAGTGTTTGGCATGTTTCTCTGTTCATTTGTTGATCAGTGCTAGTTCTTTTTTTCACTTTTCATGTATCTTATCCTTTATTGCCAATTCACACCCACTATATGTCCCTTTGAACCATTTTAAAGGAGGGCTAGCACGGCTAAGACGTACCCGTCTTAGCAAGTCACATGACCACCCCTTGACCAATGAGACCGTTGCAAATTTTTAACTGGGTCCCGCGAATTTATGGCATGTCTTTGAGCAGGTACCAGTAATGATATTTTCCGTGCTAGCCCTGCTTTAATTCGTTTATAGCCTATAGGCCTTCACTATTCATACACTTTGAGGGGGGGGGGGTTTCTCTCTGCATGACGTCATGCTGAGGGGGGGTCAAGTGTTGTATGACGAAACATGACAAGGGGGGAGGGGGGGGTCAAAAATGGTCCGAAAATGCATGACATCATTTGTACACAGCCCCTTACTAGTAGTACTTAGGAATTTTGTGATTTTTTTCAACTGCCTGAGCCGAGGTAGGCCAACTTATTTGCTTTCCAGTCCACCCAATTTAGAAATCAAATGTCTAAAATTGAATATTTTTAGGCATTTTTTTTTGTGGCTTAGTGACATGGGACATGACTTGGTGACATGACCATTTCTTAAAATTGACATGGGGACAGAGCCATTTTATAAAATCGACATGTGACATGGGGGACCCCCAATCCACACCCCCATGAGAGTTCAGGAACTGAGCTAGGACCTCAGCGGGGGGGGGGGGGGGGGGCTCCCTACCCTGGAAACAAGGAACGACTTTTCACCACTTTGACACGAGTAAATTTGGTGAAAATTTGGTTCAGCAGAAATTCTTGTGAAATCTTGTGAATTTCATGAGTTCTTCACATTTTATTGTCAGATGCATGTAGGCCTATATGTGAAAGTCATGTGAAATTCACATGAAATCGCATGAATTTCATGTGACTGCTGAATTTCACGTGAATTGCTGCTCACAAATTCACGTGAATTCACGTGATCAATAACGTGAATTACACCAAATTTTCTTGTGAAATCACATGAATTTCATGTGAATTCACAAGAAATTGTTTCTAGGGTAGGCTAGGCTTAGATCTACAAAGACAGGCACTGATCCAAAAGGTCTGGGTCAAAAGAAAAAGACTTGAAATATTATATTAGACTTTATACCTACCGTACCTTTTCCCTGAGCACTTTTCACAGATTTCCTTTGCCTACATCCGAAAGAGAGCCGTAGCTAATGCCCCAAAACTTTTGTGGCACTACCTATTGCAGTTGCAGTAAACCACGTTATTTTAGTGGCGGCCTCTAGCGTCTATCTGTGACAACTGGTATGTAACTGGTACTCGATAACCTCGGCTGGGTACCGACCGGAAGAAGTAAAGCCATAAAAGCAGCAGTCATGGTGAGTTGCCGGTTGCGTTTCATTGAAATTTTCTGTATATTTACCTGATTTCATAAACTGTTTGAAGGTCTGCCATATAATATAGTAAGAGTGGTTCAGCTGGTCACATAGATAGGCAATTTGACGTACACAATCAACAGATATCGATATTCTAAAGCACGTTTTCTATCTTGGCCTACCGGGCCCTGATAATATCACTTTATCAGTGATATATTCATTCAGAATCAGAGGCCCAGCAATTGATGCCCACTGAGTCAGTGCCAGTGGCAGTGGAGGGCTCGGCCTAGTCTTCCTGGGCCCCAGATATCAAGTAACAAAAAGCAAAGTCATGGCATATGGTGTTACATTTCAAAAACAACACACAGCAAGTAGGTAGGTCCTAGCTAGGGTTAAGATATCAAAGACCAACGGCAACGCCACATAATACGGCCCATAAATTACTAAGGAAGTGATCAATTTTTAACAACAGGGGGGGGGGGCTGGTGGGTTTGCGCGCGGACGCGCGAAAAAATTCCGGCCCCCCCTCTCAACGGGTCAACATTTTTTCGACCCCCCCCCTCGGGAGGCGAAAATTGCATGCGGACGCGCCCTTTTAACCTATAGTAACACGCGGGCTTTTTCACTGAAAACAGGTGCAATTATTTTGACCCCCCCCCTAGTCAAGGGGGCAAAAAAAATCTGACCCCCCTGGTAAAGGGGTTGAAAAAGTTCTGACCCCCCCTCAAACCCACCAGCCCCCCCCCCTGTTGTTAAAAAATGATCACTCCCTAAGCCTAAGTCTAAGATGGCGATGGTTAGAACTCTCTTATGAAGAGAGGGACAAAAGAGGGGGCAAGTAACCATCTATAGACTGAAAAAAAAAATTTCCGAAACCAGCTACAGAGGAAGTTGGGCTTCCCTAGCCCACTTAAAGGGGTCTATTTCTCCTCTTTCCTATCCCCTCAGGATGTATGTGGTGCACATATGCGCGGGCACTGACACATTCCTCTGTGAAATTGTGTAATGTAGTTTTCACCATGAATATGACCTTAGCTGTCGAAATGGCGTTAAACATCTATTACTCACTCATTACTCACTCACAGAGGAAGTTGCTATTACGCAAGTGCAAGCATGACCCAAAATGTTCTCTGTAACTTTTACGTCAAATTACGACCGTGCTTCCACTGCGCCTGGATACAGAAGGCGCTGTGATCGCCTCCCGTGACCCTCCCTACGTCCATGCGTAACAAATCCCTTTGTTGACATTCAAGTTTGGTACTTTAGAGATGTCCAGACAATATTTTAATCTTACAAGGCTACTTTCATGATAGTTATCTAGCCCTAGTCAAGAAATGGTTGTTTGAATTTAAGATCTAAAAGAGTAACAGTTGCTTGAAGTCAGTCAAGAATGGCCTTGAGAAACTGTTGGCCACCATCTTGCTTTTGGGTTGTTTTGATTTGAGCACCTGTATTCTCAAACCTTTGTGTATAAAAACTGATAAATATTGGGATATGACAGAAATTTCTACTACTGGGTATCTAAAATATTTATTCTTGTCAAAACCTATAAATACAACTGAACAGTAGTTACAGTGAGAAATCTTTGAAAAAATAGAACAAAATGGGTGGTTTGAGGCTCAAGCCACTTCCAGCCACTTTTGGCGGATCCAAATAATGTGATATCAGTGCCATATAGCGCTAGCGGCCACTAGGCACGGAGAGCGCCAGCGGGTTTCGGTGTATGTAACTTTTTGCAATTTAAACCAGCACCTGCGGCGCTGCTCGCACGAAAAGAAGTGGCGCTGTAGTATGCAAAATGTCGCTCCTAGAGAAATGTTTCCGTGGATATTCAATTTACACTTAGCATTAATCATAGTTCTATGGCGTAGGGGCAGTATCATTAGGGTTGTTGTTTCTTCAATTTCTATAAGAGGGGAGGGATATTATCATGGTTTCTTCCTTTCAAAGAAAAAAACTATTTTTTCGAGATTAAGTAAAGTTTATCACTCTTCTAGCAGATGTTTTGATCTTGCATCATACGATTTAGAGGCTGCAAAGTCTGTTGGAAGAACGCTGGAAACATTTTGCATGGTAGCGATATTCTGCATGCGACAGCGCCACCACGTGCCAAAAGCATTGCAACTCCTACTGTTGTAACTCTGTGCTCTGTTTTGGTAAAGTTAGTGGAATAAGTGGGATCTCTAAAGAATTCTTCAGCGCCAACTTTTGTCTGATAAGCGCCAATCAAAATATGATGTTTTACAGATGGGGAATGAAATAGAATTGGCCTTATTGGGTCTCTAACATGTGCAAGGCAAGTGATGCATGCCTAAATGTCCTCTTAACTGAGGCCTTGCCGACTGAGTGGATGCGGGACGAAGGAGGGGCCGGTTATATGACTATCCATATCACTATGGCTATGAGTGAAAGCCTCAGTAATCAGTGTGACAGTAACTGACATTCATTGTTACACCGTTAAAGCAGTGAGCTGAGCCTGAGGGTGGGCTGCTTGAAGTTCAGGCTATCAGGGTAGACACACTGACAGCTCTGTCCAAGAAAGCAGTGATGCCAAAATGACGCCAGCAGGCTGTCTTTTGCCAGTGTTGAATCCTAATGGCCGGGGTAGCTGTAGACATAGGGCCTTGGGACGCTGGCCAACATGGCCTGCCATGATCTCAGCTTTATAGTGATAGAATTTTTCTAGATCGACCTACCGTAAACTCCCGCATATAAGACGCGTCCTCTACGCCAAACAAATGCCTTGGGGGTCTTATAGGATTTTTTCAAGTTTAGGGTGCGTCTTATACAAGGGGTAATTTTACTATAGAAATGTACTAATCTTACAAATTTCAGCCTTAAAATGTGCGTCTTATACGCGAAAATGCATGTGCTGAGTTTGGGGTGCATCTTATACGCGCAGCGCGTCTTCTACGCGGGAGTTTGCGGTATTAGAAGCGAAAATAGGGCACTTTTTGTGAATTTGTTTCATATTAAAAAAAAAAAAAATCAATTTCTTCTTGGCTACAATTATGGAGTTATATGGGTCCAATGTAAATATTCACATAGCCTGCGTGAGAAGGAAATGGCCAACACCGATAAAAAGTGTAGATTGGCTATTTTTATAATACCACTAAATTTCAAATAAGACAGAACAGGCTTTGAATCCACAGTGACAGGATGTCTCATATACAGTCATGGTCACATGATTGTCATTATGGTAGGGTAAAGCGCACTGGTCAGATATTTCTAGACCTGCCAACCGGTCCCTAGGCATATGATGTTAGGGACCAGCCTCTCTCCACTATAAGAGCTTTCAGCTGCTGGTGCTGTATGGATTGGGGACTGGAAACTACTTTGTTTACAAATGTCTCACCAATATACTTAGAAGTTAATCTGATTATTGTAAAGGCTAGGAGGGACAACTTTTGTACATTTCTACAACATTTAAAATACCGTAATCTCCCGCGCAGAAGACGCGCTGCGCGTATAAGACGTACCCCAAACTCAGCACATGCATTTTCGCGTATAAGACGCACATTTTAATGCTCAATTTTGTAAATCCAGTACTGTTCTATAGTAAAATTACCCCTCGTATAAGACGCACACCCAACTTGAGAAAAAGCTATAAGACCCCCCAGCATTTTGTTTGGCGTAGAGGACGCGTCTTATACGCGGGAGTTTACAGTAATAGAAACAAAATTCGCCATATTTATTTAGATAGAGCAGAAAGAACTTGGTCGAGTGAGGCTTGGCATTTCCGACAGCCGCCATATTGTTTTGAAATGTTATTTTCAGCAAAATGTTTCCCCAACCTTTCAGCAAATCTAGAGGGGGGTGGGATGTATGTATATGTAAATTTCCAGAAGGATCCGTTAAGAATTGAGTATATGATAGGTGCGTGGAGAGTGCTCCCGCAGGACTGAAACATTTGCCATTATAAGTATTCCACACCGTACAGAGCGATCTTGGAGCGGAAGACGGTGTGGAGTCCCAGGGGGGCCACTTTGATATATATGGACACCATGTGCATACAAAAAGTAGAGGGAAAGGGGTACCTTTTGACCCTTAGAAGCGGATCCTCCCTGATCCGTTAAAAGGGGCCCTTTTTGGATCAATTTAAGCAAAAGGGGGTACCTTTTTAACAGGCTTTTGGCCAGGAAAGGGTTACCTTTTCCAAGAAATCATTATTTTTTGGCCGGGAAAGGGGTCCCTATTTCAGAAGAATCTCAAAATATGGTCGAGAAATGGGGTATATTTTTATGAAAGAAAATTCAGTGAAAGGGTCCCCAAATTGAGAGTTTGTCTTCTTGCATTCTAACAGCAGGAAAGGGGGTACTTTTCCAAGCTAATTCCCATCAAAAGGGGTCCATTTTGGTTGAATTTCCCCCGCCAAAAGGGGTACCAGGTCGGGGGCCATGTACGCACATGGTTAGGCCAAAAAAAAAAAAGGTTTGTTTCCGGTCACCCGACCTACCTCAGCCAAACAGGGCCGACCTCAGATTTTTTTGGTAATTTTTGTTAAATTTTTAGCATTTTTTCACATTTTTATTGATTAATTTTGAATTTTTTTATCAGTTTAATAAGTGATCAAAGATATATGCCCTTGTTTACTGTTTGTTATGGTATTTCCGAAGAAATCCTTTATTTCCCATGATAACAGGAAAAAAACTTACTTATGATATCCTCATTTCAATACAAATGTATACCTTGATAAGGTCTGAGGTAAAAAAAAAATTAAAAAAAAAAAAAATCCGACCTACCTACCTCAACTTTTTTGGCTATGTTACCGGAAACATACAATTATTTTTTTTTGGCCTTACTATAGAACAGATAGGGAGTGCCCCCCCTCCCCCTGGTGGAGTCCCGACACTACATATTTCAATCTGTCCTAAAAATCTATGTCTTGAGAGAATACTGATTTATCTAAGATGCATAGCATGTGTAGGAATACCCAATTGGCAGATACAGCTAAAAATAATCAACTACTTGATTTGATATTACAAAGTACTTAAAAAATGGGGTTTCCCAAGTGTCAACATTTTTAGATCTGGCTGTTCCATCAATTTACACCTACACCCTACTGTCTTATCAGTGATTTATGGAGTTTGTTTCAGGTCACCCGATCCTACCTAGCAAATCAGGGCTGACCCTATAATTCTTTTTTTCATTTTTGAAGAAATTATGCATTTTTTTTAGCAATTTTTTAAGTCAATTTACTCTTCTGTGAGTCATCGTGAGTCACTGCAACTCGCCGTGTGTTTTTGTAGCAGTTAAAAATAAATTCTACACATTAAAAAAATAATCCAACCTACCTACTAATCTTTTTCAGCATGCATCCTGAAACAAACAATTTTCTTGGCCTTATAGATCTAAGAACAAAACCTATCCCTTTAATAGCCTTACCCATACTGACAGTATGTGAGTGTGGGACGCACACTTCCATTGAAGCCTGGACATATCAATTCACTGGAGGCATTCTCTTTTTAGGGCATGCTTTTGTTACTATAACTCTATATGTTAGAAACAAAAGTATGCCCTTTGGTAGTTGGGGTCGCTGCCATTTACCTCAGTGTTAAATCCTGAATATGTAACATTCTATATCCGTCTCCATCGACCTTTTCTCATTGATATATTGCCTAATCACTGCAATGCTGAATACTAGAGAGATAACCAGTTTCTATGCTGCTTTTATTTTTCATAAAGAGTGCAGAAAAAGTAGTTTAGGGGTTGTTGAAAAGAAGGTTTCACAAGGACATTATTGGTCTTTGTAGCAGACAGACTGGCACCTCCAAACATGCCAGCCAATCAGATGTGCGGTCAGCTGTGACAGACATCCTAGAACGACCTGTTGATGGCATTTACACTTGTAGACATGCCCTCAGTCTTACTGAACAATGAACCCACAATTAGGCTGAATGTGACAGACCTGTTGATGGTATCAATTCAGCCCGCAAATAGCACAGTGTAGTATTCATCAAAGACCTATCCAAAACTGCTATGTTGAGCAACTGTGACCTAGTGGCTAGGCTGGTATGTGGTGGGTTTTTATGAATTTTCTGGCCTTTTAGATAGGAACCTCACCCACGCAACTGTCACCCGGGCTGGGTTTGAGTCTTATTCATAGGGTTTTGCAAAATATGCATTCTGTGCCAGGTGCGCCTTATAGGAAATCAGGTTGGGGTGTGCCTTATACTTAGGTCTCCATATACACTAAGTACTACAGTAGCTCACAAATACCACCTGGAAGAGGAATTCAATCACCCTCTCAAAAATTTCTTCAAAAATCAGCACCATGCCTATATTATATTTTTCAGCAATAAGTCAAAATATGTCAGTAATTACACATTCTATAACAATAAAGCACAAAAGCATGCCCTATTAGTATACAAGATGTTACTAAACCTACGCTATAGATATAAATTGCTCTATTTTTCTGCAGGGTCACCAACTCTCACAGAATCTGTGTAAGCCGGTGACACTCACGCATTTTGACCCTTTCTTCTGCATGCCTAAAGCATTCTCATGCATTCCTGACATTCCAGGCTTTCGAAAACTGAAAGAAGTTTTAAAATATTCCTATTAGAACGAAATTTAAGAAATCATTTTCATAAAGGAGAAAGCATACAGGCCAGACTCAGACACTTGGAGGATCAGGAACCTTTGCATGTATGTCTGATTGAGTCTGACAATATCAAACACTTTAGAAGTACCTGATCGGATCGGTACTCGCTAGTTACCAAGCCCATCTGCAGTTGCCTCAACCAGAATGCTTGATTTAACTTAAATATTCCAAGAACCAGTTAGGATTTTCTTTTTTATTCTAAAAATCAAGACTGGATGGATAGATAGATGGGAACTGGGGAATTTTTGATAAGTCATCAATGTCAACTCAAGCAGGTTTTACACAGGGCAGGGAAAGTCATGAAAAATAAAGTGGTTAGGGAAATTTGTGAAATTTTGCTGTGAGTCAGGCAAAATCTGCAATATAAAAAAAAAAGTATCACTTGTGTTTGATTTTAGACAAGGCCTCTGAGGGCGTTCAAAAAGTCCCGTGAGGACATTCAAAAGTTATTTCCAACGAAATAATTTTTTTTTTATTGAAAGTTAGGTTTTGAAGTACTATGGATAACTTAACAGTTGCATGTGTAATTGCTATTCAAAATATAGAAGGAATTTGTTATATATCCTATGGCATATGAGGGTAGTTTCGTTTCTTACTTAGATTAATGCTGGCAGTAAAGTATCTGTATCCAGAGAGACTTTTTCCTAGGCCGAAAACTGTACTTACAAGATAAACGATAATTCATATACATATACCTCGGTCGTTACTTAAATCAGTCCCTCTACAATAATATTGTAAGGGGACTTCAGGTTACCACATCATGATCACTCCCAGTTAGTGTTGGCGGACTGGATAGATCTTGTGACTTAATGATTCTTGCATTTTCTTTAATGACAAAAATCGTACTCATGTACCAAAGCGTATTGTATTTCCTCATTACAGAGTCTAGGTTGTCCCACCCTTCGTCCTACCCCTGAGGGAAGCAATGTCGTCTCCACCCAGCACAATGGAGACATGGGAGTACCTGACACTATGTTGCATGGGTAAGATTACATACCGGTAAATTCATGTACCCTTTAAGTTCTTCTATAATGGAAACCATTCAAGTGAGATATTGTGAGTTTGTGGTTTAACCATCAGCTGGAAAGAAAAACTCGTCATGTTTGCTCTTAAGATTAAAAGAAGACAATGTCAGATACATGTAGTTGTTGCCGTGAGTTCATCATATGAACTCTTGGCGGTTACAGGGGAGCTGACCTTAAATACATTCCAGTAGACTTGATCCAAGTCCTCAAAGCTTTGCACATTAGTCTGGGTTCTAACTGTGTGTCCTTATGTAGGAACCACAGCACCACTTCTATCTAGACACAAATTAGGAGACCTTGGCTAGAAGAAAGTGGTGCTTGAGCACTCTCCCTGTATATCTCAGTCTCATAGGTATAATATGATGTATACATATACATGGAGTGAATAATACAAATTAGTGGTGGTGTGTTGGTCTGAACAAATGTGGTGGTGGTGGTGGTGAATGGTGGTCACTGAAGTGGTGGTAGAGGCCACGGAAATAACAGGGATAGAATGAGTGGAGACAAGTTCGAGCTGTGGGCCACCACCTGAGCGCCTGCAGACCTTGCAAAGCTACCACCATTCAACCCCCAGCCCTCACACACATATACCCTGTCCTGGCCACCACCTGAGCAGCAGCAGACGTCACAGAGCCAGCACCACATACCTCCCACCCCTCAAACTACTGTACATGTACTGAGCCCTGAGTGTTGCTACATTAAATTCATGCGTCATGCCAACACTCAGATCGTCAGAGTGTGTCTGTGTGGGGGGGGGGGATGTTTCCCTACCTGGCAATAACCAGGGTACTAACAGTCCTCTCCACCCCAGCACTACCTCCACCACCATACATTGTCCACCACTGAACCAGCACCACTCTCATGCCTCCTGGTGGTGCTGTAGAGTCTCCGACCTCATAAAGGTACATGCAATGGAACTTCCAGCAATCCTTTAAGGGACTCAGAGTTTTATTCACTTTGCCTCTATGTCACCATGATGTATGAATGTAGCCCTGGAAAGTAACTCAGCACTATGTCCATACACCATGACGACTACCGTAATCTCCCGCGTATAAGGCGCAGCCCGCGTATAAGGCACACCTAGAGTTTTGGAAAATTCTCAAAAAAATGAAAAATTCATAACTTTGGTTCTACTGAATGAATTTTCAAAATTCAAAAACCTATGAGTAGCTTGGGCCACCTTGGACCCTCCTGGGCCCCATTTTGTCCTATTATGACCAAGGGGGCATGTAAGATATCAAAAGAAAGGTCTTGGTGTCCCCCTTGTGGTTCCAATGAGAACTGAAACCCCCCTGTATAAGATGCGCCTTATACGCGGGAGATTACGGTAATGGGATAACTAAAATGCATGAAAGCAGCATTGAAGAAGTATGTCCAACGAGTACATGCATGCATCATGACGGCCTTAATACAGTAGTCAGCCCTTCAGGAGTTAGTATTGTTTGTATTTTCATGGTAATTCAAGTCATGAATCTATCCTCCAGTCTAACCGTTTTTGTTTTTTTTCCAGCATGTTGCCCGTTATATCGGTACATTTGGCAACTTTCCTGAATACATGTTACCATGTGTAAAGGTTTGCCTATTAAACCTAACCCTTCTTTGTCTTTATTTGATAGATTCCAGACAGTCCGCAACACACTAGGACAGGTCCATCCGCTAGAGTATTCGGAGGCCAACGTAAGTGTCTGACATTGTATTTCCTGTGAATTATGCAATGATTTCTTAGATATCAAAATTGTTTGATTTCAAGATTTCACAATACAGTTAATATTAAGATTTGGGAGACTCC
Organism: Acholoe squamosa; assembly: GCA_949317995.1. Classification (NCBI taxonomy): domain Eukaryota; kingdom Metazoa; phylum Annelida; class Polychaeta; order Phyllodocida; family Polynoidae; genus Acholoe; species Acholoe squamosa. Next base: position 24,468,424 of record OX439042.1, read on the forward strand.
TGTACATGAAGTTCCACTACTCTTATATACCCAAATCTTCTTGTTATAGTGGCATGATAACCTACAGAAGATGGACTTTGCGATGTTGCGCAACGTACAGGGCCTCCATGCCCCACTCCGTCTGCAGATGGAGAGACAGACTGCATCCAGGGTAAGATAGGCGTCAATAGTCAAGCCTTATTATGTATGAATTGGACCATAGATGCCACTTTTCCACGTTTCCAAGGAATTCCTGGTTTGGTTTTGTCAAGATTTCTGTATTATATTGTGTTAGCTCCCTCAAAATTCAGCTCTAATGAACGTTGCCTTTCATGGGTTTCTTTCTCATAAATCTTGCCATCTAATTCAAGCACGTGCAAGTACATAGATATGTAACTATCGACAGTCATACAATTGTTATTTACTTTAATTATTTGATTTTCTTATGTAGTTTGGACGCCTGCCTGGTATGCACTCATCAAACCTCATGGCAGATCAACTCTCTGGCCGACTTGACTTGATCGAATTTGAGGATATTTTGAACAGTAAGTTTAAGGATTTATGTCGTATATAGTGCATATTTTGTCCAAACAGGTTAGGTTTGTCTTACCTGTTCAATACACATCCAGAAAGTGTGTCCTGTTGGACACTGAATTTCAGTACAAGACAGAAAGTAATGACGGTGGAATAAATTCAAGAATTAAGTAATTATAACAATCCCGGAAAAAAAAGTGGGAGATTGATTGATTTGTTTAACGTTCAAAGGTTCTACATTCTGTCCTTTCTGTTTGTTAACATTATTTAGCTGTTTACATTTGCATGTTCAATGGAAAATGAAACTAGAAAAAATGACGTTTTCATTTGCAGACCCAAGAGAGGCAGAGGTCATGGGCAACACACACATGCTGGTTGAGAAGAGACTTAACCTCATCTAAGATGTTTTCATGCATTAACTCTCTCTTTGAATGCTTAAATATCCCATATCCATGATTTATATATCGTATGTACCAAGTATGTAATCATTCTCGCAATAAAACATTACAGAAGTACATATATTGTTGGATATCTTTCTCGTCATGTTAAAGCTGGAGTAAGAGCTTAGATATATCAGAGATGCCAGTTGAGTGTTAATTTAAAATTTAAGGACCTTTGAAGACTTCACAAGTGAAAGGCTTTCTAAAAATATAAAACTGCACTGAAGTCTAAATTTGAGGGACCTTTGTAAATGGATGAACCTCTGAAGGTCTGACATGGATTTTCCACTTTCTGCATGTCTATCATCACCCCACTTACGAGAGGGTAGGTTAACCTAAAGACAACTACATACCTTGAGTTGATCACCTGCCTGCTTGTTTTTCTCACTTTTACTTCTACTGTATGGGGCTGTACCTCTAATATTCCTGAAATAGAGGTGTTATAGTATCCCATGGACTGGCCACCTATGATATGTTGAGTAGTTATCATTGTATAACAATACACCAAAGTACCTATGTTTGACTGGTTTTTATCATGGCCACCTGGCCATTTCTCCAGAAAGCTTGAACTTTGGTTGCAGATTCTGAACATTGAGATTGTTCACATGTACCAAATATTGATTCTAGAAATAGATATGTATCATAAGTAAATGATGACATAAACAAATGTTCAGAAATGTTAAATACTTTCAGTTTAGGACTCATTTTCCAAGGCATGCAAATTTCACCATGAGCTGACCATCATTTCACCTTGAGTCGACCACCACTGACAGAGTTATGCCTTTAATTGTGTAGAAACCACTGATTATGTATGATTACATCAAAAGATTCATATCCATAATATCTTGGGACATTGCATTCTCTAAATGGTATCTCTATGCATGGGTTTCAAACTTTGCTGTTTTCCTATTATGAATAGTATGCAAAGGAACCATATGACATCAAGAACATAAATGCTAAGTCAAGTAAAATGTTATTGTGGTGGATATGTAAGTAATATATAATGCATAGACTTGCACGAGTTGGCTTCAGGGGGTGATATAAGCATGAGCCGTAGGCGAATGCTTATATGAACCCCATGAAGCCAACGAGTGCAAGTCTATTCATTATATATTGCGCTTATAACACGGTTTCCTCCATTAATTCTTAGTATTTACCTTTATATTGTATAGAATCCATTCATTTATTTTGCGAGTCGGCAAGACGGCCCTCTGCCATCTTGGTTTCATGTTGTCGTATGGTTAAGCTGGCGAGCTCCTGAAAGTCCGACTCTCATAGGCCTACTACTGCAAACACGTCGAGACAGAGCTGCGCCAGTCTAAAATATAATCCATTCTGTACACACCAGGCGGTGGCACCTGTAGTGTTGACAGAATGGCGAAGACGCACGGCAAGTCGCTCGATTCGAAAGTTTAATAATTTTTTATATCAAATACAGCCATAATATCAAGGAATCTAGTCGACAGAGGTAGAAATTTGGTACATAAGCTTCAAAAATGGAGGATTTACTTTCGTGTCAAGGTAGGTTTCAAGATGTCCGCCCCGCTGTCCGTCCGCCGTGAATTTTGATCTCGAGATATAGGAACTGAGATTATCCATTTTCGGCACTGAAAACTCGCTAACCGTGTTATAATGATAGATAATCATAAAACAAAGCCTTTTTAATGCAGGGCTAGGATTATTACCTCTAATTAGATGGCAATGGCACCTACAATGAACATAATCTTTATGGAAATATCCCTTCCAATTTAGCTGCTGCAAAACATACATTTTCATCACAATACAGCACCATCAACAGTAACATCATATTGTATATTTATGTAAGACACTTATTCTTTTTTGAAATTATGGCTTAATGAAAATGGCCCCATTCAAAGGCTGTGTATTAAGTGGTCCTCTCAAGGTGCAAAGTGGTGAGTCATCTCAAGGTGAAAATGAACTAAATTGAATGTTCTTAGTAAGGGTGATAAACTAGATATATATTATACACATGGATTTTCAAGATATAGCAGGTAAAAAAAGCCTAAACAGTTATCTTTCATTCAGTACCTTTTGGAAGTCTGAGGATCTAAAACTCTCAGAGATATTACCCACTACAAATCTCTCATTGAAGGCCTGCACAGGAACGGTCGTCTTTAGGTTAATCTACCCTAACCGTATTTTTTTTTTGTGGAAATTCACCCCTCCAAAAGGTTGAGGGACGAGAAGTTTCACCAAAAAATGGAAGAAAGTCGTTTCCCTTCCCACCAAAGATAAGAGACCAGCTGAAACGAACACCCAGAGTTGAGCATAGAATGATCCACCTCTTACTCTAGTAATAGAATAAATGGCACCCCATAACTCAGGAAGAGGCAGTATGATTCTCTGGTATACAAGATGAAGCTATACTAGCTTTAACATTAAACATGCCGGAAGGTTAAAAATCAGTCCCGAATAAGATGCATCACTGCTTGGAAAACGAGCTCCTGTAGTACTATAAACTTCCGAATATATACCATACTTGTGTATAAGCCACATCCTGAGTTGATAGTCCTACGCTTGAATATTTAGCACTATTCTACAATGAGGTAGAGGATTACAGAGATGCCACCTTTCGTAACTTTTAAGGAATTCCGAATTTTTTGCTTTCATTCCTACAGGTATTTCCTATTGTAACTTGGGTAATTCCGAATCTTTGGGGATGAGTGAGTGATATCCCTGGGATTATCCGATGGGTGCGGCCATTGCTGAAGCTGGTTACCAGCACTTATCTCTGATAACAGTCATCAGAATGGTACTAAATGCCCCCCGAGAGGCCCGCAGTGAATAGTTGGATTATTTCATTGGCTGGTGATTAAACCTATCTCGGTATACGGCACATGGCTATTGTATTATTGACCAATGGGAAGCATCCCTGGCATTTACTGCGGAGACGGGGGCTGAAGGTGTTAGTCATAGTGCAGTCGGGGTCTAATGGCGGCCTCCATAGCCTAATATGCTAATGCCCTATAGGGTCAACGCTACCCTGACACATATACATGTAAGGCCACACCAAAAAAATAAGTTGGTCTACGGATTTTGGTTTTGAAAAAACGGTGCGAGCGAGCGAAATTTTTTGCCAAACATCACAAAGAGAAAACTTGTAGAAAGTGAAGCGAGCGAAATCCGTAGATTTTTTTCAAAGAAAAAAAAAATTGTATTTCCGAAAATATGGAGAGGGAAATCCGTAGACCAACTGATTTTTTTGGTGTGGCCTAATATAGACTTAATCTATACTCTTTGCCTGACACAAGTACCTGGTACATCGGGCAGTAGTGCAGAGTAAATACTCAACCTAGGTACAGTCTTGTGTTGAAGCAACCTTGATTAATGAAGACTTTCCAACCACTTCTATAACACAAATCTTGTGGACGGGCACTTTTGGCTTACGCTACCCATAGATGGAAGTTTTCCCTGATTTCGGGGATTTTCACTTTCCTTTACATTCTTATACAATGCTATGAAAAAAAATCAATGGATTCTAATGTGATACTTTTGTGAAAAGCTTCATCATTGGCTTATCAAAACTAGAGGGGAGCGCCGTGGTCGCACCTAACTCGGAAGAGGTGGGAATATTGGTATACAAGGTCTCCTGCCCAGACACCTTACTCTCTGTCCTGCCTCCAATCTCTATATCACTAGGTTATTGCTAGAGATGGGGCCAGCTTGTTCTTTGTATTTAACACATTCACAAAAAGGGCGGGAAAAAAGGTTTCCCAATGGAATGTGTATTCTTCACCATTGGATACCCAAAGCGTCACCTCTCTGATTGCAGACAACATTTTGTAATCCATCAATTCTTCAGACATCACACATTTATTCAATCACCAATGACCATATTTATGATCACAACATATTACTTTTCTGATGGTATATTTCCACAAAGTTTGGCCAGATGTCCCTCTTTTTGGGGACCCCCAAAAGCGTCTTAATCCATGGTGGTGCCTATAACTCTTCCGAGTTAACGGGCTTCCCTAGCCCACTTAAAAGGGTCTATTTCTCCTCTTTCCTATCCCCTCAGGATGTGTGTGGTGCACATATGCGTGGGCACTGACACATTCCTCTGTTAAATTATCAACCTGTGAAGCACGGGATAGCCACTTAGTGCCGCTAAAGTGCTGTAAAACACAAATCAATCAATCAATCTTCCGAGTTAACATGATATTCTATCTTTTCCAGTTTTTATTAAAATCCTGGTAACAAAGTCACTAAGCACCAGATTAATCCTGATTCGAAAAACATTTGCGACACATTATATATGAGAGATAAACAATGTACTAGAATACATCTCAGATTCATAAATTACAACAACAACATATCACAGTAAACTTGCTATTCAGTCTTTAGTTTTGGCCTTTCTTTCTGAACCCAGTTTGTCAAGTTTCTTATCAAGTTTCCTTTGTAAATGGGCCCGCTTTACAGGATCGGGTTTCTTATCTGGTATTCCGCTACCCCGATACAGTACACCCTCTCGACTGATCATCTGCCGTGCCTGTGATTTGGCTGCTGCACCACAGCCATGGACCTCGGCCATATGATGCTTGATACAAAAGCGCTGAGCACAGAAACAACAGTTCTGACCTAGTGTAGCCACATTCTCCTTACACTTATCTATATGACACCGAGTATTCTCCTTCATAGCTGCCTCTATTAGGGCATCAAAGTCTTCCTCCGGGGCTGCCGCTGCTGCCTGTTTTTGCTTCTTGTTCTTTTTCTTTTGTTTTCCTGATGATGGCGGTCTTATGTTTTCTGCCTCTTTGTGTCTTGCGGATGTTGCTTCGGCTGCCTTAGGTGGGGCACAGCGAAGCTCGTGTAGAGTCCAATTAGAGTTTGGGATATCCTTATGACAGTTGTTACAAGTGGTATAATCCTTTTTGGTACTATTAAGACTTGAAACGCTTTCTGACTCTTCATTATTTTCTTTTGACGAGTTTACATCTACTGATGAATGTTCAGGCCGGGACGACTTTGCACTACTCTGTTGATCCTTATGTCGAAGGTTTTCTGTCTTTTTGTTGTTACCTTTTCCCTTTATGATACATTCCGTGTCCTTAGCGACCGTTTCTCTATCCTTATAAGCACTTCCTCCAGATTTTGGGCTATCCTCATTCCCTTTAGTTGCATTTCTCTTTCCTTTGGTGGCACTAGCCTTTGAGACAACAATGTGGCGTTCCTCGTTCTCGCCTATACTGATATGCTGCAGTCCCAGCTTCTCAGCCAACTGAAGAAAGTACAGAAATATGGGAATCAGCGGCTTACAAAGGCAGTTTACAAACCAAAACAAAACTTGTTTCAAGCATGAGACTGTCTGTATATATAGCAGGTAATATCAAGTAAGAAACACTCACAAATCTGGTTCTAATGTTTGAGAAATATAAGCGACGTAAAGAGTGGAAAGTTGCTTGCCCCTGTGCACCAAGCCACTAGTTCATGAATGGTAGATACTCGAACTCCAAAACTATTCGTCTACTAACCGAGTGAACTTGGAATCTCTGCCAAGACTCCAACGTTGGTGGAAAGGCATATTCCATCACCTCATCATTAGCAAAGAAATCCACTAGAATCTTTGTCAGCCTTTGCTCTTCAGCTCTGGAAAAAATCAATTGAGTTCAATCATTCTTCTTACAGTAGGACCAACTCACTTTCCTTATCATCTCATAAGCAGTTCTGATAACGGGGTCTCATGATCTGGCATCTAGATGCTCTGATTTAGGAAGTTGCAAATGCGATATCACATTTCGTGTAAGTGTTATGTATAAATGTAGCCCATAAGGAACGCCCAATAGGCCAGAGAATCTGCTTAAAGGCAATGCTATTATACTTACTCCGCCTCAACTGGCGTTCTCTCTGTAGCGTTGGTCTTTCTCTCTGGAGCCTGTTTCACAGTTGGCCGTTTACTTTGCTCAGCTGGTTTATTTTTCTTCTTTGGTGCTTTTTGGACTGGTGCTGAGTGTTTAGCCTTAGAAGCAGCATCATCAATCTTATCCTGGAGAAATTCTGGTCGTTTGGCAGTGGGGTCAATTTCCCCCTCTGTTATAAGATAAGGTTATGATTAAAGGGGGTCATCAAATAGTCATAGAGAATTTGGCTTCAAATGAGTTCATATTACTCATATTTTTCACAAAACACATACCCTGTATGTACTGCTCAGCAGAGCGCACTTCCCCATGCTCAGACATGTAATCGACTAGGCGCTGCAGGAATTTGTGTGCTCCTATCGTCTCGCTGTCACATACAACTGCAAGATGTCGCCTTGCCCGGGTGATAGCAACATTAATTCTCCGATTCTCTGCCAGGAAACCCACTTGACCTGTGCAGATGAAAGATGGATGTATATATCATCTATTGGTTACTATTTGCCATAAATAAATGCCTGTCAAATCTATCTTAGTGGGCATTAGGACTATGCCACCTAGCAATGCCAACATAGAAAACCTTTTTGAGATCAAGAGAAATAACCCTTACGTTTGTCATTAGAGCGGACCATGCTGATGACGACTGCTTCCTTCTCACGACCTTGGAACCCGTCCACGGACTTTATCTCTAGTTTTGGGTACTTTTGTGACAGCCGCAGTCGGAGCAGCTCGACCTGTGATGTATAAATACCAAACAGTGTTATGGGGGTGTACATATTTATCTGTAAGGTGATTTACAAACCATGATACCAGTAATATATGTCTTAAAATATGCAAGTGTTCTTTCAGCAAATTTTGTAAAAAGCAGAACGGATTTGGTGATGCAGGGATGCCACTCACTGATCTCTGAAAATTCAGAAATTATCCTCATTTTATCAATTGCCAATAGAAAATTGCTTATGGAAGTTACAGCCTAAAGTTCATAATTCCTAAAAAGTTTGGAAAAGTGGCATCTCTGGTGATGATACTTGTAGAGAATATCATTATCAGGGAGACCTGCAGATTGTATGGTGCTATGACGGCAATGTCGCTGGGGTCAAGGCCAGCTTTGACAAGCTTTTCTACATGGACCACACAGAGATCCACTTCGCCCTCATTTCCCTTAGAGACTTCATCTGGTACATCCAGCTCCCATAGACTGCATCCCGCTGTGTCCACAAGAAGGAGTGCAGTGCTCGTGTCTTCTGTTTCCGCTACACCAGGAAGGTCTCTGTAGGGTAAAATAACCATCCTTTACACGAGAAACCCACCTTACTACACACGGCTATGCCACACATCTGTGTCCTACTATAGTTAAAGAATTACAGGTGTGAAATTGAAGCCCTTGTGTAAAACTCAATTAATTGTATAAACTACAGTACTTTTGATGTATTGCAAAAGTAGGCCATACATGATTGGTAAATGACATTGAAAGACACAATTAATGTAGAGTTATAAATTTACAATTCTAAAATTTAAACAGCAAACCGGCTGGTACAATAAATTGATAGCTGGTCACAAATTTAAACTTAAAGATATTCCTCTCGAATACCTTTTACTCTAGCCTAGATGGAACTGAAATCTCCTATTATTATTACAACTACCTGAGCAGGTGAGTGGATACAGAGGAATGAGCAGTGAGTTTTCCTTCATACAGCTCGTTTGATGCCCAAGTCATGATGTGCTGGTTCATACGGTACTGGACGGTCAACATGCGCATGGCCTTCTCACCGTGTAGAGCCAACTGTCGTTCCATCAATGTCAGGGCCAATCCTTCCTTAGCTGCCCTGTGAAATAAATTATTTATGATTTGCTTTTCTCTGACTTTGAGAGTATTATATTTATTACACCCATATAGCAATACGCTGTTGTTTCTTCCCTTTATCAAGTTTATTTAAAATCGGACTTTTGAAATAAAGGGAGACCTGGAAACAGGGTTTTCTGATTTAACTCTTGGAACATTACATAACAAAAGTACTTGAATAAGTTCCATGAGTAAAGGAAGGGGTTACACCAGACACATTCATGGAGGAAAGAACATGATGACATAAACCCCTTTAAATATGGATAAGGGAGGCCCAATGAAGTCCCATATGGCCTTACTCGTGTGATATGATGGTGGGTGGTAACTGGTGGTGGTCTCCAGCCAGGATGACACGAGGGCCACGTAAGAGTGGTATCCAGCACGCTGCCTCCACAGCCTGTAACAATGACAAGTGACATTTCTGAATAGAGAGTATACATTAGTTTATAATCGCCCTCCACCTAATAGATCCATCCAGTTTGTGCTTGGGGACGTTTGTTAAATCATAGTATATCTAAATTTTCAAGATATTGCAAATGATACATATTAATATGAGTGAGAAGGGTGTGAATGTACCTGTGAACACTCATCTATGATGACCAGATCAAAATGCTCTTTGTCTAGATGTTTGAGGGGACTGTCGTCCGTGGCGCTAGTGAGGGTGGCACCGACTACACTGGCCCGCTTAAGCACTTCCCTCATGGTAACCGCCTCCTGCTTCCTTAGGTCTTTACGCAGCACCTGGAGTGATGTCCTTATGGCTCTCTTCTCTTTGCCATCTTTTGTTTTCTTGAGCTGCGACTAGCGACAAAAAGTAAAGCAGAAATTCAGTATTTTTGCAGAATGAGATTCTGAAGCTGAAGTTTTCAATTAGATGCATAAAACAAATTCCAGAATATCCCGTATTTCATCAGCTGGTAAAAGCAATTGTACAATTGATATATTTAGATGAATTTACAAAATATGTTTGAATAACACACCATAGCATCGTTGATATCCTCCCTGATGCCCTTGGTGACTTCAGCTTCCTCACTGTGTCGCATAATTGCATCAAGAGACAGTTTTTGGATGGAGTCCAGAAGACGAGCTGGATGACCGAGGCGGATAACACGAGTTTTGTATGCTGCTAACCGCTCCAACAGATTGTCCACAGCCACATTAGAAGGTGCACATGCCAAGATCTAAGCCAAAGATATTCATGTTATAGTTGAAGGACATTTTCGATATGTAGACCTACTTTAAACAGTGTGTTCTAATTTCCAGTCTTCTGTTTTTTGTTGTATGTAGGATATTTATCTCATATAGTATTTGCTACATGGCTTAAAAAATTACACATGTCTTCTTGACTAAGAAATAATAATTTTCTTCAAAATTGAAGAAAACATTTAGGGATGGCCCTGTTTTGCTAGGTAAGCCTTACCTTGAGACCCTGTTTGACCGCCTGCAGAATGATCTCCACCACTGTGGTAGTTTTACCAGTGCCTGGGGGCCCATGGATGATGGCTAACTCTCGCTGTGAAAGGGCAAATTGTACTGCAGCCTGCTGGGAGGCGTCCAACTTGGTGTTGAAAAACGATATTTTGTCTGAAAAGTAAAGAAGATAAGAAAATCCACTACATTTATCATCGGGCACTGAATAATTTTATGGCTAAATATAGGCGTATGGCATTATTGTGTACCGGGGTACTTGATATAAATAGCAGCATACCTTTATCAAAGGCGTCCTTGCCATCTCTAGCAGTGCTGAAGGCGGGCCCTAACTCAGTCTCTCCAAATAGAACATCTATCAACTGGCCACTGCGCCCTCCACGGTAGGCGTCCAGATCACCAACAGCACTGTAAACATATATACTGATAAATGCAAAATTATATTATGTGTTTATAGTTCTGGGCACAATTATGAAAAGCTCCCCTGTGTATGTGAGTTTTTCATGCCAATAAAAATAACTCAACTCATTGATATTCGTTATACACATAGAGTGAACTTTAAGAATAATAATCATACAAACCGTTTTAATCTCCGGTATGTGACATCATTGGCAAGTTTCACTAGTTTGAACAACTGGCCTTCTAAGTTTGATGCTTCATAACTTTCATCAAATGCAACGCTGACAGAATTTGGGGTCACACGAGATACAATTCCCGACCCAAGAACTTCATTTCCATCATCTGACTTTGACAAACTAAGTCCAGCAATATCACCTAAAAATGTAATGTTTACATTGAATTCTACATTTTTAGTTGTCTGATTATAGATTTAAATGAGAAGAGGGTAGTAGTAAAACTTGTACAAATTACTGCAAATACCTTCATTTCATATCTTAGGACACACTCTCTTCGTGAGTCTATTACCCAAATCTCAAATCCAGGCACTCACCAGGGGTGAAACTATGTGAGGGTAATTCTTTTCGTGGTAACTGAGGCTCAAAGACCACAACAGCTCTTCCATATAATCCAGTGTGAGTACTACCAATGTTCAGTTTTATCAGTGCAACGCCACGACGCTCCAATTCCTTTGCTGGGACATTTTCTTGTAGCAATCTGTAAAGAGAAATATGCTAATACTTTCAGACTACCGAAGTCATGGTTGAGCACGATATCTACACTTATTCTGTAACCGTAAAACCTCCAATATAAGGTGTATCCTATGCATAAGACTCTCATGATAAAAGAAACCTAATGCATAGCAGCATTCCTGCAGTAGCGATATGCTGTAGGACAAACTGCTCCTAAAGATATTTTGGAAATATTTGTCTATAGGTGTGAACTCGTGCATTTAGCAGGCACAGATCCAGAATTTTTAGAAAGGTTGGAGGGGTGGTGATAACCACCATGGATGTCATAGACGTTTGACTCAACTAATACATACTGATAGTAAAAATGTATTGGTTTATCTACATTGTCTGCCGCTCCTAGGCACCTTTTTCATATCAAAGGAGTATTAAGTAATACATGTACCATTTTAATCTCTTAAATGATGGTAGCTATACTTGTTGTGCATTTACTGGATAAACAAGTGCATGTTTGGTATCATTAGAAAGCTATTGTTGCGTTGAATCCCATGCACGATCATGCAATGCATGGTGTAGGTAGGTGCGCAATCTTTTGAAGTGAAACTATGTCTACAAAATTTCAGAGAAATTTGTCAAAATAAGGTATTGTTGTGAAGCAGAAATGTCTAGATGGATAGAACATGTTAAAAGACGAAAAACAGTTTCTATCTATATCAAAATCGGTTGAGCGATTAGGATTTTCCACAGCCCTTTTAAAAGTCGCGAAATGTAATCACAGACTTCTTAAAAAGTCTAGATTTGTCTATAGGTATGTGTGGCTTATACACAAGGGTTTATAGTAATTATTATTGTCTTACTTAATTTTACTTACTTTTTAGATTTTCTATGGGAGTGATCAACGTATTTGACATTAATTAGCGGATTTCAGCTATAACATTTTTAAGCATTTTCCCACTTTGTGGACATAAGGATAAAAATAGACTTTTTCCACATATTTGAATCAAAATTTAATCACAAATAACCCAATGTGAGTGTGTCAATTCCTGTTTTAAGGATTTTAGGGAGTAGTCATTATTCATCAACAGAGTCGGGGTGGTGGGGTTTTCGCACTGAAGTAAAAGTCGCTTACTGGTAACGCTACAGGCATCTGTGCAAAAATGAACAGTAACAGTACAGCTTGTATGGCATGGGTACCGAAAATGTGGTAGGCCTAGTGCCATACTTGACTTGTTGGGGCCGAGTCATTTATTGCCAGCTGGGGGGAGGGGGCTTGATGGATTCTGGCGTGTCGGCAGATATTTTTCCACCCCCCTCCCGCCATTATCACGCCCTCCCCCCCCCCCACTAAAACAGAAAATAGACATAGTGCGTTTCCTGACGCGTCAACGCCCGCATCAACGCGTGAAATAACCCCAAATAGGGCATTTCTGACGCCCTTCCGTGTACGTTGGCATGGTAATTGCCCTCCGCGTGCACACGACGCACTATGTCTGTTTTCCACTTAAGAACTGATTTTGCAAACTGACCCCCCCAAAAAATCGGATACGCGTGTGGAATGATACATCGCGTTGAATATTCAAATTGCCCACATTCAGTTTTGACCCTCCTCCCCCAGTGTGAAAGTTTATTGGGTTTAGGCCCCCCACCATAGGACGCTTTTTCAAAATGACCCCACCCCTATATCTAACAAGCCCCCCCCCCCCCACCTAACCATGACCATAAATGACTCGGCCCTAGCGGGTGATAATTTTTTTATAATGGGGGGGGGGGGAGGCCGCTGGTGGGTTTGAGAGGGTTTGATAGTAATATGTCTTTCTGGAAGCTGGCTTAGAAAGCCACTTTTTTATAACGTGAAACCGACCAGATAATTATGTCATTAGGAGGTAAAGATTTTTATGTGATGAATTTACTAGATGTTGATGTAAAAGATACATCCTATATCCTATAAAAGACATGTCCTATTTGAAGTCATAATCATGTCTTTATCTGGTGCAATCATACACATCATATGCTGTCATAAATATGCTATGATATTAGAAGTGTTAAAAAGATGTGCACCAATTGATATCAATAATACATCTCATAGTAGTTATTTTGCAATGTAATATAGTGACACATGAGTGATGTCAAAATTACATCTTCTTGTAAAAATTGAACGAGTGCAATGCACGATTGGCCCAGGTTCGTCCAAGACCTACCGTAGGTGACTGACTTTATAGTGACAGTCTGTCTGAGTTGTCAATGGTGTAGAGGTACACATTGTTAAACCATAGAGTTGGGTACCGTCTGACGTGGTGGGTGAGTCGAGTGGTCGGACGTTCCTCAGGTTCCGGATAGGTGGCAGCACCGATCCGGGTCTGTAGGGACATCTGACGACGAACACCTGGGTCCTTATATAAAGCCCAGGGCTCAGCCGCTAAGTCAGAGGCCCTTCTGGCCTCCGCACCATGTAGACCATTATCCATCAATATTAGCTGCCTCTTCCATACCATTCGGCAGCCGTGAGTGTGCACTAAGTAATAAAATTAACCGTTGGCATACACTTGAAATACTGTCTTACTCTTTCTTTCCGAATCGTAAGACCCAAACCCCCAGGTCCGTAAGGCCACAAACCCTTACACTGGTGCCGTGACCAGTTAATTCTGGTGTATAGCCCGGACGTTATAACGTCCGAACGGCTAGTACATGGGTTAGATAGCCTCGCGGAAGCTAACCCAGCAGGGCAATTAATTGCCCAGGAGAATGGAAATGGATCATTAGTGCTCCAAACCCATTCGAACTCCCAAGATGCGGAATCTTTATCTTGGAGAGATCCCGAACCCCACTATAATGATAGTGAGGAAAATCTACCAGACTCTGTACGACGCGAACAGTCTATACAGAGACAGAGTAACTTAATAGGCCAACAATCACTTGTTGACGAGTTAAGTAATTCGATGTTCGAAGTTGGTGGTAGTACTAATCCAGAACATCCGGCACCAATGCCAAAGAGGGTAACATTCGGAGAACTACCTTATAGATTACCCAGACCCGGACTACCAATATTAGATTACAGCGCTATAGATGGCGACTTAACCTATGCGGTACCGGAAGGTGAAGAATTTAAACGACCGGATGTCCTGTTGTTAAATGAAACTTATGTAACTTTGAACGAGAACCTAAATACCTTGGTCAAAGCTAAAGATGAAGTATTCCATAAAAAACTTCAGCTGGAAGAAGACCTAACTGGCATGCGGAAGGAATTCGAAGCCAGAAGGAGTGAGTACATGAAGGAACTCGAGAATGAAGAATTACAAGGGGTCAATGGTTAGGAGATTATGTTAAGGATTCAATTGAAAATTTAGGATCTAAGATCTATGATCAAGAGGCCCGTGTTAAGGATGCAATTGAGAGGATTGAATTTAGGATCTGTCATCTATGATCAAGATATTAGGATTTCATATTTAAATTTGACGATCAATTCTGAGTTTAATATCAATTCTAAAAGCAGTTAAATTGCAGTGCGTTTCCCGGATTAGAAATTTATCCCATATTTTCGGCAAAGTAAACACAGCAAAGCTGTAATGCCGTGCATATTCATATCATGTTCTAAGAAGTATAGAATTGATTTACAACATTTTTAATATGATCTTAGATCAAAATTTTCAGAACAAATATTATTTTAATACGGAATATAAAAGCCCTTCATATGTTGTGTGTTTTGCAATTTATTAATCTATAACATATTTTCAGGAAAGTAAACACAGCAATGCTGTAATGCCGTGCATATTCCTATTATGATCCAAGGAAAAAAGATCATTATATATGAACTCTATGGCCTTTGGAATGGACCTATACTTAAATATATGCTCTGATTGTGGTGATTCCTCGCTCTCCATGTAAAATCCTGTCCCATTGCTATAGTATGGAGTAAACCTATGCCTGGATTAAAATATGCAAATAAGGAATGTGTGTGAGGGTTGGGAGTAGTGTGGTGGTGGTATTGGTGGTGGTGGTGTCACAATGGTCACTAACATCCATCTGATAACTTTTGAAGATCAAAATTGACCACATATGACCTGGATCCCTGTGATTCCTGAAACCAAGATGGCCGACACACAAGGAAAACAAAAGAATTAGGTAGTTGAGGTGTCCCAATGGTCACTAACATCCATCTGATAACTTTTGAAGATCAAAATTGACCACATATGACCTGGATCCCTGTGTTTCCTAAAACCAAGATGGCCGACACACATGGAAAACAATAAAATTGGGTAGTTGAGGTGTCCAAATGGTCACTAACATCCATCTGATATCTTTTGAAGATCAAATTTGACCATATATGACCTGGACCCCTGTGTTTCCGAAAACCAAGATGGACGACACATATGGAAAACAATAGAATTAGGTAGTTGAGGTATCCCAATGACTACTAACATCCACCTCATAACTTTGAAAGATCAAAATTGACCATATTTGAGCTGGATCCGTGTGTTTTCTAAAACCAAGATGGCCGACACATATGAAAAACAATAGAATTAGGTAGTTGAGGTCTTTCAATGGTCACTAACATCTATCTCATAACTTTTGAAGATCAAAATTGACCACATATGACCTGGATCCCTGTGATCCTGAAACCAAGATGGCCGACACACAAGGAAAACAAAAGAATTAGGTAGTTGAGGTCTTCCAATGGTCACTAACATCCATCTGATAACTTTTAAAGATCGAAGTTGACCATATATGACCTGGACCCCTGTGTTTCCTAAAACAAAGATGGCCGACACATATGGAGGACAATAGAATTAGGTAGTTGAGGTCTTTCAATGGTCACTAACATCCATCTGATAACATTTGAAGATCGAAATTGACCACATATGACCTGGATCCCTGTGTTTCCTAAAACCAAGATAGCCGACACACAAGGAAAACAATAGAATTAGGTAGTTGAGGTGTCCCAATGGTCACTAACATCCATCTGATATCTTTTGAAGATTAAAATTGACCACATATGACCTGGATCCCTGTGTTTCCTAAAACCAAGATGGCAGACACACAAGGAAAACAATAGAATTAGGTAGTTGAGGTGTCCCAATGGCCACTAACATCCATCTGATATCTTTTAAAGATCAAAATTGACCACATATGACCTAGATCCCTAGTGTTTCCTAAAACCAAGATGGCCGACACACATGGAAAACAATAAAATTGGGTAGTTAAGGTCTCCCAATGGTCACTAACATCCATCTGATAATTTTTGAAGATCAAAGTTGACCATATATGGCCTGGATCCCTGTGTTTTCTAAAACAAAGATGGCTGACACATATTGAAAAAAAATAGAATTAGGTAGTTGAGGTCTTTCAATGGTCACTAACATCCATCTGATAACTTTTGAAGATCAAAATTGACCACATATGACCTGGATCCCTGTGATCCTGAAACCAAGATGGCCGACACACATGGAAAACAATAAAATTGGGTAGTTGAGGTGTGCCAATGGTCACTAACATCCATCTATAACTTTTTTTTTAAGATCAAAATTGACCATGTATGACCTGGATCCCTGTGTTTCCTAAAACAAAGATGGCCGACACACAAGAAAACAACAAAACTGGTAGTTGAGGTCTCCCAATGGTCACTAACATCCATCTGATAATTTTTGAAGATCAAAATTGACCATATATGGCCTGGATCCCTGTGTTTCCTAAAACAAAGATGGCCGATATATAGGGAGAACAATAAAATTAGCTAGTTAAGGTGTCCCAATGGTCACTAACATCCATCTGATAACTTTTGAAGATTAAAATTGACAATATATGAGCTGGATCCCTGTGTTTCCTAAAACAAAGATGGCCGACACACATGGAAAACAACTAGGAGGCGTGTATTTGATGGATTAAGGAAATCAGTTAAGCACGGCATAGCCGTGGTGATTTATTTTGTCATGGTTAATTATAATGCTTAAAGTGTGCATCAATGTAGCAGGTCACCCATAAAGGGTTAATTGTGCATCAATGCATCATGCCATCCATA
Source organism: Acholoe squamosa (assembly GCA_949317995.1). Classification (NCBI taxonomy): domain Eukaryota; kingdom Metazoa; phylum Annelida; class Polychaeta; order Phyllodocida; family Polynoidae; genus Acholoe; species Acholoe squamosa. Next base: position 24,485,619 of record OX439042.1, read on the forward strand.
AAGGGTTAAGTGTGCACCAATGCATCATGCCATCCCTAAAGGGTTAAGTGTAAATCAATGTATCATGCCATCTATAAAGGGTTAAGTGTGCATTAATGCATCATGCCATCCCGAAAGCGTTAAGTGTACATCAATGCATCATGCCACCCATGAAGGGTTAAATGTGCATCAATGCATCATGCAATCTATAAAGGGTTAAGTGTGCATCAATGCATCATGCCATCCCTCAAGGGTTAAGTGTGCATCAATGCATCATGCCATCTATAAAGGGTTAAGTGTGCATCAATGCATCCCTAAAGGGTTAAGTGTGCATCAATGCATCATGCTATCCATGAAGGGTTAAGTGTGCATCAATGCATCATGCCATCTATAAAGGGTTAAGTGTGCATCAATACATCATGCTATCCATAAAGGTCTAAGTGTGCACCAATGCATCATGATATCCATAAAGGGTTAAGTGTGCATCAATGCATCATGCAATCTACAAAGGGTTAAGTGTGCATCAATACATCCATAAAGGGTTAAGTGTGCATCAATGCATCATGCCATTCATAAAGGGTTAAGTGTGCATCAATGCATCATGCCATCTATAAAGGGTTAAGTGTGAATCAATACATCATGCTATCCATAAAGGTCTAAGTGTGCACCAATGCATCATGCCATCCATAAAGGTTTAATTGTGCATCAATGCATCATGCTATCCCTAAAGGTTAAGTGTGCATCAATGCATCATGCAATCTACAAAGGGTTAAGTGTGCATCAATACATCCATAAAGGGTTAAGAGTGCATCGATGCATCATGCAATCTACAAAGGGTTAAGTGTGCATCAATACATCTATAAAGGGTTAAGTGTGCATCAATGCATCATGCCATTCATAAAGGGTTAAGTGTGCATCAATGCATCATGCCATCTATAAAGGGTTAAGTGTGAATCAATGCATCATGCTATCCATAAAGGTCTAAGTGTGCACCAATGCATCATGCCATCCATAAAGGTTTAATTGTGCATCAATGCATCATGCTATCCCTAAAGGTTAAGTGTGCATCAATGCATCATGCCATCTATAAAGGGTTAATTGTGCATCAATACATCCCTAAGGGGTTAAGTGTGCATCAATACATCATGCTATCCATAAAGGTCTAAGTGTGCATCAATGCATCATGCCATCCATAAAGGTTTAAATGTGCATCAATTCATCATGCCACTTAAAACTCCTAAAAAAGTGCATCATACTTATGTGTACATGTATACATAAATATACATGTAGGTGGCCTTTAGTGGGTTAATAGTCAGTGGTGCTGAGAAACGCACCACCAGCAGAAGAGAACCACATGGTGCTGGGGGAGGTGGTGCCAGGCAGGTATGGGGCCACCCTAGGAGCACAGCCACCACCACCATTCAGAGGTGGGTGGGGGGGGGGGCTCTATATACTATATACCATGGCTCTGCCTGGTGTCCAGGGCTACCACCACTGTCCCCAGGGTCTACAATAACAGGTCCACCAACACCACCACTGCCACCACTTCTATGCTTGACTGATTTGCAGATTTTAATCCAGGTATAGGCATACTCAATACTGTACCTATGAGAGGATTATACATGGAGAGCGAGGAAGCACCACTATGAGAGCTTGTATTTAAGAATGGGTCCCCTCCTATAGCCGTTCATTCTTAAGAATGAACGGCAAAAACTTCAGGAAATGAGAGAGTCATTCAATAAGGAATATGACAATAGACACATTCGTATCCAAACATACATAGATACGAACGATCAACTAAATCTTGATAAGGCAAAATTCGAATCCGAAATATGCCATTATCAGAGCGAGTTAGAGAAATTGAAACTTCAGTGTAGTAAACAAGCTGAAGACAATGAAACCATCCGAGTAGGCATTATAGCTTACAATAAACAACTGGAAGAAGATAGACAGAAACTCACGAATGAGCTTCAGGAATTGCAGACTACTGCAATAACCTTAGACAAATATGTAGAAGCCGCCCAGTTGACTATAGGTGATATAGATCCAGCTGTGGTGTCTACAATGTTGGGAAAAACATCCAAAGATGCAACCCCAATTAGATACAACCCATTCTTTGATGATGGGGCTGATAAGAATGTAGTTTCCGGAATCTACAAGAAACCGAATAATACCGCAGGTAATGGAACCGCACCTACACCAGCAACTCCTGTGCTGGATACAATTGAGTCACAAAATTAAAGCGACTCACGATAGTGCTACTGGAACTAACAATAATACACCCGTGGCACAATCAAGAGTACCGGGACCACCGAGGCATATGTTAACACCACCTTCATATTTCTCCCAACCCGGCCACAGTACACCAGCAGGTCCGAGACTACCGAACCCACCTCCGGGTCCCGGTAATGGTCCTACTGATGGACGTTTTCCAAGACCAAATCCGCCACAAAACAATGTTAACAGCGGTACGTATCAACCAAGAACATCTTCCTATGGATATAGATATAATTATAATCCATCAGGAAGTGGTAATTATCAAAATGGTAATAACTATAACCAGGGATGGAATCAAAATAATTCTTACCCTAGGTATGCGTCTTCTGGAAACGCCGGTTACAATGGTGGATGCCCTGGCGGTTCATCCGGAAACTATCATAATAATGGTCCACCAGGAGGGAACCCTCCAGGCGGCCCAGGAGGATCGGGATCAGGAGGATCAGGATCAGGAGGAGATGGCAGGAAGCCAAATAGAAGAACTTCCATGCCTGCAGGGATGCAAACCATCTTTGATAGGAGCCAATGTATCCAAAACCTTGGCATTGACTGCTACCGAAAGGGAGCAGATGGCATGGAAGTCATGAACTGGAGCATGCGAGAAGCAGATAGACTACGCGGATGTAATAATCCGGCACGTAGACAGGCACGGATACCCCCTCCATATGATTCTAATGATCCATGGAAGGACAGGTACCAAGCTTTTGTCGACGAAGTCAATGGCAGTGGCTGGACAAAAGAAGAAGCTCTGCCGTATTTGATCTGTTGGTTGAATAAAGGTGGAAAAGTAGCTCTCAACCAATGGAGAGCAGCTTACGGATTATACGGCACCTATGATCAATTGGTCGAATGTGCCGCATACCTATTTGGATCAATCGTTAGGGAAGATCCATGGGTAAGCTTCAAGAAAAGGACACAGAAACCTAAAGAATCTCACAAGGTCTTTGGTTTGGAGCTACAGGACCTGCTATCAAAAGCGCGTCCGAATTGGGCTCATGACGATGACTGTTACCTACAAGAGTTGTTTATACAATTCTACAATGGATTGCGGGATCCGGATCACAAACAAGTAGTTTGGGATTCTTGGAAAGATGATACTTCCTTCAGTGACCTGTTCATATCAATAGATGGACATGACATGAAGAAACGATTGGTAGGTCTAGGACCTAACCCGGTAAGAGCAGCTCCGCTTCAATACGAAAGTACACCTGCTCCGATATATGAAAATTCCCAATTAGCCCCGGTCGATTCGTATGAGGCTGATGAGGGGGATGAATATATCTCCGATGAAAACAGAGAATATATTGGATCAGTCCAGGTAGCTGGAAAGTATTACCGACAGAAACGGTATAGGAAGGTACATTCGAGAGGGAGGGGAGGATCTGTGACTGGTAAAACAGCTTCCGGATTAACTCAACCTGGCAATGTAGCCTCTACGGCAAAGCCAACTGTGGCAGCCACTGTTGCTCCTACTAATGTGATGGAAACATTAATAGCCGGACTAACAGAAGCTCTAAAGAGACCGAGAGTTGATAAATCTCAAAGGAGATGTTTCAGATGCCAGAAACTGGGGCACTACGCTCCTGAATGTATGGCCGAGAAACCTGTCCCCCGTAGACAGGAAGGTGTCTCTGGAATAAGTACAGAGGAAAACTAGGGAGGGGTCTCCCGAGGGGCAAAGAAGGGGATCCCAGTGACAAATCTTGCCATGATATCACCATCCGTGATGAGAGTTCGCATGTAGTAGCAAACTCGCCTAGCACCGAGGTGGTTGTAGACACCCGGAAGGTTAGGGAAGCTGATATAACAGGTGCCACGGGAGCACAGGGGAAACCCGATATCAGTAACGAGGCAGGCGGCTACGAGTTAGCCAGGGTTGGTAGTGCCCACCTGCCCCCGGGTCATCCTTGTCTGGAATACCTGAAAGGATGTGGATCGACTCCTGGTGTGAACAATGACGTTCCGATCATCACGGATATGCCCTCTGTTTTAAACGGAAGGCGGTGGTATGTTTGCCTCACTGTTAACGGAAGATCTGCCGAATTTCTCATGGATACGGGAGCTAGCCACTCCTGTATCTCCAAGAAGTTCTATGATCTTATACCGGATGAACATGATACTCTCAAATCGGGAGGAAGTGCTCAAGACGGCCGATGGCAGTACCTTGCAAACATATGGTAGAACTTGTGTGAAGTTACAATTAGATGGAGTACATGACTATGTCATGAGCACCACCGTTGCGGATATAGCAGATGAAGGGATACTCGGGTTGGATTTCGCATCCCTGTATGGAGTTGTGTTGGAACCCCAATCAGGAGTGTTGAGTGTGAAATACCCGTATCCTGTAAAGGTTAGGTGTGTACTGAGACAAGTGAGCAGTATGGCTAGTGTAGCACACACTGTGCGAATCCCTCCGGGAGTAGCCTGTGATGTGCTAGTGAGAAGTGATCCTGCAATGCGCAATAAGCCTGCAGTGATAGAACCGGATGTAGCTACTCTGTCAAGTATCGGATTAGTATCCGCAGACACTATTGTAGCAAATGCATCCTGGTCGGTAGTACCTGTCTCCAATACTGGAAACAGTACTATCTACTTAAAAAAGGGACAAGTTTTTGGAAACGTGACCCTTTCGGAAACTGTAACGGATAGTAAGTTAAACTTACAAAAGGTAACAGGAAATGATGAAATTTCGGAAGACGTACTCAAGTTGTATGAAGAAACTTCATTAGAAAATCCGGAAGACCGGAAAGAGTTCTATGATTTGCTCTGTCAGTACAGGACTGCCTTTGCCAAACCTGGTGAAAAACTAGGTACGACAAACAAGGTAGTACATAAAATAGATACTGGAGATGCGGAACCCTTTAAAATACCGTATAGGCGGTTACCTTTAGCGAAAAAGAGAGTAGCTGAAGAGGAAAGAAACAAGATGTTGGAACAGGATGTAATAGTCCCTTCCAATAGTCCATGGAGTAGTCCTGTGTGTATGGTAACAAAGAAAGACGGTACTATCCGCTTTTGCATAGACTACAGGAAATTGAATGGAGTGACGAAAAAGAATTCGTATCCATTACCGAGAATAGACGAAACCATTGACTCCTTAGGAGGAAACAGTTGGTTTTGTACCCTAGACTTGCAATCAGGTTACTGGCAGGTGGGAATGAACCCTTCAGATATGGAGAAAACTGCATTTTCGAGTCATATTGGGCTATTCCAATATAACGTAATGCCGTTTGGTTTGTGCAATGCACCAGCAACATTTGAAGCAATGATGGAAACAATCCTAAGTGATTTATTGTGGAAAAGATGTCTTGTATATCTTGACGATGTCATAGTCTTCGGAAAAACATTCGAAGAGTGTTCTAATAACCTAAAAATGGTACTAGAACGTATTATTTCTAATGGTCTCAAATTGAAACCTAAGAAATGCCACATGTTTAGAAAGTCCATAAATTATTTGGGCCGCATCATTAGTGATGAAGGAATAAAAGCTGATCCGGAGAAAATCGAATCAGTTACGAATTGGAAAAGACCTAGAACACCCAAAGAAGTGAGGTCCTTTTAAGGATTCTGTTCCTATTATAGGGAATTTATTCCGAATTATTCTAGAGTCAGTTATCCATTACAAGCAATAGCTAACTGGACTCCAGGAAGTACCAAGGAAAAATTTCCTTGGACGCATGAACAGGAATTTGCTTTTCAAAAGCTAAAGGACCTGTTCACGAGTACTCCGGTATTATAATATCCGAATGAAACGGATCATTTCATACTGGATACTGATGCTAGTAATGATAGCATTGGTGCAGCTCTCTCGCAAGTCCAAAATGGGAGAGAAGTACCGATTGCCTTTGCCAGCAATACACTGAGCAAAACTCAGCGCAATTACTGCACAACCAAAAGAGAGTTGTTAGCAGTAGTCGTATAGACCAAGAAGTTCAAACATTTTCTATGGGGAACGAACTTTACATTACGTACGGATCATTCCTCTTTAAGATGGCTACTGAACTTCCGAGATGCTGAAGGAATGTTAGGCCGATGGTTAGCTCATCTATCAGAATATAGGCTTGAACATCACCAGATTCAGCATAGACCTGGAGTGAAGCATTTGAATGCTGATGCCTTGTCTCGAATACCAATCCGGAAATGTGATAATCCGGATTGTACTGATTGTGGAGCTCATAGGGCAGTGTTAGCAGGGATTCGAAGACCATTCGAACCCCTAGTTGCCAGTATACTGGATTGGTCTATGGATCACATACGACGTTTCCAGGAAGCTGACTCGATAACTGCGCAGCTATTGCAATTAGTACCAAAGGGTATACGTCCAGTTAGACCCGAGGTCTCTCTGGAAAATCGAGAAATGAGAAGGTTTCTTGCTCAATGGACTGAGCTTGAAGTCCAGAAAGGCATGTTATACCGTTGGAAGCCATGTAAAAATGGTGAGAAAATCATGCAAGTGGTAATACCACATGCCATGAGACATGACATTATGTACTTCTGTCATGGACATCGGACCAGTGGTCATTTTGGAAGGAAACGTTCGTTGGCACAACTTTCCAAAAAATATTACTGGCCTGGCATGACCAGAGACTTGCAAAGATGGGTAATCACCTGTCCGGATTGTTGTAAAAACAAACCCGGACCCGGGATGGGTAAACTTCCCCTATCCCAAGAACTTTTCGGAGTTAGATTCGCAAGAATCGGGGTAGATATCATTAGTGGATTGAATACAACCGCTAATGATAATACCTGTATGATGGTAGTGTGTGATTATTACACAAAATACACTAAAGTATTTCCACTACCGGACCACAAAGCAGTTACTTGTGCCGAAGCCTTTGTAAAAGGCTGGGTACTAAGTTTCGGTGTACCATTAATGCTACACAGCGACCAAGGCAGAGAATTCAAATCAAATCTCTGGCAGGGTATGTGTGAATACTTAGCTATTTGTAAGACTAGAACCAATCCGTATAGACCACAAAGCGACGGATTGGTAGAAAGGTTCAATAGAACCCTTATCCAAGTTCTAAAATCACTCGTCAATGAACATATGGACGACTGGGATGAGCAATGTCATTTCGTGACACATGCTTATAACAGTACGGTACATTCAAGTACAAATTGTACTCCGAACCTCGTAGGATCTGATAATGCCTGCTGACTTAGTATTTGGAGTCGTAGGGATGGACCCGGAACTACCTTGCCATGTAGTTTTTGTGGAATGTTTAAGAGACAGATTTAAAAAAGCATATGAGTCTGTCCGAATTAATTTGAAAAAAAGTGCCAAATGGCAGAAAGTTGGATATGATACCGATCTAAAGCATCAGAAATTCCAATCCGGAGACAGAGTTCTCAGATTACATGAACCACTTAGACACATCAAATTAGCGTCTAATTGGGATGGTCCCTTCACGGTAACACAAGTTATCAGTGATTGTACCGTAATTATTAAATCTGACCTTGGTCGACTCTATAAGTCGAATGTGGCTAGATTAAGGAAATGGTCTGGGAGGGAGACCTCCACAGAAATGTATGGTGAAGGTTCCGGGAAGATCCTGAACCAGAATCGCATAATAGACCAGGTAAAGAACACTACAGTGAAGCGAGGCCGTGGTAGGCCTAAAAAGTGTTCCAAATCAGAGACACCCACGCCAACACCGATTAAGCGTGGGGGAGTTAAAAAAGTCTCGGCAGGTGAAGACAAAAAGAAGAGGAAAGGTGTCTCTAAGGCTAAGAAACACCTAGAAAAGGCTCTTCAGACTGTCAGGTCCGATAAAGAACTATCCGAGAAGGGGAGATACGTTCTTCGCAGCCCTCGAATTGCCCAGAGGACTGCAGTGACCTAACCTGTATACACAACGGGTGTAATGTTTACATTTAGAGGAACGGATGACAACTGACCCGAAAGGCTTATTTGTCGCCGCCGCATGATGTACCAATGGGTAGTGGACGGATAATCCGGTGGATTTGCTTAAGCTTTCCATAATCTCCACTTAAATTCCCAGACGAGTCATCGGCGGGAGCGATAATTACCTAAAAACAATCAGTTTGTTGATGTTCCGCTTGTAGCACGTGCGTTTCCGCATGACGTCACCGCGTCCAGTCTCGGCTGACCTCTCGTGAGCTCGCGGGCTGCGGGGAAATGACGTCACGAAAGCTGGCCTGTCGCCATATTGTTTTTTGGTAGTGTTTGGGACAGTCGGGTCACCCCTTCTCTCTTAAATTCTACCATCTAGCAAACCTCTTGTGCGTCCTCAGAGTCTGTCTCTCAGCAGGCAGACTCCGTCCATGTCGGCCCCGGCGCCGTAAAAGCCGGAAAAAGGAGTAGTTTACTCCCGTGGGCGATTCCCCAGTCATGGCTGAGGAATCCGTAGCTGCAGCCAAGCTATCCGGTGACCCGGATAAGCTGACTCCCTCCGCAGAAGCTTTTCCGGAAGCTTTGTCACCTGTAACACAGGAAGAGAGTGAGATGATGGACGTGGAGGAATCCACGGATCGCTCGTTCGAGGAGAAGCTGGCTTCATTTTCACTAAATGAGCCAGAGAAGATACTATCTCCAGTCCCACCCGAGGGATCCGGAGGGGCTGCGAGTGCTGAACCCGCAGCGACTGAGTCCGAGACCACACAAGTCGACGGACCGAAGGATCAGTGGAAGCCAGCAGTGGCTGACCCGTTCCCAGTAGATTACGATGGTCGCTACCTGTATGTCCACCCGGAACTGCAGGCACAAGTGACCTACGCGGACGGTACACCAGTCAGGTTGGACCCGAAAGTAAGGATGGCTATCAAGGGCGTCATGGTTCCCGAACAGCTGACCAGGACGCCTCCCGAATGGCTTCGAGACTGGCCGTGGTTCCAACGGGGACTTATGGTAGACGCTGGTTTCCGTGAAACAGTGTATGAAGCCAACCGAGCCTTCGAGCTCGGAGCGTACCAGAAGCCTGACAAGTCCCTGTGGAACGTCAAGGCTACGAATATTGATTGGATAGGCTGCGTCTCGGATCCCGAGGGGCAGACTTACCCACGTCCTTGTGCTACCCGGCCCCAGTACCGGACCACAAAGGAGTTCCGGGAGGCCGCTGCTAACTTCGAGCAGTGGGACGACGGTTTTTACATAACTGAGCAAGAGTTAGTGGATGTCCAGAACAATTCACTAACCGGCATGGACCGAGGTGCAGCCCTTCGGACGGTTCTCGTCCGCCGAATGACTGCCGAACAGGAGGCCCAGAAAGGGGCTAAGAGGGCCGCGGAAGTACCCGCACCTCCTATCCCCGACCTGAAGCTTGCCACCAGGAGCTCAGCCAGTGCTACACCAGCCACCGGCAGTACTACCTCCAGCGCATCCGGAACCCAGGAACCGGAGGAAGACTGGAAGGTCAGTAAGAACAGGAGGTCCGCTGCTCGGAAGCTCAAGAATCTCCCGGATTCTGCTAGAGCCGAGCCGAAACCCAGCACCTCAGCCACTGGTAGTACTGCCATGGAGGTTGAGTCGTCAGACGAGGAGTCTGTACACGAATCCTCGGTTGAGTATGATGAGAAGGCCACTCCATCAACTCAAACCGAGGCCGAGCGATGGGCTAACGCCAAATCCGGATTCAAAACTCGGATTCCGACGTGTTTGTTTGTTTCTCCGACTGTGCCTACGGAGTAAAAAAGGACAGCTCTACCCTCTATGCCTGCCCGGACTCAGTCAACAAGAATGATGAGTCAGATGATGAAGATTGGATGCGTCTTTCGGACGAAGATCCCAATCCGAGCAAAGCCTATCGAAAGATGTGGCTTATGCTAAACCACACCGAAGGGTATTACACTTATACCCAGAGGAGGAAGCTGCGTTGGGCTCTAGAGAAGTGGTACGGTGACGACCAGAAGTCCTGTCCCTTCTCTATCTGCCAGGATGCGAGTGATGTCTCGGTCCGGACCTGGAGTACTCCAGCCCGGTTCCAAAGGCATCTGGTAGAGGCCCACTTCCACCATCACCCGGTTTACATTTGTGATCCGAGTTACGGTAAGAAGGGCAAGAAGTGTACTACGAAGGTGCAATATAGCCGACGTAGTGATCTGGCGAGACACCAGAAGAAATGCCACGCAGAAGGTTTAGACGGGGCTCGGAAGCGCATCATGGAGCTTCATCAGGAACTCATGAAGGAGTTCGATAGTCTGAGTGAGGATGCTTGGTCTAAGATCCGACCAGGGGACCAAGTCCTCTGCGAGGTTCCGAAGACCAAGGATTCGAAACTCCGCGCAAAGATAGTCCTGACTCCTGGAAAGGGTAAACTGGACATGCACGAGTCTCTCTGGCAGAAATGCGAGGAATCCGGTAAGGAGGGAAAGAGAGCTCGTGAAAGGAGCAGAAGAGACCAGAACCGTGGTGGCAACGGCAACGGTAATGGTCAGACCACCACTGCTAAAGTCAGAGCAGACGACCGCTCCAGGTCTCCTCTGGCTCGGCACCCCCACGAGCAGGTTCAGGGCACTCCGGTGTTCAAGAAACCCGAACCTGCCGGATACGCTGGCGCCGTATCGAAGCCTGGGAAAGTTAATCCCCGTAACTTTCCGTCCTTGACCCAGGGACCTGGACCTGAGAGCCAGACCTTGGTCGTAGGAAAGGGTGGTCGTCTTGTCCCTAAGAAGACCTCAGCACCTGCTGCCGCCGGATCCGCATCCGCTCCAGCCGCCCTGCCAACCAACTTCACCCAGGAGCAGTTAAGCCTCTACCTGCAAATGGGATTGAAGCAGAATCAGCCTCCTGCCTACTGTGTACCAACAGCAGGTGTGTCCGGAAGCCCCACACCCGGAAGTGGTCCTCAGGCCGCATCGACTCCCCCCAAGGCTGTCGCTGCACCTGCGAAACCAAAAGACGCCATTACCATTAAAACCGGTAATGCGGAAGTTTGGTTCGAGAAGTCTCGCCAGGGGGAGGCAGATGTCCAGAAGGCCATCTACACCCACTGGGAGAAACGTGTCCGTGAGAAGGCAACAGAATTCCATCAGGGTCTTCTTAACGATACCCTGTTGTGTATGAAGGAGGTTGCGGATGCTGAAAAGCAGTGCCTCGAGACCCTCATTCGGGACGATGTAAAGTCCCAGGAGGAGGCTGCCGCAGCTGCCCAAGAAAAGGCAGCTATGGACATACACTTCTTGGAGAAACGTGTAAAAGAGGAGATTACCCGGAATACCAATTTGAACACTAAGTTCATGAGGGTATTCGGAGTCGACCTCGACGAGTGGGACGGCACTCCCGAGTCGGCTCTAGCTCTTCTTAAGAAGAAGCATGCGAAGAAATCCGCCTAAGCATGCTACGGGTTATTTTACATAATTTCTTTTTTTTTCTCCACCACTAAATAACCAGATATAGTCTTTACGGAACCCTACAGGTCTGCGAATGTTTTCTTCATTAGTATATGAACACCTGTTGTATGTGTTCCGGGTTCCTTCTATGACCAGCTTATTGTATAATTCAGGCCGTATAATTCTTATTGTACCCTGAATAGTCTATTCGGATTGAGAACTTCACTTACAAACAATCCGATAGTAGACTTGCTGCTGTTAAACGTATCCAGATGCCGGTTCCAGACTTCTGCTGCTACCTGTGCTAACCACTTATTAGGATGGACTTTACGATTTACCTCTACAATTCATCTATACTCCCGAATGGACTTATACTATATGTTACTACTATTTCCGGACCAGCCTATATTGGACTTTTTACCTATGTCAACAATACTTAAACGGATTACGATTCTACACTGTTGACTAAACCGGATCTACACCTTACTTCTACACTCTACACCATTCGGATATACTTATGAACTATAGCACTTCTAGAGGATTGTGGGTAGCTGCCCCAAAATTCATCTACCGTGTTCACTCTATAAAAGGAAATCATAGACTTTAGCATATCCATCCCGTGGTTAGCTGACCACACTTACCGCCTAGTATCCGGAAAACTACAGCAGAAGACTCCAGCAGCATCTACCATTACCATATTGTATATAATATTATATGTCTATTTTTCTATTATACTATTTGTATGTGCATATCCACTACACTGGTCATAACTTACTATATATTATGATACGGATATCTATATATCTGTTGGTACGGATCTCAAATTACTGTTCATATTTATAATATAAGATCCGGTAAACTACACCAGAACATACGTATTATTGTCCTGCGAGACATGTTGTATCATAAATATATTAATCTGGTGTTATAAAGGTTATTTGGTACACGGTGATATCATATATATTATTATATTCATTACTACACCGTGATTTTTTTTCTTTTCAAGTGTATAATATAAATGGTTCTATTCGTACTACTCACGGAATCCTTAACGGATTCATAAGGTTATATCATATGATGATGTTACAAGATTATATGTCATTAGATAGTGTAGTTACTCTTACAGTCTTTTTCAAGACTATATAATCTAATGTGGTATTAATAACTACAAACGCATATGAATGTTATTACATGATGTATTTAATGTTAACAGTTCCGTTACACATAACTGTTACTATCACATGTATACGAATTATGATACTTGTCCTATTACTTATACCGTAAACATGATATGTTATCCTATGGTATAATAAGCTAATTAACAGTTTCGATACGTACAACGGTTATTAATTCAAGTAATTCGTATCATATTCCAACATTCAACTTGCTATTATTTAACTACATACACTATCAAATATATGTATGTGACATCCAAATCATACTTAATCTGGTGTTAACGTTATATCTATGGTTGTACCTCTATTACTAATGGTTTAGACATATAGATATGTTATCCTAGTAATATTACTATAACTATAACACCCTCCTAAATGTCTGGGGGAGTGGTGTAGAGGTACACATTGTTAAACCATAGAGTTGGGTACCGTCTGACGTGGCGGGTGAGTCGAGTCGTCGGACGTTCCTCAGGTTCCGGATAGGTGGCAGCACCGATCCGGGTCTGTGGGGACATCTGACGACGAACACCTGGGTCCTTATATAAAGCCCAGGGCTCAGCCGCTACGTCAGAGGCCCTTCTGGCCTCCGCACCATGTAGACCATTATCCATCAATATTAGCTGCCTCTTCCATACCATTCGGCAGCCGTGAGTGTGCACTAAGTAATAAAATTAACCGTTGGCATACACTTGAAATACTGTCTTACTCTTTCTTTCCGAATCGTAAGACCCGAACCCCCAGGTCCGTAAGGCCACAAACCCTTACAATAGTTAAGCCTATGGAGAATGCATCCATTACCGTAATCTCCCGCGTATAAGGCGCGTCTTATACGTTTTTTTTTTTAGTTCTCATTGGATCCACAAGGGGGACATCAAGACCTTGCTTTTGATATCTTAAATGTCCCCTTGGTCACAATAGGACATAAGGGGGCCCAGCAGGGTCCGGGGTGGCCCAAGCTACACATAGGTTTTTGAATTTTGAAAATTCATTCAGTAGAACCAAAGTTATGAATTTTTCCATTTTTTTGAGAATTTTCCAAAACTCTAGTTGCGCCTTATACGCGGGCTGCGCCTTATACGCAGGAGATTACGGTATCGCTTGTATTTTTCATTGGCGAATAACTCCTCTCTCGGCGAGCTAAGCATTGCAAAACAGCAGCAGGTCTTGAATAAGGATCCATATTAACCATAAAAAGCCATTTTGTTATAATCCAGCATTTTCGATAGGACCGTGAGTCGATCGTCTCGCTGTCCGCCATTTTGGATTTTGATGTTCTGTGCGCATGCGCAACCCCTCCTTGCCGGAAGTAGCATTTTCAATGGATAAATGATATATTCTATCATTTCGGGCAATATTAATCGATTTGAATCGAATACACCCTATCTATTTACTGTTATAAAATCAAATCTGAAGGCCGTCACTCTGCGCGCATGCGTCAAGTCTCCAGACCGGAAGTGAGGCGGTCAACATAACAAAATTATGGTGGTTCGATTTACACACTCATATACCAATGGTCTTAACCCGTCCTACACAGAAAATCCCACCTTACCCTCTGAAAAAAGCATCTTAATTGCCCATTTCCCATAGGAGTCAATGTGTCATTTTGACCCCGTCGAAATTGACCGCCCAATGCAATCCTACGGAGCCTCATTTATATGAGAAAGTAAGTCAAACAAGTCAGGGTTTTCTTCAGGTTTTTTCATAGGTGAAAAATTTATTTCCCGGGAATTGTTACCATCAACAGAAAGAAAAGGATCTAAGGAACATGCATCAACTTTCCATTAATTTCTAGAGCCCTTCTTTGTATAAGCAATTCCCACTTAAAGTCAGCCATTTTGATCGACTAAAAATGCTGAAAACCCGCCACCAATGACCCAGGAGGACCTGGGCCAATAATATGACATCAGTGATATGTCACAATTATATCCCCTAGATAGTTCTGGTATCAGACACAAGGGGTCTCATCTAACACTTTACTCACTACCTGTTTCACATTGCCAAATTCCCCAATAAATAGTCGGATCAAAGTGAACCAACCGCCTGCAGTTATTGGAATAAACTGAAATAAAGGTCTTCTTCAATATGTACTCTGTTGTTTCTGTGACATTCAAAGGAGAAATAATGCCTAAACAAACAATGCACATGATAGACACCTCTTTTAGGCCTTAAGAAAATATATAAGAACCAATATTGACTTCAAGTAGACATCACACCCCGGCCTCTGGGCTAGGTTAAGTGTGCAGTGCCCTCTCCATGGATATAGAATACCTGTGAATACCTTTCATTAAACAGGTATTTTATGCATATCCTGTGCAGAGTGTCCATGCAGGATGCAATATTCACATCTAAAAGACATAATATTCTTATGTCTTGGGATATCTCTCTTTGAGGTATCCTATCTGACTATGATTTGTGGTCAGTATTCCCATTTTAATAGTATCTTTTATGTAATCATGCCATCTTTATATCACATCACATACACTAGTTTCATCAACCATAATACAGTATTTTGTTTGTTTGTTTGTTTAGTTTTACGTCCGGGGGCCATCGAGGAACTCAGACATAATACAGTAGGTGATGCTAGTGTTTGGCCCTGCTACAGGGGCACCACTGGAGGGGTGATTCTCAAGGAAAAGGGGGTGGTCAGAGTAGGTTTGTCACCTGTCATAACTATGGTGGACACTGGAGGAGTCTAGATAGATTTTGGCTAAAGATAATGCCCTAATATCGCAGGGATAGGTTTGTTTGTTTGTTTAGTTTAATGTCCGGGGGCCATCGAGGAACTCAGACATTCACAGGGATAGGTAGATGAACATGCTCTCTCTATGTAGCTGTAATTTTTAAGGTGAGGGGACATTTCTTCTGCCAGATTAAGGCTCACCTCTGAGAGGTGTCTCTTTCTCCATATTGATTACATAGGGTTATGGGGCTAGATGAGTGTCTAGCCCTCCTAGCTGGTGTCAGGGGACTATTCCATGTATTATAATTATCAACGACATATTCAAACCAAGCTGACCAAGCTTCCCCCTGTAGAACCCAAGGCTCACCTATTTTTAACCTAACAGGTAGAATTCTACTCCGGATTGGACTGGATCCAACCAGATAGGGGCTGAGCTGCTCATTCCCCAGGCTGAGTCACTGAGCACTTCCAGAAATAGCATATGATGTACACTGAATGGGACTTCCTTTATAAACAGGCAGAATCCCACTCAGGACATATTATTCTTCTCCAAACCTAGACCCTATGACACTCAGGTGCCTTGGCCCCAGGATATAGCTTGGTCAGACTGGCGAGTACTATACTGTGTACCATATTGATTACTCTCATTCCAAGCTTACAATAAAGCTGGATCATCAACTGAATTGTCTGGACTCCTGTTACCTCACTTCGTGACATGTAACGACCTGTTGACACTGGCTAACCTTCAGGGGCTCCCCCTTGTGATTGTCACTAGTGAAACGGTTGTATTTGCATAGTTGCACTGATGTGGAAATTACATCTATGAGTAACATCTTATTTATGACATAAACCATAGTCAGCTTACATGTCAAGATTAACATCATTTTGATGAGTTTCAAGTACATCATATTGATGTATGATATATACATGCAAAGACATCTCATAGTGACGTGAAAACGTCTTGCACATACGATGGCTTTTTTCCACAAAATTCGTGCAATAATATGATGTATGTGAGGATCAGCACAAGATGTAAAAATGAGGTAATTTACTACGAGACATTACGGTTTGCCTGGCTCTGTTCTTCTGCTGTACAATTGTACCAAAACAGCATACAGACACATTATACAAGGATATATGTAACTGCATAAATCAATCAGCAAATGAGGAAAGGAAGTTTAAATCTTTTCAAAAAAAAAAGAAAAGAGACGAGCAGGACGCCAGTAGGCAAAGAGACAGAAGCAGAGACAGGGGCAGAGAACAAGATAGAGAAAAGCGGAGAAACAGAAGCCCAGACAGGGATAGGAGAATACATCCATGATAGAATGATATCTGGACCAAAGATGCCAGAAGAAACGAAAGGAGAAACTCACCCTTCCAACGATATGACCAGAGATACAAGAGAGAACAAGAATAGGGAATCGGCCAACCCCCCTACTATCGACACCAGAGACGACCACGGACAACCCAACCACACCACACCCTAAACCACAAACAAACCTGAACTACCCCTAACCATCAACGGCGAACCCTAAACCCCAAAGCCAACCCTGAACCACCAAACAACCATAAAAGAGGAATCCGAAACACCCACAACCCCGAACTACCATACAACCGTAAAAACCTGAACTACCACGGAACTGCTACAGAGAGAACAACAAGAAAGAAGGGAAGGAAAACCAAAAGACCCAAACCACGACAAGACAACCATACAAAGATCCTCTACACCAACGCAAATGGTATCAACACCAAAAAGGCGAGCCTCAAAACAGTGCTGGAGGCAATGGACACTGATATAGCTGTCATAGCAGAAACCAGAGTACAGATACCCACAGACATAGAAGGATACACCTGGTACCACAAAGCCCGAACAATTACCACCGGTGGCGGAATAGGCATCCTAGTCAACAACGAGCTCTACCCACATACAAGGGAGATCAAACACAAAGACCATGAAATAATTTGGCTCGAGGTGGACACAAAACCCAGAAAGACATACCTAGCAGCATACTTTGGCCCCCAAGAAAAGGCACTAACTGAAAAAGTCCACCGCCAATACCAAACAATCGCAAAATCCTGCGAGACAGCGAGGAGAAACCATCCTGATAGGGGACTTCAATGCAAGAGTCGAAATCACCATACCTGAATACAGACAAGAAGACAACAGGAATGGCAGGCTTCTCACAAGTTCACTGAAACAGCTAGGCATGAAAGCAATCAACAAAGAAGAAAGATCCATCTACTGACAAGAGAAAACCACTGCGTCAACAACGAAAAATCCACAATAGACTTTGTCATCACTTCGAGGTATTCGCAAACAACATCATGAACCTAGAAGTAAACAGGGACAACTCACTAACCCTCTCAGGCAAAAAGCCGACAGACCACAACACAATAACCTTTGAGATACCCCAACACACAACAAATACCAAGCTGAAAACAATAAAGAAATGGAAAAAAGGCAACAAGGAGCAATGGGAACGCTTCAATCGCCTGATGAGAGAAGACACGAAAAACTGCACAATGACCTACACACAGATGGAAAACACCATCAAGAACAACCTTAACAAGACAATAAGCAAAACCTCAATCAAAACAAGACCCAGCGGACCAAGGAGCAAAAGGAAAGAAAAGGAGCACTAATAAAAGAATACCAAGAGGCCATCATAGCCATACAAGACCACCTAAGGCCACACCAAAAAAATAAGTTGGTCTATGGATTTTGGTTTTGAAATATGGTGCGAGTGAGCAAATCTTTTTTTTTTAAAGAATTTTTTTTACGTCCAATGGATTCCTTGCTGGAAAAGTGAGGCGAGCCAAAAAATTTTATTTTAAAATTTTTTTTGTCAAACATCACAAGGAGAAACCTTGTAGAAAGTGAAACGAGTGAAATCCCTAGACAAGATTTTTTCAAAGAAAAATATTTGTATTTCCGAAAATATGGAGAGGGAAATCAGTAGACCAACTTATTTTTTTGGTGTGGCCTAACCATCACAGAAATAAGAAACAGATACCATGATGCCCAGAAACAACTCCTCTATGAAATCACTGTCAAACAAAAACAAAACACAAAAGAAAGAATGAATAGGATGCTAGAAGGAGGGGGCACCAAATCTGGCAACTTTTGGAAAATCAGTAAAAGACTCCTGAAACCCAATGGCTCCAACAAACCTGACACAGTCGGCAATGAAGGCGAAACCATAAAAGACCCTGATAGAACGAAAGACCACATTGCAGGATACTAGGAAAAGCTATATAGACCCAGACCCCCAAGAACCGACTGCCTAGACAAGAACAAAGTAATCCTAGAAAAAAACACCAATAGAAGAAACCGCCCAACAGCAGCAATGAGACCTTTCACACTGAGAGAACTGAGGGAGGGAGTGAGTGAGTAATAGATGTTTAATGCCATTCCGACATCTAAGGTCATATTCATGGCTAGAACGACATTACCCAATTTCACAGAGGAATTTGTCGGTGCCCGCGCATATGTGCACCAAACACATAGAGAACTGAGGGCAGTCACCAGAAAACTAGGAAAAAATAAAGCCAAAGGACAACATCCCAAAATGGTATACACAGAAGCCGACAAGCATACGGAAATAATTCATTTGAGAACCTCGAACAAGGTAGCCACAGAAAGAAAGATCCCAGAACAATAGCAAAAAGGTGAAATCATCAGAATCTACAAAGGAAAGGGTACCAAAGGTAAATGCTGCTACCGGTACGAAAGAGGCATCACCCTATCAAGCAACACGGGGAAAATCTTCAAGAGACTCATGAACAACAGAATGCTGAACCAACTCGAAATAACAAGCACACAGGGAGGAGGCAGAAAGGGGAAGGCAACAGCCGACCACATACTCAAGATCAAAGAAATAATATGGATCAAGAAAACCCAAAGAAAACCAACATTCATCACTATCCTCAATGTAACCAAAGCCTACGACAAAGCATGGCTAGAAGGAATTATGGACACAATGGCGCGTAACGGATGCAGAGACTGGCTCCTTACAGAGAAATTGAACCAAAATATATCAGCCAAAATACGCACCAAACACGGACACACAAGACCAATCAGGGTCAAAGATAGCATCATACAAGGAGGAGTACTGGCAGTCACATGCAGCTTGACAGTGAAGTCTTTCAACAGGTCCACTCCGTTGAACAGTGGATCTGAGTCATCAAAGCATATGGCAAGAAGGCATTCCATATTTGCTAGTATGAGACCCAATGCTTCTCCAGTCTCATAGGTCAGCAAACTCCCTTTGTCTTCTTCTGTGACAAAGAATAATGCATCTGTCTTCTTGTTATGAACCTGAATACAAGCTCTAAATCTACCTTGTGTTCAGGTAACATAGCCAAAAGAATTAGGGTAGGTAGGTCGGATTTTCTTTTTTTTTACTTTTTTTTTAGGGGTAATTAAAGGGCTATAATTAAGAGAAAATTTGCCAAACAAGTTTTGGATTTTCACAAATGTTATAGGAGGTGCTATTGGTTAAAATTGAATGCCAGTTGTATTTCTGACATCATGAGCTTTAATTTGATACCAAATATGCCTATATTCGGAAAAAATATCTGATACATTTTACAATTTTAGTAAAAAAATCTTTAAATTTTTTTTTTTTAATTAGGTTCGGCCCAAAAAATAGGGTCGGCCGGGATACCTGAACACAACATTTTTTTTTAGGACTTGGTACTTTAGATGTATAGGCTTTCACAACAATATCTGGGGGTTGCAACGTCAGCTTCTTCTTCATACTCTTGTAAGCAGCATTGTCGATGATGTTGATACCTGCTCCCGTGTCAAGAATAAATGGGATCCTGGAACCATCAACCTCTGCCATCACCTTCAGCATTTTGCTGTTCTTAGAAGTTGTAGGCTTCAGTGTGTAGATCTACTTCTTACCAGTATCATCATTTGTATCCTCCCTGACCTCGTTCACACGTGCCTGTTTCTTCTTTTTCTTCTTCACTTCTGCCTTTGGCTTAGGCGTTTCTTCATTAGAAGGTGAAGTACAGCATCATGCAAAATGATCAAGGTTACCACACTTCCTACAAGTCTTCCCTTTGGCAGGACACCATCGTTGATCATGCCGGAAATTGCAAGAACTACAGCGTGCCGGTTGTCCCTTGTCTGCAGGCTTAGGCTTTCAAGACTCTTGTTGAGATGACTTCTGTTGCTGTTTAAACTTGAGTCTGTGTACAGATGTCTCACCTCGTTCAATAGTACTAGATTGTTGCTCAGACATCTCAATAGATCGACCTTTATCCAAGATCTGGTCAAGCGTCCAGTTCTTGTTCTCCAGAGCATCTTTCCTCAACTTGGAAGATCTACAGTGTTGAATCACCTGAGACTTCAGTTCACGATTCAAATCAGTGAATTCACAGTATTTGGCAAGCTTCCTCAATTCAGTGACATACATATCCAGAGTTTCACCTGGTTTCTGCTCTCTCATGTGGAATTCATAGATACCAAACTCAGGACTCACTTTTGGTATGAAATAGTCATTGAGAGCATCACGCACTACTGTATAAGCATCCTGATTGTTTGCAGCCACAGGATCTGGGATAGTCAGTGTATCACAAATATCATCAACCTCCTCACCTGCATAGTGTAACATCAGAGACTTCTTCCTTGCAGCATCTGTTATTGTCAGACGAACCATCAGCTGTTCAAAGCGGCATACCCACTTCTTCCACCTGACCCCGACTGTGTCTCTGTCTGACAGATCAAAAGGTGGTATGTGTGGTAGAGCTTCAGCCATGATTGTCTTCAAGCACAGATGCTCAGGGTTACTTACAGGATCAACAGTTAATGTAAGTAAAGTCACTCACCCTGTTTTGGAAGTCTCAATCAGTCCTACCTCAATACACACAGAGCGGTGGTGGTGGTAGTAGTATAACGGTTGGAGCTGACCAGTTGGTCAGAGAGATAAGGAAAGCCTAAGTCTGTATTTTTGTTTACCTGTACATGTCCTAATGTTTAACCTGCTGTTAAAGGTGCAGAGTTATTGCCTCATATCTAGGCACTATGATGTTTATACTATTAGTTATAACACGACCTCTGTGATTTTGTGTGCTTTTTCTGGATATTCTGGTTCTGATACCTGTCGATATTGCTGGTCCTAGGAGTGCTGATATCCATGGATATCGGCACTCTTAGGAGTGCTGATATCCATGGATATCAGCACTCCTTTCATGTCACATGTCACATGTTAAAACCCACGAAATTTTCATGGCCAGGGTAGGGGTCGAACCTGATCCCTAGTCCAACTCCCTATGCATTGCACCACAGGGACTGACAAGAAGTGGTTGGCTAGAACCAGGTCTCTATGATATAGCTAAAACCCGGGGAGGTCACTCACATATAACTAGTATACATTCAATGTATGAAAATATCCTGCACTCTGGGTTGTGACCCCCCCCCCCTCCCTACCTCTCTGACAGCTTGCAGTACTGTATATTTTTTTTTTCGCTGTAGCTGTCTGCTGCTGAGGTGTGTGTACCGATCGTGTACAAACACTATGGCAGGCTTCAAGTCGCGGTGGAGGGGAATGATTTTTCAACTTGAATTTATTGATATTCTATTGATTATTTATTGATTTTTTATTGATTAATCGTGTAATAAAGACAGTAAGGAATGGGCTAACGGGCACCGAATTCAGTGTATCGTAGGATATCGTAACGAGTAGCCGTAGAATTCAGTGTAGGATATCGTAACGAGTGGCCGTAGATATCCTACGATACACTGAATACGGTGCCCGTTAGCCCATTCATTACTCTCTTATAATCTGCACCGTCAGCACACCCAGCGTGTGTTAACAATAAAGGAACTGGCTTCTCTGGGGCAAGAGGCCAGAGTCTCTCAGCTTGTCAACCTGTGAACTTGTGGGCTATGTTTCCTACTATAGCCCCAAACCTACATGTAACCTGCCTGTTCCAATAGCACACTGTTGGCCTGCTCCTGGATCTTAGCGCACCTCAGCAGTTGCAGGGGCACACACAGAGCAGCAGCAGGTAGGCAGGGAGGGGAGCTCTAATCCAGCTGAAAGTGAGCTATTTCTCCAAAATTCTCCTTATTCTTCCAATAACTATCTCTCCTGGATCACCAAGTTACCATCCCATCCTCATCGCCAAATGTAATGTTCTATGGGCTATGACCTGAATAATCCTTGAATTTAACTCCTTGAGATGCACACACAACACTACACCAAAATGGCTGCTAGACTCGAAACTCATTTATTCAGAAGTGTTCACATGACCTGGATACGGGTCCGTGATTGGCCAATGGCTTAACACCACAGATGTAAGTGCTCAAGAGAGTTGAAGAGTTGAAAAAAAAATTGGGGAGGGGGCAAAAACATAGACTTGCCACAAAAAATGGCGACAAATTTTCTATCCCCCCCTTGGGGGGTCTGAAATTTTTCTGTCCCCCCCCTCGGAGGGGTCTGAAATTTTCCCATCCCCCCATTTATTCTTTAGTGGCACATGGGCTTTTTCACTCAAAAGGAGCGAAAATTTTTTGGCCCCCCCCTAAGAGGAGTATGAATATTTTTTATCCCCCCCTAAGATGGGTCTGAAATTTTTTTCTCCCTCCCCCCTGTTGTAAAAAATTGAACACTCCCTTAGTGAAGACAGGAGGCACACTCCCCACTTGGCATAAAAATGATTTTTTTACGTTAAAAAACGTTATTGGTTTCCCTTTTGGTTATTTGGTTGAAAATTGGTTGAAAAAACAAAAAAGTTTTTCGCCAAGTGGGTCGTAACTCCCCGCATCTCCTGGTTGTGGGCAGGCTCATATCAGGGTCTGTGGGAGTGTGGACGGGAGGGTGAGTGTGCTGCACTGCCGGCTGGTGTGAAAAAAAAATGAACTACAAGGTATGAGGAAGGGAGGAGGACCGTCAGGGAAACGGGGAGTGGTTAGACCTGCCAACCGGCCCCTAGCATATGATGTTAGATTTTCCTGCCACCTACTGTTATGTATACTGTTATGTATATTTAGAGGTATATCTGAACCTTGTAAAAGACATGATTAACACATTACACAATGACTCCCATAACTCTAAGATCATTTTCATGACTATGATCATTATCAGGTTTCTAGATTTTATCAAAGTGAGGCCTCCATATATCTGTTGGAAATACAGCATTGCTGTAATAGCTGCTCGGTCGTATTTTTTGTATTCATTTACTTGTGGTTATGTATTCTATTATCAGTTAGAAATACAGCATTGCTGTAATAGTTGCTCGGTCGTATTCTCTAGATTAATATAATTCTATTATCAGTTATTGCATTATTACTGAAATATTCTGGTTAATTGCTGACAAATAGTGAGTAACTCCTGACATATATTGACTAATTGCAGACATATTGTGAGTTGATACTGACATGTGTTGATTAATTTCTGATATATAGTGATTAAATACTGACATATACTGACTGATTGCTGACAAATTGTGAGGAATTACTGACATATATTGACTATTTTCTGAAAAATTGTGAGTAAATACTGGCATATATTGACTAAAATCTGACAAAGTGCGAGTAAATACATGACAGTATTTACTCACAAATTGTCAGCAATTAGTCAATATAAGTCAGTACTTAGTCACTGTATGTCAGCAATTATCAATACATGCCAGTACTTACTCGCAATCCGTCAGCAAATAGTTAATATACAAGGATGCAAAGGTAATGGATACAAAGGTAAATTGAATGTATAAGTTCCGCGATGGCCCCCGGATGTAAAACTAAACAAACAAATAAAGGTAAAGGATGCAATGATGAAGGCTTAAGGAGGTTTAAGATACTTAAAAAAAAATAACTGATAGGTACAACATTGTTGTAGTGGCAGATGACCTCTTGAAGATTAAATATTGAAACCTTTCCATTATTTACTCGCATTTTAATGAATAAAATTAATGTTAGTAATTAGTCACTAGCAATTGGTCAATATGTGTAAGTAATTGCTCACTATTTGTCAGCAATTAGTCAATATATGTTAGTACTTAGTCACTATATAACAGCAATTAGTCAATATGTCAGTAATTACTCACTTTGTCAGCAATTAGTCAATATGTCAGTAATTACTCACTATTTATCAGAAATTAGACAACATGTCAGTAATTACTCACTCTTTGTCAGCAATTAGTCAATATCTGTCAGTAATTACTCACTATTTGTCAGCATTCGGTCAATATATGCCAGTACTTAGTCATTATAAAACAACACTTAGTCTATATATGTCAGTAATTACTCACAATTTGTCATATATTTGTCAATAGTGAGCAATTACTAACATATATTGACTAAATGCTGATAAAATGTAAGTAACTACTATCATGTATTGACTAATTGCTGACAAAATTAATATTTAATAATTACTAGCATATATTAATTTATTGCTGACAAATAGTCCATAGATACTGACATATTTTGACAAATACCAGTCAAGGCAGGATGCACAGGAGGAGGAATCAATGGATATTTCTCTGTTATATATTGATTAATTGTTGACAGATTGTGAGTAAATACTGACATGTATCGATAATTGCTGACATAGAGCGACTAAGTACTGACATATATTGATTAATTACTGACAAATAGTGAGTAATTACTAATATATATTGACTAATTGCTGATAAATGGCGAGTAATTACTGACATATATTAACTAATATCTGACAAATTGTGAGTAATTACTGACATATGTGGACTAAGTGTTGTTATATAATGACTAAGAACTGGTATATATTGACTGAGTGCTGACAAATAGTGAGTAAATACTGACATATAATGATTAATTGCTGACAAATAGTGAGTAATTACTAATATAAATTATATTGAATAATTGCTGACAAATAGTGAGTAATTACTGACATATATTGACGAATTGCTGACAAATAGTGAACAATTACTAACATATATTAACTAATTGCTGACAAATAGTCCATAGATACTGACATATGTTGACAAATACCAGTCAAGGGAGGATGCACAATTGAATCGATGGCTATTTCTCTGTTATATATTGAGTATAATTGCTGACAGATTGTGAGTAAATACTGACATGTATTGATAATTGCTGATATAGAGTGACTAAGTACTGACATATATTGACTAATTGCTGACAAATTGTGAGTAATTACCAATATATATTGAATAATTGTTGACAAATAGTGAGCAATTACTGACATATATTGACTAAATGCTGATAAAATGTAAGTAACTACTATCATGTATTGACTAATTGCTGTCAAATAGTGAATAATTACTAACATATATTAACTAATTGCTGACAAATAGTCCATAGATATTGACATATTTTGACAAATACCAAGGCAGGATGCAAAATTGAATCAATGGCTATTTCTCTGTTATATATTGACTAATTGCTGACAGATTGTGACTAAATACTGACATGTATTGATAATTGCTGATATATAGTGACTAAGTACTGACATATTTCGACTAATTGCTAACAAATAGTGAGCAATTACCAACATATATTGATTAACCACTGACAAAAAGTGAGTAATTACTATCATACCATAGCACTAACACTATCCTGTTATAGCCGTAAACTCAATACATGTATCATAAAAACACAGATTAAAACACAAATTAAAACACAGAATGACGTCAACATTTTCAATCAAACACCAGAGAAAGGAGAAATGGAAAGACATTCATTCAGTGCAAACAGGGCTTGTGCCGCGGGTGGCTGCAGGTATTGATGTGTAAAGCTTATCAACAGTGATAATGCACTGGTAACTAGCATTTGGATCTAAAAGGTCTAAGCACCTGATCAAGCAATG
The DNA here is from genome assembly GCA_949317995.1 of Acholoe squamosa. Taxonomy (NCBI): domain Eukaryota; kingdom Metazoa; phylum Annelida; class Polychaeta; order Phyllodocida; family Polynoidae; genus Acholoe; species Acholoe squamosa. Next base: position 24,511,838 of record OX439042.1, read on the forward strand.
GCTGCCTACATTGAACAACTTGATTCATGCTATAGGAAGGTAGGAGAGGGGTATTCCATTTCTATTGTTCAGATTCCACTAGTCACTAGGTGCAGTCAGTAGTTTGTACTTGCAAGCATATGAATTCTATAAGGGAGCAATGGAACATATCTATATATATATATATATATATATATATATATATATATATATATATATATATATATATATATATGGAAAAGTATCAAGATACTGCATAATTATGCTAATTATGCAAATAACATGCACAGATATGGAATGTTTGGTATCAATCTGGGTGTTTCATCCCCCTAAAGAACATGCCCCCAAAAAAGTTGGTTTCAGAAAAGAATAAGCGAAATAATGTTTTTAACTAACGGCCTTTTCGTTCGGCCTGAGCAGGTCCAACTGCACCCTACCTCCAGCCAAAACCTATCTGTTTTAAGTGTCACCAGCGAAAAAGGGCAGGTTTGAGGAAGGAATGTATCCAAATAAAGTTTTTTTGTTTTTTTTTACACGGGGGCAGACGCCAGTCCAGGCACTGGCAGAGAGGTCCAAGAAGTGGCAGTTTTACCAAAAAAATCATATCTCCCTTAATAATAGGAGTTTCCCATAGTGTGACCTATAGATTAAGGGTAGCTCGAGCTGGCGAACGTCATGGCAGTCTTTATTTTCAAATCTGCACAATGGGAACAAAGTTATTGATAATTTTAGTCTATTACACCAACTTAGCAATATTTTAAGGAGAAATAAATGCATTGGAGGATCACGCTGACCTTATGGAATAAAATGACAGGTGATCCAAGGGTCTCTCGGCTAATAAAAATGTGTAGAGTCTATTATACCAACCTAACGATATTTTAGGCCTATTTAGCTATCTTTTAAGGACAAATAATTTATTTCATGGCCAAATACAATGCTGTACCTCTATCTGGAGTGACTATAACACTGTTTAGAGTCAATTATGGCAATGTACAGGCTTATGTAGCAATCATTCTAGCCGGTTAAAGTGACCATGTATCAGGCATCAGTTTATGTGTCCCACCAATACCCACCCCTATTACGAGGTTGTTGGGTGCTGGGTGGTGCAGGGGGGGGGGGGTCTGACAGCTATACTATTACGAGGTGATTAGGAGATGGGGGGGGAGGTTGCATACAGGTGGATGTACCAATGAGTGTACTCTCAGCTAAGAAGGACTACAGCGCCTACAGCTTATTGATATGAGCTGTAGGCGGGTTTAGAGGCATTGATAGGGTGTGTGTTGGGGGTGGGGTTGGACTATGACCTTGGGGGATTCTGGGCCCTGTTTCGCGGCTCAGGACGCCACTGCAGGTAATCTGGGCTATGGGAGTGATTGGATAGCAATCAGACGTCTTAGGTCGCATTTTCACGGCTTTGGACATCTCTACAGGTAATGTGGGCTCTGGGAGGTGTGAAAAACACAATTAAAACACGCCCTAGAGGGGGGTATTGGGTGTCTCTACTGGTGCTGAATGGGCTAGTGGAGACGGGTGGGAACTGTAGGCAGGGAGAGCAAGCTGTAGCGGCTCTGTAGGCGAGATCTGAGTGGGTAGCTTTCTTGGCTTCATGAAATCAACAAGAACGGGACAGGATAGAGATGGACAGGGGATAGAGAGGGCCGATCTTTGACGTACGTGTGATAACACTAGACTTACACATGCCTTACAGTGAGTGGGCCTAATGAGAAAGGTCTTAAGTATTATACCTATGGTGGCACAGAAAAAATGAATTACTGAAAGGTCTAGGTCATGCACTGATGATTTCAGTAGATGAGCTATTGTCATCATTTTTGGTCGACAAATGGACGACATTCCTCCCTGTCCTAGGACGTTGTAGTATAGCTGGGAGTCTGGAACTCCAAGCTAATCGATATCTCCAACATTTAAAAAAATGGAATCAAAATTCACGATATTTATTTAGATACAGCAGCTTGAAACTCGCCGAGTAAGGCCATACGTTTCTGACGGCCGCCATCTTTGTTTTGAAAGTAAAGCTCATGCTGGAATCAGTCAGGCTTGCCAGATGTTAATTTTTCATAACTAATTCTAATCGTGGGTCGCCCAAACTTTCAACGAAGCTAGAGGGGGGTTGGATGTATGTATTTTCAGAAGGATTGAGGATTGAATGCATGAGAGATGCGTGGAATGTCCTCCCGCAGGACCGAAACATTTGCTATTACATTTCTCCCACAACGAATAGAGCGATCTTGGAGTGGCAGAAGGTGTGGCATCCCCACACTAGGAGTGGTAGGACTCACTTGAGTACTTACAAAATAACAAATCTTGAGCAGTTAGGGAGTGATCATTTTTTAACAACAGGGGGGGGGGCTGGTGGGTTTGAGGGGGGGTCAAAATTTTTTCAACCCCTTGACCGGGGGGTCAAAATTTTTTCAACACCTCTGATGGGGGAGGGGGTGAAAATAATTTCACCTGTTTTCAGTGGAAAACCCTGCGGGTTACTTTAGGCTAAAAGGGGATGTTCGTGCACAAATTGGGGGGGGGGAATTTTACCCCCTCAAGAGGGGGGGGGTCGAAATTTCTTTCGCACATCCGCACGCAAACCCACCAGCCCCCCCCTGCCCCCATTGTTAAAAAATGATCACTCCCTGAGTCCTTTACAACCTTGTATGTACAGTACGGTACTCAAGTTGGCTGCAAATATATGAGTTGGGCGGCGATCAACTACTGGGTACCGGGGCCCATGGCCCTAGAGACAGTTGGCCCGGGACTGATGGCCCCAGAAAATGAGACTGATGGCCCCACTTTTGGGACTGATGGCCTGCCCCACTTTCAAATTTGATGCCCTGTGTATAATCTGATGAAATAATTCATGTATATACATGTTATAGAATGAATGTTTACATGTTGATGACTACTTATGGAGCATGTTTGGTGTATTTTAGCACAAGTTTGGAGGTGTTAGAGCCACAATAACAAAGGACTACCCACTGAGGCACTGTGGGTAGCACAGGGGGTGGGTGCCTGGGGATTAGCTATGACACCTTTCAGCTTGCATCACTGACTGGGCACACTGTAGTGACTACATTATAAAATTAAAACAAAAAAAAAGAAATTGCAAAAAACGAAATTGAAAAATGGAAAAATGGCTTCTGCTATTAATGTCTAGATAAAAAGATTAAAAAGAAACGAAGTTGAAAAAAAATCAGAGAAAGAAAAAAAGAAAAAACATTCATTAAAATGGCAAATAAATCATAGAATATATGGTTAAAACATGTGAGACAGGGTTCTCCACACATAGGAAGCACACAGGCGGCCCGCCCGTGTCCTTTTGACTGCCACCAATGTGCTTTTACTGAAAATGAGACGCCCGTGTGCTTCTGTAAGCTATCTATGCTTTTTTGATGCAGATGCGCGGAAATTTTTTACGCCCCCCCCCCTCGGTGGCAGTCAAAAGTTTTTGCGCCCCCCCCTGTAACGTATGCGCTTGGCGCCATCTGGTGCGTAGAATGTTAAGGACCGGAAGTTGAGTGATATTAGGGAATAAACGTCAGTCTAGCACGAGGCACCGAATTGTAAGGTCTTGGTTCTTCCTTCAACTCATTACATGGTTGTCAGAAGTGGTTCTACAGCTCTAGAAGAGAAAGCAAACCCACCTGGTAATGCCAATTGATGAATTGATGTATAAGCTTACCAGGAGATGTCATTTTGTGAAGGAATTGAATCCAGGAAATTGTGAGTAGACCAAAGTGTCCAGCCTGGATCTCAAGAACCCTGAAAGTGAAGCCACATGTTGGTGCTTGGTTGAACTCTGCTAGTATACTGTGAATTTGTGTGCTACATGGGCATTTTAATAATTTGCTCCAGCCAATCCCATATTGAACTGACTTTGTGCCATTTGCTTGTTGAGGCCTATTCTAGCTGGTCAAGTGTGTTAGTTTCTAACATTGATTTAGTGGTGCTGGCAGCTAGTTGTGAACATCTACAGTGATCTAAAGGCTCAAAATAGTAAAATGGCTGAGAAAAATATTCCATCCATGGATTGGGATGCCTCAGACCTGGTTAGAGAATGGAAACGGTTTAAACAACACTGTGTTTTCCATTTTGGTGGTCCATTGGCTGGCAAAAACGAAGTAGAAAAAATGAATTATTTGATGACATTCATTGGTAACAAAGGTCGCGAATTGTATGATACCTTCCCTTGGGAGCCTGCAGATGGGGATGATGCGGCAGCAGAAAATGAAGTTCTTGAGTCAGTATTCAAAAAGTATGAGGACTATGTCAAACCCTTTAGAGATGAAATCAGGGCTACAGCTAGGTTTTTGCGACGTAGGCAGAAGCCTGATGAGAAATTTGATGACTTTGTGACTTCTCTGCGTGTACTGGTAAAGGACTGTGGATATGGTACACATGAGGACCGCATGCTCAGAGACATGATAGTTATTGGGTCCCGCCATGCAAAGGTCAAGGAGAAGTGCTTCGACAAAGGGGAGGAACTCACCCTCAAAGAGGCCATCACATTTGGTCGGAGCTATGAATCCTCCAAAGAGACATTACAGGAGGTGAATTGGGAGGAGGATGACACTGTTAAGGTAGTTAAGAAACAGGAGCCACCCAAAATAAGAAAAAAGCCCTCGACATCTAAAGAGAAACCACCTAAGTTAGAGCTATGTGACAAGTGTGGCTACGATGCCACACATGAATATTGCCCTGCCCGTGATGCGACCTGTAACTACTGTAAAAGTAAAGGCCATTTCGCAGCAGTCTGTTATAAAGCAAAGAGAAAAGTCAAAAGTAGGTCTCAGAAAGGTGCACATGCGGTCGAAGAGCAATACGAGGACAGTGGTGACGAGTCAGGTAGTGATGATGGGCTTGCTCACCTGGTCAATACTGTGCAACAGCCAAAGGATCCTCAGAGTGAGTGGTGGGAAAAACTGATGATTGGTGATGTCAAGGTTCGGATTCAGCTCGACACTGGTGCAGCCAAGTCTTTCATATCAGTGAAGACTTATAATCGGATGGTGGATAAACCTCTGATTCATCCAACCAAGCGTGTTTATCAATCCTATACCCAGCACCCAATCCCACTACTTGGCACTGCAGTATTCCCAGTCATATGGAAGTCTCATGAAATAAACGTTAAGTTTTACATCACAGAGCAGGACCAAACTCCACTCCTATCAGGGTCAGCATGCACACAATTAGGTCTCCTGAAGCGTATCCACACAGTCGATCAAGGCATAGATCAATACCCAGAGCCGAAGAAATTGACAGGAACTCTTCCAGGGATCTACTCTCTCAAGATAGATCCAACCGTAAAGCCAGTTGTGCATGGAGCCCGACGTCAACCCCATGCTCTGCGTGAGAAGATTGTGGTAAAACTGAAAGAAATGGAGGAGGATGGTCACATCACCAAAGCCACAGAACCCACAGACTGGGTAAGTTCCATGGTGGTAGTCCAGAAGAATGATAAAATAAGAATTTGCCTTGATCCACGAGATCTAAACACAGCGATTAGATGGGAACATTACCCAACCCCGACCATTGAGGACATTGTTGCATCCATGGGAGATGCCAAAGTATTCACTGTTATTGATGCAAAATCCGGTTTCTTGCAAATTAAGATGGATTATGAGTCAAGTCTATTGACAACATTCAACACACCGGTTGGAAGGTATTGGTGGCTGAGGCTACCCTTTGGGGTGAAATCCGCACCTGAAATCTACCAGAGGATAATGGATGACATGCTTCAGGATATCTCAGGTGCATATGCAGTGATGGATGACATTCTGATAGCAGGGAGAGACACAACCCACCATGATGCTATTATGAAAAGAGTAGTTGAACGAGCTACAGAGTTGAACTTGAAGTTGAACTTCGGAAAGTGTCAGGTCAGGAAATCTAGCGTCAAGTATGTTGGTCATATTGTCTCGTCAGAAGGTCTAAAGGTTGACCCAGACAAAGTCAAGGCTGTGAGAGAGATGCCGACACCTCAGACAAAGGAATGTGTACGTTGATTTCTGGGGTTTGTTCAGTATATCTCAAAGTTCATCCCTAACCTCAGTGAGATTGCAGCACCTCTACGTGCACTCACAAAGAAAGACTCAGAGTTTGTGTGGGAAGAGCCTGAGCAGTGCAGCTTCGAGAAGCTGAAAGACCTGTGTTGCAATGCCCCAGTACTGGCATACTATGATGTGTGGAAACCAGTCAAGATTCAGTGTGATGCATCCAGCTATGCACTAGGAGGTGTGTTGCTCCAAAATGACAAACCAGTGGCATATACCTCAAGGGCCCTGACAAGTACAGAACGAGGATATGCTCAGATAGAGAAAGAGACGCTAGCTATTGTCCACTGTTGCAAGAAATTTCATCACTATGTCTTTGGCAAAGAAGTGGTTGTGCAGTCAGACCATAAACCACTTCAATCGATCTTCACGAAACCTATCTTAGCAGCGCCAATGAGACTCCAGACGATGATGCTACGCCTTCAGCCCTATGACCTAAATGTCTGCTATGTTCCAGGAAAGGATATTCCTATGGGAGATGCACTGAGCCGGGCAAACCTGCCAGAAGCAGAAGAAGACATAGAACATATTACAGTTAACATGGTTAACTTTATCGCTGTTACTCCAACCCGGTATCGCAGTTTCCAAGAAACAACAGCTGATGAGATGAACGAGCTGTACAGCATCATACTCAAAGGTTGGCCAGATACAAAAGAACAAGTGCCACACAGCATAAGGGAGTACTGGTCCATTAGAGATGAGCTTGCAGTTTCGGATGGCATTGTATATAAAGGGATGAGGATTGTGGTGCCACCTAGTCTTCGAGAAGAGATGCTCACCCAGGTTCATGGATCCCACCTTGGCATCACAAAGTGTAAACAGAGAGCGAGGGAAGCACTGTACTGGCCAGGGATGAGCCAAAGAATCGAAGAACTGGTCAGTGATTGTGCAACCTGTAATACTTATCAGAATAAGCAGCCATCAGAGACCCTACGTCCAACCCCAACACCCCAACGCCCCTGGCAGGAGGTGGCTAGTGATATATTTGAGTGGAAAGGACAAAACTATTTGCTGACTGTAGACTATATGACTAAATTTATTGAAGTAGACAAACTGCATGACATGTCATCGGCAACTACACAAGAGACTCTGATGCGCCAACTAGCAGTTCATGGCCTACCAGAGACTCTTAGGACAGATAATGGACCTCAGTTCTCCAGTCAGGATTTTAAACGATTTTGTGTTATAAGACACATTACACATGTCACATCATCTCCAAACTACCCTCAATCTAATGGGGAGGCCGAAAGAGCAGTGCAAACAGTGAAAAGACTTTGGGCCAAAGCCAGTGACAAATATATGGCACTGCTAGATCATAGAACAACACCGATGGAGAGTTGTGGCCTGTCACCAGCACAGCTGAGTATGGGCAGAAGGCCATGTAACACAATTCCAATAGCTACAGAGTTACTAAACCCAAAACAGATAGACATTAAGGATGTGAGAAAGGCCTTGGACCAATCTAAAAGGTCACAGAAATATTATCATGATGCCAAGCACCCAAGTGACCTACCACCACTTAAAGTAGGTGATCCAGTAAGAATGTCACCATTCCCAGGATCTAAGAAATGGGTGCCAGGGACTGTTGTGAGACATCATGAGGAGCCAAGGTCTTATGTGGTGGAGCGTGAAGGGCGAAAGTATCGGAGAAACCGTCAGCATATACGATTGGCAACACATGAGGCCAACAAAAATGCTAACAATAACTGTGCTCCTGAAATAACTAGGGCTACTGTGGCCCAGAGAACAACTGTGAACATACCACCTATCGATATAATACCGCAAACACCTGCTGACTTACCATCTCCACCTAAGCCACTCTCGCCACAGAAATCACCTCACCCAACTGTTACTGTTAGTTGCCCAAGAGAAGTGCCTCCAACTCCTACTTGCAGAAAAGACTCTGCTCAAGGTGATGGGGCTCCATATCGCACCAGTAGTGGCAGGTTGAGCAAACCACCCAAAAAGCTCGATCTTTGAAACATTTGTTATCTTCAAAGGACTGTTCAATTAGTCATTGTGACATTAACTATAAGTGATCCAAAGGGATTTGATATTATGGTATTTTACATCGTTTTATCATGAGACTGTTCAAGAAAAGAAGACAGACACTTGATTTTTTTGTTTTGTTTTCTTCACATCAAAGTAGCTGTTGCTATATTGAAGACTGGTTGAGTCATGTTCATTAGTGCAGGTTGTGCTATATAGTAACTTCTCTATTTAAAAAAAAAAATAAAATAAAGAGAAAAAGGGAGATGTAACGTATGCGCTTGGCGCCATCTGGTGCGTAGAATGTTAAGGACCGGAAGTTGAGTGATATTAGGGAATAAACGTCAGTCTAGCACGAGGCACCGAATTGTAAGGTCTTGGTTCTTCCTTCAACTCATTACACCCCCCGAGAGTTTTCACACCCCTCTTTGATCTATAGTAGTGCATGGGCTTTTTTTGCTAAAAAGAGGCTGAATTTTTTTAGGCCGCCTGAAGAGGGGTCAAAATTTTTTCAGCCCCCCCCCTTCGGGAGGGGTCTGAAAATTTTACGCCCCCCCTCAAACCCACCACCCCCCCTGTTGATAAATAATGACCACTCCCTAAGACTAAGTATGATTAATAGTATGGGTTATTTATTGTAGCAGAATATTGGGGTCATTTTAGGGTCTTTGCCTTTGGATGGTCGTAATGTCACTTTGAATTAAAGATAGAGACTTCATTCAAAAAGCAAATCCATTTATTTTCTTGAGATCTAACCAATAGTATAGAACTCATGGTATAAAGTTTTGAAAAACTAGGTAAGGGAGTGGTCAGGGGGGGTGGTGGGTTTTCGCGCGGACGCGTGAAAATTTTTTACGCCCCCCCTCGGCGGCAGTAAAAAAATTTTGCGCCCCCCCCGCCTCGGCGCGGAGAGTTTTCGCACCCCCTCTTTAAGCCCCCCCCCCTCAAACCCACAACCCCCCCCCCCTCCCTGTTGTAGACAGTTTAGATCGGCAGTGTGCGGCAGGCGACATCGGGGCCGCCGATTTTCGCGTAACTTTTGCCCGCGGGAAATCATAAATTCCGACCTGAAGACTTGGTCAAATCAAAATATAAACATACCAGCCTTCATCCTTACATCCATACCTTTCATTTCATCCTGGTTAGAAGTTTCTGTGACCAGTATTTAAGTGTAGAGAACCTTGGAAAGGTGAGGGTAGTGGTCCATTTTTGGTGCTTTTCCAAACCAGTGAAAATGGCACACACATGGGGCTGCAGGGAACTGCAGGGCACTGCCAGGAACCAGTTACAACACATGTTGCCTTAGTTACAGTGATGTTGGTAACAATGCTTGGTACTTGGTTACAGTGAAATTAGTTCAGACATGGCATCAACTACTTTCTGCTTGTCAAACTGGTGCGGTGTGGTTACCGGTTCAGTTTCTATGGTGTGTTGAAGTTAACCATAGTAATTTGGAGTAAACTTTTTAAACAATTTGACACTGTTAAGTGGAGACTTATAGTCCATTGAAGTGTTTTGAAATGTAGATTATTCATGTCATGCTCTTTCACCTGATATTTGAATGGTTTCTGTACTCCAATTTTTAGTACTGCCCATTTGGTGCTGAAGTCTGGAGGACTGATAGTTTTTGTGACTCACACTTCCAATGCTATCCCTATGGGAATGCTCCAGATGTGAAAAATGGTCCGTTTACACTGCAGCTGGGCTGATGAAAATCATCATTTTTCAGCAATTATTTTCAATTCCCACTCAAGTGTTTCTGATTCTGATACTTATGAAGTATTGTACTTTTCATTGGTTCCAAATTCAAAAATGTAATGTATTTTTTTCAAGGGCCCGTCGGGCTTCGAAAAATGGTACGCGCTCAAAATCTGGGCTATTTTTTCAAGGCAAGTGGATTTGAAAAGGATCTTTCAGCTTTTTACACTCAGTTAGGGAGTGGTCATTATTTATCAACAGGGGGATTTGATTTGAGGGGGGGCGTAAAAAATTCAGACCCCTCCCGAGGTGGGGGCTAAAAAATTTGGACCCCTCCTGAGAGGGGGCTTAAAAAAATTTACCGTTTTTAGCAAAAAAAGCCAGCGCGCTACTATAGAACAAAGAGGGGCCGAAAAAATTCTCTGCGCCTCTGGCGCAGCGGGGGCACAAAAAATTTTGACTGTTGCCAAGGGGTGGGGTGTCGAAAACCCCACGGGCACACAGGTAAACACTGTTTAGCCGTGTGCCGGACATAGTGGCACTGCTGATGTAAATCATCTTTTGACATAGTTAAAGCATAATTTTCACTCAATTAACTATGATACTTGATGAATATAAGTGTTTACCTTCCCAATCGTGGGAAAATGGAAAAAATTTGGAAAATTTTTAAACCGCCCAAATGGCTCACAAAAGTGGTACCGCACCTAAAAATGGTCCATTTGTGGGCTTATAGGGTGGGAATAGATAAAAGGCCTTATTGGTGTCTAAAGAAGTGATCATAGATCTATTCTAACAATGGATGAGGGGTGATGGATTTTCATGGTTATATGGAAGAAAGAATTTTGCCTCTTTTGAGTGTCCAAAATTTTAGCCCCCCCCCCATTTCACTAAAAGGCCGAAAAATGTATGTTAACACTGCAGTCTTTTAACCTATAGTAACAGTTATTTTTTTACATAAGGGAGTGGTGATCATTTTTTAACAAGAGGGGGGCTGGTGGATTTAAGCGGGGGGGGGGAGAATTTTGTCTCCCCCTTGACAGAGGGGGGCAGACTTTTTTCACCCTTCATCAGGGGGGTTCAATTTAATTTCACCTGTTTTTGGTGAAAATCCCTGCCCGTTACTATTGGTTAAACAAGCACGTTCATACATTTCATGCAAATTTCCCCCAACCCAATGGGTCATTATTTATTCGGGTTTTCCTGCAGACATGCAAAAAAACAACATTTCTGACCCCCCAATCTTTTGATTTTATTGCACATTATGCTTTTGTCAATTATTAACTCGAAAGATGAGTTATAAGAGTTGGGTAAAAATGGACCCTAATTCAGTGCCTCCTAACAGTAGACTAACACAGAGAGAAAAATAAGACGCTTTTAACCCTATGTTAAATACCATAGGTGGTGCAAAAAAAACAAATATTCCCGCCTTTTTGGTCCGGAGTGGTGCGAATAATTGATGAATGTTGATGAATTTGCCGTAATTCGATCCGTCCGCGCATCTCTATTGTCGTAAAAATGGTCATTATTATTTTTTTCAATTATTCACTGTTATAATATAGAAATATGAAGAATGGACAAAGGATATGATTTGAATCGATATGTATCATTAAAAAGACTACTTCAATAACTATGTGTTCGCCCTGTCGTTAATTCGCATCACAAAGCCGTGGTCGTGCAAATTGACCCAAATAACCATGGAAATTGGGTCGGGCATGCGCAAATACAACCAAAATCCAACATGGCGGACAGCGAGACGATCGACTTGTGGGGCTATAACAGTAAATAGGGTATATTCGATTCAATTCAATTGATATTGCCAAAGATGCATGGATTATATTCAAAAAACCATTAATTTCAAGTTAAATCGATAGAATATATAATTTTTCCGTCGAAAATGCTACTTCAGGCAAGGAGGGCTCTCGCATGCGCACAGAACATCAAAATCCAAAATGGCGGACAACAACACGATCAACTCACGGTGCCATGCAAACTGCTGGATTATAACAAAATGGAGGAGAATTACACTGTCTCATGCGTTTTTATGGTTAATATGGATCCTTATTCAAGACCTGCTGCTGTTTTGCAATGCTTAATTCGCCAATAGAGGAGTTATTCACCAATGAAACATACGAGCGATAATGGATGCATTCTCCATAGGCTTAACCATTGACAGTGATAATGCTCGAAGAAAACATGAGGTTAGTATCAGAAGGGGCCTAAAAAAAGAGATTAAGTGCCCTTTCGAGTTACTTGCATTGCACAATGCTGTGGTATATTTCTTACTTCTTGTCACAGAGCCTGGTACTGAGTCATCCTTCCTGTCATTTGGGTTGGTGATAGTGAACAGTTAAAAAAAATTACAAAATAAAAAATATTCGGCCTACCCTACCTATTTTTTTTTTCAGCATGTTACCTGAAACACAACTTTTTTGGCTTAATGACTTCAGTAATGCATAACATGGACAAACGGCTCTCTCCTCACCTGACGTGCCTACATTCTATAGTACTGTAAATTCTCCTGTATAAGCCACACCCTTGTATAAGGCTCAATATTGAGGTCCAGTGTGTCCGCCATTGATTGATCTGGGACCTGGCGAGATGAGCACTGATAACAGCCCATATGATGGGTACCTGGTGGTGCATAATGTACCAAAAAAATTCTGCTGTGAATGGAAGGAGTTTTCTCATTGGTGGATAATGTATCCCGGGTCAACCCTATAAACTGCACCCCCAAATTCAGGAAAAACTACATCCAAGGCTTGGAAATTGGTATTTTAGTCCTATTCTATAGTGTTATATACTCTTGTATAAGCCATACCCTAACCTTGGCCAAATTCTATGAGCCTAATTTTTATTTGAGTTCTGGTACTAGCCATGACTTATATGAGTGAATTTATGGTACTAGTAATATCATGTATAATGACTCCAGCAGTGCCTAACATGCACACACTGACTGCCATCCCCTCACTTGACATATCTACAGCTTCTAGTACTAATGATATCACCTGTTGATCCTTTAACCGTTTGAAAGCCGCTGGTGCAGAAGTGTATTATGTCCATAGGTCATGATGCACCAATGAAGTGCTGGCGAGACTGCTTGTTAGCACTTCATTGGTGCATCATACGGACCCTTCGGGAGTTTATGTATCAATCCCATAGGGTCGGCATGATGCTCCAATAAAGTGCTGGCAAGCAAACTCACCAGCACTTCATTGGTGCATCATGATGACCAAAGGGCATGATGCATTGATGCATCAGCAGCCCTTGAAGGGTTAAGGGCTGCTAGTGCATTAATACATCATGCCCATGTGTTACCAAGATGCATGAATGCAGCCCTGGTGAGTTTTGGCAATAGTACAGTGTTCTCCACACATAGGAAGTACACGGGCGGGGTTCCCGTGTGCTTTTCAGTGCCGCCCGTGTGCTTTAGCTGAAAAGCACTGCCTGTGTGCTTTCCAGGAGACATTAAGCTTTCTACACTTTTTTTAATTTTGCAAATCGGCCAATTAGAACAGAAGTTAGGGCTTAAGTTAAGTAAAATTTGGTTGAAAAATTCTAACAATCAATTCTTTTCCCATTTATAATATAATTTTCAAAAAATTCTCTCATGAGACATGCCTATGATTTGCCGCTATGATCCACACAGTGCTTGTGTTCAAAAATTACCTGTATGCTTTTTCATCCTGTGGAACCCTGAATAGTATATGAAGTCAATCATACTTGTGCCTGTGGCACAGGTTTAACCATTTTAGACTTCTATTCTTATTTTTACTGTGACAGTGTAAGGATTTCCAGTGATGATTGCACTACCGTAATCTCCCGCGTATAAGGCGCGTCTTATACGGGGGTTTTTAGTTCCCATTGGATCCACAAGGGGGACACCAAGACCTTTCTTTTGATATCTTACATGCCCCCTTGGTCAAAATGGGACAAAATGGGGCCCAGGCGGGCCCAAGGTGGCCCAAGCTACCCATAGGTTTTTGAATTTTGAAAATTCATTCAGTAGAACCAAAGTTATGAATTTTTCATTTTTTTGAGATTTTTCCAAAACTCTAGGTGCGCCTTATACGCGGGCTGCGCCTTATACGCGGGAGATTACGGTAGCTTATTTATTACATGTACATGAAGGTCCTTAAAAAATCAAAAAGTATATGACAAGAAAGAAAGTCAAGTCAATTTTTGTTTTTTTATTTATTCAATGATTCTGGATCTTCTCCCTTCAGCCCAGCTCTTCCATGATAGGCACCTGAAAAGAAAATAAGATCTGTTAATGTAGCCTGTTACAACAATACTTTTAAGAAAATACTACCCTATTTTCATGAGAGCCTATTTGGATTAACTTAATGACAAATAGAAAGATTCAAAGGAAGGTGGATGTGAAACCTGCCAAAGGCACAGGGGAACTTTATATTCCCAGGTAGCACAGAGACATTGACATAACGTCGGGCCGACATTGGCCCAGCCATCGGCTTTACATCGGTTGCCCATCCTGCCTATAGATGTAGGCCCGACGGTGCCAACCAAATGCCAACACAGGCCCAACATTGGCTTTTGGTTGGCACACATCGGCCATCGGCAAATGGTTGGCCTTTGGCCACTCGTTTGCCGATGTCCTGCCAACGTTGGGCCAATATTGGCATTTGGTTGGCAAATGCCACTGGTCGGGCCGATGGGCAGCCAACAGGGATGTAAGTCAGGAATGGGCAAATATCAGGAAGCCATACATTTACTTGATATAAAAGCTTTCTATTCTTCCAAACAACCCTCTTTACCACTTGTATAAGGAAAATAAACATCAGTCAAAAATTTTCAGAAATCAGGAAATCCTGATAAAACCTGAAGACTTACATCCCTGAGCCAATGTTGGGCCAACGTCGGCAAATTTTTGTGTGCTACCTGGGTTGGGTCCAAGGAGTGCAATTACTGATATTTCTCCAGGGAGATAGCAAAGACTCAGAGGATTTGCTTCAAACAACATCTGGTTGCACACTTACAGTTACAGTGCTCTGCATGCACAACTGTGACGCATTTTGGCAATTGTAACATCATGAATGTATCAGATGCACTTGCTTCTCTGCTCTATATTGATACATATTTAATAACCATGCCAAAATCATTTTATTTGAACTAAAGACCATTATAATACACTATCATGAAAATACGGTAGTGTTTTTCTTTAAGGGTCACATGATTCATCATACTCATCGGGTGTCATTATACATGACTTTGCCAGCAATACTGTACTATATATATCATGATAAAGAAGGAGCAAAATGAACCTTGAAACTGGATCACAGAGATATTTTTGCTTATGCTTGTTTTGTGTAACAGTGTTAGTGACAGGTAGAAAACTGTAAAGCCAAATCATTCTCTTAAATCTATTCTTAAACTCATATCTTATGTTATTTGCTCATTAATTGGCACTTACCAAATTCAACGTTGTAAAGGCTGTGAAA
The DNA here is from genome assembly GCA_949317995.1 of Acholoe squamosa. NCBI lineage: Eukaryota > Metazoa > Annelida > Polychaeta > Phyllodocida > Polynoidae > Acholoe > Acholoe squamosa. The sequence goes on from OX439042.1 coordinate 24,527,022, forward strand.
ATCAACTGTATGATGAGTTCAAATTCCTATTTCCAGATGAAACAATAACTGTGAACACTTATACAGTAAACATCTATTGCATTGTATATGCAAACTGTGAAATGGGCTGATATCTACATAAAAAACTCTTTCCAACTGAATGATCCTTTAACTTCATAATCACTTCTTTAGTTCATGTATTTCATATTCAAGTCCATTCAAACTTTTAATGCTCTGGTTGCTAAGATTACAATACCATGCAAATCTTAAACTAAGGGATTTCATGCAGTTCAAGCTACCAGAGAAAAAATGTATATGCAGAAAACATGAAGGTGTCTATTTGGCAATGAAGAGCTTGCTGTAACAGTTCGAACGCACTTGGAATCATGTCTCTAGCCCTATTATTCGCTGAGATATTGATGATCAAAGATCTGGGATGTGGCAATATTACAAACATAGTGACCTTGACAGTGACCTTGACCTTGGCCTAGGTCATTTTGAATTAGAACACTAATTGTGTATATTACTATTTTCTTGATTGACATGCAGACACTGATGTTCGATTTTGAGGATTTTTTGAGGAGTTTAGGGTTGCAACCTTGACCTCACACAAGATCATATCATGACCTTGACATGCTTTCAAGGTCAAATATGATCACTGTCAAGTTTGTATGCATAATGCTCTTCATAATAAGTTAATGATGAGATCTGTAACCCTTAATACATAGGATTTATGTCATTTGACCTAGAAAATTATGATGGTGACCTTTTGACCTTGACATAAGGTCAAGGTCATTGTCACCTGGCGGACAGGTAGCAGACCTATAGGCGGGTACCCTCCGAAAATTTCAAGTAAATCCCTTGAATGGATCTTGAAATATATGTTAGATTAGAGGGGTATATTTTACAATTCTGTATGGTTCCTTTGCTTGTACATTACCCAGAATCAACCTGTGTGCCATGGTTGGGCTCCCTTATGCATTGGGAGCTTGTCTCCAAATGGACCCAAATTTCTGACCTTCAAACGTCAATATCTCATAGACCTGCCAACCGCTCCCTAGCATATGATGTTAGGGACCGGCCTCTCTTCATTATAAGAGGTTTCAGCTCCTGGTTCTGCCTCCTGCTGCAACCGGAAGTTGCAAGTAGTTTGTTTACAAGGGTCTCACCGATATATTTAGAGTTAAAACTGGGTGCTGTAGAATAAATGAGTGATAGAGTATGATTAGATCTACAACATTTACAAAAATGAAAACATAATTCGCCATATTTTTTTAGATACAGCAGGTAGATGTTAGCCGTATGGGGGTTTACTCTGCCAATGGCCGCCATATTTGTTTTGAAATCATTGCACCTGTGTCAGGATGGGAAATGTCGATTTTTCCTATCTTAAAATAATCGTAGGATCCCAAAACTTTCAGCGAAGCTAAAGGAGGGTTGGATGTATGTATATCTAAATTTTTAGAAGGATTGATTAAGGATTAAATGCATGAGAGGTGCGGGGAAAGTCCTCCCGCAGGGCCGAAACATTTGCTATTATAACTATCCCACACCGTACAGAGCTCCCTGAGCGGCAGACGGTGTGGAAACCCCACACTAATATCTCAGTGAATAATGGGAGTAGAGACTTGATTCCAAGTGCATTGGACTCCTACAACTGAGCTCTACCGGCTGCAGTAGGTTTCCAAAGGCCCTGATGTATTTAAAAAAATCACCTAAACCCCCTACCTGTTGATAATAAATGACCACTCCCTAAGTGCCTAACTTTTCATTTCCGCGAAATACGCGAAAATATGACAGTACAGCGCGAAATAAAATACGACCACAGTATGTAGTCGTAGGCTAGCCTGCAGCAACTTGAAGAGCTACTTACCGAGTCTCATTGAGTTCAGTCTGTCTCTCCTTTTCTATGAGCTCTTTGGTTTTCTTGACATATGCTTCTCGTGATAAAGACATGTTGAAATAATTTTCGCATTTCCAAGCGCTTGTGTCTGCAACTGTAACCACAAAACGTTTCTTTAACAACCCGATACAACGCAACCCGCACGCAACCCCGATTCGACGCGCCATCTGTGAAGGGAACTCAGAAGATATCACTGGGTACTTCAAGTGGGTACTGCCGGCAGTGTAGATGGTACCGGTAATACACTTGTCAACTACAACTGCAACTTTCTGAGCTAGAATTGCTTGCAAGTATGTACTGTTACGAGGGGAGACTCTGTTTCGATGACCAATCCATGTTGGATGAGGCAAATCGTTATGCTGACGGACGGCGACCTGCTCTGCCACGCCCCCTTGCTTTTACACTAAGGGAGTGATCATTTTTTAACAACAGGGGGGAGCTGGTGGGTTTGCGTGCGGACGCGCGAAAAAAATTTTGACCCCCCCCCTCTTGAGGGGGGGGGGAGTTTTTTCGACCCCCCCCCCCATAAGGGACAAAAATCGCGCGCGAATGTCCCCTTTTAGCCTATAGTAATGCACGGGGTTTTCCACTGAAAACAGGTGAAATTATGATGATTGCATTTCCCCCATGTGATGAGGTGTCACAATACAGAATCCCCAAACTAAATTCCCTCGTATGCAAGAAATGAGGTTGTGACTGCTTAAAAAAACGCCAGGAGGCGTTTTTTATGCAGTCACAGCTGCATTTCTTGTTACGCCACCCTTGAAGGCAGGCAAAATTTTTGCGCCCCCCTGCGCCGGAGATTTTTCGCGCCCCTCTTTGATCTATATATAGCGTGGGGGCTTCTTTTGCTAAAAAGAGGGTGAATTTTTTTAGCTTCCCCCCTCAAGAGGGGTCAAAATCTTTTTAGCCCCTCCCCTTGGGAGGGGTCTGAAAATTTTACACCCCCCTCAAACCCCCCCCCTTGATAAATAATGATGGGGGGCCCCCTTAGGCTGCTGTACCTCTACCTCCTTGAGGTGAAAATAAACTTTGTCTTCACCACATCGAGGTGAGAATAGTGCTGCTATTCTCACCTCAGCGAGGTGCGTATAAGGGCGATTATACGCACCTCGCTGAGGTGAAAATAAGGACAGTTATATGCACCTCTACGAGGTGCGAATATCGCTTCCCAGATTCGTTTCATGTCATCATGGAACAGAGGTTGGCCACTTCTAATTGGTGCTCATCAGCGAGCAATGCACCGATCTCCAAGCGGTTTTCACCACCATAAAGAGAAAATGTTCAGCTATCTTCGGTGACATGAGCATGCATGAGCCTACAATAGAAAATTTTCTGTATGACACGAAGTACAGAAAAATGTCTCGCATTTTGGGCCCAGGTTGGCTCTAGACCATACATGGTATGCATGACTTTGTCCTGATTAAGGCCAAACTATACAATAAGCTATGCTAGAAATACATCAAGGACATCACAGGGACCTTTATACCACTTATTGCCCAACAAATTGGGACTGGCAGGGGAAGAAACCGTAAATAAAGAGACAAGTTCTGGAAAGTCTGCCCATCGTCGCTCGATCCGCTACCATCGCCATTTTGTCCAGTCACGTGACCGTCCGTGCAAGACCCTTTCCTCCACACTCTCCAAGCAGGGGTCGGCAAGATTATGTCAGAGTCCATCTACTTTAGTACGGTACAGAGTTTACCCACTTGGAGGAGCATGTGTCATTTACTCACTCTCCAGGCATACATGGCCCTTGGGGAGCTGCTCTTCAACCTGTGTGCTGTGAGAGGGAGGCTTGCTTTCAAAGGAAAAGGACCAGGAGCCCTTTTGTTTCTGCTTTTAGGGCTGAAAGCCCCTTTTCCCCATGGAGGATCCTCCAAAGACATACTGATCACCCAGCTGATGTAAGTTACCACACTTTGGCTATATTTGTATGTACATTTACCATAAAGGGTAACTTTGTGAGGGTTTCTTATACTAAATGTATAGTGAAGTATGGAGTAAGGGGTGGGTTTCTGTGGTGGGTGTAGCTGACCCTATCTGACCCCAGCATACCACAGCACTGTGGGGTGTACTGGAGGCAGGCAGGGGGACCCAGACTCCTTTGGGTAGAGTTGTTATATCTTCTGTCTGTATAAGAAATGTATGTCTTATATGGAAGGGTGCATATAGTTAGTATGCAATGTATTGGTATATGTGTAGTGAGTCATTTGTATAGTGATTCTATATATGTGTAGTACCATGTAGGTAAAGTGGTTCCAACTAACTTGGAATATCTATATTTTGATTATAGGAGAGATGGTTAGGGGGAGGAACCCTGATTAGGCAATGACTTGCCTGGTTCCCACTGTTTGTGTGTGGGGTAAGTTGTGAATTAATTACAATGATTCTATGACTGATGTTTCTACTATATGGAGAATGTTCAACTTCTGTATTGGGGAGTTGTATGTCAAGGTGCTGCCTACTAGAGTAGCATAGACTTGCACAAGTCTTGATTGTATTCTTAAGTATATGGATGATGGGATCTAAGACAAGATGGCAGATGTAAATGTAGAAGCCAATGGTGCAATGTATATCTAAATTCTGATGGTTATTGTTTCAGAGTAAATACATTGTCCATTTATGCTGACTTAGACTTGCATAGGTCTTAGGATATTATCCTGTAGATCACTGATATTATACATGTATGAGACCATGTTAGTATGTTGAACTATAACATATTGGTGTAGACTTGCACAGCTCCATGATGCCATACTTGGGTATTCATGCTTGACATAGACTTGCATAAGTCCCATGTAGTATTTTTGTAAAGTGTGAAATAGACTTGCACAGGTCCATTATACAATTTATGTATTGTGTGTATAGGTAGACTTGTGCATGTCCTCATGACAATAATTTTCTATTATTGTGTACTGATAATAGACTTGCCAATAGTCTCTAAGACATTATTTTTGTCTTGTATTTTTCAGGTTTAATTTTATTCTCGGTTTTGTTACCGCATACTCATCTTTTACCTTGCCATGAATAAATAGTCATTATTATCACAACCTTATTCCGCAACCTTTTCTTTTTTTATAATGTGCAACTAACTTCACGCTACCACTTAGTTGGTCCGTCACATTTTGGTGGCAGCGGTGGGATGAGGTTTCATGATTTTGACTATGGCTTGGTAAAGCAGATGGAGGTATAAACCCCATGCGCAGATGAGGCAGGACAGGATGGAGTGGGAAGTGGTGGAGACAAGTTGGTACAATGCGGTGCTGGAAGCGGACGGAGACAGCTCTCGAGTTAAGAAGACATTGGCGAACAACGTGTCTCTACTGTTACTCTTAATCTGTATCTGCCAATGTTCTGTTTGCAAATGTTTGATTGACACCAATTATGATGTAAACAAGTGACTTTCGGTTTCCTTCTGTCTGCTCCAAACATACTGATTAGGTGATTAACAACAAAGGGTGGTTAATTAAGTGGGTTACAACTGGGCCGTTGCGAGGTAACTGTGGGTGATACAGTTGAGAAAAATCTTGATTTGTATAAAAAGATTAATCGCGCGATTTTTGGAACGGCTGGCTGGTCAGTATGTCGGTGGAGGAGCTTCAGCGCAGGTTGGAGGCCATTGAGGTGGAGCTGGAGAAAGAGAGGGAGACAGGTAGGAGGCTCATTGAAACCAATGACAGGCTCTTGCGGGAGCTGACAGAGGCCGCGGGTGGGGATGCGTCGCAGACGCCTGTGTATATCCAAAGGGAGAGGAAACGCCCTGTCTTTTCCGGACCACCCTCGGGTCCAACTGGACTCGAGATCGAAGAATGGGTGGTGGCCATGAGGGCACACCTCACTACCCATGGGGGGCTAACTGATGCTCAGAAGGTGGCGGCCATACTGGAGCAGCTTGATGGCCAGCCACGACGGAAGATGCGGCACCGGGCTGAGTGCAAAACAGCCGAGGACGTTTTTAAGGTCCTGTTAGATTTGTTTAGTTCCACCGGTGTTGGCATGACAGTGGCTGCCCTGAAGGAGAAATTCTTCACCCGCAGACAGGGAGGTGCAGAGTCCGTCATCGACTTCTCGCACGGACTCCTTAAGCTTCAGGAGCAGGTTAGGGCCCGAGACCCAACCCGGCCCTTGGTAGACGCAGAGCTTAATGAGAGGTTGGCTCTAGGTGTTAAGGACAAACACCTGAGCCGGGACCTCCTCCGCTTCCTAGAGGCTCACAAGGATGTGGGCTACATGGAGCTGAGGGACAAGGCCCTGCAGTGGTCTGGCAGGGACTCAATGGTGGTGCACTCCGCAGAGGAGAGGGCAGAGCTGAGTGCAGATCTGATTGATCAGATCACTCAACGGGTATGTAACCAGCTGGTGGTTAAGTCCGAGAAGCCAGCTGGACCCAAGAATATTGCCAGCTCCAAGAAAAAGTGGGAGCCTCGTTGCTACAAGTGCAATGAGCGTGGTCACTTGAGAAGGGACTGTCCCAAGACCAAGAGTTCAACCCCACAGGGTCAGGACTCTGGGTCTGCAGGAAACTAGAACCCCCTACTGTCGGGAGCCAGACAGTGGGAGGGGGCTCTTCCGGCTCTGAAGGTGCATCTACTGAAGAGGTTGTGAAGTTTGGGATAGGTAAGTGCCCATATGGAAGTTTAGGGCTGGGCGACATGATTGCTCCATGTCTCCTGGACACAGGCTCTAACCTATCCACGGTCACGGAATCCTTCTATAGACAACATGGGGAGGCAAGGGAACAGCACTGGTGGATCCAAGTAGTTGGCTAACCATAACAGCAACCAACAATCTTGGAGTCCCCTGTGCTGGATATTTCCAGATTACTGTGTATGTATTGGGAAGGTACATCAAAGATGTTGGCTTCTTTGTGAAGAAAGCCACACTTGACAAGAGGGAGGATGAGGTTCTCGTTGGTTGTAATCTGCTTAACAGATTGGCGGCCCTCTTGGAAGAGGAGATGGGACCAGTATATATTGCACAGATAAGACAGTCACTGCTGGAAGGGGAATCTTGGGCACGAGTTTTACCATTGTGCCAAGCGGCTATGGCAAAGGCAGCTAATCCAACAGGAATCATTAGCCTTCTGAAGATTGCAGGTAAGAATTCTGTGAGGATCCCAGGTCGAACTGTAGTAACTGTGAAGGCTACAGCCCACAAAATGCGGCACAGTTACACAGGACTGGTTCAGCCTAGTGATACTGCTGGTCTTCCTGTAAATGTGAGTATACAGGAAAGCCTTAGCCCAGTGTCTCAGCAGGGATCACTGCATGTCTCACTTGTCAACCATGGCAGGGAGGCTGTTTGGATACCAGCCAGGGCCCGGTTGGGGGAAATCCATGAGGCAACTGTCATCGGTAAGGACATTGAGGAGCAGTGTAAGCTCAGGATGCAAGGGGCGAGGCGGACACAGGAGGAGGGACGGAAGACTAGGGTAGAAGATCTTCCCTTCAATATTTCTCAGAACCTTACAGAGGAACAGAAAGCTAAACTGAGTCGGACCTTGAAGGACCACTCCATGGTGTTTAGTTTAGAAGAGGGAGATCTGGGTTGTGCAACTATCGTTGAACATGAGATCCCGTTGGAGCACAACACTCCAGTGAGATTAGCTCACCGTAGAATTCCACCACACCTGCAAGAGGAAGTAAAGAGTGTTCTTCATGGCTGGTTAGAGAAGGAAGTTATAAGGGAATCAACAAGCCCTTATGGTTCACAGATAGAAGTTGTCCGTAAAAAGGATGGGAAGCTACGGATCTGTGTGGACTTCAGATCTCTTAACCAGAAGACCAGTAAGGATGCCTATCCACTTCCGAGGATAGAAGAAGCTATTGATGCTCTACGAGGAGCCAAATACTTCTGTTCCTTGGATCTGGCTCATGGCTACTTACAAGTGCCAATGGCTGAGGCAGACAAGCCAAAGACTGCCTTCCGTGCTGGGACTGGTGGACTCTATGAGTTCAACAGAATGCCATTTGGCTTATGTAATACCCCAGCAACATTCCAGCGATTAATGGACGGTATCTTTGGTGATGTGAACTACCAACATGTTCTAATATACCTTGATGACCTGCTTGTCTTTGGTAGTACATTTGAGGAGACTCTGCAGAGGCTAAACAATGTACTGGAGCGTCTTGGAAAGCATGGTCTGAAGGTCAAACCAGAGAAGTGTCATCTATTCAAGGAGGAGGTGAAATACCTGGGACATATAGTGTCAGCTGAAGGTGTGGCTACCGATCCAAGCCTGACCAAGGAAATCCTTGAGTGGGAAAAGCCAAGAACGGTAAAACAACTTTGATCTTTCCTGGGTCTAGCTTCCCACTATCGTAGGTTCGTCAAAGGGTTTGCCAAGATAGCATCTCCCTTACACGACCTGCTCGGTGGTGGAACTAGGAAGAAGGGAAAGAAAGAAAAAGTTTCCTTGAGTGATGAGGAATTCAGAGGTCATTGGAATGAGGAATGTGATCAAGCCTTTGAGGCATTGAAGCAGAAGCTGACCAGCCCACCAGTACTGGGATACCCAGACTTCAAGCATCCTTTTACCCTTGAAACAGATGCAAGTCATCAGGGTCTTGGGGCAGTGCTTAGTCAGGTACAGGATGGTAGGCAGGTGGTCATTGCCTATGCTTCAGGGGGCCTCAGGAAGTCGGAGCGAAATATGGAGAATTATAGTTCCATGAAGCTGGAGATGCTAGCGCTGAAGTGGGCAGTGACAGATAAGCTGCGTGATTATCTAATTGGAGCTCAGTTTACTGTCCTAACTGACAATAACCCACTAGCTCATCTTGGAACTGCCAAGCTGGGAGCTGTCGAGCAGCGCTGGGCAGCAGATTTGGCCCTCTATTATTTTACCATCAAGTATCGTTCCGGAAGGGAGAATCAGAGTGCAGATGCACTCAGTCGCAAATCACAGGTAAATAGTTTGGATGCTGTGGTTGAGCACACTCGCGTCCCATTAGCTGTGCACCAGGCAGCTGTTCGACGGACGCTTATTACAGTCAGAACAAATGAGACCAAAGCTCGAGAGTCGCTGAAGGGTGAAATGGTTGAGACTAGCACCCTCCCTGTATTAGAGGGCAGAGATGTTAAGCAGATGCAGGAAGCAGATCCTGTGCTGAAACACCTGTCTGGATTGAGCCATCGCCCAACTGCTCCACAGCTCGGGCGGTATCCAAAGGAGGTCCGGAGGGTTCTTAGGGACTGGGACAGCCTAGAGCGGATAAACGACATCTGGTTCCGTAAAGTGACTGTTGGGGGGGGAGGAAGTCAAACAGCTCCTACTGCCCCATGCTTTGAGACTGGACATCCTTCGGGAGCTCCATGACAAGGCTGGACACCAGGCAGTGGAAAGAACTCTGGCTCTTGTACGTCAGCGATGTTTCTGGCCTGGTATGACAGCAGATGTGGAAAAACATGTGAGAGGGTGTGAGCGGTGCATCATAGCAAAGACACCACGCACTGGGAAGCTAATGATGGGTAGCCTGATTGCTAAACAACCCCTGGACATTGTGGCTATGGACTTCACAGTCCTCGAGATGCCCACAGATGGTCGGGAGAATGTATTGGTAATGACTGATGTATTCAGTAAGTTTACCATGGCATTCCCGACAAGGGACCAGAAAGCAAGTACAGTGGCTAAACTTTTAGTGAATGAGTGGTTTGTAAAAATTTGGAGTTCCTCGTCGGTTACACTCCGACCAGGGTTGAAATTTTGAATCAGAAGTAGTCTCAGAGTTATGCAGGTTCTATGGTGTGAAACGCTCCCGGACAACTCCATATTATCCAGAGGGGAACGGGTAGTGTGAGAGATTCAACAGGACTCTGCATGATTTGCTAAGAACACTACCCCCAGGAGAGAAGAGGAGGTGGCCAGTCCACCTACCTGAGTTGGTGTTTGCCTACAACATCACTCCACATGCTAGTACTGGATACTCACCTTATTATCTACTATTTGGCAGAGAGCCTCGTCTCCCTATCGACCAGCTATTAGACGATGTAAGGAATGAGCGGCTTACTGCTGGAGAAGGGGTGACGGGGGTAGAGGCATGGCTGGAGGAACACCAGCGCAGTCTTGAGGATGCAATGGAGAGGGCTGGATCCAACATTGAGGAGGCTGCTCTGAAGCATCAAGACCGGCATAACAAAGATGTTAGTGCAGACACTGATATTCCTGTAGGTGCCAGGGTATTCCGATTGAGTCGGTCAGTCAGGGGACGAAACAAAATCCAAGATCGCTGGGATAGACAACCATATATCATCACAAAGAGAAATGGCAATGTCTACACAATCAAAAGTGCCAGTGATCCTGAGGATGTCAGGACCCTGAATCGGAGGGACCTGCTCCACTGTCAGAGTCTGCATGAACCAATAGGTGCGGACAGCGATGGTCACATAGTTGTACAAGGTAACCCGGCTATCCACCAGCCGGCCAATTATGAGGAAGACAATACATCTGACAGTGAAGATGATCTTCTTGTTGTTCCTGCGGCTATTCCACCAGTTAATGCCGAAGAACAATGGTACCAGATCAGGTAGAAGGTGACAGTGAACCTGAGGGTGGCCAGGTGCAAGAACCGGCCCCAAGGAGAACAAGCAGGAAGGGTGCGGGACACCATCCTAACCCGTACAACCTGCCTAGATCAGTAGTCGCCAATGAACAGCAAGGCAATACTAATGATCATACAACAGTGATGTTGGGACAGATGGCTGAGGCACATCTGTTGATGCTGCAACTAATGGTGAGGAAGTGACTTATGACTGAAGTAGCTTGCAAGGGTATGGCTCTAGACCCCTAAAATCGACATGGCGACATGAGCATTTTTTGGCCTAGTGACATGTGACATGGCCACTTCCTTAAAATCGACACAGTGACATGGCAATTTCTTAAAATCGACATGGTGACATTGCAATTTCTTAAAATCGACATGGGGACATGGCAATTTCTTAAAATCGACATGGGACATGGGGACCCCCCCATCAAGGGCCCCAAGGGTGCTTTGCAAAAAGTTGGGGCGGATGTGATCTGTCAGAGTCCATCTACTCTAGTACAGAGTTTACCCACTTGGAGGAGCATGTGTCATTTACTCACTCTCCAGGCATACATGGCCCTTGGGGAGCTGCTCTTCAACCTAGGGCCCTAGACCCCTAAAATCGACATGGCGACATGGGCATTTTTGAGCTTAGTGACATGGGACATTGGCACTTTCTTAAAATCGACATGGGGACATGAGCTTTTCTTATAATCGACACAGTGACGTGGACATTTCTTAAAATCGACACAGTGACATGATCATTTCTTAAAATCGACATGGGACATTGGGGACCCCCCATCAAGGGCCCCCAACCTGTGTGCTGGGAGAGGGAGGCTTGCTTTCAAAGGAAAAGGACCAGGAGCCCTTTTGTTTCTGCTTTTAGGGCTGAAAGCCCCTTTTCCCCATGGAGGATCCTCCAAAGACATACTGACCACCCAGCTGATGTAAGTTACCACACTTTGGCTATATTTGTATGTGCATTTACCATAAAGGGTAACTTTGTGAGGGTTTCTTATACTAAATGTATAGTGAAGTATGGAGTAAGGGGTGGGTTTCTGTGGTGGGTGTAGCTGACCCTATCTGACCCCAGCATACCACAGCACTGTGGGGTGTACTGGCGGCAGGCAGGGGGACCCAGACTGCTTTGGGTAGAGTTGTTATATCTTCTGTCTGTATAAGAAATGTATGTCTTATATGGAAGGGTGCATATAGTTAGTATGCAATGTATTGGTATATGTGTAGTGAGTCATTTGTATAGTGATTCTATATATGTGTAGTACCATGTAGGTAAAGTGGTTCCAACTAACTTGGAATATCTATATTTTGATTATAGGAGAGATGGTTAGGGGGAGGAACCCTGATTAGGCAATGACTTGCCTGGTTCCCACTGTTTGTGTGTGGGGTAAGTTGTGAATTAATTACAATGATTCTATGACTGATGTTTCTACTATATGGAAAATGTTCAACTTCTGTACTGGGGAGTTGTATGTCAAGGTGCTGCCTACTAGAGTAGCATAGACTTGGCAGATGTAAATGTAGAAGCCAATGGTGCAATGTATATCTAAATGCTGATGGTTATTGTTTCAGAGTAAATACATTGTCCATTTCTGCTGGCTTAGGTCTTAGGATATTATCCTGTAGATCACTGATATTATACATGTATAAGACCATGTTAGTGTGTTAAACTATAACATATTGGTGTAGACTTGCACGGCTCCATGATGCCATACTTGGGTATTCATGCTTGACATAGACTTGCATAAGTCCCATGTAGTATTTTTGTAAAGTGTGAAATAGACTTGCACAGGTCCATTATACAATTTATGTATTGTATGTATAGGTAGACTTGTGCATGTCCTCATGACAATAATTTTCTATTATTGTGTACTGATAATAGACTTGTCAATAGTCTCTAAGACATTATTTTTGTCTTGTATTTTTCAGGTTTAATTTTATTCTCGGTTTTGTTACCGCATACTCATCTTTTACCTTGCCATGAATAAATAGTCATTATCACAACCTCATTCCGCAACCTTTTCTTTTTTTATAATGTGTGACTAACTTCACGCTACCACTTAGTTGGTCCGTCACATTTAGGCGCAACTTTATATTATTTGGTCATTATTCATCAAGGGGGTTCAGGTTGAGGGGGGCGTAAAAACTTTTTACCCCTCATGAGGGGGTATAAGAACTTTTGACACCTCTCGAGGGAGGATGGCTTAAAAAATTTGGCCCTTTATTTAGCGAAAAAGAAAAAAAACGTGCGAAAACTTACCACCCTTGCCCCCCCCCCCCGTCGATAAATAAAGATCACTCCTTTATGTACTCCTGCTGCACCTTTTGGAAAGTATTCCAAAGTTTTGCACATAAAATTCCACCATCTCGAAAAAAAAAAGACTTTTGCATATCTAAAATCATTACTGGTATGTTGTAATTGTTTAATACAGATTACCCTGGAGACCAGATGCAACATCCCACTACCTTATCCACAAGTTCCACCCAAAGTGTACACCTCCTGTAACACAGCATCAGGGACACAACAGAAGGACTTGAATGATGAACTAGAGGCCTTTGTATCCAGTCAACCAAAAGGAGAATTGTGCTTATCACTGCCACCAACTTTATCAAGTCATCCCCAGATGAACCCAGAAAAAGTCCACCAAAGCAGAAGTCAAAACACACTGGGCTCTCCAGACTTTGGATCTACAGTAAGGGTCTAGACCCCTAAATTCGACAGGGTGACATGGCCATTTCTTAAAATCGACATGTGACATGGAGCTTAGTGACAAGGACATGGAGAATGAAAAGGTTAGTGACATGAGACATGACCTTTCCTTAAAATCGACATGTGACATGGAGCTTGGTGACAGGGACATGGGGAAATAGAAATTTAGTGAGATGTGACATGGCCTTTTCTTAAAATCGACATGCGACATGGGGACCCCCCATCTCGACCCCCTACAGTCATCATATATAGCGCAAGCGCAAGGAACTGCTGTAGAAAATCTCAGAATGTGCTCAAGAGCTGGGACTGACTGAGTTCTGCCTTCCAGGGAAGACCGGGGTTATTTGTGTCAAAGGATTTAGTAGTTTGTGTGATGAATATTGGCGTAGGCTGCGCTATCCAAATTGGAAGCACATTTCGTGTAAGCATAGAACAGATCAAACCATTGACAGTGGTGAAGAGCCTTTAGATGCTTTAAACAGCTTTCAGATCTTTACCACATGGATTTGGGAAAGTTTCGAGAATATTTGGAGAAACATGGGTGTGAAAACGTGTTTACATTTATTTTTGGACTCGATGCAACCTCACCTAAAACCTAACCTGTTTTATGCAAAAATCACCTGAAAGCCTAACCTGTCTTATGCAAAATAAAGAATCTCAAATTCATATGCCTATACATGGGTGCCCAAAATTTGAAGTGTCTCAAGGATTGCCCCTGTCGATTTTTAAAGTGCCTGTCTTTTCTGGGCCTCTCCGTCGATTTTAAAAACCCGTGTCGATTTCTTAGGCATATCTATTTCTACATTTGTCATATTTACAATCCAAGAAGTGCAATGAACTATCTTAACTCTGGCTACCGTAATCTCCCGCGTATAAGGCACGTTTTTTTTATGAGGGGTTCTAGCCAAGACCTTTTTTTGATGTTACACTCCCCCTCAATCATAACAGGACTTAAGGGTATCCTGGGGGTCCCAGAGGGCCCTAGCTACACATAACTTTTTGGATTTTAAAAATCGGTTCAGTAGAACAAGTTATGAATTTTTTGTTGTTGTTATTTTGACCCTATTCTCAACTCTAGTACGTCTTATACGCGGGAGGTTATGATAGTTATGCTTGCTGAAACATCATATCCAATTGTTTGGAGTTTTTACTTACTATTAAATTCAGTTAGTTTTTTTTTCTCTATCATGGTTTCCACAAGAATTGCACATCAAAATTCCATAAACTTTCCCTCAACCAAATATAATTTCCCTGAGGTAATTTCAGTCCCCGAGAATATGACAATCAGAGCATCAGTCTTAGAAAAAAGCGATGCCCTCAGTGCTTTATCAGATTCTCCGTCCCCTTAACCTATTGAGGGCTAGCATTGACTATAGTCGACACCATGGTAGGCCTAGCGTCGACTAGTTAGTTAGTTAGTTAGTGTTTTACGGCACGTCAGCTACTGGTGATGGCTATTTGTGCCTAAAGGTTTTATGGAAGAAAGTTTCTACTGTTTAAATTTGACTGTAGTATCCCAGGTTCTTGACATATGCAAGTATTGTATCCGGTCTGCAGGTATCAAATAACTCTTTCAGTGTTGTACATTGATGGTATTGTGCCCTGATGGGGCACTGGCTACATTCCACAAGGAAATGTTCCACCGTCAGGTGTTTTTGACACCTGTTGCAAAGCGGTCTGGGTTCTCTCTTCATGAGGTGTGAATGCGTTAGTCTGGTGTGGCCTATTCTTAGTCTGTTCATGATAATTTCTTCTCTTCTGCTCTTGCATTTGGCTTTCTTGGTTGTGCCTATCTTGGGCTGTATTTTGTAGAGTTTATTGTCTCTTTCAGCGTCCCATGACTCTTGCCACTTTTGGTGGATGTATTTCCTGATTTTCCGTTTGAGGTCCTCTGATGGTAGAGGCATATCTATTGGAACTTGATTTGTTGCATCCTTGGCAGCAACGTCTGCTAGGTCATTGCCATGGATTCCTTCATGGCCTGGTACCCAAGCATACGCTATCTTCTTTCCAGCTAGAGCAAGACTATTGTGTCGTTCCAACACTCTTTTCACGAGAGGGTGTGTCCACTTGCTATGCTGCATTGCTGACAGTGATGATTTGGAGTCAGATACAATCAGGTAGTTGTTGCCTTCTGATGTCTCAATGTGATCTTGTGCTAGGTATAACGCATGTAGCTCTGCTGTGTAGATGGAGGCTTTGTCTGGCAGGCGTTCTTTGAAGGCATGGGGTCCTAGAACGGCTGCAGATGCTGTTTTGTCTGCCATATGTGATCCGTCGGTGTAGATTGGTACGTGATCTCTGTAACTATCACGCAGTTCATTGAATGCTGCTTGATATGTCGACTATAGTCGATACCATGGCAGGCCTAGTGCCGACTATAGTCGACGCCCATTATATAGGATTAGTATAGGAATTGAGAATAGGCTTGTCCTCTAGGAGCTATACTTTTTTCGGAGGCAGTCCCCATGGGCAGGGCAACAATTTTTGCTCTGCCCTTAAAGGGTTAAGGCCACACCAAGTGTATGTTAAGCTAATAGATCATGGATGTTGGAGCCCTAGGGGAGTCTATGCTGGAGCGGCGAGGGTATATCCAGCATAGACTCCCCGTGGGCTCCAACATCCATGACCTAATAGGTTTATACCACCATTTCCTCCATTTTGTATCAATTTCTTACCTGAAATCCAAAGAATATAGCCAGGCGAAGACATTTTGGAAGTGCTAGCGACACGGCCCGTGGCCGCTCTGCGCGAAGCCATTGTTTTTGTTCCTTGCCGGGACAGGTACTGCCGTGTTCACACTCACTTTTCGTATGGAATCCAACCATGACATGTTATAACATTGAAATCCAAAGAAGTTTTCGATCCATAGACGAGGAATGCGTGCTAATTTTCTCCATTTTCTTCGATATAAATAAGAATCCATTGATTTTCCAAACGGGTCCGAAATTTTCGGCGTCTTCCTCGTACAGCGAGCGGATGACCTATATCCACATCCGGGCCACTGACACACTTTCGCCATACAAGGAGGCGGGTGGGAATGGCCGGACCGCGACTCGCGTACGTTGGGAAAATCAATGGATTCTTATTTATTTTGAATATATCGGACATGTCAAGCATGGAGTACTCATCTAGAATGTCTAGGGATATGTATGTTTTAATCTGAAGACTTGTCATGGTTGGATTCCATACGAAAAGTGACTGTATACACAGCGGTACCTCTCCCGGCAAGGAACAAAAACAATGGCTTCGCACAGAGCTAACCGGGCCGCGACTCGCTTACGATAGAAAAATCATTGGATTCTTATTTATATCGAAGAAAATGGAGAAAATTAGCACGCATTCCTCGTCTATGGATCGAATACTTCTTGGGCTTTTAATATTATAACATGACAAGCTTGGAATCAAGACGAAAACTGACTGGAAACGTACCACTAGGACCTCAGGTTAGAATTTATTTACTTTCGCATTGGATTTCATCACCGTTCAGTGTGGCGCTATGGCTAAGGCCTTCGCCTACCACCACTGCGGCCAGGGTTCAATCCTCATACCAGTTGGGACGATTTTTCACCATTGAAACAATGGCGAGACTAAATTTCTATGTCCGCCAGCGTCTCCCTAAATATTCTAAGTCCAACTTGACCTCGAAAAAGTATATACCAAAAATTTCAAAAATACATAAGGGTGGTATATGCAGAATATACCACGTATATATCGGATATAAAACCACCGGAAGTGCCGAAATCGTGGTATAATGGTTTATGAAACGCGCTCTCCATACTTTTGAGAATACAAATTTGATCTTGTGTACGGATTTTGCTTGTCTTAATTTCGATGTTTCTTTGTAAAGTTCAGCAATTTTTTTTAAACATGAAATTTGCTTGTGCCTCACTTTGCCAGCAAGGAATTCATTGGAGTGAGTGAGTGAGTGAGTGAGTGAGTGAGTAATGGTTGTTTAACGCCAAGCCGACAGCTAAGGTCATATTCATGGCGGAAAAAGTACATTAGACATCACGTCACAAAGGAATACATGTGCCTGTGCCCATGCATATGGACACCAGACACATGTAAGAAAGAGGGGACAGGAAAGAGGAGATTCAAGGAACGAATATGTGCCAGTGCCCGCGCATATGGACATCACCCACACTCAGAGAGGATAGAAAAGGAAGACATAGACCCCTTTTAAAGATGGCCTGGGGCTGGCAAGGCCCGAGGAATTCATTGGACAACAAAAATAAAACTAATCACACTTTTTTTCAAACCGAAATCCCACAATTTTTGGTGTGGCCCTATTTTGAATTTCCATATGTGCGAGAAATGTTGGGTGAGACCAATCCTGATTGGTCTATGTATTGATACGGTCAGTACCACTACTACTCACCCACCTGCTACTCCTACACACACACACACACACACACACTGCTACTCCTCCCTGAACATACCTGTGGGCAGTGACCCACTACTGCAGCCTGCCAGCCTAAGGGCACACACACATGGGACTCTTCCACTGCTTCAATTTTTTTTTTTATGTAATTTCTCTGTATTAATATGTTATTACTTGTTAATAAATAGGGCCGGGTCATTTGGACTCAGTTTAGCCCAGACCGCAGCTACTCGTCCTTCATTACTGTTCCAGAATCAATATGGTGTGAAATCCCAGTCACTTTCTAAACGACACCATTTAATCTATGGAATACTAGTTCAATTGTGTTATCGCATAAAGCCACCACTTGACATAGCACTGGCGTACTGAATGTTAGTATTTTCTTTACGATATAAGTAAGCAGGGGTAGCCAAACTTTTTGAGCCATGGGACCGCAGCTTTAGAAATCCACTGGCCCACATGTTCTCACTTCATATGAAAAAAATAACCCTGTTTTCATATCATTAATAATCATGATTGACTGCAATACCTGGCCATTTTCCCTTTCTAACATGGTAATATATTGGCAAATACCGTATCAATTTGGTAAACTGCCCTCCGGATTTTTAGATGATTGGTATTTTCGGAATGGCCTAAATCTCCCCTTTGTGGATGGTAACATCCTCCCCATCCCAGAAATCTGAGATTTCACATCCCTAGAACATTAAGGCCACACCAAAATTTGTCTCAGGTTTCCTATAAATGGTAGCGAACTTAGTCTTACACATCCACATACTATGTGGATATAACAGTGGGGAAAAGGGGTATGCTAGTGGATTTTCGTGCGCATAGCGGAAATCTACCCCCCCCCCCGTAAGTCTGAAACTTGTCCTGTTTTTATTTTCCTTCCTCTTTTGTTTGCTAGTAAGGTAGTTTTGTTTTTCTTTTGCCCCAAGCCTCAGGAGGAGCTCCCCGAGTTGTTCATGGATTATCCAGAGATGCCACTCACTGGCCGACAAAAACCAGGAAAACTGGACGTTGGACACATTTTCCCAGGAATTTAACAATTTAATACAGAAATCTTGGAATAAAAAACAGGAATTCCTGGTAAACCAGGAAAAGTGGCATCTCTGATTATCACTCACTAAACTTTTGTGAGAAAAGGAAAACATGAAATCATGTTTGTTTATGAATAGATAACAAAAGCAATCACTTCTTTTACAATATTTATTTCTTCCTTAACAATTTAATCACTGCTGTCAACGTTCACGGTTTGCAGTCCTGCAAATCGAACAAAAGAAAAGGACACTGTTAGAGGTGATTGACAAATTTATAAACAAATTAGTAAGCGAGAAATAACTTCCTAGACTCAACGATGAACTTTATCGTTCTGCTAATAACTAATACAATGTCATATACCGGTACTTCGTTTCATCTGAACATTTCTCTCACATATTGCAATAGATACAGTAGTATTTGCTATCATATAGTTGGAACGTTTTGATTCTTTTTACTTCTGGATATCAGGGCTTTTGACAGGGCTGCGCAGCGTGTTAAACACGCATTTAAGGCTTAAATGCCGCATTTAAATGGTTAGATGTGCGCCAAATGGCCCATAGGCTATGCCACGGCATAGGTATTATTTCTTTTTTAACAGGACAAATTTCATGCTAAAAATAACACAGAAATGGCAGACCCCTCATTGGAAAGATGGACGTCTGCAGATTTAAACAATGGATTTTAACATTGTCCCAAAGCTTCAATACTTGTAGTCACTTTTGAGTTAACTTTAATATTAACAGAAATCTTCAGCATTTTCATTAACTCAGTCTAAGTCATTTGCACATGTGGTTGATACAACCAAAACTATGATCTATTAAAGCATAACTTCATTCATGAAAAAGTCCATGGGTCTATAATGAAAGCATAAGACTAAGTACTGGTATATCATTGTCATAAACATAATACTTGTGTAAGGTCATGAGCGGTGGTTATTTATACAGAATAAGTGGCTGCATTTTCCAACAAAGGTTTTGGTTTCAAATTCTTCCATTCTTGTCCCATTGGCTCTCAAAATGGCACATTAAATACTGCAGAAGTGCGCCATTTGTCCCATTGCAAAAAATCCTGTCAAAAGCCCTGGGATATGTATTTACTTTTATGCTTTCAGCTTTTTATATATTGTATTATGCCAAAAAACAGTGCAAAGAAATGAAGACTTGCCCTTGAATGTTGTGACTGGAACGTAGGTAATGAGAGTGTACAGCTTATGGGGAGAGTCCTCATCTTCGTTCCTCTTACGAGCGAGACGGACACGTACGCGGAAGGGTACATTCCTGAAGTTGTCAATATGCACAGCTTTTAGTCACATAATATGTAGTTGAGAAACCAAACGTCACAATGGGAGTTAAATATCAATCACCAGTACTGGAACCGGCAGCCATAATTATCCAGGCATAATTTACAAAGAGCTGCTACAGATATGTATAAATACCTAAACCAAACTACCATAACTGATAATATCCAACACAAAACATATCATAAAGCACCTGGGGGGGGGGGGGGGGGGGGTGACTATTTGAGGTTTTTGTACTGTTGTATGTAATAAATCCCCAGCCTATAAATCGCAGAATGACCATGGCAAATCCAAGCTTGTATGTTGAGTTTCTACTTTAGATCAGACTCGAACACTTTTCATTTGATACTGGGCCAGCATGAAGACAACAAAGCCCCCCCCCCCCCTCGTCTCTCCTTCAATTATTGTCAGAATACAGGGATGTAAGTCACGGTGCATGAACAATTCTGAAGATACACGCAGAAATTTAGTATAATAATATAAAACTTTGACCAAAGAATGGAAATTTGGGTACACCTAAAGGCACATCAAACTCGAACTCAAAACATTCTGAAATCTGCAAAAATTCTGAAAACTTATATCCCTGACTGAATATGACACACACAAAAAAAAAATCAACATAATTATTAATAAAAGTCAATTTGACAGATTAGTGCAGGAAATTGTATCATTAATGAGTTCAGAATCTACTTACTTTACTCCCTTGGACCACATGTGTTTGTTAAGGCGGGTGTCTACACGGACATCAGGTGTTCCCATCATCTTCTCAGCGAACTTCTTAAGTTCCCTGATGGCCCTGGGTGCCCTGCGTTTGAAGCCACTAGAGTAGACAAATGCAATGATACAGGTTAAGTATTTCTCAAATACAAAGGTATGGTAAACATCTGGGCCCTCTCTCATTTTTTTCTGTGTCACTGGGGGATTTTAAAAGTACACGTCAAACAGTAGCAAAATAATCCAACACCATTTATACCAACAAGTTTACACTTCACTTTTTGCTGTACGCCCAGATATAGCACATCTTATAGCACAGCCAGGATCGGCACCACATTTCTTTTACAAATGTTCAAGACCCAATTTCAGGGGGTCTAGGGAGGCCATCCCTTTGAGGCCTGCACACCACAGTAGAGGGTTGTTGGTCCACAAAGGCCTATGAATAGCTCCGGTCATGATACGCTCACTCAAATATTGCCTAAAGCAGACTTATTGGGGTATTCCCCTTCAAGCTTATCTTTAAATTGGTACCACTATGATGTCACTGTGATGAGTCAGTAATAGATTTTAACGCAATTTCGAAAGCTTAGGTCACCAGGGATGTAAGTCAGTCATGGACAAAAATCAGGAAGCCATACATTTACTTGATATAAAAGACTTCTGTTTTTTTTTTCAAACAGCCTTCCTTACCACTGGTATAGGGAAAATGTATGTCATTCAAAATTTTCAGAAATCAGGAAATCCTGATAAAACCTGAAGACTTACATCCCTGGGTCACATACCTGGCAAGAACTAAATACACAATGTCACTGTGGTGAATGGGGGATTCAGAAATGGGGATTCAGTACTGGGAGTGAGCACTTACATATTCCCCTACTTGTACTTTTGACTGCACTGGGCAGTGGGAGTGATCCTAGGAGGGGAGATACTATTGTAACTGGAGAGATTGATGGATTGATTGTTTTACACAGATATTCTAGTGTTTGAATGAGGCTCAGTCCGTTAGTTTCTTTTTCTCGAGTTATTTAAAACCTGCTTGCATGAAAAACCCAAACAGGTATGCTTGTTGCCTGTAGATACAGGAAGTTCACACCCGTGAATGACTAGATCGGTTTATGGAGTAGAAAAGTGTGTGGGGCTGTGAGGCTGAGTTTGCACAACGGGAAGGTAGGAATAGTATTTTCTTCTTAGTAAAACTATGAAGTTCAGCTCCCATGTTGCTGTGAAGTACATATGTCATATCATTATGGCGTTCAGAAGGTCAGAACTGGACAGGGTATCCGTCTGGCCGGGGCCTGCACATATAAATATGATACATATGGACAATACAGATACCCTCCCTTCCTACATGCTCACTTCAAAGCCACAAGAAATCTTAGTTTAATCACCTTTAGTTTAGAAATCTGGTATGGACTAGGATTTCTCCTTTTAACCCCTTCCACTCCATAAAGCAGGATTTGCACGCAAATCCCATAGAGTAACAGAAATTCAGGGGTGAAAGGGTAAAGAGACTGCAGACAAGGACGACTCGATTGGGGGCATCTGCATTGATGTCCAATCGAGTCTGACAATATCAAGCATGTTTGATGTCCCCAATCGGATCAGATCGGTACTCCCTGGTTGCCAATCGAATCTGGCCTTAAAGGTGACCGCAGACGGGGCCGAATCGGTCGGCCGATCCTGACGTCGGTGGTGTCTGCTGGGACATCCGATCCAGCCGGTCAAATATCAGGAGTGAGTGAGTAATAGATGTTTAACGCCATTTCGACAGCTAAGGTCATATTCATGGCGAGTGGGTCAAATATCAAACATGTTAATCGGAAACCATACTCCTTAGATACCAATCGAGTCTGGCCTGTCTGCGGTCGCCTTTAGTAACCTCACCTTGAAGTTAATTTTGCTTCTCCACCCTCGACACCATCAGAAAGGTCCCTACTCATTTAGTGATCCCTGCACAACCCCTCCCAGTCCATCAGTTTCCTATGAAAGGGGCCACCATCACATCAGCCTCTACGTTGCCGGCATACTTAAAGTAAACACATACGTAGGTAGGCACTGAAATACCTCCAGTGCATGATTCTGCTGCAGTGGAGGTGTGAAACTGTGATAAAGCTGAAACTGGGGAGGTTTAACTCTCCTTTGGAAGCTCATTCTGAATCTATTTATTGGAGGATCTTAACAATCATGGGCTCATTTTAATGGGATTGGATATCCCTTCAAACATTTTTTTTTATATAAGATTGAATGCAAGGAAGTTGGGCTTTGACCCCATTGAATTTCAACCAAAGAATTTTGAACCATTTTATGATAAGATCAGAGCACATAAAAATAAATGGTTCCCACCTGTTCTATGGTTAAAAATGATTTAGAAAATGTATAGCTTTTATTTTTCTAAGGGCCTGCAGGATGTTTGACAGACCCTGCAAACATTTTGGGCAAGATTACTTTGTACACTTTTCCCCACCTCCCCCATGTTGAGCACTTAAATATCAATTAAGACTCCATACAATGCATTTCATATACTGGGAAATTGAAAGATATGAAGATAAGTAATTTTGCTTTTTGGATGAAGTTGTTATGACAATTTAAATGGAAGTACGGTAATGATCATTTAAATATCCTGAGTCAAAGACAATATCCTACCATGATTCTGTCAGAGTGCGCTCTTTGTGGGATAAGATGATATTAAAAATTTCCTTTTAGATTGATTATAATGAAATGTATCATTATTTACATTCTTGGGGGGTAAATCTTGCTTTATAACAGGGGTGTGAAATCCCAAAACGCATTTCCTCTGAAGCGCAATACACCATCTTGTTGGTAAATGTTTTTAGAAGGATAAAAGTGATCTAAATGTTATTTGGGCAGAATATTCACCCTGTGATGTACAGGGATGTTCAGGATTACCAATGGGATGCTAATATATTTCCATCTGAAATGATATTGGCAGAAATTTTAAGTTAGACCTCCCCCCCCCCCCTACAAATGGTAATTTATTTTCTCAGTGGATTTACATAGATCTCAAGAATGGTCCTTCTGAGCATCAAAAACGCGGATTTCCGCGTTTCCGCGGACATTTCACACCCCTGTTTATATCAAAGGGAACTTGTACAAAATAGTCATTTCAGTGATGTAGTCTACATTTCATTCATCACAGAATTGGATCCAAATTAAACTCTTAACTGTGACAGAATTTTGTGTCTGATTTGATATCTTTAACTGGTCACAATTCCACTTTAAATTGGCATAAAGACTTAATTAAAAAAGCAAATCCACTTCTTTTCTCAAGATGTCCATTGCTCATTAGGTAAGCTTCATGGAATAAAGTCTTGAAAAATTAGATAAGTACCTAACATAGGAAAACTTACATCCCATGGATCCTCTTGTGAATGTTGACAGTGAATTCACGAGTCACCACCTCGTTCATGGCAGACTTCTTGCGGGACTGTTTTTTGTCCGGCGCCATCTGAAGTAAACAAACACAATGTCACTTTATAGCACTGGTAATTTAGTCCTGAATAAATGGATCATATTGTAATGGTTCGTATTGACTTATATGTTGGGTGGCTCTTTGGCTCGCTTACCACTAGATGTACCAACACAACACGAGTAGTTCGGGTTGGGCAAAGCCCCAGAAACCCCTACCTCTCGGGTAGGACTTTATTCAATCTCTCTGATGACAAAGTATTAGCGTCTGGACTGGACCATGTCCAGTCCCCTTCTGCCGCTCGTCCGGCTCCTTAGTAGGAGCTGGACGCGAGGCATGGTGCTGCCCCCTCTTGTACCAACGAGGTATCGCAAAGCGACACCTAGCTAGCATAGAAGGAACAAGCACCACACGAACACGTCTCTCGGATGAACGGCACTAATATATATACAATGATGCCGGCCCCTACACCACCCCCACTAGACTTTACCTAGGGTTGTGTGTAATTAACAAGTAACTATTGTTGACTTTATACAGTGGTGTTATAAATAAATAGGTAAGTCTATATATACACAGTTCGTATTAAATATAGAACATTTAAGGGGCATTATAAGTTATATGTACACAATAAGGCATCATCGTATATAACCCGAAGTGTTTATAAATAATAACAAAAATAGGAAGTGGCCCCTTATGGACCATCGACCTATGGTGATAATATTACACGTGTGTTATTATTAAACATGAGACGCGACGAAGAATATTCGATGTGTAGTAAGGTGATATTGAAAAATTTTTACAATGTTTTTACCGACCCGAGGTGGGGTAAATAACCCGAAAAAATTTTGACTTTTACTTACAAGAATATAATATACGATATAAAAAAAATTTATACAAAATATGAAATATAGGTGTCCTACCAGGGTAGCAGGATCACCCTTACAATATACCGGACTTCCGGCGAACCTGGAACGACTGGTTTCTGCAGCTCCATCCGGCGACATATGTGTGGTGGCAAACCACGTTGCTGTTATGATGTGCCCTGATGAAGATGGGAAGATGGAGACCCGGTTAGATGTTGTAGTCCATTGGGTGTTCGGGTTAGCGTCCATCCTCGCTGCAGGTTACGATCCAGGTATCAGGAGTCCAGCGTAAGGAACAGTGCCTCTGGCATATTAAATGCATTTACCCTCGGGTACCAGGAGACACCAACAGATGGACACTCAAAGATCTTCAGGATCTGTGTCCATCTTCTCAGCCGGCTCAACTGAGGCAGATGGAGCCGAGCTGCTACAGCTGCTCGTAGAGAGCGCCGCTGAAGCCTCGCTGGGAGTCTCGCTCCCCAAGCTCAAGGCCCTCATCACTGCGGACGGGCTGTCCATTGCCTCGGATGCTGGTGCAGCAACCGTGGCAGTTGGGACAGCCCGGTTCCAAGTGGGGGGCGGGAGCAAGAGAGCTGCCGGAATCGGCGGAGCAGCCGGGACCGGTGGAGTGGCCAGGACCGGTGGAGTAGCCGGGGCTGGCGGGGCATCCGGGGGTATCTCTGGAACGAAGATGAGAGACGACGGTAAGCCGTCCCACTCCTCCAGATGTTTCCCGAATGCCAAGAAAAACTTGAGGTCCGCCTCCTTAAATCGATGGATATATCTGGAGTTTTCAGCTTCGTGAAACTCTTTAAGCTTTTCGGCTTCCTTCTGTTTTCGCCGGCAGGACTCGAGGGCCTCCTCGACCTTCTTCCTTTCCAGCTCCCTGATTTTATCTTCCTCCCGCCTCTGGATCTCGTAGACCAGATTGACGGTGGCTTCAGTCATCACACGCCAGTAGTCAACAGACTTCTGGCGGTGCAATGCCTGCCATTCTTCCATCAGCTCATTCTGGATCTGAACCGTTCGGACATCGCGGTGGTCGACGAACGTGTTCGGATCCTGAAGACCTGACAGGGTACCGGAGATTAGTTCCATTAGGGGTACCCGAGGACCTGTTGGTGGAACTATCACTGGTGGTGGCGCTGGGGCCTCCACTAAGACAGGCGGGGTGCCTGTTGGAGGAGCAGACGGGCCCTCTACCGTGATGCCTCCTCGGCCTCGGCCACCACCCGGAGAGCCTCGGGTGGACTCCAGCCCACCGCGGCCCCTACCACGAGCTTTGGCCCGGCCCAAGGGGGTAAGGACCTGCGACTCGGGTCCAGCCGGTCCCATTGAAGGGAACTTCGCCGCGTACTCACTGTACGTGGGGCGTTTGCCGGAGGATCCCTCTCCAGCCCACCAAGTAGAATACCCGGATGGGGGAGCGAGCAGTTCGCCCCCATCATCCTGGCCGCCAGAGGCTTCGCCCGGGCGTTGTTCCGCGGGTGCAGGTGTGGAGGTGGCTGGAGTCGCCGATGCGGTCGCCTGGCTACCCGACCTGCGGGCCTGGTTGCCAGGCATCTCCAGAGCCGAGACCTGTTGTCCCGACTCGCGACGATCAGCTGGATTGGCTGGTCTGGGCTGGTCCTTGCCACCCGAAGGGCTCACGGACCGGTCTGCTCGGGTCCTCTTGGAAGCAGTAGTCGTGACTGTGCCTCCGTTTGGACCTTTAGAGCGGGCTTTGGCCTTCTCTCGCTTGTCGTCTCCTCGCCACTTTTTCACCTTCAGGTGCACCTCGCTGGGCATCCCGAATTTTGTGGACGAGGAGTTCGTCTGGAAGTAAGTCAGCAAGTTGCCGCTCTTCCACGAGCAGAATCCGGTCTCGAATGCCTGCTCTTTCACTTCCTTGATGCTCAGCGCGGACCAATTTGCAAGGAGCTCGCTGAAGCACTTGATGGCTCGTTTCCTGGTCTTCTCCAGGCCGATGCCATGGGCCTTCTGCAAATGCAGAGCCATGTCTCGGCGCCGGTGAGTGCTGAACGAGCCATCACAATGTTTACTCGGGCGGTCCCCGAGCACACACATCATCACAGGCTTGTGATGCATATGAAATTCAACGATGTGTCGAGCGAAGCGGGGCTTCGTCTCGAACATCTTCTCACCCGTGAGAGACAGCTGGCAAGACTCAAACGGGCACCTTCGGCGGTTGCCGGTTGGTCCCCATTGGGTCATTGCCCACTGGACTTTCGTCCGGGCCTCATAGCTGTAGATCGAGCCTAATTTGGACTTGAGCTGGTCAATCCAAATCAGGTAGAACTTGCCTACTGGCGTATCCGAGGGGCCGGACTTCATCCACTCCTCGTCATCGCTGTCACCGTCCTTATTGACGGCGCTCGGACACATATAATGGACTGTGTCGTAAGCACAGTCCGCGAAGCAGCGGGGAGTCCGTTCCTTGAACCCCTCGGCTGCATTCTTCCACATCCACTTCTGATTGTCGTCCTTGGGAACATCCGTGGTCATTTCTTCCCACGTTGTCACGGACTCCAAATCAGATTTGGCAGACTCGGGCAGCTCTGGATCGCTTTCGCTTTCCTCGCTGTCCGTGTATATGTCAGCTCCCCTACGGCCGGCTCGGCTGGAGGTGGTAGTACCAGTCGGAGCCTTGGTAGGGGACTTCGTCTTTGCACCCGACGTGCTGGCTGCAGAAGATGCAGTAACCGAGGTGGCTACCGTGGTGGTTGTAGTGGTGGGAGCGGGCGTCTTCGGTTTGCCCTTACCCCTCGGCTTGGTGGGGGGCGTGGGCTCTACCGGAGACGCTTTCGCTCCATTCTTCTTCTTCCGGCGCACAACCTTAGTCGGTTGGGCCGGAACTTCGGGACTGGAATCCGACTCGCGTCGGCTCCTGTCCCCTGTCCGAGGGCTCCTCCTTCCGCTGACTGGGGAGTCAGAGTCGGAAGAGATCTCTGTTTTTCGTTGGGCCTGCTGCTTGCGATGGGCCCGGCGAGCTGCGGTGAGCTCCTTCTGCTGCTTGGCAAGCTCGATTCGCTTTGCCTCTACAGCAGCCTGCTGGCGTGAGATGTCCTCTTCAGAGATCTCGCCAGGTGCCTCTGGGATGTCGGCAGCTGGGTCGGTCTCGGTCGTGGACCTCTCGACGGCGATGCGGACATCTTCAGCCTCCAGGTCGCTCTCAGTGAGAGGACCCTTGGGTGCAGGTTTACGGGTCAATCGCTTGACCCGGTCGGTTTCCACCGACGACAAGGTTACCGTGGAGTCTGTATCCATGTCGGATTCGGACTCCCTTAACTCCGTGGCCTTCTGGATGATGCCCGCAGAGATCAAGACGGCTCGAGCTAAATTCTCGTTAGTCGCCATATTCTCCGCCAACTTTAGGTAGTTGCGGAGCCAAGAAACTGGCATGTTGTCAGCCAGCTCGTCACTACACGAGTCCATTACCATAGTTTTGAGTTCATCTGGTATGGGCTCGGGCACGCCCTGCTCCACCGCCATGGGCCCGCATCCGAACATGGAGGCGTGCATAGGGATGTACGTACCCCAGGAGGTATACACGATACCTTCCTGGCGATCGACGTGTGCTAGACGTCTGATCTGCGTCCTGAATCCCGGAGGATACATTGGAATGTCCAGGACATCCACTTTGCTACCCGAAGCGTCTGTTGTTGACGGGCGCTCCGGGCGTGGCGGGGGTGGAGGTGGCATCCTCTCCCGGTCGGTTGCCTCGGCCATAGCCGTGAGCGTCCGGGCGGCCTCCTCTGTCGAAGAATCCATAGATTCCTCGACCCGAGACGGGACCTTCGGGTCCTCGTCTTGTTCCAACGGAATGTTGGCTGTTTGACGCGCAGCGTCAATCGTTCCCTGTGCCATGGCACCGGGTTCGACTTCCAAAATTAATTGGCAAGTTTTGTTGGACTCCTCCCGAAGGATTCGTCCAACAGAAAGGCTTTTGGGGGGTTAGCTAGGCTAACACGACAGCTACAGGCTGTATAACCGCCGACAAATAACTAGAGCAAAAACGGGTGGCGTCTAACCACCACGAGTCCGCTCTAGTTATGACCAGTATGACGTCAGACCTCTCGTCTCGCGAGATCCCGCCATGGCTATCCGGTGACCTAGTTCCGCGCTTTCCCGCCACACCAGCAGCGCCACCTAGGGAACTAGATCCGAACCAACATTCGACTCGACATGTGAGACGCGGCCTACTACCCGAGTGCTATCGTCTGGAGCTTAGCGGTGTATACAACGCTTCAAAGCGAATGTACCGGTTAATCCGACCGCCACTCACGGGATACAGCCACCCGGGGAGGGCGCGTTCGACATCTCAGGCCGTGGAACGTATGTTGCCTGCCTATGGCGGACAACACGCAGCAGCTCGTTGTGTACTGAGTTAGGTTACAGCAGACCTCAACCGGGGGCTGCGTCTAACGCCTTCGGTTAGCATTTTATTTTTCCCGGCTTTACGTACGGCCTTTTCTGGATCTCGCTTAGTCAGAGCGGGACCCTTCCCATACGTAATGCCTTCACTCAGCGAGACTTTCTTCCATTTCTTACGATTAGGTCGTTTCCTGGCCTTCGTCTTCTTTTTTACTATAACCTCGTCTCCCGGCGTCTTTCTCGGCCGGCCTCTAGGGCGTTTCGTCGGTACTACCACGCTCGGTCCGCTAGGGACAGATTCAGGTGGTTTGTAACCGAACTCCCTCTCCGCCTCTTCGCGCCCCTTCCAGGGCCGAAGTTTTCCGACATTTGTCTTCCATTTCCTACCCGTCAGGCAGTCCTCTATCATCACCGTGGACTCGGAGATGACGCGAACGATTTTAAATGGACCTTCCCAAGGCGTTACGAGCTTCAGCTTATCCAGCGGCTCGTAGTACCTTAGTACTTTGTCCCCAACATTAAAACGAATTCGTTTAGCATTGGTGTCATAGCCCACCTTCTGCCACTTCGCACTCTTCAGCAGTTCTTTCCGAACGGCCTCGTATGCCTGTTTGAACCGGTCCCTTAATGACTCTACAAACAGCACCGTGCAGGGCGCCTCCGGGTCTATTCCAACCACTCCATACACTAAGTCGGCGGGCATTATGATGTCCTCGCCGAACACTAGCATGTTTGGGGTGCAGTTAGTTGATGAATGGACAGTGTTGTTGTAGGCATGTACTACAAACTCGCACTGTTCATCCCAGTCATCCTGGTGGGTATTAACCAGGGGCTTTAGTACTTGTATGAGGGTTCTATTGAAGCGTTCTACCTGCCCATCCGACTGTGGTCGGTACGGGTTTGTTCGGGTCTTACAAATGGCTAGGTAATGGCACATTTCCTGCCAAAGTTCTGACTCGAACTCCCTTCCCTGGTCACTGTGCATCATAAGGGGAACACCCAAATGCAGCACCCAGCCTTTCACAAATGCCTCCGCGCATGTGGCGGCTTTGTGGTTGGGAAGGGGGAACACCCGAGTGTACTTAGTATAATAGTCAGTTACGACCATCATACAAGTATTGTCTCGCGGCGTCGTCTTAATCCCACTGATGATGTCTATCGCTATTCGAGCAAATCTGACACCAAACAATTCCTGTGATAAGGGTTGCTTACCCAGGCCGGGTCCCGGTTTGTTTTTACAACAATCCGGGCAAGTGGCGATCCACCGGAGCAGGTCGCCTCTCATACCGGGCCAGTAGTAACGCCTTTGTAGACGCTCTATCGACCTTCTCTTACCGAAATGGCCACTCGTTTGGTGGCCATGGCAATAATACATGATATCCCTCCTCATCGGGGCGGGTATCACTATTTGCAACAGCCTACCGTTGGTGGGAGTTGTCTTCCACCTACATAGTATGCCGTCTCGGATCTCTAGCTCGGCCCATTGAGCCAGCAACCGCCTCGCTTCCCTATCCTCCAGGGAAACTAGAGGCCTTGCCGGTTTAATGCCTGACCGTAGGTATTCCATTATGCGCGCAGTGGTGGGGTCTGACTGTTGAAACTTCTTGATGGTCTCCGGGGACCAATCGAGATAGCTGCATACAGCCTCCTCCCAGGGGATACGGGGGGTGGTATAATTAAATACCAACCCGGCTACCACAGCATTGTGGGCCCCGCAGTCTTCACATGTGGCATTTTGGCACCTTCGGATAGGCCGTCTTGACAAGGCATCCGCATTGATGTGTTTAGCACCGGGTCGGTGCTCTATTTGTTTATGCTCTAATCCGAATTCGGATAGGTGAGCTAACCAACGTCCAATCATCCCCTCGGCGTCCTTGAAGTTAAGGAGCCACCTAAGAGACGAATGGTCTGTTCTTAAAGTAAAGTCACTTCCCCAAAGGAAATGCTTAAACTTCTTCGTATACACCACCACAGCGAGGAGTTCTCGCTTGGTGGTACAATAATTTCGCTGTGTCTTGCTTAACGTGTTGCTAGCAAATGCTATTGGCACTTCGACTCCCTCTTGGACCTGAGAGAGAGCTGCCCCAATCGCATCATTGCTCGCATCGGTGTCTAAGATGAAATGTCCCTCGGGAGTGGGATATTTCAACACGGGTGTATTCCTAAATAAATCTTTTATTTTATTAAAAGACTCTTCTTGCTCGCTGGTCCATGGGAATGGGTCCCGTGCCCTACCCGGGGTCCAGTGAGCTAAGCACTGCATGGGGAAGCTGACACGAGAGTAATTCGGTATGAAATCACGATAATAGGAACAAAATCCTAAAAATGATCTCACCTCCTTAGCACTCGTGGGTCTTTCCCAATTTTCTACAGCTTCTAATTTTTCCGGATCCGCTCTTACCCCGTTAGGAGTAATGATCCTTCCCAAGTATGTAATGGTTTTCTTAAACAAATTACATTTCTTGGGTTTAAGTTTAAGACCGTTTGATAGTATCCGGTCGAGGACTAATTGCAGATTTGCCAGGCATTCCTTGAATGACTTGCCGAACACGACCACATCATCCAAGTAAACCAGGCATTTCTTCCACAAAAGGTCACTCAGTAAGGATTCCATCATGGCCTCGAATGTAGCGGGGGCGTTACACAATCCGAAGGGTAGGACATTATACTCAAACAGCCCCATATGACTGGAGAATGCTGTCTTCTCCTTGTCTTTGGGGTGCATTGGTATTTGCCAATATCCGGACTGTAAATCCAAGGTACAGAACCATTGGTTTCCGCCCAAGCTATCTAAAGTCTCGTCTATCCTTGGTAAAGGATACGAGTTCTTCTTTGTTATACCGTTCAATTTCCGGTAGTCGACACAAAAGCGGATTGTACCGTCTTTCTTAGTAGTCATACAAACAGGGCTGGACCAGGGACTCGAGCTAGGCACGATTACCCCTAGGTCCAACTGTTTCTGTATTTGCTCTTCACAGATTAACTTCTTTTTAAGGGGAAGTCTACGATACGGGATTTTAAAAGGTTTCTCGCTGCCCACATCTATGGTGTGCAACACCTTATCGGATCTACCCACCGGGCCTCCTTCCCTACCAAAAGCACCTTCGTACCTTTGTAGAAGTCTCGCTAGGCAATCCTTATCGTCCGTATTCTTTAAATCTGACTGATCAATCAGCTTTTGGAATTCTTCATCCATAGGATGCTGACTAACTGGGTTTAGTGGTTTGTTAAATTTAGCCTCGGCGACATGTTCTACCGAACTCATCCTTCCAACACTGTCGCCTCGCCTCAAATAAACCACTGAACCACTTCGGTTAGTTATGGGTAATACGGACCAAGCTGCATTAGCCACTAATGTATCCACTGAGTCTAACCCGATGCTTGACAAATACACCGTGTCGGGTTCGTAGACTCCAGCTTCATTCCTCTGAGCCATGGATCCGCCACAAAGGACATCGCAAGTGGTACCCGGTGGGATCTTCACCGTATGTACCACTGCTGCGACCGAAGACACCTGTCTCAATACGCATTGGACATGCAAGCCATACGGGCTCCGTATATCCATACTACCGTCCCTCGGGTCCAAGACGGCCCCGTATAAGCTTGCAAAATCCAATCCGAGGATTCCGTCATCACTAACCTCTGCTATAGTTGGCGAAAGAACAAACTCTTTGCCTCCTATATGGATAGGCATAAACGTCCTACCAAATGTACGCATACTGCTTCCGTCGGCCGTGCAAGCATTTACCCCCGTTTTGAGGTTCTCATGGCTGCCGGCCACCGAATCGAAGAATCTTTTGGACACACATGAATGACTAGCTCCAGTATCCACCAAGAATTCCCCTACCCGGCCTTCCACAGATATGGGTACATACCACCGTCTCCCCCCTAAAGGCGAGGGGTTACTGGTAAACTGGTGAAAGTCTCCCGAATCACCAAGATTCAATCCGAGTCCTCTCAGGAATTCCAGACACGGATGACTTGGGGGAAGGCGTGTCCCACACACTCGAATCAACTCTTTGATCCATCCTTCCTCTCCCCTAGTGCGGCCACTCGCCTCCATATGATCACTCCTGCACATATCAACACTAGGGTCCCTGGCCCCGGCCGAGGTGCAGGGGTGCGCACCCTCAGCCACCCGGCCTCCAGGTGTAATTGACTCGAAATCTTCCACCGGGATACCCCCGGTAGCATTTTGGCATTCGTTCCCACTCGGGGCCATGTCAGATGCCGTTGACACAACCCCCACTAGTTTTCCACATCTGTGGAATCCCTAGCATTCTCCCTTTCTACGCCGTCGTCTTCGGCTTCATAGAAGGCAGCCATTACCGGCTTAGTAGCGGTACATTCAGATGAGTAGTGTCCCATGCGCTGGCACCTGAAACACTTAACCGTTCGGCGATCCACCCGGGGTCTTTGCCGATTGGCTTGGATGGCATCTGTAATTTTCTTACACATGTCTTCCAGAAGTTTGGTCATGTCCGGGGACTGAATCTTCACTTTGTCAGTGCTTACAATGGACTTGACCGCCTTATCGACAGCCTTCGGGTCACTCTTGACCTCGGATGAAGGTCTAGAGTCCCTTTGTTTATTGAAAGATTTCCTGGGAATATACTTCCTACCTGAAGTATTCTTCCTTAATTGCATCGAACAGAAGGTGCCGTCTTCCTGTTCGATATCAATCAATTCGAAGTCGTCTGATGGAGTATCGACCTCCGACTGCTGGGTCACCGATGCTAGGGGTACCAAGCCGCTGGCATTAGGTATGTCCCCAGCTAACATAGCTCGCTTCTTCACGGCCATATCTATACCATTAAAAATGCCGTGTAGTGTTATGCCCTCCTTCCAGGCGTCCCTCGCTGCTATTTGTTCATCTCGGTCTCTTAGACCCTTGACGAATTGAGTGATCAAATCGTCCATATACCAGTCCTGGTTTTCAGTACCGGGTCTGGCCTTACTTAGCAGGGCATGGAGTTCCATACCGTATGCTCTGAAAGCTTCATTCGGCTTCTGTGTGCGTTTCTTAAAACGGACCATCGGGTCTTCCTTGACCATATTACATAACAGTCCACTAGCAGTTTCTACTAACTGCTCAAAACTCCCAACGAGGCCGTACCAGGTTCGCCATTGCTCTACAGCCATGCGACCCGGCCCGCCTTTCAGACATCTCACCAGATGTGGCTTGGCCTCGTATGGGGTCCATCCATTACAGTTCATCACATCGATGAAATCTTCAAACCACTCTTTCCATGGTCGAGTACCGTCATATTCTTTAGGAATAACGGCTACCCTTCGGGCAGAATTGGGAGCATACATCAATCTAGTGCATTGCTGTTTGCTCCATTCAATCGCCTTGGTTTCATTCAAGGTCCGATTGCCCCCTATACCACCGAAGCTAGAATTGCCAGGTGGAGGCGGTGGTGGAGGTTGAGTATACGTCCACTGTGTACCACCGTGGTTCGTATAACTCGCACTACCTTGGTTGGGGCCGGTACCCGAGGTACCACTATGGCTTGTGGCACCCGAAGCAGCGCCCCCCCCTTGCGCGCCTTGGTACCCGCCATCGGATGGCTGGTTTCCCGTTGACTGGCCGCCATCGTTTGATGGATTCGGTTGGGTGTTGTCATTACCAGCACCCAGCCCCGGGTCGTTACTAGGATCCACATGAATGTGGAACCCACTGGTCTCCGCACTACTGTCGGAAGCCTCTCTAGGGGTATAGTCCGGGTCCAGGTTGTGGACTATGGGCACCTCACTTATCCGGACTCTACTAGTTCGGCCATGCTTATCCTGGGTTCTGATGTAAACACCCCCTTGATCTACGTTCCGCGAAGCATTATCATTTACAAAAGGATTATACTGCGGATTCTTCGGTGTAGAACAGGAGACCGGGTCGCCCTGTTTCACGAACGTCGAGTTCGGGTTTATCACCCTACTCGCCGGAGGGGCATGTGTTTCCTCTTGCTCCTGTAAATAACTCTCCATAGTGGACTTATTTATTGTGAGGGTAGCTACGTCTGTAGTCAGGTTTCGCTGTTCCTCCCTAAGCTGTGCGTTTTCTGCCAAGATTTCGGATCGAATCTTTTCATTTTCAGCCACAGCTCGGTTTCTTTCTTCTTGGGCGATCATTGCCTCTCGCTTAAAAGTATCCTTAAGTAGGCGGTACTTTTCACCCTTCTCTTTCTGAGACCTGTTATATTCAGTAGTCTCCTTCCTAATCTCGGCTTGTTCCGAGACCATCTTGGCTTCTGTCTCAGCTTTCCGGAGTTGAAGTTTCTTAAGCTTCTCCTCCATTGCGTGCAACTCAGTTTGTAATTTATTTACATCCCGAGCCTTAGCAACCTCCTCGGCTCTAGCCTTGTCGATTGCTCTAAGTTTATTGGCTTCCTCGATTTCCAACTCAGCCAGCCTCTTTTCTTTTTCCTGTGCGTCTCTTTCCTTCCGCTCCAACCGATGGGATACGGAGGATAGACGATATTTGAGGTCGGATTCTTTTAGAATCGCCTCCTGCTCCACGGATCGTAATTTTCCGATCCGGGACTTAGCTTCCTCCTCTATTTTGGATTGGGCTAACATGAATTGTTCATGTTGCCTCTTTGCCTGTAACTCTACCTGTTCCTTGGCTTTCAAATAGGCCTGAGTATTTTTATACCCGGGACCCATCCGACGTCCGTAGATAGACTTGCGATTGCCTCCAGGGTAAAACATGGAGTCAGACAAGCCTTCGTCTAGAGATCGGCCTAGGTGATGCCTTTCCGAGCTTTTCGGTCCGGTACCACTAGGCTTATCTTTTGATTTCGCGTCTGGGACTATTGCGTCCCTTTTGGTTTTACCATCGTCGCTGTCATGATCCGACGATGTCATTAGTGGGGCTACTTCGGTTCCACCACCGGGTGCTGAACCCTGGGGGGTTGCAGTACGCTGCATAGGGCTTTGTGCAATTGGTGTACCCAAGCCGCTAGCCGAGCCTGTTGGTACCATAGGACCTAGCTGGCGTCTGCTAGTTATAACTTGGGACCAATCGCTCAAGTCTAAAGTTGGGGGTCTTAACACTCCCCTGAACAATCCGGTATCCGGTACTCCTGTCTGGGGTGTAGCCGGATACAATTTTACGATGCCATCTCTGGTGGCATTGTCCCTAAGGTCGGGTGTAGAAAAAATATTTCGTACACCCTCCTGATTAAACATTTGTTGTTGACCGGGTTTCCAGTCTAACAACAGATGCTGGGATGTGTAATCATCCTCTTCGAATCCCTCTAGCCCAGGGCTGGGGGGATCTGCTTCGGGTTTCCCGAGGCTTTCGGCCAATGTGGCCGCGCACCACCCCCGAACCGACTGGTCACGGCACCAGTGTAATGGTTCGTATTGACTTATATGTTGGGTGGCTCTTTGGCTCGCTTACCACTAGATGTACCAACACAACACGAGTAGTTCGGGTTGGGCAAAGCCCCAGAAACCCCTACCTCTCGGGTAGGACTTTATTCAATCTCTCTGATGACAAAGTATTAGCGTCTGGACTGGACCATGTCCAGTCCCCTTCTGCCGCTCGTCCGGCTCCTTAGTAGGAGCTGGACGCGAGGCATGGTGCTGCCCCCTCTTGTACCAACGAGGTATCGCAAAGCGACACCTAGCTAGCATAGAAGGAACAAGCACCACACGAACACGTCTCTCGGATGAACGGCACTAATATATATACAATGATGCCGGCCCCTACAATATTATACATCATACAGTTTGCAAAAACGATTGGCCCCCAACTTTAGCCACTTCTAAAGTAGGCCTAGTGCTACCAATACTGGACACCTCTGAAGTGAAGCAGAGACACCTCGGAAGCAGACATAAGGACACCTCGGAAGCAGGGACATCTCGGAAGCAGACAAAACCAAGATAATACCCGGTATCCCTCACGTTCTTATAGAATTTGAAAAAACTACAACCCTAACGATACTGTCCCTATGGCTATGCCGTACTCATGGAATGGCTAAAATCTGTTTTAAAATTGTGAAAATAATTATTTATAAAAGTTGTTTGCTTCCGACGTGTCCCTGCTTCCCAGGTGTCTGCTCCCGAGATGTCCCTGCTTCCCAGGTGTCCAGTTACCAGTGCTACGGTGTCGAAACTTAAACTAGACACTTAAGTGGGGGATCCACTGCCGCGAATCTTTTGCGAATAGTACTCGTGCGAGTCTTCTCGCAGAAAAAGTTCCAGCAGTGGATCTGCTCCTGCGACTATGCTCATGCGACGTCTGAGCGGCGTGCGAGAACACTCGCAGAAATCAAAATCATTTGATATTTGCGAGTGCTCTGCGAGAAGACACGCACGGGTGCCACTCGCAAGAAATTCGCGGCAGTGGATCCCTAGCTTTGCCTTTAGTGTGTATATCCTTCATTATCGCCCGCCAGCACACGTCACGTATAATCAACTTTTTAGCACGATTCCTCTCTAAAATGAACAAATCTTCGGACGTATTATATTGAGATAAAGAATGATACAACTATCTGCCAGCAAATGGGCACCTGACAGCAATAACCTTTACATTTGGAGATATAAAACATTGGCAATGACACTCGACAGACCAGCAGTCTACGACTACGTCTGACTACGATAATCTGTGAGCAGAAGAAAACTAGAATATATACATTCTTAGTGACCTTCCTACATGGCACCATATATAAGCAACCTTAAACAAACTGACAGTTCAACATGTAAATATTCTGTACATTTTGAGTAATGTTGTGATCCCCCCCCACTTTGACAGATGCCAGCCACATAAGTAAACACAGTGGGGCTCATGTGGATTGGGGATGTTATGGGTATTTCCATCGCGATTTTCAATGTATCCGCATGCATCAATTTACAACTTCGCGTGAGAAATTGAAGACTAAACATATATCACGCATTCTGTGGCCCAAACTAGTCAAAATTCAGTTCAGATTGCCCGATGGAAGTAGATTTCGGAATCGATCCGGCACATACCTTGCTGTTTCAATATGGCGAAAGGAAGAGAAAAGGATTGTGGGATGGGTCTCACAGCTGAAGTCGCCGCCTCGCGGCGCAAACCAGAAGTATAGATTGGCGCCATCTTTTGGTAATCAAGAATACCGGATAACATGCCTCGGCCAGCGGCTATTATTAATTAATACCTCTACATTTAACTACTAAGTAGATGTGTATTCCAGTATTGTTTTATTGTGATCTAGATATGAATCTGGCTGAAGTGGAATGTGTATTGGGTCTTGTCCTGGCTGTAGGCCTAGCTGTAGTTGAGCGGTCATTAGGGGCCGTCCATAAATTATGCACAAAGGGGGGGGGGGTATTTTCAGATTGTGACAAAGTGTGACAGAGGGTGGGGGGGGGGGGGGTGTCAAGGATTGTGTGACGTAAGACATCTCATCAAAGAACCTAAATGTGACATGAGAGGTTCTTAGAGGTGACATGGGACATGGGGATTTAAGTGACATGTGACATAACCATTTCTTAAAATTGACATGTGACATGGGGGACCCCCCATCGACACCCCCAATAGGTAGTGGTGAAATTTGGGGGCTATGCCCCCAGCCCCGCCCATAATCATGTAAGATTCTATTTTACCCCCAAATCCCCGTTACTCGGGTAAAATTCATATAGGATATCATTATTGGAAGCTGAGCTGAGTCCACATGTGAGAACTAAATTAATGAGATCACCAAGCAGTTAGATGGTGGATAGGCCAGTGTGTAACACTTATTGCTGCCCTCTGTTGGTTAATGAGTTAACCATTTTCTGCTTCAGTTCATGATTAAATCATTTTGTACATAAATGAACACTGCATGGCTGAGTGGTTTTGAGGTGGCAGGTTAGGTCACCTGAGTGCTTAGTAGGCAGGTCATTTTCTATAAGTTACTCACCCAAATAGATAGACTTGTTGTATTTGCATGGGGGAGGGGTTCAAGCAATAATGATTTTAATCTATTTGCCAAATTAAAATCTCAAATCCTGCAAGGATCCCCTCAATGAGACAATTTGGCATTGTATTCCCAGAGGTTTGACTGTCAGTATTACTTGGCACTTTTATTCCATGGTTAAGCCTATCATTGAATTACATGGTCAGTGCATGTCAAGAAAATGGTCAAAAGTTGGTAAGGCTTGTTTACATTGCCATCTTGGCCCTAAAAGGTACATGCCACATGTTGATTTTAAGAAAAGGCCATGTCACATGTCACTAACATTTCACTTCCACATGTCCCTGTCAATAATTGCTATGTCACATGTCGATTTTAAGGAAAGGCCATGTCACATACCTTATTGATTCTAAGGTTCTAGACCCAGCAATGAAATCTAAAAAATAATTGTCAACAATTCTGGTGAGTAACTCATAGAAAATGACCCATGAGTGATCTGCAGCTAGCCATGTGCTTTGAGGACCGCAGTAAGGTAAATACAGAGGTGAGTGGGGACTTTTACTAATAGGGGAGACTGGGGACTTGGGACTGACATACCCTGTACTACTATTAGAAGGTACACCACTAAGGTTTTGCTTGGAAGTTCGCGCCCATGGCTGAGTCATAGTATGGCTCAAGGGGGGGGCGTCATTTTTGAGGGGGGGGGGTGTTGGCTAATGTGACTTAGTGTGACAGGGGGTTGGGGGGTGTTGAAAATGGCAAAAGAAAAGTGTGACATAATTTACGGACGGCCCCTTATTTATCAACAGTAGGGGTGGATTTTCACGCGGATGCATGGAAATATTTTGTGCCCTGCGACAGAGATGCAGGGAATTTTAGCACCCCTCTTCGATCTATAGAAGCACATAGGCTTTTTTTGCTAAAAAGAGTGTAAAAAGTTTTGCCCCCCCCCCTTCAAGAGGAGTCAAAAGTTTTATGCCCCTCCTGAGGAGGGGTCAAAAGTTTTGGACCCCCCTCTCAAACCCACTACCCTCCCTCAAACCAACTACCCCCATCCCTCTCAAACCCATCATTCCCTCCCCCTCCCCCTTGATAAATAATAACCATTCCCTAGGCCCAGGTTGCAATACACAAATTTGCACCACCAACCTGGCGCAAATCAAGGTAAGGTCTGATTCCAGCCCGTAGTATCCGAGGCTGGATGGGTCAAGCCTGGGATAAAATATGTGGGGTTGTGAACAGCCTAGGGTGGGGGTTGGGATTGGGATTTGTGGATTTTGGGGGGAGGACAAAAAAAAAGCGAGGCAGAAAAAAAATCACCTTTAATAATTTACACCTTTTGAGCAAAAAGTCTGCTTGTTACTGCAGTAGGATGGCCCGAGTGTGGGGGGGGGGTATAGATAATTTAGATACTAATTCTCAATGGTTCCCCCTCCTCCAATGGCTGCTGTAGGAAAGAAGACATCAAATCCACTGACTTTGAGTTCATAAAAGCACTATATTATTCCTACAGGTACAAATAAAGCACACCCCTGTAGTCAGCACACCTTACCTTAAATGTTGGCACCAATTTTGGGAAGATCTGTAGGCTCCTGAGGGCTAATCCTCCACAAGACAGGCATCTTGGGATACAAGATGGCACCCGAAGAGGTAGGACAGTTATAGGTGAATATATAGGTAATGGAAGGCCGATACTACCGGGGGGGGGGGGGTGAATAGGGGATTTATTCTCGCTACTGCTGGCCACCAGTGCACAAGGGGTGGTGCACATTGTTTGTACGGGCCCTGAAGGGTGGCCGACATAGGCCTTCCCTTTACATTACTGCAAAACAAAAAAGGGGTCCAAAAAATTCCAGAAACCTGACCCCTCTGATGGGGGGACCAAAATTTTCTCAATGATTCCCTTTTAATTCTTAATAAAATATCAGAATGAGACTTGACCAAATACTTCATTTTGGCTATTTTAGATGTGTTTTTTTTTTCTTATTTACTGCAGTTGACTTTCTGGATTAAATACATCTTCATCCAAAACCATAAATTCCATGATATATTATCTGTAGTATGCATGAACTATATAATACCTAGAGTATGTTACTTATTGATTGCCATTTCCTATCTAAATTTTGACATAAGACGTCATGGCCTTTCATGCCATTATCAAGGCAGGGTGAGCCCCAGCATACTGCCTTTCTGCTGCTGGGGCCTCACAAGCAAAGGTTTAATAGGGCAGAGGAAACTACAGGAAATAATTAATAGCAACGAAACAAAATGCATCAGTAGTCTTAAAAAGAGAGCTATCAGTGTAAGTACTAAAGGTGATATATTGAAAAAAACATTTTTGAGCTTAATTCACACTGCGCGCTGCAACGGTTTTTAGTCATTTCTGTTACCCTTTTTAATAAAAGAAAACCTCGTCACTCCCAGGCGGCGCGAAGTGAAGTTCTTGAGAATGGTCCTGTTTAATTCTGCCCACAAATACAAAGCAAAGACATAACATGGTGTCAGAAGTGTGTGGTATGATTGGACCCATCTAAGTGATGATACTGACCTGGTTTCTCGAATTTGATGCATTTGAGGGGCGGGGCAGTCTCTGAGAAAATTTGGAGTAGGGTGATTTCTCATTTTATGGGTATACTATGGGTGTGGGTGGTTACTATTGCGCAGGTAATTTTTATCAAATATCTAAACTGTTGCCATGGTTACCAATGCTATTTGGTACCATGTCAACAATTGCTCGGTTGACGTACCTAGTTCCAGCACAGGTACAATTCTGTTATCTAACTAACTACTGTATGTGCATTTTGTGCACCCACATACCCCTAATTTCATAGTTGTGCCATGTATAGGAATAGAGCTACACGGGGAAACATCATTTCAACAATTGCCCTGGCAATTGTTGACATTATCATTATTTTTGTAGCACAGGTGCATTTCTGGTATATACTGTATGTCTATTTTGTGCACCCACCTACCCCCTATATACACCCCTGATTTCACAGTTTTGCAATGTAGCACAGGTGCATTTCTGGTATCTACTGTATGTCTATTTTGTGCACCCACCTACCCCCTATATATACACCCCTGATTTCACAGTTGTGCAATGTATCTATAGGTACAGAGCTACAGGGGGGAGACATCATGTCAACAATTGCCCGGGCAATTGTTGACATTATTATTATTTTTGGTGGCACAGATACAATTCTGGTATCTAACAATCTATAGTATGTCCATTTTGTGCACCCACATGTTCCCTATGTGCACCCCTAATTTCACAGTTGTGTCATGTCAACAGCGCACACAGGGGAAGAATGAATCAGTGGCAGAATACATTTCAGCTGTTAGAGAGCTGGCAAGCCAGTGTGAGTTTGGAAATTCAAAAGAGCAGCAGGTTTGTGTGCAAATATTGAATGGAGTTAGAGACAAGAAATTAAAGGACAAGTTGTGGGAGGATGATCTTACTTTAGAGCAAGTTATCAAACAGTGCAACTTCTACGAGCAGAAAGAGATGATGAAAAATTTTACTGGTGCTACTCCTAGTACAGGTACTGAGTCAAATGTGAATACCATTGGCTTTTACTCAGCCGGGATGCAGGTCACTATCCGGCTCAAGGTCAGCACCAGAATCAAGGTCAAGGACAGCAACAGAGGCATGGTCATGACAACACCCATGGTCGTGGAGGTCGCAGGGGTAACAGAGGTCGTGGAGGTCGCGGGTTTATGGTTACAATGAGAATGGTCAGTTATGTGGGAACTGGGGTTATGTCCACAGACCTAGGCAGTGTCCAGCCTATAACCAGTCGTGTAATTACTGTTACAAACTTGGACATTTTGCCCGTGTTTGCCAATCACAGAAAAATGTACATTTTGCTTCAAATGACTATGACAATAAGATGCATGGGTATGAGGAATATGGTACAGTGGGTGGTGTTGAGTATGAATATGAGCCAGATAATATTGATTTTGTTACACTCAAAATCCACATGGTTACACAAGATGGAAGGATGTACAAATTACCATTGATCCAAAAGACCTGAACAAAGCCCTTCTTCGGGAATATCATCCTATGTGTACAATCGATGATGTGACTACAAGAACTGATAAATCTAAGTATTTCACAGTCCTGGACGCCAATCTGGGGTATTTTCAGATTGAACTGTTGGAGGACCTG
This sequence comes from Acholoe squamosa, assembly GCA_949317995.1. NCBI lineage: Eukaryota > Metazoa > Annelida > Polychaeta > Phyllodocida > Polynoidae > Acholoe > Acholoe squamosa. Next base: position 24,570,300 of record OX439042.1, read on the forward strand.
ACTGCCTTCAACACACCTTTTGGCAGATACAAGTACCTACGTCTGCCAATGGGTATTTCATCTGCACCTGAGATTTATCAGTGTGCGATGAGCAAACTGTTTGGAGACATTACAGGAGACATTACAGGAGTTGAGATTATTATGGACAATATTTTGGTACATGCACCAACACTTGAGCTTCACAACAGTAGACTTGGACTTGTATTACAGAGGTGCCGTGAGACGAACTTAAAACTAAATCCAAGGAAGACCAAGCTCTGCACAAATGAAGTAAATACATAGGTCACAAGCTGACTGCAGAGGGGATTAGAATCAGTGACGACAAGGTCAGAGCAGTGGTGGACATGCCAGAACCGAAGTTGATTGCGAATGTGCAGAGTCTTCTGTTTATGGTGACGTATACCTGTTAATTCCTACCAAACTTTTCGTCGGTGACTGGACCACTACGGCAACTGATTAAAGAGAGCAACAAACGTGACTTCAAGTTTCACTGGGATGAGATACACAAAGAGTCCTTCAACAAACTCAAGGAGTTAATGAAAAGTGCACTGGTACTACCCTACTACAGCCTAGAGGAGCTGATATTCAAATCATGCGATGCTTCACAGTCCGGACTTGGGGCTGTATTGATGCAAGGTGGAAGACCTGTTGCGTATGCCTGTAAGGCACTGACTAATGCAGAGTATGCTTATGCCAAGATTGAAAAGGAACTACTGGCGATAGTGTTCTCATTCAAAAAGTTCCATTCATATGTATACGGTAGAACAGATATGTAACAGTTGAGACAGATCAAATGCCACTGGTACAAATCATTGAGAAGCCACTACATCTGGTACTCCTTCGGTTGCAAAAGATGACACTCCAACATTATTCCTTTGACTTGGTCGGAAAAGCGGGCAAGGACATTCCTGTTGCTAATGCGTTGAGTAGAGCCTACCTGCCTGAGACATGTGATGAACTGATGAGGAAAGTGAATAACTTCAATGCATATGCCTGTGAAGTGAGAGATGCAACTGCATTCAGTGAACACAGGAAAAAAGAACTGCAGGAGGCCTCAAGAAATGACCCTGAGCTAGAGAAAGATTGTGCGAGCAGGCTGGACTCAACAGAGTAAAGACCTGGATCTGGAGATACGGAAATACTTCGATTCAAGAGATGAGATTGTTGTACTAAACAGAATTGTCTTTAAAGGAGACAGAGTTGTAATAACTACATCGATGAGGAGTGAGATGCTTAAGATTATCCATGAAGGACATTTGGGCATGGTCCGTTCCAAACAGCTGGCCCGAGATGTTCTGTACTGGCCAGGCATGAATTCCCAGATTGAGGACACTGTTAACAATTGTGCCATATGCCAAGCCAGTCGTAGACAGCAGCAGAAGGAACCATTGATGTCCAGCGAAGTGCCCACTTGGCCCTGGAAGATTGTGGCAGCAGACTTGTTAAGCTGTGTAGGATCAACAGTTCTTGTGGTCATTGACTATCATTCAGAATTCATTGAAGTTGAAAAGTTAAGAGAAGAAACATACAGTAAGACAGTACAAGAGAAACTTGGTAAGATTTTTGCCGTGCATGGGAGCCAAAACAAACTGCTAACTGACAAAGGACCTCAGTTTTCCAGCCACAGCTTCCATAATGAATTTGTTAATGAGTGGAAATTCACTCATGTCACTACCAGTCCATACCACCATCAGGCCAATGGGATGGTAGAACGAGCAAACCAGACAGTGCGACACATATTGGAAAAAGCAGGAGGCAACCGAAACAAGGCAAACCTAGCACTGTTGAACTTCAGAAATACATCGAAAACTGCTGACTCAGGATCACCAGCTCAGAGACTATTTAGCAGGAGAACTGCTACTAAATTACCAGTGAGTGAAAAGCTTTTGAAGCCAAGAACCATTGATCTAGGCAGAATCCACGAAACACTGGGGAGGAACAGAAGAACAGCTCAGAAATATTACAATCCTGGATCCCGAGAGCTAGAGTCACTAAGACCTGGTGATACTATCCAGGGGAGGGTCGGAAATCAATGGAAACCTGCTTGTCTCCCACAGGGAAATCAGCAACCGACTCTGCCAAGACCTTATAATCTTCAAACAGAAACAGGTAATGTCTGGAGAACAAACCGACATGACTTATTTAAAACAAAGGAGGGTGATATCTTCATTCACAAGCCCCAAGAAATTGTCAGACATCTAGAACCTCCATGCAGGCAAGCCGAAGCTGTGGTCCCTGGTCCACCACACCCGAATCCTCCTCTCCCAAGACCAACTGCGTTCCCTAGTCCTCCTCGCCCGCATCCTCCTCAACCAAGACCAATCGGTCCCCCAAATCAAAACCCACAAGGATCTCCCCAAAGACCCAATCAAACCAGTGCACCCCATGCTCCGTTCCCAGTCCACCTGGACCAGTCCCACAAAGTCTACCTAGGCCAAATGCACCTTATGTTACCCGTGTAGGCCGATCAGTAAATGCACCCACCAAGTTCAATGATTTTGACATGAACTGACAACAGTAAAATTGAACTCTGATATGAGAACAGATGTTAAACATGGACATTATAATCTATTGACATTGATGTCATTATATTATGATATATTATAGTTGTACTTCTTATTTTCTCAAACAAAGGGAGATGTTATGTACAGACACGCGGATGGGCGTTGCAACAGTTTATAGTCATCTCTGTTACCCTTTTTAATAAACAAAAACCCAGTCACTCCTGGGTGGCTCAAAGTGAAGTTCTTGAGATGAATGGTTCTGTTTTATTCTGCCCACAAATACAAAGCAAAGACATAACACACCAAGGGTATTTTTCTTCCTTGGAATTCTTTTTTCAATATATCATTTAAGATTTTTATGACAACAATTCCATAGGTTATTATAACAGTATGCAAGTGCTAAAAATCCAGACAAATATATTGCAAGATGTAGAGCTGGAAATAGAAATCTTAACAAATTGTGTGAGTTTACTAATGTTGGGTCGAGACATCCTTTTTCAATATGATGATTCTCGATGACATTGATGAAGAGATAACTCAAGAACCCATAGATACAATTTATATGTCTTTATTCCATAGGCTTAACAATTGACATTTCATCATGAACAATACTTCTCGCTTGGCTAATGAGATGATACACATTTCCATTGTAAGAGATTCCATATCATACTTACAATATACTAAATCAGTCTTTCAGCGAGTACATAATGTCTTTGATCAAATAGTAAACATTTCATAAAATCCTGTGCACAAAACCTCCCAGTTAACTTCTTTTCCAATTAATACTAGCAATGCTGTACATAAAATAATGCCAATTTTCGTAGTGTCATAGGCATAGAGTAGGTTGTATGTCCAAACATTCCTCTGGATTTCCACCATGTAAAGAGCATGCCTATTGACACACATCCTACTTGTTAAGGTGGGATTTTTTAAGGGCAGTAGGGGTGTATCCTTTGATAAATGTTCATGTGTAATGTCCCAGGCCTGGGGATGAGTGCTGCTTGTCTAAATGGATCAATAGGCTGTTAAGTAAATCCTGACACCCTGAGCTTACTGCTTTTCAGACACTGCTGTCCCTTGTTGTGGGGCTCCCTGATAGGAGTTCAGATAGCCGCAGAGCCAGGTATAGGTAAATGTATCTCATTGAGGAGTGTTCTACATTACCATTCATTCCTGGAGTTGAAGATGTGGCATGGGTACTCAATTCAGTGACCTCCCCTAATCCAACTGTCTCTCTGGGTATGCACAAAGCCTCCATATTTGAAGTTTGATGTGATCCATACAGTGTCTGGGAGGTTGGTCTTTTCTGACCAAAGTAGCCAAATGGTAATTCACATTGTCATTAAAAAGTCCTCTAAAATGGATCAGAATAAAGATGAAGCATATAGCATGCAGATGCTCAGTACCTACAGCATAGGGTATGAGTGCAGATGATCTCTGTAACAGCCATAATGATGGAAATGTGTTACTAAAATAAGATATCTGAAATAAAGCAAATAAGCTTTAATCATGCTGAAACTAAGCATGGCCAGACTAAGCAGCATGGAGGACCAACTAATGGTCACTCCAACTAATGCCAACTCCAGAGAGCAAGCCAAGGTTCTATCAATGCGAGCACAGAGTCTGATAGAATATGTAGGGTGAACAAATCCCAGTGATTTAACTACCAAGTCAGTTAAGAATAATTGGGGTGAACAAATCCAAGAGATTTAACCCACTAAGTAAAAAGAAAAGAACTAATAGGATGAATTTAACTAAGATATGAATGAACTACGTTTCCAATCTGAAGCCTATGTCAGGGTGCCTCAAATGTTGCCATGAAATTGAAGAAATTCTTACAAACAAATATATTAGCATTTAAAGTTATTTCTCTGCAAAAATCAAATCTGACTTCCATACTCAGTAGTGTAGGACATGCATCACAAGAGGCACATTATAGAAGAAAGCTTCATGTTGAGACCCATCATTCAAGCATTGTACCAGAATATCTATTGCTTTTGTAATAGATATTCAGAAATTGGGTATGTTGTGAATATTAATCACAAAAGCCCAAATTAAGGTTGACTGAATTGCATACGCAGACACCCTACCATATTAAAAAAAAAGAATGCATGGCCTCATGATTGGTAATTGTCTCCAGAGAACTGGCTTTATTCATAATGGATTGGTAACAAACTATTGTTGGTTTCACATAGATGATTGATGCATGTCAATGGGCATGCCACTTTAAAGGGAGCATAATCACAAGAAAAGAAAAAGGTCATGTACACATACTGCAGTCCATGGTGACTTGATAGTGACTGGTTGGCCCAGTTACTGTATGCTAACTATAGTGTTCACATAATGGGGTGGAGGTAAGTGAGTGAGTAATAAATTTTTAACGCCATTTCGACAGCTAAGGTCATATTCATGGCGAGAATAAAATTACATTTTCACAGAGGAATGTGTCAGTGCCTGCACATATGTGCACCACACACATCCTGAGGGGATAGCAAAAAGAAGATATAAACCCTTTTAAGTGGGCTAGGGAAGCCTGGGGGTGGAGGTGAGATGCACTGCTATGCTGGGGGCACTGCTGTGGGGTAGTGTTGTTGGTTGCAGGAGACTCAATGCAATTACATCATCCTTCAGGCAGAATGAATAGGGCATTTATTGTCAGTATGGGGAAACCCAGATATGACTCAAACTGGCATGCAGCATCACTTTGGGAAAAGCCCCAGTGTGACACAACTGGTTTTCAGTGTTTATAATGTACACAGTAAGCACTGCTGTGGTGCATCCCTACTGAATGACTGAGAACATTTGGTGACTTCCCTTAACCTTTACGTGCCCAGAATTATTTCATGATTTTCCATTTATTTCGCATGTACATCACCCCAGCGATAAAGACCATGTATGTATAATTCTGAACAGGTCTTTGATATGGGATTTACAATATGCACTTGATTCTTTTTTACATCAACTTTCAGTTAAGAGAGAATTTCTGACTGAGTGTGGTTACCATAGCAACCAAAATGTTCCTTTTGTTGTTATTCACTAATATGTAGTCTCTTTAGTGTTGTGCTGCTCTAATCTCATTAAGTGTGAAATTTGCATAACTAAACTCAACTAGTTCTGCCTGTGTTTACTACCAGGGTGCAAAATATCTTGGTCACAGTTCATAAAATTATTTACATGGATATGGACAATTCCTATGAATAGATTAGTTGTAAGGTTGGCAAGTCTATCGAAGGTGTGGCAATAGGGGACAGCATCACCTTGCTTTTATGTAAGATCCTTTGGAGATTCCCTTCCAAAGAGTCACATATATGACAACTTATTCTCAGGTTTTGACTCACTGTGTCTGAGGTAATGGAGATACAGTCAAATGGGTGGTCTCATTGGAATAAGGGGGTCATGGCCGTTCTAGTGAGGGTATAACTTTGCAGATTGGACCAGTGGATGTTTCTAGATGAAAATTTGCTTCAATATGCATGTATTCAAGCCCAAAACCGCGCATTTAAGTGCACCAGGGTACCTGAGGGTTATTCTAATTATGCTGAGGCTGAGAGCAGAGAAGGTTCTCCATGGCACCCTAAAGGGTCATTCAGTGCAACCTGGGTTAATACAGCAGCACCCGTTTGAAGGCATAATACAGTTCGTCTTGGAAACAACAGAAAACCCTTGCATAAAGTAAATTCACTCTGCACAGAAAGGTAAATATAGAATCAGCACAGAGGTAAAGCTTGCTGCAGTATGTCCTCCTTTGGAAATGGATTGTTATATTTTGTTTAGGCTGCTATCATAATATGGTAAGGTAGCCATGAGAAATGAAAGCCCAGAACTTGTGGCACCTCTCTCCAACCTGGGACATAAACAGAGGTTGCAATGGTTAGCAAACTTGTAGTGTTGACCAATACTGAATTATATTAGTCATCTGCTAACTACTGCAATACAGTATAGTAAAATAGCATAAAGCATTTCATGAAAAGGATATCAGAAATCTTTAATAAAAAGACAGAAATAAGAAAGTTTCAGACTTGGAACAAGAGTTCCTCACAAATAAAAAAAAGAATGTGAGTATTGGCTACTTTGAAGAGAACTTATATCAAGGACATATACTGGGAGCCAACTCCCTGGTCAGTGAGGGGTTAAAGTGGAGATCCCAGAAATATCAGAAAGGTCAAATGTGTTTGCTGGACTCACTCTATCGATCTGCACTGATTTCTTATGGATATAGATTAAAACAGCAACAACAAAAAAAAAAAACACTATAAAATATAAAACATAAACAAACAGAAAACACCGGTAGAAAACACCTTAATGTCAGTCAAGCACTGGGTGCATCCTGTAACTGGAACTGAGAAACTGGATGGTGGGTGTTTTGGGGTATGACTTATCCATGCAATATATGACTCATCCATTCAGGATGGGAGTCATCATACGAGATGTGACTCATCCATTTGGGGGTGAGTCATCATACAGAAAGTGACTCGTCCATTTGGGATGTGAATCATTGTGTTAGGTGTGACTCATCCATTTAGGATGTGAGTCATCATACAAGGTGTGACTCATCCACTTAGGATGTGAGTCATCATACGGGGTGTGGCTCATCCGTGTGGGATGTGCGTCATTGTCCAGGATATGACACATACGCTTGGGATGTGAGTCATTCATACAGGACAGAGGTGTAGGAAGCAAATCTTCATTGGGGGGGGGGGGCCCAGAGGGGGCCTCACCCCGACCAGCTTGAATTGTCGGCTCAAAAGCAAAAGTGCCTATACATACCTATATAAAATTTGTATAGGAAAGTGATTTTTTGATAAATTTGAGATCTGATTTGATGCCCAGGCCCCCATTTTCCCTATCTCATTACTACATCAACCTCCTTTATGATTGGGGGACCCCAGCCCCCTTGGCCCCCCCTTTTCCTATGCCCCTGCAGGATATGACCATCGGTTAAGAAAGTGAGTCATCTCTGGACGGTATGAGTGATACCTTCAGGAGGCAGGACCATGACACAGCCTCAAAGCTGTTATGATATAGTTATGACACCTAGGGTCTGTGAAACCCCCAACACACTGCAATACATGACTTCCGAGTTATCTTTCCCATGTTCACTTCGCTGATACCAGGCCTGTGAGTAGACAGGAAAGTGGGGCTGGAGTAGATTTTCCATATAGGAAATGTACTAGCTCTGAAATTAAAACCCTCCTGCTGAAGGCATTAATGCAAAGATCTGATAGGGAATCTATACAGGTAGACACCATGCATGTATGGTCCTCTACCTTGAATGAAAAAGTCATATCTGGTTGGAAGTGTAGGGGACCAGAAATCCCCATACCTCGTAGATTGACCCTCAGGGGCCAGTAACCTGGTAATCACTGCTCCCCTAGTGTGTATCATACCGATCCAGGTGTAGTTGGAAGGTGGAGATATCAGGCAAGGGATCATGGTGTAATGGTTAGCATGCTGGAATGTCATGCCAGAGATCCAGGTTCAAGTCCCGGTGATCCTAGATATTTTCACCGTCCTGTACACTGGTAGGATCACTGAGCCGGTCCTCGCGCGACTTAATAGGGGGATCGGGGGGAACTCGGTGCCTGGGCCCGTATGATACAGATATGCTTCGACCCTGCCAGTACTATGTACTGGTAGGTCAACTGGGAATCAGGAGTGCCTCACCACTGCTTGATAAAGCCCAACCAATCTGGTTGGGAGGAATGCTTGATGCTAGTTGGCCATGGTTGAAGCTGGTTGGGAGGAGTGTAGGGGACCAGAAATCCCCATACCTGGTAGATTGACCCTCAGGGGCCAGTAACCTGGTAATCACTGCTCCCCTAGTGTGTATCATACCAATCCAGGTGTACTTGGAAGGTGGAAATATCAGGCATGGGATCGTGGTGTAATGGTTAGCATGCTGGAATGTCATGCCAGAGATCCGGGTTCGAGTCCCGGTGATCCTAGATATTTTCACCATCCTCTACAGATATAATAGATAGAAGGACTTTAATGATACACACAGTGACCTAGTTAGGAAATACAGTGAGTGTACCATCCTCCTGCCGCTGCCCCTTGCCTGCCTCCTGGTCATTCCACTCCCTACTCCCTGGGAGTATCTTCTAACCCCTCCTTTCGGTCATATACCGCACCACCAACCGTTGATATCCCCAGCTCTAGGGGCGTTCACGGCGAACTCGAAACAGCGGGGAAGGGCATTGTGGCCACAGTGCTGCTAAACATTGCCAGGAAAGATGCAGATCTATGTTCATTCAATAGCCATAAAAAAAATACAAAACAATACATAAGAGCCTATAAAAGATCTTATAGTTTCATTCAATCTGTCAATAAAGCACACAAACGTAAAAAGATATAAACAGATATCACATATTCCACTATGAATACAAAAGAAAGGAAGCTGAACATTTTTGTCAGATTTAGTATGGATAGCAAAAAAGGATTGAACTCATTAAAAATTAGAATACATGACATGTTTAGAATGTCTTACAAAGAGAGAGAAAGCAATACTAGATAATTAGAACATGTAGAAATGGCTGACAATTTTGTGTATGCATATATAGCACTAGTATCATTAGAAACCCTCAGAAAACTTATGAAAGGGTGTGACACAGGACATCTCCAGGAGAATATCACACCATGCTGGCACCACTTACAAACTCAGTACTATTGTCCTAGACATTTATAATGCACTTAGAAATTTCATGACCGTAAAACAGAATGAATCCTGGTCTGACACTGAGAAAAGTTTGCATAAATTGGCATAAATTATGGGCTGGTGTTAGTGTTGCTGACATGGATGTTGTTGGCAGAAAGTGTTAAAAGCTAACATGGAGATGGCACAGTCATTTTTCTAGAAGTGCTCACTTTTAATTTCATAGTGTTATCTGACAATCAAATTTTGAAAGGGTAGGTTTTGAACCCGAGCATAAAAAGATGTATTTTAAGAAAACTGAAACTGAATTAAGTACCATATAAGAAATCCCTACTACTGTGTACAAGAAATAAAGCAGAGACACTAAGTAGGTGAATGATAAAAAAAACCTGTTTATGATAATAACATAATACGGAAATAGACTAAGTGAAAAATGATTAGATAATCATTTTTATAGAAAACCGAGGGATGTGTTGTGGTGTGAATAAGTATGAACACTCACTCACACACAACCTAGATCATGAAATAATACTTGGCACATGTATTGAAGTAAACCATTCGCAGTAATGTTTGATTGTATACATGTATGTGTATTATGAAATTATAGACTTTGTCTATGTGAGGGGAATGCACAGTGAATAATCTATATGTAAGAACAAGATATGTGCTTATGACTAAGGCCAAAAAAAAAAGGTTTGTTTCCGGTCACCCGACTGTCCTCAGCTAAATAGGGCTGACCTCAGAATTTTTTTTAAGATTTTTTCAATTTTTTACTGATTTTTTGAAGATTTTCTCAAAAAATTTTGAACATTCTCTTCCAAAATTGTTATTCAATGTGGAGGAACATATTTCCCAATGGTTTGCTAATATTCCATGCAGGAAATGAACTTTTCTAACATCTACCAGTGAAAACTCAGGAAAGAATGACTGTATGAGACCTTGGACCAAAAATAAAAACAAGAAAAATTAAAAAAAAAAAAAACAACCTTCCTACCTCAACTTTTTGGATCATGTTACCGGAAACACAGCTTCTTTTTTTTTTGGCCTAAGTGCACTGAGATGAACTGCTCCTCTGGCATTTGAGGTGGATGATGAGTAATCATGTACCAGGAATTTTGGGACTGATTCATATGTGTATAGCCCCATACCGATTCATGGGGATTTACCAGAGTGACACTGCAGGACTGACTCATGTTATATGAATAGATGATGACACAAAGGGATTTCCTAGAGTTACTCATGAGTGTATAAATAGACAGTGATTAACGGGGTTTTCCCCATAGTGACTAAACCATGCATGATTCACACCAGGATATAGGAAAGGTGTTGCCTTCATATAAAAGACCAGTTAAACTCCTACTGAAGGGAGGGATGTAGTCACTTCCTCTGTTGGACTGGAGGCAACACTGTGTTACCATGACAGGAATAAGACTTGGATTATTGGCCTATGAACTCAGAAATACCTACATGGAGATAGTGATTGTGAGATTGTCACTCTGTGGCTTCACAGCATTGGACACACTATATGACTATGGAGACTAGTGTGGACTCTATGTTTTGGACTCAGCATGTATTGGGATGAGAGTTTAATATCTGTGTGTTCCCCATGAACATTACAGACTTTGACATTAATGTTATATTCAAGGATGTTTGTTGATATTTGTGGTTATGGTAATAAACATATGAATAACACTATACCTCTCAGGAGTGCTCTTTGTCCAGTACCGTGTGAGCATGTATTGGACATATACAACTAGTTTCCCTAACATCAAGCTCATATACAATCTTGAAGACACAACCAAACTATTCGAGAAAAAGAGGCATCACATCTTACATACACCTTGTCTGCTTTTGTAATGAACAATGCTAAAGTACAATTTTGCTGTCATAGATTCTTGACCAGGACCAAGCTTTTCTGGGCAGTATCTGTCCACAAGAATTTCTTATTTCTTAACACAGCACACTTTGGTTCTACACCCTCTGGAAAATGTGGAATGTAGATAGCAAAGTATCTAATCAAACCAAGAAAGGACTGGAGACACTTCTGGTCATAGTTATTCGGTGCAGAGACCTTGACCTACATACCTCACCTCTCACTGGCGGCCCCTAACACCGCCCTCACTCTCTTCAAGACTGGTGCAGACATCTCAGAGTGAGTTCTCTACATATATATTGTATTTCTACCTGTGTTACCAAACTGTCCCTAGATTACCACACTCTGCATGGTGTAACACACCAGGATCCTATATAACATGCAGGAGGAAGTTACCTCTGTTAAAACTTAGATACCAGTGACAATTGTATTTTTTCTGTGCAACCTGCGCCCTGTGTAAAATGGCGACCACCAAAGGTAATGCCGAGACATTTAAAAACATTGAAGGTAAAATCTCTGAAATTGAAAACCACCCTTACCCGACGCCTTGGGGCGCTGGAGTCCAGTGCCACGTCACCTTAGGGTCACGTGGGCCTCGACTCTGGTGTATATAAGGCCGTTTTACAGCCTTCCTCAGGGTCAGTCCAGTCGTGACAGACCATCCTGCAAGATGGTGATCGGCTGCCCGACTACTATGTTTTAGTTACTCTTCTGTGCTTCTGCACAGAGGAGGTATATGTTGATTGCTTTTACCAGACACTAGTGGACTGAGCTAGTCGACTAGTGTCGAGTTGTTAGTTGTTGAATACACTACTGCCTGTAACTTTCATCGAGAATGGCTGGTGCTAGTGCGTTGTTGATAATAGAGTTTTAACTGGAACCTGATTAGTTGTGTTTCGTTTTCTATCGCAGGATTCGAGTAGAATTAAAGGGGTAGAACACTACACTTTTGCCGTTACCAGTTGTTAACTTTAGTCTGCATCTGAGCATTGCGAGCTTAAGTTAAGACATGCAGGGTCACTTGCGGCTGCAGGTCAGTTGGTGGATACTAATGATCCACTGATAAGTGGTGGATTAACCAGTACGCTGACGACTGATCCATTGGGACTGCATCAGCTCAATTGGAAAGTATCGACACAACTCTCTCCGGCTGCTGAAGCTTTCCTTAGGACACAGAGTTTGTCCTATGTGGAAAGATCAGCATCGCCTGTGGGAATTCCAGTAGGCCTTGGTAACTGGTCTTTCGGAGAGCCATCTGCTTTTTCAGCGCCAAGTAGCACTGGAAGTGGTGGAGGGCTAAACGAAGAACTCTTACGTGAGCAAGAGTACCAGCTACGACAAGGTCGACATCATCTGGAGATTCTCACAAATGACAAGGCGAAGGCCTAGGAGCAGAGTTAGGAGGTAGAACTGAGATTGGAACAGCTACGGTAGCAAGCGTTAGAGGCTTCAAATAGGACTCAGATCGCTAATCGAGAATTGTCTAGCCTTCAAGAGAAGGTCAAGCAGCTCTCTAGTGAGAAAGAGTCTATGCTTGTATTGAAGTCGGAGGTTGAGCAGAGTAAAAAGACAGCTATTAAGTGTCAAGAAGTCGAAGCAAAAATCGAACGTGTTGCACAAAGCCGGCAAGAACGTGTCGAGAAAGCTCGAAATGATTTTCGCAATGCCCAACAACAGCAGACATCGCTGAAACATGAGTTGAAAATACAGGAAGTTGAGAAAACTATGTTGGTGGCACAGGTGCAGGAGTTGAAGCAGGAGCTGAACCAAAAATCAGCCGAGCATTCTGAAGAAGTAGCAGGCCACTTAAATGCTTATGAAAAGCAAGTGGAGAAGCTACGTCAGGAACGGGAGTCGTTACTCTGTCAGATGCAAGCTGACGAGGATGCTCGAGCCAGGGATGAGGCAGTTATGCTTCGTCACTGTGAGAAGTGTAGCATGTGTGGGGAGAATGAAAAACTCTGACGAGAGATATTGACAGAGAAGCCTATAAAATTAGGGTAAATCAAAAAGTTCATGACAAACTCGCACTTGAACAACGTCTGCAGGAGCAAACAGACGCGAAAGTGCGTGCCGCTAGGGCCAATGAGGAACGACATAACAGTGGGTGCAGCACAGAATCCTCGAAGGTCCCAGACGATAACCCCGACTACATTGAGTGGTTTAACCGCACTGTGGCCAAGGCTAAGCAGCTCTTAGCTTTGAACGAGCAACAAGATCTCTTGGAACCTGAGCAAAGCCGTCTTGATTTCTGAACTAAGACAGGCAGAATGCTCGAAACAGCAAGCGGAGATCAATCGAATGGTTGGTAAGATAGACAATATCTTGAAAATTGAATCGAGACCAAGTCAAAACCCACCAAGAGATCGATACCCCATGCCAATGGTCTAAGGGGGGTGATTGATCAATTCTCGACACCTATACCCCCACAGACCCATGTTGAGCCACCAAAGTATAAAGACATCAGATTCGAGGCATCACCAGTAGGTATGTCTGAAGCTGGTAACACTTCGGGTTGAATTATAGTCATGCAGATGCAACTATGAGAAACATGAGGATGGACCATCAGATCCCTAGAAGAGGTACAACATTCGCCCTCGATCATGTGAGATGATCGAGCAGAATGTTTGAAAACACCTCTATCGAGCATGAACCCGCTCGAACTAGGGCTGTGGATTGTCCTGCATTTACTTTGATAGATGATTGGCTCAGGTGGTACCATGCATTCAATCATGTCCAGAGAGTGAATGTGTGGACCTCGAGTATGGCATTAGCTCAACTCTTAATGTTACTTCAGAATGGCCCCGCTTCAGATACTGTGTGGCTATGGGAAGAACATGGTGATGGAACCTTAGAAGGGTTAGTCGATATGGTAACGGAAGCCATGACTTCAAGCCTTCAAGATCCTATAGTCACTTTAGAGAAGAGACGCCAGAGCAAGAACGAAAGCATTAGAGCCTTTAGCTTTGCTCTAAGACGTCTTGCTGGTGATGTCTATCCAGGTGTGGACTTCTTGGTTGAATGGCTAATAACCAAGGTAAAGTTGTTGAATATTAGAGGATTGTATGACACTGAGTTGAGGCAGGATGTGTTACGAGAATGGCGCACATACATGTCTCTTAAGGAAACTATGGACTTGGCAGATGAATTGTTAAGAAAACAACAATTATTGCCTAAGTTAGTTATTCCTACTTCGACAAATACAATGTCAGCAGTAGCTGAAAGTGATTTGGTCGAAGGGTGGCAGGGTGATGTGGCTGCTTACTTGGAACATGCTACTGGAAGTAAGGGAAAGAAAAACCAGAAACTAGTAGGCAAGCCAAAGGGGTCAAACAAAAACTCCAAATCAAAGGTAAAGAAACAGACCTTCTCATTGAGTCAATTACAAGATTTACTCAAAGCTATCGAGGGAGGGAAAGTTCCTGCAGCTAGTTCAGAGAAGCCGAACACCCCTCAGTCGGACACCAAGTGTTGGAATTGTAAAAGGTAGGGACATTTTGCGCGAACATGTTCTGAGCCGATTAAGAGTTTACCACCTGACGCGACGGAAAACTAAGGCGGGCGGCTCAACGTGGCAATCGAGCTGCCGAACCATCGAAAAGCCAGGGTATGAACACCTTTGGCGTTCTCGAGCAGACATCAGTAGTTCCTACGGAGCTAGGTAAGGTCCTGGTAGGGCCCTCCAAGCCTTCTACCACAGTGGCACCGGCTGATCACCGGTCGGGCTCTGAGCATGTCAGTGTAGAAAAAACCTCAATGACTAAGGAACAGGGCACTGGCAGCCCAAACTCGGAGGTCGAGGGTTCGACTCAATCGAAAGAGAAAGTTGACGCCGGGAGAGAGGCCCTGAAGTGGCAGCTGGCCAGAGTCTGCGCTACAGAGCTTCCCTCGGATGATCCCTGTCTCGCTTATCTAAGGGAGAAGGGGATGGATCTGAGTACTGATGTAGGTTTGAGAATGCTAGCAGGGACAGCCCCTCTTTCAGGAAAACGTTGGTACCTGCCTGTAAAGATTCGGGGACATACTTTAGACTTCTTGGTAGATTCTGGTGCTAGCCATACCATAATCTCCCAGGAACTCCGGAGAACGTTAGTAGTACCATCGAGAATCTCTTCGAGGAAATAAAGGCATGTACTGCAACTGGATCTAAGATGCAGACATATGGTCGATTGGTTTTACCTGTTAAGGTCAACTTGAGCTACTATGTGTTTAGCCCTATAGAAGCCGATATGGCCGACGATGGTATTCTTGGGCTGGATTTTGCGGCAATGTATGGTCTGATTCTTAACCTGAGGTCGGGGGAATTAGTCATGACAGAGCCATAAGAACAGCACTATCAGTGTGTACTGAAAAGAATATCATCAGTTGCCTCAGTAGCCCAGACCTGTCGGATATCCGCCAGACATCGATGTGACGTCTTGGTGAGATCCGGGGGTCTAGAATATAGTCGACAGGGTATAGTGGAACCTGATCCCAAAACTCTGGGGAGTTTAGGATTGATAGGGGAAGCTGCCCTTGTCAGCAATGTACGTTGAACAGTGTTTCCAGTCTGTAATCCACTGAATTGAGACATCGTCCTGGACAAAGGTCAAGTGGTTGGTATGATACATTATGCTGACAGAAATGGTGAATTTAGTTCATCAGAGGTAGGATCTGTGATGATGCGTCTCGAGTATGAGGGTACAGACCTCGAGGAAGCATTTATTGGGAGCGCCCACACGGGGGGCTCCCTACCTGGCTATTAGATATGTATGGAGATACTCACTTGACAGAGCCAGAAGAAAGGCTGAAGCTGTCTGCCTTACTTAGTAAGCATGTCGAAGTCTTTAAAAGTCCAGATGAACTATTAGGGCACACCGATTGTTGTCTGCACACGATAGACACTGGTGACGCACAGCCTATCCGAGTTCCTTATAGAAGGATTCCCCTCAGTAAGAAAGCTGCGGCAGATGAACAACTAAAGGAAATGTTGGAAACGGGTGTGGTAAGGCCAAGCACTAGTCCCTGGTCAAGTCCTGTCCAGATGGTGACGAAGAAGGATGGGACCATGCGATTCTGTGTCGATTATCGATGTCTGAACGGGGTGACTAAGAAAAATGCCTACCCACTCCCACACATCGATGAATGCTTGGACGCCCTTGGAGGAAATAAGTGGTTTAGTTGTCTCAACCACCAATCTGGGTATTGGCAGATAGGGATGCATCCCGACGATGTTGAGAAAACTGTTTTTTCATACCAGAGGGGCCTCTATGAATTTGATCGGATGGTGTTTGGTCTGTGTAACGCCCCCGCCACATTCAAGCGAATGATGGAAGACATGTTGAGAGGTTTATTAGGCAAGACCTGTCTTGTTTACCTCGATGATATCATTGTCTTCGGCAAAACGACGAATGAAGCGATGACTAATCTGGCGGAAGTGTTCAATAGAATTAGTGCCTGGGGACTGAAGTTGAAACCTAAAAAGTGTCGACTCTTAAGGACTTCGGTGGAGTACCTGGGACGAGTTGTATCTGAACGAGGTGTAGAAGCTAATCCGGGGAAAATTAGTGATGTAATGACATGGGCTCGGCCCACTACAGGGAAAGAAATTCGTTCTTTCATAGGGTTCTGCTCCTACTATCGGGATTTTATCCCTTGGTTCGCTGAACTTGTGAGTTCTTTGCAGGACTTGATAGTTCAGAAGCCTAAAGGTAGTAGAGGTCGTTACGAGGCAACATTGCTATTGGGGCTGCTCTCTCCCAGGTACAGGATGGAGTCGAGGTTCCAATATCATTTGCTAGTAATACTCTAAGTAAAACACAGCAAAACTATTGAACCACCAAAAGAGAGCTGTTAGCAGTTGTTGTGTACACCACAAAGTTTTGGCACTACCTGTATGGTGGTAACTTCACTATCCGCACCAATCATTCCCCCTTGAAATGGCTCCTGAATTTCAAGGAAGCAGAGAGAATGATAGGAATGTGGCTAGCCCACTTGTCGGAGTTTGGTCTCAAAAACTCGAAGATTGAAAATCGAAGTGGGGCTAAGCATCTGAATGCCGATGGATTAAGTCATATCCCTGTGCGACCATGCCAAAGGTCAGATTGCACAGACTGTGGCAGCCATAATGCTGTTTTGGTGGCTGTAAATGGTTTAGAAGTAGCATTTTGGTCTCTCAATGAGCTCATTGATGCACAGAAAGCGGACTCTGACATCAGAAGAATAGCTGAATGGCTAGTTAAGGGGGCTATGTTAGAGTGTAAACCCACGATCCTCGGTAAATGAGCGCGGGAACAGCGCTACTGTGCCGCCCTCTGTGGTGAGAGAAGTAAACTAGCATTGTTGTTTTAACTGGAGACAACTTAATAAAGTAGTACTTCCGGTCCTGCAGCGTGGGCCACGAGGAGTCAGAGAATCCAAATGGAAGAAGTGTTTCTTGATTAATCCTTTCATTTGAAGAAGTAAATGCCCAAATTATCCTCCACAAAATGGCTTCCACACTAACAGGTCATGGACCCAGGCACAGGTTGATGTTTGATGGAGATGAGGGCAAGTATGAACTCTGGGAATGTAGATTTTTAGGCCACATGAGGCAAATGAAGTTACTGGATACAATTGCTGGGAATGGTATTGCAGCTGCAGATAAGAAGGCAGAGGCATATGCAGAAATTGTACAGTATTTGGATGATAGGAGCTTATCCCTTATCATGAGAGATGCTAAGGATGATGGCAGACAGGCTCTTAAAATTCTCAGAGACCATTACAAAGGCAAAAGTAAGCCCAGGGTTATTTCCCTTTACACTGAACTGACATCATTGAGAAAAGGTACTGATGAGTGTATCACCGACTACGTCATCCGTGCGGAGACCGCTTCAAATGCGCTGAAAGAAGCAGGGGAAGAAGTGAGTGACAGTTTACTTGTTGCTATGGTTCTGAAAGGTCTTCCAGCTGAATATAATACTTTTGGAACTGTCACCACCCAAAAGGATGACCATAGGTTCAGTGACTTTAAAGTGGCACTTAGAAATTTTGAGGAGACGGAAAAGTGCCGGTCGAGTGACGCTGAGTTAAACTCGAGACAGGAGAATGTGATGAAAACTGTGTCCGATGCCGGGAAGAGCGACAACCCCAGCAAACCGAGTTATACATGTTATGCTTGCGGAAAACCAGGACACAGATCTTTTGAGTGTAAAAATAAAAAGCAGGGTAACAAGTGGTGCAATAACTGCAAAACCAAAACTCACTATACAAATCAGTGTAGGAAGAAGGACTCGGCTAAAGTAGCCAGCGACGATAGTTCGAAACCGGGTCATGCATTTGCGTTCAAGGTTAGCGTTGATTATGCGGATGTTTGTAATACAACTAGCCTGTATAGTTTATTGGTTGATTGTGGTGCAACTACTCATATTGTTACCGAAAAATCCAAATTTGTCAAATTTGATGAAAGTTTTGTTCCAGAGAAACACTACATAGAGTTGGCGGATGGCAGCCGTACAAACGGTGTTGTGGCAGGTAGAGGTACAGCCAGTGTACAAATTCAGGACAGTACAGGTAGGCCACACAACATTCTTTTAGAGAATGCCCTCTATGTCCCATCCTATAAGCAGGATATATTTTCAGTGCAAGCGGCAACTGAAAAAGGCGCCAGTGTTAAATTCAGTCCCGACTCAGCTGAATTAAATGCGCCAGATGGTACTCGCTTTGCAATAGAGAAATATGGTAGATTATATTTTCTCAACAAAACTAGTAAATCTAGTGTTCGATCCCACCCAGTGGAAGAGTGGCATAAAATTCTTGGTCACTGTAATGTAAGAGATTGCATGAAACTCGAGTCAGTTGTTGATGGTATGAAAATATAAGCGATGAGAACAGTTTTGATTGTGATACCTGTGTTAAAGGTAAAATGTCGCAGTTCAGAAATCATGATCCAGATAAACGGGCAGAGGCCCCACTTGATGTTGTTTATTGTGATCTCGCAGGCCCAATTGATCCTACAGCAAGAGACGGTTTCAGGTATGCCTTATCTTTTGTAGATGACTATTCAGGGGTAAACATGGTTTATTTTCTGAAGCAGAAGAGCGACACCGTAACAGCTACAGAGAAGTTCCTTGCTGATTGTGCACCATATGGTAAGGTGAAGTGTATTCGTTCAGATAATGGGGGCGAATTTACTAGTGCAAGTTTCGAAGCTCTGTTGGTCAAAAATCAGATTAAACATGAGAAAACAGCTCCCTATTCACCTCACCAAAATGGTACAGTAGAAAGATCGTGGCGCACAATATTTGATATGGCAAGATGTCTGTTATTAGAAGCCAAATTACCTAAAGAAATGTGGACTTATGCTGTTATGTGTAGTGTATACATCAGAAACAGATGTTTCAATGACAGGGTCAATATGACACCATTCGAAGCGCTCACAGGTAAGAAACCAGACTTGAGCGGTATGCATGTATTCGGTACTGTGTGTTATGCCTATGTACAGGAAAAGAAGAAGCTGGATGATCGCGGCGAGAAGGGTATCTTTGTAGGTTATGATAAGTGTAGCCCAGCATATCTTGTGTATATTCCCGAGCGTAACATTGTGCGTAGAGTAAGATGTGTGAAGTTCTTTGATAAGTTTGAGGAGGTAACAGACAGTTGTGATGAACCGGTGTATACCACACCGCAGGTAGAACCTGAACTTTACCCAGCTCCGGATGTAGCTGATGATGCTCCTCAGAATGGGGTTGGTGGTGAACCCGATCTAAACCTGCAGGGTAATAGGGACAATGCTAGGTATCCCCGCAGAGGACGTAACCCGCCTGGCTATTTGCAGGACTATGTAACCACCACTGTGGACTATTGTTATCGTATGTCACACATCCCGAACTCATATACTGATGCTATGAACTCGGACAATGCGCAAAAATGGCAGAACGCCATGGATGTAGAAATGGATGCGTTAATTGACAATGATACTTTTGAACTCACCACACTACCTGAGGGTAGATCTGCAGTGGGGGGTAGATGGGTGTATGCAATGAAAATGGGACAAAACGTTGATGAACAGTACAAGGCACGGTTTGTTGCCAAAGGATATTCTCAGGTCCCAAATATTGACTATCATGAGACTTTTTCACCCACTGCCCGTATCACATCGATTCGCATGCTTATGCAGTTGGCCGTCCAAGAGGACATGGTTGTTCACCAGATGGATGTTAAGACAGCCTATCTGAATGCGCCGATAGACTGTGAACTCTATATCGAACAACCAGAAGGCTATGAGGTGAAAGGTAAAAATGGTGAGAAATTGTATTGCAAGCTTAATAAATCTCTGTATGGTTTAAAGCAAAGTGGTAGGAACTGGAACAACATGTTGGACACTTACCTTGAGGAGGAAGGTTTCCAACAGTCTGAGACTGATTCATGTGTATATACTAAGTTTGAACAAAATTCCAAGACTGTTGTTGTAGTTTGGGTTGATGATATTATAATTGCAGCAAGCGATGAGAAGACACTCAACACAGTCAAACAGTCTCTGTCCACCAGATTCAAAATGAAGGATCTTGGTAAGTTATCATGGTTCCTAGGTATTGAGTTCAAATGTGAAGATGGATCTATTGAAATGAACCAAACCAAATATGTCGAGAAGTTGTTGAAAAGGTTCAAAATGGAAGATTGTAAACCCAGATCGACTCCTTGTGATGTAGGGTCCAATACTACAAAGGATGAGGATTCCGAAGAGCTAGCTGACGCTAAGCAGTATCGAGAAATAGTGGGAAGCCTCATCTATTGTATGTCAATCACAAGACCTGATCTGTGTTATGTTGTAACAAAACTATCTCAACATATGGTGAATCCCACCAAAGCTGATCTTGGTAGAGCCAAGCAGGTACTACGGTATATCAGAGGTACACTTGATTATGGACTAAGATTTCAGAAATCTGATGCTGAGTTAGAACTCAGTGGCTTTTGTGATGCCGATTGGGGTGCATCTGATGACAGAAAGAGCATAACTGGTTATGCATTCAGGTTGACCAACAATGGTCCACTCATTTCGTACAAAAGTAGAAAGCAACAGACAGTTGCACTTTCCACTTGTGAAGCTGAATATATGGCTCTGTCAGCTGCTACCCAAGAGGTAAAGTTCCTTAATCAACTTTTTACCGACATGACTGGTATTAAACAAACAGAGAGTGTTGTTTTGTATGGGGACAACCAAGGTGCATTGGCACTAGCTAAAAATCCTGTATATCATCAAAGGTCTAAGCATATTGATATCAGATATCATTTTGTGAGAAATGAAGTGCAGAATAATTCTCTCAAGCTAGAGTATGTACCCACAGCAGAAAACATTGCCGATGTTTTCACAAAGCCGGTTGCAAAACCCAGGCTTGTGAAGTTCCTGAGTGTACTAATGGGTACATAAATCTAAATCATCATGTATTGATAACCTGATGTGTTATCATAAATATTGTATTGATCATATCTGATATATGTTATTCAAAGTTGTATACATAAGTAATGTATCGATCGTAAGTTTAAGTGGGGGTGTTAGAGTGTAAACCCACGATCCTCGATAAATGAGCGCGGGAACAGCGCTACTGTGCCGCCCTCTGTGGTGAGAGAAGTAAACTAGCATTGTTGTTTTAACTGGAGACAACTTAATAAAGTAGTACTTCCGGTCCTGCAGCGTGGGCCACGAGGAGTCAGAGAATCCAAATGGAAGAAGTGTTTCTTGATTAATCCTTTCATTTGAAGAAGTAAATGCCCAAATTATCCTCCACAAAATGGCTTCCACACTAACAGGCTAAACCCACAAGGCCTGAGGTTTCTATCAAGAGTGCCGAGGTACAGAAGTTGCTAGGGCAATGGCCCCTACTAACATTTCATGAAGGCTTGCTGTGTCGTTGGAAGGTCGAGGCAGGTCGAGCAAGATGCACGATTCAAGTTGTAGTACCATGCCGACTGAGGGGTGAGGTACTTGTTTTTTGCCATGGACATCGAACTGCGGCACATAACGGTCGTAAAAGAACTCTCAAGAAGGTAAGAGGAGATATTACTGGCCTGGAATGGGAAAAGACATAGGTCGTTGGGTTCGACATTGTCCGACCTGTTGCCTGGTGAAGCCAGGGGAAGGTATGGGTAAATCACCTTTACACCAAGAGTTGTTGGGGGGTTAGGTTAGGGAGGACAGCAATGGATATCATCTCAGGCTTTAAGCCCACAACGAATCAGAATACTTGTATGTTAGTAATCCAGGATTACTTTACAAAGTATGTTCGTGCTATTCCCTTACCAAATCACACTGCAGAGACCTCTGCACAATCTCTTCTCTGAAATGTGTGAATATTTGACAATTGTAAAACAGCGAACTAATCCATACAGGCCTCAAAGTGATGGTCAAGTGAAAAGGTTCAATAGAACACTTATTCAGAGTTTGAATATGTTGGTCGATAAACATATGGATGACTGAAACGAACAGGTCAAATATGTGGTCTCAGCATACAATAGCTCTGAACATAGTTCTACTGGTTGCAATCCAAATATGATGGTATTTGGAGAAGAAATTCTCATGTCTGCCGATGTAATCTTTGGCTCCATCGAGAACCCACTGGAGGTACCCTGTTCCGTTACTTTCGTGGAACAGCTTCGAGATCGATTGAGAGAAAGTTATAGCCTGGTAAGGGAGAATTTGGGAAAATCTGCTGGATGCCAAAAAGTCGGGTACGACTATGGGCTGAAGCAGAGAAGGTACTCTGTTGGGGAACAGGTGGTGAGGTACCACACACCCCAGGCTGCTATGAAGCTAGCCCCCAACTGGGATGGGCTGTTTGTGGTAGATTCTGTTCTCTCTGAGTCAACAGTTTTACTTCGATTGTCTCGGGTAGGTTGCAGAAAAGTAATGTGGATAGACTACGTCGGTGGTTGGGCATAGAACTATCACAAACTGTCAAGCTGTTGTAACGGCAGCTTGAGGACAACACACCCCCTCGAGAAGCCTCTCGAGGAGGGTAAAGTTTGATTCTGAAAAGGTCAAAATGGAGATTGAAAGGTCACGACCTAAAATTCAGTGTAGAAATCGAACAAAAAGGGGTCGTCAAAAACCCCAGGATGAAGCTCGAAAACTGAGTGAGGTGGAAATGTTAGATGCTAGTAAGCCATCGAAACAACGCGGTGGTCAACTGGCTAGTCGAGATAAGCCGAAAGCATCAAAACCGCCTTCAAAGAAGGGTACACCGAGTGACCCCTCGAAGGTGCCAATGACTGAACAAACTTCACATTGGAAGGTTTCGATTGAAGTCAATGATCAGTCACCCCAGACTGGCCCCATGATTCGAGCCTGACAGAAATGCCAGGGCATGTCAAAGAGGCGTGCCTACATCAAAGGGCGGAGGTTCAAAAGGGGATAGTAAAAAGCCACCTCGAGAACCACCATTTGTTCCTCCAGACAGGATTAAAACTAGGAGGAGTCCTAGATTAAACCCAAATAGTTCTTGGATGATGCGCATTATACTAAATAGTGGATGTACCAACCTGTATTTGATGATTATTAAATGCAAGGTGCCATTCTTGGGTATTTCTGTCTATGGACGTGAAGCCGCTAAAATAAAAAATTACACAACGAGAAGTCATATGATCATCTCTTAATTTGAGACATCTAATATTGTTAGCAGGGTGAATAAAATACCTTCCGTTTAACTAGACTGTGTGGTTGGGTTCTCAGTATCAGCTGGTGGATTCTACCCGACAGGTAGATTCATATTAGAACCATTTTATTCTCAGGGGTTAGGTGAGACTGAGGTATCCTTAGTAACCCTGTCTTTCATTATTAGAATACCTTGGCAGCATAGAATAAGGGCATAATGCTAAAGTTGCGTCTGGAGAACCAGAGTGCGACGGTGTGAGGAGAGTGAGTCATTCCACTTTGGCGCCAATACCTTATTTAGTCATGGCGTGATGTGGGACGAAGCCTATGAGGATGCTCCTTACAGTCACGTGCCTGGTTCCTCCAATCGGATAGTGCCACTTGCATGCACCACAGGGATAAAAGGGTGTGCAGCGGACCAGGGAGGTTACATCTGCGGTCTGCTCGTGAGAGTAGATCGCGGACACCTGCTGGACTAAGTCCAGCTTAGGACAGCTGCCTCCAAGTGGGAAGGTCCCACTGCTAGAGGGACACAACTTGCCTGAGTGCAGGTTTGTGTTCCCTCGAAAACCCACTTCGAGGCTTGTTCCGCCTGAGAGTGGTTCGAGTCAACTCTAAGAACCCTTCAGGGCTCGCTCCATCTGAGAACGGTTTGAGCTATCTCGAAGTACTCCTTGAGGCTCGATCAGTCTGAGAACTGATTCGGGTCTCATTTGTCTTTTTCCCGGCACATAGTTCAGGAGGAACTATGGGAGACTCATTCGACGAGCTGTCTGGGTACGGCTCCTCGACGAGCCACAAATCGAAGAAGAAGAAGTCGAAACATATTGTAATAACCAGAGTCGACACCGTATATAAAGAATGGAACATAAAGTTACAGCCGTTGTTGTTGTTTTATTTCTTAGGAGCCTTAAGGACTAACAGTCACTGGTCATCAGTTACTTGCTTATACTGATACATGTACTTGTACTTATTCTTGCTTAGAGACGCCACTCTGTTCGTGAACTAGGACTAGCCACCGAACTCCCTTAAGATAGCTTACACGTAGGCCACCTGAGTGTCTGATCGCGTCTGTCATAAAACCACCGGACACCGCGTTTTATAGCCCCCGGCCACCGACGGTGACGTCACAAGGCTGTGACGTCACCGCCGACGCGCCACCTAGCGGTCACCGCGGGAACCGGCCACCAAGTCTCGGTGGCCGCCGCTGAGCCGCCGGCCAATGTTCATTACATCCCTCCCACCTTACTTTATTCTATGGGTATAACTTTAATAATAAACATTACTCGAGCGTCCAACAATGGCACCCGTGCCGTACAGCCTAAGGACTAGTATTACTCTATTTAAACCTAGATTCTCTTTTACTTAATATTTACCGTAGTATGTACCAGGTGAGTATCCCCCCCTCCCCCTTTTATTTATCATGACTATTTACAATGTCCCTGGGCTCCAACAATGGACCGCCCGTCTTTAACTCCCTCACTATATAATATGTCGAGGCTTAATTCAGCCTATCGGCACCTACAGTGGGCCGTCCTTAAGGTCATATGACTTAATCCCGACTAGAGCGTGAACGACTTACAATGACTTAATCTGGAATACCAGCACCAACAGTGGGCTGTTCCTAATTTACTTATACACAAAATGTGATATCAATTATCATACTCCTCTAATGTCTCAGGAATAAACTGTTATTAATAAGAAACGGACCTTGTGATATGCTTATCTCTACATTTATACACTGAACGAAATATATACACCCGATCACCGGAGATCTGCGGTCTAGAAGGGCGCGGTAAAACGCTGCAGGAATTGGGGCCGTCTCTTCCTTGTCCTGGCCACGGGGATCCTCCCGACTCTCTGGGCCGCCAGCCCTTACCTTATGCTGCTTGTCTTATGCCCTTGGGCCTTCCAGGGGTGTTCAGGGCCCGGGTTTCCTGGCAGGTACTCAGTCCCCCACCAGTACTCCCCTTACCCCTACTAACCCCCTTCACACCCCCCTTCCCGGCTGTCTTTCAGCTTCCCGGCTGCGCCCTCCGACGTCCCTGCCATCCCTTCTCACCGGCCACTGCCCGTCCCCTCTTCCCTCACGCGTCTCTCACTCTCCCTCCTGGCAACTGCTCCTCCCTCCTATTGGCTCCCCCTCTGTTGTTCCTCCCTGACCATCCGGCGGATCCGCTCTTCTAGGTTGCGGCTCAAGGGCGCCTCGACTGGTCGCGGTGGTGGCGGCTGCGGGGCGGCCCTGGAGGGCCCTGCGAGCGGTGGGACGAAGGGTGGGAGGGTCTGGTGGCCATATCTCCCCTGTCCCTGGGCTGACGGCGGCGGTAGACCCAAGCCCGAACCATGGGGCCCGGCTGTCCCAACTGCTCCTGGTGCCTGGGTGGGCGGTCTGCCCGCTGTAGCCGACGGTGGGGGTCGCCCCACTCCCGGAGGAGGAGGGGGAGGTGGAGGTGGTGGCGGGGGCACGCCTCCCTGACCCATCCCTGGGTCGTACCTCTGAACTGTAGTCGCGTAATAGTGTGTACGCCACAGGGATGGGCCCACCAGCTTCACCCACCCGTGCGCCCGCCCTCCTACGGGGGTGTACTCTTCGCCCAAGTCCGGGGATGGAGCCAGCCCCACCGCCCACTTCTGTAGCTTGTCAGGGTTGTCCACCCGCCGCCAGGGGATCCGTTGGTAGGAGTCCCCAATCCATAGCGGCCTCCCCGCCAGCGGGTCCATCTCCTCCGCCCGCGGCAGCCCGGGAACCTCCACCCCAGGGATCCTCTCCCCCCACTCTTCCCGCCACTCCTCTCTCCTGGGCCCCGGCCCCCGGCGGCCCCTCTCCTCCTCATACCTTTCCTCGTACTCCCAGCGCCTCCGGTATTCTCCGTAGCTTTCGTTCCTGTGGGGGCCAGCCTCGTACCGCTGACTCCCCCGGCCCTCTCGCCTCGTCTCCTCATCCACTCTTCTCTCCTCCCGTCTCCTCCTCTCCCTTTCCTCCACCTGTCTCTCCTCTCTCTCTCTCCTATCCTGGTCCTCTCTCTCCTTCTTCTCGTGGGCCGCTCTCTCCTCCCTCTCTCTCCTATCTTCCCTCTCCTTCCTCTCCCTCTCATCTTTCTCCTACTTCTCCTTAGCCACTCGTTCCTCCCTTTCCTTCCTTTCTCTAGTCACCTTCTCCTCTCTCTCTCTTTTCTCGGCCATCTCCTTCTTTTCCTTCGCAACTCTCTCCTCTCTCTCTTTTCTCTCCTTCTCCTCCCTTTCTTTCCTATCCTTATCCCTCTTTTCTCTGACCGCTCTCTCCTTCCTTTCCTTTTCCCTCCTTTCCTTTTCCCTAGCCGCCTTCTCCTCGTCTCTCTCCTTCCTCTCTCTCTCTTTCTTCTCCTTGGCTGCTCTTTCCTCCTCTCTCTCCCTCCTCTCCCTCTCTTTGCTGCCCTTTCTCGCCTTCTCCTCCTCCCTCCCTTTTCTGTCCCGCTCTTTCCTGTCCTTAGTGGCCGTCTCCCCCTCTCTCTCCCTCTTATCTCGGGGTGCCTTTACTTCCTCCCCTCCCTTCCTCTCCTGACTAGCGGCCACGGGTAGCGGCGCGCCCCCCATCGTGACCGTGCGAATCTCAGCCTCGGCCTCAGGCGCTGGGCTGTCCTCGCGGTCCAGCCCAGTAAGGGTGATTACCTGCCTGTCGACCGCCTCCCCCGGAGATGCCTCCTCCTCGTCGGAGTCCGTAGTCAGGGGCACGCTACGGTAGGCTACCGCCCCCAGACTGGGCTCCTCTTCCTCCTGGCTGTCGTCCACCACTCGGGCGGCGATGAGGCCCTCCAGGTGGCTCCCCGGAGCCGGGGTGTTGTTGTCGGAGGTGTGGGGCTGAACGGGGGGCGGCGTGGTCTGTAGGATACGCCGCACTTACTCCGGCGGTAGGCCCTGGCGAGGGGACCCCCCAGCGGCCGATTGGCTCCCCCCCTCTTCTGCGTCCACCGTGGCAGGCGAGGGGCGGTCCAGCGACACTACCTCGCCCTCGGGAGTTCGCCACTGCCAACGTTGCAGGGCCTCCGCCAGCAACTGCCGCTGGTACCGCCGCGCCATCTCCTGGGCCAGCTGGCCTGTATGTCGGAGGAGACCCTCTCCGACCCCGGCTGGGGCTGGTTCGCCTCCCTCGCTCCGTAGCAGCGACCGCAGCAGGAGCGGGTCGCCCTCTCCCCCGGCGGAGGGGGCCTCCAGAACCTTGTCTAGGATGGCCTCCGCTTCCGCGCCCAAGGTCGACTGGACCGGTGTGCACCGCCCCATTTCCTCCACCAGGACCCTGGCGGCCTCCCGGTCCTCCGCAGAGTGGTGACGGGACCGGCCTTGCTCCGTCGCGCCCTGGGCCTGGTCGCCCCCGGCTCCCGTCCGGGCCACCTTGCTGGGTGTGGCCGCCTCCTCTTCTCCCTCCCCCAACTCGATCCGGGGTGGGTTGGCGTCCCACGCCTCCGCGGCCCCCCTTGACTCCGACTTCCGCTTTCGATCCCTCTGCGGCGAGCGGCTGTGCTCTCTCGGCTGCGGAGCCGGGCAGACCACACTGCGCAGCCGCCGGGGCGATCGACGCGGGCTTGCGGGTACGGGAGTCCTTTCTGTGGTCAGGCGGGCCGCCCTTCGAGTGCCACTGCGGGAGTGAGGCCTTGGCGAGCGCTGGCGCTGGCGGGGCTGGCCGCCGGGCTGTCCCCACCACTCTCGGTGGCCCTCTCCTCGGTGGTTGCCTCCTCGGCGGTCTTCCCCCCGTGGTCGGTGGCCTCCTCTACACGGTCGGTGGCCGTCTCCGAGGCATGGCCCTCCTCCCCTTCGGGGTTCGCGCTAGCGCCCTCCTCAGCTGGCGGTGGCTCCTCCCCGGTGGCGGTGGTTGCCGCTCTGGTGGCGGCCCCCCTATACCGTATGGTATATAGCGGTGGCCGCTCCGCCTTGGACAGGCCCAGCCACGGGTGGCCCGGATGCTGTGCCGCCATGTGGGTCATGAGGTCGTCCCACCGACCCTCTTTTGCCTGCGCCTGGCATTTCTTCCCTGGGCAGTTCCACCCCGGCCCCTTCTCTGCATGGACGGCCTTAACATGACGCGAGAGGCTATCCTTCCGCATAAACTTCCGGCCACAAATGGAACAGGGGAGGGGCACCGACGACTTCTTCATGATGTCGGATTCGGTGTCGGTGTCTCTCTCGGGCCACGCCGCGCCTCGTTCTCGCCTTTCTAGGTCGGCGGTCCTAACGAGGTCGCGGTGTAGTTCCCGATCGCTACACCAGGCGGCCTCCGCGTCAGCCGTTGGTGTTCGGCGGTCGGTGGGTGTGAGGTTTGAAAATGTTTTATTGTCAAGTCACTATTCATACAGAAAGTGGTAAAATTAGACAATAATGTGAATCCTCGTTCAGTTATTACATTAAGTGGTTGTTTGCACATAGATCAATGAATAAAGATGGAAATTTATACAATGAAGAATGAGAACAATAATATAAACAGAAAAAATAAAATCTATATAACAACAGTATATACTATGTACACAAATAGCAACCTCTATAATCTTACAATAAAATTTCAAAAAAAGGGCAGCAGGCATGGTACACCAGTTTGTTACTATCAACAAGTTTTATACTAGCACGTATTACACTATACCAATAGGATATATATGGACAGATCAGTAGGTACAAAACATATCTTAAACAGATGATCAGCAGATATACAGTATGAGAGTATAGTCACTGTGAGCTCATGGATGAAATTCATGCGGTGTAGTCTTTCAACAGCTCCACATGAATAAATTCTAATAGAGGGTGTAGTCAGCAAACAACAGCTCCCTCTACTCAATCAGGATAAGGTGTAGTCTTTCAACAGCTCCCTAACCTGTATCTTTTTTCATATTACTCATCCAGCTCATTCAGCTCATCACCCATTAACATCATCTTGGACAAGTCTTGTATCTGCCTAATTCTTGCTTTAAATTTAAGTTTACTTTCACTGTGTTGGACATCAGCTCGGAGATTGTTCCATAACTCAACTCCTCTATATAGCGGCGAGTTGTTGAATCCCATGTTACGTGCTCTGGGAATGACTATCTTAATCTTTGATTCTGACCTCATACCTGGCCTTCTGATTTCCTCATCGACCCAATCTGGATTTCTTGATAATTTGTACATGAAGCTAAGCAATAATTCTTGTCGTCTCCTCATCAGGAGTGGGATATTAGCCCGTTCATGGAGCTCTTCTTCATTAAGATCCAAACCTCTGAAACAAATTTTCAGGCCTCTCTTCTGCATTCTGTCTAACTTTTTTAACAGGCCTTCATTAACCCCCTCGTAGGCAAAACAAGCGTAATCAAAAACAGACATTATGGTGGTTTTATAGACTGTTACAGCAACTTTTTCAGATAACATGTTTCTGAATTTACTGAATCTAAAAAGACGGTGGTTAATTTTACTATTTAAATCCTTTAGTGCAGGTTCAAAACTCAATAGACTGTCTAACTTTAATCCTAAGTAGCAGTAGTTATTTAGAGTTTCAAGTTCTTTGTTATACAAATATAGTTTTTGGCCCCTGGACTTTGGTAACTTTTTGCATGAACCATACCACACAACTTTGGATTTATCCGTGTTAGCAGTAAGCCTCTTGGTTACAAACCAGGATTGTAATCGATTTAATGCCGTTTGTAACCTATTGGTTATAGTTTCAATTTTGTTGTTTGAGCTGTATATTACCAAGTCGTCTGCATAAAGATAATGTTTACAATCAGCAAGAACATCACTGACATCATTTATATATAGTATGAACAAGAGCGGTCCCAATACAGACCCTTGTGGGACACCAAATCGTACTGGGGCTTCATTAGAAACAAAGGAACCAATTTTAGTATACTGGCTTCTCCCAGTTAAGTAACTCATTAGCCAATTGAGTGTTGTGTCATGTAAACCAAGTTGTCCTAAAATTTCAACAAGATAGGCGTGATTAACGCAATCGAACGCCTTACGTAGGTCAAGATAACAAACTCCAGTCAAATGGCCTCTATCTCTATTTTCATAGATATCGCTCAGGAGTCTGAAGACTGCATCTGCAGTCCCCAGTCCTGATGGATAACCAAATTGTTTTGCAGAAATAACATTTTTCTTATTTAGAATTTCATTTAGATGGCAATACATTATTTTTTCCGCAATTTTGGAAGGTACAGGTAATAGTGATATCGGCCGCCAATTGGTGATTAACTTTATATTACCGGGCTTGGGTATTGGATTCACCCTTGCCCTTTTCCATTTTTCAGGAAATATGCCACTGGTGAAGCTCAGTTCGTACAACCTAGTAACAGGATCTAACAAAAATAACAGTGCTGTTTTCAAAATATCACATCTAATACCATCAATTCCGGAAGTTTTGTTGACATTTATTTCTTTTATGAGCATCTCAACAAAGCCTTTTTCAACTCGCACAGGAATTTCAACTGGATCAACAGGTTCAGTCATTAATACACGCTCAGGATAACCATTATCTGTGAAAACTGAAGATAGTTTAGCACCAATATTTGAGAAATAATCATTTAAATAATTTACAGATTCATGCTCTGACTTGATAAAACCATCATCACCTATCAATTCTGGAGGGGCAATTTGCACCTCTGGTTTCAAAACTCCATTTAAAACTCTCCAGAATCGCTTTGGGTCAGACTTAGCCTCCTCCAGTGCAGACTTGACCTGGTTGGCTTTTGAGTACCTGATAGCCTTATTAATTCTACAACGTAGCTGCCTGGCTTTATTGAGATAATAATCATCCTTAATTTTCGAAAACATTTCCACATTGTCCTCGCGTTCATTTATCATTGACAAGATGTCATGTGTCATCCATTTATTTCTTCTGTCCACAATCTCAATTTCAGACCAAGGACAGTACTCATCTAAGTATTCAATTACCAAGTTTTCAATGAATGACCATGCACCATCAGGGTCGTGCAGTTCATAAAAAACATCCCAGTCTGCCATTATTAGCCACTCTTTGAAAGTTTCTTCATCGTAACCTTTGTACTTTCTCACCCAAACTTTCTTTTTAATATAATCAACCTTCTCTCTTGTTTTTACAGCAAACACAGGCAGATGATCACTTACTAAAAAATTCAAGACACCAGATGTAATAGACTCATTGTAATTAGTCAATATATTATCTAAACATGATACAATAATCTTATAAGGTCTAGTGCACTGATTAATGAGTTTATGATAGCCGTTAAATCGGCAAGCATCGATTAGCTTTACAGTACTAGGTATTTTTTCACGCAAGGTATTTATATTTATGTCCCCCATAATCCATTGTTCAAGCCCTTCTTTATCTGCAATTTCCATAACACGAGACAAATGTAGAAAAAACTTATCTATCTTGCCAGAAGGAGGTCTATATAGAGTGACCAATTGTAAAGTATGTGTCTTCAAGACTAGATCTAATACTAGACATTCAATATCCTTGTTACTACAACTAATGTCATTGCGTATCTTAACATCAAGATTAATGTCATCTCGAATGTAAACTGCTAAACCTCCGCCTTTCTTTCTTTTTCGGTCCAGCCTGAACAAATTCATGCCTTCCCAGTTTATTAGGTCATCATCATAGTCTTCATGTAACCAAGTTTCACTCATTCCAACTATATCAGCACCATCTAAATGGTCAAATATTTCCTGCCTTTTGTTAAACATGCTTCGCGTATTTAGATGTACCATTTTCAAGCCCTTCATATTTAGAAAATCGTTTAATCGTGTAGTTGTTGCCATTACATAAACAAATACAAGTAGACAATAGTTTATATACAAAAAATAAAGAATTATAAATTAAAAATAAAGGAGCCCCTGACTAAATTCTAGCCAGAGGCTCAGATATCCACCAACAGAAATAACCAACTTAATGTTCTGTGGGTGGAATACAACAAGAGAGAGGGAGCTAATACCAAGTTACTTATAAGATAATCTCAGCTCCGTGACAAAAGATAAAAAACCACGCATATGCAATATTGTGTTGTGTCAATGAGTAAGTAAACTCTGAGTTTTTAACTTAAATTTATATATATTATTGCATCTTATCAAATCAGTAAATTAGTTAAATAAATTACAAATAAGCACCTAAAGAAGGAGGGAAATAAAGTTAAAGTTAGAGGTTCAAAAAGGTTGTAAGCCCTTGGTTATTTTGATTCTAGTATAGAATATTTTCTTAGTCATGTAGAATCACATGAAAAGTTAGGGATTAATATTGATAAATTAATTATTAAGTTACTACTAGTGAAGGGTTAGTTAGCTCACCCAGTGTTACCGGACCTTGTACTAGTTTGGTCATAGATCTTATCTATGTATTCGTAGCTCTCTGAGACACCACAATGCACCCACTGTAATCATTCCACCGTCACCAGTAGTAATGTTCTTACCTACAAATAGAATAGAACAAAAATTACAATACATCAATAACAGTGACACATTTTTCAATTATGAAACGATTAGCTATTTAATTAGCATTTCATTGTATCATGCCATTCAAGTGACAAAAAACTGTAGACAAAAATAATACAGAAGTAGTACACGAGTAAATATATGTAACCATGCATTACTTAACACTAAGCGACCAAGAACATAGACCACCCTTTGTATAATCATCAATGTACCAACACCAGCTTGACTAAGCTTACAATGAGTGAAGCATGCATTTCTTTTATCGAAAGTTCCACTCTAAAATTTGGATGTGCTATGTGCATTAATTGCAACATGTTGCCTGGGGTAGAATAACAGGTCATTTTTAGAAAGTTCAGATATTTTATGAACTTATCAAGTGGTCATAATAGTCATAGTAGGTGCAATCCTCACGAATTGCTCCCAAGACAACCAGTCAGGTATCCCTTGGCTTTGTCAGTTATAGAAAAGGTGTATTAGGTGCAATCCTCACGAATTGCTCCCAAGACAACCAGTCAGTCAATGAACTTGTGTTATAATCTTATGGACAAATGCTCAGCCTAAGCATATTTTATTTATCTGAGCAGTCACCTCGTCCCATTCATACTCATCATCTTCTTCATCTTCCATTACATCATCAGCTCCAGCAACATTCTCAACCTTCTCAGGCGGCAGGATTTTCTTGACTACCTGGGCAATACGTGCTGCTAGTTCCTTCTTAACATCATCTGTGGCATGTAGGCCATCTCTCATTTTTTTAGGGCCATATTGGCATGAGAATTTCGGGGCTTTGCCAACCTTTCTCCCTTTCTTGCCCCGATTCCACCTGTTTTTGTGGAATACAGTGTGCAGCTTGATGGTGGGCATTTTATAGATGGTGTTGAGATATTGCACATCTCCCTTTAGGAGTTTGATGCTCCTATTCAATGCAGGCTGATTGGGATCTGGCAAGCTCTTGCGGTTGAATTTCTGAAGGTCCATGCCGAATATTGTACAAATAACATATTTGGTTTCAGGATGTTGTTTATTCAAGACCTGTAGCATCCGGCTTAGCCTGACTGAGACTACCGCCCTACAAGTGGCAGCATCAATGTGAGGGAAGTAGATGTCACGTTTCCCGTGAATATAGCGCCGCGCTGTAACATCGCAGGCTCCGGCCATGAACACGACCAGGTCATAAGCCTCAGTGTCAAGTTTTTTCAGCACTTTATCCTGAATTGTAGCAATGGGCCATGATTTATGAGCACACTCACCAACTTCATAATTTTCAGCATCATCTAGAGCGTCAGCTACCAGAACCCCCATTCCTTCACCACGAGAGTCCCCGGACAATAGAACCGACATTTCGACCTTCACCTGAAACTGTAGTGACAGATTATTGCATTCAGGATAGAAGCAACACTAAACCGTAGTTATTTGATACACACTAAATTATTAACTTCAGGTCTGACTATAGAATTCTCTTACACGCATCACGATCTTCCCGTGCAAGTTCTTTCCCGGGAACTTATCTTCAGTTTCATACTTCACATTGTTTACCGTGCTCCACGGCCAACCTGAAGCCCACTTGTCCGAGCCAGTTCCCTCTATTAATAGCCTCAACCCAGTATTTAATAAGTCTTGCATAATTTCTTTATTCTGCCCATATTTAGCTTTGATCAGGTCCTCCATAAGGGAGGGTTCGAGATCCAGAAACGGGTGATTCATTGGGATTTTTTTGGAGTCACCTTTCAACTTGATCAAACGTGGATCTGTCATTGAGAGAACTTCTCTGGCTTCAGCCGGATGACCTAGCTCTAACAATCTGACATGGAAATACCCTTGTTCTACGCTATTGTAGGTGTATTTGATGCCTTTGTGAATAAACTCAAGTTTGCATGGGAACCAATTTGAAAAGTGCGCATTAACACCTTGGTAAACTATGCCCATTTTGGTGTGTAGTATGCGAGTTTCACCATCTGTTTTGTTTGCCCGCCTCTTAGCAGGTTTTCCCTTGATTGGGGGTTCATAAGGGGTGTGTGCAACTTTGTGCTCGTCCGGGATACCAGAGAGAGATGTGTAGTCGTAGGATGTACCTTCAATATTTATACCATCCTTGTCAGTACCTGCAGTAAGACCCTTTTTTTTGGCAGCTGCTACAATAGCTCTGCCATGCTTTTTAGCATCTCGCATCTCTCTTGACTCATCCAAGGCAAAGCCAATCTTTGTTTTCATTTGCTTCCCTATTTCATTCAACTGCCATCTTTTTGCCAGTATGGCTGACTTGATGGCAATGTTACTACAACACACCATTATGGGCACCTTTTCTTTTGGTGGTTCCTCACCTTCTTGGATCTCAATGGGTTTTTTCATCCTAACAATCTCTACAAAATCTCCATCATTACAACGGATGTCTAGTTTTCTGAATAAGTCATACAGAACAGGCAATAGTTTCTGATTTTGTCTTGACCATAAGCCATATATGACAACATTCCTTTCAGGGGAGCTGGTGGCATGCTTAACAGTTCTCATATTTGTCAGGACTTGGCTGTAGCTTGATTGTCCAATTGTCTTCCCACTGACTAAAAGTTCACCAGTCTGTCTTGTTAAATCGTTGAGATTTTTCTCATTTCGATTGACCTTGCCCTTTATCTCATTTTCTACACTGTTTAAGGAGTCTCCAATCTTTTTGACCTCTTGGGTAATTCTGTTGTGAACATTGGTACTAGCAGTGCCAACAGAATTTTGAATTGTTTTGATTTCTTGATTTAGTTTCGAGTCAAGGCTGTCAACCCTGAGGTCAACTTTATTTACTAACTCCCTAAGAGTTTCTTCTAGTCTTTTGAATCTACCATCATTGTCTTCATGTTTGTCATCAATCTCTCCTTCTAACCTGATTATATCCTTCCGTCTGTCTAATAGCAGTTGCTCATGTCTGGTCGAGTCAGCTTCGAGTCCTGTCACTTTGGTCTCTAAGTCAGAGTGAGATTGTTCAATATTTTCTAATCTGTCAAGCAAGCCAGTGTTGTGGACCTCTAGGAGTTTTGCCATTTGCTGCAGCATGTCTGTTTTGAAGTCATTCATTTGGTTTCGTTGCTCCCTGACTAGTTCTACTTTCAGTTCATTCATTTGCTCCTTTTCTATTACAACCGATATTCCCAGTGTTTCAGATACTTTTCCTTCAACATTTTGATTATTTCCCGCCTCAAGTTGGAACATTTTACCAGAATCCAGTTTTGGTTCATTTAGATTCTTACTCACATTCACAATATTGGCAAGCGGAATGCTGCCATTGATGTTTACATTTCTAGAGTTATGCTCTGCATTAACTGCACTCTCCCCCTCCGCATCACCCATATCAGGCTGATTCCCAATATCCCTTACCGGCTCCGAATAGCCATCTCCTCCACTTTCAGGTATCCCCCGTGATGTCAGAGGATTCCCCACCACATGTGACACAATGTTATTCCCCGCCTCTTGGGAACTCCCAGTGGTTTCACCAGAGTTTTCCGATAGACCTTCCATCCCTGGAATAAACTCCACTACCCTACGTAGTATACTACTCTCACTCAAATCAAGTAGGATTTTCTTATTTTCTGGGGATATTGAATTTGTGTCAGGGGATTGACTTGAATCTCCGCGACTGCGGGGTCTCTTTTGTGCTGGCGTAGTATTATCAACCGTCGTCATGACGCCCAGGCCCAATGTTATAAATCAAGTATGCTCTGAGACTACACTGTCCCAAGTTAAACAATTAAGCGGCCTGCAACTACACTGTCCCAAGTTAAACAATTTGCCAAAAATCAGTTCTGACAGCTCTAAGTTGTAAAAATTACATCTTTATATTTCTGGAAATTCAGGAAAATATACTTTGGTTCTACGAAGGATGAAGGGGCAGCCCCTCTCAACCCCCGAGACACAAGACCGCCGTATTTGCGCGGCCTGAGACTACTCTGTCCCAAGTTAAACAATTAAGTGGCCTGAGACTACACTGTCCCAAGTTAAACAATTTTGCCAAAAATCAGTTCTGACAGCTCTGAGTTGTCGTAAAATTTACATCTTTATATTTCTGCACGAAACTCATTAAATAGAACAAATCCAATAAAAAATGAAAATAAGGGTTAATTGTTTGCCTAAATTCAGGAAAATATACTTTGGTTCTACGAAGGATGAAGGGGCAGCCCCTCTCAACCCCCGAGACACAAGACCGCTGTATTTGCGCGGCCTGAGACTACTCTGTCCCAAGTTAAACAATTAAGTGACCTGAGACTACACTGTCCCAAGTTAAACAATTTTGCCAAAAATCAGTTCTGACAGCTCTAAGTTGTCGTAAAATTTACATCTTTATATTTCTGCACGAAACTCATTAAATAGAACAAATCCACCCTGTAGATGATGAAAATAAGGGTTAATTGTTTGCCTAAATTCAGGAAAAGGTCTAAATACTAGTCGCTCACTCGCACGGGTACCGAGGAAGTCCGCGAGAAAAATAAGGGTTAATTGTTTGCTGTCCCAAGTTAAACGTTCGGTACACCGCCGTATGTGCGCGGTCTGAGACTACACTGTCCCAAGTTAAACAACTTGCCAAAAATCAGTTCTGACAGCTCTAGGTTATCGTAAAATTTACATCTTTAATTTCTGCACCAAACTCGTTAAATAGACCAAATCCGCCCTGTAGATGATGAAAATAAGGGTTAATTGTTTGTCAAAATTCAGGAAAAGGTCTAAATAATACTCGTTCACTCGCGCGAAGACCAAGAAATGTCACGAGCGAGTGAGCGATAAAAGGGGATTTGGTAGATTAACGGTCTTGTCTTCTTTCAAAAACAGATGATTTATCCAGAATTTCCTAAATCAAATACTCACAGACCCTCCTTATACTGATATACTTTGGTTCTACGAAGGATGAAGGTGCAGCCCCTCTTAATTTAACGAATTTTACCGATCGCCATGGAGCGAGTACGCGTACACGCTCACGCTGGCATAGCTCGCTCTCTCCATTTCAGTCAGGCCGTGGCCACCTCCATTTCCCGCCTCTGCCTTTCCTCCCACCGCTGATTCTTGGCCGTAAAAATTGCGACCACCTTCTCACTCATCTCTCTCGCCGGATTCGCCCCTTTTCGACCGATCACAGGTAAGTCCTTCTTTTGTGGAGTCAATTTCACCCGCCCCACCACTCTCTCAGTGCTACTTTCCTTTCTTTCTTTTTCAGGGCGCCATCCCCCACCGTGGCCAGCCGGTGGCCGAAGGATGAAATCCGCTGTCCCGGGCCTGGGGACCCTCACACCACGCCTCCCAGCCTCTCTCCGGATTCCCTCCCTCTCAGGTAAGTCACCCCCGCCTTTTTCCTCCCCTTTTACGAGGTTCCAGTGCCAATATGACGCGCACAAGCGCCCTCCTCTCCTAGTCACCGCACCCATGGGAGCCGCCGAGTCGCCGGTGTCCCTGTGGTCGGCGGGAGTCGCCTTGGTTACCGCCGTAACACCCGGATGTGGCCCGCCTTCCGCCGACCACACTAGGTGGCGCCCCGGTGGCTTTACCCCGCGGCCGCTCCAGAGGGCGCCACCGGTGGCCACTCCCCACCGGCGGCCGACCCCGCCCATCGTACCACCTCTGTAGGTTCCTCCCGCGGGGCCTGGGTCTTTTTCAGTAAGTCATAGTGAACCACCCGGATCTTCCGGCCCTTTTTGATCTCCCAAACCGGCCCCCCCAAACTCCGGCTGATCGTCCAGGGGCCGACCATGGCCGCATGAACTTGGGACACTTGCCTACCTCTTTCTTAGGCAGCAGGTAGTATACCGTGTCCCCGACAGCCAGGTCCTCCCCCCTCACACGGGTGGAATAGTTCCTCTCCTGCCGGCGGACCGCTTCCCCCATGTGCTTTAAAGCATAAGCGTGGCCCTTCGCCATCCGGACTTGCAGTTCTACGGCGAACCCCTCCCCGCCCCCGGCTCCCTCCGGGTGGCCACCTTCCGGCTGGGGGTAGATGAGGCTCCCAGGTAACAGCGTCTCTCTCCCCATCATCATGAAGTTGGGGGTCTGGTTGGTCGATGCCTGCACCGACGACCGATAAGCGGCCATGACGAACGGTAGCTGTAAATCCCAGTCAGCCTGGTCCTCGTCCACCGCCATGGCGAGCATGGCCTCCAAGGTGCGGTTGCACCTCTCCACCAATCCATCCGACTTCGGATTGTAGGGACAGGTACGGGTCTGTGCCACCCCCAAGAGACGGTGCACCTCCCGGAACATCTGAGCTTGAAAATTCCTCCCCTGGTCGGTAAGAATCGTCCCCGGTGGCCCCAGTCGGCAGACCACCTCCGTAACGAAGGCCCAGGCGACTGTTTCCACCTCCTGGTCCGGCAAGGGGATAGCCTCCGCCCACTTCGTGAAATAGTCCATTACCAGAAGGATGTGCCGATTCTTTCTCCCTGTCCTCGGCAACGGCCCCATCAGGTCCATGGCCATTCTTTCCAGCGTCGCCGCTACCGGCACATGTCTCATCATGGCCCGGGGGGGTGCACGGCCCCCTTTCTGCTGAGGCATTGCGGGCAGGTCTCCAACCACTGTATTAGGTCCCTTCTGTAGCTGGGCCAGTAGTAGGTTTGCTGTAGCCGTCGTAGGCTGCGAGCCCTCCCGAAGTGGCTGCTCAGGGGAGCCCCATGCACTTCCGCCAGCACCTCCGGCACCCTTCCCTCCGGGACGACTATCTGGCCAAAGGATCGGCCCCCCGGCTCCCACCAGACCCGGGTAAGCACCCCTCCCTCTAGCCTCAGTCGCGGCAGCTGTACCGCCAGCGCCCGCACTGCGTAGGGTTCTCCGGTCAATTCGTTCGATGCGGGGCCCGCGTTCTCCGCTACCCACCGCCGGACCCTCTCCAGGATGGCGTCCTGGTTCTGTACTGCCGCCCAGTGCTCCGCGGAGGACAAGACGGGACCCTCCTCCTCCCCGTCCTCCTCCGCCGTCCGGGGCCTCCCGCTGGCCTCCTCGGCCTCTGCGTCTGCGGCCGCCTCCCTCCTCGTTACTGCCCTACATTCTCCCGGTTGGTCGAACAGGGGAGAGCCCCCCTCCCCTTCCATACCGCACTGAGTGCATGGCCGCCTGGACAACCCATCCGCGTTACCATGATCCCGGCCGGGGCGGTGTTCGATCACGTGATCGAACGTCTCCAGGAGTTGCAACCACCGGGCCACCTGCCCTTCTGGTTCCCGGAAGCTCGCCAGCCATTTAAGGGTTGCATGGTCTGTGCGTATCCGGAACGGCCGCCCAATCAGGTAGTGCCGAAACTTTTTCACCGCGAACACCACCGCCAGCAATTCCCGCCTCGTCACACAGTAGTTGCGTTCACAACGGCTAAGCGTCCTACTGGCATAGGCCAACGGTCGTTCCTGCCCCTCCTGCATCTGCGAGAGGACGGCGCCTAGCCCCATATCGCTGGCGTCCGTGTCCAGCAGGAGGCGTCCCTCCGCCCTCGGATATGCCAACACCGGAGCCTCACTCAATTTCTCCTTCAGACAATGGAAGGCCTCTGCACAGGATCTGTCCCAGCGGAATCTTTTGCTCTTTTCGGTTAATTCCGACAGGGGCCGTGCGATGGCTGCGAACCCGGGCACAAAGCTGCGGTAGTAGCCACACAACCCCAGGAAGGACCGGACATCCGTCACCGAGACCGGGGTGGGCCATTCCCGGACAGCTGCCACCTTCTCGGGATCGGTCCCGATCCCCGTCTTATCGATGCGGTGGCCCAGGAAGTTGACCTGTTCCCTCACGAACTGGCATTTACTGGCCTTGACCTTGAGACCGGCCTCCTGTAGCCGCTTTAGTACCGTCTCCAGCCGGGTGGCGTGTTCGGCGAGGGTGGCCGAAAACACGATAATGTCGTCCAGGTATACGAGGCAGGTGGACCACTGCAGCCCTCGCA
Source organism: Acholoe squamosa (assembly GCA_949317995.1). Lineage (NCBI taxonomy): Eukaryota > Metazoa > Annelida > Polychaeta > Phyllodocida > Polynoidae > Acholoe > Acholoe squamosa. Next base: position 24,611,232 of record OX439042.1, read on the forward strand.
TCACCACTTCCATCAGGCGTTCGAATGTCCCGGGCGCGTTGCAGAGCCCGAAAGGCATCACCTTGAATTGGAATAAGCCCCGGTGCGTCACAAACGCCGTCTTCGGCTTATCCGCCCCCTCCATGGCCACCTGCCAGTATCCCGACGCCAGGTCCAACGTGCTGAACCAACATGCCCCCGCCATCGAGTCCAGTGAATCGTCTATCCGTGGCAGTGGGTAGGCGTCCTTAACCGTCACCGCGTTTAGACGGCGGTAGTCCACACAAAACCGCACCCTCCCATCCTTTTTCTTTACCAGGACCACGGGGCTTGCCCACGGACCCGTCGCCGGCTCTATGACGCCCCTCCTCAACATCTCCTCCACTTCCTTGTCCACGACCTCCCGTCGATGCGGCGCCAGTCGTCGGGGAGCCATTTTAATAGGGGCCGCCGCCCCCGTCTCTATGGTGTGTGAGACCAAGTCAGTATGTCCCAGGTCCTCATCGCCTTCCTGGAATGCTGCCTTATTCCGGGCAATGAGCTGGATCCACTCCTGATCATCCTCGACCTGGGTTCCCCCCAACAGCTGCTGTACAAGCGAGGAGGGACCCCTCGCGCGGTCCCTCCTCGGTCACCATCCGGCACTCCTCCCCCCAGAGCTCCTCCTCCCCCACAGCCTCGGCCACAGCCACGTGCATCCCCTCGTACAGGACCACTGGATTAGGGCCCGGATTACAGACCAGGACCGGCACCTCCCCCCTCTCGGGCGTCACCAATGCCCTGCCTATCCGAATCCCCCTCGCCATCTCCACCTTCTCCACTCCTTCCACCAGCATGTCCGTCTGCCCGGCCGATTCCTGCACGCGCGCCTGTATGACCCTCTCCGTGCGACCCCTCACCCATTCCGTCCGCGAGCTCACCAGTCGGCAGGGCTGAGTCCCGTGCTCCTCTTCCGGCCACACCAGCCTCTCCCCGGCCATGTCGATTGTCGCCCGCGTCTGCCTCAAGAAGTCTGCCCCCAGCAGGCCCGGGGTTGATATATCGGCCATGACGAACGATGTAGTTTCCGTGCGGCCCGCGCACTGCAGCTCCGCCGTCACCCGCCCCTCCACTGGCAGCGGCTTCCCATCCGCCATATGGAATGCTGTTATCACCGGTCTCAGATCCCCAGGGGACCCCTCCGCCTTCCACCATGCTGTGGAGAGCAAGTTGCTGGTGGCCCCCGTGTCCACCACTAAGTGGATGTCCTTACCCCATAACTTCCCTCCGACCTCCAGGCCGTTCCCCTTCTTTTCCTTCCGACCCAGCCATTCTCTCCTCCTTTTCTCTCCATGGGTCTCCTCCCGGCTGGAAGAGGGGACCCCGTCTAGTTTTCCGAAGCCTTCTTCTTCACCTCCCTCTTCCGAGCGGCTTCGACCCGCTTCCTCCAGGCAGGGCAGTCGCGCTTGAAGTGGTCTGGCGCCCCGCACTCGAAGCAGCCCCGTCCCCTACTTGCCCCCTCCCCCTCTGCGGTTACAGGGGCCGATCGGGCCAGGGACTCCTTCATCTGGGTGACCGCCACCCGCAGCTCCCCCATCTCTTCCGCCATTGACTTCGTGGCGGACCTGACCTTCACCGCCTTCGCCCGTTCCTCCTTAAGGTAAGTTTCCGCCCGTATACCCCTTTCCACTGCCCGTAGAAGAGTCGGGATCTCGCCCTGGTATATCCACTGCCGGAGCTCCGTATCCTCCAGACATTCGACAAACCTATCCTTAGCCATGCCATCTACCATCTGGGCGTCCGCATTGGGGTAGGCCAGCCGCACCAGTCGCAGGATCTCCTCCGAGAGGGTTTGTAACTCCTCCCCCGGCTTCCGCACCCGGGTGCGGAGCAGAGCCTTATACGATTCCACCTGACTCTTCGGCTGGAACCTATTTACTAGTGCGTCCCGCAACTTCTTATATCCCCCAGGAGCCGCCGGACGCTCTGACGCCAACAGCCGCCGGGCGACCCCCGACAGGCTTATTCCCAGAAACGTCCCCGACTCCCTTTCCGTCCATCCGTTAGCCATGACGCAGAGGTCGAAGTGCGACAAAAACTCCTCCAGATCGCTCGACCCGTCATACTTGCCCGGCATCACAATTGGCTTCCGGGTAGCCCCCTCGCCCCCGGGCCCCGGCCTGCCCGGGCGTATCCCGCCACCTGGCGCCATCATTCCCTGCCTCTGCTCCATCCCCAGGGGCGTGGAGCTCCTGGCCCCCTCCACACTCTCCGTCCTAGAGCTACTTCTGGGGCTGCCCTGCCTCAGCCATTCCGCCAACGGGTCTGTCCCCTCCCTTCCAATCGTTCCGCGGCCCTCTCTGACCTCCCCGTGGGCCCTGTCGGGGCCCCAGTCTCGCGTCAGCTCCTCCCTCCGGTGACCCTCCTTATCGTTCCCCGCTCCACCGAACACCGGGCCACCGAACTGGCCACCCACCGAACCGCCGTCCTTCCCACCGAACCGGCCACCGAACTCAGTCGGGCCCATTTCACTGTCCACTTTAGTGGCCGCACCAAGAGGTGCCCGGTGGCTAGCCACGCCACCCTTTACTTCTACTTCCTCCCCAGGTGATGCTTCCTCTGCCCTCCTGTCCAGCCGCTCCTCCATCACCCACTTCCTGTCGTCTGCTTCGGTGGCGTCGGCGGCGCCGGCCGCCGCAGCCACCGGCCCTTTAACTTTAACAGAGACCTCCTCATCCACAACCTGGATCAGCTCTCCTCGCCTACCCGCCCCTAACTGCTCCTCCAGGGCTGCCCTCTCCTCCTCCATCTTTAATTCACTATCTGCCATGCCTGTGTTTCCACTCTGGTACCCCCAGGTTCGTTAATGTAAACAACAACCGCTGTCACCAATGTAATAACCAGAGTCGACACCGTATATAAAGAATGGAATATAAAGTTACAGCAGTTGTTGTTGTTTTATTTCTTAGGAGCCTTAAGGACTAACAGTCACTGGTCATCAGTTACTTGCTTATACTGATACTTGTACTTGTACTTATTCTTGCTTAGAGACGCCACTCTGTTCGTGAACTAGGACTAGCCACCGAACTCCCTTAAGATAGCTTACACGTAGGCCACCTGAGTGTCTGATCGCGTCTGTCATAAAACCACCGGACACCGCGTTTTATAGCCCCCGACCGCCGACGGTGACGTCACAAGGCTGTGACGTCACCGCCGACGCGCCACCTAGCGATCACCGCGGGAACCGGCCGCCGAGCCGCCGGCCAATGTTTATTACAATATGCGTCCTGAGCAGGAGCTTGACGCGACAGAGGCCAAGACAGCCGCCCTGCAGAAGCAGTTGGAGGAGGCTCAACAGGCCCTAGAAGCTTCGCAGGAGAAAGAGAAGGAGCTCCGTCGCAAGGCGAAGGAAGCTATTAAGCAGCAGAAGTGTGACTTGAAAGCCACGACTGCTGCCGCTGCAGCGCAGTCTTCAGACTCTTCTCCAGAGGTGATGGAGGTGGACGAGCTGTCGACTTCTAAATCCTCGAAGTTAAAACCGTCTGCTTCATCCTCGAAGTGCAAGAAGAACTCCGAGGACAAGGGGGCGTCAAAAGGATTTTTGAAGGATTTTAAGATCCCCAAGGTGCCAACGAAGAAGGAGCAGTCTGCAAAGAAGACCTCAGTCAAGGAGAAAAGTAGTAAGTCTACTGATCCTCCTGAAACTGGGGGTCGAGGCCAGTGCTGTGGAAAGCACTGTAGCTTCCCCTCCTGATCCCGCTAAAGCTGTCAAGGAGTGGAAATGAATGGCAGCTGTAACTGCTAAGGGACGTGAGGAAACCGTCGATAACAGACAGCTCTCTCAATTGAAGGACTACTACCAGTCTGGTCAGGTAGTCCTTCCACCACTAGTGGGCCGCGACTGAAGTGATGACGAGGAGTGGTTCTCTGACGATACTCACGCCATCGACTGGTCTGTGTCGACGATCGAGAATGTCGTCAATGCCTCCAAAGCATCAGGAATTGGCGGATCTTCAATCCCAGACAAAGTTGTGCATTCGAGAACTGCACGCATAAAGGGTTCCAGCCCCGCATGTACAGCACGGATGGCCAGTATGCCCACCACTTGGTGAAGGAACATCGAGCCATTCGTCTGCAGTTTGGTTGTGTAACAATCAAGGACTCAGTCCCTTGTTACATGAACCCAGATGACCCAACCAGTGGCACCTTCGTTTCGTCTCGAAGGAGTCTTATGGCGCATCATCTTAAGTTGAATAAGCAACCCCACAAGTACAACTGCAAGGGAGCCATCCAGCTAGTAGAGACTCTACTATCTAGATATGAGCGCCTGGAGAAAACAGGCACAACTTCTCGACACTGGATGCGGATGGAGCCCGCACCACACTCAACAAAGCGCCTGTTCATTTGACCTGACCTTCTACGGTGCTTACCCGGAGTTCAGAGCTGTGCAAAGGAGGAAGCGTGAGGCTAAACGCCCTCGCGAGCAGGGAACTTCAGCATCTACGAGCCGGAACAAGAGAACCCACTCCACAGACGCCGGAAAATCTGACTGTTCAACTGAGGCTAAGAAGCTGAAGCTGCAAGCAGCCGCATCGAAGCCCAAGGAGGCCTTGAAGCCTGCTGCTTCTCAGCCTTCTAAGCCAAGGAAGGATTCCTTGGCCGGTACAGCCAAAGCTTCTGGGACTGGGAATAAGGCTTCTGACTCTCGAGCTAGTCATGATCGACAGCAGAAGGTCACAACCAACACTCCACCTGGAGCAGTGAAGCCAGCTGCAGCAGCCGGGAGTAGCAAGGATGCTCCTGCGCCCCGTGTCAACACGGGTGCTGCAACGCTGACTTCTGGTGGTGGTGTTGCATACTCAAGGGTTGCATCAGGAGCTGAAACCCCTGTCGGCTACACAACGATGGGAGCAGGCTCAGCCCAAGTTCGGAGAGAGTGTCCAACATGGGGTTCCTAAATCGTTCACGGATCGATGACATGGACTGTTGGAATCCACAGGTAATGCGGCACTAGACAATTTCGAGTGGAGTAGACTGCCTATCTGTTTGGTCTGTTTGACAGAGCAAACAGAGCCCTTCGTCTAGAACTGCTCCCGGCTCTGAGAGAGGAGGCGCGTCTGACGGTCCAAATTGAATTGCAAGCCCGTCTCACGGACGTCAGAACACGCCTCAATAACTTTGAGTCAAAAGCCAACTATGACATCGCCAAAAGGGATAGTGTCATAGAGGACTGGGAAGAGATTGACCGCGAATTTCACAGGATTTTCGGGGTTCAACTCAAGGAGTGGGTCAAGGACAAGTACCGACAGGTCCGGAAACTTACCCCCAAGCCTACAGAGCCTTCTCATGAGACACAGAAGTACCTTCTGCAGGGCGGTAGTGTTCCGGATGTTCAGCAGTTGGCAGCTCACTCGAATCCCCTTCGGCAGGACTCGCCGAGGATAGACAGTCTGAGCCAAGGATAGATAGTCTGAGCTACGGCTATGGATATGCTAGGGTGAGATACGGGGGCACAGGCAAAGCCTGACACCCCTGGTCATTCTCTTGGTCCCTCGGTGTACCAACAGCCCGCCGCTGCATCCTCCACTGTTCCAAGTGCTCCCCTGATTGACTTCACGGGACCACTCATGCCTGCTCCGCCCGAACCTCAGAGAGTATTGTCTCCTAGGATACACACCGACCTAGTTGGCATAACCCCTCTGAGTGCTCCTGGGGTAGTCGTCCACCAGGACCCCTCTGCGCCTGCAACGACTGAAGAGACTTCAGCCGTCGAGCAGCAGATGGATGTGGACGAGATCATCGAGGTCAGAAGTAACTCTCCACATATTGCCTCTCCGGAGGAATATCAGGATCATGATCTACATACTAATGCTACAAGTTTAAAGCTATGTATATTATCATCATCATATCTCTGTTAGTAAGATACCCGACACTAGTGTAATGCCAATTAAACTGTTCAAACCTACCAGTAGAGGGGACGGCAAAAAGGCCTCAGCCCCCTCTATGGTGTTGTCAACTATGTATGCAAAGGGAGGAGTCTGTAGAGAAATCAATAGTGATACCACTATAAAACAAATTGTACCTTCAATTATGACATTGTTTAATATCATCACACTTATATTTATATGCAATACAATAATATGATGAGTATTAAAGGCACCAAAGGTATTCGCTTTATGCACTTAAATGCAAGGAGTTTTAAAGCTAATTATGCGCCAATATGTGCTGAAATTTATCCTGCTGAACTGGAAGTTTGTACTTTCTCTGAAACATGGTTTAGATGTGAAGACGATGAAACTAGTTTCCTTCTGAATGGTTATGCTAGAAATAGGCTGGACTGTCAGGTTCTAGATGTTAGGGGTAATATTAAAACTGGTGGTGGACTGTGCATCTTTGTAAACCATGGTGTTCTACATGATCATAATCAATTTATCCATCTGAATCAATCTGACTCAAATATTGAAATCCAATGTCTGTGTATTACTAAAGAACATATGAAACCTTTTGCTTTATTTAATATATATAGACCACCTGATGGTGATAAACTTATATTTATTGATAATCTCATTCATATTATATCCTTGGTTGAAAATAGAGACAAATATGAGATGATTGCCTTGTGTGACTTTAATTTTAATGATGAAGAAGATAATGAAATCATTAACAACTTATTAAATAGATTAAAAGGTTTTGGTTTTGACCAAGTAGTTAAAGATTGTACCAGGAAGAAGGCTATACCTAACCTAATCTTTACTAACCTGAAACCAAACCTTATTCAAACTGGCGTTTGTAACAACTACATATCAGACCATCTTCCTGTATACTTGATAAGAAAGAAATGGAAATTACGTGTAGAAAAAACATATATTGAAGGGCGCTCGTACTCACGCTTACCTGATGATGTCCTATATAATGAATTTGATAAATCTGACTGGGATACCTTTAATAATACTGAAGATGTTAATGTTGCGTGGTCCCTCTATGTAAATGTAATAAGGAAAATACTAGATAAGCATTGTCCTGTCCATCGATTTCTGGTTGCTAAATATAGAGACCCATGGATGACCCAAAATGTATAGGAAATCATTAGAGACAAAAATAGAAAACTCTGGAAAGCAAGACGTACAAATAAGGACATTGACTGGACTGAATCTGATACATCAAGAAATAAGACTAATAAGATTATTAAAAAAGCATGTAGGTCCTTTTTTAAGGAACAGGCTGATATATATAAAAATGATCACAGAAAATTTTGGAGAGATCCCAGGTCAACCTTCGCGTAAAAATAACAGTGTACTTGTAGACCATGAGAAGCATAATGTAACCGTAGATAAAGAAGAAATCCCAAATTTTATTAACCAATATTTTGCTAATATTGGTCCTACCCTGGCTAAAGAGCTTTATATACCTTGGAAACTGTATGATGAACGTATTGTAAATAATATTGATCCTTTAATCACCAAAAGTCAGGAGGTCCTCAAACTGGTCCGTGACAATTAAATCATCAGCAATTAGCAACATATCCACTACCATCCTAAAGAAAGTTTTTATGCATGATCCCAGCAAATTGGTAAAGATATTTAGTTTATCTTTTTCCACCAATTCTGTACCTACTAGTTGGAAAACATCCAAGGTCACACCGATACCTAAAACAGGTGATACCAAATTAGTAAATAATTATAGACCCATCTCTTTACTGCCCTTACCATGTAAACTTTTAGAAAAAATTGTTCATAATAGATTATACGGTTTCCTGATTAAAGAGAATATTTTAACCCCCACCAGGGAGGTTTTAGATCTAGTTTCAGTACAGTCGATACTTTGGCTAAGTTTACAGATGATATTAAAAGAAACCTTAGCATAGGAAATTCCACTGTGGCTGCATTTATTGACCTGAGAAAAGCCTTTGACACAGTAGACCATTCAGTCTTACTTATAAAAATTAATCACTATGGTATTAGCTCCGATAATTATCACTGGTTCGAGAACTACTTATCTGACAGATATCAAACTACCTATGCTAACAATATTCTCTCTACTAGTGAGAAGGTGGTCTGTGGTGTCCTCAGGGCTCAATATTGGGCCCTCTTCTTTTCTTAATTTATGTCAATGATGTAATAAATTGTAAAAAAGAATGTAAGGTGAAACTATATGCTGATGATACTGTAATTTATTCATCTCATACAAACTTTGGAGTAGCCAAGATACTACTGCAACAAGAACTTGAAAATTATGAAACCTGGTGTATACAAAATAACCTGTCCATAAATGTTGCAAAAACTAAAGTCATGATTTTTTCATCTAGTTCAAAGAAACCTAACACTTTATCTGCTGCTATACTAATGAATAACCAATTGTTACAAGTAGTTCCAAGCTATAAGTATCTTGGTGTGACACCAATAATTAATTTATTGTCTGACAGAAGATATATTCATCTTGTAAACTACATGTACAATAGATCGAGATGTAATGACTACAGTGATACTCAAATCTAAGAACTAGGCTACATGATGCACCTATTGTTAGGGTTATAACTCCAAATGGAGGAGCTTATGCAAGAAGTGTTGAATAATATGGTGCCACTTGCTGGAATGCCCTACCAACGGTGAGGAGAAATGCCCCTAGCCTGGAGCAGTTTAAAACTGACTCCAGCACCTACATGGCATCTCTTATACCATATGATAGGCCATAGCGCTACACATTTACTTACCTAACTCATTATTACTATGTCTAATTTAAGTAAATTGTACTTACTTTTCTGTAAACCATTACTTGAATAGGATTATGGTTGTGTTAATATTTCCACAGACTCTAAATCCCTCTTATTATATCTTTAGTGACCCCCTGTCCAATGTTTCAAAATTCTTTTGCGAAGAAGGGTAGAACCAGAGGTATCAACCCATACACTAGCAATAGTGGGGAGGAGGTTCTCTTCCTTCTTATAGCTCCATGGTAAAGTTCTAGTATATTGACACTAAGAAACTGTACTCCATGTAGTATTATATACCTACAGTTTATGTATACTCATTGTATGAATGTACATTTTTATTAATACATATTGATCATCAATTTGACACTGTACCTATAACATTTCTTGGTTGATATAATATGATCTGACATATGTTACCGTCATGTAAAATGAAATCAGAGCTAATAAAGAAAACTCAAACCAAAAAAATGATGATCGGGAGGGTGACGCTGATGACGAGAGTGATTCTGTGGACTCGACGATCCTACATTCCAGTAGGGATGATGGATTACGAGACTCGACCTCAGCTTTTAACTGGGGCGTTACAATGGATCGTGAGGATCCATTGGACATGAACCTCTCGTTCTCTGGCCAACTCGAAGAGGGTGCTTTACAGTCAGTTAAAAGCACCACTGAAGAGCAGGCCGAGCTCGATACCAGGACGGGTCCATCTCCGAGGGGCAGTAACAGGATGTTACTTGCCCTTCTTTGGCTGGATTTGCCGGCATCAAACTGAGTTTCAATGTCGGTTGGAACCCCCGGGAACCTTGTTCTCGGACGACGGTGTACCCTCAATGAGTTGGGGTACCATGACCTGTCCCCGGAGCCAGAAGCTGATCAACCCTTCGAAGCTATGTGGATCCAACGCCACCTTCGTTCTATGAACCCAGTGACGCCACATATCCTCGGCCCCTAGGTCGAAGGACTGTCACAGACAGGCTTCCTACGCTGGAAGGAGCTTCTCGACGAGACAGGGAGGAACCGACACCACCCCAGTTGTCATACCCGGTTGTGCCTCCCTCGGATCAACCAGGAACTGGTCGTGAAGCAATGTCTACATCGGTCTCCTTTGTTGGATGGAGCAGCACCCCTGAGTAACTGATAAATTTTTTTTTCTACAGTATAGTAGAAATATCATATATCTCTACTATGCTCAATGACTATATTGTCGGGTATAGTATATCATATTATCTTATTTGTTTTAGACTGATTCGGGGTCTCTGATTAACTCAGAGACCACGTTTCAGTCTAGAGGGGGGTACTGTGGTGGTCGCGAGTCGTCTTCGAAGAGCTTCGGCGACATCGAGAACACCTCTCTTACCCGACGCCTTGGGGCACTGGAGTCCAGTGCCACGTCACCTTAGGGTCACGTGGGCCTTGACTCTGGTGTATATAAGGCCGTTTTACGGCCTTCCTCAGGGCCAATCCAGTCGTGACGGACCATCCTGCAAGATGGTGATCGGCTGCCCGACTAACATGTTTTAGATACTCTTCTGTGCTTCTGCACAGAGGAGGTATATGTTGATTGCTTTTACCAGACACTGGTGGACTGAGCTAGTCGACTAGTGTCAAGTTGTTAGTGGTTGAATACACTACTGCCTGTAACTGTCATCGAGAACAGGATTCGAGTAGAATCGAAGGGGTAGAACACTATACTATCAACACCCCAACCACCCAGAACAACACAGAAGTGTACAAGCCGCCGGCCCGCAGCATGAAGCCTCATAAGCATACAAAGCAAAGGGCACTAAGACAACGTTGGACGTGCTAAGTTGCCCGAGTACATTGTGGGCTTTAAAAAGATGATAAACCAGAATGATGTGATAGCTTAGTGTCTTTTGTAAACAAAAGATGAGATATGGGGGTGAATGGTAGCAAAAAAGCGTCTTGTAGAAAATGCAAATTTTCTGGGTTGGGGAGAGGGGGGCCTCTGGGGAGGATGGCCCCCAACCACAAAATTATGGAGAAAATCTCCTCCCCTACTCCCTAAATCTGTACTTTTTATTTGTGCTCTAGAAAGGTTTGCAACCTAGATCTATAAAGCCTCTGGCAAAAAATGCAAATTTTCTGAGGGGGGCTCTGGGGTGATGTTAAGGGAAGATCTACAGTACTGTTACACCTTATTTATTGCGGGCTTCCCTAGCCCACTTAAAAGGGTCTATATCTCCTCTTTCCTATCCCCTCAGGATGTGTGTGGTGCACATATGCGCGGGCACTGACACATTCCTCTGTTAAATTATCAACCTGTGAAGCACGGGATAGCCACTTAGTGCCGCTAAAGTGCTGTAAAACACAAATCAATCAATCAACCTTATTTATTGCACCTAGGGGATCTATAGGTCCATTAGGACTGCTGCTATGACGAAGCCGGGAGGCGTGGCGCAGTCGGTAGCGTGTCCGCTCACGGGCTGTAAGGTTGTGGGTTAGGTTCCCGGCCTGGCCGGAGCACAGTGGTGGTTCCAAACGTCGCCGTAAGGTGTCGTTTGAGTTCCTCCCTGCTCTGGCTAGGCTGTGCTGGAAAGTCTCTCAGCGGTCATGGCAGACAAATAAAACAGACTTAAAACAGGCCTGTCCATCTCTCACTATGCCTATGTAGTGACGGATGTTGAAGAACCATTGCCTCGGTAAATATGTAGGGGCGTGCTTTCTTTCTTCCCATAGATTCGGTCGCCATCATCCCCCCTCCCCATTAGACTAGGGTCCAGGCAAAAACGCCACAAGGGTAATCTCACTTCGGGGTGGATACAACCCGTGGGACCTCTCACCCTTGAGTGTCGGCCGTAAGGAAGGCACGAGGTGAGATAAAAATTCAATCAATCAATGCTATGACGAGCTGGGAGGCGTGGCACAGTCGGCAGCGTGTCTGCTCGGGGACTGTATAGTCGCAGGTTCAGTTCCTGGCCCGGTCAGGGCACAGTGGTGGTTCCAAACGTTGCTGTAAGGTGTCATTTGAGTTCCTCCCTGCTTTGGCCAGGCTGTGGGGGAAAGTCTCTCAGTGGTCATGGCAGACAAATGACTTAAAACAGGCCTGTCCATCTGTCACTATGCCTATGTAGTGACGGATGTTGAAGAACCATTGCCTCAGTAAATATGTAGGGGCGTGCTTTCTACCTTCCCATAGATTCGGTAACCATCATCCCCCCATTCAAGTAGTGTCGGGTTACACGCCACGGGACCTCTCACCCTTGACGTGTCCAAAGGGCACATAGGTGAGGTTTAAATTTTAATTTCAGTCTTCGGACGTAGCAGGGTCATAGCACAGTTATACCATGCTCATTGCACAAATGTACCATGGTCATAGCGCATTCATAATGCGGTCGTACCACGGTCATAGTGCGGTTGTACTATGGATATAGCGTGGTTGTACCTTGGTCATAGCATGGCCGTGTTATAGTCGTATCATGGTCATACCATAGTAGTACCATGATCATACTGTGTTAGTACCATGGTCATATCATAGTTATATGTACAATGGTCATACCATAGTTGTATCATAGTTATACTATGATGGCACCATGGTCATACCATAGTTATACAATGGTCATACCATAGTCATTCTGTGATAGTACTATGGTCATACCAAAGTTGAACCATAGTCAATTCATAGTTGAACCATGGTCATACCATTATGGTATCATGGTCACATCGTAGTGTACCATGGTCATACCAAGATAGTATCATGGTCATAACATAGCTGTACCATGGTCATACCCTGATAGTACCATGGTCATACCATTCCATCACTGCTGCATCCATGTTGCACCATTGCTGCATCCATGTAGCACTATTGTTGCATCCATGTAGCACCATTGCTGCATCCATGTTGCACCATTGCATTCATGTTGCACCAATAGCTCCAGCCTTAGAACATATGTACCTACATGCATGGTTAATTATTTGCCTAATAAACTCAATGACCCTACTTTGAAGATTGAATTGAGCCAATTGAAGATGTCAAACTACTTGTACCTATTGAACCTACTTGTCTTCAACTCTGCTATGGTATTTATGGCCTAGTGTACACAATGTATTCAGTTTTGGTCTCAAAAACCTTGATATAAAACACCACCAAAAACCACTTTCTAGCGGGGGAATTGAAAAAAATAAAAGCGGGGTTGGATTGCAGCAAATCTTGAGCATATAGGGCTACGAGGATTCAAAGATGTCTTGAGTATAAATATGATTCTTTTAAGATAAGGCATGTACTGACTTTTTAAGCACTCCAATGCTGAGTTAATGGGAGAAGATATATTTTTTTTCAAAAATCCTTCTAAATTCTTCAAAACGACATACTTTTTTTCCTCTTGGAGGGGTAAGCTAAGGTGTTATAGCACCCCTTGGAACACAAATATTTTGCTACAGACAATTACATTATAGTGTACCGTATTCATTCTAATAAGCGCACATGCTCTAATTAGTGCACACCCCTCTTTTTGGGCCATGAGCAAACCCCCACCCATGTAAATTTACACAAAAGATGTGTAAAAATAAACACTTTTTAGTGCAGAAACAACAATTTTATGGCTTCAGGGGGTGCACTTATTAGAATTAATTTTTAATTAAAGGATATGTGTGCTTATTAGAATGAATACGGTATTTTCTATACATCATCCAAAATGAGGGAATCGACCCCAACACCATAAAGATCATGCCTACCGATATAGTGTTATAATATTACGATACGGCATGATCTAAAAATGTCTGTAACATAGTTGACTTTATTCATAATTCGGTTGACAAATGGGAGCATGTAAATGAACAAAGATAGTACATATTACTATTGTGAGCATACTCCGATTACAGGGGCTTATTTTGTGTGCTCTAATTCAGTCTCTATGTACAACACATGATTAATTATCATTTCTGTATTTGCGAATCTATGCATATGTTCTCTTTGTGTGAAGAAGGGCATCGACTATACAACACATTTAGTAAATCTGTTTGCACATGATCTTCTCATTGATCTTATACAATGCCTAGCAGTCAGACCGTCTAACTTGAATTGAATGCCTCAAAAATGTGTGATGTTTCTTTCTTTTTTCTTTTTTTACATTTTATGAAAAACAGATTTACCAACGGTAAATCTGTCGACCAGAAGTCCATAAGTCGAGAAAGTGTCAAACCATTTAACACCCGGGGTAGAAAGTATTTGGCCATAACAAAACAGAACTCTTTGTCACAAACATGCATTTGCTCTCGGGAATCTGCTCTGATAAAAGTCCATGCTGAAAGAAGGTTGCGGGTACATACAAGCTAAACCATCTATGAGAATACGCCACTATAGGATTAAATTAGTCCAGGTCTCAGATGCTGAATAAGTTAAACACTAAAGTCAAAAAGAGATTATCACAGTTGGCTAGGAAGTAAAGCTGTGGTGAAACCCCAAGGGACAGTTCGTTCTATCACAAAGAAATTCTTGAACGGCGGTACTCATATATATGGCTGATAACGAATAGGCCCGTGACCCCTGTAACCAGGACCGTTTGGTGTAGCATCGAGATTAACTTCAGTAAGACCAGGGAAGTGGGTTAGAAAGACATCCAACACCTCAATTAAATACTGGGCCACGCTAAATATCAGATAGCCGAGTTCGTCAGATATTGTCGGACAATTGAATTCAGATAGCTGTACAAAGATCTAGACATTGGCATATCTGTATTAAGTTTACTTTAGAACCAAGACAGGATCATACCAGAAAAATCTGTTATGTGAGCACCATCATCATTTACTGTTTACCCAACTCAAATACAAGATAGACAAGCAATGCTATGCAAGACCGACTTAATACTTCTTGGGAAACGTTAGTCTGCTTATACCAATATAACTGTATAATATTCACATTATATACACACGTTTATATGAACCATGTAAGCGTTATCATAGGCATGGGTATAACAATATCTGCATAGTCTTGGAAGAGAGGGCAGCGGCAGTGCTAAGATCTGCTGCTTTGTATAAGTGTACAATTATAATTTGTAAAGATTTACATTATAACGTCTTTTTATCAAATGATAGGGCTTTATCATCACAGGTTATCATATATTACATTCATAAACAGATAAGTCTTTTAGAAGGCTGTTGTTTATGTTAAGGCACAGAAGTACCGTAATCTCCCTCACATTTATAAGACGATCTTATACGCTAATCCGAGGATTGCTGCGCCTCATAGAACTTCCCAGAAGAGGGGGTGCGCCTTTTAAGCGGGGTAGAGTAACATCTGAATAGTATGGAAGCTTAAAGAATCAGCCCCTAGCAGCAGCACCTTATAGCCCTTCCTTCAATTCAGGGTAAGTCTTATACGCGGGTGATTACGGTAGGACAAATAGATGGGTGCACACCAGTTCTGCATTACTTCAAAGGGAAGCAAAATGAATAATTCCACATTTGCAATATGCATTTAACTGCGTTTCTTCCTTCTTAAAAAAAACATCAACAACAAATACAACAACCTTTGTTACCAATACAGCAAAACCACTGGGCAGTCTACAGAATGTTGCATTCCTGTTTTTTTTGGGGGGTTTTTACCTTTTACTGTTCAAGAGAAATTTCCAAGAATAACAAGGAATTGCCACGAAAAAACAACATTTATAAACCACAAAAAACAACAATATAAGTAATATCTGCAGGACTCAAACCATATTTCGAAGTATGCCTTGGTGAAATTCATCTACGAGTCTATAATCAATTAGTAATACTTTTAGTACTTTCAACTAAAACTCTAAAGAAAATTAATCACGGAAATTGGCTTTGTGGAAAATTGGGATTTATGCTCATATCAGTAATGAGGTCTTTTTTTAGTCGACACACGTGCTACCAAAGTGGTGTGCAAATCATTGTGGAGAGGGACACTTCAAACAATCTCTTCTTTTAAATATAAAAAAAAACAGTTGAAAAGAAAGCAAAGGACACAACTTGTACTATTATAACAAATGAATCACTCAAATTGACATATTAACAAAAGATTATAGTATGCAAATAATGATTGATAATAATAACACAAAGGCGATAACAAACATTAAAACATTAGTCTTCCTATCAACTGATATTAGATAAGGGGAGGTTTCTTTCCATGTGTCCCTGTATACATGAGTCCTCGTTGACCGATATTTAGCGAGGGGCAAGGGTAGAACTACAAAGGTCACTTTTGTTAGCTTGTATCCCCATTGTCTTGATTTTCACCAAATCTCCCCCCATGTCTGTATAACAGCAAAAGCACGTGTTACTAAGTCTCGTGTGGTCCAGCAGTGTCAGACTTGGGACACTTTGACACACAAACCAAATCATTTATAGTCGAAATAGTACTGCAGGGATGAAAGTCACAGAGCATGAAAATCCCTGAAAAGGGACAATATCGACCCAAAAACCTGTTTTTTTTTATGAATATATAAGGCCTGGGAACTTCAAAATCCCTGAAATCAGGGAAATCCCTGAAGACTTTCATCCCTGTAGTAGGACTTAAACAGCAGCATTTTTGGAAAAGGAGCATACAATGTCATCCTTAGAAAGACAGAAGTATATTATCGTACATTGTACAAATATATATCACGTTACGTCATTACACACGTAACATTCATTTTCTTCTTTATAAAACAAGACATTTGGGTAAGACCCAACCATGACCTGACTAATGTCAAGGCTGTTCTCCGTAATACCTCGTGTATGAGGCCGGGGTATAAGGTGTACGCTACAAGGCGCACCCTGGGTCCAGGGAAAAGCTTTAATGCACACATGGAGGCAAATTTCTGATATTTAAGGATTACTGTATTCATTCTAGGAAGCGCCCATGCGAAGAAAATAATTGTGATGCTCAAAATTGAACATTATGACCTCACACCCTAAAAAACGTTATTTATTTTAAATCCTGTAATGACCTCTTATTCCTGAAAACTGAACTTTTGCTCTCATATCACTCATACATGACCTTTTTGTGGCAAGTTAATATGTATCTAAAAAAGCTTAAAGCAAAACAAACGTAAATCAATATCACTCTGAATTGGCTACCGTCTGGCAGCAATGTACAATGAGTTATAATGCATCATTAGATTTTCAAAGCCAAATTTGATACAAAATGTATAAAATCTTATGTTGAAATCATGAAATACTGTCTCCACAATCCACTGATATACCTTCATATGGCAGAGTATGTTGATAATACAGTTTAGTTTTTTCAAAAAAAAATAAATAAAAAAAAATGGACGTATGGCAGTCTGCAACTTGTCACGTGATGACACATGATGCTCACTAATGCTATACGTCGGAACACATCTCGGCACCCTCCTCTATAGTACTTAATCCCAACTTCCGTGTATCATCCATCAAGAAAGTCACCTTTTTCTGCCTCTTGCCAAATGGAGTCCTTTCATCAGGGCTTTCCTTCTTAAGTGCAGAGCGACGTGTTTGAGAGTACTGATGTGTATAAATGTACGCATCACGCTTCTCTGGTTTGAAGAAAGTCTTATCACTGTCCAACATGGGCTTGCAATTCATGCGTGAAAAGCTCTTACGTAGCTTTGATAAGAACACCGAGATGAAAATGAGCACCATAAAAATTAAATTTTTGACAATCCACAAAATGAAGGTGCCGACCACTATTCGGTTCAGGTCTGTAAAGAGGATTTGAAACCGAGCGACCAGCATCGGGATCTCACAGAATAAGATGGCCACGCTCGCCATCAACGCCTGATATACAAAGTCAAACTTCTTGCTATAGCGCACACTGCTCAGTTCATCATCGTCCTTTGGTGACAAATAACTGCAAAGTGTCACAACAGCGTAACTATTGGATATGATCATAGCTATGAAGACAATGGCCTCTGTTGTAAAAATAACGTGCTTATAGTGCTTACTCAACATAGCAGTTTCGAGTAGTTCAATGGCATCCAGGGAGGCAATAAACCAGTAGGCAAGGATGAGCAGCTGCGTGTTAATCCGCATCTTCTGTGTTCGTCGACCCATTGCAAACGCCAGTAGTATAGGGGCTACCATTGCCATCTCAATCAAGAGAAACTCTTGCTCCTGAAAATGTAGTAGGGAAAATGAGATTTATCAGAAAATAAAAAGAAACACATCAGTACACTGAAATCAATTCGTATTCACAGCATACTGAAAGTTTTAAAATTCTTTGGTGACTCGTATTATATGTGTTTTCCTATATTTTCCCATGCGCAGATTATTTATAACATATTTAAGAAATTTATTGTGGTACAGACAATAATTGTTTGAGCAAAAATACAAAAGAGTTTATTTTCATATCCTCAGCCCTCTACATTAGACATACCTCGTTACATTTTAACTTCTCTACGTCCCAGGGATTCATAGTTGTAAACTCTTTGTACCGCTCTGTATTCGTATCTGTCCAGTTTGCGATGCACTCCAGAGTTTGGTTCCGTTCTGAGAAGTTTATGATACAGTGAAACTCATCTAGCACGTTAGGAAGGTGGTTGAGAATAAGTGTTGGAATCACCGTTATACAGGCCATCACAGGGTCGCAGAACACGTATCCAACCCTGAAAGAAAATACAAATTTCACTGAGGAGTACTGCACCTACCAAAAACCCCTATTCTGCAGCTATGAGAATCAACTTGATCGCTAGGACTGTACAAGATCATATTGGATCCCTAGTGATTACTGTTAAACCCTACGTATGAGTCACAGCTTTTGCATTGTCTTGAAAATTCAGGGCTTACCGTATTCATTCTAATAAACGCACCTGCTCTAATAAGCGCACCCCACCTCTTTTTTGGGGACATAAGTGCACCCCCTGAGTGCCAAATCATGCCTTTTGTTTTTGTATCTTTTATTTCGCTTAATACAGTTTTTGCTGTCCTTGGCCTATGCAATCACTGGTGCAGCAAGTAATCAAATCACACACGTCCTGGATATCAAAATTTACTTGGACACTAGCTTAGTGTTTTCTATCTGTCTGTGCCCAGAGGTTATACCAGTGCATGTAATGGTATTGCGATGTTGTTAGAGGGTCAATTATTTATTGCTAGATTCGTGTGAGTGTTGGGTGTGTGTGTTAGATTAGATTCCGATGTTCACAATTCCCTCACATTAACATAGAAGGGCATAAAAGACACTGTTTTATAAGGCTTGTCACAATACACGTACTATAACCCGACTTAACCCAGCTGAATAGGGTCCAACCTATTTTTTGTGCTTTTTTTCCCCCCTCTCCGATTTTATTTTATTGATTTTTTATTGAAAAATGAATTGGGGGGGGGGGTCTGACCTACCCACCCTATCTATTTAAAAAAAAAATTATCAGGTAAGGCCACACCAAATTAATAAGTTGGTCTATGGATTTTCATTTTGAAAAAAATGGAGAGGGAGGACGAAAAATCTTCTTTTTTGGGGGGGATTTTTTTGTTTTTGTCAATGGATTCTGCACATTACAGATGTGGAGCGGGCGATTTTTTTTATTTTTTTTTTTATAACCAAAGATTTCCCAGGAAAGGAGTGAGAGGAGTTGGCCAGTTTTTAGTGCGGCGACTAGTGAGTACTACTCAGGAGATGAGTAGACTAGTGTATGGTTCACAGTCGCCACAGTGTAAGGGATAGGGAGGCCTTGCAATCTATTTTTGTTTGTGGCTCCTCTGCTATGGACTATTCCTGCTCACTATTCTAATGTAATAACAACAGTGTGTGTACTTTATTTATCAGTGAAGGAATTCTTAGAATATATCTCATACTTTTGATTTTATTCGCAGATAAGACATTTCATCATTTGGAGCCCTATGGCAGGTTAGCATTAGAGCATTTTAAGATTCAGAAATACATCTCTGTAGCCTTTGTTTTAGAATTGTTTGTTCTGAAACTACTATATATATATATATATATATATATATATATATATATATATATATATATATATATATATATATATATATATATGTAGTACAGGTTTCATCTCAGTGGGTTATGGTACAATTGCATCATATTTTCTGTATTTGAACAAAGTATTCACTGTTAAAGATCTCTATGGAGAATCAGTGCTAAAGTGTGTGTTGCCATATGTGCATTTTTGTAAATTAGAGGAGGTTGAAGTGTAAGGACACCTTGTGGAACTGCTACATTCGTTTCTGTGTAAACTTTTTTAGTTTACATTGAAATAATGCTTTCTCAGAATATGTATCTGCTATTGGTGATGAAACATTAATTTAATTACTCCTTTCAATATATAAACGATTTTGTGGAACACTGAAAATATGTATGTACACAGAGGTACTTACACTGTGCTCCCATCTATTCTCTACATTACAAACTACTGGTATCCCAGCATGCCATGTCTCTAGAAGACAGGCCTATTTCCCTGTTATAACAGTGTGGGCCTAGATAATCAATGGGAGGGTAGATTCAAACCAAATTTGTTATGTGTTCATATCTTATCTATAACTTGTTAACAAATAATGCAAATCAGAGCATTATTTCTTTCAAAAAATGAACAGTATTGTACCTTTCAAAATGATGCCAAATAACATCAGTTGTGGGCCATATGAAGACAATTGGCATCAATAGTAGTTAATGAGTTAAATGATTCCTAGAATAACACCAGGTGGCAGCACACACTATGGCAGGATTATTGATTATAATGCTGCATGGATACTCTCGATTAGAAGGTCAATAGTGTAATTAACAAAGCTCTCAGTGAGTGGGGTATACACATATTTCCAAACACGTTTATAGTGAGCAGAATGGCATGTTTCATTCAGCAGTTTAAAGGTATTTCGAGCACCATGGGTTAGACTACACCTTTTCTTTGGTTAAAGAAAATACATGAGTATGTGTACATCTTTCTGGTTTGGAAAGTGGAGGTACCCCGCGTATAAGGCACAACCCCAACTCAAGGCAATTACCCTCCCGCGTATAAGACCCACTCACGATCTGATTCGCGTATAAGACGCGCCTTATACGCGGGAGATTACGGTAGTACTTAGCTGCAGTGTTTAGTTCAGGTTGAATTTGTGCTATATACTACCAAAAGCCCAGATGATAGTATGCCCTATTTATCAGTCTCACCAACTGAAAGTAGACACAACATTACAAGTTGTCGTGCCATGTCTCACAGGACCATTCTCAACTATTGTATTAAAATCTACAACACTATGGTTTCAGGGGCGGATCCAGGTTTTTGAGAAAGGGGGGTGCACATCTTGGTCATGGGATGTAGGTTGGTGGAATCACAGTGAGTTTGCAAGCATAGGGAATATGGTATGGGGGTCTGGGGGCATGCCCCCCCCCACCAGGAAAATTTTGAATTTTAGAGGGCATTTAGTGCATTCTGGTGCAATTTCAGACCCCAATCTATTAGTTGTTTTAGTATCACTTATTAAAATGTTGTAGCCATTAGCAATGACCATGTATTAAACTCCTTATATATGCCTTTTTTTGGGAGGTCTGCTGCCATGCTAATAGAACTGAGTGCACACCCCTGCATCCTTTTTGCAGGTGGGAGGATGATATATACAGTAGAGGAAGGGTGGGGAGAGAAAGGCAATGGGAAGAGTAATGAATGATTGTGGAGATTATTGCATTGAATGACATAGAGGAGGGGCACAGACAAGAGAAAGGAGTATTAAGTAGTGAACCTGAAGCCATCCTAAAGAAAAAAGACAATCCAGGACAGATTAAGGCATTCCTACCCTACCCTTCCCCTCTCCTCTTGATACTCCTGCTTGCATCCCACTACCCTAAACCTGCAATTTTCAACTATTGACTCCACCCTATGAAGATACCAGGCAGTCAACCTCAAATAGATGTACTGGTAATATGTATAGATACAGATGTGATGTAAAATATGAAGACAGAAAGTGACATAAGGAAAATGCAGGGCATATATATATATGTAATAGTTCAGAAAAATGGTGGAGGCAATCAATTAGGGAGAGGAGAGACACATTGTGGTGACATTGGAGAGAGAGAGGGGTGCAGGAGAAAGGCAGTAGGATATGAGAGATGGACAGGGAAAAAGGTGAAAGGGGAGTAAAGAAATATTGGTATGACTGCTGAATGGGTTGGCGGCCCTACTATATAGCTAGTTTGTGGCAATGTAAAGGATGAGTTGGGGACATTGTCCTGAGAAAATTTTGAAAATTTCAATGTTAAAACATGCATTCTGGTGACCTCTGGAAATGTATTCATAACTTTGCTTCTAGTAGGAATATTTGAAAAATTCTTTCGCCATTGGAACGCCCAGATGCTGGGGATTCCAGGAGACATAATTGTGGAAAAAAGAGGGGGGAGGGGCACGTCCCTTGCGTCCCCCACTAAATCCACGCCTGGGTTGTATTAAAGCTAGTAATTGTTTGTTCAAAAATTATGGCCAAAAAAAAAAAATCAAATTTTTGCAGAAAATGGTGCGGGCGCAATCCATAGACAAAATAATTTTCAAAAAAAAAAAAAAAATTGTATTTCTGAAAATATGATGCGGGAAATCCATAGACCAACTATTTAATTTGGTGTGGCCTAAGGTTATCTGAGACTTTTTAAGGCCTAATTCAATGTGAATTTACCTTGTGGAAGAATTTCCTATCATAGAAAACGGTTTGGCATTGCCCTGATAAAGTTTCCCCTTTCTTCATATCACCATAAAACACTTTCTTTATCTTAGTCTAGACATAGCATATACTCTATATATATATATATATATATATATATATATATATATATATATATATATATATATATATATATATATATATACATACATATATATATATATATATATACATACATATATATATATATATATATATATATATATATATATATATATATATATATATATATATACATATATATATATATATATTTGTCAAATGACACAAAAGGCAAACAGTGTCACCTTTGTAAACGATGTACAGAAAATAGCATGAATAATTTGCCTCACACCAGTTTATCTTTCTAAACCATGGACCTCTTTAAGACTTAAAAAAAAATCTTTAAGACGTGGCGCACCGTGAACATCCAAATATCTTATCTGATCTAAAACTGATATAGCTTAAGGAAGTGGGGCACCTGTCCATGTATCACGTTGTATCAAAATAGAATACGTTATCTGGTTAAGTTTTGAAAACGTCTTACAGTGGTAGACCCTAAAACTATATATCATATCCTGAGCATCCAAGCAACTTTGATTCATATCTGTAGAGCTGAACCCTTCCTACATCCACTACTGGCGTACCTGTAGCTGTTTCCATGTATAGGCCGTGTCTTATATCTATGGAAATACATATTTTTTCAAATCTTATACTTATTTCACTACAGTACATATTCTGTGTATGTTAATAGATTTGTTGCAATAGAGAGGAAGTATTTTAAGCACTTTTACCTGATAAGACTCCTGCCCTTCTGGCCAGACGTATTACTGTAAATGGCAGTCAGGATAGGGAGGATGATAACTGTTATGGCCGCAAAGAAGAAGAAAGCCAAGAAGTCGAACATGTCGAAGAATTGTGACACAAGTGTCATCAAAACCGACCACACCAGCATGTGCCACATGCACCGCCACTTGGCATCTGAACTGGTCAACATCTTGGTGGTTTTGTGTCAACTTCACATCATTGGATTTATAATGTCCTCAATACAGAAGAGAACCTGGGACTCTGGATCGTTGATCCTTAATCTGTAGAGCTCCTCTTACATATGGCAGTCTTTACTTCTCATATAGCCTGTATATATATGGCAAGTACCGGTAGTTGGTTTTTACTCCTCAATAGTGGATAATGTGATATGGTTCACAATTTGTATTCACCCCTCCACAAGGGTTTCGTCAGTGTAACCACTGTGATTATAATGTACTAGTAGATAAAAGCTTATTGAATTGAAAATGGTTTCCTGGAAATATTCCTGTGCTCCCAGTATTGCGTTATGTGATATCAGACGAGTCAGAATCAAACTGCTAATGCGGCTTACATGGTAAGTGCCACCAGTGACTGCTTCACTATGTTAATGTATCTAAACCATGGAAGACCCATAACAGGCAAGTCTAAGGCCATGATCTCTGTCTCCCTAGTCACTTCCTCTTACTCCGTGTGTAGCCGCGTTCCTTGTGACCTGCACATGTTATGAATGACCCTACTCACTGGGCACCAGTCAGTAGTGAACATGTCAGTGTAGCATGTGTGATCTACCAGTACAACACTACTACAACTCCACGTGATATAGACTGGATCCTGGACCTCGGTATCCCCACTGACGCGGCCCAGCTGCTCCATGTGAAATCTGGAAGGAGACAGGTGAAGTTTGATATTAAACGATCTGTTAGGATCTAAAAACTGAACAATGCAGATACTGTGTTGATAAACAACTACTTGTCGGGTAAATAATGTACAATGCGTCCCACGAGTGTATTGAATGGTTATCTCGTGACACAGGCCTAATCACACAAAGGAGGCTGGGAGCGTGGGGTTCTTGATAATGGCAGAGATAGGGTGAGATTATGTCATGTAACCTAGCTTTAACAAGCAAACAGGTCATATCAGGTAGTCAGTGCCAGAGATGAACTTGGATGCAGGTATTATGTATATGCCGTCAGAGAGAATTTTTTACAGTCTAGAAATTTAGGAGACATTATTATTGGTATATTTTGGGCGATGTTGGAGATAAGCCTGCACACAGGTGCTCTACAGAGGACCCTACTTGACCCTAACTTACGCTTTATCTGTGGCAGTACTAAAGTTCATATCTAATCACTGCACAATGGCCTAGGACCTTATGTTCAATTTTGTTAAGAGCCACCCATGCACGGCCAGCGAGTAACTAATTTCCAGCCCTGAATCAAATGTCACCCTCATAAGACTTACATTGGAGCACCACGTGCCCAAGTTGGGGAATGGCTGATTTTTTTTAATGAAAAACGTAACACTAATTGATAAGAAAGAGTACACAAAAGAAAATGATTCCTATGTGATCTCTGATATCCAAACTATCTTAACACCATACTCTCAATTCCAAATCCAAAGCAACCAGTCTGTGATTTGATAACACGCTGAACCCCTTTTCAGCGATCTTAGATTTCCTTACCCCCTATTTTTGTGGAGAATAAGATTTCTTAGATTAAGGTGCACATACATACATATACTGTGCATGTAATTGTATACAATAATTTCCCCAGAGAGTGTGGAACTGTTTGTAAAGGTGTATTCCCTCTGGATCCCCGTTTCATCCGATCTGGGACAGTGTGTGTGTGGTGTGGAGTTGGCAGTGCATATAGTTGTACTGTAGTGCTTGGTCCTTGGAGGGAGTGGGGCCCAGGGAGTGGGGTGTGTTTCTGTGTTTCACATGGGACCTCCTAAGGGGATTCACGAGGACACTACATCTGAAGGTTACCAATGAGTATGTAGGGAAACTGTATTGTACGGTCTTCTGACTGAGCACTTAAGAGCAATTAGAGAGTAGCATTCCCTTCATTTCTCCCTGAAAGGGTGCGTCCCTGAGTTCCCCTGTCACCCCTGAACAAGCCTCTTCTTACCTTACACTAGGCGGCCTGCCTACTCCTTAGGGAGTGATCATTTTGTTAAAAAATATCACTTCCTTACTGGAGTCACTTGTTGAAGCAGACAACTGAGTTCTAACACTCGAGTGCAGTTGGGTCTACTTTCCTGCAATCTGGCCACCCTTAGAAATATGTTCGTTTCCTGTCCAGAGGCCTGGTGATTTTTTTTTTTTTTTTGTGAGAACGCGGGAAATTTTTTCCTGAGTTTTGAATTTCTTTTTTGTTTTAACCCATCAGCACAAGAATCTAGGCTTCCAATCTCTAAATCTTAGAATGTGATGGCAAATTCATGCCTTCCCCCCTTACAATGTTCAGGGGGCTGGTGGGTTTGAGGGGGGGGTCAGAATTTTGTGTGTGCATTACTATAGGTTAAAAGGGCACATTCGCACACGATTTTCGGCCCTCTAAAAATTTTTGACCTTCGAGAGGGGGGGCGGGCAAAATTTATTTTTTCTCGCATCCACACGCAAACCCACTCGGCCACAGCCTCCCCCCTGTTGTTAAAAAATGGTCACCGTGGACACTTGTCATCGCAATATCAGTCTTCTGGTTTGGTCCCATGTATGGGAGTGATCATTTTTTAACAACAGGGGGGGGGGCTGGTGGGTTTTTGCGCGCGGATGCACGAAAAAAAATTTCCCCCTCTCAGTCTCAAGGGGGAAAAATTATTTTGACCCCCCAAGGGATGAAAATCGCACGCGAACGTGCCCTTTTAGTTTTAAGCTATAGTAAAGCTGACCACAGACGGGCCCAACTGGAAAGGCCGATCAGGAAGTAGGGAAGGTCTGCGGAGGACGTCCGATCCAGTCTGTCAATATCAAACATATTTGATGTCCCCCGATCCGCACCCTTCCCTAACTACCGACCGAATCGGCCCCATCTGCGGTCGCTTTAATGCGTGGGGTTTTTCACTTACAACAGATGAAATTATTTTGACCCCCCCATCAGAGGTAGGTACATCAAACAATGCCTGCACCACTCCTCTTGGAATGTCCGTCATTTGTGACACATTTTTTGTGACCCAACAAATTGCTGCACTGGAAATTAACCTGCACTGAAATTGGCATATTCTTACAGAACAAAGAATAAATGAACACATATAAGAAGTTATTTTGGTATTTCATGGCTTATTTTACCTATATGAAAATTTTTCGGGGAAATTGGTGCATTTCTAGACATTTTTGTAGATTTCTGAAGTGGATGACTGAAAAGGTCATCTAAATCAAGTTGTCCAAAATGAAAAAGTAGAATGAAACTAAAAGAAAGTAATAGTATGTTTCATGGCGTTTCATATAAGGTCTAGTTTGTGCATGTGGACTGAATAGTACAGCTGGTGACTGCAAAAGAAATTTGAAAAATCACATTTTCCTGTGTGAAGGTGCGCAATGGTGATTTGGCAGTTTTAAAATCGTCACTGCATGACCCATGTACATCATACAGGTGTGACATGTACAATACCTGCTAAGATAAACTTGTTTCACAGGCTCCCAGACTTTGGGAGCAATTAACTGATTTTTTATGATTTCCCGACCATGTGAACTTGCTACCACACAGGAAAAAATTATTTGATCATGTCATGAAAATCTAGGCCATGAGCTAATGTTGGTCAAACATATAGGGTGGCCTGAAACTAGGTCAATAGGAAACCCATTAGATGTTAATGTTAGGGTCAAATACCAGTGGTTAGGTTATCAGAATGTCTATTTCTTCATATTTTACAGCGTCTGTTCCTATATATTTGATCATATCAGAATCTAGGTCATGAACTAATGTAGGTCAGATATATAGGTCACGGGAAAATTAGGTCAAGGTAAAATTTTGTATAGGTAAACATCTGGGTCAGATAGCTTTTTATTTCATGCTGATATTGTGGTTTATTCCAATTGAATTGACATTTTTCTAACTTACCTCCCTTTCATTTCTTCATTTATTATGGCTAATTGGCCCATTATTGGGATCCAGAAGGTCACAACAAATTGCCTGAATACTTAGTCTTAGAACAAAAATGTCAGATTTCTAGATACCAATTCTGTGATTCTGTGAGAAAGAATTGAGATATTAACATGATTCCAAAAGATTTGAAATCCTTGCACTCTCCTGCACAACTTAGACACAGGGGTTTAGCTCTAACTCATTATCTTAATTTTGATGTGATGTACCTATCAGAGGGGTTGAAAAAATTCTGACCCCCACCCACTGCCGTGACCCAGTCAAGACTCAAGGGGTTGAAAAAATTCTGACCGCCCCCCTTAAACCCACCAGTAATGCACTGATGGTTCTGCCTACTTTGGTAGGGCTACGACAGTGGCTACCCCCCCCCCTTCCCGTTGTTAAAAAATGATCACTCCCTAAACGCCCCATCAACTTCAAGTGAGAAAGTGGGTCGGAAGACGGAAGACACTTGCCCGTCTCCCGTCAACAACAACATCGGATGTCCCGAGAGTCGGAGAGGAGTCTTTTGCCGTCTCAAGAATGAAGATGGGAGTGACACCTCATCTGATTGTAGATATTAATGGTCTTGGGACTTCCAAGAATCAAAACGTTGATTCTATTTTACTTTTACGTGTTTATAGACTTACGAAAACTGTAGTTTTAAAAACCTGCGTAGAGCTCCAAGTCCTACCTTTTGCCATTTCGCAGGCGAGTACTGTGAAGTTGAAAACACAAACTGTTTTGATGGATGTCAACTGGAACGAACCGCCTTGTGGTGCCCCCTTGTGAGAAGCGTGAGAGACCGAGCATCGATTGTGCTCGGAGCGCAAGATGATTTGTACACTGGTCCCCATCTCGGGGGGGGGGCCCAGTCACAGTGTAGATGATTTGCCGCCTAAGCCTAAGGGAGTGATCATTTTTTAACAAACGGGGGGGGGGGGGGGGGGCTGGTGGGTTTGCGCGCAGATGCGGGAAAAAAATTTCGACCCCCCCTCTTGATGGTGTAAAATTTTTTGACCCCTCATATTTATAGGGCCAAAAATCATGCGCTTTTACCCTACACTGTAATGTGCAGGGTTTTCCACTGAAAACAGGTTAAATTATTTTGACCCCCCCCCCTATCAGAGGGGTTGAAAAAATTCTGACCCCCCCCCCGTTCAAGGGCTTGAAAAAATTCTGACCCCCCCTCAAACCCACCAGCCCCTCCCCCCCCGTTGTTAAAAAAAATGATAACTCCCTAACTCAAGCTCCTTCTTCAAGGGGTTGATCACGTAACTGTGGGAGCACAAGTAAATATTCAGGAGAAGTGCTTCTATATATCTTTTTTTTTCTCTTTGCGGCCATCATGGCTAACAATGTTCTACCTGACCGATTTCCTTATCAATATACCGGGTGGGCCTAATCCTGATTATTCCAGTCAATAGTGAATAGAAGATACATTTTCCTGTCCATCTGAATTCTGATTTAAGGACGAATCATTTATTGCCGGGGGGGGGGGGCTTATAGCCCCTTGGTGGCGGGGCCAAACCCCAAAACCTTCACACTGGGGGAGTCAAAACTAAATATGAGCAATACCCATTGCGATTTTTTTTTTTTTTTTGAGGGGGGGGTGGGTCATTTTACTTAGTGGGAGGGGGGTCGCGATCATTTTGTACTCGTGGTGGGGGGTCGGAAAAAAAAAATCTGGCAATCCGCCAAAATCCATCACCCCCCCCCCCCCACCTAGCAATAAATGACTTGTCCCCAGGGATGAAAGTCACAGAGCACGAAAATCCCTGAAATGGTCCTATATTCGCCCCAAAAACCTGGGTTTCTATATGAATGTATAGGGCCCTGGAACTTCAAAATCCCTGAAATCAGGGAATTCCCTGAAGACTTTCATCCCTGCTTGTCCCTTATGTATCATAAAAAATTATGACGATTTATTAAAAATAGGCCAAAAATTAGCTACTACAAAGATATAAAGATACATAGTTTTTTATCTCTGGCTACTGCCAGTATTGGTTATTATTTATCGATGCTGATGGGGGGGGGGAGGTGCATGGCAGTATGGGAAGCTAGCACAGAAAAAAAACATTATCAAACATTTTTATGCCATTGCTTTGATCTGTGGTAATGGTGGCGTTTAGGCCTTTTCGAGGGTAAGTGGGTAAAGTTTTTACACCCCCCCCCCCCCAACAATTTAAAAAAAAATTTACCCCCCCCTGGGTTAAAAGTTTTTATGCCACAACCCCCCCCCCCTTATCATACTCACCCCCCACTCCCTATTTTTTCGCATCTAAACTGAATCCTTGCTTTCACCTGAGATCTAAGCCGAACCTCCTTGTTAATCTCAGCTAAATCTTGCTTTCAGCTAAGATCTCAGCTGACTGGAAGTGTACCTAGTACTAGTGGCTCCATCTTAGTTCAAGTTGTCTATAGGAGTTACGATAGCAAATCACTGAAAAAACTGCATTAAATAAATATACACTGGTTGGATCATTATTTATTCATTAACAATTCACTCTGAACAGTGTGTTCTGTTCATTAATGTAGAGATGACGGTTTGTTTGTGCGTTTTACACACTTGTTAGAGACAATTAACTATTAAACTCACAATGGGGAAATCATCAGTTCACAATGGTGAAATCATAAGTAATGGTTACTGTAGCAGATATTTTTACAGATCCAACGTTTTAGTCATCTTCCTTTCTGATAATGGCCAAATGAGCTTGACGTCACTTTCACATACACTTCTTCAGTTCGGAGGTGAAAAGAGAATAACCACCGACACTGAAACTTGATTGAACAGTTATACACTTAATCCTACATTAATGTCCCCATCTAGAAATAGGGATAATTGTTAACATCCTAACGGGGAGGGGCTCATGTGTTATCAAAGGACCACAGCCTTAACAAGAGCGAGCACACTATAATTACGATAAACCCATCGAGGGGAGACAAGAGAAGAGAAAAAAGCCTACGCTTCTTGTGGGAGCGAAAAAGGAATAGCACATACTCGCCAAATTCCACTATCCTTCTGCCATTAGATGATGACACCTCCCATATACTTATTTGTACACCAATCTAGCACCTTTAACCCGATATTTCTCACATATATCAGATAGTAGTGTATTTCAATCAAGAACACCTTTTATCTCCTCTTTTTTTTTGTTTTAATCTCCATGACATATTGGGATTGAAAGTAGCTCGGGGGGGGGGGGGGGTCGTTTGAAAAATACAGGTACACACACACCACTTTCAGAAAATGAACAACGGACAGAAATCTTCTGTATGCTGTTCTGCATAAGCATGCGTGAAGAAAGAAATTGATTGATTACTCAGGGAACATTATCATAGCTGACTATAACATTTTGTACATATGAGTAATAGAATCTTTGGAGCGAAGCCCATATTGCAAAATACAGAGATGTCAGTTCGATATTTGGCGAAACTCTGAAAATTATTTTGGGGCACTTCAAAAGAGGGGTTATACCCTAATCAGAGTGACAAATACCTTCAAAGTTAAACACTTAGGGTTGGGTGTACCTTTAAGAAATATCAGAATTATAAAATTTTCATTTTAAATTTTTTTTATTATTTCTGTAGTAAAATATCACCTTGGAACCTCTGAAATCAGAGAAAATCTGAAACTCTGTCATCTCTGAAAATAAATTATCGGAAACTTGTCCGTGAAGATAAGCCCACTTAAAGAGTAACAATACCCGGTAGTAGTTATGAAACGGCTTTTCAAGTGGAAACCTCTCCATTGTCATATCTAAAAATGTATCCATCACTATCCTGCTGAATATCTCATATTCCTCTGGAAATCTTTACTATCCCACAATTTTTTATATAGTCACACTGGAAATTCTGTCTACAATATCGATTATCTGTTTATTATAGTCGAAGCTCTTCAGTAAGCTCTCTTGAAGAGAATCCTGTATAACTGCACACCTCCCATTTGCGTTGTCTGAAAATCAGTCACTCACTGGTTATTCATATGTATTTACTGGGATTGACAAACCTCCTGAATAGTCATTCTAAGAAAGTCTTTATGTCCCTATAATCATCTCCTCTTAAAGATAAACAAAGAGAATGAGGAACACCATATAATGTATATATCTACCAAGGCACGTATCTTTATGGTACAGTGTTATCATTTCTGCTGCTGCTTGAGCTTGTTGATACAACAAATACCCTTTCCATCTTTTACCCCTCCAGGGTAAATGTAGCAGGTCACTATTCTATTACATTTTTAAATGTAAAAATTCACGAATTTGATACCCAATGTATTTTCCTTTCAGAAGGTAAATAAAAAGAACATTTGATGTTACTAATCATGATAGTCAGATATAGACATTCCATCCGAAATAAATCATTGACCAAGACAATCTCTCATACAATTCATTTCGGAACTCAGTTATAAACAACTAAGTACATCAAACTCATTTTCTGATCATGTTTTTTTTTTGTATAAAGGCCTTAACGAAATTTGATTTGCTTTTTCCAAAAGCCTTGTAGAAATTAAATGACAAACATCTTAGTTCATGTCTTTTTCAGATACTGGTCCAAGTTTTTCCTCGCTAGATTGTAGTAGGTCTGCACGTTCATTTTAACATCATGACATAGGGCTATTTCCTTCCTGTGTTCACAGAAGAAGTAGAACCCTATACCGATGGCAATGAGAGTGACGATAAAGGCCACGAGAAGCCCACAGCAGCTGATACCGCCTGTAACAAATGATATATCAACATGTATGTCGTGGCACAGCAACAAGCATTCATAATGTGTTACATGCTATCTGCTCATTATCTATATATCTGAGTACAAATTCAAAGTGTCATAATGGTAATTTCAGCTTGGGATGGCAAACTTGACTTACCTACCAGGAGTTAAATTCTAGAGAGTATCTCGCAGTGAATAGCCCCCCCCCCCCACCAACCTACTACCGAGACAATTAATCCCTACAATTATGCACATTTGGCCAGTATACTCTATTACTAACAAACCTACCTGAATCTTTAGACTTTTTCTGGGAAGCCTTCACTCCATTTGTTTTCGATTCTGTAAATCAATACAAAAACATTTTGTTTACAAATCATCTGAAACTGACAAATTTAAATGGAGGAAAAAGCTCCACCACATATTAAATCATTTATTTCCTATCATTAGGAGTTATGATATTTTCAGGGCCAAATAAACATACCTGAGTCTTTTTCTTTCTGTTCCTTTTGGGCAGCCTCTCGTCGTTTCTTTTCAGCCTGAGTAGCCTCATATTCCCTTTTCCGCCGTTCACGCTCAGCTTTGCGTTCTTCTTTTTGTCGCTGTTTTGCCTTCTCATCTTCCGCCTTGCGAATGCTATCTAGCTCTGCAACCATTGACATGTTAATTATGACAAGTCAAATTCATTGAGTTATGAAAATAAAGAATTTTCGACATCACATTCCCCCATTTAATAGCTATGAGATAAATTAAAGTGTATACAAATTCTATTGTTACACAATAACTTGACATACCTCTTTTTTGTTTTAGCTGTTTTTGTCTCTCTCGGTCAATGTCGGATGATACTGTTTTCATGTAGGCTACAATCTGAATGAAGAAATTGATACCAAATGTACCGGGTAGTTGCTTAGAATTAATTTTCTTTGATGTCTAGAAATGTGCTATGAATCTCATTTTTCCTCTTCTAGCTGCTATTTAAATAGTTACGTCTTTCTGAATGCTAGAGCAGGTGGTAGTCTCATTCGACACCAGCCTAGGGTATTTTTCCCATTGACGTTTAACCCCTTTAATATACCTGTATGGATGCTTTGAGAGTGGAATACTGCCACAAATTACTTCAATAGTCCAGCCTCCAGGCGACTGCATCAGTTCCTATCAACTCTACCCATCATTAGCATTATCCAATGTATTTATCGCACTTGTCACTTGTGGGACTTACATTTTTTGCACTTTGCCTGCACTGCATTTCATCCAGACAGTCACCTACAACCCGTTTCAGATTCTCATCTAGAGGATTATCCTTGACGTCCATCCAGCGGAGGTTGGGTAGTCGACCCATGCTAACAGGTAGGGTGGTTAGTTGGTTACCTAAGAGGTCCACATGCTGCAATTTCACTAGGTTCCCAAACTTGGCTGGCAGCTCGGTCAGTCTATTCTTACTAAGGTCAAGTCGGACAATGTGAGTTAAACTGCAGAATTCCATCTGAAAGCAAATGCGATCATTAGTACATAATATTGTCCCTTCTGCTTGATGTTCTCTTTGGTGTTGACCACATGGCCCATGTTAAAGCCTCATCTACGTATAAACTGCATCCCCGACTATAGCTTCAGGTTAAACATGAAGCTTGAAATATTGCAACTCAATCATTATCAACTTGCCCTCATTATCACTTACCGGTAGACTTGTCAAAAGGTTGCAGGAAAGATCGATGTGCGTTGCTCTAGTCAGATTTGCCTAAAGGGAAGAAACAAGAATTTGTGTAGCATGTATGATCTGAAACACTTAATAGATGCTTAAGAGAAACACTGTCCACCCAAAGAGAAAACGTTCTCACTTTACATAATATAACCACTACATGTCCGAGGAACCTGAAACGAGAGTGCTCTACTATTAGGGGCCATCCATAAAAGACGTCATGCTTTCTTGACCATTTTGACTCCCCCTTCCTGCTTGTAATTCTTTTATTAAAGAAATGCTTGACCCCTCCTCGCTGTGTCAATAACTGATTTGTTCGGGGCTGTGTACAAATGACGTCATGCATTTTTTGACCATTTTTGACCCCCCCTTCCCCCCCTTGTCATGTTTCGTCATACAACACTTGACCCCCCCCCAGCATGACGTCATGCAGAGAGATACCCCCCCCAAGGCGCATGAATAGTGAAGGCCTATAGGCTATAAACAAATTAAAATGGTTCAAAGGGACATATAGTGGGCGTGAATTGCCAATAAAGGATAACATGCATGCAAAGTGAAAAAAGAACTAGCACTGATCAACAAATGAACAGAGAAACATGCCAAACACTGTCAGCTTATATAATGTATGGGTCCCTATATGCAGGATGTACCATTTCTGTGCCTTGTAGTTGTAGGGGCTCATGGAGCGTTATATATAGTGTTAGCTCCCTATTCGAGAGGGCGGTTACCACCGGTAGGACCAGAGGTCGCTTCGATCTCTGGCCGCTATGTGCCGGTTGCACTAACCCGAGCTAACTTGTTTGGTTTTACTTGATATTGACATATCTCGAATTAAACCGAAGTTATATAAGAACTCGAACCATTACATAGTTATACACGGAGTACTATGGTAGTGATCATACACAAGTATTTCCTGTCACAAAAGGGCTTAAAAACTGTCTAGATCAATAGTCCAATACAGTTAATAGTCTGCCTTCTTTACAGTGAAAGTTGTACACTTGTCAGCGAAGCAAAAATCAAGAACAGTTATTATTAAGGATCATATAGTTCAAGAGCTTGAATTTATTGATATATTGAATGTATTGATTTAATCTGTAACTTTAACCATATACAAGTGTACTAGAAATAGGTTTCAGGGAGAACACTCTGAACTTAGTGAGTGGCCTAATAGAAAAAAAACTCAGAAAGCATCACAAATTCTCAGGAGACCATCGATTACAATCATAGTTCCAATTTGTGACCTTACAAAGCAATCGAGTCACCTCAGCATTTTACTCTAGAATCTGCAAATAAGTTGAGTCCGATAGAGTTCCATTCAGACAAAGATGTGGAGAGTAAGCTTGGGGGGAGGTCCCCTTTACATCTCCCTTGACACCTCAAGAAGGAGGGGGAGGGGATATCACACCTTTTCAAAAAGAAGCCTGTGGATGACTATGGATGCTGCCCTGAGGCAACAGGAGCAGTTCAGGGGTATTTTAGATGCATCATTTAGATCCTGAGGGCAGCAGTGACCCTTTTCAAAAAGGGTTAAATTGGTATAGGTAGGATAGAGTAGTAGTGCCCCCCCTTATAGTGGCCTGGACATCACCTTGATTTTACACTGACATTGATGGCAGTGACACTCATTGAGTGAGAAGTCTGAGGAATGCATGCATGTAGGGCCTATAGGTAATAAATGTATGTCAGATGAATGCATTAAACTTCCCTACCTTTAAAAGTCTTTTTACAAAAGCTTTTGTTCTTGCCAAAACCAAAGCATATTGTGATTTCTTGATGACATGATGTCATGCAGCCCATGACCCCCCCTCCCCCCCTGTCATGCTTGGTTATGGCAAGTGGGACCCCCCCTCCTGCATGACGTCATTTGTACACAGCCCCTTCGCGACAGTTCTATGATAGCTCCTCTTTAATTTGGGGGAGTTTATGTAGAGTCTTCACTGGTTGCAAAATTCGGGCCTTATCTCGGACTTCCATGCAGCCCCCAGGCTCTTTTTCCTATTTGTGATGTTCATTTCTATGGTCTGTCAGAAATAATTTGTGCAGATCTCATTTTAGATCTGAATATATATGGAAGCAGGACGTCTGTGTTATACAGACATCCTGCTTCCACTGTGGGGGTATTTAATGAAGATATATTTAAGAGGACGGTAAGGTATGTATGTTCACTGAGCAATATATGAGTTAGAATTAAACATCTGATAGAGACAAGACGGCATGGAACCTGAGTCTTGACTGGGAGCTGCGTGAAAGTGCGAGATAAGGCCCGAGATATGCAATCAATGAAGACCCTAGTCTGTACGTGCCAGACTGTATCACGGCTCTGGGGCTTGTTTACAGTCTGGTCCACTTGGTGGGAAGAAGGCACTGAAGGGGTGTTCACCGCTTCAGGATTGCACTTTTTCGGTCACTTATACTTGGAATTTCTCAAAAATTTCAAGTGCACTTGATAGCCCAACTTGTCTAGATTAAAAACCAGTTGGTTTGAAAGCTGGATGGCCGATATTAAATATTTTTCAGCAAAATTACCAAAGCCATTTAAATCTCAGCCCCCATTCGCACCCAGTAGTATTCCTCAGTGGCTTCTTCAAGGGACGTGGGTCTGACAAAAAACTGTATGTTTAGCGTCTGACTCAGGCCGACTATGAAGACCCAGGCTCTGACCCCACACCCGACACCTCTCCGCTATCCACATGGTAGGATAGACTTGGACCGAGACTGATGAAGACCGTACCGAGGTTGCAGGTTCCTTAGTACCGGTATGTGGAACATTGTTTGACCTGACATTAGAGAGATAAGAAATGATAACCAGAGATGGAAATATTCAGGTCTGGTCTTTTAGCCTAAGTTTAGGGTTTTAAGTTCTATACAATTCTATATACAAGCCCCATATTTAGGGGGTCGATTTTAGAGGATCTCGAAGATGTCAGTCACTTTCATCCCTAGATAACAGCCAGCTGGATGGCTACCAGGTGTTATGCAATGCACACTAAAAAGTCTGCACTGAATGAAGGTTATGATCTCATTTATAGTCAATAATGTATCCCACTTGTTCGGCATACCAAAAGGAAATGGCAAAATTTCCACAGTAAACCGAGGTAGACACTAACTTTTCCAGCTACTGGCCACCCGGGCCAGTAGCTTCAGAAATCAATGGGCCCGGAGCTAAAACTGTGGGCCCAGAATAACTAGTTTACTTCATAAAAAGGTGAATTACACGGCATTTCTCAATAAATCACACCAATATTTAGCAAAAATCGCTAGATTGCTGCTGATATTCTCTTTCCAATGATATATAACATGCATATATACTCATAGGAATGGATATCTCTCTGTAAACTTCTGTGGGCCATCCCGGGCCCACAGGAAGGTAATTCCTGAGAAATCTACAGGCCCACAGCCCAAACAATGGCTCCCGGGCCAGCATTAGTGTCTACCCCTGGTAAAGGTACCTTTTGACTGGTAGGCCTACGAGAGTAGGCCTGTAGGGGCCATCCACAAATGACATTATTCGGCTAGTTGGGGGGGGGGGCTGTCAATAGCTCCAATACATTTCTATTCTCGGGAGCAGAACTCTGGTTGCTAGTGACCTGGCAAAGGGTCACTTTATATAAGCAATGTACTAGGAAAAGTAACCTTTTTGCAAATTTCTCGCTTAATAATAGGATTAATAAATAGTGTATCAAGTATGTGATGCAAATTTTTAATATCTTTCAGAAACCGTACAGAGCTCCCTGAGCGGCAGACGGTGTGGAAACCCCACACTAAGTACGCCCAACCCAGAACATTAGTATCTGGGTTGGGCAGCGATCAACTAGTCTACAGTACTACAGTAGGCTAGACTGCAGTGAGAGCTGCTGGCTGTTGTTTACACTTGGGATCTCCACCAGGACCGCCGAGGGTGTGAATACACATTCGCTGAAAAAACTCTATAGTTAGATAAGTGAGCACTGCCTTATTCTTCCGATCCTGGAGCTCTTGTTAAACACACAAGAGCTACTGAGTACCGGTATCACGGGTATAGAAAAAAAATGACTGGCCTGGGCTGAGCGATAATACAGTAACCTTACCAATTCCTTCACTGGAACCGTTGTTAAATCACTCAAACTAAGATCGAGTTCATTCCCATCTAGTTTATCCTTTATGCTTTCCTTCGGCATCTTCACAGTAGTTGCAGTAGTCAGTTTAATCAAAAAAATAATTGTGTAAATTCACCGGTCTGCTAGCCTAGCCTGCTCCTCCCACGTCAGCCGGATGTTGGTTTCGGGCCGGTAAACCCAGGGTGCACCAGCGACCTTCACATGTTCCGTTTTGGCAAAGATCGCGATCTGGGACTCATTTAATTATGGTAAGCGCCTTTAACTTTCAAAAATAATGTGTCTTAGCATAAAAGTGATGTTATGTGTTATGGCATGAATAAGTTCGTAGACTATTTTCATGATGAATCCTCTAGAAACAGAGAAATCGCCTTGCATCACCCCTTGCTAACGCCACTTTCTGGTGTTATCGCCCACCCATTTCGTAAGAATGTTTCTTTGCCTTGGAAATTGGTCTTTGTCAGACTCAGTCAGTGACTCAGTGTTCTTAGACTTAAGGTGCGGATCCACTGCCGCGAGTTACTTGCGAATTGTACTCATGCGTGTCTTATCGCAGAGCAGTCGCAAATATCAAAAGTTTTTGATTTCTGCAAATGTCCTCGCAGGTCGCGCAAAATTCGCATGTTGTCGCAGCAGCTGATCCACTAGTGGAATGTTATCTGCGAGAACACACGCACGAGTACAATTCGCAAGAAATTCGCGGCAGTGGATCCCTAGCTTTAGGGAGTGATCATAACAACGAGGGGGGGGGGGTGCTGGTAGGTTTGAGTGCGGGGTAGAATTTTTTCGACCCCTTGACCAGGCCAGGGGGGGGTCAGAATTTTTCTGACCGGGGGGGGGGGTGAAAATAATTTCACCTGTTTTCAAATTCAAGCAAGGAGGGCTGGTACATGGGTACTGATACATAAGCAAATGTCAACGACCATTGAATATTTTTGCATCGTATTCCCCGAAGTGAGTCTGCCGTATTCAACGAGGCCTTATAGGCCGAGTTGAATGCGGACAGACTCACCAAGGGGAATACGATGCAAAAATATTCCATGGGAGTTGACATTTGCATTTATGTCATGGCCCTATGGGGTTAATTTGCTTTAAAATAGAGAAACACAGCTCAGATCTGTTCAGAATCCAAGATGGCGGACACCCATTGAATACGGCCACATTGTATTCCATCCCCCCCATTGAATACGGCATGTCTGGTACTATTCTATAGTAACGGTCGTATCTGCCATGACATAAAGTGATAGGGACTTGCATAAGCCGCCGCAGCGTCCGCAGTACGCGTAGCGTAGGGATGGGCGCCAGCAGCTACTGCTGAACGCTGCCTCTCTGTCACTATAGTATACTACCCAATACAATATACTACCCAGTTTAGAGAAGTAGCAGGTTGTCCCATGGGCGTGGCCATCGCTGGAGCTTGTTCCCAGCAAGTTCTACTGATCAGACCTATCATATGGGTACCAGTTGGCCCCTGAAGGACCGCAGTGAATAGATTGGGTAATAATTAAACCTGCTAAGTCCGTATATAAATTTGATTCTCTCAAAATCCTGTAGCTTGATCCAAAAATCATTTCCACCAAGAATAGAGATATAGGGGAGTATGTAAAACTAAATATTATGAGTGTCCAATGTATTTAAATGTTGACAATTTTATGTGAAAATGGAAGAATGTGCCATGCGGAAGAGGCAGGTGTATTTGTAGCTTACCTCACTCAAGGTTCTTTTGATATCTACTACCCTGTATAAAATTTTGATTTTCTCCCAATCCTCTAGCTTGATCAAAAAATCATTTTCATCAGTAATAGTAGAGCTTTTGGGGAGTATGCAGGACTAAGATTAATGAATGTCCGATTTATATGAATGTTAGAAATTGTATGTGGAACTGGGAGGATGGCCTGCGTGAGATGTGACAGTGAGTAGCTTGCCTTACTGTGGCAATCTACTACCCTATACAAAATCCCGATTTTCTCCCAATCCTTTTGCTTCATAAAAAAAAAAAACTATCCACTAGTAATAGTAGGGATGTAGGAGAATAAGTAAAACTAGGAATTATTTAGGTCTGACTGATATAAATGTTCAAGATCTAACGTGGAAGTGAAAGTATGTCTGTTTCCCCTTTGAGTTAGACTGCAGTGAGGGTGCTGCATCTTGTTTACACCTGGGATCTCCACCAGGGCCGCAAATGGTGTGAATACACATTCGCTGAAAAAGCTCTATACGCGAGGTATTACGGTAATATCCCTCCCTTCTAATAGAATTTGAAAGGACAACAACCCATGATACTGTCCCTACGCCATAGAGTCATGGAATGCCAAAATTCTGTTTCCTAAATGTTAAATAATAATTTCTAAAATTGTGGCATGGACTGGGAAGAATGGTTCTTAGAAGCCGCTGCACTAAACCCCCTTCTGCAGATCTTGTCACAAGTTTTATTTATGTCAAGGCCAACCTGACATATCATCCCAAAAATCTGTCCAATAGTCCTTTCAATTTCTGTCGAATTGTCCTGTCTAATTGTCCTCACGAATCGGCAATCTGTCGAATTGTCCTGTCTAATTGTCCTCTCGAATCGGCAATCTGTCGAATTGTCCGTTTCCCACTGGCACTATGGCCATCCTTAAGGCTTAATGTAAGAATTAAGTTTAGTAAGGCCAAAAAAAGATGTTTGTTTCAGGTAACAAGAGAGAGAGAAAAAAGCTAGGATTGGTCCTGTTTTACTAGGCCGGGTCAGGTTACCTGAAACAGTTATTTCTTTTTGGCCTTGGGCACAATTTGAGAGTATTTCCTAATGGATTAAGTGCTTTTTGTAGCTTGTAGACGTGTGAAAGTGTTGGTGAGGAAAATCGCCCCAATGATTCTTAAATCCTCCTTCGGACTGTTGTTGTAACCCAGTTACGTTCGGAACAAACTGATGCCAAAGCTTGTCTACTGGTGTAAAGTGAACGCCAATAAAGAATCTAGCTTCTACAATTGTGGTACTTGTGCATTGCAGGTGACACTTAACTTCTTGAATAGCCCTACTGATCTACATAAGAATCTGTATAAAGAGAAAACCTTGGATAGCTACAGAGTCTCCACCAGTGGCCAAATCCCACATTCACGCACCCCTCAGTTTGTCACCCGTTGTCGACCTCTCATCCACTCCCGTTTCAGGAGACATATGGATTTGAGTTGGATAGTCCAACTACCCTCAGTCAGCTTCCATGCACGCTTCCCTCTTTGTGACCCGTTAAAGTTATAACTCTGCATGAGATTATAGCGACAGCAGATTTTTTTCTATTTTGGAAAAGCATATCTGGTTCATGTTCTCAGAGATTGCAGCATGGTATACAAACAATGGGATCTCAAATTTATAACCAATGTGATATGTTCGTGAGTTTAGACACTCTCTCTAAATGTCTTTGCAGGCAAAGTATATCGCACAGATTGTGGTGACGGGCATACAAATTGTGGGACGTTCATTTGCTCGTGCTGTGCGGAGTGAATTTCAAGCGAGTCAATCTGCAGCCCAAGCCAGACGGAACCAAGGGCCTGGTGATAACAAGCGTGCTGCCGCAGATGCTATCACTGGCATGTCTGTACAGGTAATACCTACTTTCACTGAAAAAGGTCCATAGCATCTAATTTGTACAAGTAAAAACTTGATTCTCATTCCAACGAATTGCATCTCCTGGATTTGTTAACAATATATTTTCAACCATTGTGAAATAATGTAAAACTGTCAGAGTGATGTTTAAATGAGTATTGATGATGATATCTTTATTGACTTCTAAAATACGGTATTACAGGAGGCCAAGCAAGTGCTAAATATCGAGAACACCACAGACCTTGAGAAACTACAGAAGAACTATGATCACTTGTTCGCTGTTAATGATAAAGCAAAGGGTGGCTCTTTCTACTTGCAATCTAAGGTACGTCCAAGTTTTGGTTCTGTGAAAATATGTATTGAAATATCTAACTCGCAAGTACATGTTCATGTAACGGGAATATGGTATTTCCTACACCAGGGCTCATATACAAATAAAATTCGACTTATTATGGATGTCTAAATGTCAAGACCCCGGTATGTTAAATTTATGTGATGCCCTGATTGCCACTTGTACACGAATATATTAATTGAATTATGCAAAAGACGCCCTATATCACTTTTCAGGTCGTTCGAGCAAAGGAAAGAATAGAGCAGGAAATTCAAGAGCAGATGAAAGTGGCACAAAAACAAGAACAAAAAACGAAAGGCTCCTGACCGAGCACCGCAAAAGCATCATAGTATTATTTGTATATAGTGTAAAGACAGAATGTTATAATCGGCGCTAATCTAGAGATGAAGATTTTTCACTGGAAGACATATTGAAATACGATCTATGTGAAGGAATCTATTGAAATGTGTTCTTCAATATGTATTACCGGTATTATCATATCGAGTGCTGAAACTAATATCTGGACGGCAGGGGCATGATTTTAAGATTGTGACTGTCCTCTTCCGGGGAGGGAAAATGCGATGGCATACACGATATTTCTCGCCTTTTTCCTTTTATGTAGATCGAAATATCATACATTTTCAACTGATCAGTGATCCTACCCTACTTTTCAGTTGTCGTTTTGCATTTTAACCAAACTACAGATTTTCAAGAACACTTCTGATACAGATGTATTACTTGCAGTGTTGATTCATTCTCTGGA
This sequence comes from Acholoe squamosa, assembly GCA_949317995.1. Lineage (NCBI taxonomy): Eukaryota > Metazoa > Annelida > Polychaeta > Phyllodocida > Polynoidae > Acholoe > Acholoe squamosa. Next base: position 24,653,544 of record OX439042.1, read on the forward strand.
ACATTGTAGGGTTAATTGTTATATAGTGCTGCAAAAAAGTGGCGCGCTTAAACAAGTTTTAAGTCACTGAGGCCACAATTTTGATACGAAACAACCTATGTTTCTTTGTATTGTGGTGAGTTATCAATGAATAATAATTTGATAAGCAGGCTTTAGCTGACCATCTTTTATTGATATTGTAAAATTCACACATTGTCCATGATTGTAGTACAGCAAATTCTTGGGAAATAAGTATCAATCAAATTGTTATAGTCATTAATGCAGAAAATAAATGCCAAACACTTGAATTTACAATTTACATATTTTTGCTTTCTCTACCAAGTTTCTGAACAAGCTCAGTTACTCTGGTAACATTTAATTGCCAGTAACAGTAACAGATAAAACTAAAACGAAACTGAAAGTTGGAAAAAGTAGGATTTAGATGGGCAACTGGATTTTATCTCATGTTGATATGCCCGAGATACTGATATAGCCACTCTAACCTCAGTGCCACATTACGTATAATGCGTCTCTGACGCCATAGCCCTCTGGGTATTGTAGACTGACCAATAACACAGAAGTATGTCAAACTAGTCCAGCACCCTGTCATGGCCGCTGTGATGTGTTGCTCCTTGTATCATATGGAAGTTTAAGCCCATATTTCTGACACTCTGTGCAAGAAATGTGTTGTGATATTTTACAAATGGCTAAAAAAAGCTTAGATTAAGAGCCTCGTAAGGCTGATTAAATCCTAAATACTCTCTAAATGCCTGAACCCAGACCATAACAATGCATTTCTATCGGCGAGGAGGTCGCCAGTGCATTCACTGAGAGTATAGATAAATATTTTTATTTCTCACATTCTTTTAGAAATAGCACAAAGAACTCATTGAAATAAATGTATGTAATAAATCTCCGTCTAAATCTGCTCTACATTTGAGAGTTTTAATAAGTTTCAGGAAGAAAATCCATGGGACTACGTTTTACAAGCCTAACAACTCAGTCACACCACTTGCGCAATGATCTGCATACATATTTACGCGATGGCCGGCACTAAGACAGTGACGCACTCCAGTAGAGGGTGGCGCTGTAAACAGTACGTGATATAGCTTTACCATAGCGGCTCCGTATCTCATACCCCCCGTGAGATGACCTGCATGAATATCTCACGCTCTAGTCACGTGACCCTTTGGTGACGTCATAGCTTCAAAATGGCGACGTAAACAAGCCGTGCGTGATATTGTAGATTATGAAATCATGCTTTGATGGAAGTCTATGTTTTCATCCATAAACCATGAGATAAATACACAGAGTGTGATAATCCTCAGTGCTGACTACCGTAATCTCCCGCGTATAAGACGCGTCTTATACGCCAAACAAAAGGCTGGTGCATCTTATAGATTAATCTCAACTTGGGGTAGGCACTGAAATACCTCCACTGTGTGAGTCTGCTGCAGGAGAGGTGTGAAACTGTGATAAAGCTGAAACTGGGTAGTGTTAAACTCTCCTTTCTTTGCAAGCTTATTCTGAAGCTATTTACTGGAGGATCTTTACAAACAAGGGCTCATTTTAACAGGCTTGGCTAGACCTTTAAAATGATTATTTTTTGTACGAGGTTGAATGCAGGGAATTTTGCCTTTGACCCCATCAAAGTTCAACCAAAAGTTTAGAACCATTTTATGATGAGAAGATCATTGAGCACCTAAAAATAAATGGTTCCCACCTGTTCTATGGTTAAAAATGATCTAGAAAATGTCTTCATTTTCTTTTTCTAAGGGGCTGCAGTATGTTTGACAGACCCTGCAAACTTTTTGGGGAGATTATCTCTAGACACTTATCCCAACCTCCCCAAAGTTGGGCACTTACCTATCAATTAAGACCTTATTGTATGTATTTTATATGGTGGGAAATTGATAGCTATGATAAAAATAAGTGGTTTTGCTTTTTAAATTAAGTTATTATGTCAATTTAAATGGAAGTTATGATCATTCAAACATCCTGAGTCAAAGACGATATTCTGCCGTGGTTCTGTCAGTGCGCACAGTTCAAGAGAAAAGATGACATAAAAAATTTGATTTTACATTGTTTGATTATGATAAAATATATCATTATTTACATTCTTGAGGGTATATCTTGCTTATCTGAAAAGAAAATTACCCAAAATAATCATTTTAGTGATCTAGTATACCTTGGATTCATCTTGCTTGATCACAAAATTAGATCCAAATTAAACTCTTAACTATGGCAGAATTCTTGGTCTGATTTGGTACCTTTGACCGGTCGTAATTCCACTTAAAATTGACATAGAGACTTCATTTAAAAAGCAAATCCACTTCTTTTCTCAAGATCCATCCATTGATCATTAGATAGGTTTAATGGGATAAAGTCTTGAAATATTAGGTAAGTGCCTACTTGGGGGTGCGTCTTTTACGATGGGTAATTTTACTATAGAAATGTACTAATCTTACAAATTTCAGCCTTAAAAATGTGCGTCTTATACGCGAAAATGCCTTTGCTGAGTTTGGGGTGCGTCTTATATGCGCAACGCATCTTCTACGCGGGAGATTACGGTAATTCGAGTGCTCCTTTGTATTTATCTCAAGTTAATTTAGTTAGATATGTTCAAAGTTCCATTTATTTAGCATTGGAAATGATTTTATCATCAGTTATTTGACCATTTTGGATGGTTTCCCTGGCAGTGTGATACAAGGGAGGGTTATCACGCTGGGGGGTGTGATACAGAGGTTCTTGGATAAACCTATGGGGCTCTCGTATTCAACTTGAGATAAATGCAAAGGAGCACTTGTTGGCAGGAATTGGAGAGGTGTATCGTACTTGCTTTTGTTTGTTTGTTTGTTTAGTTTTACGTCCGGGGGCCATCGAGGAACTCAGACATTCAAGGTTTCTCGGACATTAAGTCCTTTCTTTTCTTTTTGGACAGGTATTTATATGCTGCTTGCCCGACACAGCAGTGACCGAATCTATGAATGACCGAATCTATGAGATGAATGACCGCATCTATGAGGAGGGGTGAGGGGGAAAACCGCTACCGGGGCTTCATTCCCCTACTCTTTTCGAAGGATAGCAAGTGTTCTTTTATTTGCCTGGTCCCATAGGCAGGGCCAGACAAACCACGGCCTTTGATCACTCAGACGTGGTTCACTGAGGGGGAATCCCATGGCAAAAGACAAGCATGTAGGCCCGGGCCCGCGCATATGGACACCAGCTGCCCACATGCTCACCCTAAGCCACAAGAAACCCCAAGTTTGTCGCCTTTTACGAATCTGGTATGCCCACTGGTAGAAAGGAAGGAGAATTCCTCCTTTGTGGACTCCCAATGAAGTTATTCTGCTCCTCCATACCCTCACATGAAGGTCCCCACTCCACAGGGGGATATCGTACTTGCAGTCTGTGTCCTGTGGGCATCGTGCGACACAGGACACAGGCTGTGTGTGCAATAAACCTCCCCCATCATTCCCACTCATGAACCTTTGCCTATATAGTTATTATTCTTAGAACCTTCTCGGACAGAGATTGAGTCCACTACATAGCAAATAGTGTCTTCCCGTAGTACAGGGTGTAGGGGCCGGCATCATTGTATATATATTAGTGCACTTCATCCGAGAGATGCGCTCGTGTGGTGCTCGTTCCTTCTATGCCAACCAGGTGTCGCTTCGCAATACCCGTTTGGTACAAGAGGGGGCAGCACCATGCCTCGCGTCCAGCTTCTACTAAGAAGCCGGACGATCCGCAGAAGGAGACTGGACGTATGCTCTGAGATAGAAAGAAGCTAATAAAGTCCTACCCGAGCGGTAGGGAGTCTGGGGCTTTGCCCAACCCGAACTACTCATATTGTGTTGGTATCTTTAGTGATAAGCGAGCCAACAAGCCACCCAGCATATAAGTCGATACGAACCATTACATTGGTGCGGTGACCAGTTGGTTCGGGGGTAGAGCGCGGCCAAACGGCCGAAAGCCACAGGCTACCTAATGCGGGTCCCTCCAGCCCTGGGCTAGAGGGATTCGAAGAGGATGATTACACATCCCAGCATCTGTTGTTAGACTGGAAACCGGGTCAACAACATGTGTACAACCCGGAAGGTGTCCAGTTTTCTCGACACCTGGTCTAACTCCCCCTGTGGAGTGGGGACCTTCATGTGAGGGCATGAAGGAGCAGAATAACTTCATTGGGAGTCCACAAGGAGAAATCTCCTTCCATACTGACAGTGGGCATACCAGATTCGTAAAAGGCGACAAACTTGGGGTTTCTTGTGTCTTGGGGTGAGCATGTGGGCAGCTGGTGTCCATATGCGCGGGCCTGGGCTTACATGCTTGTCTTTTGCCATGGGATTCCCCCTCAGTGAACCACGTCTGAGTGATCAAAGGCCGTGGTTTGTCTGGCCCTGCCTATGGGACCAGGCAAATAAAAGAACACTTGCTATCCTTCGAAAAGAGTAGGGGAATGAAGCCCCGGTAGCGGTTTTCCCCCTCGACCCTCCTCATAGATTCGGTCATTCATCTCATAGATTCGGTCATTCATAGATTCGGTCACTGCTGTGTCGGGCAAGCAGCATATAAATACCTGTCCAAAAAGAAAAGAAAGGACTTAATGTCCGAGAAACCTTGAATGTCTGAGTTCCTCGATGGCCCCCGGACGTAAAACTAAACAAACAAACAAACAAACCTGGTCTAACAGACGATCCTACCAGAATTGGAGATGGGATCGTAAGATTGTATCCGAACACACCTAGACAGGTTGCTTCGGATACAGGGTTATTCAGCGGGCTAATTAAACCTGCCAGGTTAGACTTGAGGGATTGGTCCCAAGTGCTAACTATAGCTCGATGCAGCGAGTTGGGAACCTGAGTGTTTTCCAGTTTTGGAGGCAGCTGTGTATGTAAAATGCCTTCATTCAAGGGACATTTTTGTATATGCTGCAGAAGACAAGTCTTGTGTATGATTCTATCTCAAAAATCATAACAAAATATGAAAATAGAATCATTAGCTATGCATTATTCCCTCATAATACATGTCAGACTAGACAAAATGCCCTCTGTAGGTCCCATATGGGCTGGAAAAGCACCATGCTCATAAATGCCTTCAACATTTTCAAGATAAGAATATCTGAAGACCTGAACAATGTGAACAGGTCCATGGTACAAAACCCTTTTATTTCTATTAAATTCCATCATTAATTGTTGTTTTGACCTGATGACCCATTGAAAACCATATTGAAATGCTATTAGAACCCCATATTAGGCATGTGAGGCCTATTATTATGCACAATTGAGCTATTTAGCTGTAAATAGCAACAAAAGCGTTGTCGGCACCAAAGACTAGAATCATAAGATGTGGCTAATTCTTCTCACACTTATTGTATCACTTAGATAATTCACATGTCTTTAAAGATGATCAAGTAGAACATAAAAATGGATAATTCTGGTATCAGTGGGTGATCACGCATCCATATATGGTGATCTATGTGGTCCCACATCAAAAACCAAGCAGAAATTTTGCTGAAAATCACAGTTTTTGCAAACTAACAAAAATCACATGTCTCCCATAGTGTAATAAGCCACCATAGAGGTAGGGGAAAAAAGCATACTCATTTATAAACTTGATGGGTCAGTATCATGCACTATCTATCAAAAACTGATGGTTAGAATATTTTTTCACGAAATATATAGGGCCAAACTTTGAAAAACAGCAATTTTTTTAAACTAATGATTTTTAAATTTATAATTTGTACTTCAGTGGTTAACTGTGCACTATATTATTGTAATACCATCTACCCTGGCCTGAAAGCAATGAGTTTCATCTCTCATTTGCTGCAAATGTTATGTAAATCGGATAATTTTTGGCTAAACTACAGCATTTCTTAGCGAAAATTCAGGAAAAACTAAGTTTTAGGTTCCCCACTTGCTGCATTGAGCTATAGTAGGTGCCAGCTTGGGCCTAGGATCCCAGCGAGCGCTGCTGGTATCTTGGAGACCCCTAATGCTCAAAGCCTGATCCAACAAACAGTGCCCCCTATGAGTGTTGACGTAGATGGGGCAAACCGAGTGGCCCCATTGATGACATCGTCGGATCATGAAAGCGGCGATAATGGGGGTAAAGAAGATCCGAAAGGATCATCGGGTACTAAGAGAGTTAGAACCCGAGAGACATTGGCGAGAAGCGCGGAAATGCACTCTCTGGGCCGATCCTTAGACGAAGGCTTATCTGACTCCATGTTCAATCCGGGAGGCAGTCGTAAGTCAAGGTATGGACGTCGGATGGGCCCCGGGTATAAGACAACCTCGGCCTATTTGAAAGCCAAAGAACAGGTAGAGCAACAAGCTAAGAGACAGCATGAACAATTCATAGCTGCTCAGAAGAAAATTGAAGACGAGACAAAAGAACGGATTGGAAAGCTTCGTTCTGTCGAACAGGAGGCTATTTTAAAAGAATCAGACCTCAAGTATCGTTTGTCCTCTCTAGTCCATCGGTTGGAATTAAAAGAGAAGGATGAGAAGGAAAGAGAAACCAAGTTGGCTGACCTAGAACATGAGGAAGCCAATAGACGATTGACAAGGCTAGAGCCGAGGAAGTCACTAAGGCTCGGGATGTAAACAAATTACAATCCGAATTGCATGCCATGGAGGAAAGCTTAAAAAGACTTCAGCTCCGTAAGGCGGAGACAGAAGCTAAGTTGGTCTCGGAACAAGACGAGATCCGAAAAGAGACCACAGAGTACCAAAGGTCTCAGAAGGAAAAAGGTGAGAAGTATCATGTACTAAAGGATACTTTGAAGAAGGAGGCACTAGCTGCCCAAGATGAAAGGAACTGAGCTGTAGCGGACAATGAGAAGATCCGATCTGAGATCTTGTCGGAGAATGCACAGCTAAGAGAAGAACAGAGGAATCTGACCACTGATGTGGCAACCTTGACTATAAATAAGTCCGCAGTGGAAAGATATTTACAGGAACAGGAGCATGCGAATGTTCCGCCAAGGAGTAAGGACCAAAATCCAAACTCTACATTTGTCAAACAAGGAGACCCAGTTTCCTGTTCGACTCCAAAGCATCCGGCGTACAACCCATTTGTAAATGATAATGCGTCTCGAAATGTAGATCAAGGGGGTGTCTATATTAGAACCCAAGATAAGAATGGCCGGACCAGCAGAGTTCGTATCAGTGAAGTCCCGATAGTCCATAATATGGACCCGGACTTTGTACCGAGAGACTGTTCCGACACTAGTGCCGAAACAAGCGGATTCCACATACACATGGATCAGACAGATAATGCCGGGTTGGTTGCAGGTAACCCTAGCAACCAACAGAACTCGCAAAGTAGTAGCAGCCAACAAGGACAGGCTGGTCAACCGCCTAATGACGGTAGTCAAGGCGGATCTAATAATCCAAACGGGCAAGGGGGTGATGGTGCTTCGGGTACCAACCCCAATACAGGGGGTGGAGGTTATATGAATTCCAATGGTTCTCAATGGACATATAACCAACCACCACCACCGCCAAACAATAGCAGTTTTGGTGGTATGGGAGGCAACCGAACCTTGAATGAAACCAAGGCGATTGAATGGAGCAAACAACAATGTAGTAGATTGATGTATGCTCACAATTCAGCCCGAAGGGTTGCCGTCATTCCGAAGGAATACGACGGTACTCGGCCATGGAAAGAATGGTTTGAAGATTTCATCAATGTGATGAATTGTAATGGATGGACCCCATACGAGGCCAAGCCACATCTAGTGAGATTTCTAAAGGGTGGCCGGGACGCATGGCCGTCGAGCAATGGCGCACCTGGTATGGTCTCGTTGGGACTTTTGAGCAGCTGGTTGAGTCTGCTAGTGGACTATTATGTAATATGGTCAAGGAGGATCCTATGGTTCGTTTTAAGAAACATACCCAAAAACCCACAGAAGCTTTCAGGGCATATGGTATGGAACTTCATGCCCTGTTAAGTAAGGCCAGACGCGGGACAAAGAACCAGGACTGGTATATGGACGACTTGATCACTCAATTCGTCAAGGGTCTAAGAGACCGAGACGAGCAAATCGCTGCTAGGGACGCCTGGAAAGAGGGCACAACCCTACACGGCATATTTAACGGTATAGATATGGCCGTGGAGAAACGGACGATGCTAGCTGGAGACATCCCGAACACTTCGGGATCCACTCCGGTAGCGTCTGTAAGTCAGCGATCCAAGGTAAAGAGTACCTCGGACGACTTCGAATTGATAGACATCGAGCAGGAGGACGGTACCTTTTGCTACCAGGGGTAATCCGGTGGAAGATTTCGAATCAAATTTACCTGGAGGTCGGGTGACTGTGGGTGCGCACCCCATCACCCTGACTGGGGCCAGGGACCCTAGTGCTAATGTGTACGGTGGCGCGTATTTGGAGGCGAGTGGCCGCACTGAAGAAGAGGAGGGATGGATCAAAGAGTTGATTCAAGTGTGTGGGACACGCCTTCCCCCAAGTCATCCGTGTCTGGAATTTCTGAGAGGACTCAGATTGAATCTTGGTGATTCAGGAGACTTTCAACAGTTTACCAGTAACCCATCCCCTTTGGGAGGGAGACAGTGGTATGTACCCATATCTGTGGAAGGTTGGGTAGGAGAATTCTTGGTGGATACTGGAGCTAGCCATTCCTGTGTGTCCAAAAGATTCTTCGACTCGGTGGCCAGCAGTCATGAGAACCTCAAAACGGGGGTAAATGCTTGCACGGCCGACGGAAGCAGTATGAGGACTTTTGGTAGGACGTTTATGCCTATCCGAATAGGAGGCAAAGAATTCGTTCTTTCGCCAACTATTGCAGAGGTTAGCGATGACGGAATCTTCGGATTGGATTTTGCAAGCTTATACGGGGCCGTCTTGGACCCGAGGGATGGAATGATGAGTATTCGGAATCCATATGGCTTGCATGTACAGTGCATCTTGAGACAGGTGTCTTCAGTAGCTTTGGTTATACATACGGTGAAAATCCCTCCGGGTACCACTTGTGATGTCCTTTGTGGCGGATCAATGGCCCAGAAGGGTGAGACGGGAGTCTTCGAACCCGATACGGTGTATTTATCGAGTATTGGGTTGGATTCAGTGGACACATTGGTGGCAAATGCAGCATGGTCTGTATTACCCATGACTAACCGAACCAGTTCAGTGGTTTACTGAAAGTGTGGCGACAGTGTAGGGGATATGAGTTCGGTAGAACACGTCGCCGAGGCCAAGTTTAATAAACCATTAAACCCTGTTAGTAAGTATCCATTGGATGAAGAATTCCAGAAACTGATTGATAAATCAGATTTACAGAATACGGAGGACAAACAATGCCTGGGGGACCTCCTGCGAAGGTATGAGAGTGCTTTCGGTAAGGAAGGAGGACCCGTAGGTAGAACCGATAAGGTGTTGCACACTAAAAATGTGGGCGACGAGAGACCTTTCAAGATTCCGTATCGTAGACTTCCTCTTAAGAAGAAGTTAATATGCGAACAAGAAATACAAAAGCAACTGGAACTAGGGGTAATCGTGCCCAGCTCGAGCCCTTGGTCCAGCCCCGTTTGTATAACTACTAAGAAGGACGGTACAATCCGCTTTTGTGTCGATTACCGAAAATTAAACGGTATGACAAAAAAGAACTCGTATCCCCTTCCAAGGATAGACGAGACATTAGATAGCTTGGGTGGGAATCAATGGTTCTGTACCTTGGACTTACAATCCGGGTATTGGCAGATACCGATGCATCCCGATGAGATAGAGAAAACAGCTTTCTCTAGCCATATGGGACTATTCGAGTATAATGTCTTGCCCTTCGGATTGTGTAACGCCCCGGCTACATTTGAGGCCATGATGGAATCCCTACTCAGCGACCTGCTGTGGAAGAAGTGTTTGGTCTACCTAGACGACGTTGTCGTATTCGGCAAGTCGTTTAAGGAATGCCACGCGAACCTGCAGCTGGTACTGGATCGGATTCTATCCAACGGTCTAAAACTCAAACCCAAGAAATGTAACCTGTTCAAGAAAACAATTACATACTTGGGAAGGATCATCACCCCTAACGGAGTGAGTGCAGATCCGGAGAAGTTGGAAGCAGTTGAGAATTGGGAAAGGCCCACGAGTGCTAAGGAGGTTAGATCATTTTTAGGATTCTGTTCCTATTACCGTGATTTTATACCGAATTACTCCCGTGTAAGCTTTCCCATGCAATGCTTAGCTCACTGGACCCCGGGTAGGGCTCGGGAACCATTCCCATGGACCAGTGAGCAGGAAGAATCTTTTAATAAAATAAAAGATTTGTTTAGGAATACACCAGTATTGAAATATCCTACTCCCGAAGGGCATTTCATACTAGACACCGATGCGAGCAATGACGCTATAGGGGCAGCCCTCTCTCAGGTCCAGAATGGAGTCGAGGTCCCATTGGCATTTGCTAGCAACACGTTAAGCAAGAACCAGAGTAACTATTGTACCACTAAACGAGGACTCCTCGCGGTAGTGGTGTATACGAAGAAGTTTAAGCATTTCCTTTGGGGAACCGACTTTACTTTGCGGACCGACCATTCGTCTCTAAGGTGGCTTCTTAATTTTAAGGACGCCGAAGGGATGATTGGGAGATGGTTAGCTCATTTATCCGAATTCGGATTGGAGCATAAACAGATTGAGCACCGACCAGGTGCAAAGCATATTAATGCGGATGCCTTATCAAGGCGACCCGTCCGAAAGTGCCAGAATGCCACTTGTGAAGACTGCGGGGCCCACAATGCAGTGGTCGCAGGGTTGGTATATAACTATACCACCCCCCGTATCCCCTGGGAGGAGGCTGTATGCAGCTATCTCGATTGGTCCCCGGAGACCATCAAGAAGTTCCAACAGTCGGATCCCACCACTGCGCGCATAATGGAATACTTGCGGATAGGTATTAAGCCTGTAAGGCCGATGCTATCTCTGGAAGACAGAGAAGCGAGGCGATTGATAGCTCAATGGACCGAGCTGGAGATCTGAGATGGTATATTGTGTAGGTGGAAAACCTCTTCCACCGGCGGTAAACTATTACAAATAGTGATTCCCACCTCGATGAGAAGGGATATCATGTATTATTGCCATGGCCACCAAACAAGTGGTCATTTCGGAAAGAAAAGATCAATAGAGCGTCTGCAAAGACGTTACTACTGGCCCGGAATGAGAAGCGACCTACTTCGGTGGATCGCAACTTGCCCGGATTGTTGTAAAAACAAGCCAGGACCCGGCCTGGGCAAGCTACCCTTGTCCCAGGAATTGTTTGGTGTCCGATTCGCTCCAGTAGCAATCAACATCATCAGTGGATTTAAAACGATGCCTAGAGAGAACACCTGTATGATGGTCGTAACGGACTACTATACAAAGTATACTGGGGTGTTTCCTCTTCCGAACCACAAAGCCGCTACATGCGCTGAAGCGCTTGTAAAAGGCTGGGTGCTACATTTGGGTGTCCCCCTCATGATGCACAGTGACCAAGGAAGAGAGTTTGAGTCAGAGTTATGGCAAGAAATGTGCCATTACTTAGCAATATGTAAGACCCGAACCAACCCATACCGACCACAGTCGGATGGTCAAGTGGAAAGGTTCAATAGGACTTTGATACAAGTGCTAAAGCCCCTGGTTAATACCCACCAGGACGACTGGGATGAACAGTGCGAGTTTGTAGTACACGCCTACAACAACACCTTTCATTCATTTACTAATTGCACTCCAAACATTCTAGTGTTTGGCGAGGACATAATTATGCCCGCCGACTTGGTGTATGGAGTGGTTGGGATAGACCCAGAGGCGCCCTGCACTGTGTTGTTTGTGGAGTCATTACGGGACAGATTCAAGCATGCATACGAGGCCGTTCGTAAAGAACTGCTGAAAAGTGCTAAATGGCAGAAGGTGGGGTATGACACCAATGCAAAAAGGATATGCTTTAATGTTGGGGACAAGGTACTAAGGTATTACGAGCCACTCGAACGTTTGAAGCTCGTAACGCCTTGGGAGGGTCCATTCAAGATTATACGCATCATCTCCGAATCGACGGTGATGATGGAGGACTGCCTTACTGGTAGGAAGTGGAAGACGAATGTCGGAAAGCTCCGGCCCTGGAAGGGACGCGAAACGGCGGAGAGCGAGTTCGGATATCAGCCACCTGAGCCAATGTCAAGTAGGCCCAGTGTAACGGTACCCGAGAAACGCCCCAGAGGCCGGCCAAGGAAGCAGCCGGAAGCAAAATTAGTGACTAAAAAGAAGACGACGGCCAGGAAACGGCCTAATCGTAAGAAATGGAAAAACGTCTTGCTGAGTGAAGGCATAACATATGGGAAGGGTCTCGCCGTGGCTAGGCGCGACCCGGAGAAGGCCGTATGTAGAGCCGGGAAACATAGAATGCTAACCCAAGGCGTTAGACGCAGTCCTTGGTTGAGGTCTGCCGTTACCTAACTCAGTACACAACGAGCTGCTGCGTGTTGTCCGCCATAGGCGAATAACATACGTACCACGGCTGGGGGTGTCAAGCGCGTGTTCCTCGGGTAGCCGTATCCAGTGAGCGGTGGACGGATTAACTGGTACATTCGCTTTAAAGCGATGTATATACCACCAAACTCCAGATGATAGCACTCGGGTAGCAACCTGCGTCTCGTATACCGAGCCGAAATTTAGTTCGGATCTAGTCCGCTAGTTGAGGCCACCGGTGTGGCGGGAAAGCGCGGAACTAGGTCACCGGATAGCCCATAGCGGGATCTCGCGAGACGAGAGGTCAGGCGCCATGTTGTTCATAACTAGAGCGGAATCGTGGCGGTAAGACGTCACTGGTTTTGCTCCAGTTATTTTACACCCTCTGGCAGCTTATAGCTGCGTTTTTTTAGTTTATTTTGTTGGACGAATCCTTCGGGAGGAGTCCAACACTACTGCCAATTTTTAAATTGGAAGATTGCCCCACTGTAATGGCACAGGGGACGATTGACACTGCGCGTCAAACGGCCAACGTCGAGTTGGATGAAGGCGAGGACCCGATGGTCTCGTCTCGGGTAGAGGAGACCATGGAATCCTCTAACGCTGGTCTCGAACGAGAACCAGAAGTGGAAGAGGCCGCCCAGACTCTCTCTGCCATGTCGACCGAGGTCACAGACAGGGAGCGGATGTCTCCTCCTCCTAATCCGGATCCAGCACCCACGGTACCGGGTCCAGCGAACCCAATAGATGTCATGGACATTCCTCTGTATCCTCTGGGATTCAGAACACGCACCCAGTGCCTCGCCCATGTGGATGAGGAAGAGGGTGTGGTTTACACTAGCTGGGGGACGTACATCCCCATGCATCCCTCCATGTTTGGATGTGGTCCCTTAGCGGAAGTGCCCGGCCAACCCGAGAATATCCCAGATGATTTCAAAACTCTGGTGATAGACTCGTGTACGGACAAGTTGGCCGAGAACATGCCAGTGTCGTGGCTCCGCAACTATAGACGGTTGGCGGGAGCTATGGCACTGGACGAGAACTTGGCTCGTGCTGTGCTTCTGTCCGAAGGGATAATCCGGAAGGCAAGCCAGCTTAGGGAGTCCGAGTCAGATATGGACACAGACTCCACCGTCACACAGTCGTCGGTGGAATCCGGATGGATCAAGAAATTGAGCCGTAAGCCCACGCCGAAGGTACCACTTACTGAGTCTGATCTCGAAGTAGAGGACCTTCGGATAGCAATCGAAAGGTCCAAGTCCGAGAAGGAACCAGGCGCCAGTATACCTGAGGCGGCTGGTGGTATCTCGGATGAGGACATTTCTCGCCAGCAGGCTGCTGTTGAAGCCAAGCGTCGTGAGCTTGACGAACAGCAGAAGGAGTTAGCCGCTACCCATCAGGGCCCACCGCAAGCAGCAGGCTCAACTCCAGGCGAGTGCCGCCTCCGGCACTGACTCACCGGTCAGTAGCAGGAGGAGCACTCGGGCTAAGGACAAGGATCCCCGCAAGTCGGATTCTAGTCCTGAAGCCCCGCCGCAGCCACCCAAGGCGAGCCGCAGGAAGAAGAATGGAGCAAAAGCGTGTCTGGCGGACCCCGAACCCTCTACTACCAAGAAGAGGGGTAAGGGCGACCCGAAGTCTGCAGCCTCCACAGCGACTACAGTCACAGTAGCCACCCCGGTTACTGCAGCACCCACTGCTACCACCAGCGGGACGGCCGCCACCACCTCGGTTGTGGCTTCGCCGAGCCCAGCCTAGAGGAACGGGCATCTACACGAGCAGCGACTCGGGAAGCGAAAGCGACCCGGAGCTGCCCGCGTCAGCCAAATCTGATTTGGAGTCCATGACGACGTGGGAAGAAATGACCACGGACGTCCCCAAGGATGAAAATCAGAAGTGGATGTGGAAGAACGCAGAGTTGGATGAAGGCGAGGACCCGACGGTCTCGTCTCGGGTAGAGGAGACCATGGAATCCTCTAACGCTGGTCTCGAACGAGAACCAGAAGTGGAAGAGGCCGCCCAGACTCTCTCTGCCATGTCGACCGAGGTCGCAGACAGGGAGCGGATGCCTCCTCCTCCGAATCCGGATCCAGCACCCACGGTACCGGGTCCAGCGAACCCAATAGATGTCATGGACATTCCTCTGTATCCTCCGGGATTCAGAACCCGCACTCAGCGCCTTGCCCATGTGGATGAGGAAGAGGGTGTGGTTTACACTAGCTGGGGGACGTACATCCCCATGCATCCCTCCATGTTTGGATGTTGTCCCTTAGCGGAAGTGCCCGGCCAACCCGAGAATATCCCAGACGATTTCAAAACTCTGGTGATAGACTCGTGTACGGACAAGTTGGCCGAGAACATGCCAGTGTCGTGGCTCCGCAACTATAGACGGTTGGCGGGAGCTATGGCACTGGACGAGAACTTGGCTCGTGCTGTGCTTCTGTCCGAAGGGATAACCCGGAAGGCAAGCCAGCTTAGGGAGTCCGAGTCAGATATGGACGCAGACTCCACCGTCACACAGTCGTCGGTGGAATCCGGATGGATCAAGAAATTGAGCCGTAAGCCCACGCCGAAGGTACCACTTACTGAGTCTGATCTCGAAGTAGAGGACCTTCGGATAGCAATCGAAAGGTCCAAGTCCGAGAAGGAACCAGGCGCCAGTATACCTGAGGCGGCTGGTGGTATCTCGGATGACATTTCTCGCCAGCAGGCTGCTGTTGAAGCCAAGCGTCGTGAGCTTGACGAACAGCAGAAGGAGTTAGCCGCTACCCGTCAGGGCCCACCGCAAGCAGCAGGCTCAACTCCAGGCGAGTGCCGCCTCCGGCACTGACTCACCGGTCAGTAGCAGGAGGAGCACTCGGGCTAAGGACAAGGATCTCCGCAAGTCGGATTCTAGTCCTGAAGCCCCGCCGCAGCCACCCAAGGCGAGCCGCAGGAAGAAGAAGAATGGAGCAAAAGCGTGTCCGGCGGACCCCGAACCCTCTACTACCAAGAAGAGGGGTAAGGGCGACCCGAAGTCTGCAGCCTCCACAGCGACTACAGTCACAGTAGCCACCCCGGTTACTGCAGCACCCACTGCTACCACCAGCGGGACGGCCGCCACCACCTCGGTTGTGGCTTCGCCGAGCCCAGCCTAGAGGAACGGGCATCTACACGAGCAGCGACTCGGGAAGCGAAAGCGACCCGGAGCTGCCCGCGTCAGCCAAATCTGATTTGGAGTCCATGACGACGTGGGAAGAAATGACCACGGACGTCCCCAAGGATGAAAATCAGAAGTGGATGTGGAAGAACGCAGAGTTGGATGAAGGCGAGGACCCGACGGTCTCGTCTCGGGTAGAGGAGACCATGGAATCCTCTAACGCTGGTCTCGAACGAGAACCAGAAGTGGAAGAGGCCGCCCAGACTCTCTCTGCCATGTCGACCGAGGTCGCAGACAGGGAGCGGATGCCTCCTTCTCCGAATCCGGATCCAGCACCCACGGTACCGGGTCCAGCGAACCCAATAGATGTCATGGACATTCCTCTGTATCCTCCGGGATTCAGAACCCGCACTCAGCGCCTTGCCCATGTGGATGAGGAAGAGGGTGTGGTTTACACTAGCTGGGGGACGTACATCCCCATGCATCCCTCCATGTTTGGATGTTGTCCCTTAGCGGAAGTGCCCGGCCAACCCGAGAATATCCCAGACGATTTCAAAACTCTGGTGATAGACTCGTGTACGGACAAGTTGGCCGAGAACATGCCAGTGTCGTGGCTCCGCAACTATAGACGGTTGGCGGGAGCTATGGCACTGGACGAGAACTTGGCTCGTGCTGTGCTTCTGTCCGAAGGGATAACCCGGAAGGCAAGCCAGCTTAGGGAGTCCGAGTCAGATATGGACGCAGACTCCACCGTCACACAGTCGTCGGTGGAATCCAGATGGATCAAGAAATTGAGCCGTAAGCCCACGCCGAAGGTACCACTTACTGAGTCTGATCTCGAAGTAGAGGACCTTCGGATAGCAATCGAAAGGTCCAAGTCCGAGAAGGAACCAGGCGCCAGTATACCTGAGGCGGCTGGTGGTATCTCGGATGAGGACATTTCTCGCCAGCAGGCTGCTGTTGAAGCCAAGCGTCGTGAGCTTGACGAACAGCAGAAGGAGTTAGCCGCTACCCGTCAGGGCCCACCGCAAGCAGCAGGCTCAACTCCAGGCGAGTGCCGCCTCCGGCACTGACTCACCGGTCAGTAGCAGGAGGAGCACTCGGGCTAAGGACAAGGATCTCCGCAAGTCGGATTCTAGTCCTGAAGCCCCGCCGCAGCCACCCAAGGCGAGCCGCAGGAAGAAGAAGAATGGAGCAAAAGCGTGTCCGGCGGACCCCGAACCCTCTACTACCAAGAAGAGGGGTAAGGGCGACCCGAAGTCTGCAGCCTCCACAGCGACTACAGTCACAGTAGCCACCCCGGTTACTGCAGCACCCACTGCTACCACCAGCGGGACGGCCGCCACCACCTCGGTTGTGGCTTCGCCGAGCCCAGCCTAGAGGAACGGGCATCTACACGAGCAGCGACTCGGGAAGCGAAAGCGACCCGGAGCTGCCCCCGTCAGCCAAATCTGATTTGGAGTCCATGACGACGTGGGAAGAAATGACCACGGATGTCCCCAAGGATGAAAATCAGATGTAGATGTGGAAGAATGCAGCCAAGGGATTTAAAGAATGTGTCCCCCGCTGCTTCTCGGATTGTGCATACGACACAATCCATTTCATGTGCCCAGGCGCCGTCAATAAGGATGGTGATAGCGACGATGAGGAGTGGATGAAGTCCGGTCCTCACGATACGCCAGTTGGTAAATTTTACCTGATTTGGATCGATCAACTCAAGTCCAAATTGGGTTCCATTTACCACTATGAGTCCAGAACGAAAGTTCAGTGGGCTATGACTCAATGGGGATCGAGCGGCAGCCGCCGTAAATGCCCGGTCGAGTCATGTCAGCTCTCGCTCACCGGCGAGAAGACATTCGAGACGAAGCCTAGCTTCGCTCGGCATATTGTGGAGCAGCATATGCACCACAAGCCTTTGATGCGGTGTATCCCTGGAGATCGCCCAGGCAAACTGTGTGACGGCACCTTCACCATCCACCGGCGCCGGGACCTGGCTCTGCACCTGCAGAAAGCCCACGGTACCGGCCTGGAGAAGACCCGAAAGCGTGCTGTCAAGTGTTTCAACAAGCTCCTTGCAAATTGGGCTACGTTGAGTACAAAGGAGATCAAGGAGCAGGCATTCGATCCCGAGTTCTGCTCCTGGAGGAGTGGTAACCTCATGGCTTATTTCGCTGTGAACTACTCCAGCACAAAGTTTGGGATGCCCACCGAGGTGCACCTGAAGGTGAAGAAGTGGCGAGGCGATGACAAACGAGAGAAAGGGAAATCTCGTTCGAAGGGTACCAATGGAGGTTCGGCTCCGGCCACCAGTACCTCCAAACGGACCCACGCGGACCGATCCATAAGCCCGACAGGCAATAAGGATCAGCCCAGACCAGCTAATCCAGCTGACCGTCGCCAGTCGGGACAACAGGTCTCGGCTCTCGACATGCCTGGCAACCAGACCCATCGGGTGGTTAGCCAGGCAACACCTCCAACCCCTACACCTCCTACACAGCACCCTTCGAGTGAAGCCACTGGTAGCCCGGATGATTAGAGCACCTTCTTCGGTGCCCCATCCGGCCACAGTGCATGGTGGGCCGGAGAAGGGTCTTCTGATAAGCGCCCGACTTACAGCGAGTACGCGGCGAAGTTCCCTGCCATGGGACCAGTGGGACCCGAATCACAGGTCCTGACCTCCTTGGGCCAAGCTAAAGCTCGGGGTAGAGGCTGTGGTGGACTCGAGTCCACCCGAGCGGCCCCGGGCTATGGCCGAGGCCGGGGAGGCACCACAGTTGAGGGTTCCCATGTCCCTTCTGCAGGCGCTTCGCCTGTTACTACGCAGGCTCCTGCACCAGAACCAGCTACCACCCCATCCGCGGTCCCTCGGGTCCCCGTTATGGGACTGGTAGCCAGTACCCTGTCATGTCTTCAGGATCCGGATACGTTCGTCGATCATAGAGACGTACGTACCGTCGAGATCCAGAATGACCTGATGGCTGAGTGGCAGTCTTTTCACCGCCAGAAGTCAATCGACTACTGGCGGACAATGACTGAAGCCACCTTCAATCTGGTCTATGAGATCCAGAAGAGGGAGGAAGATAAGATAAAGGAGCAGGAAATTAAAAAGGTTGAAGAGGCCTATAAGTCCTGCCGGGAAAAACAGAGGGAAGCCGAAAAGCTTAAGGAGTTCCACACTGCTGAGAACGCCGGGTACATTCATAGGTACAAGGAGGCAGACCTGAAATTCTTCCTCTGCTTCAGCAAGCACCTGGACGAATGGGACGGCTCTGCGTCTTCCCTGGTCGTACCTTCGGGTGCTCAAGCCGAGGCGGCGGTAGACAGTCCCTCCGAGGGCATGGGTGCTCTGAGCCTACTCAGTGACCTGAGCACCGAAGCTAGTTGCCACGAGCAGCAGCAGCAGCTCGGCTCCCTCTACTAACCCGGAGCCAGCTGAGAAGATGGACACTGAAGACGATCCCGAGGATCTGTAAGTGTCCATCTGCCGGCATAACCTCATCAGTACCCGAGAGTAAAGGCATATCTAATGCCAGAAGATTAATTTCTTAAAGAGGACCCGACAGACCGGAATGATAACCTGCAGCTAAGATGGACGCCACCCGAAACATCAAGGGATTACCACACCAAACCCGGGGCTCCATCTTCCCATCCTCACCAGGGCACAACACACAGCAACGTGGCTTGCCACCACTCGTTTGTCGCCGAATGGAGCTGCAGAATCCAGTCATTCCAGGTTCGCCGGAAGTCAATTAGTATTGTAAGGGTGATCCTGCTACCCCGGTAGGACACCTCTTAAATTCATATTATATTATGTATAAATTATTTTTCTATAAAAAGTATATTTTTGTATAAATCAAACAGAAAACAAAATTTTTTTTTCTTCGGGTTACCTAGCATCTCGGGTTACTTTACTTCGTTACTTTACTTCGTATTGTATATACTACTACATATAACTTAACATATTTAAATACGTCTTAACTGTAATAACTCTGTAACACTGTTACACACATATACCACCATAGGTTGATGGTGCATAAGGCGCCACCTCCTATTTATGTTATTATTTAGTTACCGTAAACTCCCGCGTATTAGACGCGTCCTCTACGCCAAACAAAATGCTGGGGAGTCTTATAGCTTTCTCTCAAGTTGGGGGTGCGTCTTATACAAGGGGTAATTTTTCTATAGAAATGTACTAATCTTACAAATTTACGCATTAAAATGTGCGTCTTATATGCGAAAATGCATGTGCTAAGTTTGGGGTGCCTCTTATACGCGCAGCGCGTCTTCTATGCGGGATATTACGGTACTTCGGGTTATATGCGACGATGCCTACTACTATGTACATATTATTTATAATGCCCCTTTAATGTTAAATATTCTATATAACATTGTTATAATAGACTTACCTATATGTATATATTGTTACATAACTTTAACAATAGGTAATTTTTAACACCTACCCTAGGTAAAGTCTAGGGGGGTGGTGTAGGGGCCGGCATCGTTGTATATATATTAGTGAGCTTCATCCGAGTTTGTTTGTTTGTTTGTTTGTTTAGTTTTACGTCCGGGGGCCATCGAGGAACTCAGACATTCAAGGTTTCTCGGACATTAAGTCCTTTCTTTTCTTTTTGGACAGGTATTTATATGCTGCTTGCCCGACACAGCAGTGACAGAATCTATGAATGACCGAATCTATGAGATGAATGACCGAATCTATGAGGAGGGTCGAGGGGGAAAACCGCTACCGGGGCTTCATTCCCCTACTCTTTTCGAAGGATAGCAAGTGTTCTTTTATTTGCCTGGTCCCATAGGCAGGGCCAGACAAACCACGGCCTTTGATCACTCAGAAGTGGTTCACTGAGGGGGAATCCCATGGCAAAAGACAAGCATGTAAGCCCAGGCCCGCGCATATGGACACCAGCTGCCCACATGCTCACCCCAAGACACAAGAAACCCCAAGTTTGTCGCCTTTTACGAATCTGGTATGCCCACTGTTAGTATGGAAGGAGATTTCTCCTTGTGGACTCCCAATTCAGTTATTCTGCTCCTTCATGCCCTCACATGAAGGCTTCATCCGAGAGACGCGCTCGTGTGGTGCTCGTTCCTTCTATGCCAACCAGGTGTCGCTTCGCGATACCCGTTTGGTACAAGAGGGGGCAGCACCATGCCTCGCGTCCAGCTTCTACTAAGAAGCCGGACGATCCGCAGAAGTCATGAATGTCATGACATTTGGGGAAATTGCACCATGGGTCTGGGAAATCTTGAAAAATGGCACAATTTAATACTTTGTCAAAATAAATTGGTATCACCGTTATCTCCCGTGTATAAGGTGCAGCCCGCGTATAAGGCACACCTAGAGTTTTGGAAAATTATCAAAAAAATGAAAAATTCATAACTTTGGTTCTACTGAATGAATTTTCAAAATTCAAAAACCTATGTGTAGCTTGGGCCACCTTGGACCCTCCTGAGCCCCCTTATGTCCTATTATGACCAAAGGGGCATGTAAGATATCAAAAGAAAGGTCTTGGTGTCCCCCTTGACCTTGTGGATCCGATGAGAACTAAACCCCCCCCGGTATAAGACGCGCCTTATACACGGAAGATTACGGTAATAATCTTTTCCCTGCCGTTGCAGGAATTTTCCTGGGGGACATGCCTGATTTTTGTCATGGAATTTCAGCCTGTGGGATCCTGGTAGCAATATTTGTTATTGAGGCCGTGATGAGATTAGATTAAATAACTGCGTTGTATCTTTGAATGCATTTTATTTAAGGATCATATCTTTTACCGATGGAATAGTATTTTCACAGAATACCACACTCCCATTGTATAAATTGGTGATATCTAAAATAGAGATATCTACCATTCGGAATATGAAATACAGGGTACTGGTAAATGCATGCACACGCCATACAATATCATTTGACCTGGTAATAAATGGGAGAAGGAAACGATCGTATTAAGCACTTTTCACAACCACATGGCCATATGTCCGTCATCTTTCATAAATGTAAAGTTACGCTTTTGTGATAACAGGACGAGAGGCAATCAGAAAAAAAAAACCCACGAAACATGTAAAGTTACCCCCTCTAAGTCATCACACTACGTCTAGTAGTACATGGCACAAAATAAGATTTTAGGATTGAAACAACATTCAACAGGGAAACTCATACTGATTTATAATGCACTATGATTGAATAAGTAGACACTTATGCACCACATGGGTAGAAAAGACATCCAATACAGCATGGCCAATATAACAAAAACATTTTCTTCGGTGGAGACTTCAAAATTCCATGGCACGTTTGCTCAATAAAGGTACCACATAGATTGAGAGGAATTCCAGCAATGATTTCTCACTTTCTATCATCAACTTCTTTCTAAAAGTTTAACTTAAATTCCAACAGTACCAAATATTTGTCTACAACCAGCTGAATATCCCTGTAAACAAAACCCTCTTTTCAATATCTCAAGGCACGAAATATACAATGTATCAATATACACAAAACCCTTCTCTAACGTCTGGAATTCCACAATATATTTCATGTGTAGGGGCCAGCTCTGGCTGTGAGTCCATGGCGGTATGCCATCTGTCCCCGTTCCGGTTGCACCAGCCCTCAGGGGCTGGTCAGCCGGTATAAGCTACCCCCCGTAGGTAGGGAGGAGTGTAGGGGCCAGCTCTGCCGTAAGGCCAGCAGCCCCGTTTCTGGAGATCCCAGCCCCCAGGGGCTGGCATCCGGTGGTAGCTCCCCCTACGTGTGTATTATACCGATCCAGATGTAGATGAAAGGTAGAGAATGTCAGACGGGGAAGTAGCTCAGCGGTAGAGCTTCCGCCTGCAGGTTGGAGGGTCCTGGGTTCGACTCCCGGTTTCTCCAGGACATTTTCCGCCGACCTCTACACTGGTGGAGAAACCGAGTTGGTCCTGCCCTGCAAGGGGGGACTACGAGAACTCGGTGTAGGTGCCTGGAACGGTATAATACAGATAGGCTTCGACCCTGGCAGTACTGTGTACTGGTAGGTCAACTCGGAAGTCAGGAGTGCCTCACACTGCTTGATAAAGCCCAACCGATCTGGTTGGGAGAAATGCTTGGTGCTGGTTGGCCATGGTTGAAGCTGGTTTGGAGGAGTGTAGGGGCCAGCTCTGGCTGTGAGTTCATGGCGGTATGCCATCTGTCCCCGTTCCGGTTGCACCAGCCCTCAGGGGCTGGTCAGCCGGTATAAGCTACCCCCCGTAGGTAGGGAGGAGTGTAGGGGCCAGCTCTGCCGTAAGGCCAGCAGCCCCGTTTCTGGAGATCTCAGCCCCCAGGGGCTGGCATCCTGTGGTAGCTCCCCCTACGTGTGTATTATACCGATCCAGATGTAGATGGAAGGTAGAGAATGTCAGACGGGGAAGTAGCTCAGCGGTAGAGCTTCCGCCTGCAGGTTGGAGGGTCCTGGGTTCAACTCCCGGTTTCTCCAGGACATTTTCCGCCGACCTCTACACATGTATGATTTACTATCACTCAATATTATCCAGTATGTATACACGTTTGAACCCCCCTCCCCGGATGTAATGGTCTATCACAGTTAACAAACACAAACACTTTTATAATTCATAACAAAGGGCCGATATCAATACTTATTTACACAAATTAGATTACCGGTACAAAATGTAACACATTCTGTATGAGTTAGTCAAATAGCGGACAAAACTGGTCAACAATTGTCGCCTTCTGTTCTTGATGTATGTACACAAAATAAGGAAATTATAAACAATATTTATGATTTGATGACCTCTGTTCATTCAGGGGAAATAAATCGCCAGATAGTCGCATACTGTCCATTATCTGCGTATGAGGTGTCGTCATCTGACCCTGCAGGTAAGACTGGACTGGTAGACAGATCCAGAGGCAGGTCCTGTTCTTTAGTTTTAGCACTTACTGCCTCCCTCAGCTCAGCCACAGGCGAGTCAGCTGCTAACCCATCCAGCCTCCCAGGTGTGTCAGTCTGGGTCGAAGTAGTTTGAGTATTCACCGCAGACTTTACAACTGCTGATGATAGTAGCGGATTTGATGCCAGTGGTGAGATATGTAGTATGCTTCCTTGGACGGAGATGACTTGTGTTGGGAGTGAATGGTTGAAAACCAAGTTGGGGGCTAATGTAACATATGAGCTGCTCACTGTTCCCAGTGACCGGTGTGAGTCTTTGCTGAGTAGTGGGACAGTATCGTTCACACTACTTACAGCAGTGATGGACGGTGCAGGAGATGGCGGATAGGGCACCAATCGCCGCTCTCGGTGGGAGTTATGACAATTGTTCTTGACGTGTTTTCGTAATGAGCTGGGGTCTGTGTATTTCTTGTTACATCCAGGCATCTTACAGATGTAGGGCTTCTCTGTTAGATGTGTTCTGACATGCTTAAAGCGGTCACTGGAGTTGGAGTAAGATTTATGACAGCCTTCAAATGGACAGACGTACGGTTTCTCACCTGTATGGGCAATAGGAAAGTCAGCTTTTAAAAGTGAGGCCAATCTTGGGGAAATGCATGTTAGAATTAACTTGGGATATGTTGTAGATAGAATTATGCTCTACCACTCTTACGGTAGTGCTTCACATATATAAATTGAATACGCATATAAGGCACATTATCACTTTGATAGAAACCTACTGTAGTACCTCGCATCTATTATAAGGGAAACCCAAATATAAGGGGTACTATGAGCTGGTGCCTGGTACTACATCAATAAAAAACATTGGTAGATTATTTCTACACAGAACAAGATAAAGGAATGTAGCCGCCCCCCCCCCTTTCTATTTAAACGCACAGGGAATATCTTTCTTACCAGTGTGTGATCTATTATGGATCTTGAGGTTTTCAAGTCTGGAGAAACTTTTATTGCACAGCGAGCACCGATGTGGCTTCTCGTTGGTATGGGTCCGAATATGAATCAGCATTTTGTACCTATAGGGATGAAAGCATAGAGATTTAGATAGACGATAATCATGGGACACATTGACCAACATCTACATGGACTATTGCTAAAATTTATATAAGGCCACACCAAATAAAAAAGTTGGTCTATGGATTTTCATTTTTAGAATATGGAGAGGGAGGGCGAAATTTTTATTTTATTTTTTTAAGAAAATGTATATGTCTATGGATTCTGCATATCAAAAATGTGGAGAGGCCAATTTATTTATTTATTTTTTTTTGGTTGGGGGGTGGGGTTCCTTTGCTCAAATGTTCTGTTCATTTTTTTCTAAATGCAGAATAGACCTATATAATGAAACAGGTGATGTTTTTACCTATCCAATGAGTGGTCTGCCATTTCTGTACCTCCATTGACTGAACCTGCATTAAAGCTGCTTTAAAAAAAATCAAAAAAAAAAAAAAAAAAATCTGCAATTTTCCAGAAAATGATGCGGGCGGAATCCAGACAAATAAATATTCTTAAATAAAATAAAATTTGCTTATGGAAAATAAGGTGCGGGAAATCCATAGACTAATACTTTAATTTGGTGTGGCCTAAGGGATAGTTCTCAACTGTGTATCATCCGTCCCCTTGAAGGCTAGTAAAACACATTCACAGATTCTATTATATGAACAATTGTGCTTACAGCTCTACTACTGATCCGCAAGACCCATGAAGTTTCCTGTTACTAGTCAATTTATTTTCTCCAGGATAACCTGTTAGAACAGTTTCCTGTTACTAGTCAATTTATTTTCTCCAGGATAACCTGTTAGAACAGTTAACTTAGTTATACTGAATTTTTTATGCAATTATTAGCATTCGAAACAAATCTTACCTAGCATTAAAGCCTTTTCCTTTGCGGGGACAGTCATCCCAGTGACACTGGTACTCGACGTCACGCTCCATCTTGACATGGATGTCATTGACGTGGCTCACTAATGCTTCCTGCTGGACGAAGGCTTGCTCACAGTGCCGCCACCGACAGATAAATGTGGGGAATTCACTAGGGGCAGTCTGACAGAGGTACTTCAGGTAGGCCCCATGACTTTGAGTTCTGTCTCCATTTAGCTGCAATGTGATAAACCATATAAAAGATATTAATAATTATATAGAATAGACCCCTATTTTAGGAGAGCAAGCATAACAAGATCAGAAGCCTTTTTATAAGCATTTTACTATAAGCACAACTTTGGGAACAGATTGTTTTTGAATTGTTAATGTCTTGAAGACTAAACAGAAAAGCATCATAATAAGCAATCTATATTGCCCAGGGATGCCACTCACTGGTCATTGAAAATTCGGAAATCGTCGTAATTTTCGGGACTCCCAATAGGAAATACCTACAGGTAATGAATTCCAAAATTCGGAATTCCTAAAAAAAGTTAGGAAAAGTGGCATCTCTGAAATTTGCCTTAAAACTAGAGAACGTCTAGTGTTGTGTTAAAAAATCTCTTTGAATGATACCTTAAGAAATGTTATGTAACTACTGGAAACTACAAGTTATGTACCTACCTGTAGGACAGTATTATGTGGCTGTGGTCTAAGTGTAGTGTCCATGCTGGCTTCCTGGGCTTCAATGTTAGTACTAGCTGTACTGGGGGGTCTTCCTGGCGGTATGTGCTGCTCGCTACCACAATCAGTGACCCCGGGGAGCTGCTCGGTCTGAAGGCTGGTCATACCTTCTGCTCTCTCGTCAGCATCTGTCCTTTTATAGATAGGACTGCCACTTGTGTACACCAACTCCAGGCACTCACCGTTACCATGGTAATCGGATGCGGTAGGTGTGACGTCACCAGCAGTAGGGGATCCCAATGAAGACTGATGACTGCTGACCACAACTGTGTGTGATAAAGATAAATTGGTTTGTACCACTTGAGGTGAACAACTCCTTTACTTAATATATTCACTGCTCTGTACTATAATCTTGTACCTTTTCAGTCATTGTCTCCTGTAACCCACTCCAAAACAGGCACAGTGTTGCTGAAATGACGCCTGTGTAGAATCATGATCTCGGCTTTATAATGCTGGAAGAATACTTCAAATCGGCCTATTAGAGGCAAAGATAGGGCAATTTTTGTGAGGTTGTGTTATATTCAAATATTTTCCAAATTCCTTTCAGTTATAATGAAGTGTATATGAATACCTTAGAATAGTTAGATATGAATATCAATATGGCCTGTTTGAGAGTAAAATTGCCTGCGTAAGATGCCAAGATGCAGGCCACCATGGCCTGCATCAATAAAAAGTTTTCGGCAACACTGCAGGCAACTTGGGTACATATAAATAGTTCATACCTATTTCTTAATTCCGATAGCGATTACTAATGTAGGGGTATACAGATTAGTTGACAACCGAATGGTTTGCTGAACCTCTACATTCTTCCCCCTGGACCCCCACTGCGGCAAACACCTGCTCATACATCTTGTGATAGGACATGGATCGCCAAAATTCAAAACAAGTTATACACCCTATGGGGCAATTACAGAAATGTTCATTAGATAAATGGTGTGTGGCAGTAATTAAGCACTGCCTACGTCAAACAGCTCCTGAGAGTGCCCCTAGAGTATTTTGTCTTTGTGCTTGGTATGAAACCAATGGATCTACAAGGCAGTGGGGGTCTCTCCCACTCCCACCACCTCCATGATATGCTCTCATTGACGTCAGAGTCATAAAGAAGTATGTATACCATGTTCATTATTGAAAAACAGTCATCTTTCTGCAGGGTCGCCGTATTTACATGGGTTTGCTGAATGTCCAAATGATTTATTGGCAGTCGTCCGGGGCGGTAGTATAAATCATGGTCATGCAGTGGCACTTGGCTACTCAATATGGATTTTTAGCATTATCTTCTGCTGCTCTAAAAGGATTTCCAAAGAAGTTAAAGATTTCACTCTTAGATCATCCATACGTCTAGGCAACATAAATCTATAAGTTTTAACATTTGCTCATTCTGGAGATGTATTTACAGTCCTTTCTCCAATACAGGAGTGACCACATCTCATAAATTGCATTGTAATAGTTAATTAAATATTTTTCTTGTACAAAAGTTGGGGAGATGTTGAATATTTTAGCATCATGGTAGTAAAGCTGACCTACCTTTGATGCTAGAGTAGGTGTTACTGTCACTGTCAGGCTGTGTGAAGAGGTTTAAAACTGGGGCAGGTAAGGGAGAAGGAGGTTTTCCACCACCTATCCCTTCACCCACTGCTCCTATCACCGACTCCATTTGCTGCAGACTGCATTAGACAAAGATCTGAGGGAGAAAAGAAAACAATTTTGCCAGGACTAAGAGATCATCACCTGACAAGACAATCTGACACCACAAGAACATCTATGCATCCTAGATCTACAGAAATTTGTCTGTTTCTCAATTAATCTTTATGTACTTCCGCTGTCTGGCATGTATCTTTAATCGTCACCTAGGTTGTTCTATAACCTGAATGTCAGCAACACTTACTCGTAGTTAATATAATTACAAGCTCGTGGGAGGCCGACTGCAGGAACCATACAGGGAGGCCCCCCACTGAGGTGGACCCCCGAGAGTCTACTCACGCGTGGCCTCATCCACCAATACATGCTCTAGGTGTGGTCATCTTTGAGCTACATTGGGGATGGTGGGACTTTGCCATAGACCGACATTTTGTCGTACACTCTCACTTCTTTTAAACATCTCACCTTGTCAATGGGTCCGATTCCATTTCGTGCACTATGACATGTCAATTTATACTGTGATAGACCACACCGCACAAATTATGAGCCAACCTTACGGTTTTCAACATTGTAGTGTTATAGTTTACTACCAGTAATGAAAAAAAAACATGCTGCAATACGCCTCTGATTCATTTATAAGACGTGGCATACCGTATTCATTCTAATAAGCGCACATGCTCTAATAAGCGCACACCCCACCTTTGGGACCTCACATCATGCAAATGCAGTGCAATAAGAGAGAATTTGAGGGCTAAAACATCGGTTTTGAGGGCAAAAACAACGTTTTTTAGGCTCTAGGGGTGCACTTATTAGAATTAATTTTGTATTGAAGCTTTGAGCATTTAGCAATTAAATTTTCGCACATGTGCGCTTACTAGAATGAATACGTATTGTTATACATGTACACACGATTTTACATACATTTATAACACGGTTAGAGATGTATTCAGTGCCGAAAATGGATAATATGAGTTCGGATATTTCGGGATAAAGCACCCAAAATTCACGGCGAGCGGACAGCGGGGCGGCCATGTTGAAATGTACTTTGACACGAAAGTAAATTCTCCATTTTTGAAGCTTATAGACCAAATATTGCAAAATCCTTTGGACATAACATAGTTGAAACCATATTCTAACTCCCTGCCGGGTAGATTACTTGATATTATGGCTGTATTTGATATAAAAAATTATTAAACTTTCGAATCGAGCGACTTGCCGTGCGTCTTCGCCATTCTGTCAACACTACAGGTGCCGCCGCCTGGTGTGTACAGAATGGATTATATTTTAGACTGGCGCAGCTCTGTCTCAACGTGTTCGCAGTAGTAGGTCTATGAGAGTTGGAGTTGCAGGAGGTCGCCAGCCTAACCATACGACAACTTGAAACCAAGATGGCGGAGGGCCGTCTTGTCGACTCGCATAAGAAATGAATGGATTATATCATTTTTTAAGGTAAATACTTAGAATTAATGGTGGAAACCGTGTTATAAATGCAATATGTAATGCTTAGACTTGAACTCATGCCTTCCAGGACTTATATATGCACTCCGCTGCGCGTCGTGCATATATCAAGCCCTGAAAGGCATTCGTTCAAGTCTAAGCATTATATATTACATTCATATAAGACGTGGAGGCTACACATGCTTTGCCAGTACTAATGCTTAGGCTTCTTCACTATGAATGGCAATCTGTTTTGGTCTCTCAATATGTTCAGTCCCCCATCGAGAGGATTTTCTGCATCTCCCCCAAAATATTAAACAAACCACCCCTGTTATTACAATATGACTCCTTCTTAGCACTTAGAAGTACACATTGTATCCAATGTGTGAAGAATATAATTGACCAAAGAAAGAACTGCATGACCAAAGATATAGATGTTTTGGAGTAAGTTACTGTTGATAGTGTATTTATATGGTTGCCCTGGAAATCAATCATTCCTAAATTATACATCCTGCAGAATGGCAAAGCGTTAAATACACCTTTATTCTGTCAGGTACGTTTCCTGTGATTTGAATGCCCTTCTGTTCAGGTTGAAATGATGCAAGTGAATCGTAAGAAAATCTGGTAGATATTCGGTTTCTATTTTCCCGACTTTTCATGAAACGTTCTTCAGAAGCCGACCTCAAGCCAACTTCAAGACAATTCAGAAGTCGAATTTTGCATAATTTAGATTAAATTTGATTAAATTGTAACTTACTTGTGTCAAAACCTCCTTCAGAAGCCGACCCCTTAACTTGCTCACTTTCTACAAAGCGAATTAGGCTTCAAATTCCAAATTTTGGTCGGCTTCTAAGGGAGGTAATTTCATTTGTTCTATGTGGATATTTTTTAATTTGATGGATCGAGAATTTTTTTTGGCGTCCAATGGATTCCTTGCTTTGAAATTGAGGCGGGCGAACAAATTTTATTTTTTAAAAAAATTTGCCAAACATCACAAAGAGAAAACTTGTAGAAACTGAAGTGAACGAAGTCCGTAGACAGGATTTTTTTCAAAGAAAAAAAAAATTGTATTTCCGAAAATATGGAGAGGGCGATCCGTAGACCAACTTATATTTTTGGTGTGGCCTTAACAATTGATTTCTGGGGTGTGTGCTACCAGATGAAGAAATTCTATCACTGTAAAACCCCACTTATAAGCTCCACCCACATATAAGCCATACCCTGAGTTCACGGCTTTACCATAACTATGATCTGCACCAAGGGTGTGTAAAGGTTCCCATTCCTTCCTTTAGTCTATATAAACCCCGCATATAAGCCACACCTTAGCTCCTGAAGATGATATAAGCCACCCCAGGGACTGTGTAAGGTGCGCCTAGGGCCTGAATTTTGAAGGTTTGGGTTTGGTACTGTTCCATGGTGAAAGTACCGCGCCTAAAGACACACCCTGAGTTTGTGATGATTCTATAAATTTCTGTAATCAGAAATATCAATTGGCAAATGATGTTATATAGAGCCATAGATAAATCAAGCAAAAAAATGTGTTAGTAAGTGGTGCTAAGACCCCCTCCCCTCCATTACCGGTAGTTGCAGTAAGGTAATAAGTAAAGCAAGGCAAAAATGTGTAACCTACTATATGTATATACATTGTACAGTAGTAGGCCTACAAGTAAATTGTCCCAAAATCAGGGATGCACCTTATATGCAGGGTTTACAATATATTGATATAGAGCTTCTTGCATCTTATAAAAAAGCTCTGAGGTTACACCTTATACGCTACCTGCGCCATGTATGTAGGAGACAACGGTACAAGGGAAATCACAGTAACATATAATCTCCCACAGAAGCCGACATCCTTTGGAAGCCGACCCCTATAAACTTGAGGAAAATATATAGGCTGAATTTTTACCAAATTTATAGCTTTTAATATACATTATGTATTGTAGTGGACTTACTGTATGACACATAGGTCAGGAAAGACCTCACTTTTTGTTGTCAATAAAAGCTATTATTATTATTAAAGGCGTTGCATTTAAAACCTTCATAAGCTGACACCCATCTTTGCAATGATACTATAGATCGAATTCGGTCCCAAATCCCAAATCTTGGTCGGCTTCTGACTGAGGGTGGTTTTACCGTAGTTTGTGGGGGGAAAACGAACAAAAAACTTCTTCCAGAGACTGCAAAAAGTTTTTCATCAGCACCTCTTACACTGACCCGTCCTCTCAACCAGAAACAGACTTTTTTTTTTATGTGTGGCCTAAGGGTATAGCAATGTTGTGGGAGGCCCGATGGCCACAGCCATTTCCTGAGCTGATTGCCAATATCAATGACAGCATTATCAGTCTTGGTTTAAGACCAGGTAAGCCTAAGTTGCTAGGCAAATAAATAAATGAATTATCTGTTGCTAGTTAGCAACCACTATTGGTAAGCAATGACTACCACTATCACCAATTGATTTCTTACTGTGGTCGTCTGTGGTAAAGCAATCTCTCAAAGGGTTACACGAGAGTGCAGCTATTTAATATTTTGTTGTTCCTAAGCAACTGGTTGTTATGTGAACTATACCAAACTATGCATTTATTTTTGCAAAACCCCGGTCATAAGCCGGGGGTAGAGTTTGCCCAAAAGTTATAAGCTGATTTTTACCAAAAATAGCAAAAAAAAAAAAAAAAAAAATCAGCTTATGACCGAGGTTTTACGGTAGGTTAAGAATTGGCTTTTGCTATGAAAAAACACCCTTGATTCCCAACTGCCATCACTACCGTACACTCCTGCATATTAGATGCAGTCCGCATATAAGACGCACCTAGAGTTTTAGGATTTGATCAGAAAAATGAAAAATTCATAACTTTTCTTCTACTGAATGGATTTTAAAAATTCAAAAAGCTATATGTAGCTAGGGTGTCTGGCACCACCCTGGACCACCTACCTTTGTAATAGGCAAGGGGTCTTGGTGTCCCCCTCGCACATCCAGGAAAAACTAAAACCTGTGTCTTATACGCGGGAGATTAGGGTAATTGATTTTTTTAGGGTTGATAAGATGACCTCTTAGAGGTCTACATGCCTATGTTGCTGTACATATTTGAATATAGGGACTTCTTGCTATGCAAATTTGCTGTTGCCAAGCAACGGCTTTTCCCAACAACAAAAAATGACCACCAGTAGATTCTTAATCTTTGGGTTCCATTTAGTGGGGTTACGTATTGTTACAATCTTGCTAGAATCAATATTTATGCTATTGCAACAGGGATTTCTAACATTTGGCAGCCATATTGGGTTTTGCCTTTTTTTTTATGAAGCCAACACGGGAGGTACCCCCAACTGGGGTAACTTGGGACACTTTTTCTGGTTTTCTTAAAATCCCTCAGAGGCAATTGGTCTCCGTTACAGTAAACCTACGCAGTATAGTAAAGACTGTTACTGACATTGAATCAA
This sequence comes from Acholoe squamosa, assembly GCA_949317995.1. Classification (NCBI taxonomy): domain Eukaryota; kingdom Metazoa; phylum Annelida; class Polychaeta; order Phyllodocida; family Polynoidae; genus Acholoe; species Acholoe squamosa. The sequence continues at coordinate 24,686,155 of OX439042.1, forward strand.
TGTTATATGTTGAATTGATGATTTTAGTAACATCAGGCACTGCCATAACAAGCAGCACATGAGCACATATGAGATTATTCCGTTTACAGTTGGTGGATGTACGAAATATGAGATTTATATGACCATTATTGGATTTTTTTTTCAGAAAAATCATGGACCCAGACCTTAACAAGAATGAGGTTATAGCTTAGTGTCTTTTGTAAAAAAAAAAGATGAGACCTTGGAAGGTTATGCAGTGACAACAGGGACAGCAAATAAAATATGATCACAGTTTAGTATATATATATACCAGTTTATGCACATATGCCAAGTGTTCAGGGATGGACTATAGTTTAACAGTCATTCGACCAACATGTGCCAAGTGTTCAGGGATGGACTATAGTTTACAGTTATTTGACCAAAATGTGCCAAGTGTTCATGGATGGACTATATTTTACCCTTATTTGACCAACATGTGGCACATGTTCATGGATGGACTACAGTTTACAGTTATTTGACCTACACATGCAAAGTGTTCAAGGATGGACTTTAGTTTACAGTTATTTGATCAAAATGAGCCAAGAGGTCAAGGATGGACTATAGTTTACACTTATTTGACCTACATGTGCAATGTGTTCAGGGATGGAATATAGTTTAGTTATTTGACCAAAATGAGCCAAGAGGTCAGGGATGTACTATAGTTTGTAGTTATTTGACCTTCATGTGCTAAGTGTTTAGGGATGGACTGTAGTTTACAGTTATTTGGCCTACATGTGCAAAGTGTTCATGAATGGACTCTAGTTTACAGTTATTTGGCCTACATGTGCAAAACGTTCATGGATGGACTACAGTTTGCAGTTATTTGACCAAAATGAGCCAAGAGGTCAGGGATGGACTATAGTTAACAGTTATTTGACCAAAATGTCCCAAGTGTTCACTATATTTGACCTACATGTACAAAGTGTTCAGGGATGGACTATAGTTTACAGTTATTTGACCAAAATGTGCCAAGTGTTCATGGATGGACTATATTTATCATGATATTGTCTTTTTCTTAATCTATAAATTCCTGGTTGATAGCACATTTCATGTTGGTAATTTCCAGGCTGGATGGGTTGAGAATGCAGTACATTTTACTCCATTTCTATTTCATGGCACATAAGGGAGTGATATTTTTATAACAACAGGGGGGCTGGTGGGTTTGACAGGGGGGGGGGGGTAAATTTTTTCAGCCTCTTGTCTGTGCATTACTATAGACTAAATGGGCATGTTCATGCATGGTTTAAAAAAAAATTCAACCCTTCTAGGTGGGGCAAAGTTATTTTACTTCTTTTCAGTGAAAAAGCCAGTGTGTCTCTATAGGTTAAAAGGGCGCAATTGCACACAATTTTCAGATCCTGGGGGGGGGGGCAAAAAATGTTGACCCAAGGGGTGGGGAATTTTTTTCAACCCTTTGAGGGGGAGGCAAAATAATTTACTTCTTTTCAGGGAATAAGCTTGTGCATTACTACTGAGGTTGAAAGGGCATGTCCGTGCATGATTTTCCAGACGTCGGGGAGGGGGGGGGGGGGGGAATTCGACCCTCCTTGCTTCCACATCAAAATCCACCACCCCCTGTTGTTAAAAATCACTCTCTTCTGGGAGAGATTCAGGTGTGTAGAAATATGTGGTACTGAAAATGTGTTTATGCTATGCTTTATTGAATGTTCATGTCTGTTGTCTGTTTTATATTTTGACAGGTATATGAAGAGCACCTCAAAGAATCATCCATGGAGAAAGGTCATGCAAGATACCCATACAAATCAAAAGGACATGGAAACGGGATGAAATAATGATATTTGATTTTGAATAAAAGAAACCCCTCTCCCATTCTAAAGGGATATTGAAACGTCAGTATGTGTGAATGTGAGTGAGTGTGTGTTATGGCACATGTGTCATTATGTGTGGGAATGTGTCATAACTCATGTGTCAAGGTGGCTCAATCTTTTTCTGTAGAGCACACGTGTTAGCACTCACACACATTGATTCAGAGCAACACCAATTTGCTGGGTACTTTAAGTTACTATATGTGGCCCAGAGGCAGAGCATCGCAAGAGCCCCTGTTTCAGTGTTTGGGGCCCCCTCTACACTTTTCTCCCCCTGTGGAGTGGGGACCTTCATGTGAGGGCATGAAGGAGCAGAATAACTTCATTGGGAGTCCACAAGGAGAAATCTCCTTCCATACTAACAGTGGGCATACCAGATTCGTAAAAGGCGACAAACTTGGGGTTTCTTGTGTCTTGGGGTGAGCATGTTGGCAGCTGGTGTCCATATGCGCGGGCCTGGGCTTACATGCTTGTCTTTTGCCATGGGATTCCCCCTCAGTGAACCACGTCTGAGTGATCAAAGGCCGTGGTTTGTCTGGCCCTGCCTATGGGACCAGGCAAATAAAAGAACACTTGCTATCCTTCGAAAAGAGTAGGGGAATGAAGCCCCGGTAGCGGTTTTCCCCCTCGACCCTCCTCATAGATTCGGTCATTCATCTCATAGATTCGGTCATTCATAGATTCGGTCACTGCTGTGTCGGGCAAGCAGCATATAAATACCTGTCCAAAAAGAAAAGAAAGGACTTAATGTCCAAGAAACCTTGAATGTCTGAGTTCCTCGATGGCCCCCGGACGTAAAACTAAACAAACAAACAAACAAAAATCTACACTTTTCTTTTCCCTCTTTCTTCCCCTATTTCTCCCTTCCTTTTTTCTCTTTTTTTTTTTGTGTGTGTGTGTGTGTGCATGGGGGGGGGCACTGGCAGGTCCCTGGACCACCCCCCTGCCGTAGGTACATCAAACAATGCCTGCACCACTCCTCTGGGAGTGTCCATCATTTGTGATGCATTTTTTGTGACACAACAAATTGCTGCACTGGAAATTAAACTGCACTGAAATTGGCATATTCTTACAGAACAAAGAATAAATGAACACATATAAGAAGTTATCTTGGTATTTCATGGCTTATTTTACCTATATGAAAATTTTTCTGGAAATTGGTGCATTTCTAGACATTTTTGTAGATTTCTGAAGTGGATGACTGAAAAGGTCATCTAAATCAAGTTATCTGAAATAAAAAAGTAGAATGAAACTAAAAGAAAGTACCGTAAACTCCCGCGTATAAGACGCGCTGCGCGTATAAGACGCACCCCAAACTCAGCACATGCATTTTCACGTATAAGACGCACCTCTTAGGTACCAATTTTGTAAATTCAATACATTTCTATTGTAAAATTACCCCTCGTATAAGACGCACCCCCAACTTCAGAAAATCCTATAAGACGCACCAGCATTTTGTTTGGCTTAGAGGACGCGTCTTATACGCGGGAGTTTACGGTAATAGTATGTTTCATGGCGTTTCATATAAGGTCTAGTTTGTACATGTGGACTGAATAGTACAGCTGGTGACTGCAAAAAAAAATTGAAAAATCACATTTTCCTGTGTGAAGGTGCACAATGGTGATTTGGCAGTTTTAAAACCATTACTGCATGACCCATGTACATCATACAGGTGTGACACTTACAATACCTGCTAAGATAAACTTGTTTCACAGGCTCCCCGACTTTGGGAGCAATTAACTGATTTTTTACAATTTCCCGACCATGTGAACTTGCTACCACACAGGAAAAAATTATTTGATCATGTCATCAAAATCTAGGTCATGAGCTAACGTTGGTCAAACATATAGGGGTGGCCTGAAACTAGGTCAATAGGAAACCCATTAGATGTTAATGTTAGGGTCAAATACCAGTGGTTAGGTTATCAGAATGTCTACTTCTTCATATTTTACAGCGTCTGTTCCTATATATTTGATCATATCAGAATCTTGATCATGAACTAATGTAGGTCAGATATATAGGTCAAGAGAAAATTAGGTCAAGGTAAAATTTCGTACAGGTAAACATCCGGGTCAGATAGCTTTTTATTTCATGCTGATATTGTGGTTCATTCCAATTGAATTGACATTTTACTAACTTACCTCCCTTTCATTTCTTCATTTTTTATGGCTAATTGGCCCATTAGTGGGATGCAGAAGGTCACAACAAATTGCCTGAATACTTAGGACAAAAATGTCAGATTTCTAGATACTAATTCTGTGATTCTGTGAGAACGAATTGAGATATCAACAAGATTCCAAAAGATTTGAAATCCTTGCACTCTCCTGCACAACTAAGACACAGGGGTTTAGCTCTAACTCATTATCTTAATTTTCATGTGATGTACCTACGGCCCTGGCATAGTGACTGTACCGGTACTGTGACTGACAGTGACACAGTGACAAACCATTCCTGCCAGTATCTTGCCAAGAGGCAAGGAGGCCAAGAGTATGGGTGTGGACCACTAAAATCGACATGGCGACATGGGCTATTTTAGGCTTAGGGAGTGATCATTTTTTAACAACGGGGGGGGGGGGGCTGGTGAGTTTGCGTGCGGATGCGCAAAAAAAATTTCGACCCCCCCTTGAGGGGGTAAAATTTTTTCGACCCCCCCCATAAGGGACAAAAATCGCGTGCGGACGTCCCCTTTTAGCCTATAGTAACGCGCGGGGTTTTCCACTGAAAACAGGTGAAATTATTTTGACCCCCCCATCAGAGGTATTGAAAAAATTCTGACCCCCCGGTCAAGGGTTTGAAAAAATTCTGACCCCCCCGTCAAACCCACCGGCCCCCCCCCCCTGTTGTTAAAAAATGATCACTCCCTTTGCCTTAGTGACATGGGACATGAACAATTTCTTAAAATTGACATGGTGACATGACCATTTCTTAAAATTGACATGGGGACATGGCCATTTTTAAAAATCGACATGTGACATGTGGGACCTTGGCTGGTCCCACTGCCCTCCCTAGAAACAAGGAACGACTTTTCACCACTTTGACACAAGTAAATTTGGTGAAAATTTGGTTCAGCAGAAATTCTTGTGAAATCTTGTGAATTTCACGAGTTCTTCACATTTTATTGTCAGATGCATGTAGGCCTACATGTGAAAGTCATGTGAAATTCACATGAAATCGCATGAATTTCATGTGACTGCTGAATTTCACGTGAATTGCTGCTCACAAATTCACGTGAATTCACGTGATCAATAACGTGAATTACACCAAATTTTCTTGTGAAATCACAAGAATTTCACGTGAATTCACAAGAAATTGTTTCTAGGGTATAGCTACCTAAACGGATATATATATATATTCGCATCGATCCCGCAGGCAGCGGTACCACTACCAGCGAATGGGGGACCCCCCCCATCCACACCCCTAGGCCAAATAAAAAAAAAGCTTTGTTTCCAGTAACATGGTCCAAAAAGTCGAGGTAGGTAGGTCGGATTTTTTTTTTTTTTTTTTAAATTTTTTTTTTGGTCCAAAGTCTCATATAATCATTCTTTCCTGAGTTTTCACTGGTGGATGTTAGAAATGTTCATTTCCTGCATGTGATATTAGAAAACCATTGAGAAATATGTCCCTAAATATCAAATAACAATTTTTGAAGAGAATGTTCGAAAATTTTGAAAAAAAATCTTCAAAAAATCTTTAAAAAATCAGTAAAAAATTGAAAAAATCTTTAAAAAATTCTGAGGTCGGCCCTGTTTAGCTGAGGACGGTCGGGTGACCGGAAACAAACCTTTTTTTTTTTTTTGGGCCCTATTAAAAAGTCCTGGCCAGTCCGGAGGGGTATTCAATAGGCGGCACGCTCAGCCATCGGCGCGCGCCCGGACCTGAACGTGATCGCACTCCAGCTACAGAGGAGGTGCGCCTGTGGCGCGCGCCGCGTGGCTGGCGTGCGGCTAATGAATACCCCTCTGGCCTACTCTTGCCTTGGCCTCCTTGCCTTTCACTTTGCAAGCTGCACAGGCATAGTTCACGGTGATGGCACATGATTTTTGGGGCATCATGTTATATATGAGCCTTCTAACTGTGTGACTCACCTCAATACTGATGGATCAAGACTGACAACGCGTCAGATATACTGTAAAACTAGGGTTCTAGTTGTCAAACGTTGTTGTGTGGAACAGCATGGCTGAAACACCAGTGCGCGTGAGCAGACCCCCAACATGCCAAACATCACTCTCGAAGCACAAGTTTGACACGCATTGGACTGAGTATATGCTTAGAGAAGAGAATTCCCGCCGCACGCTCGACCTAAGGGAGTGATCATTTTTTAACAACGGGGGGGGGGGGGCTGGTGGGTTTGCGCGTGGACGTGCGAAAAAAAATTCGACCTCCCCCTCTCAAGAGGGTAAAAACTTTTTTGACCCACCCCATAAGGGGCGAAAATCGCACGCAAACGTGCCCTTTTAACCTTTAGAAACGCACAGGGTTTTTCAACTGAAAACAGGTGAAAAAATTATAACCCCCCAGTCAAGGGGTTGAAAAAATTCTGACCCCCTTCAAACCCACCAGCCCCCCTCCTGTTGTTAAAAAATTATCACTCCCCGCGAATTTTTTCAACCCCTTGACTGGGGGGGGGTCAGAATTTTTTGAACCCCTTGACTCGGGGGTCAGAATTTTTTCAATACCTCTGATGGGGGGGGGGTCAAAATAATTTCACTTGTTTTCAGTAGAAAGCCCCGCGCATTACTATAGGCTTAAAGGGGACGTTCGCGCGCAATTTTTTACCCTTATGGGGGGGGTCGAAATTCTTTTCACGCGCAAACCCACCAGCCCCCCCCTCCCAGTTGTTAAAAAATAATCACTCCCTAAGCCTTTCGCATACTGGTAGCCTCTGGTGGGGTAAAACGCCCTTAAAGGGGCCCTGGCACGGCGAATGCATGCCCGCATTAAAAGGTCACGTGACCACCCATTGACCAATCAGGGCGCCCCGCTGGGTCCTGTGATTTTACCAACGATTTTTGGGTTGGTACCCATATTGTAGTTTGCCGTGCTAGCCCCCCTTTAATTTACAAATGTGTCATTTATAAGAAATTTATGGCTGCTTCCAGAATACTTTTTTCATTAATCAAAGGATGGGATGATATTTTCTTCATTCGCAAAAGCTTGTCAGCTCTGCCCCATAGATTGTTACAGTAAATCATGTATCAAAAAAAGTGGATGCTGGGGTAAAAGGCCCACAGCTGGGGTAAAAGGCCCACAACCTTTGGGATAAAAGGCCCACATGCACAATAAAGAGGATCATAATTGGAATAAAAGCTCCATTTAGATTCTTGTCATTAAAAAAGAAGCTAAAGTTAATATTCATGAACTACTGCTAAGATTTGGACATTCTAAATCACCTAAAGTAGCATTTTCGATAATTCATATCGAAGTCCAAGGGGTGATAGGGTAGGATAAGTTAAAATACCCTGATAGCACATAACTGAGCTAGTTCTAAGAGAATAATCCCTAATTAGTGCATATTTTTGACACCAATCAAGAGATAGAACAATGTATCATACTTGTGAACTAGGTTGTCAGCCTAGCCTTATGGAATATTCCAATAGAATGCTTGACAAAAAGTGGGGCATTTTGCCCTGTAGGTTGAAAGGCTGGGGTAAAAGGCCCAAAGCGATGGGGCAAAAAGCCCATGGATCTGATGATAAGATAAGGTTCATCTCAAAAGCCCATGTAGGTATAGGAACAAAGTGTAAGGTAAAAAAAATGTATCTTTATGACCTACCCTTCACCCCTTTATCTAATAATACCTCACCTAATGCTTTTAACCCATTTAACTTGCTACCCAAAAATCCATGCATATTTCAGGACCCTTTTATTTCTAATCATCTCAAATTGAGCATGATGATCTTAGCAGTTATAAAATTTTGAATGTCTGATAATTTAACTTTTTTCTCATCCAATCATAATGAAAAACTACAAAAGAGATCTCCTTGAAGTTATCCTTACTTCCAAGTGCTAAATGGCTGCATACAACTAGTACCTTCGTTATGAGGGCTAAAGGGCATTTTACCCCAAAGGGCCTCTTACCCCCTCCTACCCTACTAACTTGGCAAAACGTTTTTTTAAGGTAAAAAACGTTTTTATGCCAAGTGGGTAGCCTACACAGCTTCTGTTACCAGAGAGGCTGGGGATCCTACCTACAGCACAGAAGAAAGAGTGTGAGTTGAGTTTGAAAAAAGTTTATTGACTACAAAATTGATACATGTGTATCCTTTTCATGATGTCGTCACAAGAAGTATGTAGTAATACATTTAACAATGTAACAGATCAAAAAGGATGTAAATACAATCACAAATAAATAGTAGGGGGCCTATAGTAGAGAAAGGGGTACACTGTGTTTGCCTCTCTGCTCTTTCAAAGGATATTAGGCCCAATTTAAAGCTGGTATAATAAGCTAATAGATGATGGATATCGGGGCCCACGGGCTGTACATTCTGTATTTACCCAAGCCGCGCAGAGGCCCGGGTATATACAGAATGTACAGCCCGTGGGCCCCAATATCCATCTTCTATTAGGTTTATACCACCATTTCCTCCATTTTGTATTAATTTCTTACCTGAGATCCAAAGAATATAGCCACGAGAAGACATTTTGTAAAAGCAAGCGATACGGCCCGGGTCCGCTCTGCGCGAAGCCATTGTTTTTGTTCCTTGCCAGGAGAGGTACCGCCGTGTTCACAATCACTTTTCGTATGGAATCCAACCATGACAAATCGAGAAATTGACAGGTTCATATCCTTAGACAGTCTAGATGATCCCTCCATACGTATTATGTCCAATATATTCAAAATAAAGACGAATCCATTGATTTTCCAAAACGGTCTGAAATTTTCGGCGTCTTCCTCGTACGATGAGAAGTTGACCTATATCCACATCCGGGCCACTGACACATTTTCGTTGGACAAGGAGGCGGGTGGGAATGGCCGGACCGCGACTCGCTTACGATGGAAAAATCAATGGATTCTTATTCATATCGAAGAAAATGGAGAAATTACCAGGCATTCCTCATCTATGGATCGAATACTTCTTGGGATTTTAATATTATAACATGACAAGCTTGGAATCAAGACGAAAACTGAGTGGAAACATAGGACTAGGACCTCAGGTTAGAACTTATTTACTTTCGTATTGGATTTCATCACCGTTCAGTGTGGCGCTATGGCTAAGGCCTTCGCCTACCTCCACTGCGGCCGGGGTTCAATTCTCCTACGAGTTGGGACGATTTTTCACATTGAAACAATGGCTAGACTGATGATGTATTGTAGGGTGTAGATTATTGTATAATCATGTATTTTAATGAAGAACTGACTCAGGGACAAGTGTAGACGTTCAGGCCGGAAGTAGAGGTGTCCCACTGTGTTTATTTAACCTTGTAATGTTTACGTTATCCGGTGGAGTTTTCGCGGTCACAACATATCTCCCTTTCACAAACCAGATACCGAGTATCGTAACACATATAATATCAATACCAGTAGTAAATGAAACATAGCACAACAATCTTTGTTGATATCAATATGAAAAATGAACTCGCAGTCTATATGTTATTTATGTCTCATAATCGTTGAGTCTCTGTGGAGGGCGCCTAATGCGTGCTCCACGTCTTCGGACGTTTTCATTAGGGACCGGCTGTGCCACCCTAGGTACATTGTTTTCATTTTGGACTGGTTGTGCCTGCTGTGGCATAACTGGTACAGGTTGAATGTTCTCATCGTTTTCTGCCAACATGTCCATGTGGTACCAGTCATCAAACTCATACTCATTATTTTTGACTTGGACCTTGCACAACCTAGAAGAGTTCCATTTCTTACCATCTTCTAACATTATACAATTACCATTTACCTGTTTCACCTTTAGAGGTTTTGAATATCTCATCCCCCCTTTTAAAACATGCCTTGGATTTCTAACCAGGACATAATCTCCGACACCAATCTGGTGTTCCTTGACACCAGGCTTGCTGTCAAACTTTGCCTTATAGCTGGCTTGAGCAGCATCTACTTTAGCTTTAACATTTTCATGATGAACATTTTCATCTTTGGGTTGGAGTATTTGAACCTTAGTGCGTACTTGTCTACCTCGCATTAGCTCGAATGGAGTCTTACCTGTAATACCATTTGGTGTCGCATGATACGCTACTAATCTTTCCCTAACAGCCTCAGTAGGAGTCTTACCCTCAAGTTTACCAATTTGAATTCCCTCCTTTATTGTACGGTTCATTCTCTCAACTAGGCCATTGGCCTGTGGATGGTACAAAGCAACCCTGCAATGTGTTATATTGCGTTCTGAAAGAAAAGACTTCATTTCTCGTGAACAAAATTGTACACCATTATCTGTAACAAGATATTCAGGGAAACCTTCGCTTGCAAAAACAGTGATAAGAAAGTCCTTCACTTTGGCAGTTGTCACCTCAGTGACAAATGAGACTTCACACCATTTAGAATAGTAATCTACTAATACAATGGCGAATTTGTACTTTGTATTAGGAAATGGACCAACAATATCCATAGCAACCTTTTGCCACACTCTCTCGGGTAGCGGAACTGGGGTGAGTGGTGGCGTATGACAAGTATAAGGTTTGTCACTCGCAATGCAATATGTGCAGTTTTTCACAGTCTGTTCTATGTGGCGATCCATTGATGGCCACCAATAGTACTGGCGTAGCCTCCGTTTAACCATTGTCATACCGAAGTGTCCTTCATGGGCGAGCTGTATCACTCTGGCCTGTAGTGAGTCAGGAATGATGAGGCGCTCACCTCTGCGTAACATACCGTCCTCAAAGGACAGTTCATTAACAACACTATGAAACTTAGCCACCTCACTCGGAAGTGACTTTACTGAAGGCCATGAAGATATAGTGTACTCAATAACACTTTGCAAGTTGGTGTCATTTTTAACGGCATCCCGCAGTTCATCTGCGGTAATGACACCATTCGTAACTTCCTGTATGTGTGCAATACTCTCATCCATGGGAGAATCATGGCAGAACTCATCAGGAGATCCTGGTACCGGAAGGCGTGATAGACAGTCAGCTATCTTGTTATTGGCACCGGGAACATACGTAGCATTGAAGTTGTACTCAAGCAGTCGTGCAGACCACCTGTTGATCCTGGGACTTGTTCTGTCGGATGAGAAACCTTTTGTCGTTAGTATGTCAATCAAAGGTTTATGATCAGTACGTAGTGTATAGGGTATTCCCCAGAGGAATGTGCGCAGGCGCTGAGATGCCCAATAGCATGCTAGCATTTCTCTTTCAATGGTAGAGTACCTTTTCTCAGCGTCTGACAACGTGCGTGAGATGAAAGCAATAATTTTCTCCGAACCACCACTGACCTGAGACAGTACGGCACCAAGACCGTACCCACTTGCATCTGTAGTAACAATCGTCTCAACAGAGTCAGAAGTGTCGAATGCATGTATAAGTGGTTTTGACATGATTTCGGATTTCAGATCCGAGAATATCTGGTCATGCAATTTCTCCCACTTGAAGTTGACATCCTTCTTCAGGATTTCTCGTAGTGGAACAACTTTTGAAGCAAAGTTCTGGATAAACTTAGACATATACTCGCACAAGCCCAAGAATGAACGAAGTTGATCCTTGTTCTCAGGAGTCGGAGCATCCATGACTGCATGTACTAGGTCGTCCTTTGGTCGAATACCCTCGTGTGTAATTGTATGTCCGAGGTACTCAACCGACTGGACTCCGAACTGGCACTTCTCCTTGCTTACCATAAGTCCATGGTGTCGCAAGCGAGTAAGCACTGTTCGCAGAATGTCATCATGCTCTGTCTGGGTTTTCGCATAGACCAGAACGTCATCTTGAAAGTAACGGACTCCTGTAGTGTCCTTGAAGATATGGTGCATCATACGCTGGAACAGCGAAGAGGCTGACGCTAGCCCAAATGGAACTCGAGTGTAGCGGTAAAGTCCATCTGGGGTGATGAAGGCAGTAATGTCTTTAGATTTCTCAGTGAGCGGAATCTGGTGGTAAGCAGAACTGAGATCTAATTTTGTGAAGATCTTAGCATCTCCCAGTGTGCTAAGCATTTCATGGATGTTAGGAATAGGGTGCGTCTCAACGACAATTTTCGAATTTACGTCCTTAAGATCGACACATATGCGAATGCGGCCATTACTTTTCTTTGCAATTACTATGGGTGAAACCCATTCGGAAGCCTCAATAGGCTCTATCATACCTAAATCCTGTAGTCTCTGAAGTTCTTTGGTGAGGGCAGGTCTTACGGATAGTGGAACATTGCGCACTCGGTGCTGGACGGGAACTTCACCCTCTTTCCAGCGAATATCGTGTGTGAAGTATTTTGCCGCTTAAGTTGCACTCTCGTCAAAGACGTCTGAGAACTCCTCAACGAAGCTCGGTGCTGTGTGTAGAACTGGTTGCGACAAAGTTGGGTCAAGCACAATTGAAAGCTTGCATTGGGTAGGCCAACCAATGATAGCGGCAACTTTTTCAGATACATATACCTTTTCTGTAGTGGACCGCTCCTTGTACTGAATGGTTGCCTTGAAAAAACCATTAATGGTAATGGGAATGCCCTCGTAACCACCAGGATGAATATCACTCTCATGTAGCGGACAGTGACTGAATAGCGAGTCGTAAAGCGACTTTGGCAATATAGTGTACATGGAACCGGAGTCGACAAGAATATGTACGGAAACACCTTCAATAAGTATGTCACACCGTGGCATCTGACTGTCATGTACAGAATTAATCGTAAGGACCACTTGCTGTAACTCATCGTCGACTTGGTTTACCTGTCCGCTAAAACATACACTGGCAAAATGTCCTACTTTCTGACATTTGGTGCATTTTTTACCTATGGCCTTACAGTTAGGGTCATTGGCGTAATGATCAGAGGAACCGCATCGATAACATCTACCTTTCGTAGGTTTACTTTTCGGGGCACCCTGCTGACTGGCCTTTTGTACGTTACCAGGATTCTGCTTTTTACTTTTGTATTTCCCTTTTACTGAGTTCACTGTATCATCAAAGGTGGAACTGTTTGTCGCCTGTGCATTTTTTGAAGCACTTTCAATTCTTTTTGCAATTTGAATGGCCCTATCTAGTTCAAGATCATCTTCAGCATAGAGTCTCTCTTTAATTTTGTGACTGCTCACCTTTTCTATCAGCTGATCACACACAGCTTCATCCAGAAAATCACCGAAATCACATGTAGAAGCTAGATCTCTAAGAGCGGCGACAAATTCGGAAATAGTCTCACCAGGTTTCTGTTTCCTCAGCCTGAAAATAGCTCTCTCAGACCTTTTGTGCTTTGAAGTTTTGAGCTCATTTCCCATTTTCAATTTTGCCTTGTCTAAATCAGTGGCTGCAGCTGGGTAATTTGGAAGTTCTTTTAATTTGGTATACCTCCTCTGACCTTCAGTACCCAGATAATGTAGTAAAATGCACACTTGCCTTTTTATGGGCACCTTGTCAATGTCAGGGGAAGCCTGTAGAAAATTGTCAAATAAATTTACCCACTCCTCCCATGGGATGGGAGGTCTACCAGGCACATCCAGAAATTTTGGAATAGGGTCTAAGGGTATGTAAGCAGCAGCCATGGTGAATATGTAGATCTAGTAGTAATAGTGCAACACACTGTAGGTATAGCCAGTAGGCCTAGAAATGTACATGTATTTGTGGATTGGCACTAATTTCACCAAAGTTGGCACTACAAAATTGTCAGTATGTCACTGTTTCCCAACAACACTTGTAAATTGTAGATAGTCTGAAGCCAGTCTGTAAACCAGATTCAGGTGCAGTTTGTAGTAGTATTACACAATGTTGGGGCTGCAGTGAAATTTTGGAGCCAAAATTGATGTCACCTCACTCACCAATATTTCCACTTTGGAAGATCAGAAATGGCTCAAAATCACTTCCCTGATATTCTCCAGCATAGATTCTTTATCCTCGTCGCCATTTGATGTATTGTAGGGTGTAGATTATTGTATAATCATGTATTTTAATGAAGAACTGACTCAGGGACAAGTGTAGACGTTCAGGCCGGAAGTAGAGGTGTCCCACTGTGTTTATTTAACCTTGTAATGTTTACGTTATCCGGTGGAGTTTTCCCGGTCACAACAACTGACTTTGTATGTCCGCCAGCATTTCCCAAAATATTCTAAGTCCAACTTGACCCCGAAAAAGTATATACCAAAAATTTCAAAAATGCACATGGTTGGTATATGCAGAATAATGCACGGTTATTTCTCATATAAAACCACCGGAAGTCCCCAAATTGTGGTATAAAAGCTAATATAGTGTTGTCTGATATGTATTTCAGACGATTATATACCCCTTCCCAAGTCATAGGGTGCCACTTATTATGCCACGATATGGCTCATTATGTGCACATCATCGGACTTTAGTTTCAGCTGGTCTATCCTCTTTGGTGCGAAGGGAAACCACTTGGTTAATTAGTTCTGGTAACAGCCTCATGGGAGCAGCACTGAGAGGTGTCTGTTCTGCTTGCAGGCATTCAAATTGAATTCACCACCATTATAGAATAGTATGCGTTATGGCTTCAGATGGAGCCACTGTGCTGGTACAATCAAGTGCTTGTTGACATAAATAAAATGCTGGAAGCATTTTATTTCTAAACACATATATGCTTGAATTTGACATGGTTAGAAGGCACTCAATAGATTGAGATTTTGGCAGAACACTTTCACAAGTGGGGTGATGATAGATATGCAGAAATTGGAAAATCTATATATTTCAGATCTTGTCCCAGCTTTAAGCAGATGTAGGGTGATATGGGGTGAGTTGTGAGTGTTGCAGCCTGTCTGCTAGATTACTGGGGTATAAGGACTTGAGGGTAGGACTTACTTCATCCATCAACATATCTATCTATGGACTGCATAATGACACTTTGAAAAAAAATTACCAGTGTGCCATCACAAATGGCAATACACCCCTAGGCTGATCAGCTGCCCGTGTTTTTACCTACGGGGCCATCCATAAATGAGGTCATGAAAAATTTGACCTTTTTTGACCCCCCCTTCCCATCTCGTTATGTTTTTTGTCAATTTTGCAATGCTGAAGGTATATGGAAAAATTATTTCGTCATGCCGGGTCTGACCCCCCCCCCCTCAGCATGACGTCATTTGACTTGTGGATGGTCCCTATAGTCTATACACTACACATAACGCTCTGCGAGATGACCAAGGTTTCCAGGTTAAATACACCCCCCTCCCTCGGTCACACTTTATCACACCAAGCCAAACAACCTTTCACCCCACCTGGCGTGACATAATTTATAGATCGGCCCACTCCCGAATTGAGACCAATGAGGTGAAACCAGAAACTTGTGGCGCCAAATCGAGTCCGATATACCGGGCACCAGGACGCCGGCGTTCAGTGCTGCCATATTACGACAATGAAGGAACTAGGTCACAGACGGGTGCCTGGTCCTGCTAAGAACTTGCTTGTCTATTTTTCACTTCTGCAGTATTGAGAGCTCACACAGCCACCATAAGATGTCGTTTCATCTATAATACCATCCCCGTTGATATTGCACTTCCTTTAATGATTTCGGATGATTTCAAAACCGCGGAATATACAGACGAAAGTTTGTTTACATGTAAAAAAAAAAATTGGATGGCGAAGCCTTGCTCTCTAGCTTTATCGCCCATACGTCACGTGACCCGCGGGAAATTGGGAAATTGCCTTCCAACACATCGCCATTACGATGGCGCCAAAAAAGACCACTGAACTCTCACTTTATTCGTCTTAATTCGTCCTATTTGAGAGGAAATAATGACAACACGTTATCTAGAACATGTAACGAAGCGATGTGCCCCAACTGACTCCACATAATTGGTGAGTAAGTCCTAACTACAGCCCAGTGAATAATTAATTAGGCGTTAGGAAGAACGCGTTTGGGTGTTTCCAGTTTTCCTTCGACACGAATGTTCTGCGCAGGGTTTGTTTGAACTGACGAGACGCTTGCATGAATACCGATGAATTAATGTATGTTGTTTGCATTCTAGAAGACCTAAGCATTGCCTTTAGAGAGTATCTGGGCAGCAGTTATCAACCGATGCAACATTACCCAGTGTCAAGTGACCTCAGCTTCAGTCTCAGTGTCCACACTCGACCAAAACATTCATGATTCTGACTGTCTCAGTGTCACTCACTACTACACTAGTGACATGATAGTACTAGTCTGAGTAGTCTAGACTAGTATCAATACCTCTGCCCTAGTTAAGAGAGTCAGGCTGAGCCTCTGTACCGGTACCCGAACTCTCATCTCTGTGCCTCCTAGGGATGTCATCGATATTCACAATATGAATATCTGAATATTCTCCCTGTCTACACTGGCCCAGTGATAACACCCACTTCCAGGGGCATGCTGGTCCCATCTTATCAGTTCTTATCAGCATGTGTCGCCAGAACCAGCCCCAGACCAGCTAGTGGCAGAGTCAGTAGTGGTCAATATTCTGTACCGTTAGGAAGAACGCGTTTGGGTGTTTCCAGTTTTCCTTCGACACGAATGTTCTGCACAGGGTTTGTTTGAACTGACGAGACGCTTGCATGAATACCGATGAATTAATGTATGTTGTTTGCATTCTAGAAGACCTAAGCATTGCCTTTAGAGAGTATCTGGGCAGCAGTTATCAACCAATGCGACATTACCCAGTGTCAAGTGACCTCAGCTTCAGTCTCAGTGTCCACACTGGACCAAAACATTCATGATTCTGACTGTCTCAGTGTCACTCACTACTACACTAGTGACATGATAGTACTAGTCTGAGTAGTCTAGACTAGTATCAATACCTCTGCCCTAGTTAAGAGAGTCAGGCTGAGCCTCTGTACCGGTACCCGAACTCTCATCTCTGTGCCTCCTAGGGATGTCATCGATATTCACAATATGAATATCTGAATATTCTCCCTGTCTACACTGGCCCAGTGATAACACCCACTTCAAGGGGCATGCTGGTCCCATCTTATCAGTTCTTATCAGCATGTGTCACCAGAACCAGCCCCAGACCAGCTAGTGGCAGAGTCAGTAGTGGTCAATATTCAGGTCGCCGGCCCAGTTTTTTTATTAGGGTTTGATAGCAAAATCCATCATGTTGAGATGCTGTCTGGAACAGGCTTTTCACTGAGAATTGCCCTGAATCTACCCGAACATGGGGTCCTGGCAAGAATCTAAGAAATTGAAAATGTCATCAAAGTCAAAGAGCTATCTAAAACCGGTCATAACAAAGCCCAACATTTTCCCTCTATGAATCAATTAGATTTATCTTCCTAATGTCAGTAGTTTTTGTACAAGAGGCAATTGTGTACAGGCTGTCAGAGGGAGTTTTCACAGAAAATGATAAAAAAGCACACTTGGCATCTTCAATATAAATGGTCATAAGTCATTGAAGTGTCAATGGATTTTGATGCCGTTAGGTTTTCCTTGTAGGGAAAATATTATATTATCATATCATTGATTCATTTTAGATATTCTGTGAAGTTTTCCTAATTTTGAAGACCAAGAAAGTGGACATAGCCAAAATTTCAGGGTCAACCTTGCTCTACACCTTACTTTGCCACAAACACTGCCAATGAACATAAGACTGATTTATATAGAAAAATAATAACTTTCCTTCACTTATATAGTGGCTAGAGAGTATCAGCAACTTTGTCAGTTTTTCAGCATAACCTAACTTTGAACCTCTGATATATATCATTGATAATTTGTTTTTATTAAAATTATAGCCTGATACTAAAACTAGAGGTGTTGTAGGCAATCATAGCATTTGGAATTATTCAAATATCTCTATAGGTTCTCCTCCAGGGTAGGGGCAAAGTTGACCATACCCAGACAGAAGAACTCGGGCAGAAATGGCTGCTGCAGCAGGCACAGTGCCTGGGCTGGGGCGCCCTCTTCAGGACACTGCCATGCCTACTTGTAGGTGTGAAGACTCCACACCTGGGGGTGTGATGAGTGATAACCCACACAAACCATACCTTTGAAGTTGTATTCATATTATTAAGCCACTATATGCTAATGTAAGAGTCTTATTAGTACTTTTGTATGTAGGGTGGGACAGAGTGGATTCCCACCAGGTATTACATAACTGACCCCTGAAACCAGTGTAAGGCACATTCTGGTGACCAGCTTCAGCTAGACACTACGGCGCCACCCCTATCCCGCTAGGTCGGAATACTGAGTCCGAAACTTACCAGCCTGTGCACATAGCAAGTAGAGCACAGGGGAGTGGGGTCAACTTTATCATTGCCGCCTGTGGCAAGATTCTGTGTCAGCTCAAGAATCTAGGCTTCCAATCACTAAATCTTAGAACGCTTACAATGTTCATGACAAATAAAAATATTTTCCTAAAAAAAATTTCCCCCTACCTCATGGGTCTGAAAAACCACCCTCTGGACAGGAAACGAACATATTTTTAAGGGTAGCCTGGGGTGTTAAAATTTAGAGCAGGAGGCCAGTGTGGGTTCCTCACTATGCTTCATAAAGGGGAGCACACAGCGCCGAGGCCAGTGTTTGCAGCAACGTTTTGGCATTTTCTTGTTTATTAGAGGTGGCGACCTCTGTAAACAGTGGGCATTACCAACAGGGAGAATCGGCAATATTGTGATGATGAATATCATATCGACATTATCATTCTATCGATATATTTTCTAAAATTTAGATATTTCTATAGTAAAATCCTTGGACAGAACAGATAAATATGGGTGTATTTGCTTACAAACAGCAATGCAATGGGATATATAGATTACTCGATTTATTCTTACTTTGGATGGTATATTCAATCTAATAAGTGGCCTCCACTTAACTGCTTATAAACTAATGGAATATACAGGAGGGGCAAGTTGATAAGTTTGGATACTTGTTATAAATTCTCATAAGCACAGTTATGAGATTTCTTTTTTGTAAAAAAAGATATTGGGAAAAAGTATACCTCCATATCCAAAAGGAGGAAAAGAAATGATGCCTGCCATTATGTTTGGGACTTTTTGCTGACCATCTTTGTCCATATTTCTGTATGTACATATCAACTTTTAAAATTTGTTAATCAAGTTAAAAAGTGATTGGATAGTATAATAGATATCCCCGAGTCCAAAGACATTTTATCCCAACCTTCCATTTTCTGCAGTTCAAGCCATAACTGAGCTGGTACCTTGATGATAGACCCCCTTCCCCCCACCCCCACCCCGTGGGTGCCAAGAATGTAAAATACACTTTCAAATATATCTAAATATCGCAATAAATCACTATATAGAGTCCAAAAACCGCGATAATCGCCATTGGGAAAAAATGGATGTCAATGACATCCCTAGTGCCTCCAGCCTCAGCCTACATTTTTTAACTTCAGGCTCAGTCATGAGTTGATTGTCACTTGAGTCTGGACTGCCAGATTAGGAGGCTGTTGTGGACGGTATTCTGTGTTATAGGGCATTAGGCTAGCATATTAGGCTATGGATGCCGCCATCTTGGTTAGGCCGTCGACTCCAGAGCAGGGCATTGTGGGTAAATTTATCAACCTCCAGAAAAATGGTCAGTGATAAGACTGATAAGCTGCATCCTGCCCCTTATCTTAATCACCTACATTACACCTGCATTGTTTGAGGTGTGAAGTAAGGTGATAACCCTGATAGGGAGACAATGGACTGATTAGGTGGAGAGCCCCCACCCCACGGTTACTGCGCCCGTAGGGGTGGGGAGCAAGTCTGTCTGTTTTAACCAAGGTTACTGTGCCAAGTTGGCACAGTAACCTTTCCATCACTGCTTTGAATAAAGTACTCACTGTTTTGGTCCCAAATTTGGCCCAGCATATCATGAAGTCTTTATCTTGTGGATTATCAAGTTATTTTAAACAAAAACAGTAGAAATACAAGAAATCCAGACCATTTTTTAAGTGTGCACCACAACTGAAACCTCGAACTGCTATTTTTGGCACTGTGTCAGAGCAGAGCTGCACTGGAGATCTACCATCTCCTACAGCAAAATAAGTCTGGATTATTCAATTTTCAATTAATTTGAGAACCATAAAATCTACCAAATGGAAAAACAATATCAAAATCAACAATTGTGACTTTTTTTGCACACAAGAAGTAAGTACCGTAATCTCCCGCGTATAAGGCGCATCCCGCGTATAAGGCGCACCTAGAGTTTTGGAAAATTCTCAAAAAAATGAAAAATTCATAACTTTGGTTCTACTGAATGAATTTTTAAAATTCAAAAACCTATGGGTAGCTTGGGCCACCTTGGACCCTCCTGGGCCCCATTTTGTCCCATTATGACCAAGGGGGCATGTAAGATATCAAAAGAAAGGTCTTGGTGTCCCCCTTGTGGATCCAATGAGAACTAAAACCCCCCGTATAAGACGCGCCTTATACGCGGGAGATTACGGTAATTCAGTCACCTGAGGAGATTGTTTCTTGACACTGTAGGCTTTCTACAGGCTTGCTCTCGAACTGAGGGAAGGGCCCCACAGTTTGAGCCTCTTCGATCTAGGACTGATTGGCTCACCTGTGGTATTTAATCCCATGGATAGTTATTAATTGGCAGGTTGTCAAACTAGACTACACAAAGAGGTTAAATTATGGATTAGCCCCCGATTACATAACCCTGCTGAATAGTTGTTCTTCGTTGTTTATCGAAAGATTCGATTGAACATCGAGGGGTAGAACACTACACATGCATGAGCAGATCAAAGAGCAGGCGCACAGGCGTCGGTGTACTGTCGCCACGCCTGTGCCCCATAATGGCATAAATTCAGAGAATTACGTAGTCAGGGTTTTAGATGTGGGTTAGTCCTTTGGAGTATTCAGTGATGTATATAATTATAGCGCTTTCCTTGTGTTTTCTTGGGTTCCCTAGCCCACTTAAAAGGGTCTATTTCTTCTCTTTCCTATCCTCTCAGGATGTGTGTGGTGCACATATCTGTGGGCACTGACACATTCCTCTGTGAAATTGTGTAATGTAGTTCTCACCATGAATGTGACCTTAGCTGTCGAAATGGCATTAAACATCTATTACTCACTCACTCCTTGTGTTTTCATTCAGGAGACGCTCACCCCCCACCATAGCCATGTCGGGAACACGTTCAAAGCGAAGTCAAGATGACGACTCAGGTAAGCTTCTTTTTTTTCATAACATTTTTTGTTAGGGATAGTGTCTTCATATTTGAAACCTTATCTAGTTCCAATGTCATTGATTCATACAGCTTAAAATGGGTGTTTCACACAGGTTCCCTAAGCTAGCATTATAAAAACGAACTAAGAGTAACCACACATACCGTTAGATAAAACACAGAAATATCATTTCTAATCAATAAATATGATTTCAGATGTGGAGGTCCCACCAAGGCAACTGCGGACTGAGGGTGAAGAAGAAGATAAGAGATGTAAGTTAAACACTTGAAATTATAGAGGGGGGGGGGAGTGTATCCGATATTTTAGGGTGTCTTACTCCATACAATTCATCCTAAATACCACAACGAGGAGGAACATAAGCATGCTCTCGGAAAAGAAAACACAATTCCATGCTTGCGAGCATCTTTTCACAAAACCCAGTTGATTCAACCCCTATTATTTTACTGCCCTGCTCGGTGCCACCTTTGAAGTGAATTACACGGTATGTCTTTTTCCCCTGAATTGAACAATCCTGTAAGCTGCATGAAAGTGTATATAAAAACACAACCTGGGTCCGTCTTATAGATAAGGTACCTTTAATGTGGAACAGTACGGTACCAAAACTTTGGAACATTCAGAATTCATGCCCTAGATCTGCCTAATAGATTTCTCTTCAACTCAGGGGGCACCTTTTACATGGGAGATTATGGTAGTTATTCGGCTAGCACTGACCTAACTATCATCAAAACATGTTTTGTGTAAATTGAATGCAATTTTCTTTGTTTTCTTCAGCGTTAATCCTATCACCTGGGAGTAGCCAGCTGACAAATCTAAACGGACTTAGAGGCAGACATGGCGGCGACAAGCCCGCTGAGGTAGGTTCATTGGCTTATAAAGAATTCTCTTTGGAATAAAACCTAAACGAAAATTAATTCTAATAAGCCTACACTTCCCAATTCTAAAAAAAAATTGTCTTTTCTTACTTTTAGGTGATGTTAGGTTGTTACTGATGTACCTAATATAATACCAGGGTGTGTGTACTTAGGCCTCAAAAAGGGGGTGCTCGCTCATTAGAACATGTAGACTTTAGAATTAATAAGGTATTTGAACCTTAAACTATTACCGTAATCTCTCGCGTATAAGAAGCGTCTTCTACGCCAAACAAATGCCTGGTGCATCTTATAGGTTTTCCCAAAGAAGGGGGTGCGTCTTATAGGCGGGTTATTTTTACTATAGAACAGTACTAAATTTACAAAAAAAAAAATGACCCCTAAGAGGTGCGTCTTATACGCGAACCAGCCTTTCCTGAGTTGGGGGTGCGTCTTCTATGCGCACCGCGTCTTCTACGCGAGGGATTACGGTAGTACTTATTTGTGGAGTATTCTTGGGCACGTGTTTCTACAATTATCCTAACTATTATCAGTATACAAAATGTAGTTGGCTTTTCTCGCCTTACAGTTGTTCCGGAAAGACTTGATCAGTGCAATGAAACTGGCTGACACGGACACTCTAAATGAGGAAGATTTCTTTCTGATATCTGACCCATGGCGACAGGAGTGGGAGAGGGGTGTCCAGGTCCCTGTCAATCCTGACAACATTCCGGTTGCTAATGGGAGGTATGTATCAACTTTAATAGTTAGATGGTCAGTTGGAGCTGAAAAGGAAGCACCATGGTCTGAACGCCTTATCCCAAAATACATTTTCTTCTCCCTTCTAATTGTAGGGTCGTCACCGAAAACAAGCAACGATTTGGAGGGTATGGATTCAAAATGTAAGTGATTTTAATTGTCCTTCAGATTTATAATGCAGTTTACCGGTACTTGAATATTTTGACTTACCATCAGTCCCATTTTTGAAGGCACATAAAACGTATGGTTTAGATTTAATTGAATTAAAACAAGCCTAGTCATTACCCAGGCTTATTAATTAGTACATCCATCTGATACATTGTTATAATGTTCCTATCAATTCTTTACAGTCCACGGAAGTTGATGCATGCGATGCAGGATGATGGTTTCAAACAAGGGATCCATGAGCTTCATGAGATGCACAAATTGGCAGAACAAGTGTGTCGATATGACTTGGACGATCAGGATGTACAATGGCTCATCTCTGTCAATGAAGAGCGGGATACATGGAGTAAGTAGCACAGAGTGACTAATTATCTTATTGGCTCAGAGGCTACTGTGCGTATATACCGCTGGGTTGGCAGCACCGCTTTATAAGTCGTTGGTGACAATTTTTTTTTTATCAATAATTAGAAATATAAAACTTTTATCGGAAATCAAAATTTCCGTGTTGTCACTTCCACTATCCCCAAAAATCCACCCACCCCCCAAAAAAAACAATAAAAAAAAAAAAAACACTCTTCATGACATCATGAAACTCGCACCAAAACAAAAAAAAGAAAAGTGATAATGCTTGACTTTGCTCCGTGAGACTTCTCCATAGGCTCAACTTCTAGTAGGACTTCTGGAACAAAGACTTCTCTCTATATTCCTATCTTAACCAAGATGGACCCTTGCAAGGTCTCTGATTTTAAGACTCGCTGACATGGGGTCCACATTTTGACAGGCATGACAATTAATTCTACGATGTATTCTTTCAGGTGAGACTATTATTGAAGAGTGGCAGATGGAAAAGGTCATGGAGGAGTTAGAAACCCAGGTAATGTGAGCTACTGTAAACATAGAAACCTTGGCTCAGGTAAACTTTCACGCACCTAGTAGAGATAGCCATTTCCACACAATCATACTTTCACGCACCTGCTATTGATGAGGTGTGTGTGTGTGTGGGGGGGGGGGGGGTCCTAAAGTGGCGAACTATGATTTTGAGTAGCCTTTGGGGAGGTACAGGGACGTCCAGGCAGCCCCAGACCCACCCCGCCTAGCTATTACACCTCTCCCTGCCTGCTGCTGAAAGCTGACACCATATTACTAGGTGTTGGGCGTCGTGGGGGTGGGGCAGTGTTGGGTAGAACAACTCAGTTAAATTGAGTACAAACAATGTTCATATAACAATTACTTTGATAATCGTTTACAAGAGCAGACAATATGAGTGCATCTGTCGTATATAGAATGATTAGGCTTTTCTATCTTTTTCATACCCATGGTGGGAGGAGGTACCACCAATTGACTTTATACACATCGATGACCACACTTATCTTGTTCAAACCCCACCGCCTATTCTCCCTAGAGCTCAAAGAAATTGGTACTCTTTCAGTGATGTGGGCAAACTACTGCAAAATGGACGATTCCCAACTATATGAACAAAAGCATTCACAAAAAATTTTAAAAATTTAAAATTCTCTAAATCGCAAGTGTATGCATTAATTTTCCCAGACCAACCCTCAATGTAAAAAAAAAAAAAAAATTTACCTGGCCTATACACCAAGAACAATTGATTGTATTGTTGAAGCAATCCAGTTCAGAGCCAATACATTGTATATTGTTGCCAACTTGAAGAGGCTCCTGCAGAAGGACTCCCAACTTGATGATAGGGCGCTACTAGGTATAAATAAATTGTGTCCTGAAGAAGGGTCGAAAGATCCGAAACGTCGACCAGTGAAACATAAATTTTGCTGTTTGTGATTTTTTATTAGCCTAAAGAAAACCTGGAGAGGGTTTAGGGAATATTTCACCCTTCTCAATTTTCTTTTTATTGTGTTGGCATAGGCAAACCTTGCATATTTGGGATGGTAGTGGACGGTTTTATGGGAGGGGTGGCAGGAAATACTCAGTTGTCTTTCTAATTTTGAGGAGTGGCCCACTGACATTAGTTGGTATTTGTTAATCATAGAGAGTAGCAATAAATGTACTGCATTCAGCATTATAAATGAGCCATGCAAGAGCACCCCTCTTTTTTGACGGCACTTTGAGCCTTAGAATTAACCTCTTAGAGTTGTTGACGATTGTCATTGCCTTAGGTTTCAGGTTCAAAATGATCTCATTGATTTCCATCGGCAGGGATGTAAGTTTTTGAGAATTCTATCTGATTTCAGAATTTTCCAAATCCAACACGTCAATAGATTTGCCCAAATTTCCTTTCTTAATTTATTGATTTGCAGTGTTTTAAAATAAATTTGGAATTTCTATGTACAGTTTCAGAATTTGACATACACTCTGACTTACATCCCTGCATCTGTTTTTCTCTGCATGCTAGTCATATAACTGGTTATCTTGCAGTGCCATGCCAACATGCAGGTAATGATCAAGACTGTAGAAGGACTGGGGATTGAATATGACGAAAACGTGGTGTGTGATGTGTGCCGCTCGGTAAGTCCCTCATTAAGACTTTGTTTCGGTTGATAATAAAATACATGTATTTTCCCCACAAAATCTAGTCTTTTAGCAGATTCATTTGTGATGTGGAGAAGCCACAAGATTAGAAGGGGTATTACGTTTCTTTTTAAGTATGCACTTTCATAGCAAATGGGCTGTAACAAATGCTTACCAACCATAGATCAATCTTAGGCCAAAAAAAAAAAGTTTGTTTCCGGTTGCCCGACCAACCTCAGCTCAATAGGGCCAACCTCAGAATTTTTTAAAGATTTTTTCATATTTTTCCTGATTTTTTGAAGATTTATTCAAAAATCTTGAAGATTCCTCTCAAAAATGGTTACTTGACATGTATACACATATTTAACTTAAAAGAGTTATAAGAGTTGGGTAAAAATACACACCCATTCAGTGCCTCTGATTAGTAGCTTAACAGTGAGAAAAAAATTAGACGTTTTTAGGCCTATGTTAAATCCCATAGGTGGTGCAAAAAAACTAAACTTTCCCGCCTTTTTGGTCCGGAGTGGTGCGGATAATTGATGAATGTTGATGAATTTGCCATCATTCGATTCGTCCGCGTGTCTCTATTGTCGTAAAAAGGGTCGTTATTAATTTTTTTTTAATTATTCTGTTATAATATTGAAATATGATACAGAAGGGCAAAAGCATATCATTTGAATCGATATGTTTGATTAAAAATGTAAAAAATTACGTGTTCGCCCTGTCGTTAATTCGCATCACAAAGCCGTGGACGTGCAAATTGACCTAAATAACCAAGGAAATTGGGTCGGGCATGCGCAGACAGAACCAAAATCCAACATGGCGGACAGCAAGACGATCGATTTGTGGGGCTATAACACTAAAAAGATAGGGTATATTTGATTCAATTCGATTGATATTGCCAAAGACGCATGGATTATATTCAAAAAGCCATTAATTTCAAGTTAAATCGATAGAATATATCATTTCTCCGTCGAAAATGCGACTTCCGGCAAGGAGGGGTCACGCATGCGCACAGAACATCAAAATCCAATATGGTGGACAGCGAGACTATCGAATCACGGTGCCATCGAAACTGCTGGATTATAACAAAATGGAGGAGAATGTCAGTGTCCCATGCCTTTTTATGGTTAATCTGCATCCTTTTTCAACACCTCCTGATATGGTGCAATGTTTAACTTGCCAGGAGAGGAGTTATTTGCCAATGAAACATACAAGCGATAATGGATACATTCTCCATAGGCTTAACCATTGACAGTGATAATGCTCGAAGAAAACATGAGGTTAGTATCAGAAGGGGACTAAAAGAAGAGATTAAGTGCCCTTTCGAGTTACTTGCATTGCAAAATGCTGTCCTATATTTTCCAATCATTTTCTCATATCCCATGCAGGAAATGAACATTTCTCACACCCACCAGTGAAAACCCAGCAAAGAATGTCTACATGAGACCTTGGACCAAAAAATAAAAGAAAAATCCGACCTACCGACCTCAACGTTGTGGACCATGTTACCGGAAACATAGCTTTTTTTCTTTGTTGGCCTTATGTTCCTTCGTGTTCCTTATGTATTGATAATACTCATTACTGCTAGAACCGGCCTTCAATACAAGTCTTTTCTTTTCCAGCCGGAAAGTGAGGACTCAAATGAAATGGTTTTCTGTGATCAATGTGACATATGTGTTCACCAAGTAAGTTACCTTTCATTGCCTACTTTGTATTCGAGAATTGTTGTTATCTACTGTAAAATTGCTTAGTAAAGCAAATTACTATATCCATTGCTGGTATGAATTCAGAATATCTTAACGAGACTACCGGTGATAGAAAATTGGCAAATGTCGTATTACCTGGTACGTGTTTGTTGTACATTTACGGAAACCAATACCAAAACTGGATTACCTCTTTCCAGGCCTGCTACGGTATACAATCCATACCAGAAGGGAACTGGATGTGCCGGATCTGCACGTTAGGTGTCCGACCAACTTGTGTATTGTGTCCCAAGACCGGTGGTGCCATGAAAAGTACAAAGTAAGTTAAGATACCATAGTCATTCTAATAAGCGCACCTGCTCTAATAAGTGCACCCCCCTCCTTTTTGGCCCCGAGCCTGGTGTAAAATCAGTCAAATGAAGTGTAAAAATCAAGATTTTTAGGGGGGAAACATCGATTTTAGGCTTTTGGGGGTGCGCTTTTTAGAATTAATTTTTCTGATAGGGCTTTGAACATCTAACAATTAATTTTCCGCACAGGTGTGCTTATTTAATAGAATGAATACGATAACCTGAACTGACAAAGCTACCTTTTAATACATGTATATTGTTCATAAATTCAATCAGCCATAAATATAGGTCTTGACAACAATTTTGCAATGTACCGATATGTTTATGAAAGAATGTTTTCAGGGTTTCCACTTATTTCAGTCCTTTTGATGTTGCAAAGGTCTAAACACATTCCTATACACAAACTATATTTGAAGGGTCATGATACTAGTAGAGATTTTAGGGATATTTTTGCTCAGTTGTATTCCTTCGTGTTCAAGAATAACATACCTAAATCTCAACAAGAACCATAAAATGTGATTTTGTTGCAACAGGAGTGGCAGCAAATGGGCTCATGTCAGTTGTTCACTGTGGATTCCTGAGGTGAGCATCGGATGCCCCGAGAAGATGGAACCTATCACTAGAATTTCTCAAATACCGGTAAGGAAGTTTGGCTTTTTAAAATTGTAATAATGTGTAATGATTGGAAGCGGGGTCTGAGAATATTGACTTGTTCAAAGAGTGGTCATGCACGTTTTTGGTCAAGAAGGTAGCATAGTGATAGAAGTCTTCAGGGGCTTTCCTGATTTCAGGAATTTTTCAAATTCCAAAGAAATGTACAGTCCTGTACAAAACCTACATTAAATAGGTTTTCATTGAGCATTTTAGGGATATTTATTGTTCACTTTCTCCTTCCTGGAAGTCCACAATTGCTCAACAATTATTGGCTATGATTCACTCTAACCCACTGTTATTGAGTGAAAACTATATGATAGTTAAAGCAATATGGTCAAGATATCGATCCATGTCTGTTCAAGGATACATTCAAATAAGTTGCGACCAACTTCTTGTGAAAAGGAGAAGATTAAGATTTTATTGACAGGGTAAAGGATATAATATGTCATGTAAATGAAAAGAACCACAAGTATTGTCAGAATGCTAGAGTGATGTCTTTAAATGAATCAGGTTTACCTTTCAGTCAAGTCGGTGGGCCTTGATATGCTCGTTGTGTCGAGAACGGACAGGAGCATGTATTCAGTGTTCTGTGAAGACATGCAAAACGGCATTCCATGTTACATGTGCCTTCCAGCACGGGCTTGAGATGAAAACCGTTCTCGAAGAGGACGATGAAGAAATCCAACTCAAGGTATGTACCTGGTTGGTCAAGATATGAAATTCTCAGAGAAGATAATTGACCGAACCTGAAACGAAAGCATAGATACCTGTGAAAGTTATCCTTTGTCATAACTTATTCACATTTTTTGGGAGAAGTTAGTAATTAGCCTATGGTAACACCCAGTCCATAAGCCACACCCTGAGTTGAAGGAAATGCTATGAAGGGCAGATGGGGCTTGGATTTCAAGCAGTTTTAAACTGTTTGATAGTATACCCGCGGCTCCTATTCTAGCCTGCCATATAAGGCGTACTAAGGTTCATCCTTATAATGGGTATCGGGATAAATATGATGTGTTGCCGCCCTCATTAGCCCTTGTAATTTAAATAAAAATTGCCAAAAAATGTTTGTCAAATCTATTTAAACACTTATCCAGGCTTACTGTGGGAAGCACACTAAGAAGAGAGCAGAGGCAGATGGTGGTACTCCCCGGAAAGATCCCTTCTTAACATCTACAGGTTCTCCGAAGAAGGAATGTGAAATGACGGAGGAAGAAAAGACAGAGCTTCGATCACATAGGTGAGTTCATGCAGCAGTTCATAAAATACCATAAACATGTCAAAATGAAAACTAATACGGCATAAAATACCATAAACATGTCAAAATGAAAACTAATACGGGATGATGGTCTGTAGCCTTGATTTGCTTTCCATGAAGGGATGCTCTTTGCTTGTTATACATTTTGAATGTTCTTCATATTGGATAGGGAAGGTCGGTACAGGAAAATGCTTTATATGATATATTGTTTTTGTCTTCGTAGGTTAAAAAAGTTGGCTGAGGAGTTCTATACATGTGTAAAAATACCCGAGGTTGCTAAAACTACGCAAATGGGAGAGGAGGCTGTTGATTTTATCTATAACTACTGGATATTGAAACGCAAGGTAAGGATCATATACACAACCTCTAGACCAATTAATGCTAAGTAATTGACCGAGGCCCATGTCAAAATATCGTGTCATCCATATTATTGTTATCGATGCTCCCTTACAAATTTAAAACTATGAAAGACCCATTTTACTGAAATTTCTTAAGTTTCTTGTCAAGTCACTGGTAATGGATGTGTTTTACGAATTGTTTTCAGTCAAATTTCAACAAACCTCTTTTGACGCCAAAAACTGAAGAGGAAGATCTTTTGTCAAAGCAACAAGAAGACTGCTTAATTGCAAGGATGAAAATGTTTGTGCAGTTGCGACAGGACCTTGAACGGGTATGTATCTACTTTGGCTACATGTTTTTATATGTAATCACCCATTATACAAACTAGAGATGAAGCCTATCATCAGTGATACACTACCGGTAACTTTGTCTGATTCATACATATTTCAAATGTTCTGTTTCATGTTATGATGTTGGTTGGAATTGTTGTTATGACTAATTACTGCTATTGCAGGTGCGCAACTTGTGCTATATGGTGAACCGGAGGGAGAAAATGTCACGAACCCTTAATCGTCTCAAGGAGGAAGTCTTCAGACGACAGGTTCGTGTCATGAACCAGGACCCACCGATCACAGACCTAGTTGAGTTGAAAGCTGTGGTGACAGCACATAGGTCTAGTGGTCAGCTCTTTGATGACTACGACTTTATCTTCAAGGCGGCAGAGGATGATTGTGGTGGGCTACCACTCATCACTGAGCCCATTGACCACCAGCTAGATGTAGTTCGCCCTCGTCCTCCTGGTAGGCCGAAGGTGACTAGCACACTGGGCCACATAGCAGGGGGACTGAACAACCACCGTCGAGGTGGACGGCCCCGCCAACACGCGATAGGCAACAAGAACAGGGACCTTCTACAGTCACGCCTTCACCGCCAACGTAAGCGGAGGCTTGAACATGACAAGGAACAGGTAGACCCAAGGAAATTGGGTGGAACTGAGATGATCAGGCGGCGTCATTCTGATCAGAAATGGACAACTAGTCAGGAAAAGGTGTCAGCTGATACGCGGCGATCATTGCTAAATCGCCGACGGTTAAGTGACTCAAACATTGCCCGTCAAAAGCAACGGATAGGAAAGTTTGAGAAGCGTACCAGTTTAGGTAGAGCTCGCACTCAGCAGAAACGGTTGTCCAGTGGCATAGGTATTGTATCACCAGTGGCTGTGGACAAAGCCAGTGTTGAATCTGCTGAGAAAACTGTGAATGGAAATCCAGTTGTAGAAGAAAGTGTTGTAGAAAAGAATTCTGTGAAGCCTGAGGCAAATGGCGTCCTGCCTAACAGGAAGCTGGTGATTGGCCAAAGCATCAGAGAGCGTGTGCAGAGCCGACTTCATAGGACTTTAAGCATGAACGGCCTTCAAGATCAGGCACAACTTAAAATAGACAATTACTTCAAATCTGTAGAGGAAAGTGGACTAGAGCCAGTTAAGCCTCGTGGGGACAGACTGACACCTTCTAAAGACATCCTAGAGACACGGCAGTTGGATAAAGAAACGGTGAAGCAAGAAAGTCAGCGCTTCAAGGAAGGTGTGTTTGCCACAATGAGTGATGCTGGAGATGCAGTTAACGAACCCAATAGATGTACAGAGAAATTGAAGGAAAGCAATTCTTCCAAGCAACTTGAAACAGATTCAGCTGAGCAAGCCATCCCCGAAACACGTGCCAAAAGGAGAAAAATCGAGTCTGACCTTGAGTCTGACTCCAACATGAGTGAAAAACTCTATGAGACTGTTGATGGTGAGGTGAGCATTAGATCTAGTCGGGACACTACTCCTGACCGGGAAAGTGCTGGCATCACCAGGCGCAGCAGTCGTAAGGGTCTTGACTTACAGCGACTCTCTGTTCAGAAGACACTCAACCGTGATCTGAGAGCTCATAAAAGGTCGCAGCAAAGTGAAGGTACAGAGGACTCTGCACAAGCCAATGCTGAGACTGATAGTGAGTATGCAGACAGTGATAGCAGCAGCTATGCACCAAGAACAAGGCGCTCAAAGGCAGCAGTAACGGAGACCTTGGAAACTGCATCTGTTGACAGTGTTACTTCATCCGGCAGCAAACGCAGCACTAGATCTCGAACAAACAGTGAGCATGTAAAACCAAGTTAACACACCTTTCATCATAGAGGCCATTATAAAACCAAGTGATCGAATCAGTTGCTGTATGTAGGTTATGATGTACAGTTCAAGCAATATTTTGAGCTTCCTTTTAGCTTATGTGAGCATGTAAATATGCACTTGTGTATTCTAGATTTGGCGCATTTCTCTCTAAGGGCTTATAAAAACTCAGTTTAAAATGCAATGTAAATTTCTAGAACGTTGAACCATCCCAATGAAAACTGATTTGATATTGTACCAGATTGCTGAATTATAATAGGTGAATCGCTAAAAGTAAAAGGTGTGTTTCGAGGACCAAAATATGTGTACTTGCATACAAAATTTGATCACCCTATGTTTTTTCTATCCCCCCCCCCCTCAAATAACAAAGTAATGTGCAGGTTGAAATGAGCAGATTTTAATCCTCTAAACAACATTCTAAAGTAGTATTGATTTTAATATGTATGTTGTATTGAAGAAAATAACTTAAGTTATTCACTGGTGAAATAGCCTTACCATGCCCTTTTTTTCGTGCCATGTATTTACTTTTTATTATCGACACAAATGGTAGCAGGTCACGTCCGTGTCATAATCGTTGAGACCTCTGTACATTCATTGGACCAATATGTTTTACCAGTTGCGTTGGTAAAAAGTAGGCTGGTACATTTTAATTTTTGGTCTTCTTTTGGAAGATATTGTGTATATGTGTGTTAACTGAGTGAAATCTGTCGAGATTGAACTTCGAGCCTGAGAGGCAACGTATTGGTAATGTGTCCTTTGTGTGTTGAACCAACATATTTTCCAATCAATATTTGGTCGTGATTTTGATAGTGTTTGGGAGCCGCAATTCATGAAAGGCGATAAAAGTGTGCTAGCCGGTATTGCAGGGATATAAGTCTTCAGATTTTATCAGGATTTCCTGTTGTCTGAAATTTTTGTATGACATTTATTTTCAATACACAAGTGGTAGGGCAAGTCGTTTGGAAAAATAGGCTTTTTATATCAAGTAAATGTGTGGCTTCCTGATTTTTTTTAGTGGGTATTACCATATGACTTGTTGCGTCTGTAAAATGTTAAATGATATGTAGTATTTGGCTTAGTTGGGTGTCACCCATTGTTATGTCTCTGTACTTTATGGCTATGAAGTAACATCTGAAACTGAAGTCTTAAGTCTACTGAATGATATTACACATATATTTCTCAGGCTTGCCCCCTCCTTTCTACTTCATACCAAATAGAACATTTGGACCTGGTGTGAAATTCATATGTTTTGGTACAATCTGGCCTGCTGTTGATAGTACCGTAATCTCCCGCGTATAAGGTGCGTCTTATATGAGGGGTTTTAGTTCTTCCTGGATCCACAAGGGGGACACCAAGATATGTTACACTCCCCCTAACTAAAAAAAAATAACATAGGGCGATTCAAGGGGGTGTGGGGGGCCCTAGCCACACATAGCATTTTGAATTTTGAAAATCCATTCAGTAGAACCAAAGTTATGATTTTTTGATTTTTTTTACTATTCTTCAACTGTAGGTGCGCCTTATACGCGAGGTGCGCCTTATACGCGGTATATGGGTTACAGAGGTAATCAATCACAAAATTGGCATTTTGTCTAAAGTATTGTGTCGAAATAACTTTTAATGCGTCATCTTATTGAGTGCATCCTTGAAGAACATCAATGTTAGGTGAGAAGGTATATTTTCTGCCAGAGCTGTGCTGGCGAGTGTTGTCTACCTTGGTTGAAGCTGGGTGAACGACATGTAGGGTTGTGTGTGGCAATTAACGTGTAAGTGAGATGTTGACTCTGGTATACGAAGAAGTCTGTCTGTAAAGGAGCTATTGTTGATACTGCAGCGTTGCCAATAATGCAAGAACGAATTCACTGAAGCTGTTTATGTATAGTGTACAGAATTAAATAATGAAAATATTCATCATAGTCATGGTTACATTCCCCAAGTGCATGTTGCCCAGTGAGTTTTTGTTCTTAGTGTGAAAAGGGGTGGTAATAATGTCACTTTCTAGTCTCAGGCTGATCTGAAAATGTTATGGTAGCACAACATCGTTTAACCCCTTGGCGTTAGAAAATACAAGCTGTATATTGGACAAGAAAAGAGGTGTATTTATAATTGTCATGTAGCAGAAAATGGGAAGAATAAAGTATTAGGCAGTGTTTTCTATGTCATCAGAGGGTACTATGTCAACTAGTTAACGCGTAGAAGGCGCACCCACAACTCAGGGAAGGCAGGTCCACGTAGCAGGGGCATCTGCTGAGCCTGAGTCTAATATTTGAAAAACCCGCATATAAGGCGCACCCCTAACTGAAGGAGCATGGTCCACACAAGGGACCCATCCTAAAGGGGCATTTCAAATATTGTCTATAGATACCAACACCCCAACTGGTCATGTATTTTCTTTAACCAAAGAAAAGGTGTAGTCTAACCCATGGTGCTGTAAATACCCTTATGGCAGGATCATTGATTATAATGCTGCATGGATTCTCTTGGTTAATAGGTCAATAATAAAATTAACAAAGCTCTCAGTCAGTGGGGTGTACATATATTTCCAAACAGTTTTATGGTGAGCAGAATAGCATGCATCACTCAGCAGTTTAAGGGGATTTAGAGCACCATGGGTTAGACTACACCTCACCCATGACTGTGTACATCAGGCTGATTTGGAATTAGGAGTGCCCCGCGTATAAGGCGCACCCCCAACTCAAGGCCATCGACCTCCCACGTATAAGACCCACTCACCATTTGATTCGCGTATAAGATGCGCCTTATACGTGGGAGATTACAGTATGATGCATAGTAAAACTAACTGCTATTGAGACCACCTCTGGGTTGGGGCAAGGTGGTTCAAAGGTAATACATTTATTTACAGGCACGTTACAGATCCTCTACAATATTATAACAATCCGATTGTTGAAAATGCATATTGGGTTATCATTGAATTTCGGTAAATCTAAATTTATGGCACCACAAACGCCAATTCTATCGTTGAAGAATTAGGGTCCTGTTGCAAGAGAAGTATGGAGTGAAATTTCACAAATTCCACATTTGTATATTGGGTTTGCTGGGTGCAAACATAAGGCTATACATAGGAGCTTAGGGAGTGATCATTTGTTAACAGAGGGGGCTGATGGGTTTGAGGGGGGTCAGAATTTTTCGACCCCTTGACCTGGGGGGGGGAGAATTTTTTCAACCCCTCTGATGGGGGGGGGGGGTCAAAATAATTTCACATGTTTTCAGTGGAAAACCCCGTGCCTTACTATAGTTAAAAGGGCACATTCGTGCATGATTTTCAGCCCTTATGGGGAGATCGATTTTTTTTTTCGCGAGTGCGCAAGCAAACCCACCAGCAAAGTTGTTAAAAAATGATCACTCCCTTAGGTCCTGCTATATCATAATAACATGGGTGGGTTCTATTTATTTCTTGTTTTCTCACAGGGAAATGCGTGTTGTGAATTTCTACTGAAACTGTAAATACATCATGAACATTGTAAGTAGATGAAGAATAAACTGCCATTTTGAACGCATGATATTTTTGTTGCGTGTAATGTATGTGTTTTTTACTTTTGAAAAGATATTAAAATGGGAGTCATGAAACGGTGGTGACACTTGGTCATTATGTTGCATGAAAGAGCATTGGTTGAATAAATTTCTGGAGCCAAATCATTCATCACTCTTGGGAAAACTGTTAAAATGAAAACAAAGGATCATAAACAAACAGCAGCAATATAGTTTTGACCTCCCACTCACATCCAAGTTGATAAACAATGACCATTCCCATATAGCAGCCTGAACCCCCAAAAAAATCCCCGAGCCTTGCTCACATAGAAAGCTCTACATTAACTAGTAATTTGGGGTGTTGAAACAAATAACTGAATTCAGCATTAAGATAGAAGTTCCTTGACTGTAGTTATAACACTGCTGGGCGAAGTCAGAGTGCATTATCCTGAATGCTGCATTCTGATTGGCTGATTGACCGTGCATTATCTAGATGGATAATGCACTCCTGGCAAAGGAGGTTAACTTCATCTCACCTTTAGACTTCACAATTGATATTCCCGTGTTGTCAGGTGGCTGATTCCATGTTATAATGGAAATAATGCACTTGGACACAGGGATGTAAGTCTTCAGGTTCTATCAGGATTTCCTGATTTCTGAAAATTTTGAATGACAAGTATTTTCCTTGATATGCAAGTGGTAGGAGGGCTGTTTGGTAAAATAGAAGCTTTTAATATCAAGTAAACATGGCTGTCTGATTTTTGCCCATGCCTATAAGGCCCCGAGATGTCTCAATACAGTCTAGAGCACTCCCACAGCCATGCCCTGTGCATTATTCCCTAAATAGTATCAATGGATTGCTGTAGAAATGCTTATCACATAGGATTTCAAGTCAAATCAATCTAGAACTGTGTGACCACCTACCACAAGATCTGTTCTCCATGGCTGCCTCTGCCTGTCAGTTTTTAAATCAGGAGAAGAAAGGAAAGGGAGGGAAATTTGAAATGTACCAATCAGAATACTACATAGTGTCATTGTGCGTGAAGTTGTGTCATGGTGAGTGAGTCACACAGTCTGTCATGCTTATGTTGGACAAAGCATCTGCCCATATTATCACTCAATACAGAGTTTTTTTTTAACCAGCCTATGAAGAATTCTTGTATATTTGCTCTTATCAGCTGTGACCTAGCTGATCACTAGACATTAAACCTTCATATCCTACCAAACCAGGACCAACAGATACTTAGATATCATGTAAAATGTGGGTAATTCCAACTTAGTGCTATATCCCATAGACAAACCAAATTTGCTATTATGTCTAATATATGTACAAAATCAGATATTAAGAGAGTATTGAATGGGCTAACGGGCACCGAAGTTACGATATCCTA
Organism: Acholoe squamosa; assembly: GCA_949317995.1. Lineage (NCBI taxonomy): Eukaryota > Metazoa > Annelida > Polychaeta > Phyllodocida > Polynoidae > Acholoe > Acholoe squamosa. Next base: position 24,722,782 of record OX439042.1, read on the forward strand.
TGATACACTGAATTCGGTGCCATCCCCCACCCCCATTCTCAAAATTGAGGATCCGTTCCTGGACCCTGATTCGCTAAGACAGTAATCGTTACGGGACCCTTTTACGTGACTTGGCTACAACCTATCCTGCATTGGCTCCACGATTTCCAAATATGCCCCCCCGTTGTTAAAAATTGATCACTCCCTAGGTACTCTTGAATCTACTAGCAGCTGCTACTTGTGTCAGAAATCAAAATTCTATACCAAGTCAGGGAGTGTATTCATATTAGATTCTCCCCTATGAACACTGCCTGCACGAATACGGATGGCTGTGTGAGTTTGTCATATTTATTAGCTTGCAGGTGTCTTCTAGTTGCTTGAAGGAAATACTACGCTCATGCTTTACGTCTCTCAGCTGTTCATTCATAAACAAGTTTCCCGCAATCTGACGTCACGCACATGCTGCATAATAACACAGGCATGTGCACTAGGCCACATATAGCGCGCGCTTTGACTTATTACACACGGAAAGTACCCTAAAGAGCGCGCGCCCCTGACCTAAATTATGTACATTGAAAAGACTTCTGCTCATGGAGGCTGTTCCAATAACTTCCCCGTGAGATTAACAATTCCAACCTGCATACCAGTCAAATGTTCAATTTTCAGTGTCTGCTTGGTCACCAAATGAGTTGATAAATATTGTTCAAGAGAAGCCTGCAGTGGTGTAAAATTTCTAGACTCTAAAAGTGGTACGAGAAACTGTCCCCTATCTCCCTGTGGAGGGGGTGTGTTCTCAGAACAGCACGGATTACGAACATGGCGGCGTGAAGATCCCGACTGATCGGTGCGCAAAGAAAATATGGCAAAAGTGCAGCCTCCGCCGCGTAGGGTAAGCATTATCTTTACACCTTAGGAACCCAAATACATTAAGCTATTCATTCGATTCTTTACGTGGGCACGCACAAGTATGTAATCATTTTTCACGCGATTTTCAGGTGAAGCACTCAGTCGCCCTCAAAGACGTCCACAGCGAACAGCTCTCAAAGCTACAGCGTAAACATCAACAAGAGTCGGAGCTACTGGAAGACTTACGGTAAGTGAATACTGTATAGTCGTAGGGACGACTGACTCCAGTACACTACCCCTGCATGTGGTGGGAAAGGTTGAGGGTTTTTACTGTCATAGAATCTCTCAACTGTTCCCCTGGGTAATGCACTGAGCTTTGCCCGTGTAGCCTGTAGGGTAGTAAAACCCAGTTTTAGTTAATACTTGCATGAGTGAATCCATCCCTGGCACCTAGCTGTTATCGACCCTGGGTCTGGCCAGCATCTATGAAGGGTTCAGGGCTAAACCAACTGGAAGCTGGCTTCATTGTCCAAACAAGAAATTGCTACAGTATTCAGCATCACTTAAAATTCACTCCAGAACCCCATGCATCTATCTGCTTTGATTATTAAAGCCAATAAAGGTCGTAGATTTGGGGGAGGGGTACTAAAATCTGCCATCATGCCTGGCCCTAAAAAAAAGTTACCATGTCCCATTTTGAATTCAAGGTGTATGGTATTCATGTGACATGTAAGTTGTAACCAAATTGAATTGAGTGGTCCAGACCGATTTGAATAGAATAACTCCAATACCCTTGCCTTGGCATCGATGCTTAAGTTTTAACAGGGTAGAAAATGTTAGTCTACAATTAGACATACCGGTAATTCAATACAGAAAGAATGCCATTCTGAATGAAGAATGGACATAGCATGCAGTAAATCTGTGGACGGACTTATTGATACACATGTACAATCTGTTCATTTCCATCGATCTTTAGATGCAATCAATAGTCTAATAATGTCTACTTGGTTAGGTAGTTTTTTATAGATTTGTTTGGAGTGGTCCTACTCGAGGTCGGCGTGGACGTTGCCCATACACGTCATTCACCCTGCTCCCAGTCAATCAATAGTCATGATTGCCTTACATCAGAGCCTGCTCTATCGGCATTCCCACCCACCCACATCACTGCCCTGGGGACCTGTCCATCTGGTCACCTCACCTCCCACCCTGCCACGCCCCCTCTGTCATACACACCGCTAGTTAGCACAGATTGACACTGCTCTGTTCCACAACACAGATTTACCCATCCATGGGAGCAGTACATGTACAGGCTCACATACATTATTCAGGCTGCACACTGGGGAAGTGTCGCTTAAGGATATTATGTTGCCCAAGTGGTCCGCCCCTATGTTACATCATGTGGTAATGATGTATAATGTGGCCAGCTGACAAGGTAACATGCACTGCGTGCTAATGAGACAAAACTCCAGTTGTTCAGTCACTTCCATTTTTGATTCTTAATCCTTTAAGAAGAATCCTTTAAGAACATGACTCTTCAAGCCTTCATGTTCTGCTGTACGTGTTGTCATGAAGATGCACCAATACAATCATATTGAGGGATTCCCTAGCTTTTGCATTCCTGTATCACCGTCAAGGATCAGCATGATGCAGCAACAGTGTTGAGTCATTCGCTCGCACTGCATTCATGCATCATGAAGATGAAGGGTAATATTGTAGGGTATCGATGCACCATGTGGTCATTAATGACGAGAAAAGCTTGTGTATTCGCCGCATCCACATATAAACTGGTTTATGGTAAGGGCTGTCTCAAAGGTTAAGAGTCATGCCTCAGTTGTAGCATAGACCCGTATGGGAGTCGGAGATATGAACCTCCTCACAAAAATCATATTCCTCTATTCCTATCAGATTTACCGGCATTCAAACAAAACAAAATACCTTACTCATCTTTTGATATTACCCAGGATATTATTCTTATAGCCCGTAGCTGCGGTGTAATTAAGCTCATTGTACTTGATAAACGCACATACTAATTAGTTAATGCAGCAATTTGAAACACAGGAAGTATTTTTTTGTCTGTCTCCATATCTGGCAATTGGTTAAATACTAGTAATTTGGTCATGAATTTGTCTCCTCGCGATTATACACACAGAAATTATGGCCTTGGGTTGCAGCTTGACATAAATAAGTAGCAACGTTGGATGAGGGCATAGTGAATATCTGATGCTTTTTGTGTGCCTCTGTTTTGTACAGCCCAGATTTGAAAGGGTATATTTTATTGCTTAGTAGTAGTCTGATCATGGTATTTCAAGGTCAGAAATGATATAGGGATTTGATGTGTATACACCGATGCAGCCCATAGTTATACACGGCACTTTTGCAGTAAGTCTAGTATGCAAATAATCAACATCAGTGGAAATCAAGGGTTGTGCATCAAAAGGTCTAATATTGAGCTAATTGGTAAGTTCTCACTTTTCTTCACCCCAGACCTCCCCGTTTTTCCTCCTTAACCATCCCAGGCTCTGCCTACCTACTTGTACCACTTCCCACCGTTTTTGCCTGCTGGGACCACCAGCAGGTAGAGAGAAGGAAGGTCCTGGAGAACTGACCCAGGAGGTCTAGCCTAGTGCGGCCCTGGAGCAGTAAGCTGTTTTTGTTGGTGTATGTGAAGACGGCGTGCAGCCCGACGTGCAGCATGACCAGGTAGGGGCTGCAGGTAACACAGGAGCACTGAGCAGTAGGAGGCCTCCATGCTGCACGGCCGGGAGCAGCACAACACGCACCTACATGTGAGGGATGTAGGTGGGTGCACCTTGGTACCTGGTAACATACATATACCTACTGTAGGTCACCCAAGTGTTCCTCTACTCAGTGATGATACGGAGATGGTGCTTTAAAAGGTTCTACCTATATACACCATATTAAAACTTAGGGACCTATTGAGAGATGTACGGCCAAAATTTACCTCCAGAGTACTACCATCCCTCCCCTTACATGTGTACATATATAAGATGTGTTTTCTTTTGTGTAGGAAGTGGATTTTCGTTCAGCGTATATTATGGAAGCTAGGTGTACAGTTCAGCCAGCGATAGGGAACATGCCATGTATGCGACCTGCCTCATTTCACGAAAACTCAAAGAAATCTGACTCTCCCTCATTTTCTCACAGGTGCAAAACTATGTTCGGCATTTCATATTTCACCCAGTCGGAGTAATTCTATACACCTGTAACTTGGGGGGATGTTGCATGACTTCTGGCAAAACAGATTGGCAGTTACTGCCTTTTTCCCATTTCATATAATCCACTCCTGTAAATCCTGGAAGCAGTTGGAAAGGCCATGCAGCCTTCACCATCAGTCATATTCCTCGGCAGGATAGGGATTTTTACTCTTTTTTACACAGAGATTGCAGACGCATGTCCATCACTGATTCCAGCTCGTTCAGGGCAGAGTGGAACAGATGAAAAGCCCTGGTTGTTTGGTGGTGGCGGTGCCTCAGCCAGCCGTACATCCTAGTGGGCCATTGATCTCGCTGTTCGAGGACCGACAGTAATGACACTCATTTCGTGGGCCCCAACCCAGCCTAGCTCCCCATACTGACTTTTACCTGAAAAAGGCCACATGTAGACCTTTTGATGAGACGGAAGTCAGCCATCTCAAAGTGCTCAGACTCAGGCTTTGGGTTTATCAGATTTATTTTTGAGCAGCTCCAAAAATGACTACCGTAATCTCCCGCGTATAAGGCGCACCTCGCGTATAAGGCGCACCTAGAGTTGAAGAATATTGTCAAAAAAATCAAAAAATCATAACTTTGGTTCTACTGAATGGATTTTCAAAATTCAAAAAACTATGTGTAGCTAGGGTCCCCCGCACCCCCTTGAAACCCCCTCTGTCATTTTTTTGAGGTAAGGGGAGTGTAACATATCAAAAGAAAGCTCTTTGTGTCCCCCTTTCGGATCCAGGAAGTACTAAAACCTCGCGTATAAGACGCGCCTTATACGCGGGAGATTACGGTAGCTCTAGTGGGAGCTCCCTCCACTCTGACTAGTCCTGATATTGACTATTAACATTTTACTATTGTACATACATATGCTATTCTTGGACTGACCAGCTTCTCACTGTGTGAGCAGATCTGAGCAGATGGAGTTTGTTAAAGGTCACAGCCTTCACTCCTCCAGGTGGTGTCACATGCACCCTAATGGTAGCTTAGTAGACACTGTACGACCGACCTCTGCTCCTCTCTCCACTCCCTAATTGACCACTGCCTTTCTTAATTGACAGCACACATCATGCAAGTTTAATCTGTGCACGTTCCACAAAGGTTACATATCCATAGGTGACAGGCACTTCGTCTGCTGTCTATCATGCTTTACAATATACACGATGAAGACATTTTATTTCATTTAATAAAATTCCTCACTGACGTCGGCCCTGTCATCAAAATGGTCATGAAACTTTATATCTATAAATAACTATTCAATAGAAATATGTCAATAAATCCATCAAATAGATGCTTCGAAATGGATATTTCTGAAATTGTTGGTTCACAATTGGACCGCATTTCCCTCGCCATGAAACGAGGGCAGTGGTATGTGCCCAGGGCATATTGCATACATTGTACCTGATGTACCTTTATTTGACGTTCAGGTACATCAGGTTCTCTTTTCTATGTTGCATATTTCATTACCAATTATAGGTATCATTATCAGGATTCTGTATCTAGTCAAGGACCAGTTTAGTGGTCTTAAAATAGAGGTCATCATGCTTACCCATCATTAGTGAGTACAGAGAATGGTCGTTACCATAGCGACAAGATAAACATCCGTAATTGCCAAAGAAGAAACCAATCACCATACATCATTCAGCGTTCCAAATAACAAGAGATATAACATGATGTATCATGATATTTTAATCTCATACTGTGCCCTTTGAAGCGCTTATTTTCAAACATATATTGGTAGAAGATACGTTGAGGATAAGAGACAATTTTTATGTAACACCCCATAAAGATAACACTTATCATAAATCATACATATACATGTATCATGGTACTTGGGTGAGATGGTACTTACGTCCACCGTGGGAGTCTATAGTTACTGGAGGGTGTTAGGAGATGTGGCCTATAATTAATGTACTCAGTGCAAACTGTCACGTCCATATATTGGTATTCACATGTTTATATCCGCAATAGCCCTAGCAATATCAGCCCCACCCCCATCGCCCCGCCCCCTACCCACCAATGATGTCAGATATATCCTATATACAATACACCATGTAATAGAAACTTGCAGATAATGATTTGGGCAAAACACAGTGTGTGCAATTATAGAGGGGAGCATGTCAGTACCGTCATTTGTAAATCAAATTGAATGATTTTAAGAGTATTTATAGCGATAGTAATGATTGACTGTATTATGAAAACATATTTAAAGATAGCGCGTATACATAGTATACAATACTGCAGGGTACATTGCAGCACTACAGAGGCTTTAGCTCTAAGTTACATTCCATCAGACCCTGCCACAGAAACATCGAATTATTGATTTGTGTGGTCCGATTGTGAATCGTAACGGCTGGGTGTGCTGCTCGATGGATCTATAGTATAGGAGGTGAGCTGCTCGCTGGTTCTATAGAAGTATAGCACGCTTGCCAGAGCTGCTTGCTGATGCCTGAGTATTTTTGCAGAGAGCTGAGCCTGGTTCTGAATCTGAAGTATAGTGGAGTGAGCTGCTAAGTATGTATACATGTAGTGTGGTGAGCTGCTCACTGGTTCTATAATATACTGTGAGAGCTGTTGCCCCTATACCCGGTAGTAGATCTATGATATATACTACTGAATAGCTGCTCACCGATTCTACCGGTATATCAAACTATTAGTCATAGTGTTGGATGGAGTAGCATATTAATAGATCAATGGTTTGTCTTGTATAGTGGGATGAGATGCCTTACGGAGGAGGACACAATGTAACGTGCTGCTCAAGGGTTCTAGAGTATACCAAGAATTACTCTCTGGTACTATAGTACACAAAGAGCTAGAATTGGAATCCATTCCTCATCACCCTCCAGGCCTACAGCTGGTAGGGGGCTTGTATAGAAAGGAGGGTGGTGGGATCAGTCTGTAATGGAAGAGTAATTTTGCCTGATGGGTGTGATCATGGTGTCGGGGTCTGGGATGTTGAGGGGAGATGACCCCACTTGCCACTGCTAATCTGCCAACTCAGATGAAACCATGTATATGTATGTAGTACACATGTGTACTATGATAGCCATCTATCGAAATATATACGTGTAGTTACTGGTATAGATACATTGGCATATTCTTATTTGGTAGGCCATAGAAATCAATTTTTTTTTTGAGTCCAAGGTAGTGTCTGGTCTGGATGGTTCCCAACCATCGTCCCTAAATAATGGCCATAGAAATCAATGTTATGCAGACAGAAACTTGGAATGAGAATCCTAAACTTAAAGTTCAAGTTGGGAATGATCTGCTGGTATGCAGGGAGATGAAGTTAATTTCTTTCCAGTCACAGTACCGGTATTTTAATAGAAATAGTGGTTTTGTGGGTGATAATGTGAATTCGTCAGGTATAAGGAATAATTAACTTTGAAAAAAAAAGAAGAAGAATGAATTCGGTACATGTATATGCTCTGCCGATCTGATAACCTTACTACAGATCACGCTGTGCTATCTGATTCAGGTCAGTACCTTTATGTTGATGATAAGACTCGTGTTGCATAGATCTGTCGGGTTAGTTACCCAATGTTGATGATAGAATTTGTCAAAGGGTTGGTGTTGGTATGTCTAACCCTGGTCTCACAGTGTACTCACAGTTATTTGGGACTGAGTGATACAGCAGTCTGCTCAGGTGACAGACAAGTAGGCCCACCTGGGAACTGTAAGACCTGGCTGTATACTCCCCCCCCCCCCACCACCTTCAGCCCATCTCACATACAAACTCTCCATAACCTTTTCCCCCTCTACTGACACCTCCATCACCCCAACTCCCACACCTGGAGATTACCCGATCCTCATCCCTCAGCTAACTAGTCCCTGTGACCTGTGAACCGGTATACCTGGCAGTCTGACTTGGTTTACATACATACTACACACCTGCACTCCGCCAGTCCATACATAATTAGGTGCTGTAGTGTTTAACCACGGTGTCACTGACACTCAACAAATACATGTCTCTGTAAATCAAATTTAACATAGAGAATCTATCTGTTTTTAGATGCCCTATTTTAAGTGGACTATGGTACCAGATCATACAAACATATATACCACGTATATAAACCAAACATTTGATTCTCCTCATGATTCTCCTCATGATAAGTCATATTTTGGTTCATCCAGAGGTCACAGACTACATGTACCAAGTTCAAAGTTCCTCTGGTGGATTTGGCACAGAACAACATCTAAATGACAGATATCATTCTATGTGTAGTATGACATATCCTTGTGTATTGTTATCATTGTCCTTTATCGACTGTATCACATGGACAAGTATCAGATGGTTGTTAAGCGTTCTGCCTATACTCTCAATTCCTTATCTCAGGACGATAATAATACAAGTGCTTAATGTGCACTCCCCTTGAACTGATCTGTAACTCTTACCTACCCATGGTAGAGGAATTTGTCATTGAGATAGGTCTCATTTAAAGTCTATTTTAGAAACACGCGTGTATGATTAGCTCTTTCTTGTCGCATTGATAGCATTTACCAAAAGGTGTGACATTCAGGATGGGTGTCTTCCAGTGCTTGGAAGAAGCGCTGCAGAGGCCAGGGTGCCTTTTTATGAAAGACAATTGACACTTATTGTTGGAAGCCTCTCCACCTACACACGGAATCCCAAGTTTTACACGAGCCAAGTTCTCTCAATTCATTATTGAGAGAGAAAAAATGCAGATTATGACATGAATTGGTAACCAACTTTTATCAAAATGTTTTACTACCGGTAGTAAAGGATGACGACAAACATCTAAAACAACTATTTTCCTCCATACTTTTGAATGTTATGAGCATGGATTTACTTATGCTTCTACTCTCACATTTCTCCTTACCCAAGCAGCCTATTATACGCCTCGTCGACCTGCCATGTAGGTTTGAAGTGCACTACCTCTCCCCCACCCCTCTTTATGTGCACCTCCTACACCTGAAACCACCAGGAGCATCATATCCCTACCCTCAGATCACCACCACCACCAGCTCCAGGTGTACCTCCAGTGTACCTTACCTTGTACTTATTAGACACGCCGGGTACATCCCAGTCCTGGTGCGAGGGATTTGATACAGGTGACCTCACTGGTACCAGTAAGAGTTAAACCTTTAAGTTTACCTTCAAGTGACAACTATTAAATGCTTTTGTGCAATCGGTGTGCAGCTCTTGTCTGCTGTACTACAATCATGCTGCTTAATAATCAATGGGATAAACTAACGAAGGGTGATCATGAAGCATCCATGCATTGCAGTGAGTAATTTGGTCTGCACTGTATTGAGGTATCATGAAAACTAGGGAAGGGAGAGCTTGATGTATGATGCAGTCCAAAAGGGTTAACATAACCTTACGCATATACCAACCACTCTAGTACCATGATTTGTATAATGTATACATGTACAGTAAATATTTGGAGCCTCCTGGTTTGTTTGGCACCTTGATTGCTGTTAGGTCACCTTCTTGGTGTTAGGTCACATGGTTGGGAGTCATGCTAGTTGCCTCAGTGGAGGGGCAGGGGTGGGATATAAGAAGAATCTTGAGCAAGCCATGCAAAATCCTTTAACTCGAAATGCTATTCATGCCTCGAATGAAAAAGGAAGAATTGCATTAGCAAATACTACTAGGCAGATTCTGCTTTGTGGTTGGCACGAACAACGAATGATTTATGGTTATCATTGTACTTTTACAGCTCTCTATATGTATCCAGGATCAAATGACAGCTTCCTTTTGATAAGTGTTAGATGCCCTCTTTCATGTAGCTTGTAGGTTGTCTTGCCATGACCCTGGTATGCATCTTTGTATGTTTCATGCAGATCTACAGTTGGTTCTTTTTCGGAAGTCTAAACTGCCCCCAATACACTGACACAGTACCAAGGGCAACTGTCAGCAATACAGCCGTACTAGGGCAGTGCAGAGCTCAGAGCAATATCACAGCAAAAGAATAGCTTCATATAATAGCACCAGTGCAGCTTGGAGCAATACCACAGCAGCAGTACCCGCAGCAGGGTTGCTCAGAGCAATACCACAGCAGACGAGCAACTGAGAGCAGTACCACAACAGCAGAGCTGTTCAGTGCAATGCTATACCAGGAGAGCAGCTCAGAGCAGTACCATTACAAGCAGAGCAGCTCAGTGCAGTTCCAAAGCAACAGAACAGCTTAAAGCAATAGCACAGCTACAGCAGCTCTTTAACGATTGAGCAGCTTAGGGCATTACCATTACAACAGAGCAGCTCAAGAGTCAGCAGTAGCCAGTACCACAGCAGCAGAGTAGCTGAGAGAAGATCAGCACCACTGCACCAGAGTAATCCTGATGAGCATCACAGTTTCAGAACAGATAAGAGTAGTGCCAATACCAGAGGAGCAAAAGGCAATACACCAGAGTGCATGTAGTCAGTCAGCCATGCAGACCAGGAAAGTCACGTTACCGCTAGATCTACTACTTGTTACTTTTGCTGATACATATGTCCATCAGGCATTTTACAGTACAGCTCGGAGAATATCCATGACCTTGTAAAATATGCTGCAACCTAAGTAAATCTATTGATGTAATATGTCTGCTATTACTATGTACATAAATATACCGTCCAGTACATGTATATGTACCCTGTTACCCCTCAGGCAGGCAGTCATTCCCTGTTCGCTGCTGCACTGAGCCCCACCCCCTCCATGTCAGACATCAGCCCACGCGTAACATACACACACACACGTCCACTGTGGTGGGGCGGCGCTAACAAGAACAACCTGTAATTACACGCCGTGCCATATTGGTCTCACATGGATCTGATCCCGTGATATCCACCCAGCTTGTTACACACCTGCCACTGCATCTTCACATGGGGTTGTCTACTCCAGTGAAGTGTAGTGGATGTGATTTTACTTTTATTCCCCATTCATGATCATGTATATACAAGGTTTATACAAGTTTAAGCTGCTGTTGTATCGCACATATAATCTGATTCATATACTTTCCTAAAGGCCAAATCCCACAACACGAAAATAGCCAGAAACTCCTTGTGATATAGGATATGTGGTTACTTAGCCGATATTGGGGTGGTAATATCATCTAAGGAAGTCCTATAATGGCTAAGAATCCTTGCCAAAGTGTTGTTATTTCAGGAGTGGAATACATCAAAAGCTTTTGATATTTTCCTCACAAGAGGCCAGAAATCTCTGTAATATACAGAAATTCCCTGTGATTTAGAGGAAAACAAAAATCTCTAGTAAATCACAAGAGGTGTGTTATCTTTTCATAAATCAGGACCCACGTTCCACACACTATAGTCATAAGAATGCTGTACTTGTGACTAAAAGTAACAACTATTCAGTACAGTGATGAATTTCACAGACATTTCCCTTCCAATATTGGCTAGTACCGTAATCTCCCGCGTATAAGACGCGTCTTATACGGGGGGTTTTAGTTCTCTTTGGATCCACAAGGGGGACACCAAGACCTTTCTTTTGATATGTTACATGCCATAATGGTCATAATAGGGCATAAGGGGGCCCAGGGGGGGGTCCAGGGGGCCCAAGCTACACACAGGTTTTTAAATTTTAAAAAATTCACTCAGTAGAACCAAAGTTATGAATTTTTCATTTTTTTGAGAATTTTCCAAAACTCTAGGTGTGTCTTATACGCGCACTGTGTCTTATACGCGGGAGATTACGGTAGTGGGGTTTGATAAAGGTAGGGGTGGCATGGGAACCCTTGTGAATTTTGTTTTTGACAAGACTCCAAGGCTGCCGATAGCCAGAGTCACAGCCGTTTTAGACCCATTTTCCACGTAGTGGGATTTGGCCTTAAGAATGATTTCTTTTTCTTTTTCACATTCACTAGATGATGCATTTAGGACTCTGGATGGCAGAGTTATTTAAGGCTGGAAGACTGTTGGCACACATTGAGAACGTGCTCTGTGCCTATATTTATGAAATAATGATGAATGAAATGAGTCATATTACTCAATGTATGGGCAGGTGGTTTTGGTTGTGTGGCTGGCCTACACCCAGGGATGGAGTGTGACCCATGGTTAGTTTCGGGTCACCCGGTCCCCGGACGTGGCCCCGCCGATTCCCATCTATCCCCAGCTCCAGTCACCCTCTATAGTTTCCCATTGCACCACAAAACAGCCAGAAACTGTTTCGGGCCCCATTTTCTTCGTAAACAGAGGCATTCCATCGGCGCTGATAATGTTTATCAAGCCAATAAACGTCCACGGGGCCGTCCCTTGGCGACAGGCACATTGTTATAATCGCCATATTATCCTATTTGGATCACCCAGCGTTTGCCCCCAATTCCCGCTCCGCAGATCTTGTTTTGTGTATTCGGGCCGTGTATTCATATTAAACAGGTTTGTTTTTTTTTATTAAACCTTTGGGGATGACATATTTTTGTAGAGTCTGGAAGTCGGAGCCGGTCTGTTTTGACAGCATTGGATTGCAGTCTGCAGCTATTGGTAGGAAATGCCAGAGCAGACGACAGTTGATTACTCGGTAACGCAATCACAGTATCACTAATGCAGATTTCACTCAGTCCCTTGTCTGCTTCCCTATGTGGAAAATAAAAATACTGTACGTGCTGTTTATCAAAGTCGTGTGGGAGCACAGGGGGTATATTCAGACATGTAAGTAGGCATGCATTGGGTCATTCACCCCTACATTATTATAGCAGTTCAATATTATATCAAATAAACAAAGGTATCTGCAGCACACTCCCTCTAATTTGGCTGCTATTGAGCCTCAACCGTTTATTAGACCTGTCCCCAGCACCAGGCCTGTACCGTAATCTCCCGCGTATAAGGCACATCTTATACGGGGGGGGGGGGGTTTAGTTCTCATTGGATCCACAAGGGGGACACCAAGACCTTTCTTTTGATATCTTACATGCCCCCTTGGTCATAATAGGACAAAATGGTGGCCCAAGCTACTCATAGGTTTTTGATTTTTGAAAATTCATTCAGTAGAACCAAAGTTATAAATTTTTCATTTTTTTTGAGAATTTTCCAAAACTCTAGGTGCGCCTTATACGCGGGCTGCGCCTTATACACGGGAGATTACGGTACTGGGTATTAACATAGATGATAGAGGAGACTGGGGAAAAGAATGAGAGAGGTCCTAAGGTGGAGATTGCGGCCATGTCTCCAACACAAGGGACCCATTGGCACTTGAAGCTCCGTGCATTAGATCCCGGCACACCCCATTTCTGTCATGATAGCTATATCCATCTCTCTGTCACCACCACTCACGGCTCCCACTGTCCCCAAATACAGGCTTACCCATACACTAGAAATACCCATTAAAGGATCCATCACCTGGATCAGTCTCAACAGAGATATAAAGGTAGCTTTATGTCTCTGGTCTCAACAAAGGCTGCAACACTCTGACACATCCATCTATATACTCATAATACTGGTACTGCCTTACCACCGTAAAACCACGCCTATCAGATGCGCCCCTGTAATAACCACCCGCTAACTATGAAAAAAGCTATAAGCTGCACCTGAAGCCTGACAATTCCAATGCCAGTACTGTTCTTTTATATAATCCCGCGTATAAGCCGCACCCTGCTGTACACGTAGGGTTTTACATCAGTAACTGTTTAGGTTATCAATCCCCAAAAGAAGTCACCAAAAAAGAAAAATATCAAAAGCCTCCTTTCAACCTTGTCTTTGAAATGGCTTGCCACGACTGGAACTCATGGATGGCCTTCCTAGTCCCAGCTAAATATACTCACAGCCACTACTGATATACCCTGGTATCACCTTGACCCTCTCTATACCTACATATACACCCACAGACAGCAACCAGGCACAAACAGCACCCAACCTAGCGTGAGATTACATTGCCATGGCAACCCATTTAGAGATGGCAGGTTTTTGTTTGATAGGAGAATGGAGGTTGGGTGTGCTGGGTGAGGCAGATAGAGGGGTCACGATCCTCATCCACGTGCAACCTCCTCCCACCCCGCCACAGGCATTAGTATTATAACTATACACCCTCCACATGCAACCATGGTTTCATACTTATAGGGTATGCACTTTGCATGCTTGTATAGATATGTGAATATTCTTATGTTGTAGTGTGTACATGTATGGGCAGAGTATCTGAAGGTTGCACTTAGGTGTAGCTGCGATGATAGTTATGGATGTGTGATGGGCGTGTGCTACTTAGATATATACTTGGCATACTACAATGGGTTATGCTGTACACAGTCATGATTGAGTGATCCATAGTGAGTGACATTGTCAGGATAACGTTATGAGATGTCCATCAGATGGGTTTGCTCGGGATTACTGTGGCTCAGCACAGAGCCAACTGGGTCACATTGGGGGGATTCTACATCCTATACACTTCAGTGACAAACCATCAGGAAGAGACACCGCTAAATGTTCCTGAAGGTTTTCAGTGTGTTGTACATGTATCTTGTACAGGACTTCCTTACACACCACTGAATCAGTATGAGACTACTATTGGCTCGCTCCACCCGCGTTGCTACCCGCTTAATTTGGTACCTTTTGTTCACCAAATGAACACTATTAAGACCCATCCTGCCTAACTGTACTTTGCCAGTCTATAGGCTGCATCTTATACATATGGTCGTCCAGAAGTGCTGACTCGGCAGTTTGTGGATCCAATACTCCAGCCCCTGGCCAGATCGGTGCTAATCAAGTTAGTCAGGGGAGCAGTACCTCAAGTGGGTATCTCTACTTGCCTCGCCATATAGATCATCAGGCCGTGCCATCCCCACTAGTGTTTGTGATAAATATTGCTTTTACTGTAAAATACCATTAGTGTTGTTATAGTTCACATTCCCAACATGTGAATTGAAATAGTTCCGGGCTTCAGACGTCCTATTGGCCTAGATTATGCATGTAATGAGTGAATGGTGGAGTACTTAGCAAACATCGAAATTATCCAGCATTCCTCCTGTCTGAACCACCTTATACAATGTGCAGTAAAATAAAGATGAGTTTGTGTGAATTGTACAGAGACGTTTCTTTGGTTATTTAGTCATAGGTTTTCAATGGGGATGTCACTCATTCGACATTAGTCAGAATTCCTACATTTTCTATCTGATTTCTGTATCGAATCATGTTTAATCCCATCTCAGCCCCTCTGGAAGATTGATCGATGACAGTATGGCCAGTATTTCTACATTTTCTGAATCAGGTAGTGATATCTGTGATTTTCAATAACTCAATGGAGCCTTTCCTCCCCGACCATCGTGGTCTACATAGCATGCAGAGAACTGGAAGTCTCACGTTCTTACAGGGTGACCCGGGTGTAGGGGTGAGGATCTCCTCACGTGCACAATGCCTTATTTGTGTGCATGCTGTATTAGCTTACACAACGTGCTCACAATATGCTATGTTTTTTTTTCTGGTTTAGTGTGCCCCACCCAGCTAAGGTGTCAATGAAACTGCTGCATAGATATGGGACTAATGCGAGTTATATATCGTTCGTGTCATGAACCATGGGTGGGTGTTACTAATCATTGAGGACCAGGTAGCATATGATATGAACAAAAAGGGGACTGTGCTCACTACGTCTCTTGAAGGATTAAAAGTTGTAAAGGTTTGTATACTAAGTACAATACCAGTGGGTCATACAGTATTGCCACTTTCTTCCATAGTAGTCAGGGGTGTGAAATCTCCGCCTAAAGGCGGAATTCAGCCTTTTTTGTGTTCACCAGGACCATTCCTGAGATCAGTGTAAATTCACTGAGAAAATGAAATACCATTTATATGGGGGGGGGGTGACTGATACTATATGGTCTCACATTGTTTTGATACCTTCCAAACTGGTTTCTGGTGTTATCTAAATCATACTTAAGCCCCAAAAAGGTGGTATAATACATTTAATTAGCTGTTTGAACAACTTTATCTAATGTGAAATTGACTATAAATCATCACAATATATACTTCAGCCTAAACCAATTTTAACGTTTCACACCCCTGGTAGTCTAACTTTCTTTTTGGTCCATGCTAAATGCCTTAACAACGATCACAGGCTTTGAAGATACAGCCCAACAAAAAGTCAGTCTTCAAAGTAATATGGCGATTTAAAACAGGCAGATGGACGTGGTTACTGAGCATATATAGAAAAGTAAAATGAGAAATGTGACTGCCCGGGTGTGACCGTCTCTCTACATTAGGTTATCGTCCCATGAGTCCCACACAGCCATTGCAGAGAATCTCAGTCTGAGGGGGATCCAGGGAGACCTTCATAGAAACCTGTAGACCATGACAAAATTACCTCTAAATGGCCATAGATCTGTCTCCCATGTCCTATGCACAGGGCCCCAGACATAATGTACATAACCTACTCCTCAGCAAATATCATGTTCGATAAAGCAGCTTCTCTGTACTAGAAGTATACCCAGTACTAAGGATGTAACCTATTTAGGTCCCATACCCTGTCTACCGTTGGGTATAGTTTTTGTTGGCTGTGTGTGCATACAGTTGTGATAATATGAGACGATGTTGAGCGCTGTTGGACATGTTTATTATAACACAAACCATACTAGGCTGCCATGTGTGCGCCCACGCGCTGATCCACTAAGTAATCAGAGACCAACTGCAAAAAAGACCCAGATCTACCCAAAGCAATCATTGGTAGATTTCCTGAATGCATTCCTTGTATGCCTTCCCATAATGTCATATAATAATCTCAGCGGCTCTGGGACCGTGAATGACGGGGTATAGAGTGCCCCTATATACCAGCCGGGACTACCAAGCACTTCCTGTCTCACAGAATGGTCTAAGAAACGTCATCGATGTGTTTTGTCCGCATGCAAATTTGATTGCACAGAGGCGAATGCCGGGGCAAATATCTTCCGAGACTTTCTACGATTTCAAAACGAAAGCAGTAGGATAATCTATAATTCATATCCGTGTAAATTTAACATTCAATAGCTTCACACAGACTGAGCTTCACATGATCACGTCAAAGAGTTTCTTGTGAGTTGAAACGCACACAAGGGATCAGTACTTCCTATATTACAGTAGACAACCTTGCATATAAGGCGTATCACATTGTTGAGAAAAACTATAAGGCACAGTTGGGGTTGTTTTTTGGCAGTTTAACACTAATCTAGCCTAACGTCACCCTATGCACCCCGTCTTTTGGGAAGTTTACACTAGTCTTGAGCCACGCAAGGTACTGCAGTAAACGTATCTGCTATTACCCTCATTAATGCACAATACACGATGCAACTTGCACGTCGGCAAGAACGATATCTATAATCTTCAATCATTTTTCACAGGCACATGCTGTTTGCCATATATACGTCTCAGATATAAACCAGGCTGTCGCCCAGAGTCCAGAGTTTATATAAACAGTGAGAGTTTTAATGGTATACAGTGTTAAGATATAGGACGTTCTGGTTGCACCTATACTACGGTCAATATTTACATCAGTTGTCGCATTCATGAGCAAGGCTCTGTTGAGAAACAAGCCCCCAGGACTACTATACTGGGGGTTAAAAGAATTGACCTTTGAAATTGTTATACTGTAAGGCTACAGTTGAGCCATATAGGATAATAGCATTACTTCCATGCGTTTAACTGCAAGGCATTTGTCATGCAGGTCCAACACATGGACCGTTCTTACTACCATGTTGCAAGCAAAATGATTGGTATGAATGCCAAGACATGATAAGCCTTATGATGACATTATTGGTACATGCCTATGGGGAAGTTGACGCTTGTTCTGACCTTTCTTGTGCTATCTTGTCTCATTCACCAATGGCGGATCCAGGTGAACACGTGCCCCCTCCCCCACTAGACCCTCTGAAAATCGGGCTTATTAACTTATGTATAGGAAATAAGGCTCAAGACCCTGGTTATGCCCCCTCTATAGTCCTACTAAATGTTGTGCGCCCTAGACCACCACTCCTGGATCCGCCCCTGTTTATGGGGTATACTGCTTTGACAAAGGGGAGTCATGACAGTGGATCCCTATACCGTGGTATAATCTGGGGTATAGTACACACCAAATAATGTCTCCTCATTTCATAGTAGTGTTCATCATTACCCATGTGCACACACTGGGAGATAACAACAACCACAGATAACTGAGTGGTCTGCCACCACTATACTATACATGTCAGTTCTCACACCCACTGATCTCCAGTACCAGGTCCTGATAGCTGGGCCTGCAGCAGTCCCACTGACTGATGTCACTTTACTACCACACCCTGCTCCCACCCCCACCAACAAGTAAGACCTACTGTGCTGCCTGCAGCCTCCTCCTCCTGTACATTTAACTCCTACACCCTGCAGCCTGGGATCAATACCCGTGTTCCACCCTCACACACTCAGACACCCTGGAGGAGCTGGTTTGCCTACAACCCACCCACCTTTAAACATGGCGGTAGAGGGAAAGGGACACTTAGCTAAAGAGATCCTTTAATGGTTTACAGGGATGTCAGTTTGTTCAAAAATTGAAAATGATCAGTGCCTACAGTAGATCTAAATCACATCTTTTTTTTTTATCTCAAGATTTAATTTTAGATCATTGTGATTGTTATGACTTCAGATTAAATATACACATATAATGCTGCATAACGGGGCTGCATACTATCACTCAACATGGCTATGAATGAATCAAGCGGATGTAAAAATGTAACTCCCCCTTCCATACTTCTGCTGATACATGTACAGTAATTATAGTTAACTTGGAAAGTTTACTTTTCCAAGTTTTGAGAGACAGGTGGGTGCCATGGCAAAAATTAAGAGCTCAAAATCACTTTGCCCTCATATAACATCAAAATGCTAAAATATGAAAATGAAACATATCATGAGATAGTGTACATATTCAGGATCATAGAGGTGTAACTGTTACCTGTTATCTGGTCCTTATCTTTCTGATATTAAGGTTTCAAAAAGTATGTCTGCTCAAAATGGGTGCAGACGATTTGTGCACTCAATGCTTTTCTATGGAGGTGTCAGCTTAGGGTGTCAGCTCTGGGCAGATCGGGTGTCATGTACATGATGGACTTTGAATACAAAATCATACATTGCATGTTATTTTTCCTTCTATGGTTATATTGGACGTTTCTCTATGTTTCTTATTTAAAAACATAAGAATAAAATCATTCTAGTAGCATAATTGTCAATGAAATGATTTGCGTTTGTCTCAGAATATTTTTGCCAAAAACCGTCTGAGCGGTTAAACCGTTATGACATTGCAAGTGTGTGTCACTTTGATACAAACATGGTGGATGTTAAAGAAATCATAATATTATAGTTTACGAAGAAGACGATGGATCCATGCAAAAACAGGCCTAATAACAATGATTTGAAATGATTTTGAGAAAAATTTTTACGGATAGTATGACATACCTAGCCAGTTGATGGCAAAATCCAAAATGGCGGGTGAACAATATGTATGGTTTCAAAAAGTATGTTTCTTCTTTGTTTGGGATATTTCTTAATATTAATAGCTGCTACAGCTCTATATAATTGTTGGTAAGTGTTCCGCATTGCTGTCACTATATTGCCAAAATGGCCAGACCTGTACTTTCCAAGTTACTTGCGAGTTCAATCGCTTCAACACTCGTTTTCATGATACCTTCTGTGTAATTATCTGAATAGCAGGAGATGCTGAACTAAACAGAGCCTTTTTTGATGGAACTGTGCTCAACACGGATGTTATGTTGCTTACACTGTAGGTCAAACCTGTTGTGTTCTCCCCTACGTGTCATATATGGCCAAAGTGCTCTATGGAATAAAATTGTGATGAACTAGAAAATCGCATGCCTCATGAAATGTAGCTATATTGCACTCAGAAAAGAAGACAACAATCAAACTAGAAAGGTTCCTCTTAGGGAGTGATATACGGTAACAGTATATCACTATTTGGCTATTCAGTGTAAACGATAAGTAGCCAGTCCATGGTATTTTCAGGATGGTGGATACGTCATAATCTGACATCTAGTTATGGCTTATGTATGCTCCTTTGTAAGACCACTGAGTCACAATGCCAATAACTGTCTCCAGTGTGGCGGCTCTGGTTTTTGTCCCGCACAGATAGCTGGTACTACCATGACATATCATACATAACCACCAGAGGTTAAACATATATATATATATATATATATATATATATATATATATATATATATATATATATATATATATATATATATATATATATATATGATGTAGTCCATGTAGAAAGGGATATAAGTCATCAGGACTAACAGTGTAAGATGTATCATTTCTGAATTATCAACTTCGACTTCTTACAACATCTCCATGATGCAATTTTAGTGATTGATGTTAATGCGGGGCAAAGAATACTGCTTCAGAATGATTTCATGTAACAAGATGCTAGTGGTATTTCTCATACAGTGTGAGTCATTTCCCGACTTCCATATGCCTTGCTCCACTATTTCAACAGGCTATACTTGCTATACAATAGATTACACCCTGATAACAAGGATGTAAACACCAGTAAATCAACTAGAATCAAATGAGCATGATACAGATCGGGCCTTAGAGAGGGGAGGAGCAGATCTTATACCCTTCGTAACAGCGTGTGAGCCCCACGGTGTGAGCATCTCTGATCTGCTCATTCCCCTAGCCGACTAATAATTGTCAGTGCTATTATCTAGTAGATTAGGAGAGGCAAGGCATCATACAACTCTCCAAGCAGGAGAAGCTGTAGGTAGCACGAACAAGGGCCACAACGAGAGTTCCGCTGGAAGAGCCCCATTTTACTAGAAGGAATTACAGCAGTGCCTCTGATCACTCTCAACTAATTGGATATGAATTTGCGACGAGGATTGACTTGCAAAGTTCGGAACTTTTAAATTAAGAGAAAACGCAGTATGATGAAAGTCCCTTGACTTCACTTTAACGCAATTATATCAATTATATCATTCATTTCTTACTCCACTTGGCCCCTGTAGTAAGATGGTGTATGGGGTAAATCAATGGTGACTCTGAGTAGCTCAGATACGTCTAAATATAACCAGCTCAGGGACTGTGGCCGTGTCGCTATTGGATGGACCGGCTCAGACCGTGACAAGATCGATTGTAGCCTGGCACAAATTAGGTGTCACAGCCAAGACGATAATATTGGTGGCCGGCTGGCATGTGGAGTGGTGGGTGGGGATTGTGAGGGGTGGGTCGGCCTCCCTGCCACAGGGCACGTCAATGTAAGGCCCAACCGACTCGGTGATAAGACAACTAGCCATCTTACTTCTAGGAACCTCCAGGGGGGACATACAACTAAAGATTAAATGTTTGAGCAAAATGGGACTTGTTTTGTACCTTCAATTTTACCAATCGATAGAAGCATATTAAAATACTTATGAATATACATGTAGTCGAAGGTAATTAATTCGAAAAGAGAGTTATAGGAGGTGAGGATGGGCCCCTCATTTTAAGTCATTTGGGTGGTGCAAATAAGTTTTAAAAAAGATGGAAATTTTAAGTATAAGAGGCAGAATTAGTTCAGGAATTTGTAGTTGTATTGCAGGAGGAGATGTAGGGGTCTTGCAGGAAAAGCCATTTCAGTAACAAGTTTTCTAAATTTTGAGTAATTCTCTACATTGTATACCGTAATCTCCCGCGTATAAGGCGCAGCCCGCGTATTAGGCACACCTAGAGTTTTGGAAAATTCTCAAAAAGATGAAAAATTCCTAACTTTGGTTCTACTGAATGAATTTTCAAAATTCAAAGACCTATGTGTGACTTGGGCCCCATGGACCCCCCTGGGCCCCCATACATCCTATTATGGCTAAGGGGGCATGTAACATATCAAAAGAAAGGTCTTGGAGTCCCCCTTGTGGATGCAATGAGAACTAAAACCCCCCATATAAGACGCGCCTTATACGCGGGAGATTACGGTACAGTCAGTTGGTCAACCATAAGACACTTTTTGCTTGCAATGATGAAGGTATAGGAATGTTGATCCAGGATCAATTTTCCTGCTCTTTTTGCAAGTGTGGTGCGAATAGGGCAATTTTGGCGGGAGTTATGCGAATAGTGGCTTGGTGGTGTAAATAACCTGGGTGAGTAGTATCTGGTCCTCCAAGCAGATGTCTTGTGAAAGTATAGGACTATAACACTACTTAACACCTGCTTGGAGTTGGTTACTGTCTGTGAATGGGAGTGCTGATGTCAGACCACAAGCTAGACTTGCTTAAGGCTATTGATTTTAATTCTGGAGAGTGAGTGAGTGAGTAATAGATGTTTAATGCCATTTCGACAGCTAAGGTCATATTCATGGCGAGAACAACATTACATAATATCACAGAGAAATGGGTCAGTGCCCGCGCATATGTACACCACACACATCCTGAGGGGATAGGAAAGAAGAGATATAGACCCTTTTAAGTGGGCTAGGGAAGCCCGAAATTCTGGAGAAACAATGTAATGGAAAAGACTATCAAGTATAAAGGGGCCAGAGCTTTGGGACAGCAGAGAGTCTAACTAATTGCAATTCCTTTAAATTCTCTGATACAAGCAACATTACCTGCATTACTTACCTTGCAATAAACTACACTTTTGATTCGATTCAAATATGATATGAACCTCAAATCAAAGAATTTATGGTACATAACATCTGCCAAAAATTTTTTATTTTTATTTCATTTCGAGTTATGAGCAATGCACATTGCTGCCCTATATTTATACTGTACTAAGAAAATCCAGTAGTAAAATGTTCAAACGAGCAGCATACGGCATTTGGCGTTAAACAACCTGATTTAGGAAATCCTTTACGATGTATGGAGTCTTACGGGAGAGGTGTACATCGGCAGCTGCGCCTGTTATCCAGCTTTGTTATGGAAATGGCGTGGACAGGCGGAGAATCGGGTCCTTTATGGATAGGCACAGGCAGGTG
Source organism: Acholoe squamosa (assembly GCA_949317995.1). Taxonomy (NCBI): domain Eukaryota; kingdom Metazoa; phylum Annelida; class Polychaeta; order Phyllodocida; family Polynoidae; genus Acholoe; species Acholoe squamosa. The sequence continues at coordinate 24,745,667 of OX439042.1, forward strand.
GGAGGTGTATGGCTTCAATAGTGTATGTGAAGCCTGATTGACGGTCTGTCCATATCACAACAGGGAGGGCAGGCAGTCACAGTCACAGCATTTGCGCATAGAGAGGAAGTTCTGAGCTACTCAGAGCAGCTCCGATCCTGAGTGAAGATGTGGAAAGGGGAGACAGCCGAGTGGGTAGGATAGGAGGACAGGCAGATATGAGGTAGGCTCAAGGGAGGTTCCTCATTGTAGATCGACCGGGCAGGTAGATTGGCTGGTATAATGTAAATGATTGATGAAAGGGTAATTAGAGAAGATGTGTGATTAGTCATGGAGAAGATATGGAGACAATGCCATATGTATCGGGGTTATAGGAAATGTTTCTATGGTGATTGTGTTGTAATTAGCTGGGAGGTCTACACCTCCCAGCTATAGTACAGCGTTCTAGAACAGGGAGAAACCGTTCTCCATTTGTCGACCAAAAAAGGATAGAATAGCTAATCTACTGAAATCATCAGTGCATGACCTAGACCACTGAGGCCTTGCTAAGGTCCTTTCAGTTATTCATTTTTTTTCTGTCCCTGCATAGGTATAGTATTTTAGACATCGCCTCAGACTAAATGGCCAATAAGAAAACAGATTTATATAAGACCTATGCAAGTCTATGTTTGTCACAGGTCGTTCTGGGCCACCTGGTCGTCTTGGCTGCCTGATAGCTTTTCTTGTTGATTTCATGAAGCTGAGAAAGCTAGGGCATGTTTTAATTGGGCTGGTTTACAGCTTTATGAAATCAACATGCATTAGCTCTGTGGGCGTCATTAGACCCCCTGGGCCGCCTCACGCTGTGGCATTGCTCCTTGAGTGTTTGTTCACCTCCTAAGGCGTCATTAGCCCCCCTGGGCTGCCTCACGCCGTGCCCTTACCACCACAACACTCCAGCACCAGTAGGTACACCCACTAACATACCTCTCCATATAGATGTACTTATTAGCAGTTCAAACTGACGTTCCATTGCATTTATTTGCCCTTAAAAGATCGCTAAGTTTGTGTAATAGACTTAAAGTATTGATAACTTTGTTCCTATTGTGCAGATTTGAAAATAAAGACCACCATGACGTTCACCAGCTCGAGCTACCCTTTGTCTATAGGTCACACTATGGGAAACTCCTATTATTAAGGGAGATACAATTAATTTTGTAAAACTGCCAGTTATTGGACCTCTCTGCCAGTGCGGGCTTCCCTAGCCCACTTAAAAGGGTCTATATCTCCTCTTTCCTATCCCCTCAGGATGTGTGTGGTGCACATATGCGCGGGCACTGACACATTCCTCTGTTAAATTATCAACCTGTGAATCACGGGATAGCCACTTAGTGCCGCTAAAGTGCTGTAAAACACAAATCAATCAATCAATCAATCTCTGCCAGTGCCTGGACTGGCTTCTGCCCCGGGCGTCCCAAAAAAGGCTATATTTCGATCCATTCCTTCCTCAAACTTGCCCTTTTTCGCCGGTGACACTTAAAACAGATAGGTTTTGGCTGGAGGTAGGGCGCAGGTGGACCAGCTCAGGCCAAAAAGGCCGCAAGCCATCCTGTTTGCACTGAATGGATGTCTTTCCATTTCTCCATTCTCTGTTGTTTGATTGAAAATGTTGACATCATTCTGTGTTTTAATTTGTGTTTTAATCTGTGTTTTTATGGTACATATATTGAGTTTAAGGCTATAACAGGTTAGTGTTAGTGCTAAGGTAAGTAATTACTCACTATTTGTCAGCGGTTAATCAATATATGTTAGTAATTACTCACTATTTGTTAGCAATTAGTCAATACATGCCAGTATTTACTCACAATCTGTCAGCAATTAGTCAATATACGTCAGTACTTAGTCACTCAATATCAGCAATTATCAATACATGTCAGTATTTACTCACAATCTGTCAGCAAATAGTCAATATATAACAGAGAAATAGCCATTGATTCAATTGTGCATCCTGCCTTGACTGGTATTTGTCAAGATATGTCAGTATCTATGGACAATTTTTCAGCAATTAGTTAATATATGTTAGTAATTATTCACTATTTGTCAGCAATTAGTCAATATATATTAGTAATTACATGCCATTTATCAGCAATTAGTCAATATATGTTAGTAATTACTCACCATTTGTTAGCAATTAGTCAAAATATGTCAGAATTTACTCACAATTTGTCAGCAATTAGTCAATATATGTCAGTACTTAAGTCACTCTATATCAGCAATTATCAATACATGTCAGTATTTACTCACAATCTGTCAGCAATTAGTCAATATAAAACAGAGAAATAGCCACTGATTCAATTGTGCATCCTGCCTTCACTGGTATTTGTCAAAATATGTCAGTATCTATGGACTATTTTTAGTTAATATATATTAGTAATTATTCACTATTTATCAGCAATAAGTCTATATGTTAGTAATTGCTCACTTATTTATCAGCACTTAGTCTATATGTTAGTAATTGCTCACTATTTGTCAGCAATCATTCAAAATATATTACCGTAATCTCCCGCGTATAAGACGCGTCCTCTACGCCAAACAAATGCCTTGTGCGTCTTATAGGATTTCTTCAAGTTGGGGGTGCGTCTTATACGCGGGGTTTTCCAACATCTCATTTGGCAAAATGCGCCGATGACAGCTTGAACTCATAGCGCCAGCACCGCGGCAGGCCGGGAGCTGTCGACGCGCTCGACGGGTTTGACGCCGACCGTGTGCCGATGACAGCTTGAACTCATAGAGCCTGCACCGCGGCAGACCCGTCGGTGTAGATTTGCTCGGCGGGTTTGACGCCGACCGTGTGCCGATGACAGCTTGAACTCATATAGCCTGCACCGCGGCAGACCGGGAGGTGTCGACGGGCGCTCGGCGGGTTTGACGCCGACCGTGTGCCGATGACAGCTTGAACTCATATAGCCAGCAGCGCGGCAGCGGTGTACAGGCGCTCGGCGGGTTTGACGGCATGACGCCGACCGTGTGCTGGTGACAGCTTGAACTCATATAGCCAGCAGCGCGGCAGCGGTGTACAGGCGCTCGGCGGGTTTGACGCCGACCATGTGCCGGTGACAGCTTGAACTCATAGAGGGGGTGGGGGGTGCGTCTTATACGCGAACCCCCCCCCCCCCCTGCTGAGTTGGGGGGGCGTCTTGTACGGGTTTTTTTTTACAAATCGATTCAGGGGGGTTGGATGCGTCCTCTACGCGAACCAGCCTACCGTGAGTTTGGGGAGCGTCTTCTACGCGCACCGCGTCTTCTACACGGGAGATTACGGTAGTAATTACTCACAATTTGTCAGCAATTAATCAATATATATCAGTATTTACTCACAATTTGTCAGCAATTAGTCAATATACGTCAGTACTTAAGTCACTCTATATCAGCAATTATCAATGCATGTCAGTATTTACTCACAATCTGTCAGCAAATAGTCAATATATAACAGAGAAATAGTCATTGATTCCTCCTCCTGTGCATCCTGCCTTGGCTGGTATTTGTCAAAATATTTCAGTATCTATGGACTATTTGTCAGCAATAAGTTAATATATGCTATGAAAGTTGGGAACCTGAGTGTTTTTGAGTTTTGGAGGCAGCTGTGCATGTAAAATGCCTTCATTCAAGGGACATTTTTGCATATGCTGCAGAAGACAAGTCTTGTGTATGATTCTATCTCAAAAATCATAACAAAATATGAAAATAGAATCATTTGCTATGCATTATTCCCTTATAATACATGCCAGACTAGACAAAATACCCTCTGTAGGTCCCATATGGGCTGGAAAAGCACCATGGGCGTAAATGTCTTCATCATTTTCAAGATAAGAATAACTCAACACCTGAACAATGTGAACAGGCCCATGGTGCAAAACCCTTTTGTTTCTATTAAATTCCCTCATCAATTGTTGTTTTGACCTGATGATTCATTGAAAACCATATTGAAATGCTATTAGAACCCCATATTAGGCATGTGAGGCCTATTAAGATGCACTATTGAGCTATTTAGCTGTAAATAGCAACAAAAGCGGTGTTGGGACCAAAGACTAGAATAATAAGATGTGCCTAATTCTTCTCACACTTATTGTATCACTTAGATATTTCACATGCCTTTAAAGATGATCAAGTAGAACATAAAAATGGATATTTCTGGTATCAGTGGGTGATCACGAGTCTATATATGGTGATCTATGTGGTCCCACATCAAAAACCAAGCAGAAATTTTGCTGAAAATCACAGTTTTTGCAAACTAACAAAAATCACATGTCTGCCATAATGTAATGAGCCACCATAGAGGTAGGGAAAAAAGGCATACTCATTTATAAACTTGATGGGTCAGTATTATGCACTATCTATGGAAAACTGATGGATAGAATATTTTTTCACAAAATATATAGGGCCAAACTTTGAAAAACAGCAATTTTTCTAAACTAATGATTTTTAAATTTATAATTTTTACTTCATTGGTAAACTGTGCACTATATTAATGTAATACCATGTACCCTGGCCTGAAAGCAATGAGTTTCATCTTTCATTTGCTGCAAATATTGTGTAAATCGGATAAATTTTGGCTAAACTACAGATTTTCTTAGCGAAAATTCAGGAAAAATTAAGTTTTAGGTTCCCAACTTGCTGCATCGAGCTTTAGTAACTATTCACTATTTTTCAGCAATTAGTCAATACATGGTAGTAGTTACTTACATTTTATCAGCATTTAGTCAATATATGTTAGTAATTGCTCACTATTGACTAATATCTGACAAATTGTGAGTAATTACTGACATATATTGACTAAGTATTGTTTTATAATGACTAAGTACTGGCATATATTGACTGATTGCTGACAAATAGTGAGTAATTACTGACACATATTGACTAATTGCTTACAAAGAGTGAGTAATTACTGACATATATTGACTAATTTCTGATAAATAGTGAGTAATTACTTACATATATTGACTAATTGCTGACAAAGTGAGTAATTACTGACGTATATTGACTAATTGCTGTTATATAGTGACTAAGTACTAACATATATTGACTAATTGCTGACAAATAGTGAGCAATTACTAATCCGATCATAAGTACATAAATCTAGATGATACGACTGAGCAGCTATTACAGCAATGCTGTATTTCTATATTGATATAATATATTAAATGATCATAAATACATAAATCTAGATTAAAGAGTCATGATAATGATCCTTGAGTCATGATAATGAGTATAGAGTCATGGGCATCCTCGTATAGAGACTATTTTTTAGTGCCACTGCCTTACAAGTTACACAGCTGAAAGCTATTTATTTGTTGATCTCTTCCCTTTGTGCATTACATTGGTCGGCGTCCAGTGCTCAGCACTAGGGACAAGGTGGATAGATGGCCGGTGCACCTGGAGGGGACAGCCGGGCAGGATCAAAGCTCTTACTGGCCTCCAGTACCCTACAGCTGGAACCACCTCCAAGTGGGTGTGCCCCCGGGCGGCGCTCACCTATCATAAGTGCCACCAGGCCTGGAGGGGGCGTGTCTGGAAGTCAGAGGGCAGAGGCAATAGTAGCATAAAGAGGAAGGGTCATATACAGTGTAAGGGGAGACAGCAGGTGCACTGCGGTATGCCTGTTCACAACATTAGTATCGGTCATACAGCTACTTGGGTGGTTCAACTCAAATAGTCGTCTCAAATATTTGAGCAAGAGTATGCCCGCGAAAAGAGCTTCTCAAAGGAATGGCTATCTAAGCCTCCTCACTCTGACACTACCTTAAGAGCTTCTCCTGGAATATGAATACGATGTACCCCTTACATTTCTCCCTTTGTGTTTTAGAAAGTTCATTGGCTTCGAAAGTCAAAGTGATACCCTACTGCAACAAGAATATAAAATATGAATATCATTCATCCCAATAGCAGTTGAAAATACTCAATAAAAACGGAAGTCTACATTTTCTTTACCATCACTGGCAGCGTGCGCAGTGTAAGGCTATACATGTAGACGGCTTTTGCAGCAGATCCCATGTCTCGTTAAGACGCACAGTGGCTTCATCAAAAGGCCAGGTATGAAGAAGATCAGAGAACTGACACAAACGTACACTACAGGGCACCACACTCTGCCTTACACTACAGCTTCCTGTCTCCTCCATATCACCATTCAGCCTGTCCCGGCAGCCTGTCACAGAACTCCTCAGGCACCCAGTGTAATGTTGACGTCCAATACCCATGTTATGTGTATATAGGATAATAAGGACCACCGAGGGAGAGAATAAGGCCTTATGTCAGCGACTCTGTCCAGTGCTGCGTATTGTAATCAATACAGATTGCTGGGTCAGGGTCATTAGTTAGTGATAGGAATGAAGTTACAAAGAAGTGGGTCGGCGCTGGTCGCTGTGATAATTTTCCCATTGTAACTATTGTCCCCTGATAAAGCAGTCCATGATATAGCTTCCCATCTATATATACTGCATAGTAACATAATGCTATTCATGGTAAAATCAAGTACATGTATCCCATTCTACCTAAATAGAAAACATGTCACGGTTGAGCTTAGAAAAAAATCCCATACTTGTGTCCGTTGACCTCCACAATATACAATGCACGTACTTCTCTATACGTAACGAACCCCTTAGACTTTACCTTCCATTTCAAGCTATTTCAAGTAATCGACCCTTTGTTCACATAATCCGTGACCTCCATTTCTCTCACCGTTACTATATGCCTAACCTGATAAACTCGGTCTTCATATGTCGTAAGTAGTATAGTGAAATGACCTTGGCTGTATGACCTTGCTCTGGGGTGCTCCCACGTATGGTGAGTGCCTTAGATATACACCCCAGTCACGTGCACAGAATGCATGCACCTGCACTCTCCAAGCACAATCAGCCTGAGCTGCTCACAGTGTGTAAGGTTTGTGTCTGTCATCATCAAGAACCCTGTGTTTTACCACTGGGCTGCGCAAGCTTGTAGACCATGGTCAAATATGTTGTGCCAGGAGGTTAAGGTCGTGCATGCACCTGTTTCAGATGGTAGGGATATGAACCCAAGACGTAGCTATCATGCAGTATGGGCAGATTGATCCTATGTATACATACATAGGAGTACTCATGCAGCATGTGGGCTATAGTGTAGGAGGCTGCTGGTTAAGAGCTCCAGGGACCCCTACTCCACTATACATGTATGCAGCAGGCTTTGTATAGCGGCATTGAGCTGACCATGGAGGCTGTAGAGCACAGATGATACAAGTGCTCCTCTAGCCGCTCTAGCTACTTGACACACCATACATAAACCATGTAGCCTACATCCACATAATAGTTATAGACTAGCATGGTTAGCTTCTAAAAATCATTCAAAGTACATGAATAGATGGGGCTAGTTATGGCGACCTTTTCCCCGACGCTGTATTTTCTATTGTAATTTATTGGTAGGTGGGCCAGGTAGGCCTCTTGATGAGGTGTTTGGTATTCCGCATGTACCTTTAGGGTTTACACTTGAGCACCTGGCGCGGTCCCACTGGGTCAAGGTTCTCCAGAGATGTAAGTTGTCAGGGAATTCCCTGAAAATAGGGATTTCAAAAATCTTTAGATTAAGTCAAAATAGGGATATGTAAGGTCTTCAGGGCCAGATTTGATTCTCATATTCATAACAGTCAGTGTGAATATCCATGTTCATCAAAATGAAGAGAAATATGTGGTCTTGCCCTAATGATAACCCCCTGCTATACATATACCCAGGCCTGTGTTGGATGCTTTAACCAGTGACTCCACTGAGGAACAGGAAGGCCCCCTGGTGTAAGCAGAGAGACCCAACTGGGCAGGGGAAGGCCTGGGCAGGGGATCTCAGGGCATACTCTACTAGGGGAGGTGAAGGGAATGCTGCTCTCTGATTGGTCTAAAATACTCAGTCTCAAGACAATTGCCCTCCATACAGCCATTTGGGGAAACCCCTTCAGAAGTGTCATGTGAAACTCACACCCCCACCACCCCAACCACCATACATCTACTCAATGTCTGAACACCACACTCACCCTCAGCCACCCTTAATTCTGGAGCATTATAGGTTGAAAGAGATTAGGGGTGGGGTTGGTGGGGAGGGGGGTATTCTAAACTCATAGTTCCATATACATGTATTGTGGGGAAGGACATTAATTGTATACATGCACATTGCATATATAGACTTTTAACACACACCCCATCCCCCCACCCTGCGTTAATAGCTTTCAGGGATTTTCTCAATACCCGACTTACATCTCTGGGTTCTCACCCTAGAGCGTAGTAAATGAAAGCAAGGTGTGTCTAGGGTAGGAGATACCACTGTGTGTGTAGCCTATGCTACTGGAACCCCATAGACTTCTATAGATGTCCTCCTGATTGTTTCAAAATTCCTCCTAGTATTAAACACAAATAAGAAAAAAGTGTGGCCTAAGGCATTTGATACAGAAGGATCATTTATCTTTTTCATTTTGAAACACAATTCAAAAAGTCAAACAGTTAAAATAAGGCACCACTCAAAGTAAAAGGGGAAGTATTCCAGAATTCAAAATGGTACACGTGAGGACGTTGTCATCGAGGTCAAAATTTCTCCTTCTTCTGGAAGCTTAGGTTTCTGCACACAAATATGATGCATTATCATGTGAGAGCAGAGCGCATGCTGGAATCATGCACCTTTCTCATTGAGAGTGTCATCTAAAAACAACGTGGAAAAAAAACACGCAAACAGTGTGGAGCCAACTGTTACATAGTCCCACAATCTATAACGCAACCTGTATGAAACACATGCCCCTTAGGTTGAAACATGTTGCTGCAATCATCTCATTGATATATATATATATATATATATATATTTAGGCGTCATTGGTAGCGCGTTTCACGGAAACACATTTACTGTGTCGCAGCAGCATACAGCCTGGATGTCGATCAACTCTTGGATTTCCACAAGGGAAAAAGAACTTGAGTATTGAGGGCACGAAACCGTACAGTTGCATGGAAGGGGAATGTGCATGCACGTCAAGATTAAGACTTTAGTAGGTAGTTCCATACTGAAGACAGCAGTCGTATGAAACGATGTCTCATCTTTGCCAATACCACTACAGGGTTGAGGGCAGAGTTGGGGTTCGAGTTGTTGGTTTGAGTGACTCTTCGTCTTGGGTTGAGTGAGTTGTATTGTAAGTGGGTTGAGGGCGGAGTTGTGGTTCGAGCGGAGTTTTGGTGAATGATCGAGTTGCAGTATAACTTGGTGGAAGGACGAGTTGAAGTGTGAGTGAGTCATAGGTGGAGTTTTGAGTGACCCGTGGGTTGAGATACTTGGGTAGAGATGGGGTTGTGGTGTGAGTGGGTGTATGCTGTTCCCCGGCATCAATCGGTATGTTCTGCCCAAGCATACAGACGGGGAACCAGCCAAGAGTGGGTGAGGAATTGAGTTGCAGTATAAGTGGGTCGAGGGCTGAATTGCAGCATGAGTGGGTCAAGGGTTGTGTTGTGATGTGGCTGGAATTGCAGTGTGATTGGGCTTTCAGTTGGTCCCACTCTGACACAGGTCTAGGAGGCTGAGTGCCCCCAGGTTAGGTGTGCTTCCAGGCCTCCTGAGGCGGGTACAGGTAGCGGACCGCCTCTATTTTCCCACACAGGATTAGCAGCAGATGAGGTCGTGTCGTGTCAAGAGGAGCTCAGAAGGTGCTCAATAATAGATGACTGTGGGAGCAGTGCGCGTGCAGGGAGGGAACATGTACTCCACTGTCTGCAAGTAATACACAGTCTTATATCATACAGATTACTGTAGGCTATTATCATGCTGCCCCGCCTCCCGACATGTCCCACATTACCACGGATTTGAAGGGCTATGGACGTGGGCTCCCTACCTTATTGGGATGCCTTTTAAGTGCTATAAAAGAGATCTAGTAAAAGTACTAGTATCGCCCACATCAATAAAGGCAATGTAACCTACTGTATAATATCCTATAATGTATGCTTTATCCAGCTTGATGGAATGGTTTATCCTAAATGTTGCCCATTTAATAAACCTATGGTATAGTAGCATATATACTACAGACAACCCCTGCTGTCCACCGACAGAATTAAAAGATTTTATCTACCAATGGCCAGTACTGCTAAATATTTCCATTTGCAGAATAACAAATCAACTGTAGCAGGGTTTTGCTCCAACGTAGGCACGATAATTAAGGTAGTCTGAATGTGGCCCATTGCATCGGCACACGCAGAGGGAATACAGGACCCACAACAATCGGCACGACGTCTTCAAGACCCAGAGCGACGTTAAATCATGTAAATTACCACGTGACCCAGGGATACCTCTAGGGGCCACCAGAGCATGGCGGCCGGAAACGCTGGGGTTGATTTGTAGTTGATTTGGTGCTTCCCAGTTCCCATAGTATGAACTCTGGTATGAACGCCTGACACTGTTTCCGGGTATATGGAATGAAGTGTCTAGGGGGCAGAAGCACTGGAGAAGCCAAGTGGGACGATGAGATGTGCGTTATGGATGTGTCGCTGTGTCGTATGGGGGGTGGGGATGTAGGCCGAGGTGGCTGGTTGTTGCTTTTCTGTCAGAGGTCAAGGCCATATGAGTGTACACAAACACTCTAGGGATGGCCATAATTGCTGGCACATGTTTCTCTGGTTTCTTCTTTTCTGTCCGTACCAATATCTATGACCTCGTGTAGCAGCACTCATAGGGTGTAATATAAATGGCCACAGGGCTGGGGTTATTGTCAACTTGAGCCGATGTACAGCTTGTTATCACTTTATGACTGTAGTACTTCAGCAGTGCAAAGGACTTCTTTTTATGTACAGGTTTAGCTAAAATGTGTTACAATTAAGATGCTGAAAAAAAGGGTCACATCTAGGTTGTGGGATTGGAAGACAACTGCTCAAACCTACACACTAAGTCACTAATCCCAAGGGAGGATGTATTGATCCATATTTCACAATTCATGGCCCATTATATAGAGGATCCCTACTTTCAGTAAGTCAAAGTTCATATTTGCATTAATACTGCATGTATAAAGTACCAGTCGACAAGACATCATCGACTATCCCAAGCACGTACTCAGACTGCTCCGCCATTTACTAGATGCTACATGCAATTGTAGGTCAAGTAAAAGTAAGGCATGTGAACATAACTCAGACGGAAAGAGTATCTTTTTTCATGAGTGTGACAGCTGTGGAGCAGGACCAGGATGGATATAGCTCTTAGTGTGAGTTGGCACAGTCTCTGCCTGAGTCTACTCATAGTGACTCCTCCTGTGTGGCTGGTCACTCACCTACCTGGCTTCTTGCCACACTGACCACTTTACACAGAGCCACTCACCTGGATCTGTACACCTTAAATGGCAGAGAAGCCGTCCTAAGGCTTTAATGCCTCACTCTACCGCACATCGGTTAGATTAAAATGCCTCACTACCACATCGGGTAGATCAGAATAGAACTATATCAACGAATTCTATGACCTTTCAGATGAAATGACATTAGATCAGGTTTCAGTGTCACCTAAGGGTATATTGCCAAATATGAACATACATGTACGTACTGTCGTCTCTTTTGATAATGTATGCTAATACATGTGTACTATGTTTCTTTAGTACATAGATAGTATCGGGATGACCTGTAGAAAGTACATGTGTATGTCATACTGACTGTGCAGTATTTACAATATTAATAACCCATCACCTGATAAGAATGACCCTCACACCAAGAGCGTCATAACAATGAGATGTCAGTGTAAAAATAGAAACTATAGTGGCATTCATTGGCTGACAATCCAGCCATTACAATTCATTATACATGAATCACACAGCGTGGCATGGTAGCAACGCCCACAGTGCGGATCGTCAGGTCCATAGGATTCCATAGTTATGTTGAATGAGCAATTTCATGCATTGCCAATCATTATTGGCACCGGCACGGGTGGGCAATGAATTTTGCAATATTTGAATGTCACCATTGATAAAACATTCAGAGCCAGTTGAGTGGAGGTATTTGAGCCGTGTCGTTATTCATATATCTTGCACAGAGTATAGGTTGACAACTTAAATCCCTCGTGCTTGGTAACTAGGGCTGAGAAAAAAGATAAAAGGTGCTAGTTAAGGTTAGGTTGTGTCAATAGTGTTTACAGCAACAAGGCGATCTAAAAACAGTCATCTGGTAGAATGGTATTACTTGAGTCAATTGGGTGAGAAAGAAAAATAATCTATTAAAGTGTATACTTTTATAAAACCTATACAATATGTATTTTAGAAATCTGCTGAATTATCATGCCAAGCAGTTAATTCCATCTTTTATGTGTCATTCTGTATACAGTTTTTATCAGGTCTGGGTAATTATAGCGTACAGTTGCTATTTGCGACTGTCTCGGTTTGGCATGGTCTAGATAATATGGTTTGTAATGAAATGTTGCCAGTACATGGCGTCATTCCGCCCACTATCAAATAGGTGCACTACAGATGAAAATCTAGATAGACGATCTTCCACTAAACCTCCAATGTTGGCGCTGTTGGGGTCGTCGTAGCCAAAGGTCAACTATTTGGTGAACATTTTGATATTTTCCTCTTTTTTTTTGTAGGCTAGTTGGTATTTACTTAAATTAGTTTTATCTATAAATTTTCATATGTGGATGGATCCTCACATTTCGCTTATCAGTAATACTTATTAGACAGCGACTCGTTTTTAACTCAAACTTTCATTGGATATGACATTAAGCTACGACAAAAAATAAATCGAGCATATTTAGAGACACATCCAGTTTCTGTCCTTTAAAAGAATCATGAGCAGCATTTGGTTAAAAATCGTTGGAATGGGCAGAGGCAGGTAGGGGAGCAGGTTGTGCACAGGGTCTAAATACAATCACGTAGCATTAAAAAATCCATACATCGTCTGATTCCAACCTGGGCTGCTGCTACTGTTGGGGCGTCCCGTGCGGCGTCAGCACCAGTCCCACTGACCTGCTGGGCAATCTGTGTGACCCTGCCGGCCAATAATCTATATTGGATCTGTTTGTAGCCCTCCAGTCGCCACCTAGCAGGTTATCTGATGCTGAGACATTGATCTTTAACGTCTTCTGCATGTAGGTTTAGCAAAAACTATGGCAGGACAGCCAGACACTTATACAGTTAGTCCAATCCCAGCATCAGCTATAACCTAAACCTCAACCATACCACGAACCCTAATACAAGTACAGTAGGCTACACATGTAATTAAGTTTATCCAGAGAAACATGTGTTTTGGAAATGTGCCTTTCTTATACTTCTATAAACAAAGGCATTGTCTTCCATTCCAACACTTGCAAAAGGCAACCCATAACCATAATTACATGACTTTGTATCGGCTGTAATACACGTGTCTAGGTACCTCATGCTAGAGCCAATTTTGGACCCTTTCAAGACTGTTAGGCCCCTTCACCAATAATCTTTGAAAACGTTGTCATTCGAATGTATAGGAGCTGCACCCTCCCTCCCCCAGCCTGTTCCGTCGGGTTCCGTCATTTGTGATCGTATCCCAGTAGCAGGATTTCAGTCACAGCGTCCACGTTATCTACATGACTGCTTCCAACAGCAGATGGTTTCCCTTGCCCATACACTCACACACTCCCAGCTTCATTCCGTCTCACAGGCCCTTGATGATCAGCCTTGGCCCTACTCTTCACTGTCCACCATTACTACTCTATCTTCCAGTCTACATCCATCACAGAGAACTATTACATCTCGGTAGCTAACCGAATACTACTGGTCTATCCATGCATAGTCATGGTCCTTAGTGCTGTGTGTTTTCTGGATGTTGGTTGGGGTGGGGTGGGGGTTAGTAGGTTGATCAAATGCGAGAATGGGTTGTCAAGCACAGGTTGGTCGATCAATCATCAGACATGACCAATGGAACATTATAATCCAGGAACAGCCAAGGGTCCCTAACGTTAGAATGTGGTTTGGCTGGCTGGAGTGATGGTATATCATGTTGTTGGTTTCTGTCCGTAAATGGGTTATTCACCCGGGGCTATTCATCTGGTTAATGTATATATGGGAGGCCAATGATTGTGAAAACGTTATCCCTTAAATCTTATTCCTGTCAACTTCAATAGATACATGTGTATCAAACATTTACATGACCACATTATTAGAGTTGTTGTATAGTCCGGGTTGTATAGACTTGCTTCATAACTCTTTAGACACAGCTATAAAGAGACCCTTTCCAGGAGAAGGATGCCATAATACTGCCTGGAGATTGCGGTCGTGAATTACCCGGAAGTTCCCCCATTGCCCTCGTGGCCTTTGACCTGGGATGCTGAACACAGCCGTCTGGGGGAGGACAAGAGAGCATCCACCTTTTATACAGAGGCAGTCTGATACAGAGGAGCATCCTCCAGTCAGCTGTCTGTCTGGCCCCTCCCCTGGAGGCCCTCTTGGCGGGTGGGGGATAGGGATGGTTCTAGGGGGTGCTATGGGGGCATCCATTAATTATGTACGCATCAAGGGGGATGGGGGGTCAAGCCAAATGCATACAGATGCGTACGGGGGGGAGGGGGTCTAGGTCCATTGGGGCATACTCATTCTCTACGCAAAAGCCCTGCACTACACTTGATGGTCCATTGTAGAATGTCAATATCCATTGTAAAATCATGTAAATCATGATATAATGGTGTCCAGGACAGGGTTTAATTGGTGTCTGGATGTCGGTGGGGGTGCTTTCAGGTTTGCCAAGTCAAGTTATCAGCAAAAATGTACATATTGCTATTGGCATGTACATAAATCCTATAAGCATGAAGGTTGAGATATAGCAGATTGTCAAACTAACCCAGGTTTCTCATTCACCTACCATTGTTTGTCATCAAAATATAACAAGAACACCCTAGATCCACAACGTTGTAAAACCATGTATGAAGGGACTAAAAAAAAAATATATACTTATTTGTTAGAGAGAATGGTAGCTTAGTTTTCATGTGTCATGAATGTGATATCTGAAATCCTCATATTGAGTATGTAACTTAATACAAAAGGTGTACGACTTCAGGTGTCTGTCCGACTCGGGGTGCCTTTACCATGCACCGAGGTAACAGATTGTCCAATGAATGGGTGCAGCCATTGCTGAAGCTGATTCCCAGTGGTTATCACTGATAACAGTTATCAGATGGGTATCACAGTGAATAGTTGGGATTATTTTGTTGGTTGATAATCAACCCGGACCAAAATGCAGTAGAAAAGCAGTACTAAAGCAGCTGAGAAACAGTGTGGTGTGACAGTAGTGATTCAGTGTGAAAGCAGCATCAGAAACAGTATTGTATCAGCATCTACTGGCATTCTACTGCTCAGCACGCAGAACATGGCAGTGGTGGTTCAGTAGCAGAACAGTAGTATTAGCAGCATGCAAGCAGTATTGAATCAGTTGTCCCAATTATGTAAATTAGATGGCAGCATTTGAACAGTATCTACTTATTTAATGCTGCATGGCCATATATGGGGTTGGGGCAGTGTTCAATCAGCACTACTGCATGACTGCTGCTATAGCAGTAGGTGAGCAGTAGACCATACTGAAGACTACTGCTGGGGGCAGGTAGAAGCATAAAAGAAGCAGCCGCTGTTTTAGTACTGTCACTACCAATGCCTTTCTAGGTGGTCCTTGCTGGATTTGAACTTATGATCTTCTGATTACTGCACCAATGCATTAGCCCCCTGAGCCACCACCCCATCAGCTATGTGGAGCTGTCCATACTCCCTAGTAGTGCATGAAACTCATATAGGAGGGGGCAGTACTGATTCAGTAGTACTGGGTAACTTCTACCCTAGCAAGAGTGTATGAGTAGACCTGTCTGATAAAGTGCTAATATATTAGAATCCCTTGCACTTTATTGAGCTTTGTAATTATCAATGATACATGTACATACATGTATACTATGTATACACCCCGACATCCATGTTTATCCATTAGGCCCCCTACTGGCACTCAATAACATAATAATATACAAAGGTATAAAAGTATGCTTTTCTTCACAAACACTTAATAGTTTCAGAATTTCATTACTGAATCTTTTGATTACTGTTCACAACCATACTGACATTTGCACTGGACTGTCTCAGAAGCATCAGGTCAGTAGCCCACCCGGACCAAAATGCAGTAGAAAAGCAGTACTAAAGCAGCTGAGAAACAGTGTGGTGTGGCAGTAGTGATTCAGTGTGAAAGCAGCATCAGAAACAGTATTGTATCAGCATATACTGGCATTCTACTGCTCAGCACACAGAACATGGCAGCGGTGGTTCAGTAGCAGAACAGTAGTATTAGCAGCATGCAAGCAGTATTGAATCAGTTGTCCCAATTATGTAAATTAGATGGCAGCATTTGAACAGTATCTACTTATTCAATGCTGCATGACCATATATGGGGTTGGGGCAATGTTCAATCAGCACTACTGCATGACTGCTGCTATAGCAGTAGGTGAGCAGTAGACCATACTGAAGACTACTGCTAGGGGCAGGTAGAAGCATGAAAGAAGCAGCCGCTGTTTTAGTACTGTCACTACCAATGCCTTTCTAGGTGGTCCATGCTGGATTTGAACTTATGATCTTCTGATTACTGCACCAACGCATTAGCCCCCTGAGCCACCACCCCATCAGCTATGTGGAACTGTCAATACTCCCTAGTAGTGCATGCAACTCATATTGGAGGGGGCAGTACTGATTCAGTAGTACTGGGTAACTTCTACCATAGCAAGAGTGTATGAGTAGACCTGTCTGATAAAGTGCTGCTATAGTAGAATCCCTTGCACTTTATTGAGCTTTGTAATTATCAATGATACATGTACATACATGTATACTATGTATACACCCCGACATCCATGTTTATTCATTAGGCCCCCTACTGGCACTCAATAACATAATAATATACAAAGGTATAAGTATGCTTTTCTTCACAAACACTTAATAGTTTCAGAATTTCATTACTGAATCTTTTGATTACTGTTCACAACCATACTGACATTTACACTGGACTGTCTCAGAAGCATCAGGTCAGTAGCCCAGTAAATAATCCATGAATGGACAGAGTGATACCAGTAGATGGTCAGTAGACTACTGCATCTATGCTGCTGCACAGTTGAGAGTCAGTAGAGTACTGATTCTAGCCTGAAAATGCAGTGCATGTTCAGTTGATAGTCAGTACACTACTGAGTCTATGCTGAAAATGCAGTGTAGAGTCAGCTGTTTCAGAAGTATTTCAGCAGTGCCTACTGCAAAATGCAGTTGTTGATCAGCATATTCTCAGTAGCTACTGATAGGAGAAGCAGATACTGCCTTCTGGTCCGGGCAGTAAATAATCCATGAATGGACAGAGTGATACCGGTAGATGGTCAGTAGACTACTGCATCTATGCTGCTGCACAGAGGGTGACAATTTTGGTATCTATTAACATTCAGTTGAGAGTCAGTAGACTACTGATTCTAGCCTGAAAATGCAGTGCATGTTCAGTTGATAGTCAGTACACTACTGAGTCTATGCTGAAAATGCAGTGTAGAGTCAGCTGTTTCAGAAGTATTTCAGCAGTGCCTACTGCAAAATGCAGTTGTTGATCAGCATATTCTCAGTAGCTACTGATAGGAGAAGCAGATACTGCCTTCTGGTCCGGGAATCCTGCTAAGTCGTCATGAAAGTGACTTTGATGTTGGAGGTTATAAATCGGGCCTAAATAAAGCAATGCTATGTTCAGGTAAGGGGGTCGAAAAAGAATTAGGGTAGCAAGGTAGGGAAATTCTTTTCGTGGACTTTTTAAGGCCGGCTGGAAATTTGCTCGTCTACGCAAAGTGAATTTGACGTGCGGGATCATAAAAAACTTCCATGTGTCAATAAGTTTCAGCATATCTGATTTTCTCCCCAAAAAATGCCCATAAAAAGTT